>CM020450.1:11205000-12405000 GCA_009819605.1 Sterna hirundo | reverse complement strand
CCTTCATTGCAGAGATCAAGAACCGGACAATCATCATCTTCATTTCTTCCAATAGAATCGTTAAGTATTCCCTCTTCTAGTTTAAATGCCTAGACAGAGCTCCCAAACATCAGCTCGTGGTTTGCCTTGGCAAAGACCAAGGTACAGACTTTATTTACATTATTTCCTACCTGAAAATGTTTGAATATTATGGCTGTATTGAACAGGTCAAGCTATCAAGGGTACTTCTTAAATCCTTCAGTCACTTCTGTGACACGCCTGCACATCCCACCTTCTCAGTAACCCCTGAAGAACAGGGACAGCAGAAGAGCACCACGGCGTTCAGCCCGGCTCTCACCGGTGCCAGGCACCCAGGGACAGCAAATGACAGCTTGCGGGGCCCTGAGTGCAGCCTGCTGGTTCCCGCGCTCCCCAGCCCTCTCACTCCTCCCCGTGACGCGAGGACGGGCTGAGTGAGGCCAAAGATGGCGTATTCCACCTGCACTTCCTCCGCCGGCTGCCCTGTGCTCCCTGCCAGCACCCGCATCCAGCTGATGCCACCACCTGCTGCACCCCCCGCTTATTTCGGATGTGCCCAAAGCCGTGCCTGCAGCCCTCGGCTTCAAGCCTTGTGGTGTTCCAGCTCCTTCCCAATGCGGATGGCGGAGCTTGTGTCAGAAATAAGGATTCTGGGATTCCAGACACAAGCACAGCTTTCCCCTTGGGATACGAGACTGCAGCGCTCCTGGGAAGGGGCACAGGTCGGGAGTCTGCTCTGGGGCTCTGTGCCGGGCAGGGGCTCTCAGCCAGACGGATGACACAGCTTCTGCGTTAGAGAGATGAGGCCAACCCTCTACACCTCCACTCTGTTTATACAGCCACAAAACCCACTCAATGTAAGCCCTCAGCGCAGCATGATGGTGGAAAGGGACATCTGCTCACCGAGACGGCTGTAAGAGCACCCCCTCCTGCAAACCTATTTTCTATGGACAAACCTTCATGTTTCCCTGCAGCTGCAATGCACCCACTTTCTGGGGTCACCCTTTAATCACAGTTTGTCCCTCCGATGGCCTGCCCGGTATCACAGTTTTTAGTCAGCAGCGTCTTCAGTATCAACTTCTGGCAGGCAGAGCGCTGAATGACTGCGGGTAGAAAACCTGTCTGCAGAACCCCGAAACCGCCCTCCCATTCAGCATCTCCTTCTTGCGCTCACCTTGCTAATCCCTCCGGTTTGGTACCATGTGTGCTCCGTTCACAAGACACAGTGTTCGCTGAACCCCTAAATCCCAATCTATCACACGGGTACAGTGCAATCCTGTACCAGTTTGTCACCTCGGAGAGATGGCCACAGCCCCAACACCTAATATATACAGAATAATCTCACAGCTGCCAGCCGCGCAGAAGCCTCCCCTCACACAAGCCGGCAGCATTACCTTGGGGCAGGCGGCCGGTCACAGACACTGCGTAGACACCCGGCTTGAAGTTACCTGGGGGAAAGAAAACACCGAGTTACCCCTCCCAGGTGGGTGAGCATCCCTGCCCCCCTCCGCAGGTGCCCCCATCAGGAGCAGAAACCCCCTCGGCAGCCTGAACAGCAACTCCCGCTGCCCCAGAGAAGGGTTTGCTGGAGAAAAGGCATCTCCAGCTCTCAAACTGGCTGGGAAAAGCCACTCACTGATTCGCTGCCACTTGGAGACCCAGCTGTCCTCAGGGCTCATCATGGCAATGATCCTGTAGTCAAAAGAAGGGTTAACAGTCACAAAAACTCTCATTTTCAAAACCTGGTGGACTTGTATAGTTGATGAATGAGGGACAGGTCAGGATGGCCCCAGGGGCAAGAGCCTGTCCCCAGGTCATTAGACCTGGATAGCGCCAAACTGCTCTCAAACAAAGACAATAGGTGTCTGCAGATAAGAGAATGGTAAATTTCTGCCTTCGTAAGCAAAGTCAGGAGAAAGGCGTGACTGACTCACCATTCACTGCGTTTTCTTCTTTGTTATTATCTTTGTTGGTGACATGGACAGTGGGATCAAGAGCACCCTCAGCGAGTTTGACAAGACACCAAGCTGTGTGGCGCCTCCACGCACTGGAAGGGAGGGATGCCATCCAGAGGGACCTGGACAGGCTGGAGAGGTGGGCTCATGCCAACCTCATGAAGTTCAACCAGGCCAAGTGCAAGGTCCTGACCCTGGGCTGGGGCAATCCCAAGCACAAATCCAGGCTGGGCAGAGAATGGATGGAGAGCAGCCCTGAGGAGAAGGACTTGGGGGTGTTGGTGGATGAGAAGCCCAACGTGACCCAGCAATGTGCACTCACAGCCCAGAAACCCCCCGCAGCCTGGGCTGCATCCCCAGCAGCGTGGGCAGCAGGGCGAGGGGGGGGATCCTGCCCCTCTGCTCCGCTCCGTGAGACCCCCCTGCAGTGCTGCCTCCAGCGCTGGGGCACCAACAGCAGGAGGACACGGAGCTGTTGGAGCGGGGCCAGAGGAGGCCCCGGAGATGCTGGGAAGGCTGGAGCCCCTCTGCTGTGAGGACAGGGTGAGAGAGCTGGGGGGGTTCAGCCTGGAGAAGAGAAGGCTCCAGGGAGACCTTCCAGCCCCTTCCAGTCCCTAAAGGGGCTCCAGGAAAGCTGGGGAGGGACTCTGGACCAGGGAGGGGAGCCATAGGACGAGGAGGAACGGTTTTAAACTGAAAGAGGGGAGACTGAGATGAGATGTGAGGAAGAAATCCTTTGCTGTGAGGGTGGTGAGCCCCTGGCCCAGGTTGCCCAGAGAAGCTGTGGCTGCCCCATCCCTGGAGGGGTTCAAGGCCAGGTTGGACGGGGCTTGGAGCAACCTGGGCTGGTGGGAGGTGTCCCTGCCCAGGGACTGGATGGGTTTCAAGGTCCCTTCCAACCCAAATCGTTCAATGATTCTGTGATTATTTGGTGTGTGTATATATATATACACACACATATATATATATAACACCTGGCTCATTTCTCAAAAGGCATGCTACCTAACTTTGTGGAGCGCCCACCTCAGCGCAGACAGGCCATAAGCAAACACCTCGGCTCTGTGTGCCACCCGGTTGGGTGACACCAGCCCTGTGGAGGAATGGCTGCCAGGGGGACGCTCCGCGGCCAGGCGCCACCGCGGCGTCCCCAGGCCGCACTCACCCGTCGAAGGAGGAGCTGGTGCAGTCGTAGACCATCTCCCGGTTGCCCTTCATCTGCAGGTAGGCATCGCAGTTGTCGCACCCGTCGTACTCGAACTGGTCGATGGTCTGAGGGGAGGCGGGGGGGGGGGGGGGGGGGACGACAGGGACAGAGGCGTCAGCGCGGGGATGGGGGAGAAGGGACGGGACGGGAGCCCCGGGAAAGGCCCGAGGGACGGGACGAGCGGCAGAAGAGAGGGAGAAAGACCGGCCGCCGGTCGCACCTTGACGAGGGAGCAGAGGAGACAGGCGCGGAGGTGCCGCAGATCCTTGGGGACGGTCTCCAGCGCCATCTTGCCGTCGCCGCGCAGGCGCAGAGCTGAGCCGGGCCGGGCAATGGCGGCGGCTCGGCCCCGTGAGGGCCCGCTCTTGTACCCGGGGGAGGGCGGCAGAGAGCCGCCGAGGACCGGTGCCAGGGCTCCAGTCACGGCCAGAACCGGCACAACGACACGGCCTCGGCCACCGATCCGGCCCCGGTTCCGGCCACCGGCTGCGGCCCCGGGGCCCCGGCGCCGCAGCCGGTGGCCGGAGCCGGGGCCAAAATCCGAACTATTTATTTCCACGACATTTATAACAGAGCCACAGCCCCCATGGCTCGGTACAAGGAAGAAAAAAGGCCAGCAGACCGGATAGGTGGATAAATATATTAGTAAATAAATATATTTCTGAGCACATCAGCATATTCACACATCTTTTGTTTCTATCCGACATAAATACAGTTTTGCATATATATAAAATGTATTCTTCCTCTTTTTTTCTTTCTTTCTTTTTTTTCTTTTTTTTTTGGTGGGTCATAATTTATTCCCAAGCCCCGAGAGCCAGGACAGACTTGGCAAAAAACAAAACAAAACAAAACAAAACAAAAACAACAACAAAAAAACAAACCTATATTCACATTTCAAAAGGATCTGAACATTATAAAAAGGAGAGTAGGGGCTCCGTGCGGGAAGGGAAGAGGTCCAGCCAGCCCGGCCTGGGTCCTGGGAAGATGGTGTTCCCTGGGGAAGGGCTGGGGCTTCGGTTTCGGAGAGAGAGAGGGAGGGAGTTTGGGATGCTCTGGCTTCCATCAGTTTTCATCTGGGACCTTGGACGCAACGAAGGAAAACAAGCTCCGCTTCATTGCAGTGATGCTGAAGAAATCCGGCAAGGGACCCCAAGGGTACTGAGCGCTCAAAAGCATCACCCAGAGGCGAGAGGTCCAGGACCAGAGAGGAGCCGTTCCCTATTTTCTCATTTCTTTCCTTCCAGGCAGCCAAGGATGGTAGTCCATCTACTGAAGAGGCTCTTAACAACCACCTTCCCGGAGAGTTCCTCCCTCTCCTCCCACCTGAGAACCCACCGAGGCAGACCTGCACACTCTCATTTGGCTCAGCAAGCCATGGGGAGGGAGCCCGGCATCTAGGATGGCCATTATCTAGATGAAAAGGAGCAGCAGCATAACATCAGGAAAAGAAAACACTTTAAAGCAGGCATTGCCCTGCGCAGCCTGGTAATACTGCAGTAGGGAGTGGAAAGGGTGCGTTAGTGCTCACCACTTTCCCCAAGAAGCTTGGGGCTTGCCGCAGATTGAGAGCCCTCCTTTTTTTTAAGGACAAGGAGGGAAAAAGAGAGGACTTTTAGGCTGCAAACTAGACACTCATTCCTTTGAGGCAGTGAAATGCATCCCTGGAGGCTCTCAGCCTTCTTGACTCCTAAAGAAACCAGTGGGAGCACCCAGACTTCATGACCCTCCCCTCTGTAAAGTCACCCGAGCCCTCCAGGATGGTCAAGGACGTAGGGAGCTGGTTGAGACAAGCCACAGACCACGTGCACAAGAAGTTGAACAGGGGGAATTTAGATCTGCTCCTGGGTTTTTTTCCTCTGGTTTAAGACTGACTTCCCTGCAAGGGAGAAAACAGCTGAGCTTGTGTCTCCTGCTTGCTCTGTAAGACAAGCAAGAAGAGCCTGGAAAGGTTAAAATAGAATTCTGCTGGGTTCTTTGATGAAAGAAATTCCGGCATTCTCTAGACTGAAATGTCCTGCAGTGGCGTGGTCACAGGAGACGAGAAATGAACACTAGCAAGGGAATAAAGTTTTGCTTTAAAACAGTGCTATTGGCTGGCTTTTAATACCATCACTTGAATGTCAGTGACTGATTAGCAGCTGGGACAAAGATGCCATTTTCAAAGGCGAAAGGCAGCAAACCCCGTAAAAAGCTTTCCTCACCAAGAAAGGTAGAGGCAGGATTATCCTGAACTGGGACGACAGGACCAGTGCGCTCTCTTCAACTGGGGAAGCAGCTGCTGCTTCAAAGGAAGACACAGAAAACTTACTGAGCACTGAGCTCTGTCCCCACGGCAGGTTTCAAATCATCAGGAGTTACCTTCAGCTCCAGTGTTGTAGCCTCACCCCTGCTTCGTTAGCATTAACTCTGGAAACGCTTGGTGCCCTATAAACCTCCACTTCACGTGGGAATCTGGCTAATTCTTTGGCCTGAACGATCGTTTAGGGCAATGAACTCGACAGTCTAATTCCCTGCTGTATGAGAACTGTTTGGGTTCTATATGCTCTGAATTTGGCAGGTTTTATTTTACTTGAATGTCCCCAAATTGTGAGATGTAGGAAATAAGAACTAGTGACATTCCAAAAAAACCACTGCAAATGGGAGGGGGAAAAAAAGTAATAAACTGAGAGCCTAGCAATTTCTCAAGTTTTCTCTCTCCATCATCAAAATGTTAGAAAAGGCAGAATTCTGAAAATTTTCTTTGCAGGATCATTTTGGGTATCTCAGAAATATGAAGATAAGGCTGGGTGATGGATGGGGGCTCTGCTCTGCGTTTATTATGGGTGCTTTTGCTGGGAATTTTTGCTCTGTCTTGGGGCAATGAGGGAGGAAGGAGAGAAGCAGGAGCCATGTGAACTCAAGAGTATTCCATGACTCCTGTGGCGGGGGCATCTCAGGTCTGAAATGTGCTCAACAAATGAGTTGCTCATAACAGAGCTGGACACCACACCTATTTTGAGGGTAGGTGGAGGAGTTAGAGGATGAGCGAGAGATTTGTTCATGTTGCCAGATGAGAAGGTGGATTCTTTGCAATGGAAAGAGCCTGACCCAGCTCCTTCCCAGAAATGCTGACATTGTCCCCGGGTCTTCACCTCTCCTGCTGCTGGCAAAACACAGCAAACGGCCGAGATGGTGTCAGCTGAGGGACAATGAAGTGATCGAAAGTGGTGAGAGCTGCTGGTTTCCAATGAAGTCAGAAGAAGCACTTTGCAGGGCAGACCTGTGAGTGGTGAGATGGAGAATAGCTTGTTCCTGTATCTGAATTCAGAGTGGAAAAGTTAAATGAAGAAGTCTGGCTTTTGACCTAAGTGAGGAAATGAAGTCAGGAGCTACCTGGCCACAGAAAGTCATTTCTGCAGCTTTTGGTCTCGAAGGCTTGTTTATTTTTGAAGTGTTTAGCAAAACCTTCTGTGGCATGAACATGCCAAAATAGCAGCTTGCACTCACTCCGCGAGCTCTCCAGCTGATGACTCCCAGGACCGGTCTCTGAGCGAGCCAGCCCACGCACACAGATGCCACAGGATGAAGATGTGCCTGTGCCTTCAAAGGAGAAAGGGACCTGGAGAACACGGCTCTGTGTTTGTGTGACCATCGCAACGTGGGAACGTGTGAGGAGATGACAAGTGTCACATTGCTTATTGGCAGTCTGCATCTTGGCGTGGGCCGTGCAGGTCAGGGCTGGTTATTATGCATTGCCTGTGCAGAGAGCAAGATGTGAGCTCCTCTGCGGCTGGTGTGCTGAACATCTTTGTCCACTCCAGCTCTCCAGTAAGCAAACAGGCCAGTGTTTTATTAGACTGAGTGTTCACGGACATCCTGGGCCTCCTCTTCAGATCCTGCATTCAAAGAAAAGGAAAAAGAAAAGTGTCAGCTACAACTGGCTGAACGTTCCCGGACTCTGCAGCTGCTGGGGCCTTGACCCTGCAGTACAGAGAACAGATGCTGCAGTGAAAGCCACTAAGTTGCTCCCAGTATTTTGGAGGGACTTTTCTGGCCACCTCCCCATCCAGTTTATTCTTCTAAGCAAGAGCACAATAAAACGTAAAGATAAGACGTCAAGATACTCTTTAAATATTTCAGAAGATACAGACTGAGGGCATGGTGCACCCCAGGATTCACATCGCTACTAGAGGTTTGCTTTTGAGGCTTTTTGGTGTTTGCTCTTTGACAAAAATCTGTACAGCTGTTTTAAAAATTATTAGCAACGGAAAATAACACTGATTCATATTCACAGGGCCACGGCGGCACCTTCCAGGGACAGAGGACATCATCATCAGTAACTCCAGACCACAAAAGCAGCCTGCAAGTCATGTGTGCATGCAAGAAAGCGATGGCACGTGCATTTCACGATGTTCAAGAGGTTGCACAAATTGCTTCCGAGTCCCACACAAGGCAAACCCAACAGGTGGTGGTCGGCTGCCAACACCGGTCCCTCGTGCCCAGCCAGCGGGGACTGCGGCTCACGCTCTTCAGCAGCCCCTTCTGCCTGGTCAAGTATTGATAGGCAAGTGCCGAGTACTTTACTTTGACACATTCAACATAAGGGCTGCCTAGAAATGCTGCGCCCTGAGTAACTGCTTCAAATAGTCCCTTTCTCTCCAAGTGACGGAGTGCTGACGGACACAGCGTGGTCCCTTTCCCAGATGTCTCACCAGAGACATGTCCCTGCCCAGAGCTCTCACGCAGGGTCAGCATAGCCCAGTAAAGGCACACATGCATTATTTTTCACATTTTGCTTTTCCTGAACGTTCTTGAGATCACAAGGAAACAAAAGCCCATATAGACATTCATAGAGAGCAATTCCAAACACCTTTTCAAAACAGTCACAGCAAATTATTCTTTGTTATAAATCACCAGCTGTAGGAACAGGGCCTCTGAAAATTAAATATATGGAAAGAAAACAAACGAAAGAGATTCTGCTTTGAAAATGTGGCTAATCAATGTGGGAAAATTAATGTACAGGCACAGCGTTACACACACACATATGTATGCAGGCATGGCCGAAGTACCAGAAGACAGAGTTTGGGCATATCTGGATTTGTGATTAGCGTCACTGGTACAGTGAATAAGCCATCGCCAACTGCTTCTCATGTACGCCAGCTCACGTGCAACGCAAAAGAGTGTGAAGCTTCCATCACTCTGTGATCAGTCAGATGCCCTGAGTCTCGAATAGCATTATTAAAACATTTTCTGAAAAGCGCGCCTGTGTGAGTGTCCCCTGTTATACAGACAGAAAGGAAGGTTAAAAAAAGGTCTTGAATTGTGAGAGGCGGTAGAGCCTCAGCTGCTGGACTGGCCATCGAGACCCACGCAGGGCAATGACCTGAACGAGCACACCTTGGTGATACAACAGAAATCTTGTTCTTTGGGTATTAGGTTTTAACAGTGGTCTTTTTCTGCCCTCTAATCCTTCCCCCCCCCTCTAGTAAAAGATCAAAGACATGACATGAAAGGGAATGGCTAAGAGGATGAGCAGGAGATGGAGGAGAGGGGGAGGATGCTGACAGCGTGCTGCAGGAGGTGAGATTTCCCAGGGAGAGAAATCAAGAGATTTCATCAGCCTGTGCTGGGAGTAATCTGGCTGTTCTGGGATGAGATCCGTGCATGCTGGGGCGGTTTAGGAAGCCATCTAGCTGTAATTCACTGCCAGTTGCTTGACTTCTCTTAAAAGGATCCATTCAGCGTTGCTTGAGGATTGATTCTTCAGTGAAACAACTCCCAGGTACAGTCTCCCAGGCAAGAGAGTCAGGGATGTATCTTTCAGCAAACCCCACCAAGAAAAGCTGGTGAAGGTGCTCAAGGAAGCGGCATAAACTCCGAGATCATACAAGCATCTCTGGCATCGTCTGCAGCACCCTGGCAATGGCTGCGGGCAGCGTTATTCCCTGCGATGCCAGTGCATGGCACTGCCTGCACAAGGGGAGTTTCTCGGGGGGCTGTGGACCAAGGCTCAGCCTCATCTTGCAGCTGGGCGAGGTGAGCACACACCTGGAGGGTGCTGCATCCCACAGGGGCACCGTCGGCTTCTGGAAACCCTGGTTGAGGGACTTCCTGAGCCAGAGAGGGCATTTGCATCTCTGCATTTGATAACTCTTGATCTAGGCTCTCGAACCCATTTTACTTCTGGCACCTACATCCTCTGGGCAATGAGCACCAGTTTCATTACACACCGTGTGTTACCTTATTGGGTGTTTTAAAGCTTCTGGTTCCCATTTGATGCCACCACTTACTTTGTTATAAGCACCAGTGAGTCTCTTTTATCTGCCTTCTCTCCTGCTCTCCTAATTTCATATCCTCTCTTTCATTTCCTCTGCTAATCATCTTTTCCCCACACGAAAGTCTCTATATTCTTTCTGTTTTCTCAGAAAAACCTCATCGTTGTGATTGTACTCAATACCTTTCTGCCCTTCTCCCAGGTCTGCTATATCCGTTTTTGAGAAGAGTTGATCGGTGGCGGGTGCTGGCTGTGAAAGCACCACAGACTTAGGCGGATGCATAATGGCACTTTCTGCTTCTTCCACATTTATTTCCAAGCTAGCTCCTAGTAATAATTTGACTTTTACTTAGAAGCAGTTCTGCTCGTGTGTGCCATTTTGTGCTACTTACATGGGATTCCATCTGCACCACAGCCCGATAAGTCAGCAACGGGAGATCCTTCTGTAATGCTTTCTGGCCAGTTTTAAAGCTGACAGTCCTGAAGGATTTTGTCTTTTGTAAGTTTTGCCATCTCCTCTCCTTGTCCAGGATATTTATGAGCTTGCTGAAAGGTGCAGACAGTTGGAGAACTCCACTTTTCTCCTTCTTCAAATAACCTTCCTCCATTAAGACTGATCTGCACTTTGCCTCCTACTTTTTTAGCAAGTTATTTACCTACGAGAGCACCTTCCCTTTTATGCTTTGAGAGCTTAATTCCCCTAAAAGCTCTGCGAGGCGTTATCTCTCTCTACAAAAGTTGTGTTGCCTCCTCCCCTGGTTTTCACATTTAGCCAGGTGCCTACAAGTCAGACCCTGTATTTGAATTTTTAACAATTCGCTTGGCAGGAAAGTCAGGCTCATCGTTCCGTGGCTTCAGCTATTTCAAGCTGATATCGCCCTCAGCTCTTCCTTCTGGCTCTGGGCATGGGTAACAGATTGCAGTCCACGTTCGTGATTTAGCAGTTTTGTGCTTGAGCCCCTGTCCGATGCCCAGGTGAGGGATCCGTAGCCCTGGTAAATTGTTACTATGCTCTTTACTGATGTGCTTCAGAAACACTCAAACTGATGATTTGATTTATGAGGGATCCTCTACTCCGTGCCCTGAACGGAGATGTGCCAGGGTGAGAACCTCCTCAAGCACTTCCACACTGATCACTAATGCAATAAATGCAGTTTGCTCTTCTGCTACGCAGTTACAGCCCTTGAACATCCCTCTGAGACCTGCGTTACTCCCTGGACCTGCAGAGCCTTTGGCAGTCTTCTTCCTTCTGATGGAGTTGCAAAAGGTTTGCATTAACACTCCCTCTCTTTTTCACAAGTAGTTCATAGAAATCTTTCCTGGCCTGCCTCGCCGTGGCTCTGCACTTAGCTTTGCATCCAACTCTTCTGATTTCTTTGTCTAGCCACACCTTCGCTTTGGAAGAACGGCTTCTGGCTTCTCATTGCCCTCTCTGCTGCTTGGCCAGCCCTTTTCTGGGGCTTTAAATGATCCCTGTGCTCAAAAGCATCTTATTCTTTTGACTGCTTCTTTTAGTATTACTTGAAGAAGATTCTCATGTATATGTAGGCTCCTCTTTTGCAGCCTGTGCTAATGCTAGGTCTTATAACCCTAATACCATACTCCTCCGTACTTAGGCCCAATTGGGGATTTTTGTGTCGCTTGTCATTGGACTTTACACTCTCCTTAACGCATAGTGTCCCTCCCATGCCACCAGTAGAGACACACTCTTCTCCTCTCTGTAATTTCACCTGGGAATTACAGGGTCCCACTGTTGGGGTTTTTTTTTTAAACTGGGTTTCTGAAAATTTTATGTCAAAACTTTAATTTGAAGCTGGGCTTTCTAATTCATCCACTTATATTTTTAGCCTTACAAAATTTATCTAGAGGCATTTATGCATTTCTCCTTGGTGTTCTTGTCTACTTTTTGTGTCCTGCTTACATGGGACTGTCTATTGAGATTGTTCTTTGCTCTTTTTACTTGTTCTGTATTGATTTATGTCCAGTCCCTTTTTAAGATAAAGAACCGATGTGATTATAACTCAGAGGTTGTCTCATGTCAACCAACGAGTTTTCAGCTTGACGGCTTTTCTGCATAAGCCCTGCATGAGCTCCCGCTCTCTTCCACTGTCCACAGTTCCTAATAAAGTTAAATCCTTCCTTTCTATGTATTTTCTCAATCTTACAAGGAGATTCTGACACTCTGGCTGGTCCTGAAAGCATCCACAGAAGTTACTGCCATCAAATAGACAGAGTCACACTGTTTTCAAACACATTGGTCCGTCTGGCTGCCGGCAAAGGGAGGTACGAGGGAAGGAAGGTGTGTGTGCTCGGCAAAGCACGCTGGCACTGGCTCTGGGTGTGTGTCAGGGAGCCTTTCCCCGTCACACCATCGGGAGATGGGCACAGATCTGGGCTGCTGGGACCGTCTACAAAGAGACAGAGACATCACAGCACGGGGCCTTGCAATGCCCTGGGCACTGCAGCACCCAGCGCCCTGCGTTAGGGGCACAGATCCTGCTCTGGTGGCCTGGGGAGTCATCCCAGTTTCATTTTGAAATGGGAGCTCAAAGCAACTCCTGAGCAGCCTGCCCTCACGCCAGGAGGGCTCTCTCCATGTGGAGTTCCCCCGGCTGTGATCCTCGGAGGGCTGCGTCCTGGCCATACCACTGCCCCCCACCTCCAGCTCGGGGGACGTCAGCACTCAGAGCTACCTGCAAACCAGAGGGACATCTCTGCACTGCTGCCTCCCTATCTCTCAAAACAGCAGCATCCCTCCGGGCCCTTTGAAGAACCTCCCGTATCACCTATCTGCCGTGTCAGGCACTTCTGTGCCTGGGAAAAAAAAATGTGTTCCTGGGAGTCTGGGAGCCCGGAGCGCCGCAGGCAGCCAGCACCGTGCCCCATCCAGCCTCTCCCCCTTCCCTGCTGCCTCCCCAGCAGGCGCTGCACCACCAGCAGCCTGGGTGTGGTGTGGGGCTGGATAGACAAGCATGGGGAGGAAGTTATTATCTCCCCGGCACAATGGGCACGGTGAGTCACGAGTTTAAGGCCAGCATTTTAACAGAAATTAGGCAGTTAGATCTGTATTTGGTACCTAAATCAAAACGATTTGCCCGAGGACCTGCAGTGAGTCAGTGGCAGGGCGAGGAAGGGAGCCAGGCTCTGCTCGGAGCCAGCACCTGCCCATGCTGACTCGCAGGTTGCTGTATTCAGAGGAGCCCGAGAGAGCAAGACCTGGGAGCTACGCTCAGTTAGGCGCTTTCAAACAGCCTCGTCTCAAACGCATTTTCCCTCTCTGTACAGCAGTTAGGCAAAGGGCCAAACTTTAATTACAACTGATTTCCAAAAGACACTAAAAAGCAACTCCCACGCAACAGAGGCAGGTGAGAAATCAAGGATGTGCAAATCCATAAACTCATTTAGTCTGTTCTCCTGCTACCACCGGCTACGCACACTTCCGTACTGATTCCAGCTAGCTGGGGCTGGCTGAAATAACTAGAGCCCAATAAGCCTTGATGATAACGACTCTGCCAGTAAGACATCCAGACCGATGTAAGGACACTGAGAAACGTGGTCCCACCCCTTCCTTTGGGAGATATTCCAGCTGCTAGAGGCGTTTAGTTAAAAATAGACACCTTATTTCTCATTTGTATTATTTTAGGACGAGACTGCAAGGTTTGGTGCGCTCATTAACAGACTTGCTCATCATTCAGGCCATCATCTCCAGACAGGTGAGCTCTGAAACGCTTCTGTTGCCGGTGGTCCTGTAGGAAAGCCCATGGAGAAGGTACCAGGTCTGCTGGCAGCCAGAGCACCTTCAGCAAACCACCCTCATGCACCTGCTTGCTGCAAGACGAGCCCAACGCCAGACTTACCCTGACCACCCTGCTGAGCCGGGCAGTGAAGGTGAAGACTCAGACTGTGTCTGGAGTTGCCCGTCCCTGAGAAATCAGCAGGAACCGTGCGGTTTCCCTCCTGTCCTGACAACCCCTCCTCCTGCTTTTTCAGCTCGGAGCCGGACTGCGGCACTAAACACTTCCAGAGCGGCCGAGAGCCCGAGCTGCAGGGCAGGGGAGCGCTTGGGATCAGGGGCTGGACTTCGGGCGAGCAGCGGTAGCCAGCGGGATGGCCGTGAGGAATGTGAGCATCACAGGCTTTGGGCAAGGCTGAGTCCTGGGGCAGGAGAGCGGGGTCGGGCTCGAGGGGACACTTTCTTTTCCTTCGGTGATGACGGCTCTGTAAGCTGTGTCTCGGGGGCAGCGGGACAGGGGATGTGCCAGCTGCTCCTGATTGTCTGTTGGCATCTACTCTGAAGTCCAACCTGTTTGGAGAAGCGGAGGGGACGTGAGGGGGCTCCCGGCCTTGCTGGGGACAGGCTGGCTGTCCTAGAGCTGCCTCCGGTAGCACAGCACTGCTTTCCAGAGGCTGCTGAGAGTGATGGCTTTTCTCAGTCCTCTTTTGTGTCCGAGCACTGTGGAAGCCAACCTTGGCCCCAGAGTACCGGGATTTGCGCTGCCCAGGCCCCTGCCCGGCCCGCCCCGGTGGACACTCCGTGTCTCTTCTGTAGTGATGGTGCTGGTGGTGGTGGTAGTGGACGTGGCTGAGCACCTGGGGCTTGGCCGGAGTAGCCCCCCCGGGCACCATCAGGTCCAGGGACCTGGGCCGTGTCTCCCTCGGCGGCCGCGGCCGCTCCTGGCCATTGTCCGTGGCGGGTCCCTCCGAGCTGCAGTACACGAAGGGGTCGTAGTCGCTGCTGAGGGAGCTGCGGAAAGTGGAGCAGCTGCCGTGGATGCCCTGCAGGCTGACGTCCGTGCAGTTCAACATGGAGTCACTGGAGGAGCCGTGGCAGGGCCCCGAGCTGGAGTCGCTGCCCGGCCCGTCTGCCAGGTACCCGCTGTGCTCCGTGAGATAGCTCTCCCCGGAGCCGCTGCTGTTGTGCTGGTGCCCGTGGCCGCCCCCCCGGCGCAGGGCGGGGGCACGGTGCTGCTTCTGCGCCAGGGCTGCCTTCAGCCCCAGGCAGGGGGGCTGGGGCTGGAGAGAACAAGTCCTGTGGGGTGGCAGCGTCTGCCCGCACGCCGAGGGGCTGGGATGCTGCTGGCCCAGCAAGCCCGGGGCCAGGGGGGACGGGTGGCCGCAGGCGAGCAGGGAGGTGGCTGGCCTGTAAGGCACGTAGTGGATGGTGCCAAAATCCAGCTGGGAGAGCTCTGGAGAGTGGAAGAAGGGGTTGCCATGGGCTGGCTCTGGGGGAAAGCTCCTGAAGTTCCTCTGAGGATACGCGTGTGGGAGGTGGTAAAGGGCATGTCCTGGGTGCTGGCGGAAAAGGTGGAGACGCCGTCCGGGCTCCATGTCCCGAGGGGCCAGCCTGGAGCCAGCGGCCGTGGCTTGGTCCACCGATTCTCTGGCTGCGGAGAGAGAAGGGAGCATCCAGCACACATCCCACAGCCCAGCTGCAGTAGCCCCGGCACAGGCCAGCCTCCACAGCCCTCCCACTATGGTCCCACATCCCACCCGTGCCCTGCAACTCCTCACTGCCACCACCAAACCGGTGGTCCTGCATGCTCAGCACCCTCCCTGCTGCCCTCACCCTGAGATCCCACCTCCCTCCCTGCGCAGGTCCCAGGGCTGGAAAACACTCCACTTGGTGCAGGTCCCAGCCCAAGCCCAGCCCCTCGCTGGGCTCCCTCCAGGGGCTCATACGCACAGGGACCCCCCTCCATGCACACACCGCCCCACACACACGCTCCTGCTGGCTGTACACGGACCTCCCGGGCACAGCTCCCGCACCCAACCCCATCCCTGGCTGGGAAATGCTGTGCCTGAGCCCTACCAAGAATGTTGAACATGCAAAGCGGACACGTGTGGTGTTGCTGCAGCCAGGGGTCAACACACTCCCGGTGAAACTCATGGGAGCACGAGATGATCCGCAGTTCCTAGAGAGAGGTGGAGAGAAGAGGAGGAGCGTGAGGAGGGACAACCATGTCTCAAGACCTGGATGGGTCATTCTTGATGGAAGCGAGCCTTGTAGGATGGAAAGATGCCTAACGCAAGCGATCTGCAGCCCAGTTTTGCCCGGATGAGGCTGTGCAGCCACCTGGCAGCTCTGGTTCTGCTCTCTGCGTCCAGCTCTGGGGTGTGAACGTCCAGAGAGGTGCCAGCCCTCGGGAACAGGGGGGTTCAGGCTGAGTGCTTGGGAGAAGCAGACCCCGCTTTCGCCTCGTTGTTTCAACATGGACTTATTAGAGACGTTTTACCCTACAGCGACAGCTGGAGACCCTCCTTCAGGGAATCTGAGTCTGCAGGCGAGTGACTTCAGCAGGGGCAGGCCATTTTTGGCCAAGTGGCAGGCAGACCTCCATCGATGCCAGTCCTCTCCCAGCCCTCAGGAATTGCTGAAGGAAACATCCCGAGGGCCTCCCGCCCCTGCCAGACCGCTCAGCTCCCACCGGACTGCGGCTGGGAAGCGCAGAGCCGTGGGGAACCAGCAGCCGTGCCCGCAGCCTACCTGACCCTCGCTGAACTCCTCCAGGCAAATGGCACAGACCGGGGCTGAGCTGCAGCTGCTGGCCGAGTCCCACCGCGACGCCTGCCGGCACCTTGCCTGGTACTTGCGCGTGGCCAGCTGCCCGATGGCCTGCATGGTCTGCTGCTGCAAGGGGTCCTGCCAGGGAGAGAGGAGGCTTTGAGGAGAGGCTCGGCCTTACCTTGCCATACTTCCCATTGCCCTTCTTCTTTCAAAATGGGATTATCAGGAATTCGGGGGTGATTTCCTCATTTCCGGAGGTGATTTTTGTCTAACCTGACTTAGCTTTGTCACCAGCAGGAGACGTCTTGCACTGGACATTCAAAATCGCTCAGCAAGTGCTGAGTTTTTGAGCGCCAAAGCCTTATCTTTCTATAGAACAAACGTCTTTCTATAGGACAAATTCTCAAATCTGGAAATCCATCTGACTCTGGAAAGGCCATTATTTAATTTGTTAGTTTCTGTTGAAAATACTGAATGTTCTACTCTTTACCAATACAGACAATACAATACTGTTAAAATCAAGGGCTTGTGGGCCAGCTCTGCAGCTTTGGGTGCCGGGACAAGCTCTGAAAGGTGCTGGGACCGCAGGCTGCCGTGCTGGTGGGGCAGCAGGGGGAGAGCAGGGCACCGCAGCAGCGATCCATCTCAAGATCACTTCGCTCATCCCTCAGCCGCTCCTGCCTCATGTGGCCACATCTTCAGCTCGCACGGAGGCACATTTCCCCTCCCAAACTGTGTCTGTTCCTGCCCTTCGTGCGTTTCTGTTTGCTCGGACGCATCTGCTCCAGGAGATACGTACCTGAGTCCTGTTCAGCTGGCACTTTGTGCGAACAACAAAAATCAAAATGATGACGACCACGGTGCTGACCACCGTGAGAAGAATCCACACGTCGTAGTCTGGCTGTTGGATAAAACAGGAAAGAAATTACTCTTGTGTGGCAGGGGTGGGAATTAGGGGATAGGCAGGGGAATCCCCATCTCTTCCTGACCATCAGCCTTTGAATACATGATCCTTAGCCAGGCTCTACCTCCTTGCTCTTTATAGGTAAAAGAAAAACAGTTCAGTCTTTTCTGCACATTCCAGCAGGAATGGGAATCCTCTGCCTTGCAGCATCTCAGCTCCCTAGAGACCACAGTCGAAGGTAGCACAAGACGAGAGAATCAAGGCTTCGTCTCACCTGAAGAGACGGGGAAACTCCTCACCTCACTCATCACGTTTCAGCAAAAGAAACTACATAAGCTGAAAGCGCTTCTGAGCTTTTATTTGCAGCGCATCATCTGAACGCTGCAGACAGGCAGCTCCTGCCAAGGGCTCTGATCTCCATCCCTGGGGAGAAAAGCTCAGCATCTTTGGGCAAGTCCTGTTCCACAGCACAGCAGCTTGGGAAGGAGGATACAGAAGGCAGTGGGAATGGTGGGTCTCTCACCCAAGCTGGTGGCTCCTTGACCTCTATCTTCACGTGGGCCTCTCTGTTCTTGTTCACGACGCCCATGAGAAGCTCCGCGTCATGGCCCCTGATCAGGACCACAGGCTGACTCAGACCTCGGGGCTTTCTCAGCTGTAAAGAAAAAAACAGAGTGAGAGATGGTCCAGAACAGTCTGAAACAAGGACTATCCCGGTCCCCCAGGCACGTCTGGTTCCTCTTGATGCTTCTTGCGCACACTTTAGAGACTGCCTGCTCCCCCAAACTTGCACTATCCCCGTATGATGAAACCAGATGGAAGCTCCTCCTCTTTTACCAACTCTTCAGCATGGCTTTCTTCATTTCCTCTGATGGTGCCTCCTCATGCACAACTGGACGCTGCTCAGTGTCTCTTGTGCTCCCCTTTCAAGCCCCTGTGCAAAAGTTCTGGGTCTCTCCTCTTCCACGTGGTGACTGCCAACAGCACTGCCGAGTGCTGCCTTCGCTACGGAAACGCTTCCTCTTCTCCTCCTGTGAGACCCACCAGTGTTCCCCCTCCTCCCTCGGTGATCGGCAGAACACTCTGCTTGTTTCTGATCGTACAGTTGGTTTTCCACCGGGGCCCAGGCAGCCTGCCGCGGGCTGGCTCAGCCGGTGTCCCAGTCCGCCCTCTCCTCCAGGCTGGCCTGAATCAGGGTGTCCGTCTGACCCACCAACCACCTCCCACTCCCTTACTGAGCAACCTCAGCATCACCTCCTGGGCCTGCGCTCACTGCTGCATTTCTCTGGCATCAGAAATTAAGTTGTAAGTGCACGAAAGAACCGCGACGGACGGATCCAGTGAGCAGGAGTCAGCCCAGAGTTTGATAAGCTCAGGCACCAGCTCCCCTGTTTGTCCTCTTATCTAATGCTGGATGCTTTTCATTATCCCTTGATTATTTTGATGGGGAACCTATTCCTTTCTGGAGATGACAGCAGCGTTGGTGGAAGGGACCTCTGGAGGTCTCTAAACCCACGTTAGACTTGCAGCAGGAGTATCACCAACAGCATAGCAGGGTGGCCGTGACTTTGGCTTGAAGACTCAAGAAATCATTTTTCCCCTAATGTATCCCGGGGCTGTCTGTACTAGATGGGATCGGGTAATCTGTGACTTCCCAAGAGGAAGCATCTAGGTCCTGGCAGAAAAGCTCAACTGACCGGACCGTGAGCAGGAAGGTGCTGTGGGCAGGCTGCTGGCCCGCTGCTGCTGCGTGGAGATCTGGACGTGCCACGGAGCGAGCGGAAGAGCCGAGCACTGTCTGTGTGTGTCGTGAGCTGGGTGAGAGCTCACGTTCACAGCCGGCCTGCAGCATCCTCCCGGGACCTCCCGCCGCGTGGCGGTGGTCGGTGGGTCCTGACCCGGGCACATTTGGGGATGGGAGAGGGGCACTGTGGTTTAGCTGATATCGATGGGGTTTGTACCTGATCAGCAGCGCTTTCATCATCGGTAATGTCAAAAAGGATGGCACGGGCTCCACGCTCCCCCGCCAGCTTCGCCTGTCCAAAAGAACACAAGCTTCAGTGGACATTTTGTATTGTACATCGGTATTAACATCTGCCATTTGGATACGTATCTGCCTCCCGGGCTCTTCACAGGAGAAAGAAGCACCTGCTGCTCAGATTGAGAAAATAAGTTTACACCTTGGTTCCTGTACTCGTGCTGAGCTGCAGTGCCGGCTCTTGCTGGAGCTCTGCGGTCCATGGACGGTTTCTCCCTGTAATTGTGGGGGCAAATTAGTTGGTGGGCTTGCAGTCACAGCAAACCACAAACCTAAACGCCAAATTCCCCAGCTGGCTGCACCATGTGCCTCTTTGCTTCCGAGCTGGGTTTGCTGTGGAGGGATCCGCAGCCCCCTTAGCCCTGCTGCCCGCTGCGCAGCCCTCCTGTCCCCGGGCAGCAGAAACCTCTGCCCAGACCTCACCGTGGCCGCACCAGCCGTGGGCTGGCTGTGGGCCTGGCTCCCACACACATTGCTCTCCCTGGTCCCCGTCCCCCGCACGCATCGGGGAGAAGCTGAGGCCGTGCCTGGGCTGCAGGTCTGCCCTGGGATTAGGAGCGGGATGCCTTTCTGCAGCCCACCGGTTGCTGCGGTCCGAGGAGGAGAGCTTCGAGACCCACCCAAACGAGCGTGCATGCCAGCCCGGTGAGGTCAAAGCGCACTGCCTGGAGGACCTTGCGGGGTGACCCACGTCCTCCCACCGAGCCCTTCGAGCCCTCCGGGCAGGCAGAGGCAGCCTCTTGTGAAAGGGAGACGGGGAACGTGAACAAAGTGCAGGGCTGGGCCGCTGTTACTCATGCGGAGCCCTTTGATCTGCGCGTCCCCGAGCGCCTGTGCAAACAGGGAGCTGCCGGAGCTGCCGCAGCAGTTTACCCACTGCATTGCCAAACCCCAGCTCAGGGGCCAGAGGTCAGTGCCGCCGCTTCCCAGCTGCAATATCAAACGCAGGGCGCCGGCTGAGCCAAGGGAAGGGGCATTCCCAGTGCAGCCAGCAGCGGCGGAGCGGGTTGGGCTCCATCCCTCGCTTGCAGGTGTTGGTCACCTCCACGCAACACATCGGGGGAGAAGGTGGGTGCCTGGGTCTGGGACAGGGACGAGGGTGCGAGTGGAGCTGCACATGGAGACCACGGAGGCAGAGCTGAAGTTGCTGATAGGATTAGACACTCTTGGGTTTGGTATACCAGATGGGGAAGCTGGAAAAGTGGGATCAGAGGCTTGGGGTAGGGACTGGGGTCCTGCCTGGGATCAAAGGAGCCCCAGCACTTGCCAGCACCAAAGAAGAAACAGGACTTTTGGGTAGTGACTTCCACCCGCTGGAGCCAGCCAAGCTTTGACGAACAATGAACAGCTCTACAAAGATTTTATCCTGGTAAAGACACCAAGGATGGGGAAACGAACAACTGAGACCAGACGGGAGACTCTTCCCAACACCTTTCTGACTCCTGTTGCAAAGGACACGACTTCTGTTCGAGCTATTCGCAACCTGCTCGCTGCGATCATTTTCTGAGCGCTCGCTGTCTTTGCACCGAATGTCCCCAGCCACGTGGCACGGCTGACCCTCCCTCTTTGAGGACTGAACCACTTCTGGTGCAAATATGTATTTACAGGATGATTTAGGAGGTTGCAGAAGTCTGTCAACCAGACTTGCGATCAATGGTTCACTCATAAAAAAAAGAAAAAATACACCAAAAAATTTACAAATGATGCATCAGAAAGAAAAATAAACGACTTTGAATTGATTTCAGAGGTATTTTCCAAGCCTTCCTCTCTCCTTGCAGACCAAATGCCTTCCCTACTGATTTTAGCTTCGGATGCTGAAGCAGTGCGAGAATTTAAGAGAGGAGAGGCAGAGAAGCACGTCGGGCAGCTGGCGGAGTTACCCTCATGCTGGGCTGGACGGGGTTGTCTGTGTGCGCGGCTTGGCTGGGTGACAGCTGAAGCAGAGGTTATGATAACACTTTGCACATGGCTATTTTTATCATCGTTGATAGAGTGCCGCAGTTCAACACGCAAAGCTCTACCGCAAGAAACACACGCCAGGGAAACAAGGCTCCTGCTCCAGCAAGCACCAGCCACATCCCTGCCCTTGCGAAGGAGCGTTGTCCGGGGATTTTGAGGAAGGGAGCTGTACGATGTTTGGAGGGAAGGAGCTTGGCAGAGGCGTCAGGAGGACGGAGAAGCAGCCAGAGAGCAATTGCAGGGGGATGGAGAAGCCAAGGTACAAGGCAGGGCCTGGGGATGTGGCCAGCTCATGCAGCTTCTGCCTGTATTTCGTGGCTAAAGTAGTCCTGTCTGGGGGGGGAAGAGCTGTGAGGTGCCCTGGGTGAGATCCTGGAGCAGGAGTACCTGCAGGCAGGATGGCAACCGACGTCATGTTCAGCTGCATCTCAAAATCCAGTGTTGGATGCGGCTCTGGTAACAAAGCAATGGTGACTAAAGGCCAGTGAACCGTCACTCTATCAAGTCGTGAGCGTGGCAACGCACTAGGGGTTGATTTGCTTTGGGGGGGGTTAGTGGTCCTGGAGAAGGGATCAAGGCTAGTGAAGATGACCACAGTGCAGCAATGCAGCATGTCTTGTCCTCCTTGGGCAGGCCTTCCTCAGCTGATCCCTGGACTCACTAACACACTGGTAGTTCCAGTGCTGTGATCAGAGACTCAAAGATTAAGGACAAAACTAGGAAAACCTAGTTTTTAAACCTTTTAGGTTCTTAGGTGGAAGATGAGTCTTTGAAGCTGCTCCTTCCTCCTGTTCAAGATCCTCCACAGTAGCTGCATGGACCAAACCAGCCATTGCTGCCCCCACCCCAGCGTCCTCCCCTGGGACATGCGGCAGCATGGGACCACTATAACTGATGGCCACATCTGGCTGGACACGGGAGAGCTGGAGTACCGCTGTGCTCCCTCAGGCACCCGCAGAGCCCTTGCTCTCACGCCTGCCACAAGCTGCACTGGAAGCCCTTGGGTTCGCTCTTTATCCCACCATCCTCATGCATCACTAACCCCCACAGGTGGGGCCAGGACATTTTCCAGATCATAGAATCATAGAATCATGGGGTTGGAAGGGACCTCTGGAGATCACCCATTCCAGCCCCCTGCCAGAGCAGGGTCACCCAGAGCAGGTGGCACAGGAACGCGTCCAGGCGGGTTTGGAATGTCTCCAGAGACGGAGACTCCACCACCTCTCTGGGCAGCCTGTGCCAGGGCTCTGCCACCCTCACGGGAAAGAAGTTCCTCCTCATGGTTAGGTGGAACTTCCCATGCTCAAGTTTGTGCCCGTTACCTCTTGTCCTGTCCCCGGGCACCACTGAGAAGAGCCTGGCCCCATCCTCCTGACACCCACCCTTTCAGTATTTATAAGCGTTGATAAGGTCCCCCCTCAGTCGTCTTTTTTCCAGACTGAAGAGACCCAAGTCCCTCAGCCTTTCTCCATAAGAGAGGTGTTCCAGTCCCCTCAGCATCTTGGTAGCCCTTTGCTGTCCCCTCTCCAGCAGTTCCCTGTCCCTCTTGAACTGGGGAGCCCAGAACTGGCCCCAGTGCTCCAGCTGTGGCCTCCCCAGGGCAGAGCAGAGGGGGAGGATGACCTCCCTCCACCTGCTGGCCACCCTCTTCTTGATGCCCCCCAGGATGCCATTGGCCTTCTTGGCCACGAGGGCCCATTGCCAGCTCATGGTCATCCTGTTGTCCCCCAGGACTCCCAGGTCTCTTTCCACAGAGCTGCTCTCCAGCAGGTCACCCCCAACCTGTCCTGGTGGGGGGGGGTTATTCCTCCCCAGGGGCAGCACCCTACACTTGCCCTTGTTGAATTTCATGAGGTTCCTCTCTGCCCAGCTCTCCAGCCTGTCCAGGTCTCTCTGGATGGCGGCACAGCCTTCTGGTGTGTCAGCCACCCCCCCCAGCTTGGTGTCATCGGCAAACTTGCAGATGTTGGGTAGCTGATAGCAAGTCAGTAACTCCCGCACACCGGCTTGTGCTGACAGCTGGCATCAGCTCCAGGGCAGCAGCAAATCCAACTCAGGCTTCCACCCTGGTCCAGAAAGGGATGGGCGTTGCTGCCTGGCTGCCCGTGCAGCGGGGGTGGGGGGGGGAAGCAGCCCCGAGGTGGCAAATCCATCACAGCATCACATCCCTTTCCTTGCTTTTGTTGCAAAAAAACCCTGCTGTGCAGGAACAACTGCTCGGTCCAGGTTTTGCCTGCCCTCTTTGGCCGAGCTGCAGGGGGGACAGAAAAGGACCCTGTCCCCATTGCCAGCACGTCGCTACCCGCAGAAAGTTGACAACAGGGGCAGCATCACCTGAATGCGATCCAGATAAAGCCAAGAAGAGCTAAACAAGGTTTTTTTCCCATGTTAGTATGGTGCTTGTGGGAAATAACACAACATTTAGTACAGAGACAATAAAAGGACGCAGTGAACCACTGGAGAAAAAGCTAATGTTAGCCTTATCCATGCAACTTTATCAGAGACACAAAGATTTTAAGGCTTAAAATGACCCTCGTTCCTACCTGACTTCCTTATTACCAGAGAATTGTATCAGTGACCTCAGCTTTTGCCACAGTAAGGGCTGTTTCACTAAGGCACCTCTTTCACAGGAGGCCTCTGAGATCCCCCATCCCTTCGCGGGGCGGACGGTGGCCTGTGCTGTTAAAAGAGTCACGTCCCACCGCTAGTTCCTCTGGTCTGTGCTTGCCTGAATTGCTCAGCACCGATTCTTCAACGTGCCTCACCCCGTGAAGTACTACAGTATCATTTTTAAAGACAGAACCACGGAAGATGTTCTCCACGTCCACGTTTTCCCACAGGGCAGAGGACACAGAGAAGCACAAATCCCCCCCAGACAGCCCAGCAAGCGAGGGAGGCTGCCAAACAGGAGAGGCACGAGGCTGCCGGGCAGTAAAGCGTACGGGATGCTGGGGAAAGGTCTGACCTGTCCCGGAGCAGCCAGATTAGGGAAAATTCCACACCTTTTACAAAGCCAGGCAGTTGAAAAAGTATGGAGGGATGGGCAGTGGAGTCGGCTGGCACAGCGTCTCTCCCCAAGGACCCCTTCTGCCAAGGACCCTGCTTTATCCGTGTCCTTTTCTCCACCTTCCAACAGCTCTTTCCTACCTGCTGCCTCCTCCTGCTCTCACTCTTTCCTGCACCGTGGGTTTTGCTTCCCAGGTTGGTGCCGCTGGGGGCGTTTTTGCACCTACCTTGTTAGCCAGCGACAGGCAGGGGTTGGGATCCCGGTCCGGCTGTTCAAGCTTGACGATGGTGATGAACCCCGACTCGGTGTGTTCATCCTCGCTGGTGTTGCACAGGGACAGCGGGTGGGACTGCAGGACAAAAGCAAAGGGAAACTCAGACCTTGGGGCTCAGCGCTGCAAAGGGCGGCTCAAGCCCACCACAAACTCTGTGACCTGCCCAGAGGGTGTAGGACACCCCTCCAGTGGGCATCACCACGGCTGCTACTTCCCATGGCCCTGTCCGAGCGGCAGTGAGGCTTTGAATGCCATAAGAAGTAAACCATTGGGAAAGTTTCGGTCCACTGGGAAAATGTCCCAGAGAAAGGTCGAGTTTCTGCCTTTCTGGTGGCTGCAGGCAGGTCTGACTTTGTCCGAGTCACACATATGCAACGCCAGCGCAGCCTGCGAGACTGCTGGGACAGAGCATCCCACCGGCACGGTCCTGGTGCTGTAAGAACTCCCTGCAGCGCTCTAGGCGAGGCGAAGGGACCACGACAAAAGCAAACGTCTGGTGCCCTCAAAGATTCAGCACTTCTTATTTCTCGGCCACCAAACTCAACAACTTTATGATAAATTTGCAGAGGAGAAGCCAAAGGAAGGAGTGAAAAAAAATGAAAGTAGGTAGAGAAGAACCAGGAATGAGAAGGGAGAGGAAAAGATCCCAGTAACCACATCCCCAGTGAGTCGTAGAACCATAGAATGGTTTGGGTTGGAAGGGACCTTAAAGACCATGCAGTGCCACCCCCCTGCCATGAGCGGGGACATCTTCAACTAGACCAGGTTGCTCCAAGCCCCGTCCAACCTGGCCTTGAACCCCTCCAGGGATGGGGCAGCCACAGCTTCTCTGGGCAACCTGGGCCAGGGGCTCACCACCCTCACAGCAAACGATTTCTTGCTCACATCTCATCTAAATCTCACCTCTTCCAGTGTAAAACCGTTCCCCCTCCTCCCATGGCTCCCCTCCCTGATCCAGACTCTCTCCCCAGCTTTCCTGGAGCCCCTTTAGGGACTGGAAGGGGCTGGAAGGTCTCCCCGGAGCCTTCTCTTCTCCAGGCTGAACCCCCCCAGCTCTCTCAGCCTGTCCTCCCAGCAGAGGGGCTCCAGCCCTCCCAGCATCTCCGGGGCCTCCTCCGGCCCCGCTCCAACAGCTCCGTGTCCTTCTGCTGTTGGTGCCCCAGGGCTGGAGGCAGCACTGCAGGGGGGTCTCACGGAGCGGAGCAGAGGGGCAGAATCCCCCCCTCGCCCTGCTGCCCACGCTGCTGGGGATGCAGCCCAGGCTGCGGGGGGGTTCTGGGCTGCCAGCGCACGGTGCCGGCTCATGTCATGACGACACCCACTGAGCACTGCTCTGGTCCCTGCCTGGAAAGTCTGTCATTGCCTCTGATTTTCCAGTCTAGCGGTGGCGGGATGATGGTCTTGTGCTGGATGGCGGGAGGTTGAAGGATAGCACGATTTAGTTCTTGGCTCCCTCTTGGGAGTCCCATCACCTCACATGAGCCCTCCCAGCTCTTCCCAATAAAGCTGGCTGGCTCCCTCCTCTGTGACTGGAATGTGGTGTACGAAGCACACAGGTTATGGGGCAGAAGAGCCTGTAAATACTACGGCTGTTGGACAGCTTTTGTGTGTGGCAGCGTGGGAAACAAGCAAGAAAGCTCAACGTTATAAACCAGGAGGACCAGGGCAGGCTTTGTATCTGGTGTCCATCCAGAAGCATGCCCAGAAGGCTTGCCTGCCCTGCGGGTAATCCTGCGACAGCGTCGCAGAGCTATGCCAAAAAGGCAGATTTAAAAAGAGGGGGAGGAATTGTCGGAGCAGCCCAGGGACCCCCCCTCGCCCTCCATCCGCACTGGGCCGTGCCCACCCTGCCCCAGGGGCTGCGAGGCAGTGTTGCCTCCATCCTCAGGCTGGTGCGGACCCCAGGACGGACCCGGGACACCCCCTTGGCATGGGGCTGGGAGGAGCTGGGGAACGGAGCGGGCCGGGAACCAGCCAAATGACGTGTCCTCCTCCAGCTGCGGGGAATGGGAGAACGGGGCCCATCGCACCTAACTTCAGACGTGCTGTTATCCCATTTTAATGTCGGAGCGGGTCGCAGGAACAGGTCTTTCAAGGGAGCGCGACTCACCCGGGCTGGTTTTAGTCACAGCCTTCAGGAGGAGCCGCACCATGCCCGTTTCTCGCTGCTGACAATAAAGGAGCGATTCGCTCAGGTGCAGCCACCTGTAGGGAAACCTTCAAAAGCCGAAGGAGACAAGCAGCACCTCTACTCAGTCGGAGGCGCAAAATACCCCCGTTGGCCCTCCTAGGTGTGGGGAGAGGAGAGCTCTGCCTGTCGGAACCTCTGCGGCCGGAGAGCTCGGGGTGGACGGGGCTCACATTGTCCGGGGGCTGCCTGCTCGGAGCCGCTCCAGGTGCAGGTTGGATCATCCTTCCCTGCGTCTCCCCAACCAGCTCAGAGACCACCGTCCCCGGGGCCAAGAGGCGCCGCTTTTTACCCCAACCAGCTCCGGCCGAGCCCCCCCGGGGCTGCAGCAGGACCCGCCGCCGCTTGGTGGGGCTCTTGGCCGGATCCCGAGCCCCGCAGGACCGGGGCTTCCCGGGGGTCGTTTGCCGAGATTGCCCCCTGGATCGCCCGGTCGTACCCGTTAGAAGGGTGCAAGGCACGTTGCTGGCACTCGTCGCGGGGGGGGGGGGGGAAGTGCTGGGGGGGTTTGTGCAGCCCCTGCTGTGATACAACCCCGCGCCGATTCCGAACGCGCGCGCATCCCGGCGCTGCAAAAATCGGGAGGCGCGACGAAATCGCAGTGCTCCGTTCCGTAGCCCTATGTCTTGGGCTACAAAATAATAACAGGTCTTACAAAGCCATGAAAGTGAGTTAAAATGGTGAAGATTAAAAAGAAAAAAAAACCAAAAAAAACCCCCAAACCAAACCACATCGAACCCACAACCGCAGACATTTGCAAATAGCCCAGATTTCGAGGTAGGTAACACCTACGGTCACAAGGGCATAGAGAAATCAAACCCCAGGCTCTCACCTGACCTTCAGGAGCTCAGAGACCGAGGTGTAAGAGATGGATGAGCCAAGACATAACCTGCTACGCTGTAAAATATTGCGCAGGATAGCTGGGCACTGACGAACTGCCGCGTGCTTTTGCCTGGCAGTCCCTCATCCGTCTTTCTCTTGGGGTCTTCCTCTCAAATCCATAGTGATATTAGAAGAAAAATGTCAAAATGTTATATCATTTAGACTTCAGACGTAAAGATGCCAGAGAGAGTGCAATTGTACCAAGCCAAGCACCATAAACTCTAGACATTCAGGTTTCCGGGGAAGCAATCCCACCTGTTCTGACTTGGGAGCGCTGAGGGCAGGCTCACAAATAACCCCGTGCTTCACCCCCACAACGGCAGGCGCTGCCCCCATCGAGACCAACACGGCATTGAGGTGCCCGTGATCCCGCTTGGCTTTACCAAGCGATGGCATTATTTTTATACTCTGTTTGCTTGACTGGGAGTTCTCCGGCTTTTTGGTTACTATATCATTTTAATAACTGCAGAAAAACACAAAACAGGAAATGCAGAGAGTGCGTCTCGTGATACATCTAATAACTCAGAGATAACCCTCCTGCCGGCGTTATCGAGCCTTCCCCGGGTTGCTCCCGGAGGAGCCCAGGGCACTGGTGCTGGGGAAGCAGTCGCACCTCCCGGCGCTGCTTGGAGCTGTGTCCGACCCGGGGTGGGAATGGCTTGGGGTGCTGTGGTGTCCCTGGGCGGTGACTCTACGGGGCCAGGGACAATCATGCGTGTTGAGCGCGGAGCAGCCTCTCTGGGATGAGGATTCCTGGGCCTGATCACAGCATTAATGATAAACACTGGGAATAACGTGCTCTGGAGCACCTC
The DNA here is from genome assembly GCA_009819605.1 of Sterna hirundo. Classification (NCBI taxonomy): domain Eukaryota; kingdom Metazoa; phylum Chordata; class Aves; order Charadriiformes; family Laridae; genus Sterna; species Sterna hirundo. The sequence goes on along the minus strand of CM020450.1, from coordinate 12,377,001 downwards.
GGAAGACAGGCTGAGAGAGTTGGGGGGGTTCAGCCTGGAGAAGAGAAGGCTCCAGGGAGACCTTCCAGCCCCTTCCAGTCCCTCAAGGGGCTCCAGGAAAGCTGGGGAGGGACTCTGGATCAGGGAGGGGAGCCATGGGACGAGGGGGAACAGTTTTAAACTGAAGGAGGGAAGATTTAGATGAGATGTGAGGAAGAAATTCTTTGCTGTGAGGGTGGTGAGCCCCTGGCCCAGGTTGCCCAGAGAAGCTGTGGCTGCCCCATCCCTGGAGGGGTTCAAGGCCAGGTTGGACGGGGCTTGGAGCAACCTGGGCTGGTGGGAGGTGTCCCTGCCCAGGGCAGGGGGTGGCACTGGGTGGGCTTTAACGTCCCTTCCAACCCAAACCCTTCTGTGATTCTATGAATGAGAGCAATGAACTTCTGCAGCTCCAAATGAGCGTGGGGTGTCCATATGAAATGCTGGCAGCTGTTTTGGAGGGGGACACAGTTGGCAAACCTGGAGGAGACCTGCCGATGAGTGCACCAAAACCTTCCATTTCGTTTTCTATTAAGACTGGCCACAGTGGCCTTTTCCTTTTTCCCTCAGGACACCCACCCTCCCTGTCCGAGCAAGGGTCCTCCGCCTCGAGCATTCCTGCCAGGGCACAACGGCACCCACAAAGGGCACGGCCGGCAGCCGAGGCAGCGCGGGGAGAGCCACAGCCACGCAGGATCCCGGCCAGCCGAGCCCCTTCCTCACGTGGGCAGGTGCCCACGGAGCTGAGGCAGACTAGTGGCCCCCTCACTGTTCCGTGACGAGTCCCTCATCAGACACGAATCACCTCGGGAGGCTGAGTCCAGGTGCCTTCCCCAGCACTCTGTACCGGGCGACCAGGGGGCAGATCGTGAGGATTCTTCTTTGTGCAAGGCACACACGTGTCAGCCACCCACGCTCCGCTCCCCTCCGCTCCAGACCACTTCTTCCCTCTCCTCCTACCGTCTTCTCCTCCCGTTTGGTGCTGTTCTGGCAACTCCTCAAGCAGCAGCAGAGGAGCAAAACCTGGCTCCTCCTGTCTACGTCCTACAACCGCATTTCTTGGCACTGCCCCTGCCCCTCGCGTGGGTGAGCGATCACGGCTGCGCATCGTGCTCACGGGACGAGAGCAGACTCGAAAAATGATCTAAGAATGATGTGGAAAACCAAATACTATGAGATTCCTCAATGCACTGGGGGCCCAGGCTGCAGAGTCAGGATCCCCCAGGCCCTCTGAAACCAGACCCGTTTGTACGTGGCTGCAGATGGGCTCGGAGACAGCGGGAGCGAAGGGTTTCTGCTGGCAGAGCATCCCCCCCTCTGCTGGGCTGGGCGCCTCCGTGAGCACCGACTGCCACCACCAAGACGCCATTTCTTCTTACAGAAAGCCTCTCTGATCTCGTAGACAAAGGACAGGCCAAACCCCGTCACTGCAGAGGAGGTGTGTTCATATCCAGGATTAAAGAGGTCTCCTGCATGTTGCCTAAATTGCACCAGGGTCCGGAACCAGCGCTCGCCGCTCCCGGGGTCAGCAGAAGGACCTCGATGGGCGTTAGGCTGGATCCCGCCGTGCTGCTCCAGCTGGGTGTCCCTGTTCGGAGTCACATCGATGCTCTGCCGGAGCCTCCCAGCATGATCCCTGCCCGGCTCCGTGCTGCTGGGATGCCGGGGGGGGTGTGGGGTCAGCTGCTTCCCGGGCAGGGTTTGGACCCGGGCTTGGGGCGACCCAGCCCTGCCCATGCCCTGGCCCTGGCTCTGTCAGCCAGACCTGTGAGCCCCCTGCCTTTGTCACTCTGTCCCTCCCTGTCACCACATCCCTCCTGGCATCCCTTCACCTCCAGAGCTCCTCCGCATCCCTGTGTGCTTGCTACCACTTTCCCCCCACCCCCCTGTTTCCTTACCCTATGGCATCTCCTTTTTTTTTTTACCTTTTCCATCCACACCACCTCTCCTAAAATACTGAATTTCTCTTTTCTAATTTATCCTTGTCATCTTTCCCACTTTCATCCCACTAGAGCCACTATCTTCACCCCAACCTGTCCCTCCCACCGTGCCGGCACCACTCACGGGTTGTAGGGAGCAGCCAGGAGCTCCCCCGCAGAAACGCAGGGGACGGGGAAAGGTCCCGGGGGAAGGCCAGGCAGCGAGAGGTGCTCCCTTCTCACTCGGGGCCTTCATTTGTAAAACAGCAGGGGGGGGAAAAAAAAAAAACCAAGAAAGATGACCCCCAGAGGTCACCGAGCCCACTTTGCTGCCCGAAGGCAGGATCAGCCAGACCTAAAACATTCCTCAGAGACACTCGCTCAACCTGTTTTCGAGACCTCCAAAAAGGGAGACTCCTCACCTGCTCCGGGGCCGCCTTCTCCTCCGCACCGCGGAGTATTTTCTAACGCCTCATCTGAATCGGTTTTGCTGCGGTCTGAGCCTAATCATTCTCCCTGAATCAGTTGTGCCCATGGAAAAGAGACAATTCCCCCTTCCCCCCCCCCCCCCAATAACAATTTAAATGTTTCTGTTCCCCTTTCTCTTCACAAAGGAATCTTTAGGGCTGAAAAAGGACTCGGAGAAGCAAAGACCCCGACACACCTCAGTTTTCTCCGGAAGCCAGAGCACTTCACACCCTTCCCTCACGGGGGGATGAATCGAAAGGATTGATTTGACGTGAAGCGGCAGTAAAAATTTTAGAACCATCCAGTAAGGTTGGCGTGGAAAAGAGAGGAAGAGAAGAGGACAAGGGAGTGTTCAGCAAAGGGCTCTAGAGAAATCACAGACCGAACTGGTGAACTGTTAACACCAAGACAGAACTCACCGCTAAATTGACCCCAATACCAGAAAAACCGCAGGTAGCAAATACCAAGCTGAACTCGAAGAAGCTGAGAGTGATGCAGGGAATGGCAGATCGAGAACCCCGACTTCCCCGCCAGAAAAAAAAAATTGGTTAAAAACCACCAAAATGAAGAGAAGGGAAGAACTAACAGCGCTTTGGAAAAGGAGAGCGATGCTTTCACAGACCCCCGGGGTTCCTCGAAGCAGTCCTGAGTGTGGGAATAAAGGTAGCTGAGTTAACGCCGTACGCTGCTATCTCCTCTTCTGCTCTCCAAGGGGTCAAGGCTATGGAAGACGACAGAACATCACGCAGCACTACCCAGGGCCGTCTCCAGAACCGAGAGGAGAAAAAAAGCAGGTCAGCCTTTACCACAGCGTGAACTTACCGGGACATTCCCAGAAATAAAGCGTGTTGTCCGCATATTCCAAAAAGGACTTGGAAAATGAGAGGAATGGAGCGGTGGCCAAGTTTTTCAGTAACACGTGAATATTCAAGTTGGTGAACATTAAAACCGGGTGCAAAGGGATCTCATGATACTGTGTGATGGCCTGATAAAAGATGCCAAAAAAATGCCGAAAATAAGAAAAACCCTATCTAGCTATTTTACGCAAGGAGGAGCTCTAGGTTTGCTCTTAATGAACAGGAAAGATCTTGGAGTCATTGTGGGGAGTTGTATGGAAGCAGTTGTTGAATCACCCAAAGCAGTCAAAAGGCAAATAGACTGTTAGGTACTACTGTAAAAAAATAAATTAAAAAAAAAGCAAATCTACTAGATAAAGGTGCAGTGTGTCAACATCCTATTACAAGAGGTCCCGCTCGCCCCATCTTGAGCAGAGGGCACTATTTCTGTACGAGAAGAGATTAAGTGAGCAAGAATTCTTCAGCTTCGTATGGACGGGATATGTTAGAGCAAATAAAATCGTTAAAAACATGGAGAATTCATGGGACGAAAGACCACGAAGGGCTGTTAAATGCAAAGATGTGCCGACCGCCATCTCCGAGCTCGGCCCGCCGGCAGCCGGGGTGCTGCGGAGAAGCGGTGCTTGGTATTTGCCCGTTCCTTGCCCATTTTGGGGCTGCAGCCATGGGGGGGGGGGGGCTCTGCCCCGGCTCTGGTGCACCCGCGTGGGCACCGCCCCGTGGGACCACGGGCTGCCCCTCGCCTCCCCGCTGCGAGGCTTTTGCCAGAAATATTTGGGTTAGTAACCGAACATGAGAATAAAGCGGAGATCCGCGGTCAGTGCCAGAGAGCCGGGAAGAGCTTCTTCCACCCCCCGGAGCCAGGCACCGCCGCACCTTTAGGGGACAGCTGTGGGACTTCTGTCACCCAGCGCCGGTTCTCCTGCCAGCACCTGGAATCCCGCGCGAGACTTTGAGGGAATACTCAAGCGTTTGGGGCCAGGAGAAGCGTGGAATGTTTCTGTTTGGGACAGCAAGCCCTCCCACTGCCGCAGCTCATGCCAGGACCGTTTTGCATGTGCCGCTGGTGCCGCAGTCTGCAATGGATGGAAGTGCCTTGTTGGAGAAGCTCCTTCACAGGTGAGCTACTCGACAAACCAGAAAGGAGCCCGGCAGCAGCGAGGAGATAAGCAAGGAACAGCGAACGGCGGCCTTTTGAGGGTCCGCAGCATCTCGGGCATCGCCGTGCCATGTCTGCTTGTCGTCTGGAGATGCTCACTCCCCACGACCTGCTTGCTTCACCCAGTTGTGCCGTGTCACTGTCCCAGAGCATGAGCTCGTGAGGGCAGAATACAGACATCTCTGTATTTGTAGATATCAGTCTCTGGCTCAGTACAGCCCCCTCCCTGCTGGGAGTCTGTCAGTGAGGCCCTGAGCTAAGTAAGTTATAGTCCTTCATAGGTTTATGTTCCTTCATAGCTTTCAAAGAACGAGGGGTAATGGCTTCAAACTGGAAGAGGGGAGATTGAGATGAGATGTGAGGAAGAAATTCTTTGCTGTGAGGGCGGTGAGCCCCTGGCCCAGGTTGCCCAGAGAAGCTGTGGCTGCCCCAGCCCTGGAGGGGTTCAAGGCCAGGTTGGACGGGGCTTGGAGCAACCTGGGCTGGTGGGAGGTGTCCCTGCCCAGGGCAGGGGGTGGCACTGGGTGATCCTTAAGGTCCCTTCCAACCCAAACCATTCTGTGATTCTGTGACTCAAATGCACCAGTGGAAGTGCTCTACTACCCTCCTCCCTGTCTTTGCTCCTAACACTGACCTTGCTGTGAGAGTTTTTGGGCAAGATCCTCTGCTGGGGTCTATGAAGGGAACCTGCGACAGGATCACTGCAGGAAGGAGCGGGGCAGATGTACCAGCTCTGAAAGTCAGGCGGGCACCTGCAGGGCGCATCTCCCAGAAGTTCCAAGGCACCGACACTGTCACGCCTGCTGGCACCAGGGAGACCTTCGGGGACCTCTGCATGGCCAGGGTGGAACAGGGCACCTGCGCTTCCCCGGTCTCCTCGGCCACACGCCGCGTCCCCGAAGTGCTGATGGCCCTTAGCAGGCTGTGTCTGCGACGCGGGGCAAGAGTGGTGCTCCCCCGGCACAGGGTGAGCCCGAGGAACGTCCCTGCCAGTGCACTGCCCTGCTGGGACACCCCGGTCATCGGAGCCTCCTCTCCTGGTCTCCCCCAGCGCTCACGCTGCGTGAGCGTCTTATTAAGGCTCTTCCCAGTTTGTCTTAACCCTTCAGCTCTATCAGCTCAACCGAAGCCCCTCTTACACCAAGATCACTGCACTACGTGGCTGTCACTCTACTCAAGACACAGCAGCAGGAATGAGGGGACGCCACCAAAGGTACAGGAGATGCTGGCAGGAGGCAGCTACAGCGGAGCTGAAAAGTGCTGTGGGATGCTGCTGGAAGGACACAGGAGAATGAGGAGGGATGAGGCAGGGAGGTGAAGTGGACGTTAACCGTGAAGAAGATGGAAATGGCTGGTTGGAAGAGAGTGGCGGAGTGTTTCAAAGGGCCTGAGGAAAAATTGCAGCTTCCATGACTCCTGGGCATGAAGCTTCGCCATGAGGATATGGGGCTTTTTAATTTACCTGCATAAAGTTTCAAGAGCTGTTATAACAGCAAACACACCTTACCCACATGTGAGTCACAGACAAACACGTTCCCTGATAACAAACACATTATTCTTAGAGAGGCTCAGGTCCTACCGCAACGAGCGAATAGCTCAGACAACCGTCCGGGTCCCCTGAAGGAGTGGCAAGAGGTGGGAGAGGAGACAAAGGATCTACAAGCTGCCAGTGCAACACCCCTACGCTTGTTCCCTTACGCGTGCTCGTGAGCTTCACTACCTTTGGCCCATCTCAAGGGTCAGCAGTGCCCAAGGGCTTGATACAACAAGTCAGTCCCTAATCAATAACGCCATCTCCTTCTCCTTTTCATTACAAAGCTGGTGAGCAACAAAGAGAAGAGCTGAACCCCAAGAGGGACGTTTATTTGATTATCGCATGCACAGGATTAGATGGTTTGGGTGAGTCACGAAGTCTGGATCTTTTCCGTCTAATTGCACAAGCATGGCCGTGGTGCCGGAGCAAACTCCCGCTTCACACCTCACTGTCCCGCTGACAGCTCTGCTGAAGTTTTCTCTCCTGAGGACAGAAAGGTCCAACTCAGGGCAAGCAAGTGTCGCTTCTAGCGCAGCCACCGTGATGATAGCGCGGGCCAACAAGGAAATCTTTGGCCAAGTTCCATCACGATGTCTGCTTTCATCTCTCTCTCTCTGGTCCACACATCCATTTTGGAATATCAAAGGCAAAGGGAGGTTCTCTGGTCGGCCCTGACTCACACCACTAAATGAAAGTAAAGGCAAGCTGGCCCAAGTCACGGGAGAACAGCTCACGCTCCTGCTGCCTCCAAGCACACGGCGGGCAGTCTGGATTCGAACCCCAATGAACGGCATCCAACCCCTGTTGGCCTGCTCACCTCATATACCCCCACTCGGGGGGACAACGCCACTGGCAATTTCCATACTTCAAGGCGCTCCTACACAATGACCTTCTGCGCTGTGCTGACAGCGCTTTGGAGGCTAAAACTGTGCCACAAAGCTCAGGCGAGTCTTGCCCCTCGGCAACAGCTCAAAGCACTGGCAGGACCCAAGCTGTGCCGACAGCACGGCAGCCCGGTGGCATCCTTCCTGCCCCTCAAAGCACGAAGCTGTACTGGCACTTGGGACCAACCGAGGGGTGGCACAGACACGCGAGGTCTTCCACGACTGACACGTCAAGCGCCTTTACAGGAGACAGCTCTGACCCTGAAAGCAACTCTGCAGCGATGGGCCAGATACACAGACTCAGCCAAACCCAGATCACTTTACCGCAGAGGCTGGAGTATCGTTTCCTCAACCAGCAAGTTTCTACAGAGGGTTTCAAAGTTAAAGTCTTGAAAGTGGATGCCAGAAAGAGCATTCTTGCTCTTCTAAGAAAGGAGATAACAGATCTAGAAGAGCAAAGACTGACAAGGAAATTCTCCTTGGGGCAGATTATGCCATAATTTCTTCTGAAGCATCACACATCTCCAGGAGGGCTGAACTGCTCCTGGAAGGAGACCATAGGGCTCTCCTGAGGTTGATATGGACCGGGGAATCCTCTAGGACTCTTCCGAAGATGAAGCTCGGCAGCAGTGTTGCCTCTACCGTTGCTTGGAGATTGCAAGGCTCTGACATGGACCTGAACCATCGTGTTGACCACCACTGAATGACCACTGTGGCCATTTCTGGAGAAACCAGCAATGGTCTGGGGTACCTGGTCATGAGTGAAACATGGGCATTTGCCACGATTGCACGTGAATCTCTGCTCACCGGGGAAAGGCTGCAGGCAGGAGATGGGCATGGGGTGGAGGAGCCACCCCTGCAGAGCCTTCCCGGCTGGCGCTGCGCCCCGGGAGGGGAACGTTGCCTGATCCCCTCCCCCTTGAATACCCCTGGGCTCCGCCGCCTCAGCCAGGTGCAGAACAAAAGGAAACTAATGATTTAGTTATTGCTTCAGCGCCGAAGGTTTGAAGGTCAGCCATTCAGCGCGGCGCTCATTGTATGACCAAGCGCTGCCTGCCCTGCCTGCAGACCTGCAGCTACAGTCGGCTCCGCAGGGGCCGGTACTGTACGGCTGGCTTCTGAGCGGGGAGATGAAAGGCTTTTTTCTAATGTAATAACTGACGGCCTCTTCAGTGCCGTTTGAACTGTTTACAGACCGAGTTAACGATTACAGGCAATGTGTACTTTGGCTGCTGCCCAAAATTCTTACCCGCCCATCAGATATTATCAAAGAGCCCTTCACTGCTGGCCTGGAGTCCTTCCAAAGCACAGCGCCGAAATGCCGGCGTAGAGGAGGGGCCTTCGGCGCTCGATCGTGAAATCCAAAGCTAGAAAGTCACAGATCTGCTCTGGCGAGGTGTCCTGGGGACCGGCCCCGCCGAGTCACGTAGAGGCGGGGGAACACCCGAGGGGTTCCTAAAGCCCCTCGTGCCCCGTGGCTCCACGCAGGGTGGGCTCTTCCCTGCAGGACGTCACCTAGGGCTTTGCCCACGCTGGCTCCCGAGCTCGATTAGAGCACAGCACGCAGCCCACGAGCTCCGGCTGCCCCGGCTTCCCTCCCTGCGCGAGGTCGCCGCCGTCCGTACCTCGTTCATTACACGTAGCCTGGGTGGTTGTGTTAATGCCGGTGGTTACACAGCTTCGCGCTACTCCTGCCAAAAGCGTTTTCGACACCCTCATGCCTAAGAGTGTGGACAAGAACAAACCAGGTGGTGGGAGATTAGATAAAATCACTTCCATTGTTATTTGTAGCTGGAAAAATGCAGGTGTAGGTATAAGGTCTGGCTGGATTTGGGTTAGAAAACAAGCCCCAGCTCTCTGGGGCAAACTGCACCACCAAGTCTGGAAATCCCGTTGAAACGAAGGGATGAAATCAAGAACTGGCAAGCTGCTCTAATTACAGCTGAGTAACACAGGGCCACATTCAAGCAGCGCCGAGGCTGCAGAGCGAACCGCGTCCCAGGCAGGAAATACCGCAGCTGCGGAGGACGGCTCCGTCCTACCGACCCTGCCGCGCCACGGCAACCTGGGGAGGTTCAGCGAGGGCAGAAGGTGATCTCCGCGCCGCGCATTGCTCCTGGAAGTTTCTGTCAGAGGCAACTTCCTAAATGCAACCAGGAAAAAAAATAATTTCAGTCTCCCTTTCCGATGGAAACGCCTTGTGGACCATCAGTCCCCCTTTAGCAGCCCACTTTAGGTTGTAAAATGTTATTTAACACTGTTCACCAGACCATCTGCAGACTGAGCTACCACAGCTTCGAGGTATCCGCAGGCCATTGTTAAAAAACCTCTGCTCAGCCCAACCCAGGGTTTAAACCTTCGGCTACACCAGCAGCATGAACCGCTGCGTCCCATACCAGGAGGCTGCAGCAGGGCCGGTATGCCGTCATCCAACAGCTCTGTGTAGAAAAGGCCAGATAATAAAAGCATGTAAATTTATGTTAAAATTTTGCCCCTGTGTTCCCAAAACGAGGCATTTTGTCCTGCACAAAAAAAATGCAAAAGCCCTCTCTTTCGCAGGCCGGCAGAGACGGAGTTTCCAAGGGATGCTTCCCAGAGAAGGGCTGATGCCTTCACGTGGTACCAATTGTGTGCTTGAAATACGATGTATGTCAGCAGGTCCCAGGCACAAGGGCAAAGACTGAATAGCTAAAGGAATAAATTAATTGCTTTTTAACCACATACCATACCAGCTTCCCATTGTTTTATTGCTCAGATATAGTTTTTTTAAATAGGGATGAGAGAGTGGCTGGTGAAGGACACAAGTATCTCTCTTGTTGGATGTTGTAGTATTGCCAGGAGACAGAAATGTAGATGCAAATACATTTGCTGTGATTTGATTCAATAAAACTTGCTAGTACAGCGCAGTACACTACAAAAATCGGTTCCTCCTACGCTTACTTGCTAAGACATGAGTTCAGGCCCTCTGGGATCCGCAATTCCCTGGCTGCTATCGATGACATCACTGACATCTAAGGAGCTGCAGGAATGCTGAGAATGCAGCTCCGGGCTCCTGGGGATGCTGAGCTCATCGGCTGCTACAGGAGGCACGAAAGATGGGGTGCCTGGGTCGCAGTCCTGGCTCTTTTACAGCCTTCCCCTTCCAATGTACACGCACGGGCTCTTTTCAAGGCCACGCGACACACGGTCACACAAGGCTGCACCAGTTTAAATGGCAACGGTGGAATTGTTCGAAAATTTATTTCACCGGTGTCTTCAGATGCTGAGCAGAAACGAGAACTTCAGCACAGGCACATGGGGTCAGACCCAAAATTGACGTAACCCCGTGACCCGTCACTCACAAGCCAGCAGAGCCCACTCGAGCAGTGCTCTTCCGCTTGTCACACCTTTGCAGTGTCACCGGGGTCACCGATGTGGAGGACGCAGCCGCAGCAGGGTGCTTACCGGCCTGAAGGATTGCACAAACACGCCTCCTTCCCTTCGTGCCCATTTATACTTTCTTCCACAACATCTTCTGCCAACGGACTCCACAAAGGGTTTCAGCTAAGTCAATCACTAGGGTTTTTTTGATTGAAGATGTTCTCACAGGGGACTCCGGAGAGTGATCTCTGCTAGCCCTCAGGTGCCCCCTTGGCTCTTACCATCCTTGCTGCGTGTAACCAAGCTTGCACCCTGGGGAGGCCAGACACCGAAGGTACCACAGACGTTCAAAGAGCTGGGCTGGCATGCTGGAAGGAGCTTGAAGCAGATAAGCATAAAACTCTCCCCCTTTGTTTCAGCCCCTTGGGATCCTCTGAAGACTCCAGCATTCATCACCAAAGGGCATGTCTCCACGCGGAGGTTCTTAGGGATGAGGATGACACAGCTCTTGGCCCCGTACGCAAGAGGCTGAGGCCAAAAAGGTGAAGAAATTTCCGTTTTCAGCCACCTCTGCCGCAGTGTTCAGAGCAGCGCGGAGCTGCGAATGCACAGGATCCAGCCCCGTCAAATGGGGCAGCAAGTGAAATAACTTCCCTGCTCAACAGAATGTGACCCAGTAGAAGATTACCTACCCGCTGTCTTTACTCAAGGCTACCCAACAATACGACCAAACTGTTACTTTAAAACAATAAAGACTGACTGAACTCTAACAGCTTTTTCCGCTCTGCAAATCGGGAAGGGAGCCATTCACAGACCATTTGTTCGAGGCAGTGAAAGTAGGCTAGTTGCGACATCGCCTCCACTGGAGGATCCAACTCTCATCAACCCGCGTCTCCTCCAGAGGGGAGAGACATCCAGCAGGAGGACGAGTGCCAGGACAGTGGGGACATCTGGAGTCATGGCAGTTAGGACAGAAAGAAGTTCAGAAAGGAGAAAAGCCCTCTTGCTTACAGGAGGGAAGACCTTCTCTCCCATCTCTGGTTATTCCAGATTAGGAGACATGATGGATGGAGCTGCCAGCCTGACACCTGCCAATTCTGCTCTTTTTTCATAGAATCATAGAATCACAGGGTTGGAAGGGACCTCTGGAGATCACCCGGTCCAAACCCCTGCCAGAGCAGGGTCACCCAGAGCAGGTGGCACAGGAACGCATCCAGGCGGGTTTGGAATGTCTCCAGAGACAGAGACTCCCCCACCTCTCTGGGCAGCCTGTGCCAGGGCTCTGCCACCCTCACAGCAAAGAAGTTCCTCCTCATGTTGAGATGGAATTTCCCATGTTCCAGTTTGTGCCCGTTGCCTCCTGTCCTGTCCCCGGGCACCACTGAGAAGAGCCTGGCCCCATCCTCCTGACACCCACCCTGTAAGTATTTATAAGTGTTGATAAGGTCCCCCCTCAGCCGTCTTTTTTCCAGACTGAAGAGACCCAAATCCCTCAGCCTTTCTCCATCAGAGAGGTGTTCCAGTCCCCTCAGCATCTTGGTAGCCCTTTGCTGTCCCCTCTCCAGCAGTTCCCTGTCCCTCTTGAACCGGGGAGCCCAGAACTGGACCCAGTGCTCCAGCTGTGGCCTCCCCAGGGCAGAGCAGAGGGGGAGGATGACCTCCCTCCACCTGCTGGCCACCCTCTTCTTGATGCCCCCCAGGATGCCATTGGCCTTCTTGGCCACAAGGGCCCATTGCCGACTCATGGTCATCCCGTTGTCCCCCAGGACTCCCAGGTCTCTTTCCACAGAGCTGCTCTCCAGCAGGTCACCCCCAACCTGTCCTGGTGCGGGGGGGTCATTCCTCCCCAGGTGCAGCACACTTTTTCTCAACAATGATGCTGGTCCCTGCCAGAGAAAGACCATTGGAAAAGAGAGTTTAGCACCGTCTAGAGTTTCTGATACGGCTGCTTAGCGATAAAAATATACTACGTTGTGTAAAATCAGCCATCTACACCTTGAGTTGACTCATGCGGACTCCAGTTCCCTGGGCTGGTTGCCTTTTCTCCCAGTTCCGAAGGGTCGAGGTGGTTGTCACAACCACAGATTCTCCCTCTGTATCTGCTGCTTTTCATCTTGCTGAGCTCCCCCTCACTGAGGCAGGGTGTCTGATCAAGGGTTTATTACACGGCCATGCTGGAAGCACAGGCAACAGCTTTTTAATGTTGTATCTCGTCGCTCCATGCCGTGAGACTCCACACTTCCGCCCTGACGGCCTGTGAAAACGGCAGGTGCCCATCTCCCAGGGAAGGGGAGAGCTTGCTCTCGCAGCTCCCATCGCCAGAGCCGTGCCTGGTCCGTGCGACGTGAGTTTGCAGCTCTCCTTGACAGAGAGCAAACTCTCCACACAGCTGTGCCTCCTGGCATCGGCGTTACCATGTGGGCGCTGCTGAAGTTCACGACGGTCTGCAGACTCTGGAAGGGACAATCCTTCGTGACAGCTCAGCTGATTTCTCCCCCAGTAAAATTCAGTTGATTTTCCCACCAATATTCCCTAGCGTTACCCCGAGCAACGTGCATTTATGCTGCCCAATACACCAAGCCCTTGGTTTCCCCAGGCGATCTGCATCGCTCTTCACTGGGTGAGGACGAAAAGCCATCGCAGCCAAAACCTTAAGGCCTGCAGAGCACTGCTTCCATGGTTCCTGTTGTATTCGGGATCAGTGCAGCACTTGAGAACACAGGGATAAATCATTAACAAGTCATTATTGTTCACAGGTATTTTTGGCAGGAAACCACTAAGGTCAACTTGGACAAACTGGTGGGGGGTGGTGGGGGTGGCACTTTTCCTGGAGAAGCATTCAAATCCTCCTCTGATACCAAAAAACAGGCTGGGACTGACCTCCCTTGCTGAATCTCGTCGACGTGAAGGGTGCCGCAGCCCCTCCTTCCCGCTCTTCTTGGCCCGAGCTTTCTTCCCGCGTCTGTGATCAAGTCCTTATGTCCGCGAAGCGCCTGCCGTTCTTCTGGCAGACGCGGAGTGACAGCGCTGTTAATCACGAGCACCCCTCGCAGCGTGGGCAGCCCGGCAGCCCAAACGCTATTTCTCATGTACCGATCCTCTAATCTCCCAGCTCGCATCCATCACTTCTGCTACCGGGGGGTCGGGGAATACCCAGACAACTGCTGCTTCTCCTGGAGATCTGTCCGAGGATGGCTGCTTCTCATTCTTTGGAAACCTGCAGAGACGCCACTTCCTTCCGTCCCCAGCAAAAAAATCATCATCTCCGTGGGCGATACAACGCTCCCGCGGGGGCACATGTGTGCGCGGGGACGGGGGGGATGAAGCCACACGCCGCTTGCTTCCATGGCCACAGCGGCTGGCAGGCGGCCGAGCAACCTCCCAGAGCCTTCTCCACGGTTCATATTCTGGAGGCTGCTCCGTCCTCACAGCTTCTAGCCCTGTCAGACGCTCCAGCTCCATGAAACGCTATTTATTCTCGTTGTCATTCGGTTTCCTGCGCCGGTGGCCAGCTGGCCACTGACCCCGTTGCTATTTAGCTGTTGTAAATCAAGTGCCAAAGGACACTTTCAGAGCACCATGATGTGGCAATCCGTCCGATTATGTGGATACGGTCGTTTTAAAATTAAGTAAGCAAACAATTCCGACACAAACAGCTCAAAGGCTGCTGTGTGTTGTTTGGTGTGTGCTCCTGGCCACGAGGTACAACATGAAGATGGGGCTGCCTTTAAAGCCCTAAAAATCTCCTACAAAATGCCATGGAGTCAGCCCAGCTGCTCAGACGGTTGCGTGCCCAGCCAGTTCTGGATGGCTTGGTGGTGATTTTTTTTTGCTGAGGAAAAGTACTTTCAACTTTGACATTTAAAAACCGCCTTTCGTAAGCAGAAAAATATTCCTTTCCAAACTCACCGGCTTCTGGACACATTCACGGAAGCCAAGAAAACCAGTCAGGTAACCGAGTCCAGCTCCTGAGCCCACACTTCCATCTTTCTCTAAAAAATATTGACTCCAGCACCACAGACCCAGGCGGGGACGTCTGTACGGCAAGGGGAAGGAGCAGCTGCTTTAGGGAAGCCTGAAGCATGGTCAGATAACTCAAAACAGTTTTTCGCCAGCCCCCCCCGGACTCCACGTGTCCTGAGAGTGGAGGCCAGGCCTCCCCCTGGAGGCCCTTCCTTCTGATGGTGCTCCTCAGCAGCCTGCCCACCACCCTGCCCCGTCTCCACCCTGAAACCACCGTTGGGCTGCCTGAGCCCCCGGCTTTTTCTGAGCTTTGTGCAGTTTTGCCTTTAAGAGGCTGAAAACATACGCGTGTAGCCTGAAAGGGCAAAGAAACGAACAAGAGTTCATTTTCTTCGTGGTTGGATTATGAGACCTGGGCTATAAACGAGGCTGTCGTAGGCACAGAAATAGTGGAAATAGGATTTGGAAGCATTTAATATTTCCATCACTGAAGAGGGGACTGCAGGGCACCCCTCTGTGATAACAATGGCAAGGTCTCTATCTCGCGCTATAAACCTTTTGTAACGGTGATGGCAGATGGGTAACTGCTCCAGGAGATGCTGGTGGCAGCTGTGTCTCAGAGCCGGTAGAGCCTGTGCGCTGAGCACGCGTGTCTCCCGCTCCTGAGGACAGGAACGGCGGCCGTCCTGCCCAGCTGCAAGGCCAGCTGCGTGCCATGAGCACCCTCCAGCACCTCCGCTGGCAGGGACCTACTGAAATCTGTCGGTCCCCCACGTCTATGTGCTGCGGTTCCGAAAACCGCGCGCTGCAAACCCCATGGTATGTGTCTTCTTCAAGGAGAAAACTTCCTTCTCTCCCTAAGGCTGTCCCACAGCTCTTGATGTTGATGGGACCTCCCCAGGCTCTCATGACATCCCACTTCTGCACCTCTGCACAAAAGAGAAGACTCATGACAGGGCTGCCATCAAGTAGGGTTCAACTAGAGTGGTTTTTTTCCATGGAATGATGACCAACACTGTTCAAAGACAATCCTCCTGAGTTTGACATGGTCCTATTGACTCTGAGGTACAGCCCGAGCTACAATCAACATTTCAAGGATCTTCACGCGATGGAGCACCCAACAGAGACATTACAGTCCACCCACAGCAGCCGCAGGAGTAACAGTCTTCTCAGCCCACCAGAGCACGCACCAGGGACCCCCCAACCCTTCCTTTCTAGGGACCGTTCCTTTTCTGGAATTTTGTCCGATTACTCCCACCCCTGGAGCTGCACCCGAGACCTTCGCTGACTCTGAAGTGCCCCCCAAAATCATCTGCCCCATCCTGGCAGGGCCGTGCCACCGGCTGCCGTCCCCTGGCTTACACGACTTCCAGGCTCCCTTTCCCTGGTCCTTCAAAACCCCTTTCATACCCCAGGACTGGGGATGAACATCAAGTTGATTATAAAACAATTTCTTTTGTTGATAGAAAATTCTTTGCAGGGCGTGAACAGCAGGAGAAAGAAAGGACTCTTCTGAACTGCGCGCTGGCTGGAAACCCCCGGAGGGCAAGAATCCGATCCCTCGTCTTTGAGGAGCGCAGGCCTGTCTGTACAGGCTGCAGGAGCAGCCGGCCCAGGAGAGCTTTGTGTGTGCAACGCCGACAATAACACACACCAGCCCTTTCCTTGCCAGCGCAACGCGCGAGGTTCGTTAACAGCCTCCAGTTTCTGCCCCGTGCACGGAAAATGGCTTCGTTCCTTCCCGTTCGCACCCCTGGGCAGACCTGGTCCTCCTCGCCCCCCTCGATCCCCCTCCCGCAGAGGCAAACCTCCTCCTCCCCAGCATCTCCCAACCCTCCCTCCCCGCCCCCACGCGCCCCGCGCCAGCCGGATCATCCGCCCAGAAATAAATCCTTCTCTCCCGCTGCTCAAAACCTACCTGTGCATCCTCCCACAGCTCCTCAGGAGGAAGAAAATCCTCCATCCACTCACCACGAAACCTGGTCAGGGGCGCCCACCCGCCTGCTCAATACCCCAGCGGAGCACCCTGCTGCCGGCAGCCAGCACGGGACGCAGCGATTTTGCAGATGCCACCGAATAATCCGTGACTGTCTCAAGTCAACGCTTACAAAAAGAAACCCTGGGGATCACAAAGCGCCACCGTTTTGCAAACTGGGCCGAAAGTGTTCCTTAGGAGCAGGTAATTTGTTAATCAGCACCGAGCTGGAGAAGCCAAGCTTCACGGGTTTCGTGTTTTTCAGCCCGATGAAGAAGCATCGTTCCTGTCTTTTTCACAACGGCTGCCGCGAGTCGCGGGCTCGGGCAGCCAGCCCTGCTCTGGACCAGCCCCATCTTCTTCCCAGGAGGACCAAAGTCCCTCAAAGTGGGCCTGTACGTTTCACTAAAATAACAAATACAGACAAAAAACCATCAAGAATGCAGAAATCTCTAAGAATGGGTTTGAAATTCCCCCTGAAGATCTCTACAGCCTGAGTGACGGTAACACCACTAGCCCACCAGCACCTCTTGACGCAGCCGGGCCGTCCGATTAGGGTCAGACCAATTCCAGCACCATTCCTGTCCCACATCCAGGAAAACCCACGGCTGTGCTGGTTGCCCCTAATCGTGTTTTCTTTCTCCCTGTGCTCCCCCCACGCAGCTTTGCTGGGGGGTTTGGCAGTCTCTCGGGCAGTGCTACTAGCTAATAGAGTAATGTATATGTGATATATAAACTAAGAGCTGCATCCCAGCTGTTCCGCTGCTCGCAATGTTCGGTACCAGCCTCCGAGCAAGGAGAAAGCAAAGCCAAAGGACCTGGGGCAGGGGAAGGGGCTGAGTCCTCCATTTCTGGACCCCCAGCATTGAACCGAATGCGTGCTGAACGGCTGCAGTGCCCTTCAGCCCCTGGTCACCTCTGGATTTCGGGTGATATTGTGGTCCCCACCAAAGCCGGGCAAGAGTTACCGCAGCTGCTGTCTGGTTATTTCTGGTGGCAGCCCCCGCCGGGGCTCTGCTTGACCCAGTACCCTCCAGCCCACCGGGACACCACAGACAGCCCTGGGGGGGGCATTCTCCCCCAGGACGGTTCCAGCCTTCTCTACCATTCCCATCCTTTCTGCAAGGAACGCTCTGCGCTCCTTCCAACTCCCCCGACACAGCCCCCGCCAAGGATGCCCTATAAACTCGCACAGCTTCGAGCTGCCCCGGGTCTGGCTGGAAAGCCAAGGTGGGGAGGAGGCCGCGATGGCTGTCCCCCTCTTCCCATCACACCATGGCTGAAGAAAGGCTCCAGCTCGTTTCTCGCCCTCCTGCCTTCACAATAAAGGCCGGCTGGTACCTCCGTTGCCATCTCACACCACCAGCCTTGCCTGGTCCGCGCAGCCCAGCTGGCGGGAGGCGGAGGGGCCGGGGCAGGGGATGGAAGGGCTGGAGGTACGGGAAGGTCTGCTCAAGGAAGCTTCAGCTAAAGTCTGATTGGGAATGTGACGGGAGCCGAGAAGAAAGCGTAGGGTGTGGAAAAAATAGGGAGGAGAAAGATTGTTTTGGAGGAGAATAGGTCCAGAGCTCTGGGCAGTTTCATTAGAGGAATATTAAGTAAATGAGTCAGAGCTTGCGGTGCCTGAGGCTCGGGAAAGCTGCTGCTGGTGTGAAGGGATGGCAAGGGAAAATGAGGTTCGTGGCATGCAGTCTGCATATGAAATTCAACCATAACAAAACAAGAGGAAACATGTTGCCTGCCTAATACTTTTATTAACATTTGCAGAGATTAAGCACGGCAGACGTTCGATCGGTGCCTTCGTCTGTACCCGATTCAAGCTCTGCCCCTGCCTTGCCCTGGGCGAGCGACTTCAGCCAGCGTTTTTCCAACTCACTGCCCTTCCAGAAGGCGGCACAGAGCGCTCGGCGCTGCCCCCTCCAGCAGCGCCCACCTGCCCCCGCTGCTCTGCTAGATTCCAAAAGGAATTTTCTATGGCAGGCTTTTACGCATTGGGAGCTGGAATCCGGACATAAAAAACCTTCTCTTCATTCCTGCAGCTAAAAAATGGGATATTGCACTGATATCCACCATGCAAGAGTGCTGTGTCTGTCAATAAATGTGCGTCTTATATGTGTGTATATACACGTCCCTGTGTGTTTGTGTATATATCGCTATAGATCTATATACAGATATATACCTCTGCGGGTGTATATATACAAAAATACCCATCCATCTTGCAAACACAAAACCCAAGCCTGAAGTTAAGAGGGGTAAAACAAAATGCCGGCTTTTAAATTAGAATATTCATTTCACGAGCATCTGGGAAACTCATGGTAAGGAAGTTAATCCAAAGGATGCCGTAATAATGGAGATACAGGAGTAATACAGCAGACTGTACTAATACATGTCGAACTGAATGAAAGAGTTCCAAAGATCTGTAGGTTGATATGACATGACTGTATGGAAAAAGAAAGTATTAAAGCTACCAACCGACCACCTATCCATGGCGATGCCAGAGACCAGGAAAGGCTAAAGGGAAGTTAGGAAGGTTACAAAAGTGGCAAAGCCCAGTAGTAATGGGTGACTTCAACCACGGCCAAACAAGCCGGGCGAATGGATTGAGGTCTGACTGCTTTCGGTTTCTTTATCCACTTCTTCACAGAGCAATTTGGAGAAACCCCCAAAGGAGATGCAATCTTGCAAAGTAGACAGGGGTTTGGGCTGAAGACAGGCTATTTCTGTAATAGCGACCATTATATATTCAAATCCCCCAATTTGTAGGAAAGGAAAATAAAAATAAATAAATCAACAAACACCCTCAAATGCGAAAAATTCTAAGAATAGGGGAAGTAGCTAGAAAAAAAGGTTTTAGAAAGCAAATGGATCCTGGATGGGGCTTTAAGCAACCTGGTCTAGTGGGAGGTGTCCCTGCCCACGGCAGCGGCTTGGAACTGCAGGAGCCGTAAGGTCCCTTCCAAGAGAAACCGATCAGTGATTCTCTGAGAAGGTAAAATGTTTCCGGGTGATGCCGAAATTGTTTAGAGATCTCCTGCGAGAGGCTCGGAGTAAACCTACGCCGTGGAGCAAAGGACCCCAAAAGCCCAACAGTGAACAATAAAGAAAAGGAGAATACCAGAAGGAAAAGGCAACCTTTGAAAAGTGGAACTTGCATCCGAATGATGACAGTGGAAAAGTCTGTAATCCTGGCAAGCTGAGGAGACCGGTCAAAAGAGAAAAACATGCTAGGGGCTTACATACGAACAATAAAGCCTTTTTCAACACATCAGAAGCAGGAAGCCTATTAGTGAGTTTCTGTGGCTAACAAATAACATAGGGAATGAAGGATGCACTCAAAAAATATCTGCAAAAAAGCTCACTGAATTGTTTGCATCATGGTTCACGACGGAGGAAGTCAGGAAGTTCCCATGCGGAGCGTTTCAGCATGTTCATAAATTACTCAGGAAAGGGCAAATTAATGAGGTGACAAAATTTGCAGATGAAACAATATTTTCTTGAATTATCCAATCTCAAGCAGATTGTGAAGGGCTTGCACGAAGGATCTCGGGCTACCCCGGTGTACGGTTTAACGAGTGTCAGGATGCCAATAGCCCCCCCCCCTCCTCCCGTGCTCCTGGCCACGCGTTCCCCGCTGCTCCCCCCCGTCCTTGACTTCTCCATGAGCTCATTGAGCTTATGAAAACAGCAGAAAATGAACCTAGCAAATGAAGTTGAGCATTTTCTGCAGTTTTAATGAGCTGGACAGGTTTGGGAAAGGGTCTCATGAGCACTGGAGCCACAGCAAGGGAAGGATGAGTTATGACGTGGGAAGTCGGGGTGGGGAAGAGCCGTAATTAAGGAAAAAAGAGAGAAGAGCAAGTTTTCTTCCTTTCAGCAGCAAGGAGCCATCAGTTGGGATCAGCTGTACGTGTAACTGCAGCTTATGTGATAAAATGACAGGTGAAATCCGGTATCAGTGAGTGCAAAGGGATGTGCCTGGGAAACAAGCATTCTAACCATAAGGACAAAATGACAGGCTTTAAAATAGCTAATTAAACTCAGAGAAGATCCCGGAATCATTCTGGAACATTTTCTGAAAACATCACGCTATTTGTGTGCACCGTATATATTTTTTGTGTATATATATATATATATATGTATATTTGCACTATCCAAAAAAGCAAACAAAGTTAGGAACATACAGGAAAAGAGGACTGGGAAATACCATCTGTGAGACACTTACAGCCAAACAGTCCATTCGGTAACGGTCATCCTATCTCAAAAGGGAAAAATATAAAAAAAAAAATACACTGGTAGCAAAAGTAGACAGGCAGCAACGAGGTGCGGAACAGCTTGTGTGCGAGAAGGGCCTGGGATGCTCCACCCGGAAGAGGACAGAGTCCTGTAAAATTGTGAACATTGTAAAAAAATACAAATGCAGAATAATTATTCTCTGTTCTTTATAATGCAAGGATGAAGGGGGCACCTCAAACCACCGCCAAGCCAAAGGTTTAAAGTAACCAAAAATTATTCTTCTCACAGGCCCAGAGCTGCGTTCCCATATGAAACATGATGTGGGGGGTGTAAAAGATGCAGAAAGCCACGTGGGCAAGATCCATCCCGGCTGAGAGTCCAAGTGTCCTGCCTGGCATTTCCATCCCAGGTGCCCCCAGAGCCACCGGCTGCTGGGATTGGGAGGACATACCCACTGTTCTCCTACTAGGCTTTTTCTCCTAACTTCAAGCATCTACCTGGTACCCCTGGGCCTGCCGCCCGCGTACGGCCGAGCTGGCAGCCTCACCTCCCTTTCGAGACCAACCCCAAAACCTCTGTGTCCTTACAGCACATGGTTCATTTGCCCTGTGACAGACGGCCACGCTGTATTGGAGCAGCTCACCCCAAGAAGTCCCAGTCCGTTTCCAGTGGCTTTCCAAAAAAAGGGGTAAAGCTTATCTGTACAGAAGACAACCTTTTGGAGGGATCAAGTCTAACGGTACGGACTGGATTCCCTGAAGAAATAAGTGTCATCACAGGTCTTATTTTTCACTTCTAGGTATAGACACCTTTGACTTCATGCTCTCTGATAAACATAAGAAAACCGTTCTTCTAAAACCAGCAAAGCAAGTCTCTCTTCTACACAAAAAATCCTGACCCTAAGGAGATGATGGCAAATCAAGCAATTTATGAAGGTGGGTACCCGTGCTGCTCGGTGTGCTGATGGAAGAGGTTCAACATAATCTCATAGGCTAATAAACAACGTAGAAGAACCCATCCAGAATTAAACTCTTGACTCAGGCTTTCATACTTCCTTTAAATCTGGCTCCAGGCTTTGATGTCAAATAATTAAACCGATCACGCCGTTTAGCAGGGCTGGGGTTATCACCGGTATCTCCGCGGGAGGCCCTGGAAGAGGTGCAGCACGGCCGCTCTCCTGCCGTCCCCAGGCTGCCTTAGCTCGTCCTTGCTAACCTCCCTTCTCAGCGCGTTTGCGAGGTCACCGGACACCCCGGAAGAGTGAAGATGCAACACAATAACCTGCATTTGCTTGGCTTCAGACAGTATTATGCCTATCTGAACACCGAGCGAACACTGCCCAAGTAAGACTAAAACAGCATTACCAAGCAATAGGAAAGAGAAAAGGCATTATCAACGTGACTTTTGTTCAGTTATCCGAATTTACAACCTTGGTTTCGCATTCGATCCAGAACCTCCAGTCGATAACGGGCAAAAGTACATGGTTGCTACAAGGCAGACATCTCTTCGCTTCTGGATGAGATTGCATCGCGGCTACCTAGGTAGTTTTTTATCTGGCAAGATCACGACAGCGAGCTCTGGGGATGCAGAACACAGCTGAATACTTCCTTAGCTCGTTTGAAGGAAGCGTATCGCACCTGGCTCCAAGAGACAAAATTGTTTCCTGGTTTATTTAACGTAGAACTTCAATTATTGCGTTCTAGCCATAAATTCCTTTACGGTTATAATCTTGTACCTACTCAAACCTATTTCTTTTTCTATGTTGCTCTGCAGCACAGAACAGAGGCAAACACTGGGTTTATAACACCTGGATTGAATTTTCAGGGGGCTAAATGATTTCAGTGAAAGACCTTTGAAAACCTGAAAGAAACTCAATTCCCACCTCGGTGTTTGATGATGTCAAATTTCCAGGCATCCGGTAAGCATCTCTGTTTACACAGGTTGTGTCTTCGGGGAGCGAGTTCAGAGAAATTAGTGCTTTTTTTTTTTTTTTTAACATTTGGTGTTCTGAGGAGATTTGAATGAATTACCTGAGATGACAGTCTGATTAAGGGAGGGCTCTCTGCACGGGCGGACGCGGGCTGCGCACCCACATCTTGTAGTACATGAGCACAAGAGCACAGGAAATCGGTCACTAGAGAAGGCAATTACTGAAATGAAGGGGAAATACACGGAGAGATGCTTATCTTGGTAAAACATGGTGGAAAACAAAGCAAAACAAAACAGTGAAACTAAGAGAAACCCAAGGATATCAGCTTACAGGTGCAGCCAGAGTGGAAACGACAGATATATTTTCCCTGTAAATATATCTGAAAGACACCTGAATCCTGAAGTTACTCTGAACTCCGGCAAAACACAACTGAACGTGACAATTTAACGATAAAAGGGAAATTACTTTGAAACTCAAAGTTCTTCCCCTCCGCCAGTGCTCAGGGACATCTTCTGTGCAGAAATCAGCACTAGACTTGACCAATTCAAAAAGCTATCTTTTTTCATACTAGGCAATATTTTTGCTTTAAAAACTGTATGATTTATATATTGCAAGTCTTCATCATTGTAGCAGTTACAGACAAAATGCCACAGATTCCTTCAAAGCTGGGTGAAGACATCACTCACCCGGGCTTTGCATCAGCTGAGCATAACAAAAAGAATAAGTGCTACAAAAAAACATTTGATATACACTATTATTTCAGTCAGTTCTTTCCTCCAGTATGTTTCATTTCTCAGCTGAAGAGAGCAAAGGAAATTTGGTAGGGACAC
This sequence comes from Sterna hirundo, assembly GCA_009819605.1. Taxonomy (NCBI): domain Eukaryota; kingdom Metazoa; phylum Chordata; class Aves; order Charadriiformes; family Laridae; genus Sterna; species Sterna hirundo. The sequence continues at coordinate 12,353,874 of CM020450.1, read as the reverse complement.
ACGTTCTTAACAAACAACTCAGGAATGCGTAACAGCCGGACTTCCAACGTTTATATGGAGAAGACTCTACACACTTCAGTATCCACAAGTGAGGCATTAGGTGAAGAATAAATCAGAACGGCATTCAATACGCACGTACATCGTTCTGTTTTCTTCACCCTGCTCTAATCACTTAACCATTTAAACGGAACTAGAAATTATGTCATTTAAGAACTACCTATTTAACTGGAAGTCAATCAAATGGAGAAACTTAGATTACTTCTTTCTGGCAATCTTGCTGTAGATAACACAAAGTCCTGCACCATCATAAACAACATCAAAACTAAGGCTTGCCATCAGCTCTGATGTCTTGGTGACATGGGAACGACGGACATTTCAGTATATCCGCATACAGGCACCGACACCAATATAATACGAGAACAAAGAGCTCAGAAAACATTTGTACCCCTGAAAGCACTGACTTTGAAAACAACCAAAGGTCGATGAAAGGACAGTATAATGACGAAATAACAACTGAACAGACGTTGCCAGTCTGATATCATGGTCAAAAGGCCAAACGTGATCCTCTGAGTACAATTTAGACTGAGGAGATTGAAGATCACAGATATCGCTATACTGGATCAAAGGAAAGCCTTAACATACGCCCAAACTACGGACTGGTCTGCGCGGCCAAGAGGCCCGCAGACTGTCACCAACCTCTCCAGACAATGTCATCTCTCCACCGGGACACAGACAAGCTACAATTCAACATAAAAATCTTCCTAAATCTCATAGACTCATAGAATGGTTTGGGTGGGAAGGGACCTTAATGCTCATCTAGTTCCACCCCGCGTGCCGTGGGCAGGGACACCTCCCACTAGACCAAGTTGCTCAGAGCTCCGTCCAGCCTGGCCTTCAAATCTGTGATAACGTAAACACATCCCAAAAAATACACCAAAAGTTCTTGAGCGTCAGCAGCTTTCACCTGGGTTCTACAGGATTTTTCAAGTCCTACGTAAACTTTAGAGAAGCACAGGAGTATTCACAGAGCATCTACAGTTCTTCAGCCCACCTACTTAAACTCGTGTTCGTACAGATGCCTAACGAGAGTTTATAAGCTATTAAAAATCTCTCAAAGTTCTTAACACAGTCAACAGAATTAAATAAACATAAGGAAGTTTGCCTTCATGGAAACATCAGGCTTCTCAATACCAGCATTCATCTTGTTTACTCAAAGCAGTATGTCCGCCCATAAACACTGCCAGTTTCATGTCACCTTTTTTCCCCTCACTTCATCAGTCATGGCACAAGGGTCAGATTACTGCTGAGGAAGAAGAAAAAAGTCTGCCATCATTAAGCAGTCTTCTTTGAGACGCACGTTGTCAGTCTGTATGTATTCAGAAGGGTAAGCATGGATATACCCTCCATAACCCATCCCAACCGCAAGATTTCAGCGGAAGTAGAGAGCGCAGTTAATGTGGATTTGTGCTATACATCTCAAAACAGCCCAATTACTACCACGTTATCTCCTTTTCTTCTTCAAATGACAATCCACATACATATTCAGGAGGTGAGTAACTCCAAGCAGTAATTCCCTCTCCGGCTCTCCCCACAAGTCAGCGGGGAGGGGTGTCTCAAGCATTTTAGAGTAGTCTGCAAACCACAACCTGCCTAATTTGGCATCATTCCTGGAAGCGTCTGCAATGGTACGGAGTTTAATGGAACTCCACATGCCAGATCTGCAGATGTCAAGAATGGAGACATCCTCTGGAGCGGCTATTGTACAGCTTGACCTTTGACGGAATTTACTGATGGCCAGAGGCACGAACGCTTAGGCGGTATCACAACATCTCCCGATACAATACGTTATGCAATTACCAGTATCACTGCACCTCTTTATCTCCCGGTTCATGATACAAATGAACAGAGGCCACCTGGCGGGTTTGGCTCTGTGCAGACAGGAAGGAGATGGTCTGGCTGACATCAAACGTCTGAGGAGACATACCACGTTGTCCATGAAGGTCTGGGCTTCGCTGAGGGGAAAAGAAGGGCTATTTTCTGGCTCCAGCGAAACTTAGATATGACCTCAGGAAAGCACATAAGGAACCTTATCTGGGAAGGCGGAATACAGATCCTGGATGCTAGACATTTAGCAGTGGGTCTTTCTCACCCTCTGGCAGAACTTCTTCCTACCGGGAAAGTCACATTTAAGAACATGGTTGCAATAACGAACAAGCTGCCACAGGCTCATGTTATCGCGCTGTCCGGATGGTGAGACCCTGCTTACGATCCCATGCTGGGATAGAGGTCAGCACTCTTCTACCAAAGCTCCGTACAGAACTTTAGGACCATGGGGTCAAAGACAATTGTAAATCCCTCATATGGACAGACATAGTTGCTCAGGTATCTGCAGCGATGTAATCTATACATTCCTGCTCATTAGTCCCAGTGAACAGCCCAGGACCACTGAAACACAGGTCTATGTAGGGATGAGAGGTCTAAGATAAGAGAGGCTTCTTCTAATAAAAAACATTATCTAGCATCAAAATCGAGAGGTGGGAGTTCAGAGGAGGGACTGGAGCACACGTCTTGACTTCTGTGCGAGTCAGTCTAGGAGGAAGGGCAAGCTTCTCTGGCAACGCTGGCTTTAGTGATTCCTCAGCCTGTCCCAGCCGGACTGAAGTCTGCAGGATCGCCACTAATCCATCTTGCCTTATCTTGCAGTAGGCTTTCGGGGGAAGAAGGATTGGACAGGTATCAATTAATCCTTCAGACTACAGAATTAAGAACGTGTTTACCAGGAATCCAAGAAACAGACAGGCCTATAGGCAACGGAGCTGGTACTTGTTGGCACTTGAGGAAAAGAAGTCAATTTTGCAAAACCCCTAGCTTCTGCAAACAGTCCTTCAGACGTTATCCCACATTTCTCATTTGTAGCCTGTCAGCTAAAACGGCTTTCTACCACTTCTTGATGCATTCAGCATTCCCGATGTTGGGTTCCCACCAGGCACACTGCATTCCCTGTCTCCATGGCTTCCGACAGAAAGGACGGGACCTCAGAATATCTGGTTTGACACTACCTGAACACAAAGACTTTAAAATGCAAATGGTATGGTTGGCAAGGGTTTGAAACTATTTTTGACTTAACACATCAAGAGGTCTTCTTGGTGACCAAATACCCCATGTTGCCAGGTTACCATGATTCACTCCCCGGGCAAGGAGAGAGGTATATATGCCAACAGACCTGTAAAAAAATATATATTCCCTAATATGTAGAGAGATTCTTATTCCAGCCACAGGGATATCTGATTGTCATTTGAGATGCAGTTATTACAAAGAGAAGCTAAGTCCCAAGAGCGCGTACTCTACCCAAACAGTCTGGTAGGTATCAATGACGCAGGCTCTGTTGCCTACAATATAGACAACGCACCGGGAACGTCAGGAGGGACGAATACATCCAGCGCCAGTAAGCAGTCTCCTGCCACAACGGTATCTTGTGACAGAGGTCCTTGAAAAGGTCAGGGAACGTCAAAATTAAACAGTCTACATCTCATTCTCGCTCCCTAGCATGGATTGGGTGCTGCTGGGCACCTAGTTTGTGCCCAAAAATTGAAGGAGAATGGGGACAGAAATAGCAGAAACAGGTGGAAGGAATAAGATCCCTCAGTTATCTCCTGAGATCTGGTGCACAGGAGCAGGATGTTGCAAGGTGCGCTCAAAGGTTTAGATATACAGAACTGATAATAGTTTTGTCACAGGTGCTAGAATTCAGCATTGGCTAACGTCGTTGGAATGATATTCCTGATGAACACACTCAATATTGGGGTCTTTCTGCCAGTACCAAAGACTGGATTCCTAGAGAACACGAGCTCTTCCATGAGTTAAAGACATGGTACGTCCTACTAGTCTACACCCCTGAAGAAAGCCTTCCATAAAGACAGGTACCTCTGTAGGAAGACTGGACTTCTAAAGGCACCCTGGATGTACCAAGTCAGGAGGCACAAGAGACACATCCAGTGTTGTCTACGGAACAATTCTTGCTATTCCTGAAGACTATTTAGAGTTGGCACAATGTCATCCCAATATTAGGAGAAATATACTCAACTGGTCACTTCGTCTAATCACAGATGGAGGGCATGCAGCAAGTAAATAAAATTCTATAAAATAATTCAATAAATATTACTTAGCCACCCTGCTAGACGTCGGGTGCACAAACTCTAAACTTTGTCAAAACTGGAATATCCAAGCTGGGGCAGCATAATTCAGAAGGATAATAGTTGTCCATTCTGCACTGAAAAGCGCAGAATACTAACCAAAAATTAAGAGGGTGTTTGTTGTGTGGTTTTTTTTTTAAACAAGATCCTGAGAAATCTTAAAGTCATTCTGGTGCACCTGCTAGAGAGGAAGACAGGCTTTATTCCAAAGGGGCACAACAAATTTATGTGGGGTGACCATCATGAAGAGGCCAAACGTAGCTCTGAAGCTACTGAAGATGAGAATTGTCCTACGTTCTCTTGTCCAGGTCTCTTGTCCTGTGTTCACGAGATACAACCAGCCCGGCCCTACCACGTATGGGACTATCCGCCTCTGTTGCCACTGGGGTTGAAGTTACTGGGCTATTTCTCAAGGAAAACCAAATGTTCTCCTCCATCGCTTATGGATTTCAGGCTGTAAGTGTGCAGGGCATGGCTGGAGACAAAGACGGACAAGTCAGAACGCACAGAGTCATTTTAGCCATTCTGAGGAGCAGGTGTTGCTCTGAAAGAAGAATCTATAGCAACGTTTGGGTCGATATTTCATTAGGTATTAGATATTAAGATATTTCATTAGATATTAGGTGAGTACTATTACATTAAATAACAGACAAAGGCAGCACACATGACTAAATTTTAATAGTTATTATCCCATCAATGGAGCACAGTTGATGGGATCATGCAGATTGAGGGTGACCAGGGATGAAAACGGTACATCCAGGAAGATACGAAGGCCAAAGTGCCAAGGGCATCAAACGCTGGTTAACAGCACCGGTTGAGAGCTACGCGTTGAGGAGATTTGTGATAATGGATCCCAAGGAACTGTACAGCGCCTTCCAAGTGACGGAACAGCTGAGCTCAAAGTCACTAATGGGTGGTGAAGGAGGTACTTATCGCAGTCTTTCCACAGCGACTTGCCCAAACAGAGCTGAGGGGGACTGGAAGGGCTGGTGGTGGGCCTAATGGCTGAAAAGCTGTTTGGTAGAAGATGAGAATACAAGAACGGCACTGTGGATTCGGACCAAAGGTCCATCTAACCCATGATCTTTGCTTTGACAGTTGCCGACAATGGATTTCTGAGGGAGAAGTAAGCAAAGGACAAGCACGTAGGGCTTCTCCCCAGGACACTCTCCAAGCTTCCAAAAGCAGCATTTTATAGACTTCCCCAGGCAAAACTGGGACCGGTTATTTAATAGCCATTGATGGAGTCTTCTCCCATTCATTAGTTCCAGTGTTTTTTGAACCTCTGCAAACTTTTAGCATCCGTAGCAGCTCCTGCAGCAAGAAATTGTACAGGTGAACTGTACGGTGTTTGAAGAGCACTTCCTTTTGAACCTGGCTCCTGGTAGCTTCGTGGGATGCCCCGTTATTTTCATATTGAAAGAGACAAGCAGTCAATCCCTATTCATGACTCCGTAGATCTTTTTTGTATCACCCTTTGGCTGCCTCTTTTCCACCCAGAAGAGTATTAGCCCAGTTAGTTGTTCTTTGTATGAAACACATATTTGTTTCTTATCCTCACGTTCTTCTCCAAACCTCTTCCAATACTGCTACATCTTTTTTAGAGGGCTGGGGAACGCAACTTCACACAGTATTCAACATGTGGCTGTACCCTGGATTTCTACAGGTGCTTAAAGATATTCTCTGTTTCATTCTCTTTTTTTCATTCCTAATGTTCTTTTTGTCTTCATGACAACCACCAAGTGCTAAGGTGACACTTGCATGGAACAATCTATTATAATCACAAGATACTGTTTCTAAGTGGTAACGGGCAATTCAGAGCTCATCACCTTAATGTAAAGAAATCACTGATTTTCCACATGCATCTCCTTCCAGTATTTAATCTCACAACGTTCTTTGCAATGCTTCATAGTTGATCCTTGTCTTCACTACTTCAAATTAGTTAAGGTATTGGAAAGCTCTGAAGTATCATGCAGTTTCCATGTGCTTATTAAACGCACGGGACAGCACGGCTACCAGCACACACGCCTGCAGAACTACAGTCCTCAGCTTCTTCCACTGTGAAAATCTGCCAGTTATTCCTACCATCTGCTTCTTATCTTCCAACCATCAGTTTATCCGGGGGCCTCTTTCTTATTCCGTGACTTAAGTTTCCCTACAAGCCTTCGCTGAGGGACTTAGGCATTTTGGGAATTCAGCTGGACCTACCCAACTGATACCTCTGTTGACTCCTTCACATCCACTTATTACACTCTGAATTACAGTTTCTACCAACTTTCTCCACACAGATGTTACTGGTCTGGGCTTCTGTGGGTGACTTGGAGCCCAGAGAAAAACTGGTATCACGTCAGCCACCTTCCAGCGATTTTAAACAAGAGTTCATCTACACAGTTAATAGTTCAACGATGCCATCCTCCACAACTCTTGGGTGAATACCATCTGATCCATCCCCGTGACTGATAATGTTAATTTTGTCTGTCTACATCACCATCTCATCTACAGACATTTTCGGCTTGAGACAGATAAAAGCACAAAAAGAATTGCATTCGTTTTTCTGCCATGAGCTTAGCTGCCCCCAGTGCATCTCTCAGACTTCAATTTTGTATCGGTCCTACAGATTGCCAGGCAAGCTTTCTGCTTCTGACGTGACTGAAGAGAATCTATTAGGTTTTTATCATTTTCAAGTTATTTCTCTTTTCCTCTTTTCACTATATTTTTACATATTTTTAGTTTGTTCCTCTTTTTTTTTTTTTTTTTTCATTTTACCAAGTTGTTTTGCTTTTTTGGGATGCCTTCATACACTTTCTTACCCTTATGTTTAGGTATGCTAATACCCTTTATCATTTTTCAAGTATTTCTTGAGAGGTACATTCAATCTAAATTCCTACTGTGGTGTCCTTAAATACCTTCACGCCAACTGCGAGGACAGAACTCTTAGTTGCCCTCTCGGCTTCATTTTAACAACCTTACTCGGTTTCACGTTAACTCCCCTTTCCGAATTAAAACACAACTGCGGATGACTTTTTGGCCTCTCTCTCAACACCTTTGCAGGAACAAAATACACTGTTCTCACTGTTACAGGGCAGCTTTTCAAAATCAGGATTTAGAATGAGGTCCCGGAGAAGGCCGAGGCCGGCGTTGCTTCTCCCCTCCGGGCTCCCCAACTGGCGGCTCCCTGAGGTGTGGTGGATGCAGCTGAAGCTCCCCGTAACCGCTGCGTTTCCTGGCCCTTCATCTCCCTCAGCTCGTAGAAGTAACCGGCCGGTTGAAGGCTCTGCAATGTCATTGTGGATCAAAGATGTTCCACTCGGGTGTCCTCACCAAGAGAAAGCTACGGCTGGCTTTCTCAGAGAAGGCTCAGCAGGGACCTGTCCTCCAGTCGTTGTTTTATGGAGAGAGCAACCCTAAAAGAGGCAGTCAGCGACGGAGCATGAAGACACGGGCGGGCACCAACTCAGGCCACAACTAGGTGCAACCATCAGAAATGGCACATGGTGATTTCTCAACCAAGAACCTACAAAAATTATTCTGACACAGGGCTTGTAGGAGCTGCACGTTGTACAAGCCCACGGGGCTCGTCCATCGCTCACATCAGGGATCTGCATCTCTCATGGAGGTATGTGCTTTGTACAAAGTTGACAAACAACGGCTTTTGGTAGAGCCATCTTCCTCTCGAGAGATGAAATGGAGATCAGAGGTCCTCTGAAGGAGATAACGGGAAGACCAGCTGATCATAGAGAAGAATGGAGGAGAGCAAAGTGTTGGAGGCAAACGATGCCAGGCAACAGCCTAAACCGCTTTGTGCGCCCGTAATGATCAAGAAGACCACATACAGAAAACCAACAAGAATAAACATTGTTCTGAGCAAAAAGGAAGAAGAAAATGAGAAAAGAGAAAAGAAAGAAACTTTGGAGAGTAGATGAGTAGAAAAAAATAGCTGAGTGGAACTATACGACCTGAGGCGTCTTACGCTTGTATGAATGAGACCAGATGAAATAGAGGGTAACGGGGAGGACAGAGACATTTCTGTGGCCCTAGGGAAATGTTTGGACAGAAGTCTCGGGCGCTGACATTCCCGGGCATATGTGCACCCACAGCGTGGCTGCAAATGAGGACTGCCATTCAATAAGACACTTACGGAACAAAGGAATAACTGAGGTACAGCACAGCCAGCGGAAGAGAGGGAACTCTTTCTTATATCTTCCAGACCATTGTGAGGTTCCACTTATTTTGGAATAAAACTGCCTTAGTAAATAAAAGTTATTACGACAATTTTGCAAGTAACACGGTTCAAGACTGAAGCAGTAACGGATATACACGCGTCAGCTCTCGTACCACTGCAACACACAGCCAACACAGGGCTTCTGAAGTTGTAGTTCTACGCTGGATGGTGGCGTAAAGAGATTAACTGGCTAAGCGTTAACCTCTGATTCACACCGACATCCCGGAAGTTTCAGGAATTGTAGCAATGCTTTCTCTGTCATTTGACTTTCATAGCCTTAGATACGTTCCCTATATTTAAACAGTCGGGAAGCAACATTTTTTGTGCAGGATCCTGCACAAAATTAAACTAATGAAAGAACCAACATTCTCCATTCACTGCTTCGATCTCCTCGTGTTGTCTCTTCTGCTCCGCCACGTGGCAATCGCCCCGAATCCTTTTTCAGACAGTGCCGTCCCTGCGCCTGCTCTGCTCTGTTATTGGGCTTTTTGGCCTTTGTAAGGGAAACCGCTCCTGGAAGAGCCTGTGATAGGGCTGGAGGCCTATTCATTTTTCATGTCTGGGTCCAATCCAATTCCAATGTCTTTCTCGCCGAGTTTCTGCAGTGTGCGTATCCCCTCTACAGCCACGCACCGGCAGTCTTGACCAAATCCACCTCGCTGAACAAAGACCCTGCAGAAAAAGAGCTGCGGAAGTGCTTTAGAAGTAGGAAGCCTAAATTCTGTTCTTCCATGCAATTTTGAACTAGAATTCACATATCTTTTGTCAAAACAATAGCAAATTTAATTCCCAAACTGCTTTGCTCGCATTCGAAATGAACACGTCCTCGTGTTATGGCCTCATAAGTAAACTTGGTAAAAAACTTCTAATTTGTTTCATAGAGTTGGTGGCCAGAGGAATTAATTCAGCTACTTAGTCAGAAGTTCTGTATGTGACAATCCATTACATTTCCGCCGTACCCTGATCCTGAGCACAGTCATACGCATCGCAGTGACCCATCGATCACTGGAGACCGAGTTACCGAGATGGAGAACAAAAGAGAGATCAAAGGGCCACTAACGCCCTTACCTAGCCCCTTTAGGGTGAGGGAAGTGACAAGGTGAGAATACATCCGTCGATCTCGGCAGGTGAGTCACGTCTCAAGCCGCAGAGGAAGAGCATACACACCCAAAATTTCAGATAATTTGAACGGGGTGGCTGCAGGGGGGGAAGAGAGTCTTCCACTTAAATCTGGCGATCTGTTCCATCTTGTGCACAGGAGTAACCCATACAACCTAAGCCTACTCGAAACTATATGCCCTCTACTACCTTTGAACACTGACCTATACGTTTTAGCGCCTTGTTTCGAGGTAAGGCTAATCCCTGACGCTCCTAAAAAAAAAAAAAAAAAAAAAAAAAAAAAAAAGGTGAAAAGGTCCCAAGACAACTCTTGGCCAACTCCCGCCTGACCCGTGCTGGCAGCAAGCCCGAAGCTCCGAAGCATGAGATGTGATTACGATTCCTTAATGCAGACTGAAAGTGTTATGGGCAAATGAAAGGCAGAACAACGCTTCCTGTTCTTTACGGCCAGTGAAATAAGGGAATATTAAAATAAAATAAATAAAAACCCAAAAAATCACAGAACTCAACGACAGAAAAGACCACCAGGACCATCCACGCCACTTCTGTCTACTTCAGATGCCGTCCTCCTGTTCATATCTCAAGATCTAGAATGCAGGGAAGTCCCAAAGGGTGATAAAACGTAAATGTGCATTGCTCGGGTGTGATACACACCCCTGCTCTGAGGTTCGGCTTACAACCCTGCTTTGTTTATAAACCCAAATTTCATGTATTTGATTCTTGGCAACCCCTGCAACACCGACTTTTATGGTACTGAAGACAGACAGACCCAAAGATCAAACTACATTGCACTTATTTGTTACTTTTTCCCCTTTTAGGTTAAAACTTGATTGCTTTCAGACTAAGTAAGACTTTCGGGGAAAGTCCAGGGAAAGCTTTTAGGCATGTTTGAGAGCTCTAGGCACGGAAAAATACAGAGATATAACACATAAAAATGCATGTCGACTTTTGTCCAGAGTAAAGTCTAATACAACAGAGTTCTCTTTGATCATACAAAGTTTGCGATATTTGTATTACTCTGCCATTCCAAAAGTTTTCATTTAAAAATAATGAATTCACATGCAATTCAGAATAGCCCTCCATAATCCGTTCAAAATGCCTACCAAAACTTTAGTTTTGGGGAGGCACAGAACAAAAAGTAATTTCTCTAACGGTTCGGAACCATTTCACCGACAAAGCCACACATACCCAACCCCGCTGCAGCCAACAGGAACGGCTGAGGCCCGTTTCCCTTCTCCTGGTAATCTCACCCCTCTGCCTTATCTTTGGGAAATGTCCACTTGCTCCTTGGATATGTTCCAGGACGGGCGTGCGTGGCCAGAAGTCCTCTGTTGACTGTCACTCACTCCAGCCCCGTTCTTTTTGCCTTCTGACCATGTGTCTTTGCTCTGCTGCCATTGGGTTCGTTTCTTCCGTTTATGGCTGCCCCACGTAATTACTTGGGCCTCCACATCCATGATCTTTTCAGTCCTGAAAATCTTCGAGTCTACGCCTACATGTGTCATAAATAATTCTACCGCGACAACGACCAGCACCAGATGGTGCACTGGGGAGCTGGAATATTTAAGTTTAAAGTCCTTCAGACTCCTTCTTAATCAGAGAACAGGTTCTCACCACGCGTTTTCTGGATCAGGAAAGGAGAAGCCACACCACGCGAAGCTGCAGCTCAGCCTCAGAGAGGGATGGAAGTTCAGAAGCAACTTCTTCTAGCAGCCGCCTCTAGCTGAGAGTCCCTGCTCCTCTGCATCCGGATTTTAATGGCTCATCTTTCAGACGGACTTAAATGCTACACTGATACCAACACCACACTGATCGACGCTGCAGGTTGTACCGCACACTAGGCCGATCCTACGCTGCTGCCATACGTCCAATTTATAAGAGATCTGTTTGGCCCAAACGGCCTCCTGGACTCGACCAACGTATTTGAATTGGGTTATTACTGCCCTTGATTTGATGCTCTGTGTGTTTCCCCACGACCGCTTTAACTTTCCTGAGTAGTACCTACGTCACATCTAAAGACATTTTTTTTTTAAGCTGTAAGAACCGTTCGTCTCGTTGTTTCACTTCCGTGCAATTTCCCGCTCTAAAGGTTGGTGTCAGAGTTCCACTTTTTGGTACTTAGGTAACGAATTTTATTATGCCGCAGTCAACACAAGTGGCTCAATTATTGGGAGCTTCTGAGGCAGTTCTTGCCCATTACTTCACACCAAGTCAAGAATATCTCTCTGTGTGCTCTGGTACTAGCTGTTCCGAGAGGCAGACATTGCTTCTTTGAACTCACTCGTCCTGTGCTATCTGACCAGTTTATTCACAGGTAATTTAAGTCTCCATTATCATTTGGTTAGACTTTCCCACTTCTTTGATCTCTGTCAACATTATGCCCTCAACGTCCTTTTGTTGATCCAGGAGTTAGTAGTATAGAAGACTACTAATATATTTACTTTCTTATGGGTTGGGAGCGTAACCCTCTATAAGCAGTTAAGTAGGTGATTATAACTCTCCCATAGCGCTATGCATTGCAACAGGGAAACACTCTCCATTTCCAGGACGATCTGGTTGGGCTCCTCGCAGCAACTTCACGGGTTAATGACCGTTGCTGCTACGAACACGCACCACGCTTCTTCTCCGAATATATCTGTGTTTGATTTCCAGCTTCTGAATTGTACACACCACCTCAAAAAATGATGATGCAGGATCTTCCTCTAATTCTCCCTCGTTCCACCCTAAATAGAAGACTGACTTTAAAAATAATGGGGGTTTTTTTCAATAATTTATTTACGTGGGAGGAGATGAAGGAGGATAACCCTTGCTTTTGGGGTTCAGAGCCTTTAGGGAGCTTGTTCTGTGTTCTCAAGGTTTTTTTCCTGCAGTCAGAAGTTAAAACAAGGTGCTCTGTGGGTAAAGGAAAGTTGACTTTCTCCTACAATCACCTAACTATGTAACTGCTAAGATTATACGGGAATGAAACAAAGTATTGTGAAGCTTGTGATAAAATAACACATCTTGGGAAAACCGACTATAGGCCTTTGCCCCCGAAATAAGACGGTTCCACCGTTCTACATATCTACGGGGGCTTTCTACATGGAAGCTTTGGTGATTGGTGATTGCTTTGCCTTCTCTACAGTAGTTTGAGTTTATCTATCTCTTTTTAAAAATCATTGTTTCTCAAACTTTTAACGTTATTTCCAAAATACTAGCCCCAAAACTCGAGACTGTAATGATCCCAGCCACACCACACACACTAACGGCACCATCTTTTCCCTCGTACACAAGATTGGGGTTATATACACTCAAATAAAGCCATACTAATGCTCAATTTTAATTATGGATGCTTGTCTATACACTACTAAAAAAAAAAAAAACAGTGCTGAACTATTTCTCATATAAAAGAATTTTTTCTTCCACAATTAGATTTGCGTGTGAATTCTGCTGTAAAGCAATTTGGAAAAATCTTAAATCTCCTTCCCCTGAGTCTCTCCAGTGGCGTTCTCCTTTTCTTTCCAAGACATTCCTTGTTTTCCCGTCTGTATTCCTACCAACGTTGTCAACTCCCTCCAGTATCAAGTGGAGACTGACACATGGGCAAGGAGGAAACCAAGATTTATTTCTCAAAAGTCAGCTAACAGAGCAGCAGAAACACCAAAAGTGGAGGCTGCAAAAATTGTGTTAGCGACCGCATTAACGGGAGTTATCTGCCAACGGCTACGGGAATTGCGGTTCGGAGGGTGCGCCGAGCCCGTAGCCGCTCATGGGTTGCCTGTTATCAGTAAGATACAAATACGTTCTTTCCAGCTACTTGTCTAAAAGCTTTGGTTCTTCCATCTTTAACACAGGGCCATTTTCTGACTTCCCTGAGGCTTTTTTTCAGGAGCGGCCCAGGCCCCTGCAGCGAGCTCAGCAGAGATCTCAACTTCCAGCCATTGGGAAACTGCCAACCAGTTCCCACCACGACTTCTCCTGCGTTAAGCAACAGCTAATGCTGCGAGCGCGTGCTATCTGAGCAAGCTTGAGCTCTGCACAAGCTTGAAGGTGATTTCTGTAAGAAGTCTAAGGTGTTGGTTTTTTGACCTATAAAGGCTTAAGTGGCTCTGCCTACTTGAGAAATTCCTCTCCCTTTGCATCATCCTGCATCGTGCAGAGTGCCAGCCGTAACGCGGCCCGGCTTTAGCTGAAAGGGGCGGGTGGCAGGCAGGTCCCGGGCAGCTGCCTGGCACCCACCGCTGCTCAGCGACCTGCAAAACTGAAAATCCAGAGATTTCCCAGAAGAACCAGTCGCAGGGGCGAGGAGGAATTCGACATTGGGGTTACTGTATTACGGATAAAAAAGATACTTTTCCAGTCGGCTTCTAAGAACGTAACACACTATGATCAAAGTCCGTTTCTGTAGATGATCCTAGAGAATACGGCAGGGAGAAATGAAAGCAAGAAAACGTTCTGGCAGAAGTACATTTGGTGAGGCTCCAAGGCTCCATCCTTACGTGCAGGATTTTCTGTATTAAATTAAGAATGTATTTCTAAAAATATATATTGACCAGAACACTATGAAGATAATTACAAGTTAAAGAGAGCTTCGCTTGAATATAGGGCCAACTCCGCGCCACTTATCCTTAAGCAATCTTATTATGCCACTGAGCTAAGGGAGCATTGCTTTGAAAACAGGACTGGGCCAGCCACTCTTCTTTCCCAAGCCAAGCTCTGCAGCTCCCGTGCTCCTGCCATGGGCATGAGGCCCGACTGCAGCTTAAACAGTTTGACACAACCAAGAAGACCCACCCAAAAATGGTGGAAAAACTAGACTTCTTAACCCATGAACTGTAAAGACTGCATAGAGTCATAGAATCATTCAGGTTGGAAAAGACCCTTGGGATCATCGAGTCCAACCATCAACCCCACTCTGCAAAGTTCTCCCCTACACCACATCCCCCAACACCACATCTAAACGACTCGTAAACACATTCAGGGATGGTGACTCCACCACCTCCCTGGGCAGCCTATTCCAGGGTCTGACCACTCTCTTGGTGAAGAATTTTTTCCTAATGTCCAGCCTAAACCTCCCCTGCTGCAGCTTAATCATGGTATGTACCTAAATTACAGGGAAAGGATCCAATTGCGCAGGTCTGCGTGAACAGGCTGAAGTTTATCTCAAGAAGAGTTCCAATGACACCAAAGTTAAGCACGTGGCCTAACGTTTTTGCAAGACTGGGATGTTGGCAACCACATGTAAAATGAGATGTCCCAATAAAGTCTAATTCAGGTGTATTTAATATCTGACTATCTAAATGCGATCTAAAAATAGTTCCTCCCGTTCATTTCTTACTTACGTTGTACTTAACAGTTACAGCTCCGTTTCTCACTTTGTTTTTCCAGAGCCAGGATCCCACTGCAGGATGAGGACCCAAACAATTTTAGGTGGTATTTTATATTCCCAGTTTTGATACGTAGAGGCAGAATTAGAAACTACGCCGTAAGACACGCAGGAGAGGTCACAGGTACACTCGACTAAGCTTTCCCAGAGCACCGTGCCTGGCACCGGGCAAACATCCTGCTGCGGAAGGCACGGCCTGACCCCCCCCCGGTCCCAACATTGCCACCTGAAACCAGAGCCGGATGATTTTCCGCATTGGATTCAGGGGGATACGCGATAGGAACGATCACCTGCACACACACAGTGGGGAATCAAGGCCTAAAAACACACACGGTGCAGGTCAGTAGCTGCGTACGCAAACGCAACAGATTATAGATGGGCGTTTTCCCAGCCCTCTCCGTTTTGAGGATGATTTCTAAAGGACGAAGCCCGTTTGTAAATCTGACGCTATTCACGGCTTAGTGTTCAAAACGCCTCGTTTGTGCTGCCGTGTCAGCTGGCGACGCAAAAATCCCGCTTTGGACCACTGCGTTTGGTTAAAAACATCCACGCATCACACAATAGAGGTTATCATCATCTCCTTTCGAAAAGGTCCACACTCTATACTTTGTGCTCCGTTGCGACACCACTGTAGTTTTTGTAAGGAATAAATATTGACTTTCCCGGACATTGCCTCACGACAGAACAGGACCTTGAGTACATTTGTCTAAGATATTTTTTTAGCCTGGTAATATAATTTTATAGCATAGCTTTCGTCCGGGGCAGCTCAAAAGGTGTGGAAAACCAGGCCTTACAAATGTCACAAATTGCCCATTTTCATTTTCAGACCGGTGACCGTGTCCTAAAGCTGGCTCAGCTGTATTTCTTTTCTTATAAAACTATATGAAATTTATCACTTTAATTCAAATTTCCAAGCTGCAAATTTAATTAATATTACAACACACCACACTTGGGAAGGCAAGACTGGAAAAAGCCACGCAAAAAATTTAGAGTTTCATATTAAACGCGGGCGATTTTGTCCTTCTTTGCTTTCAAGAATAAGGCACGTGACTGCCAAGCAAATCGCCAGCAGAAAGGAGAGAGTCCGCGCCAGGTCTCAAGGAACCGAGCTCCAACCTGCGCGTGTGCAGGAGATGGGTCTGTTCACCGAGCAGCTCAGCGCTGTCTCAGCAGCATCTGCACCTCCTGGCGAGGCGTTCAGCCGCTCTCTCCTTAGGAAAGCTCGGAAACCAGCGTCCATTTCACTTAGAAAAATACACGGTGGTGACACCAGAGGACCGGCTGTATGGGTAAAATTCCACTTTCAGGCACAGGCAATACACAAGGCAACAACTGGCGGGGTCAGTCGTTCCGGTGGGCAAAGTCTGGATGTGTATTTTAGCTGCACCAGAACCCCAGCTACCAACAGAAAACCTTATCGATTTCACCGAGAAAAATCATGTTTTCTGTCAGATGTTGAGCGTCCCAACGTGTGACTCGACACACTCAGCTTTGTCACATCAATTAAGACACGCAATGTTCTTCACGGGATCAACCGACCACATCCAAAATTCCACGTTAACACAAGCACGGCTACAGATTGGGACCGAATGAAGAATCAGCCGTTTGCGCGATCCCTTCTGCCCCAAAACAGCGCGCGGGGCCGGGGGGCAGGAGCACAAAGGAACAAAACACGCAGGTGGACAGCTCACGCAAAAACCGCCTCCCTGCTTCGGTTCTAACGCTGCAGACGGGAAATAAAATCAAACGCATTGCGCTGGGAGCTGGAGGAGCCAGGAGAGAAAAGGGGGGGAAGTATCGGAGAGGGAAGGTCAGGCAGATGGAGTGGGCTAAAATAAAGCTGCTCTTACCTGGAGCAGCTTTCCTTCGGCTGGAGTCACCTCAGCGACGTTTGCAAACTCCCCTTCCAGAATGATTGGCTCCACTTTCAGGGGGATCACCCTAATGATGGCTTTCTGCGCCGCCGACCTCTCCGACTCGACCGCCGCCACCAGCGCCAGCCCTTTATGGCCCAGTCCTGCCTGCAGGGTCGCCATGAGCAGCCAAGGCCAGAGGACAGCCAGCTGCAGCTGGGGGCCAGCACTCATGCTACCAGCTGCAGCAGCGGGCTCCGGCCACACATACCGCTCCGGAACGCGTCCTCACCCTGCGGCGGGCTCCAGCCGTCGGCAAAGCTCGTCGGGTGTCCGAGCGTGCAGTCCCGGCGACGGGGAGGCGGGAGAGAGAGGAGAGAGGGGCTCAGGCACCGCCAGCGCTGCTCACCGCACAACGTCTCCGGTTCTCGCCATCACCGTTTCTCTTCCTTGGTGCCACGTGCTCAAAGGCCGCTGGGAGCTCAAAGGCATATTTTAAACAAACAAACTAAAAAAAAAATATATATATACCCTAAGTTATGAGTCCCTCCTCCAGCAGATAAATCCGGAAAGATCAGCGAAACGGGTTGCAAACAAGAAATCAGTTCAGACCTACAGGAACTCCAGGGAGCACTGGGAACTCATCAGTGCCGCGGAGGTGAGGCACGGGGAGTTCTCCCCACGGACGCGGTGCCCTCGTGTCTCCTGCCCAAGAGTTAGAAAGATCCACAGGTCCAAAACATCCATCTCAAATACCCTTGAGAGACACCTCACCTTCTTGCCAGCATTTCCCACAACATAAGCTCAACACAATCCGCAGTTATCGGTATCCTTCTCCGAAATTACGCAGGGCTATTTCTTGAATTTACGGTGAAAAGAAAGTTTGCTTCTGTACCGTTCTCTTCCAAATCGAGCCAATCCCTTCCATCCTTCTCGTGCCAGAAGTGCTTCATTCACGTTTGGCGATCAGCTTTGCTTTTCTCCTAGCAATCCACGTTCAGAGTCTGACTCCGGGTGCAGTTCTCGAGGTTAATTAATAAAGCACGGAGCTTCTCTTCATGGTTTCAAGTTCCCAGGAACTAAAAAAGCCCCAAAACACTTTAAAAGCTTTAGATACCAAGCCAAACAGGTATCAAGCAAAAAAGTTACAGCATATCTGGTTTCTCTCACACTATTTCTGTGCACGCCTGAGTTCCGGTATGACCACTTCCAAGCACACATTAAGAAGATCCCGACTAAAGGCCCCACAAAATAAAACATAAAGTTCCACGGTCTGCCCAAAGGTCACATGAAACGTATCGAGGAATCTTCATAACTGGGAGAATTCAGACAGGGGAGGGATATTTTCAATTAAAACCAAAGTTACAGTGACCAGACAGCTACGAAGAGAAAAAGCAATTTAAAAAAAAAAAAAAAAAAAAAAAAAAAGATCTGCAAACCTGTTCGGCAGTGTGCCTGCTGGAGTCCGCAGGGGCTGGGATGGATGGAAACGTTGCCGTAAATCCCAGGCAAAAGTTACTTCCAGTAGCTTAAGAAAACCGTGTGGGTCTTATGACGTTTGGTTTTGGTCTTCTTTTTTAAAAAAAAATAAAAATATTAAAATTTCGGTATTTATAATAAAAAAATATTTTTAAAAAAGCGAAGGAACTCCCTCTCGCACACATGCGGCAGGCAGGTAGGTGCGAGTGGAGCTCCACAGCCCGAAAGAGAATCCAGCAAGATCAAAGGGAGAAAATTACTGCAGCCAGAGCGCTCCCGGGGCAGGCATGGCTGAAAGTGAAGTGTCCGCATGTAATCTACAGACCTGAGAAAGAACCCAAAAACACTTCGGAAAAACTCCTTTAAAACACCGAAGTCTCTCCCCTCGCTACAGCAGACGCAATTATCGGCTCTAAAAGCTGGGAGCACGAAGGAAAAGAAAACCTGGCGCATGAGCAGGCGCCCGGCAGGGAAGCCCGGCAGGCTGCCGGACCATTACCGGGCAGGGAACTCTCTCCAGCGGGCGCGGGGGCTGCCAACCGCCGGACAGCCCCGGCACCTCCTGCGGAAAAGCCTTTCTTCCCGAAAAAAAACCAAACCAATCCAACCGACCCCCCCCCCGCCAAATCCTGCGGCGGGGCGGGCTGGGGCTGGGGCTGGCCGTGTCCTCCCCCGGGACGGCCGGCGCTCTCCTACCTGCTGACACAAAGTGAGGGTGGAGCAGCCGGAGCCACCGCCCCCCCCCCGGCGCGCCGGGACCGCGGGCTCCCCCTCCCGCCCCGCCGCCCGCCTGCACCCGCCGCCCCCCGGCCGCAGGGGCAGCGCCGAGCAGCTCCCCGGCCACCGCAGGGTCCTGCCTTTCTCCGGCTGCGGCTAATTTAGATTCAGTAGCCCCTTTGCGAGGAGGTTTCAGGTCAGGCTGATGTCAGAGGTCTGGAATTCAGCTGTTCTTCTCCTCTGACATCACCGAGAGGTGAATAATGCCGCAGGTCAGACCTATAACCTCCAAGTAAGGTTGCAACTGGAAATCCGTACCTCGGCGGGTGATGGAGTGGTGCTTTGGGGGGGGGGCTGGGAGATTAATGCAAAGCCCGCGTGGCCTGTGCGCAGGCAGCGGGTGAGCCCCCAGCCCTGCCGGGGGCGGCTCGTCCTCGCTCCCGGGAACGCGCGCTCGGGACAGCGCGGATTGGTGAGGGTCTTCTTGTTACACGCGCAACCAACCTGGAGTCACCCCACAGAAATCAGTAAATTCTGCCAAAAAAAATAATTGGTCCACTTTTTTTTAAACCTGTCCGTGTGGCGATGGTTATTTGTTGATGAAAGTGTCAGCAAGAACGACTGAAACATGAAGCATTTTTTTTCAACTACGATACTCTGTAATTTGTAATTTAAAACACAGAGAAAATAGAAATGCAACACCCACTTCAGTTTAGAAGTTCAATTTATTGCGCAGAGTACTGCAACCATGCTGCCTAAGCCGGGGTACAAAAGAACATCCGCGAGGTAAACCAAATCCTACCCTGTTCCCACTACCAAGAATATAGTTAAAAACACCTTGTTACAGAAGTTACTTATTATTTACTAACTGAACTACATCCATGTTAAGGTGCCGAAAGGCCAGTCATTCCATCTCGAGTGACCTGAGACTTGTGCGGCCCTTCTGCAGTATTATACTGATTCCCTAAAGCAGCGACTGCCCCTTCTCCTGTGCTCTCTCACCAACACCGTGAGCTGGTTAAAGACACATTGAATTTACACGCACATGTATTCTGAAAGTGCTGCACTGCAGGAGATCCAGCTCCATAACCTTTTAAAACTAACCCATTAAAAAATTTTAATACTAAGATTTCATCATTTGTCTTTAGAATCATAGAGCGTTAAGACACTAAGGCTCCCCTGACTTCAGCCTCCAAAAGTATCAAATCTTTTGGTGGTAAAGAGGAGCAAGGAAGGTGAGCTAAGAAGTTCCCTTTGTATTTTATTTGAGTTGAAGAGGTAGCAGCTGCAGTTTGGTAAAGCTGAACTCCTGCGATCTCCATCTCCTTACACCTGGAAACCAGGAGGTGAGATCGCAGCTCTCAAACGCGGTTACTATTAACGGCACAAACCACTCCAGGACATACAGACTGGCCGCTATTTCCATCTTACCCACCACTCCCGAGCCACGTCAGCTGGGGAGCACAAAACCAAACTCAGGTGACAAAGCTGCAGCAACGTTATCAAACGTCTCGTCCTTTTAACCACCTCAAAACTCTCCGAGAAATGCTTTCCACAGCGTTTCAGTTGAGCAGGAGGATTTGAACGTAAGCACCTCAACGGGCAGTGCACCGCACGTGTCTAACACAGGACAAAGAGTAACAAATCCGAGGACAATCGGGATGGTAACACTCCCACCTGGCCTACCTAACAGCATCCTCAGATCGCATTTGGCTCATTTGGACCATTGGTGAGTAATTAAAGGTTTCGCCTCAGCTCGTCCTGGGCACACCGCTCCGTGTTCACTTAGGACACCCTGACCACGGCCAGGAGGTGCCCAAAGCTCCAGAGGGCATAACTGAGGTGGTCCCGATAAATCCTCTCTGCTCCTTTCTTGTCCATTTTGCTCAGGGCTGACTCTAATTAATTATAAAAGAAGTATGAATATGCATGAAGCAATTAAATTCATGTTTTAAGTGCTCTTCCCACATGTATTTCCCTAACAACACAAATACAGAATGTGCCTCCTTTATCCTTCAAACAGTGTTTTAACATAAATATAAATGCATAGCTATTAAAAACTTAAGATCTACTATCAATATAAATACAATCATACTTTAAAAGTTAAAAATATATTTTGAAGACCTAGTTACAACAAAGTACTAAAACAAGAAATACCTTATCATTACAGATACCATTAGAATCAAAAGAAACTTATTAAAACAGAGGAATTCCCCGTTAATGTAAAAGATCAGCAGCTGTCATATGTAATGGATACCCACCAGAAAGGACACACTTGCTGCTGAAACAGAGCATTGGTTTAGGAAGGAAGAGCATTTCCTGGTTAATCACTCAGAAAATTAGCTCATCTTTCCTATAGCTGCTCTCCCGAAATCCCTGACCCATTCAGACCTGGAATCTTGTGACTTTCCTACGCTTTTGTTTCACACACAATTCCCAGTAAAGGGCCACAGTATGACTTCAAGCAAAGACAGCGAGAGCCCCAAACACCATCTCTGCCGAGCATACTGTAGCTTCCAACAACGTTAAATAAAAAGATTCCAAATACAGCGCTAAAAACTATTTGCTTCCCAGTAAGAAACTTTTGCAAAAGTTTTGAAGGCTTCCTGTTTACAAAAAGTTCAGACTTTCCAGACCTAAAGAATACAAGCAGCTAAGGAATTACTTCATATTAAATACTCTTAAGGAATTACTTCATATTAAATACTCTGACCACTAGATGCTTTATAACTTGACAGGTAGAAAATGTAATGGAAGTGGGGTAAAAAAAAAGCAGCGACTAATACCTTACAAAGTTAAAGTGAAAGCAAAATATAGAGGTTTTTTTGTTTGGTTTTTTGTTGGTTTTTTTTTTTCTAACCCAAGTTGAAATGACCCAAAGTGCGGTTGTGTGCACAGCTCTGCCGCTGGAGTCGGAGCCGGGATCCCAGCTGGCAGCTGCTGCACATTTTCACATACTTGTCACCCACTTCTCACTCTCTTGTTTCTTCCTTGGGAAAGCACCCCTGCTTGCAGGCTACCTCCACCAGCAGATGGTGATCTAGGGAGAAAAGGGAATACTGAGTATCAGTCCTTGTACGCGTTTCACTTGGCAGAGCACAGAGCCGTTGGACTTCCAGCGGGTACTATAAAACACAGCCTGAAAGGCAGACCGTAACTGGAGAATTTGAGGCCTACTCTTTAAAGAATGGGAATTATTCTAATTTTGCAAAACTTTAAATATAAAACAATAATGAAACGAATTATAAGAAAAGTGCTCCCATTCTTCAAGATGTATTATTTATATGCGCACTCACTGCCATGGATACCAACTGACAAATGTTCGTTGCTATAAAACCCTGGCAGGGCCTACAGAAACGCCCATTCTGCTTGTGACACATACCTTCATTTATCCATAAAGGCACAATGGCCTCAAAGCATGCCACAGCCGGTGCCAGGCTCCTAGAGGAAACTCGTGGTGTCACAGACAGGACAAACAAGAGACCCATTTTTTGAAAATTACCTTGAGCCACAGCAAAACGGGGATACTTCCAATGTATGGCCAGACCTTGCTGGTCAAGAAAGTGAACAAGTACCCCGATAAAGTCACAACGGCGCTACCGCTGCAAACGTCACCCAGGTGAACTTTATTCTCTAAACAGACACATTCACATCCTAGGAAAAGTACTCCAGCCCTTGTTCTTTTTCTATATTACAAAGTTCCTGCCCAATAGTCACCATCCCTGAATGTGTTTAAGGGTCGTTTAAATGTGGTGTTAGGGGATATGGTGTAAGGGAGAGCTTTGTAGAGTGGAGTTGATGGTTGGACTCGATGATCCCACGGGTCTTTTCCAGCCTAAATGATTCTATGATTCTATGATTCTAATAGTCACCAGTTCTGCACTTTCTGACATTCACCTCCTGCCAAAGTGAACCGTTTGGAATAAATCTGGAAAATGCACAGGGATGGCGAAAAGAGGGGGCTAGTAACAATGCGACTCTGAATCCCGTAAAGTTAGGAGACAGTGTCTAATGTGCACTCATCCAAACTAGCAGGCTGCCAGGACAGGTCATTTGAAAGTTCTTCACTGAATAGAGAATGAAGTAAAGGTAACGGGAGCTGCGCTGGAGCGAGACGCTGCAGTTCAACCTCCTGAGAGCAACTTCACTTTGGGTTCCAGAGGGGAGACGTTGAAGAGTTCAGGGCCAGGCCTGTCCCCCCACCCTTAACACCTCTGTAGGAGATCTCACTGTGACCTACTAGGAACACTAATGAACTAAATGAAATTATTTTTTTCTGGAAGGTGTAGGAAATACTTCATGAACATACGATAGCATGGGAGACCTTGCCTGAAAGAAGATTTGCCCTCAGCAATTGCACCTATAAATCTCTTTACCTTGCAGTGAATGAGAGGGAACGCATAGCGACACAGCTGCCGTGGCGCAGGAGTGGGTGGTAAATGTCTAGGGTACCTTGCAGCACGATAATGATGGATTCGTATGAGTCAGTAGCATCTTGGATTACGTCTGTGTTCTTATAGCAACAGATTATTTGAAGGACTAGACTCAAAAAAATATATGGCCAGCCATTGAGAAAGAATGCTTTTTCCTTAATGTATCAGTATCGGCTGAAATGCTTACATCCAGAAGTAAAAAATTCCCCTGCTCCGCTCTAAGATTCCTATTTCCAGAAAGGGCTGCAAAAAAAAATTTCTCCAATCAGAATCTGGTCCTTCTTACGTGCTCCTTTAGAAAAGGAAGCACAAAGCACAGGTATTAGGTGCAGCACAGCTATATTCACTAGCTGAGTGTACCTGTGGAGTACAGTGCAGAGGAGCTGGGGAAGGACACGTGAAGAATTTACAGAGTTCCTATCAATCATTCGTGAAGTCCAAAATGACTCCTGTTGCAAGTGGGGCTGTTGCCAACATAAGCAGATAGATTTATTCCAAAAATCCCATTTTATAGATGAGCTCAACTAGAAAGTAGCGGAGAAAGAAGATGTATCATCAGCACGTTCAAATCTATGTCCTAAGAAAGAGCCTGGGGCTGAATAAAGCAGTCCCTGAAAGGCGAGTTATCCCTCACACCTCCATGTGATAACCAGGCCAGGAACTAGAGCGCCACGCTCACTGTCTCACAAGAAAAAGAGTGGGAAGGAACAGAAGACACAGCCCATACTCATTCACAATGAGGTATCTTAGTGCTCAATTAAGTTCTGCACCCTCTGTTGCAGCCTCTGACCCTCAGGAGGACTCACAAATAGCTCTTCTCCTGCTGCTACCAAAGAAAAGGGGGTGCCTCTGCCACCACTGTCAGGTACAAAGACAATTAGCGCATGAGGATTAAAGATATGGCTAAAGCGAACACTTGCATTCAAAACAAAGAGGAAGGTTCTTGACCCACTGTGTAATTAACTTATGTTAATGACATTAACTTGCAAAAAACACAGTGGATGCTAAATGTTTGCATGGCTTCAAAAAAAGTGACTAGAAAAATTAGTTGAAGAAAAGTTTACTGAGGCCTTTTCTGCTTAATAGTACAAAAATGCCAAAGATATTGATGGAGACAGGACAATGGACTAGAGAGACCTTTCATCTTGACCCTGGCTGGCGGGATGTTCTTAGAACTGGTAAACTCAAATTTAGCTGAGAAGTTGGTTAAGTATATTGGTTTTCATTTGAAGGAAAGAGATAACCTATTTCAGTGATTTATGGAGCTGCAGAGACGGGCTGGCAGCTACGGAGGGAAATCCTGGGGATAGCACTTTAGTAAGACAAGAGCTGTCTCTCTTGCTACAGAGTAGCTGCAAAAAGGCAAAGAAATCAGGCCTAGTTCTTCAAAGGAACATAACGCCTTCTCCACAAGGGAGGCTTTGATTCTTGGCCCATTTGTACAGATTATCACCTTAGTTTCGGCCCAGAGCTGCTCCCAGCCACAGAAGTGACTTCTCCTGCCACCTTCACTGCAGTGGCCTTTGGTACCACATTATGTTGGCTCTCACTGTGCGATATCCAGAACCACGTGACAGAGAAAAGTGAATCATGTCAGCAGCCTACTGAAATAGATGGAAGAAAAACCTTCTCTATAGCAGGATACATATCAAAGTGCGGGCTCAGAAAACTTGCAAATGAGTGCCCAAAGGAAAAGAGGAAGGCAGAAGGACTCAATCACTTTCAGAGGATAAGTTGTGAAGAAACACCTGGAAATATTCACGATGCAGTATTTTTGCACAGAAAGATCAAGGAAAAAGTTGTCTCCCAAGACTCACAGAGGAAAGGAGGTACCGACAGACAGACATGTAGTCAGAGCGACAGAAGCCAGCTTATATTTAAACCTGCCTGCTTCAGGCACACAGCTGAAATGCAGGAGATGGGCTGTGCCGGCTTCCAGCCTTGTATCATGTGCCCAGTTCATTTTGGGCCAACTTGAGCCCGACCAGGTTTGGCTCAGGTGTGCTGTCTGTCTCTACCCTTCACACGCACACCAAGCCCAAAAGGAACAACACTGGGAACGCAGACCTGGATGACTATCACATTTCCCAGAGAGTAGACTCTACGCTAATTGTTGCTAATTAGCATTAGCGTAACAGTGTTTCATCTCTGTGGAACAATCCCATGGAAATGCTTTCCAAAATGTTCCTGTACATAACTTTACAACTGGCATATTAAGCAAATGTTTTGCTGTAGATATGAAAGCTGAGAAGTTTGCTAATTATCCATGGTACCAGGAAGTAATTGAACAAGAACTTTCAATTCTGCGTTTTAAACAAAAGCCTGTCTTCTTTCAAGATGGCATCCAACCTTCTTTCTCAGCTTCCTGACAAAAAGACTTTATTCCTTACTTAAATGTTTGAAACTGATGGGCGTTATGAGCTGAATTATTAACTAGCATCATTATCTGGAATCTAGAAACTACCCTTTGAAGTGAGCAACAGCTCTTCAAACTCTACAATCAGCTCTTTGATGAACAGCTGTGAGGGAAATAGCTTCTTGCAAGACTTTCAGGCTGCACCAACTTTTCCTCTCGAATGGATCCAAAGTTCTCTTTGTGTCTTCTTATGTCTCCCTGATCTGTGGACATTTAGGTTTTTCCTGTAGTTACTAGATTTGTGAATTGTGTGGCCTCAGATGTTCTGCTGCTTGCTTTTCTCATGTGTTTCAGCATACGTATCAGCAGACTGGTACAAAATTTAATTAGTGATCTGAGACAAAAAGTTTGGACTTCTACACTAATTTCAATGGTTTGGTGGGTTTTCTCCCTGTTACTTCAATCGTCGCCTCATTACTCAGTGTTTCCTTTGTAGCACTGTCACTCTCCAGCACACATATCTATGGACTTCATCTCAATATTGTGACATCCAGGTTTCTGACACAACCCCCAGGACTTCAGGTTTTATTTACTGATATAATTTATACCCTTTTCCACACAAGAGTAATTAGCACAAGCATATCTATAGAAGCACGTTGGTAAGTGTACTAAGAGGTTGTACAAGTACAGTATTTTAACTGAAGGCACAATGATGTACTGACACTACAGACAATTAACTAAACTATTCTGATCTCCCCTTTCTGTAATAGTTGGTTTCATAGAGCTGTCTCAGTAATCTCTAAAAAATGTAGAATCTCTTCTTACCAGGGGACATCTCGCTGTGTTTTCTTTTCCGGCATATAGGTTTTACAGGTGAATCTGCGTTTTCTACAGATTTGTTCACAGGCTCAGTTCCTGAAGTGAATTGTCCCTCTTCTGTCTCTGACGTACTGGATCCACATTCAACATTAGCGTTCTCCTTTAAAAAAACAAACAAACAAAAAAATAAAAATAAGATCACTCAATATTTTTTTATAATCATTTAGGGACAAAATAATAACAGCTATTCTTCTCCACTCCAAAAGGACAGCTAACAAGTGTTGAACACTGCCTAGATGGTTTACATAATACATAATAAGTGTTTTTAACTGAGAATTAAGACTGCCAAATCGAAACTCGAGCTCTTACAAAATGTCGCATTAAGGAAAACACGAAATCAGAAAACTAGAACATACAAAGTCAGGGTACATGTCCTCACAGCCTGAGCTTTGCCCTCAGTTATCAAACTAGCTAGAAGAAATCAGCTAGAAGAAATCCAGGTGCACTGATTGTTACCAACACGTGTATTAGTAATGACAGATCTAGTTCAAACAACTTGACAGAGCTGTGTGATGCAAAACTACACATGCGAGCCGCACATTTCTGGTTGGAAATCTCACCCCACCCCACCCAATTGTTAAGACATTAAATTATAATGTGTTGCTTGCTTTTTGGAGCCCTCTGCTGCTGCTCCATATGTATTTTGCAGGCAACCATTTACTGAACTGGTGTATTTGTGGCAAAATCTGTAGATCATGTGGCAAAAATCTGTAGATTAGAAAAAAAGAGGAAAAAAAAAGCCAAACAACCAAGGTCTGTTTTTATTCCACTGAGAAAGTAAAGGCCCAAAGTTAAGCCCTTGGAGTTTACCTTTAGACAGAAAGATGTTCTCACTATCACCTGTTCTAGAATATTCATCTCTTCTGCAAATATCCTATCAATCAATATCCTAAAGATGAATGATTGTTCAGAGTCTGCAACGTTTCCTTCTATTAAGGCAAAAAAAGCTTTTGAAAACTGGTATGTGTGAATTTACAGAAGACAAAAGGTCATCACACTCTGTAGGAAGATATTAGCATTTCCAAAAATCACAGTCTCCACCTTGAGTCTGTCATTACTGAATCTTAAGTATATAACAGGCAATGTGTATGCACATTAATAGAAATACATATACATTCTTTGACAAAGTTGTATAATAATATTCAAAAAGGCCTGTGCGAATACAGTAACTGAATACTCCAGGGAGAGCTAGCTCCCCCCAACACACCTCCTGCACTTGCTAAATACCACTGTAGTATCTGTTCTTCGAAATGTGCTGCCTGTATGTACTGCACTAGTACTATTAACAAGGCCAGGTGAAAACCATTGGGCTACCAATGCCCTTTGTCTAACCTCTGAACCACAACTCCTTCCGAGGCACAAAAACAAAGAGAAAGAAAGAAGACTGTAGTTCACTACCTTTACCAGCTAGAATCCACATTTCATGAGTGATGATCTAAATCTCTCCATTCGTGGTGACATTTGCATAACAATAAGTTGCAGAAAAATGAGCATGCTGCCTTAACCAATTAGTGAGAGAAGGGAAGATTTCTCAAGTAAGCATCCTAATTTGGATACTCCACAAGACAACTGTTCTAGAAACAATTCTACAAATTTAATTATTTTTAAAAAAGAGAAAAATAGATATGCTATGAACTGAAAAGCAATATCAGACAGGGGATGTAGGAATCAAACTGCATTCTTTGATAAACAAAACACAAATGCATACTGGGATAACCGTTATTAAGAACTCGAGACACTCTGACTAGCAGTTCCTCTACAAAGGACCTGGGGATGGTGCAGTGCCCAGGAAGGCTAATGACACCTTGGGCTGCACAGGGATGAGCGTGGCCAGCAAATCCAGGGGATTTCATTTCCCCCTCACTGCTGAACCTGTACTTGCAACGCTGTGTCCAAGTTTAAACCTTACAGTTGCGTGTGTGGAAACTGAAGAGAGGTGATCCTGCACAGCACCCCCTTCAGATTCCTTTTTATCACTGTGTACATAGGATCTGACACACCAACTCTTTAGTAATCTAATACAAAAAAGGGCAATAATAAGATTATCATCCTAATAACATCAGCCAAACCCACACAAATCTGCTTCCCAAGTTATCTCTTTTTTCATTGTTTTTTTAAGTGAACATGCTTCTGACTGTGGATTTCCCACATCTGTGGACAGACTCTTCACCCAGCCCTAGTACCCCTGCAATTTCAGAGTCCCAAAATGTCGTTTGGCAGAGAATCAAACAAAGCTACCAAAGCTGACGGATGTGAAAGTTTTGCTTTTTTCACTTCAGGTATTGAAAAATGCCAAATCTGCTGCATCTCACTGGTTACATGGCTTATGACACAGCAAGCGGACTGTGCCTATACCCATCTGGAAGCACAAGGAGAGACTAAGGTACTAAAATTAACAACTCACAGGAATGGGGTTTGCTGGATTAACCTTCCCCAAAGAAAGCAAGAGTTTCAACCTTCAGATAGAAGGATAGCCAAGGAGACTGAATTCCCAAATTCCTCTTGATCGAGCATTACAGAAATGTTGTATTTCCACTTTAAGAAGAAAATAAAATATTTCTTACGAGTAGGAGTGGAATAAAATATGCCCATTAAAGGCCCAAACCTGTAAAAGTCTAGGACAGGAATTCACTGAGGCTAAGAGGACAACGCTGGATCTGAACTGCTGAATGCACTAATTCTTCATGTAAAGCATTGTTCTTTAATTTGCTATCTTTTAGGAAATCAGGAAAGTAAAGAAAGTTTTTACTGAACTCTTAGTTCTATGAGAAGGACAGTACAAGGCTCACTAGCTGTCACAAGAGCAAGTAAATGCTAGGAAATACTGTGAAAGAAATAGAGAACAAAACAGCAAACACCTTTGTGTCAGTGTAAAAATGGATAGTTTTCCCACAACTTCAATGCTCTTTTCATTTCAAAAAAGGAAGTAGGAGAAATGGAACAAGTTGAGAACAAACCCAAAGCTAACCGGAGATGCGGAGCAGCTGCCACGCAGAGGAAACTCCAGCAGGACCGTACAGCCACGGAAAAAGACTACCGAGGAGGCAGTGGTAAGCAAAATCTTGATCTGCAAAATGACAAGTGACATGCAGAAAGCAGCCAGGGATGACAGCTGGATGTCTCATCTGAGACAGAAACGAGGAAGCATCCTATGAAGCTAGTAAGAACCATGCTCAAAAGGAACAAAAGGAAGCTCTTTGTGCAATAGATCATGAGCAAAGTATCTGTTTGGTCAAAGGACACTATGCTAAAATTGACATCATTTCAAGGGCTGACTTCAGTCCACAGAAGGGAAACCTAGGATTAAGTATATGGTATCATTCCAAGTCCTCAAGTTGAAAGGAGTTGGAAGGTATAAGGAGGAATGCCCTGTTCTATGTGCATGCCTTGTTCTTGCTCTTCCCTATGTATCAGATTATAGTTACGGTCCTGAGACCCGACACTGGGCAAGATGGACCTTTCTTCTGACCCAGCAGAGCCGTTTCCATGTTCTTGTACTAACACTGGAGGAATTCGCTCCTCCTGGGCTGCTACACAGAGGAATAAAACTGTCTCCTGTGCACGGCCACTATTCTGTCATAAGCTTGCTCTGAGTTACGTGGCACTGAGGGCTACTGAAAGTCTCAGAAGGCTTACAGATTCAGGGATAAGGAAGACAGCAAACCAGGAGCCTGATGGGAGTACAAGAACAGAAGCCTTCTCTGGAGAGTTCTCCAGAGAATATACATCTCCTTCTATAAAGATACCCAAGAGGAAGATGACCAAGAACAAGCAAGCTTGCACCTGCTGAGGATTTCCAAGCTATAAACTCTACTGAAAGCATCAAGATACTGATAGCACCCTACAACAGGAGCTTCAACACGTGCACAAAAATGACATCGAGAATGCACACGAGAGTTAACAATTTTGTATCCAGGGAAGACCAGGCACAGGTAAACCAAAGTGCAATTACAACTTGTCGGACACCACAAAGTATAAACACATGAAGATGCTTTATACTATTCAAATATCAATAAATGATACTTTCCACAGTAAACAGAAACTTAATAACTGTTTATCAGGAACAACCTAACCATTTACCTTAATTTTAAACAAAAATCTTTGCCTTCAGTGGCAATTCTCAAAACACTCCTTTTTATTTAAGACTAAAGATACTATGTTATTACCTGAAAAACGAGTACCCCTGCACTATGTATTTTTCCCATTCAAATGAGCACCCTGACTTGGCCAACACAGGCTAACACATCTCATGCTCATTAATGCCGGATACATCTTCATTCTTTTTTAAATCTTGCTTTACCAAGCAAACCACTGTCCATTAAAAGTTTAATTAAATAAGCAGTTCTTAAACAGGCAAGAATATTAAAAAACTATCCATCCAGACCCTAGCATTACTATTGAATAGAGTTATCTCAAAATAGATGTTGTTTTATCTCCCTTTACCCCCTACCTGCTCTGGATTGAATGGTGCTTCCTGAACAAACATGACGGAGGATTGAGCTGGGCACTGATCTGGTTCTTCTCTCAGGTTTTCATGTGCTTCCCCCGTGGTCACAAATTCCTGCATTATTCCAGCAGCAGCCGTTTCTACAGATGCAGTGGCATGGGTAGCACAGAGAAATTCAGAAGGCTGTGATGGAGAACAAGTTACTGCTTGATCTGTTCCCACCACAAATGATGTGTCTGAAGCTACAGGACTAAGAGATTCCAGTTGGCTTTCCCCAGTTGAAGAAGGCGTATCAATATTCTCAATATTCACCAGTTGACCTCTGTTAGACTGAGGGGTTGAACACTGGCTCTGCACAGGTTCCACTTCCACCATGTCAGCTTTGGGTGATGAACACATCTCATCAGCAGCCTGAAACAGAGCTTCAAGATTTTCGTCTGTCTTCTTGTTTTCATCAAACGTATCACAAGGCCAGTTAGAGGGCAGAAATTCAGCTGTGTAAGGTGGATGCACTGGAGGACTCTGGAAGAAACAAAATACAGTGAACTTTTATATCAAAAAATTACAGTGACAGGATGCGTATTAGTTCTGTAAGGCTTTGGAAATGAACCTGAGCAATAACTGAAGTGATCGTTTATCCAAAGGCTTGAAAGATTGTCTGTTATTTTCAGTCAAAACAGCGGATTTAATTAAAAAAAAAAAAGGCTCCTATTTTGTCTTGTTTTTCATTAACCACCTTACTCTTGGCACACTTGCTTTCTTCTATTCGCTGTCTGTCTTGGAGAGAAAGAAGTTACTTACCAGTAGCTGTGTACCCCTTCAGATGCATTGTCTGCAAACCTTTGCACTGCAGGTAGAAGTGTACCCAAGCATTCAAACCAGGGGCTGTTAGTCTTAGTAGGATCTGTGGGGGTACATCAGAACCACCCCCTTCACACGGTGCATACGCGATAGAAAATGATAGAGCAAATCTACCTTGTGTAGGAAAACAGCACAAACCACAAGATTTTCAAGCAAGAGAAAAGGTACGCATGCTGTAAATGTGCATATGGACAACACAACTTGAGGAACTCAGTTACTTACCAATAACATCTTTTTCCTCTTCAAGTGATTGTCCATATGCACATCCACCCAAGAGGTGATTCCCAGGGATGCTCCAGTCCCAAAATGAAGGGGACTTCAGACACCTATGAAAATAAATACTGCAGAACTGCCCTGTCTGTCACAGCCTCACATCTGGGCACTCCTGTCACGACACAGTGTCCCAAAAACGCACGACTCAAAGTCTACATAAATCTGTATAAAAGCCCTATAGATCCTCAGGTCAGAAACACTTCCTGGAGAAGCTGCAGAGGCTGCCTTTGCCATTCCAGGGCAGGTCTGGACACTGCTAAAATATTTCACTATAACAATGTCACAAGAGGACAGGACACAGTCAGCAATCCAATGATATTTTTTTTAGTAGAATTCATAGAAATCAAAGAATGCTTAAAGGAGAAAGAAGACAAAGAAAAGTTTCTCAAAAGCAGCAATTCCTACTCAAGTGAAATGATAAATCACATTTTAACAGCCAGTGTCTGTATTGCTATTTGACAAATA
The DNA here is from genome assembly GCA_009819605.1 of Sterna hirundo. Lineage (NCBI taxonomy): Eukaryota > Metazoa > Chordata > Aves > Charadriiformes > Laridae > Sterna > Sterna hirundo. The sequence goes on along the minus strand of CM020450.1, from coordinate 12,321,212 downwards.
TGAGTCTCATAATGATGCTGGAGAGAAACTTAGGTATATTTAAAATACAATTTTATTTTGGAAGAAGTCTAGGATGAAGGATCAATCCTTAGTGCCTGATTATCCTCAGACCTTCTAGCTGAGGTAATAGTTAATAAAAAGCTATTTCCATTGACGAATAAATGAGAGAACAGGAAGCCACAGGATCACCTGCTAGGAAAGCCATAACAGATCAAATGCCAGTGAAGGATTTGGTCTCTCAGCAGCATGAACATCAGAAGTCCCTGAAGGAAATACCACAAAGACATGAGATCCCTTTCTCTGGGTGTATGAAGTCAAGTCTTGTGTGGCTCCAGGTAGATGTGCCAATCTGCAGATAGCCATAAACTTTGGAGGAGGTGGGGGGCAGGGAAAGGTCGGGAAGATAAAACCTGGAATTTGAGAAATTTAGGTTAAGTTAAACAAACTCTTTTCATTAAAGGCAAGACACCTTTATATTTTTATGATATAGACGTAAACATAGTTCCTTTCATTTAATATTTTTTCAGTTGTATTTTTTTAATTATAAACAAGGTGTTTCACTTTTATTGCATTGCTTGTTTATTGTGTTAAGTAGCCAGGATTTTAAGTAAGATCTGGGTTACCAAGTCAACTGCCCAGCGATGAGGTAACCCCTGCCAAAACCAAACCAACCAATCAACCAACAAACCCACACTGCAACTTCTACCTCTTCTTACGGGACTGCAGCTAGAAGTTGTAACACATACCATCTTCTTGGATGCCCTAGAGGATCTCGTATGCATTTTCAATAGGAGAAAGTGCCCCCACAAAAATACAAGTGAAATCCTTTTATTTTATCTAGAGAAGATGTGACAGACAAGGATGGGAGGGAGACCCCAAATAATGAAAACTGAGAAGTCAGGACTCAAAAGATGAATAGTTTGCTGGTCATTTGAGCTCAAAAGAAAAAATAGTCTAATTTAGCAGAAATGGTGAAAGGGAAGATGGGCATTTCACTTCTAAGATCAGCATAGTGTGCACAGGACGTGAAGCACAACCACACCTTTTTAGCGACTGCTAGGACTAAAACAATCTGGATTGAGTGCTTGGGCAATCATTCAGAACTAGTTCAGATTCAATTTAATTTTGAAATAACATGGCTGATTATCATTATTATTACAAATAAAAGCAAACTACTTAGGGCTGTTTTAAAGTCAGGAAAGTTACTTCTTTTTTCTCCCACATTTCTTTCTTCCATTTCTAGTTTCCTCTTGCTTCAGTTCCACAAGGAAATACTGACAGCTTAATAACAATGCTAATAGCAACAACCAAATAGCAGGGCTGCTAGTTTAAATAAAAAAAAAAAAGGAAAAAAGAAAAAAAATCACTAAAATCCAATATGTAGCCTTATTTCACACCTATGATAAAGCAGCAAGGAAATACTGCGCTCATGGGTGAGAGCTGGCGAAACTGCTGTTGCAGAAGACAGCGGGATTTTTCTCTCTCAAGACACTCCTCTCCAAGGATCCCGGTTCATCACGCTTACCCACACCAGACTTCAGGAGAACCCAAATGAAAAAAGAGTATGAAGCTGTACCTGAGCTCCCAGTTTTGTAACTAATTGTGATGAAAGTGTAATTCACATCTCTGAAACCTTGATTTCAGAAACCTGACAAGAGATGTACCCTAATCAGCTGCTATGCTGGGTATAACCACCTATACCCCCTTGCCGTCCCACGCAGTGATTCTCTGTAGCTTTTTCTGGAGAGCAAACTGCAGGCAGACAGACATACACCTACTGGCCTTGTCTGCCCATGCCCCAGCCACCTACCAGTTTCAGCACATCAGGCGTGTACTGTACAAGCCCAGCAGCTGGCCTCCAAGCCCCAAGAAACTGTACCTGTCTTAATCTCTCCTAAACGTACAGTGATGCTCTCTGCAAGACTCAGTAAGGACTAGCACAAGGTTTAGGCTTTCTTGTTCAACAGTTCCTGGTTTTCCTTCTGAGACCACAAAAGAGCGTCTGGATCCAATAGAAACAGGGCTGATAGCGAGCTTGCTGACTGCCAGTGTGCTGATACGGCTCAGTGTCTTCTGGACTGGTCCAGCAGTTTTGTATAGACTTTACCAGTAGTATCTGGTAGGCCACGACGTGATCAAACAAACAGCCCAAAACGCCCTGCAAACCACCCTTCAACAGCATCGCCCTGAACTCCCACAACTGGTGGAAGATATTGAGTGGAACGACGCAATGCAGAAGTTCTATTTCTTGTGAAGAACAATGAAAACATTTAGTCAGCCAGGGATGATTAACTTTACTACTTTGGAGGATTTGTGCAAGTGGTTACTGATGATCAATACACAAGCAGGGCAGGATGATCAATACTGTGTCTGCATTCCTCAGCAGAAGTTTGGGGAAGTATCTACCCCAGAGCACACAAAAGGTAAACTGATTATTCCCCACAGCTCGGTGAGAACCACAGGCAAACCGCCGTCTTCTGTACTACCTGCACAGCCCCTGTCACCATGTTCTGGGAGCAATGGCCTATGCTACACTAACACTCAGAAATCCCAAGAAGTCCTGTTGGCCCATTCTGTGGGATATTTGTGGGATCCTGCTGAGAGACAGCCAGTTGCTGACGTGGTAGAACGGTTTTACGCCACTGCCTGCCTGTGGGCTGCTCACACAGAGGATCTCTTCCAGCAATCTCTGTCCAGATGCGCCAGCAGTTTTCGACCTGGAGCTCCCTGGTTAGGACTGTTTATCAAAGCATCCACCAGTAAGTGGCCTACACCTTTTCTCACTCCACACACTGCCCATGGACTTCTTTCTCCAAACAACTGATTTTTACTAGACCCTTTGGACAGCATATTTATACCATCTTTCAATCTAGCCACAATGACTCCCTTGGAATGATTTGCTATCCCAAACATTGACGGATCCTCATGTCCTGGCTGAAAAAGCAGCTTCCACAACTCTCGTGATGTAAGCGAGAGGACAAAGATGCACTGTGTGAAAAATAAATACTAGAGTATCAATGGCATGATTGGCCAGCGGCTATTTATATCCCTACACCAACAGGTTATCCTGGCCATAACCTGGCCATCTTGGATAAGCTTATATTTTAAAAAATCATGAATAAAAGACAAAGGTTGATATTTGCAAGACAGGAAACTGGATGATCAAGCTTGGGTAGGTCAACCCTTTTTCAAAACACATAAGCATAACTCGCTTTGCTTGTCCTCTGTGAGGAAAAAAAAAAAGTTTATGCATTATGCTGTAATACGAAAGGAAGCCCTTGTGTTTTTACTTCAGTTCTTTTGATATTTGATAAGCCAGGTCCTCCAAATAAGGTGCAGTTTCCCCCGGAATTTTATAAAGCATTTACAGTAAGTACTGTAGTTATCTTTAACAAGACATCTCTGAGGTGGGGCCAATTCCAAAAGTCATCTCAGTTTTTCTTATTCATCAAATGAAATTCAGGACTGCAGAAAGCTGTCTGGGACAAAACAGAGGAGCTGTTTCCCAGTATTTTCATAATATTAAAGAATCTCTTTTTGTCCAGACAAGGACATTCTTCAAAGATAAATGTAGACTTGTTAACTAAAATGAATTCTGGTGAAGTCAAGCAAAAAACTTATAGAGACAAAACCACTCCACTGATGAGGACACCCACTATACTGCTACCCTGAAACCTCACTTGAATTACAAAACTACCCATTTAATGTTCAGTGGCTCTTTGAAATCGATATTTGTAAACCACATTACTTTCACTTTCTCAAGCAGATCAATTTTCATTTATATCCTTCACTTCAGAAGTCCATAAACCTACAGTTCATCCATACAGTCTCCTCTGCTTTCACTTGACTGCAGTGTGCTACACTCACCTGGAAGAAGCTGCAGTAGGTGTACGTGGAAGCTGTAGGACTAGCACAGCCAGTCAGAGGATCTGTGTGGGCAGGTGCAGCTGCAAGAGTTCAAACACAGTTGTCAGACTTCCAGAATTTGTGTTTGGTATGCAGGGTTTTATTGCTTACTTTGATTAAACATTTCAATAATCACACAGTAAACTAAATTCCAGAAATGTATTATTACCTCTCAAGTGATTTTAAGACTGATTTCTTCATCTTAAAAAATATTTATTCTAATATATGTGTACATATATTAAAAATAGATACTGTAAAAATGATATGCACACATAGAAACTTCTAAGCACAGCCTTTTGTATCTTAGTATCACCTTTTTAATTTTTCTGCTTGACTTTCTCATCACAACATATCACAGAAAGTGGATTCACATAAGGAAGACCAGACATTCATACACACACACACAAAAATTAAACAGTGATTTTATTCTAAAAAGCAACTTTGTAGATGAGGTAGCGTTCTGCAGGTATTATTTTTTGGTGACACACAGAGATAATTTAAAAGTAAAGGCACTATTCGTAGAATAGATACTCTTTAAAATCTGCGGTCATTCTGAGAGAGAGAGAGAAATCCTTGATGAAATCAAATTTAGTCCAATGTTCATAATAAGTAAATCTAATAAGCATAACTTGAGATGGCAAACAGATCAGATCAATTAATTTGCAATGCTTCACACTTAAATGGGATTTCACATGAGACAGTTGCTACGATAACTAATATGGTTTTTTAATATCTATACCTTTTTAATAAGATGTTGCTGATTTTTATGCAGTTTGGAGCAACAAACACAGGTGCTAAACAACACAGAAAGAGCCAGCAGACACCCTTCTAAAGAAGCATGGGATATGTGTATCACTTGTCTTACTTCAAAAGCTAATTCTGAGCAACTTATGATGAAATGCGGGCATCTTCCAGAAGAACATTCTGTACAATTCTAGATATTGCCAAAAACCTAAATGATATCTGGGTTCCTCTCACTGGAAACTCCAAAGTATGTTTACAAACACAAGAAAACCACCAAAGAAAACTTTTGAAGGGCTATTGCATAAACAATGTAAGACATCAATGACAAAGGAGAAATTTCTTGCAACCTGCTAGAAAGATTATAAGGAAAAGCAAACACATATTACAAAGAAGCTATTTTCTAAGAAAAGAAAAGGAAGGACCTGAAGGGACAAAGTGCTTGTGAAACAGTAGGTAAGTGTAAAACACTAAGTTCAGATCATATGCTATAAAAAGCTACAAGTAAAATACACATGACAGTATTCTCACAGTTAGTAGAGCTTGCAGCAAAAGGAACTCATTAGTCAAACGAATTGTTATATTTGTACATCAAAGTGAGGAGAAGAAAAATAACTGTATAGTAGACTGGATCGATGACTGATTCTGAATGGTTCTGAAATGCAGAATGTTGCGTAAGAAGAACATTTTGCACTCACAAGAACTTTTTTTTTTTGCCAGCTCATAGACTATGGCAGTGGCTGATCTAACAGCAAGAACAACTGTGTCTGTGGAAATACCACGGGAGATGTGAACGTAGTCTTAATGGCAGTCAGTTGAGAAGCAAATCCACTGTAAGATGGAGGCCAGTTTTAGATAAGCACCACTCATCACCCATAGTCGCAAAAGGAGAGTCACCATATATCCAAACAACTTTTTAAATAACACTGAAGAAAGCATTTAGTGACAGGCAGTATTATCAAAAGCGAAGGTGTGGATTCATTTACAATACTTCAAGTCTTCAAATTGAATCAAGATTCAAAAAACATAGCTGCTTCACTCACACGCTTTTGTCCTACCCTGTTAATTGGAGAGAAGAAATTTCTAAGTTCTTTTGTCTGAGATACAGTTAATGTAGTCATACCCAGAAGAAATTACCAGCTGAAGCACGTTCTGTCACTGGCTGTTACGAAATAACTGACAGTGAACAGATCTCATTTGAATACTAAGGAGACAAGGATGAATGGCATCTTACGGAATAAATGAATATTTACTGAATAAATTAAGAAAAAGATACAAACCCTTCCATCAAACAAGATGGACCAGCCTCAAAATGGATTTGGTTTCTGCCAAAAAAGAGACGTACTTCTGCCCATACAAGCTATGCATGGACTATTTCACTATTTCACGCACTCTTCAGGACACAGTACGTGGAATATCAACACTGATTTATGAAAATGGAATTGCTGTCAGCGGGGCTATAACCAACCCAGCAATGGACCCCTGAGGACAAGCGGAGATCAACGAAGAGCATAGTTCACAGAACAAGGGAAGGACAGAACACTCTGCATCACCATTATTCTTACACATGATCATATTTCAAACATACTGAAAATATCTTTGGATATCCAAAGAGGTTGCAAAGAAATCAGGCAAAGAAATCAATACTTTTAAAGGAAGTTATTTAGAAGTATGTTAACAAAAAATTTATAAGCAAATGCAAGCCATAAATCTGTCAGTTGAATAAGAAAAAATAGAAGGAAATAAAATGGAATAGAGAATGAGTTGACACTGGGTAATACATAATGGGAAGGAATCAAGAAGACTTCTTTGTGTTTAAGAGAAGTCACCCTTCATGCCCTCTTCGAAGACCTTCAGTGGGTAAACAAACATGGGTAACTGTGATATGGTATTAAGATTTCCAAAAAGCTTTTAACAAAGTCATAATCAGAAACTCTTACAAAAACTGAGCAGCAACAGCACGAGCGGGAAGGCTGTACATTTAAAAAATAAGCTATCTTAAAGATACAACAGACAAGATAGGAATAAATAGGCACTTTTCACAGGTGAGTAAGGTTACTAGTGGAGGTCCCCAAGGACCTGAACTGGAACTAAGGCTACTCATCATTCTAATAAAGTACTTTAAAAACTGGGTGAGTAAGCAGTGAGGTGATGCTTGCTGATAATACCAGGTTATTCCTGTCAGGAAAGAGCAGTCAGCTACGAAGATGTGGAAAAAAAAAACCCTTATGAGTTTCCCAAAGCCACCAACCACCCACCAGATAAAGCTCTGCACTTAGGAAAAATAAAACCGATCTCACACAGAAAATGATGGGCTCTTAGTTGTCAATCAACAATTAGGAACTAGATCTTGGTATCATAGTAGATAGTTTCAGGAAGACATCAGCTTGACACATAGCAGCTGTCAAAAAGACCTCCGGAGTCACAAAAGAAGCAATCAGGTTGTTAGGAAATATTACAAAAGGGAACAGAGAATGAAATAGGAACGTTATTATTCCACTGTATATGATTCACAGCTTGACTACTGTGTACATTTTTGGACTCTACACCTCAATAAGAAAATAACAGAACTGGAAAAGGTTACAGGAAAGGCAACATGGATGATGTACAGAACACTTTTCTGAAGGAACAGCTAAGTGGGCTAGGACTCTCCGATCTAGAAAAAATGCAGCTGAAGGAACTGCGATAGAAATATTTAAAATCATGAACGACGCAGTGAGAGGGATATGGATATAGACACATTCACACAAAAACCAAATGGAGATTTAATGAATATGCATAGGGAGAAAGAGACAAGAAAAGGTGGCTCATTACACAAAATGCAATTAACCTATGAAATGAAGCCCTTGTCGCAGATGTTTTATGTGCCACAAGTCTACATTGGTTGGGAGAAACAGACACGTTCATGGAAGCGAAATCCACTGAGGGCTATTAAATACAACTCGTGGTACGGTTTATTAATTCCCTGAACCCACACTCTTGGGAGTATTTTGGAAAAGCATCTACTCCTGCAACTCCTCCTTGGCCATTAATGTCAGAGGAAATGATGAGCTATATGGACATCTGGTCTGATCAAGGCTAGTATTCTTATCTCCAAAGCAGAGAACTATTCATTAGAGAATTAATGAGGCATTCACTAAATCTTCTTTTCTCAACACTGGCAAAACTAGATGAATTGTATAAAAATAGACAAATGAAATTTAGCTGGAGGGATGACAATATTAACATGGCATTCTTATATACTTCTCCCTCCTCATCAGACAATATTGGTTTGTGGGCTCTCAACGTTTCAACAGAGAAGAGCAAATCAATCATAATCTTTGATGAAGACATGAAGGCTATATAGTTTTACCAATAAATTAAATGCATCCAGACCCATTCTCTGGCACAGAGTCTGCTAATACTATTAAAATCTCTTACTCTTCCAAGCCAAAACAGCCACATCCAAACAGCCTCTAGGGAATGGTCCCAAGCCCACGCCAACCACTGACATAAGCACAGCATTTTTAGGGGAGAGTGCTAACCAGGCTAACGATCTAATGATAGAGCTGATGAAGACACGCAGGCACTTTTCCTGGCAAAGTCTAACACAGTAGCATAGACGCAGACAGATATGCTTGAGCTCAGACATGTTTTTAGCAAAGATATGTCTTGCCAAATATGTCTGGAACTTAGAACCTAAATGTAAATAAAATCTAAGAACATCAAAAAAGCTCCATGCTCATAGTTGGATGTGCACACATTTGTACTGCATGCTTTTTACAGGTTCCAATACTACACACCTTTCCAAACTCTGGAAAGGTGAAAGCCTAAAAATAAATGCGAACTCAATATGATCAGCAGCAGATTTTTACCAAGCTTGAACAGCCCCCATAATTTCTCCAAAGATCTGCTGGAAATCGAAGGACTGCATGTACCATCTCTATGCCTTCAAGACAGCAACAGACATTAATAAGCATTACCATCAGCTCCGCTGGCTAAAGGGGTGAGACTGACACTCTCCAGCATCTTCCACTCCACTTGAGCACGCGCTACATGGGAAATACCAAGGAAGAACCTTAAGACCGTCCTTTCAGTGTGGAAGTATGATGTCAGGTCCAAAGGTTATGCCCAAGAGAAGCTACCTCCTCGGACAACTGGGTCAACAGTACTCAAAGGTGTGCAGGAAATTAGGGAATGCAGCTGTGCCTGTTCCTGCCAGATCAATGAACACATCGGAATGGGCCTGAACTCAGAAAACGTGCAAGCTCCGATCCTTTATCAAGCAAAAGACTGATGAAAATGAGGATGATACCCAAGGGTATCTTCAATAAGGGAAAATGGGAAAGACAACGTTGTTTGAACGTTGTCTGAAATGTCTTAGACACTTCAGAGGGATTAATTGCATTACTGCTACATAGACTCCAATGTCTAGCAGTTGTCAAAACTCTGCACAGTCAATGAAAAAACAGGCTCATCTGAAAGAAAGCAATTGTCTTCCAAAGGCATAGGTCTAAGAAAGCTGGAATGACTCAACCTCTGGGAGGTGCCTGTTTCTCTCTGCTGGCTATATATGTAATCTAGATGACAAGCCCAGGCGTATACAACTAACTATTATACATTCAGATGTATCTTAGGCAAGATGAATCCTACTACTAGTTTTACAAGTGCATTACTAATGCATCTAGTCTGCTTTTCTCAAGGGAAAATATGGTGCTATTTATGCTGCGTTAAAACAGATACTGTATTTTCAGCGGCTTATTTATTTTAAGAATCCCCTTTTGACCGACACATATGTGAATTTTAAGCTTTACATATGAAGAAAAGTATTTATCTTAACAGAGGGTGTATCATTCAGAATAACGTGACTACTGCTAAGCTACCACTCACCAGAAAGGTTATCATATGTAAACGACCCCTGCAGCCACAGATGTATTCAGAAGGCATGACTGGACTTGAAATGTCAGCTGGCACCAATAACTAACATTTCTCACATAGTCTCCTTGACTGATTTTTCATTATTAGGATGCTCTCTGATAATAAAACTTCACTGCATTTCTTTGATGCAATCCTATTGCTATCAAAGGTTTTGCAGATAGTTGAAAGCAAACAGAAATAAATCCTTAAAATAATTATGGTCTAACGCTAGCGGGAAAAAAAGATCCAGATGAGCACCTTTTATTTTGCTGCCCTTTCAATAAGAATTATAATGAAAAAACACGGAAATCTTTTTGTCGCTGAAGTTAACAAACAAGTCTGAATACACATAAAAAGAAATCTTTTGACAAAGTTCTACTTTGATTTAATTTAATGGGACGTCAAAAATGAAATTAAAGTAGTCAAGAATAAGATTGAACGTATATTCTTTAGTCCCCTTGCTTATGACATACCTATTTTAGGATTAACTATGACTTTCCACATAAGCTAATCTTGGTTCTGTGCTCTCAAGATGAAGGAAAGCAGACTTTTTCATGTGGACATATGAAGAAATCAGCTTTCAGAATTCTGCATGTTATAACATACAGAAGAAAGGATAGCAAAGAGATTGAGAGATACACAGGAACAGAAGTAAAAACACTGAGACAGTCCTAAGTGACAGTGAAAATTAAAAGATTTCTAATACTTTCTAGTGAAATGTCAAACTTCTCAGAAGTACTGAATAATTCACTGGAGTTTTCAAAAGCCTCAGATTCCATAAGTTTCTCTGTTTTAGTCTGAATTACACTGTAATTTTTGTACCTTGCAAAATTTGTTATGCTTTAATCATGCCCTCCCCCCCACCGCCCAGAAGATTTTTTACCTGTACAACATAGCCAATTTATTCTTCAAACCTTTGTAACTCCAGTGAGAGAGACTAGCATCATCCAGTTACAGAGATCTACATATTCATGTCTAAATCTATGCTAGCCTCCCTCAACTCCTCTACAGTCAGTATGGCAAAATAGGTGCTCCCAGGACATGAGTAATCTCACCCCAAGACAAACTCTAAACCAAGCTGTACGAATCGCACCCTGGAGATGCCCATTTCCTCTCCTCGACTATAGAAGCGGTCTGGGGGACTAGCTGAGATATAGACATCTAAAATTCAATGTGATTAATTTCAGCCTATGCTCTGTAACTGATAGAAACATGAAGTGGGGACCATCTCCCACCTTAAGCACGTATTCTGGATGAGGCCTTGAGCAGCCTGGTCTAGTGGGAGGTGTCCCTGCCCGTGGAAGGAGGGTTGGAACAAAATGATCTTTAAGGTCCCTTCCAACCCAAACCATTCTATGACTCTCAGGATACCCCTACTAGTTTGCAGCTGGCAATGCAGGCTGTAGCCACCACAGTAATCTTAGTAAGTAGCACAGGGCAAGGAGCACACAGCAAAAGTTGCCTGTCTCTTAAACATTTAAGAGTGTCCACAAGAAATGCCTAGCTCCTCAGAATCCTTCCTTGACAAAAACGATGTTATGGAAACTAGCGATCATTGTCTGAAACATTCTCAGCAGAGGTCTCAGAAGACACGCACAAAAGATATGAAGATTTCACTGTGTACTTGGAGAAAGACAGCAGCCACCACGTGTAGGATTTCTAAACAGGGATATCTATCTTAGTGAAGGTGCGGCTGTCTAGGGAGGAACAGGTAGAAGGAAAGAATAACAACTGAGTTTTGGTCTGTTCAAGAAAAGAGTCATAATGTTCTGAGTTTCAGAGGTTTCAGGGAAATTAAAAAAAACAACACACCACCAAAAAGTAATTTATCACGTGATTTTTCCAATTCAAGATAAGGCAAGGAAAAGAACAATAATTTGCTTCAACTTGTCTTCTGAAGAATCAAAACACTTAAGTGAGACTGAAAATTTAGCAGAAACATTTTGGACAAATGAAAGGAGTCAAGTACAACAAGACAGCTGTACTTTCTAGTCTTCAGTGCATTAAAAAAAATACAACATAAAGAAGGTAAGCAAGAAAAAAAATTAAGATCTGAAAATAGTATGAGCAGAAATATTCTACACAATACTTTTGACTGATCTTTGACTTTTAAAATTTAACCCAGGAAAACATGAGACCAAGGACTAGTATACTACTTTTCAACAAGTTCTCCGTGCTTTAGTACCATCGTTCGAGCTTTGCTTAATTAAAAAAACTACGAAAGTTTGCCTAACACTGACTAGCTGTGGACAAACGTTTTTTCTCCTCACCCTTTAACCTCAACAGAGAGGCTACCTGGAAAATCACCAGAGGACGCTCAGAATCTGGACTAAGTACAGGAATACCAACCAGAAAACCTTTTTGCTTTATAAAGGTATCTCTTCCTTTTAGACTTTACACTTTCTAATTCTCATTTGAGATATACACATGACAGAGCATTGTAGAAAAATATTTTTAAGTATCACTTTCAAATATCTTTTTGAAAAGCAAGTGCAGAAATTTTTTTCATACCTGTTGGATAGTAGGCTTGTGAGTACTGCATTGAAGAACTGTAGCTGCTGTATTTTGGAAGGGAAGTGGCAATGGTTTGAGAGCCTTGCTGAAGCGGCAGAAGAGAGGCGACAGGCTGGAGTGTGTATGTGACCTCTGTTGGAAACTTCTGGAGCCCCGGAAAGGCAACCCCTCTACCTGGAAAAGTTGGGGAAGCCTCATGCCCTGGAAGTAACCCAAGAGATCCCTGCCATGTTCTGGAAGGGACTGGAGTCTGATCGAAACTTTTTGCCGGTAAACTGCCGTGGTTCTGGGCTGAGGTTGATACATAGGAGTAAGGAAAGAAACTGTCTCGATGATAAGGTTGATGAAACTGTCCTACAGTCATCAGTCCTGCAGCGGGTACAAAATAAAGTAAAACAAGCGTTAAGGAAAGGAGTTTTCACAGGCAATGAAAGGCAATATGAGGAGCCAAGGCTCTGCAACACGATTTGGGAAGACTACCTATGCTCCAATATACTTAATCCAGAAACAGACTGTATTCTTACACCTGAACGCACAGTAACTGCTGCAGTGGCAGATTAGTGCGGTGCCAACACCCAGCTGTAGCATTCAATCTCCTTAAACTTGCAGTAACAAGTTATCAGTATTTAGAAATGCGCTATAAATCAAAATGCGTAGTAACTTACTAAACTAAAGTAATTTAGAAAGTACTGTATGTTAAATCGGACAATAAGTTTAAAAAAAAACCGGGAAATCGTAAAGCAAGACTTCAAGACTTGACCAAACTCCAATGCTGACAGCTCATAGACAGCTAAGGGAAGGGCAATGTCAAAATCCTCCAAGTGACTCTGAAAGTACTTTATGACAAGTCATTTAATTTGTCAAGAAAAAAAAAAATAATCAAGGCCAGCTCTTCCAGTCAGCTCAACTAGTTCAGTTTAGAATAAAATATCCCAAACTTTGCCATTTTGTTATTTCCTAGATATTCCTTTTATTCTTCTCTTAGTTTTCTCTCTTATTCAATTATTTCATGAAACAGTATTTGCTGTTATACTGTGATAGCTCAATTTCTATTAGAGGTTTTGGTGACTTTGTTGAAACACTGACAGTAACACCGAGAATGTCTACGTTCATCGAATTACTAAAAGAACTACTGCACTTGTGACTTTTCCATGGTGTTGTATATACATTGTAAGTTGCAGGATAGTTCATGTCAATAGGGTTTATCTAGAAGCCAGGTTTTTCTCAGACCTGCAGTTCCCAGTTCTCACCTAAAAGACTTTTTAAAAAAATAGCCTCACATTTACCTCTTTCACTCCTCTGGTGGGAACTAATTCAAGAAATGGGTAACATACAGTCATTATTCTGCAAGTTCATATTAAATCATGAAGAATCACTAAATAAATACCACCTGGCCCTGAAAATTTATTAAGAGTTAATGCACAGGACCATTTATTTCCTGTTCAGCATTTTTACCATATATAAAAAGAAAATAAACATGAGTATTCCTTTGTTTATATTTCACCTTTGAATAAGGAAATTAAGATTATCTAGTTTTAACACATAAACAAGACACCAGAGGATGCCAAGTTATGAAGCATCAGTCGCTTTACAGGAATTATTCCTGGATGTTTAACACAGAGTTATGTGTTGCAAGACATTTGGAACAGACTGACGCTTTGCAAACAAAAATATCTTTTATCTATCAAATTACCTCACATTTACAGCAAAGACATGCCCCTAAACAGTCAGTACAGAGTGCACCATAAATTGTCAGCCTGTCAGAACTTGACTGCATATAAAAGCTCATGTTTTCCTTGTTCTGTCTTTCTAGAAACTGAGATTCCTGAAGCAAAAGCTCTCTAAAACTGCACCCATAAAACCAGAGGCCAAAAAATTAAAAGCTTCTATCTTTCTCTGGCAACGGCCTGCATTATATCAGCCAGAGCAGATTTCATTGAAAAAGTGTGCAATGACTCATCTTAGTCTTAACAATGTTAACACCAAATCTCTAATTTAAATACTTCCTAGTCTCAGTACTGAAATAAGTTCCTTTCCTTCTCAAATGCTTCATTTTGTTTTCTTGGTATTACAGCTGTAGTTCCATACACATCACAGAAACCACCACACAAATGGGATGACAATTCCTACTCTGAAACACTAACCAAGAACAAGTATCATGATATCCCACTCTGTCCTAAATGGGGGCTGGTGCTGCAGGCAGCAGAACCAACTGCTTCTCCCCTTTTCCTGCACCGAGCCTTACAGCTCTGCACCCACGTGCTGCATCACCCTGGCCTGAGAGCCTGCCGTAAAAAGGCCGCTCTGGTCTTCTCCTTGGATCCTCATGCTGAACCAACACAGTTGCTCTATCGACTGCAAGGAAGATGATGGTTAACACGCGACCAAGGGAATGGGAAGCAGGACTGCTCTTCTGGTAGCAGCCCACAGTTCAATCAGACTGAAAGCAAAACAAAATATTCACATCTTCCTTTCAACTACAATGCTCTCCTGCTTACATGGAATTTGTGGAATAATCCTCTGAGAGCTCAGACTTGTCCTGGAAAACTCAGAATCTCTCAACGAGGGTTAAAAAGAAAGAAAACATGTTTTGAGGCTTTTTAACAACACTGTTTTCTATTTAGCTCTTACCTACTCCTTCAGTCCTCTTTAAAAACTATTTAGCTTGTAATTCTTTTTCAGGAGACAACTGACAGAAATCTAACTACCAGGTCTTCCTTGCACAAAACTGACAGGATACTCTAGCTGTCACTTCATCTGACCCATCATTTCACAGATTATTAATAAAAGCTTATTGAGCATCCCTGCTGACAGGCAAGGAGGACTAACATTCATCTGGTAGAGCTGTGCCAGCCTCCGATAGATCAGGCGACGGTGTTCTTAGTGTAGTACACAACAGGGACTGCATTGTAGACTACAAGCAGACTGAAACACATGTGAACCGTGTTACCCATGCTTACCGGCAGCAGATCTACCTGCACGATTTTCCTACACCGGGTGAACTGAGTGGCCACCAGCAAGGACAGGTAACCCTCCTCCCTCAGGGGAGTGCCGATTTTCAGACCTCATGCCACCCAGCGCTTCTCAAACCCACCGTGGCCCCGCATGGCCCGCCCCGCCTCACCGGGCCTGCTGGCCTTGCCGAGTGTCGAGGGTGGCAGCAGTGGGTCCTTGTGCAGTGACATGCCAAGCAGCCGCTGGAAGCAGTTGGGCGGGCGGCTGTTCACCTCCAGGCCAGCAGCCAGCTTCGCCTTGTTGGCGCTTGTCAGGCGCTTCAGGTGGACAAGGAGCTCAGGGCGATCGCGGCAAAAGTGGGGGCTGTGGAAGTGGTGCACAAGCCCAGTGGAGCTGTCGCCATCGCCAAGCCCTGAGCCCAGCCCAGGTCCGGTCCCCGCCGCGCTGCCCGCCGTCCCCACCACTTTGCGGAAGCCATAGAGGTTGAGCTGTCGGATGAAGCTGGTGAAGTTCTTGGTCTTGAAGAGGTTGGCCCCATCGCTGGCCAGCCCCGCGGCATGGCCCGGCCTGGTGCCCAGCACCTCGCACTCGAAAAGCGGCTGGTCGATGAGGACCCCCTCACCGCGGGCGTCCCAGAAGACGGAGCGGAACTGCGGACTGTTCGCCAGCCGCCACAGCTTGGCCGGGAAGTTGCTGGGGTTGACGGCAGCGGGGAGCTGCGGT
Organism: Sterna hirundo; assembly: GCA_009819605.1. Taxonomy (NCBI): domain Eukaryota; kingdom Metazoa; phylum Chordata; class Aves; order Charadriiformes; family Laridae; genus Sterna; species Sterna hirundo. Next base: position 12,305,477 of record CM020450.1, on the reverse strand, counting down.
TCCTCCATGCCGGCGGCGGGGAGAAGGACGCGGCGGCCGCTCGCGCTCCAACGGTCGCCGCGCGAGGGCCGCCGCCCCGCCCACCCCCCAGCGCCGGGGCCGGCCCGCGCGCCGCCCGGCACGTGCCCGCCTCACGACGCGCGGCCCGCGGCGCCGCTGCCACCCCGGCCCTGCCGTCCCCCTCAGCGCCGCCATCGCCCTCAGCACCCCTAGTCCCCTCAGCGCCGCCACTCCCCCCCCCAGCCCCCTCAGCACCCCCAACCCCCTCAGCGCCGCCACTCCCCCCCAGCCCCCTCAGCACCCCCAGTCCCCTCAGCCCCCCCATCCCCTCAGCCCCACCAGGACCCTCAGTCCCCCCAATCCCCTCAGCGCCGCCATCCCCCTCGGCACCTCCAGTCCCCTCGGCACCCCCAACCCCTTCAGTCCCGCCAGTCTCCTCAGCGCCGTCATCCCTCTCAACCCCCCCAGTCCCCTCAGCTCCCTCAGCCCCGCCATTCCCCTCCGTTCCCCCAGTGCCCTCGGCCCGCCGCCTCCTCTCAGCCCCACGGTCCTCTCAGCGCCGCCGTCCCTTCAGCCCCCGCATTCCCTCAGGGCCGTCGTCTACTCTCAGCCCTACCGTCCCCTCCGCCCCGCCGTCCCCTCCGCGGCCCCCAGTCCCCCCTCAGCGCCGCCATCCCCTTCAGCTCCCCAAGTACCCTCAGCGCCGCCGCCTCCTCTCAGCTTCCCCGTCCCCTCAGCGCCGCCGTCCCTTCAGGCCCGCCGGTCCCCTCAGCCCCGGTGCCACCGGCTGCTCACGTCGGTTCCGTCGGGGAACGGGAGGCTGAGAGCGGCGGTGAAACCCGCCGGCAGCGCGGGGGAGACTGAGGGTCCCCCATCACGGCGGGTGGGCGCCGGGCCAGCAGCGCGGGGCGGGGAAGGGGGCGGGAAGGCGGTAAAGGGTGTGTGTCCTCCTGGGGGGCCGCCGTGGCTGGGGCAGGGCTGGCCCCGGGCGGGGGTGGGGGCAAGGGACAGGGAATAAAGAGCGGGGCTGAAGGGCCGGGTTCCACAAAAGGAATTAAATTATTATTATGAAGACAGGCTGAGAGAGCTGGGGGAGTTCAGCCTGGAGAAGAGAAGGCTCTGGGGAGACCTCAGAGCCCCTTCCAGTCCCTGAAGGGGCTCCAGGAAAGCTGGGGAGGGGCTGTTGGCAAGGGCATGGAGCCATAGGACGAGGGGCGATGGTTTAAACTAGAGCGGGGCGGGTTTAGATGAGACATTCGGAAGAAGCTCTTTACACTGAGGGTGGTGAGACACTGGCCCAGGTTGCCCAGAGAGGGGGTGGAGGCCCCATCCCTGGAGACATCCAAGGCCAGGCTGGATGAGGCTCTGAGCGACCTGATCTAGTTGAAGATGTCCCTGCTCACTGCGGGGGGGTGGCACTAGATGGCCTTTAGAGGTCCCTTCCCACCCAACACACTCTGTGATTGTATGAAACTGGATGTCACAGAGTAATAACCTTGAGGAGGGTGGTGAATGCGGTGACCTCGGCTGGCCGGGACACGAGCAGCGAGGAGCAGAGCGGCTCTGCCGCCGGGCCCGGCCTGATGGGGGAGAGCGCTGGGTCGGGGCGCAGAGCGGGCAGATGCGGGGTGCGGGATCCCGACCACGCGGGGTGCGGCCTCCGAGCTGACGACTACCGCCCATGGGAGCGGTGGTGAAGCCAGAGCAAATGTTTGAAAGTGTCAGCTTAAAGTTCACTGGCAGTTGGCAAAAGAAAACTTGTTTAGAAGGGGTTGTGAGAGGAACACAGAGCAAATCAGGAACTCTTAAGTGTCATGTTTGCCCTAAAAAAACCCCAAAAGTGTGCAGTTCTGATCTCCCCTGCTCCAGAATAGATTGGGTAGAGTTAAAATGGCATGGAGAAAATCAGCATCAAGGACATGAACTAACTTCAACAAAAGGAAATACTGAAGAAGAAATCTTCAGAGGTTTTTTTTTTATATATATAAAAAGGTAGGTAGTAAAATTGTGTTGGTAGCATAAAGGCGGCAAGCGTGACTATTGGAGGATGTCAAATAGAAGACATCAAATCAGGTACTTAACCACAGGGCATCGGGGGAACTAATTGCCATGGGATGTTACTTGGCTGAGGGGGGGGGAATTATCTATATTCACAAAGAATATAGCTCTTAAAGGCTCCAAATATAGCACCTTTGTCACTGTTAGTCCTCGAACTGAGCTCCTACCTGAGAGGTACCAGTACGCGTCTGCCCTCTTACACTCTTCTCAGGGTTCTGCTGGGACTGCAGGGACTTTTTTTTCCCCTGTCCTAGCACACCCATTCTTACTCGTTTAGAAGAAGAACCTGCTACGAACCAAAAGGGGAGGAGTTGGAGCTGGGAAAGGAGGAGCGTGGTAATCTCCCTCTCTCCGCTTCCATCCTATCCAGGGGTCACCAGCAGCGACAGAAGAAGAAAATGACATTCCTCTCTCTTGGCTGCCCTCAGAGCAAGAAAGCGGCGAGAAGACTGAGCACCCGTGTATTTCCTGGCCTTAAATACATTATCGTAGAGTTGTCGTAAGATTTCTTAGCAAGAAGGTACAAACCCAAACCCCTTCTTTAACGGAAATCATCCCTATTGCTTTGGTTTACAGCACAGCCCCAAAGCAGCAAGGCAAGTGAAAGTGCAGGAAGTTTCAGATAAGGGGACAAAACTGAATAAACTGATGGGAAACCGTTCCTATTTGTAAACTGAAAGCAAAATCACTCTGCTTTTCCGCATAGCTGAAGTGAGGAAAAAGATGTTAGACGGACTAGCTTAAATATTTTGGGTGGGGTTGCTAACAGAGTTCCCCACTTCAAATTAAAGCGGACAGGTAAAACAGGAAACGGGACAAGGAAAGACAACGATAAGGAGAGATTAGAAGATATTACTTTTGCCTCTTTTTCAGCAGACTGGCTGATTATTTCTCAGTCGCTGCCTGTCTTGGGCAGATTTAGCACATTTATCATTATTCTGAGTCAGTACCAACAGCAGGAAGGAGGAGAAATTTTGCCAGAGTTGTTATCAAAGCTAAAACCCTGCACCACAGAAGGATGTTGCTTTTCCCAAGGAATTAATGGCCTGCAATTCCAGTGAACTCATGCTGCCATCTTCCCAAGGGGCTTCGCATTTTTATTTCCTCAGTAATTATTTATTCTCTTAAGAATTATGGGATGGGTGCTCAGTGTAAACAGCCAAAACTTCAGTAAAGCATACAGAATGCAAACCTGAAAAATCAAGAAAAAAGTCCACTTCCCTAAAAAATCATTTTCTCAGCATTCCCGAGATTGCCTTTTGCGTTACTTCAATGAAAGGGTTTAAGGCTTCTCCCCTCCCTCCCCGTGCAGCAGGAGCGCAGGACGACTGCGACTACCTGATGGCGGGACAGGTGAGGTTTTTTGTTATCACCCGTAACTCAGGTCAGAGCCAGCAACACCTACGGACCGAATCCCTTAAACTAAAGCCCCTGAAACTAAAGCCCAGAAACACCGGTCCCTTTACAAGCCTTTCCTTCAGTACTTTGAAGCTGTGAAACAGAGGACTTTTTAAGGACAGAACGATGTTTTCCATGAGCATCCAGAGCGCGGCACGCTCCCAGCAAAGCCACGGCTCGCACCTCTTCGCGCCTCGCTGCTCATGCTGGGTCTTACAGCAGGAGATACAGCCCAAGGGAACGGCTTCGTAGCCCTGGCAGCGAGGGCACTTGCCGCGCCGCGCCAGGCTAACGATGAGAAGCGAGGTAACGGTCCCTTCAGCTCTCTTGGCAGATCGGCCTCCGAACCGTTTGTGCCTTGGACTTCATGCAGGGGCTCCCCGGAACAACGTGTTCTGGGGAACACGGGAAGTTTCCTCTCGCTTGGAACGCATCAATAATACTGAAACGCTTTTGAGCAAGAAATGGCGTAGCTCAGTCGAAAGCTGTTGGACTGCGCAGGGTTGACAGGTAACGCTGTCAGCGGAAAACGTGCCCAGCCCTTTCAGCCAGCCTTGCTGCTGTTCCCTCTCCTCCTCCAGCCTTCGCTCACCCTGCCCGCCCCACGCTGACCTACGGCATTCACTCTTTCTTCCCCAAACTGCGACGCTCTGGCTCTGAAGCGAGGTGAGGAGCACAACCCGCCCGGCAGCATGGGTTCTCTCCTCCCCACGGCCCGGGTTTCCTTCATGCCCAGCCGTGGGTCCGGCAGCACCGCCGCTGCCTCCGCAATCCAATCACTAATGGAGAACTGCAGATCCATGCAGGAATTCTGGCTGTGTTGACTCTATTGCAGTTGTTCCTCTTCAAACGCTCACCTGTTACAAGTCGGTGACGCTGCACGCCTCCCGTCTTGCAATACCACTGGAGTCACCTGTTTTAGGGAATCCTTTACTTACCCTGCATTCGAAAGGAAGATGCTCCGCACAGTGCACACCCGGGACCTGTTAAGCCACACGCGTGGCTTCACTTTTTGTCTTTCTGCTAATCCAAATGAAAAGAAATCTGCATCTTTTTCCAACTACGAGTGAGGAGACGTTGTTCTTTGCTACTATATCAAATTTCCTAGCTTGTTTTTGAACGTGACTGCTTCGTTAGCAGGTGACAGCGAGCACTTTACAACCTACAGCCACAAAGAGCAGTGGGATGGCAACGGCGGATACTTTGTCCCAGGAGCACAGCGCTTGCAAATCCCCCTCCCAGTGCTTACCCTGAGGCCACTGTCACCTCTCCCGAGCACTCGGCTCTTCTCCGGTGGGGCCAGGCAGCACCCGGCTTCTCCGCGCAGAGGGGGCACGGGGACGCAGAAGGGACTGGGCCTTCGGTACGAATTGCCTGCAAACACGTCAGGACAAACTACGCTTGCGTGGGAGAGTCAAGTTGCATGACTGGCCTGAACTTCGTGAGGTTGAAGTTGTGTGCTGCTTTGCTGCTTTTGTTTTTTTTTTTTTTTTTTTAAATTACAATTTTAAACAAAAGATGCTGTGTGCACCCAGGGTCAACCTGGCAGATTAGTTTTAACTTGGGAGACACAGAGCTGCCCCAGGTACCACGCACCAATGGCAGCGCCTGGAGTTCGCTTTCACAGAAGCCTAACGTTTTGGGGAGAGAAATGTCCTATTTCTTTCTTACACTGAAACCGGAACAGACGGACACCCTCGAAGGCTGCCTCCGAAAGCTTGCATCCTCCTCGCCCCCGTCTCCTGCTCCGAGCCCTTCCCAGCTCAGGACTCGCAGGTTCCCAAGGCCACACGTCGCTCCTCTCCCTCAAGGCTCAACATGTCCCTTCACACCCCCCGCAGTTGTACCATTAATGGCTTAGCAGCTGAACGATACCAACCGTTGCAAGCTTGACCGGGCTTCTCACTACACCTAAATCTCTGTTTATTTTGTTCAGTGGCTGATGAGATATTATGGTACATCATAAGCAGTTCCGGTTGTTAATTTGCTAAGAATTCATGGCAGTTAGTGCACTGATAGGGGAAGGCTTTGATCTCACTGTTTGTGCGAGGTTTAGACACATTTCAGCGCAAATATAGATTGCCTCATGCTGAATGTCTTGGCAAATTATGGCTTTATATTCTTGAAGTGATAATGCTTTGTTCTGTGCTCAATAATCGTGATTTTTAAGTGCGCTTTGCTGGCGTGACCAGCCTGACACTGCAAGTCACAAGTGTCTCGGCAAAAGGCCTGTATTCAGCTTGGAATGCAGCGGGGGAAATGCTGCCGAAGCACGGACCCGGCTGGCGCTGGGAAGCCAAAGCGTCACCCAACAGCCCCAGCAGCTCGCCCTCCAGTGCCTGCCAACATGACATGGGAACTGTTGAGACCAGAGCCTGGAAGTTCTTGATGAATATTTGTTCTTGATGAATATTCAGCACAATCGCCTCCAACGAGGATCTTCCTTTGTGTGGCTGCTTCAGGAGCGATGGTTAATTTCTCAATGCCACAAGCGATCTCACTGTGGACATTTCCAATACAAAGCATTGAGGTACTACCTGTCTGACACGAACACTGACCTGAACCACGGGAGCAGTTTACCAGTGATCGGCTCAATTCCAAGATCCCTGGGTGCTTTAAATTGCGGACAGGCTTTCCAGAAGATTCTCTCCAGCTCCACCACAAACTGTGACTGACCTGCGTTGCCCTCGGCGCACCGAGCCGACTGGGCACAACAGTCCCCATGCGCCGTCCTGCACAGGGGAACACAACACACAACCCACCAGGGAAAAGCGGTAGAAGCCTGTTGGTGAAAGGTAGTGAATCCTGCCAAAAAATTCCTTGGAAAAGAGAAATTTCTCACCGAGTCATTGTGGGAGAGGCTGGAAGGGGCCAGAATGCTGGGCAGCTGCAGGTTTGTTCGGAAGAGTGCAGAGGGCCTCAGAGTTGCGTCCTACCCTTGATTCTCATTTGTGAGAAGGGATATTAAATTCCTAACATTCCTTAATCAAGGGAAAAGGCAGCAAGTGACAGCCGCCTGGGAAACATCGTGCAAGAATTCACCACAAACGAAAGAATGGGTCCAAACACAGCAGCACTAATATAGAGATTTTATTTCGACTGTATTGAGTTGTACAGCACATTTTGTTTGTCACAATGCTATCGAACTGATTTTAGAGGTTTTTTTGGCCAGCACATTGTGACGCTGAAACTCACAAGAGCTAAAAGCAGTTTGAACTAGTGGCCTGAACGGAAGGGCCAGGAGTACCTAGTTTCTGGCTTCCTTATTGCTTGCAGTCACTCCAACACGTGGAAAACAGGAGCGGATCCAGTTTCTCCTGCCAGCCCAAGGGTCACTCTTCCATGTCAGGCAATGACTGCAAGGTACAAGGCAGGGGAGAATCTGAAGCAAGGTGCCTTCTCTTCCCAAAGCCATATTGGTTGTTCCCAGTACGGAAAAGAAGCAGAGTCCAAGTGAGTACAGGGTCTTCCGATGACGCTAGCTTTGCTCGCACTATTGGGATTCACAACACCAGAGGCTGACATACCACAGTGCAGGAAAGGGTCATTGTTCCGTTCCCTCCAACGGAGATGACAAACCATTAGCAAAAAATGGGGGAGATCAAACAGCGTCAAGTACTTTGCCTTGTTAGCAAACCAAATGTCCTCACAGGTCCTCCCCCCGACATAGGAGGTCTCGGCTCAGGAGGTGCAGAACACACCAGCCGCGTGCAGTCAGCTGGAGAGAAAACCTGCATTTCTGCAAAGAAACGCCCCAGTTCCAAACCCTTCTTCCTCATTAATAGCCACAGATTTCTTAGAAAGGAGGCAGGATGGATACTCCCCGAGGGATCTGGGGATTAAAAGCCCACCCGAAGCCCACTTTCTTTCTAAACCTTTCTTTCTTTCTAAACCCAGTTCCTTTTCCTTAGAATGAGTTGGGATTCCTGCTCTCCAGTTTAAAGAGGCAATTACAAGTTGGCAACTCTGAACTTTGACCGCTGTGCAGGAGACAAAAAAAAGCAGTCAAATTCGAGAGGCATTTTAGGTAGCGCTGGGGCGAGTCAGAGAGATTGTTTCCACCACTGAACGTGTCGTGTTTATCGCTGTAGCTTGGTTATACATCCTAAAGTGAAAAGCACAGACCATAGTGTCTCTGTCAGCCAGTGTCGTTCCCCACCCCCGTTTTGGTATCGATGCTTCATTCTCCCTTCTTCGGGTTACATTAAGTGCACAGAAATATATAGCAGCATTTGGACTGAAACCCTCACATACACCAGACAGCACATTCCAGGAGGTAAAACAACACGTTATGGCCTATACCCTCAAGGTATCAAGTTTTCAGGATAATAAAGAGCAGTAGGAAGTGGAGAGCTGAGGGCAGAAAAGGGGAGGAGGAGCAACACAGGACGGCGAGTTCTGTTTCCATGCCAGGAGAGGATCAGGGTGCCACTCCTGTGCTAGCACCAGGCCGTGACACTACCGCAGACAAAGCAGACGGGCAGAGCAGAAGTGAAAAAGCCGATCTCCCCTGGCCCCGCGGTGGGGGGGCGGGCAGGGGCAGAGTCAAGTGCGTTCACCAATTCTAGCCGAGCGTGAAAATGGGCAAAAGCTGCTTGGCCCATTTTCAGCCAGAATGAACTTCTCTTCAACGCTCAAGAGAAAAAAAAAAAAAACCAAACAATTAGTGATGGCTAATGAGTCTTGTTCACCAAGCTGATCGCAAATCACACTCATGGAAAGAGAATCTACAGAACTGCTCCAGGCTGAGGCCCTTCCAAAGCACACGGCACCACCCGGAGTCTGCCCACTTCCATCTCATACAGCAGCCTGCCTTGGTAGGGGGAGATGGTTCTAAACATGCCTTTCTATTGCTTTGGGGGTACTTTGCACAGGCAATATCTGTGAAAACATCGCTTTCCAGCCCACAAAAGAAAGAGGTCGCAATCCCCTCTTTAGCCCTAGGTCGTCAGACTAAATGTACGGGCCCACCGGTACCAGAGTGGGGACACACACCATACTCTAATCTGAGCTCCTCTGCTCCGGACTGACAGTAAGACTGCTGAAGACAGAGCATTCAAGCTTGGTGTTCAAGTGTTGCACCAACGGCCTTCACAATTACAGTGGAGGCAGAGTCACCCTTCAAACCCACGAGAGAAAAGGCTGGGCTTCGACAGGTCCCTTGTCTGGCATTCAGCTGGAAGCTGTGGCGATGGGTTTCTTCAGATGTTGGCTCATGAGCTCCCTGGCACGAGACACTTGGATGTGGTCGTAACAGGAGTTACAAACCAGGACAGGGTCGTACAACTGCTGATCAGGGATGGGCAACTTCAGGTGGCAGCAACCAGCACAAAACACGTTCCCACAGTTCCTGTCAAAGAGCAAGAAAACCAGTAAACAGAGAGCTGGGAACACGGCAGCAAAAGTTCAGCCAGCGCAAAGGGTCCAGTTCAGGGGCGAAGTACCAGCCTCACTTAGGGCTCGTCAACATGTTCCTTAAAGTATATTCTTAAAGCGCTGTGCTCTCCAGTGCAAGCTGCCTGGCACGGAAAAGGGACTAATGGGCATTAAGGATTCAAAGGCCTTGGAAAAACAGAAACAAGAACAATGCAGAATCATAGAATCACAGGGTTGGAAGGGCCCTCTGGAGATCACCCAGTCCAACCCCCTGCCAGAGCAGGGTCACCCACAGCAGGTGGCACAGGAACGCGTCCAGGCGGGTTTGGGATGTCTCCAGAGACGGAGACTCCCCCAGCTCTCTGGGCAGCCTGTGCCAGGGCTCTGCCACCCTCACAGCAAAGAAGTTCCTCCTCATGTTGAGGTGGAACTTCCTACGCTCAAGTTTGTGCCTGTTACCCCTTGTCCTGTCCCTGGGCACCACTGAAAAGAGCCTGGCCCCATCCTCCTGACACCCACCCTTTCAGTATTTATAAGTGTTGACAAGATCCCCCCTCAGCCATCTTTTTTCCAGACTGAAGAGACCCAAACCCCTCAGCCTTTCTCCATCAGAGAGGTGTTCCAGTCCCCTCGGCATCTTGGTAGCCCTTTGCTGTCCCCTCTCCAGCAGTTCCCTGTCCCTCTTGAACCGGGGAGCCCAGAACTGGACCCAGTGCTCCAGCTGTGGCCTCCCCAGGGCAGAGCAGAGGGGGAGGATGACCTCCCTCCACCTGCTGGCCACCCTCTTCTTGATGCCCCCCAGGATGCCATTGGCCTTCTTGGCCATGAGGGCACATTGCTGGCTCATGGTCAGAATGGGAATCTGCAGGGAATTTATGAGGCCTGGCAAATAAAGGAAAGACCTAAAACTTTCTCCTTGGGAGCTGGAGGGAACAAACATCACAGACAGGCATTTTGTGAGAAACAGGCTGAGAAGAGTGGAACTACAGCGATACTGTTGTTTACCTGCAGTGATGCCTCCGTTTGGCCAGCCAGAATTCACAATCACAGTTAAAACAATGTGAGGCCATGTGGTCCGGAACCCACCGCGTGACCTAGGGCAGACACCAATCCTCATCAGCTTTAAGTTTGAACACAACAACGGCCAGGTCTCAGGACAGCAGCGCAGGTGGAGACGTGGCTTTGGACCACCACAGGCCAGCTCAGAGCAAGCCCACCCCACAGGTCCCCCTTCTATCGGGCACAGCAGCAGCAGAGAACGCGTTAAAGGACAAGGGTGGCTGCTCTCTGCCTTGCTTCCAGCCCACTCTCTGCTGCCGTAACCACCAAAGTTAGCTGCAACGAAACATTCTCTCCTGCTGCAATACAGCTGCTGTAACAGGACACGTACCTCAGTCTCCTTCTTATCAACAGGCTCCCAGCTCGCTTCTGACAAACAGTCTTCGCTATGATCAGAACAGAAATCCTCAGTGTCGCTGCCGTCCGATTCCTTCAGACATGTCTGCAAAAAGAGACAAAGTCAACAGATCTGCCTCAATCGCAGGGTCAAGGGCATTCCCCGCCCCGGCCACCCTGGGTGCTTGTGAGGGGCACGTGGGTGGCTCCACAGCTCCCCACGCAAGGGGGTAAAGCACTCATGACCGTGTAGGAGCCGTTGCTTGGCCCTCAAGAAGCAGGGATACCTCTGGGTGGCATGAGGACACCACACACGGACAGGAGGGGACAGGGCTGAGGAAACACAGGAACAATCTTAACCACCCACTCCAAAGGTAAGAGAGCGAGAGCTGTGGGTCGGGGGGGCGCAGGGACCACCGCACTGCCAGAGTCGGGGCGTGAGAGGCGGTTACTTACAAAGTCATCCTCGTAGTCCATGGGCGGCTCGGCCGGAGGGGCACAGAAGTGGCGGATGTCCAGGCGCAGCTGCAGCTCCCGCACCTGCCTGCGCAGCTGCTCCACCTCCTGCTTGTAGCCGGCCTCGATCTGCCGCAGCCGGTGCTGAATCACGTCCGTGGGGAAGGGGAGCCCGTCGTCGTCCAGGTAGAGAGGAGGCACAGGAGAAGGACATTTTGGTGGCACGTGCTTGGGACCAGACGCTTGTTTCAGGTGGTAGGGTAGCCACGAACGGCTGGGCTTCCCCACGGGGCCTGCAAAATGCGTGCTGACGTGGCCAGAGCAGGCTGAGGGTTTCGCACCTTCTCTGGCAGCCCACTGGCCACTGAGGCACAGGCCTGGCGCCCGCAGCGCTTTGCTGCTCAGCCTCTTGCTGCAGCAGCCGTAGGAGAGGAGGTGTCTGGGCGCAGGCTCCCCATTGGGGAGCGATGTCACCATTCCTTGAAAACTGTCCCAGTTGGACCCCAGGAAGGAGAACTCGCTGCTTTGGCTCTGGGAAATGGGCTTGTGCCATTGCTCTAGCGGGACTCTCCCCAGCCGGCCAGGCTCCTCGCAGGGCACGCTCCTTCCAGCATCGCCTTTGCCGTTGTCTTCATCCGGGCAGGGGACACCTGGGGCAGGGCCTGGGATGTCCTGACAAGGGGCGCTTGGTGCCAGGACCTCCTGGCTGGGAATGTCTTGGCAGGTGTTTCTCTTGGGGCAGCCTCCTCCATTGGACACCATGCCAGTAGCCTTCAGAAGTTCCTGGGGAACAGTTTCTAACTGCTTTCCGGAACTGCTGGAAACCTTGTCAACATTTTCCTGTCCGGAAGGATTTGGAGCTGGAGACGTGCCATCCACTTCCTCCGTATGTGTTCCTTTTCCCTTTTCTGCCTCCAGAGAGACACTGCCCGCTGGCACAGAAGCCCAGCTGCTCAGTTGCCTGCTCTGCCCTTCGTGCTCAGCACGGCTGCTACAAGCGCTGCTGGCTTGCAGGGGAGCGTTTTCCTCTTGCTCCTCCACCTGCCGCGTCTCTCCCGCAGCCACCGCGCTGCCTTCGACCAAGTGCAGCTCAGCTCCCTCGGGGGCGGTGTGCCGGGCTTCCAGCCCCACCCGGACGTCCTGGCAGTGGTTATTCAGGTTGGGATCACTAGAGGTGCGGGTCAGCGGGCTGCTGGAGTCACAGGCTGAGAGCAGGTCATCCATAGATCTTGTCTTTGGTAATCTAGAACCCAAAAGCAAACAAATCGCAAACTAAAAAATCCTGAAACTTTCCTCAATTCAGTTGAAACTGAAATGAGAGACAGGAAATATTCCTAATTACAGACGCTGGTGTGGGTGGGGAGGGGCAGTGCAGCAGCAGGAGCTGAAACGCACACCACTATAGCGTGGCCTTCGCAGTCTGCCTTTCTAGGTGCAGCAGGGAGCTGTACACGTTCTTCTCCAAGTGGCTGGGACAGTGCTGCAGAGCTCTTGCTCTCCGCAGGAAAGATGAGAACAACACGTAAAGCAGAGGAACTACAATGAGCAAGGAGGGAAAGAAGGCCTGCGGGGAGGAGGCAGCCCGGGACTGGGGATTCTAGGCTCTTACCTGTCCAGACATCTGCCACTGAACTCCTGGCTCTGAGATCCAGGGGGCAGGTAAATATCCATATCATCCTGTCCCAGGGGATGGGGCGAGGAAGCTGGGAGATACACTGCTGTCCAGACGTGCAGCGCTCGCACGTGGCACACTGGGTGCAGCACCTGCAACAACCACTGACGATGAGAGATGAACGCAAAAGGAAACCCCTCCAACCTCTCCCTACCCAGTCCCTGGTACCCGGCAGGCGGAGAGCCTGGAAAGCTGGGCCAGGAGCTCTACTGACCTGCTCCGAGCCTGGCATATAGAGAAGATTGTGGAAGTTCTTATTGCCAGCCCGCAGGAGGGACCACACGGAGCAGGTACGCTTGTAGATGTTGTGCATCTCTCGCTCGCAGGGGCTGTTCCCCAGGAAGGTCCCGTAGAGGCAGGAATACGTGTGCTGCACCAGCTTCACCTGCAGCATCAGAGGGGGAACAACTGTCAGGGCCATTGGGAAATGGTGTCTCCTGTCTACAGGGGAAACGTCTTCTGCTCCGCTGGGATGGCTCACCCACTTCCTACCCAGCTGGTGACACAACTGCTGTCTGCCACGGGCCGGACAGCCAGGGGACAGCAACAGGAATCACTTAAAGTGAAAGCAGCAGCCAACTAATAGCACAGCCATAACTGATACCATACCCATCCCTCTATGACCCTAACCTGTATTATTTGATAAGACAGAGATTAATAGCTATCTTTTCCCTAATTCATTTTTTAAAAATGCTTCAGACTTATATTGCTCCAAGATATGGCAATCAGGCTTTTAATCAAAACAGGGCTGCTGATGGTATCTGAATTCACTGGGCTAGAAAGGGACCCGGAGCAGGAGTGATGCAAAGAAACCAGAGAATATAAACCCTTCATCGCTGTGCAATCTGCTCGGTACTCCGGGCCTGCGGTACCCGCTGGGAGGAGGAGGAAATTGCAGGCAGCTAAACAGAGGCCAGCAAAAGCATCACACACACACACAGAACCAGGTCAAAATACCGCAACTGAAGGGCAGGGCTGGACCCACACAGTGAAGGAATGTCAGGAATGCCAGCAGAGAGCCCAAGCACTACCCAGACACTTCCCCGTTTTTAAAGAATTCCGTTTTTTTTTTTCTTTCAACTACAACACTGTAAAATGTCATGGCCTTCCTTCTGCCTCTGCTCACATCTGGCGAGGGATAAAGAGATGTTTTCATGCGTATTTCTTACCAAAAAAGCTTCGTTAAATTCGAAAAGGCAAGGAAATTGCTTCAGTAGCTGATGAACGGCATCCAGCCACTGGAGAAAAACTGGGCACTGCTCGTTCTGATCTTCCACCTTCTCCTGGTGACCACAGCGATCCCCAAACTTGTGACCAAAATCCAGCCAATCTGATTCCACAAGCACCTGGAAGCCCTGTGAATAAAAGAAAAAAACCCAAAACCCTAATTACAGACACTTTGCTGTAGGCACGCAGCAGGACAAGCCGAGCCCCATCGGCCAGCAGTGCCAGGCAAACCCAGGACTCCTGAAGGGAACGGAGGGTGCAGCGGTGCTTGGTTTGGGAGCAAAGCTACCTGAACGTCAGAGGTTTCCAAACACAAGCAGCTGTTATTTCTAGACAATGAACAGCTTGGAGAAGATGCACAATCAAGAGTAGGGAAGCAGCTGAACCTTGAACACAAGAGGTTATTCACCACGGTACTTCTCCAAGCTGGGCAGAGGAGTTCACCAAAACCAGGTGAGAAGAGAACATGGAAAAACCCGACACCCACAACAGTAGCTCCGAAATGCCACAAAGCTTATTGCCAAATGCGATCCTGCTCCTTTCTCTGGAGACTCCAAGCCAAAAGCTGCCTTTTAACAGCCCGGAACTAGCAGCACAGCACAACTCGTACCTCCATGGTCCTGTAGTAAGGGTCCAGAAGAATCTTTGCCAGCGCTACAATCTGCGGAGTCCTGTCCCAGCCGTCGGAGCAATGAACCAGCACCGGGCGCCCTTCTCTGTCAACCGCATTGGAGACCAGCACCGCTGCCTTCAGCATGACAGAGAGGTGCTGCAGCCACTTGGTACTCTCCAGGGCTGAAAGCCAGCTACGAGGGGTGCAAAAAAGCAAGAAAATCGTTTAGCTCTCCAGTGAAAAAACAAAACAAAACAAAGACAAAGCCATCCCTCAAATATATTTTAACCAAAGTCTTTTTTGAGTCGTCAATGGAAATCAGTCTTTTCAAAAACACGTTCAAAAGGAGCCAGCCAGCCTGGGAATAAGTGCAAAGAATCCAACCCCTAATGTCAATTTTTCCCACATACGGCTACACGTCAGGAACCCTCAGAGGACACACAGAGCCAAGTGACACTACGGCAGTGCTGCAAACCCTTCTGGATTACCAGGCATCAAAACAAGCAGCATTCAAGCACTGCGAGCACTTTCTTATCCCCCTATTTTCTGAGGTAGAAACCTGGGATAGGAAAAAGGAGGGAAAAAAAACCCAGGACATTAACAGACGTGGCATCAAACTCAGCAAGAGAACAGTCACTTACTTGCTGGGGTCTGGCACCTGGCTGCAGACCGCACGCAGGTACTGGAAACTGTTGCGGATGGAGTGGATGTTGGCCATGCCCATGAACACGACTTCACAGTTTGGGTAATACTCTGAACACAACAGAGACAGAAACACTCAGAGAGAGCTGCTGCCACTGCAGCAACTGCCTCCACGCGCTTTAGCCGGCCCCTCACAGCACCGTCTCTGGTCTCCAGGCAGTTTTTGTACCAAAGCCTTGCGGGTCAGCAGCAATATATCAGAATAATGGACTTTACAAGAGCAAGAAGGGGAACGTGCTCCCAGAAACTGAGTAGCAAAATGCTGAGCCCCCTCAACTGCACTCTAGGACCCACTTGACAGAGCAGGTCCAAGAGGAAGACGTTCTGGGATGTGCTCAGCCCTCTGTACCTTCACACTCGCAGCCGCCTCCCTTCGCTCTGTTGGCCACAGCCGCAGTGTAGGACCTGGCATCAAGAATCAGCAGCTTCTGAGGAGTTCCTGCGTTCTCCACGCCTGAACACGCGGTCAGGGACGAGTCTGCAGAGACAGACATGGACTGAGCTCCCGGCACCTCCCTCCCTCCTACAAGAGGCCCCCAGTGCCACCCAACACTGGCCGCGTAGGAGCCCAGAGGCCCGTCCCACACACCACAGTCAAGGTGTGACAGGGCCCAGCTGATCCATCTGAAGACCAGCTTTAAACCTTGCGTTGTCACAGCAACATTTAGGTATAGGAAGCGCCGAATAATTCGCACGTTTAGGAGAGAGGGGAAGGGAGCGAGCTGTCTCACCGAAGTCGGCATCGCAGGCCTCGCTGCCGTCACTGCTCCCGTTGTGCGGCATGCCACCGGGTACCTTTACTCCAGGGTTCAAGGCACAGGCTTTGGCAATAGATGTCACAAGATACTCGTCGTCAGCATTTCGCCAGCCCCACCAGCTGATTTCAGGCTGGCTGCAGCGTGCAATCACCGCCCCGTTGCGCACGTGTCTGCAAAGGAAGCAAGAGCTTAACGAAACCCCTGGAGAGGTGAGGAATAACCCCAGGAAGCTCCACCTACAGCCAGCACCCGTGCAACCTCCTTACTGCTTAGTCTACGGCATTTACTCTGGCACCCAAGTGGTGAAACAAGGCAGGGCATTTCAAATAACCATTATCCATAACACCAGCAGAGCCATGGCTGTCACTCGCATCACGGCGGTGAGGAACAAAGGTGGCTGTGAGCAGCAGGAGTGGCTAATGGGGCTGGAACAGCTGGCAAAACGAGACTGCGGAGGAGCAGGTCGCAGGAGTAGCCGTCGGGAACCACCAGTGCCAGTGGATGGTGGCAGCTCCAGGGTCAGCTGCAGCTCCCAGGTCATCACTGTGTCCAACTCGGGAGCCGCCAACAGCAGAAGGACACGGAGCTGTTGGAGCGGGGCCAGAGGAGGCCCCGGAGATGCTGGGAGGGCTGGAGCCCCTCTGCTGTGAGGACAGGCTGAGAGAGCTGGGGGGGTTCAGCCTGGAGAAGAGAAGGCGCCGGGGAGACCTTCCAGCCCCTTCCAGTCCCTAAAGGGGCTCCAGGAAAGCTGGGGAGGGACTCTGGACCAGGGAGGGGAGCCATGGGACGAGGAGGAACGGTTTTACACTGGAAGAGGGGAAACTGAGATGAGATGTGAGGAAGAAATTCTTTGCTGTGAGGGGGGTGAGCCCCTGGCCCAGGGTGCCCAGAGAAGCTGTGGCTGCCCCATCCCTGGAGGGGTTCAAGGCCAGGTTGGACGGGGCTTGGAGCAACCTGGGCTGGTGGGAGGTGTCCCTGCCCAGGGCAGGGGGTGGCACTGAGTGATCCGTAAGGTCCCTTCCAACCCAAACCATTCTGTGATTCTCCTCCAGGATGGAGGGCCGTGCCTCCCATGGGGCTCGACTGCCAGCGAAACAAATGGGGAGTTTCTGCAGCAAGGGGGAGGCTGCCAGGTGTTCCAGCCATTGCTCTACTAAACTATTTTTATAATATGTCTTTACATATTATTGTAAATAAAAATATAAAATACTATATGTATAGAGATATGTAAATATTTGTAGATTAAAACAGAGAGGAGAACTTCAAATAATTATGGTTGTACTTCGGGACAGTAATAGTTCTTTATTTTAATACTGTTCTGGTCTCCCATTTTCTTTCTTTTCTTTTTTCCCCTCCCTTAAAGTACGTACCAGTTGTTCAACCATTTCATTTATCACTTGTCAGTTAGAAAGATTAGCTCACTCGGCATCAGACTGGTTGGTTTCTGGGTGGAGGCCTGAGCTGGTGTTTATTAACAACCCCTAAAATGTGAACCCTCCCCCAGCTGTTGCTCACTGCCGCCTGGCACAAGGCCTGAAGTAGGAAGAAGCGTTCATTTTTCACATGAACACACCAGTCAGGTCATTCACGAATGGCCTGGAAAGAGAATGGGCCATTAGGTGACAAAGCTGCTGGTGATACAGAATTATCCTGGAGAGTCTGCGGCTGTCTGGAAAAAGTTGCCAAGGATCTCGTGATATTGGGTGATAAAAATAGAGTATGAAATTTAGTATTAATAAATGAGAAGTATATAGAGATGATCAAAATGTAACTCCAGCTATTGACATGGAGCCGTTCGGTACAAACCAGCTGCCAAATCTTGAAGACTTTGAAGTCACCATGAAGCTCTCAAAAAGCCTCATCTCCATGCTCAAGAGAAGCAAAAAGTTTAAGAACGTGCTAGTAGTTACTTGGAACAGAAGACAGAACACATTATGGCATCACGTCTTACCCGTCTCCAAAATGACAAAAATTTCTCGTTAATCCATCTCAAAAAGGACAGTGTGGTGCCCAGAGCTCCGGAGGAGGGTGGCAAGGGCAACCAGAGGTGCAGGAGAGCTTTGCTACAGGGACAACTTCAATAGGAAACAACTCTCCACCGCGGCAGAACAACAAGAATGGATAAGAGGCATAAAAGGTCATGAACGATATAAAAGAAGTGAGTTTGGAAGATTAGTCTTGTTTTTCCCCAAGACAAAGACAAATGAGCATTGGAATGGTCCCGCCATAAGTTTAAGAAAAGCAAGAAGTCTTTTCTGGACAGCAAACAGAACAGAGGGTGGACTCTCTGCCACAGTGCAAAGGGGAAGTATGAACTGGTTCCAGAACATGGAAGGCAGGCCTAGCAAGTGACTGGGAAGCAAAAATCACATATTCTCCCCCACATCCATTGTAGAACATCTAAGGTACCAGCTGCTCCAAAGATGCACCAGGGCAGAACTCCTGCTATACCTCCCCGAGACGCTACTCCTGGTGCCTGGCCCTCCTTGGAGACAGGATGATAAACTGGACCTCAGCTCTTCACCCCACCAGTGCTTGCCCCTCCCTATCCCCCCCGCCTCATGCAGCACCTCTCTGAAGATGAGCTGGAGTAAGAAGAAAGATGTAGATAAAGCTCCTGACAAACCACATCCAAGTATTTTCTTCTTATTTGTAGGTCAACACCTCTGAAAAAGTTGCCCTGGTGGCAAAAGTGGGGAACGTAACGCTGTAGATCCTAGAGCACACCAGCACAAGCCTCAGCCCACTACTCGAGGGCTGTTTAGTTTTTAGCAAGGGCTATTAGAAGCACTCTTGAAGGTATCTCACATGCTGCCACCCTAGGAGGGGCTCTGCTGTGCCACAGGGGCTGACAGGGCCTGTCCATGTCATTCGCTGTAAGGCAGCACACCAAGAAAATGCCTTGAAGCTTTGAACTTCTTCTAACAGTGGTGCACGGTATCTCACCAGCACCTACCCTGGCTTGCAGCGATGGGTTTACTTCTCAAAGACAAGGTCCCCTTATTCTCCTGCGGCAACTTATCACCAAACACAGAAAATGCATTATGTTAATGACATCTCCATAGATAACAACGACAAAGACTCTAAACTGAAGACTTCCAAAGAAGTAATATTCATGTTCGGCTAAGTCAAAACTGTGGGGTCCTTCCGTCGGCGCTCTCTGCTGCTGTTTTGTTTTGCGAGGTGACTTACCAAGCCGTCACTCCCAGGAGATCCATCCCTGTCTTCAGGATCACTCAAGGATCGTTAATAGAGACAGCAGCAAAAGCTTTGTTTATACTAGTAAATGAAACAGAGCCAAGGTGTGGACTTAAGGACTTAAGCACCAGCCTGTGATCATCCAAGCTTGTTTGTTAGCACACCCACGGTCCCTGGCCTGTGCCAACCGGCTCTTTCCCAGACAGCGCCTGAGCACATTTTAGGGAAATGCAGGAGCTGTGCCGGGACTGCTCCCAACAGGCTGTTGGGATGCGATGGCACCATTTTGGGGTGCAGAGAGTAGAAAAAGAGTTTAGCTGCGTAGGCCACTCGAAGTCAGAGGTAGCCTGCTTAACGCAATACTACAAACATTGCCAAAGAGTCATATTAACTCAGAAAACTTCTTGGTAGCACAAACCTCTCAGCACTGCAACAAGTGCCGGGCAGGGGATGGCCTGGAGGTAGCCAGTTTCAAGAGACAGAACGAGGTGCCAATAAACACAAGGCAATACGGCCAGCATCGATGAGCATGAAGTCATCAGGAGGCAGAACGCATAGCAAGTGCCAGGAGACGAACCAAAACCACAACTGGGCTGGCAACGAGCTTCCCAGGTCAGGGGAGCAGCCACAGCTCTACTCGGCATTCCCTGCCTAATCTCCCCAGCATGAGGAGAAAGCATTTCAGGTCTTACTGGGTATTTTTGTGCTTTTCCTCAAAGGAAAAAAAGCTCCTTTCTGGAAACTAGAATGGCAGAAGGTGCCACAGTGTGTTAACTTATGTGGACAAAACTATTCTTTAGGGATCCTCAGTTTAGTTTTAATGACTCCAGGCCCTTTCAAAATCCAAAGCTGGAATATGAGGTGCCTCTGTAGTTTAGCAGTTGAGCTTTTACTCCCTGATTCATTCAGAGCACAAGGCTAGAGGCACATCTGGTACTGTTAGTACATGCCATTTAACACACAACAGTCATCCAGAAAACATCAACTAACACCTCTCAAGTCCCCTCTCTCTTATTTTCTGGCCATAAGAGGGCTCATCAATGCAAAGTCAAGCAGCGTAGCTTAAAATACAAGAAAGAGGTGAGAGAGGGTTTGCAGAGCTATCGCCTAAAGGTTCCCAATTGCGATGCATTTGGGAGTGCTTTCGCTTCCCCAGCCTCTGCGTTAAGCTCCTGGCTCACTCCGGCACGATCTGAAAGCCTGAGACCAAGCGCTGGACCACGGGGCTGGAGCAACATCCACCGCTTGCCCGCTGCTTCCCTGACAGCCACCACAGCACCAGCATGGGCAAAGGGGATGCTGCGCGTCTGCGAGGAGCTCTCTGGCTAACGCACTCCCAAGGTCTTCTGAAGGTGGCTGTGTAGACAGAGAGTAATAAGGAGGAGCGGCTGGCACGCAATGCCCGTCTGCCTCTCTAGTCAGCTAAATAATTAATTGCATCCTTTGCGTTGTTTTAAAAGTGAATTGCACCTGGAGGCTCCTGCATCTCTCCCGCACGTCTCCACTGCGGACTCGGAGATGGACACCTGAATTTCTGCTTTGCTTAACAGCTAAGTTATACTTTTTTTTTTTTTTTTTTAAAAGAAAACTGATAATGCGGTACCTTTGGTGTCACGTTTTACAGATCTGTGACCCAATGCATTCAGCCCTGTTCTCCTAAAGCTCTGAAGTCTACCAGACAGTCCTGTGGCTACAGAGTCCCCGGGATGCACGCACCCGAGCCCACTCGTCCATGCTTCTCCTGAGCCATGGGTGAGGAGGAGCTGAGTCTGAGGCCCTTCCACACAGCACAAGGCACTCCAGAAGCAGCCATGGCCCTCACAGACCCTTCCTGGCCAAAAGGCTTCAATCTTGAGGGCAAAGGCTCAAGAGCGCGTGAAAATGAGAGACACATGTGGACAAGCACTTGTCCCGTCTTGTAACATCACCTGTCAGCATCTTCTAATCTGATCCCAGGCTGCAAAGCGTTGCACCTCAGCCTGTAAATTACTGGGTACCATTACAGTGATATTATAAAGCAAGGAACAAAATAATTGTTAGAGTAGCAAAAAGACAGGGCTTTGCCCTCGGGTGGGGAGGCACACTGGGACAGTCCCCAGCGCCAGGCCATTTTTAGCAAAAGTAATCACAAATACAATTAACTTCTTAGCTGACTTGGCTACAAAGAAGGAAAGGCTCCACACGATAAGCAGCGCTCACTAGGACTCTGCTGCAGGATTTCGCTCTTCTAGAAGCAATACACTGTGTTTTGCCAGCATCTAACAGTAAACCACATAACACGGAAACGTAGAGTTAAGGTACGTGTAAATTCACCGGGTTTGTTTCCTGGCTTTTGTACTTTCCAGGACTGTCCTTCGTTCTGCAGCTCTAATATTTTCAAAGTTTTCTATACTTGGATTTAGGAACTGCTACCACAGAGTTTAAGGCTAGAAACCATAACGTACATTTGACAACACGCTTGCTGTCTGGGTGCAGCTACCCAGCCAGCCTCCCGCTTGTTTCAAACATGTCAGCCTCCCGGGAAGACAAGTTAAATGAGAAACCTCCCTGCCCCTGGAAAAGCCCTGCTTTATTTGCTGCCTGGCCTCCTGCATCCTCCTCTACAGATTATTTTTGGAAGGCTGACTAGGGACTATTTACCAGCTATTGAATCAACAAAGCTCAGCCGCACACAAACATTTCATTCAGTTACCTAAATGTTGTCAAACTCTCAGAACTCGGCCAAAACAGAAATGATTTGCACTTGGGTATTAAAAGCTACGTCCAGGCCTGAACACCTAGTTGAGAGCAGGGCCACGCAGCGGGCCCTTTTTGCCTGAGATTTCTTTCCGAAGTAGCAGCTAGGCAAGTACCAAACAGTGAAAGAGTTTGGAAACTCAAAAAGAGAACCTTAATTCGACACAGTGTTCTTGCTGTGTCTCCCATAGGAAGAAAGTCACCCACATCTTCAGATCTAAGCGAAAGCAGGGAAGAAGCAACAGCTACGGAAACGCTGTTTCTCCCTTCCGGAGAACAGCCTGTGTTACCGTCGCAGACTGTGTGCCTGGAGCGGCTGATGTGTGTGTGCTGGGAGGAGGAGTCCTGACAGCGGCGTGTTTTCAGGTGGGAGGCAAAACAAACAGGCAGCGTGAGGACCAGGACATCATGCCTTGCTCCACAGCCCCGTACGCACGCTCTGCCAACCCCGCTCCACAGCACCCAGCGCAAGAGAAAAGGACAAGGGCAGCTGTCATGGGTGTGGGGGAAAGCACTGGTTTGGTTTTGCATTTACCTGTACACCACCACAGGGATCCTCTTCCATGACCTAAACGAAGCCACGTTCTCTAGCTCCTTATCGGTGATCCAGACAGGGACCAGCAGCTTCTGGGGATAACTGGAACAAAGCCTGGAGGAAAGAAAGCACGAAGATAAGATGAGGACTTGGCAATCAAAAATCTGCACCAGGGAAGCTGTGCAGAGAGAAGGCAGCAGCAGCTCACATTTACCCAAACTCAGCACGCAGGACTTCTACTCATCCTCTCCGTGTCTGTCTCAGTACAGTCTCAAAGTGGGAAGAGTGACCCAAAAAATGCTGTCAGGAGCGAGCCAAGAGACGACAACCTCCTTTCCCCTCAGGCCTCACGCTAAGTACCCCAGTACTTTCCAAGGGTGCCTTTGGAGCATCCTCTGGATTTAAGAATTCGTGAGCATATAGGGGAACAGTTATTAATTTATTGGGGTTTTGGTTTCCTTGCAGCACTTGCAAACCCAGAAACACGCACAGCTTTGGTTAAATGATGATCTGCCACTTTCTGCCTCACAGAAAACAGGTCACCACTGATAAACATTACATGTTTCTCTGCAAGGAAGACATAACTCTGCCCAGAAAGATGGCAACGGTGGTTTGGTGTATGCTATAACAAAGTGACATAAAGGAGATCTAAAAGAATATCTTGTTTGGTGGGGTGCCAAGAAATCAGATTCCTAATACACATCTGAACACATGGCAGCAGCGAGAGGAATGCCATAGGCAAGTCCCTTCCAATCCGGTCCCCTGGGGAAGAACCTCACAGCCTGCACAGCTAATAGCGGGGCACTCAACTCTTCCACAGGCAAAGGAGACCCACATCGGAACGAACCTGGAGCGTAAAGCAGTTTGGTTGAAATGGAAATTCAGCTGGCGGGGAGTGGGGGAAGAGGCAATAAGACTGTCAATGCTTAAGTGCCAAGACAACTGCTGAAAACCCAACTGCAAGTCCATTAACAGCGGGGCAAGAGGGGAGCCAAGGGAAAAAGGGGGAGAGCCAAACAGTGTGCTGGGGAGAAGGGGAGAGAGCGACACAAGTAAAATGAAGCACAGGTAAAGAATCCAGGAGCGCAGGGGCCTCCTGGTTACCCCAGCTCCCACCCTGCCCCTGCGACAAAGCCCTGCCTGGGCTGGTCCAGCTGAGTTCCAGCAGCCCAGGCAGACACAGCCCTGCAGGACTCGAACATCAAAGGGCAGCTCCAGCTCCAGGCTACAGCCACATCATTTAGAAGGAATGTTTCAGGGCAGATGGGAAGCAAACTGAGGGGGCGAAACTATCCAGCTGGTAGGCTCCAGAGGGTGGCCTGCTGTTCCCCTGAGCCCAGGCTGTCCCCGCTGATGGCAAGAGGCACGACACAGCGCTTCATATTATTGAGTTTGTGATGCTAGCGAGGAGCTGCCTGCCACGTTAGAAGATGGCACTTCACACAGCGTCTAGACAGCTTCTCAGAAAGCCCCAGGCAGAAAGCAAGGCTGGTCTCTGGGATAAAAACAACAGAGTGAGGAAGAGGAATCCAGGAAGCAAAATTAAAGCTGTCAGGTAAGAAGCTGAAGACCAGGATGTCTGTGGTAGGATGTCTAGGCCTGGACATCTCTGAAATGCCTCAGATTCCATGTGTAAAGCTGGTCAGGAAATCATTGAAGAGAAGCATTGAAGTGTGACTGAGAATAAAAGGTAGGAGGAAGAGGGTTGGCACCTGTTAAAAGATCTAGAGAAACTTTTGGAATAGCTGAGTCTATACAAGACGAATGGGCTTCATCGAAATGAGAAGAGAATCAGTTCCCTGGCACTTCCGATGAAATGTTACAGATGTCTGTAACCAAAAACGGGACAGCCAGTACAGGAGAGGTTCAGGAGCATGTCTTCTAAGAGTTAAGTCACTGAAACCCTGTAGCCTTAGGAAAACAGTAAGACAGAATTCAATAAAATCCAGGTAGGAAACAAGCCAGCCTCAAGAAGTTAAGCCAAATTCAAGCACCGTGCATAAAAACAGGCAATGAGGCAAATAAACCTATGCTTCTAGGCTAGAATTCCAAAAAACAGAGGGACTGAAAAGCCAGCATAAATGAGTACGTTGGCCTAATAGCATCTTATAAACTTGATATAAGGAAGATTATTAGTGGTGTCCTAAATTTCAGAGTACGAGCTTTGTAGGAAGACCGGAGCTAGTGAACAAAGTGGGATATGTTCCAGGAAAATGCGAAGGTAAAAGCACGAGGCTAACAGTTACCAGCACCCACAAGCAATGCGGAACGTGCACGGACTCAAATCCCAAGCCTAGAGAGAAACAGGACAGCACTGAGGCCACACCACCAACCACTGGGGCGACAGTAATGACATCCATGAGAGGCTGGAAGAGATTCATAAAGGCTGCGAGCGCTGAAATCACCACGGGAGACTTGTGTTGCTTCCACATAAAATGCATAAGCGCCACGATAACGCATGAGACAAAGGCAATGTTTTTAGACATGATCAGCTGCTGCTGAGTGCTACCAGGCAAATAACGCCAAAGTACGTAACTCTTCCTTTGGTCCTAAGCTGCTCCAAAACAGAGTAACTGAAAAAATCACTTTGTTACAGTATTCATCACACAGTAGAATTCAACAATATTTTTAGAGGGGACAAGCCTCCCATGACAGTCAACAACCAGCTTCAGAAAAGGGCCAGGGCAGGGGGGGGAAGAGAGAGAAAAAGAAAAAAAAAAAAAAAAAAAGGCGTGCAGATGATGTGATGGTTACTTAAACACACTATTCAATGGTAATAGAAAATGCATCAAAAAGATCAGAAAGAGCTGGCAGAGCTAAACAGTGAACAACAGAAGGATTTTAGAAATAAAAGGACATCCTTCAAAGAGGGGAGGTGTTTCCAAAGGACATGAGAGGAGCCAAGTGTGCACCTGAATTAAAAAACAGTGAAAAGGAGACACGTCGTGCAGTTTTTCAGAAACGACCTGTGAAGATTAAAACTCTGAAGACCTTTTTCAAACATGTCGGGGGGATCGGCCTGCTACTGAGGTTGAAGCTCTGACAGACCAGCAAGATCACAGCAGAAAATCGAAACTATTTGCGTTGGTGCTCAGCAGAAGAGCCCACGGAGAAGCTGCCAGACCTAACCCTGTTTTACAAGGGATGGGGTGCAAGAAGAAATTAACATGGAAACTTCTGCAGGGGAAGTTTTAGAACAATCTGCTAGGAACCAGGAGCAATTAATCAGCAGGACTAGATAATGCTCAACATTTCTACAGCAACCCAGATGCACGCCAGGTGAATGATTAACCGAGACGTGTAAGCCATTGCTTACATTGGCCCGGGTGCCAGAGGAACGAAGGCTGGCAAACACGGTATCAATTTTGTAAAAAAGGTCTCTGGGGAGACGTGGGAAACCGCCGGAGTCTGACTTCTGTGCAAAGCCCCCGGCTGCCACAGCTGGTGCAAGGGCAAATACGGAGCACTTGGGAAGAGTCGACACGGCTTTTGTGGAGGGAGGTGGCACCGCACGCATGTGGAGTTTGCTGGAAACATCACTGGGCATACAGCTAGAGCTCCTGTGGCTGAGACTTGATTTGGATTTTCAGAAAGGGTTTTTCTGAAATTTGTGTATGTGTTTTATCGGGTGGCTCACCAAAGACTTGAAGGAGGCTCTTCTTCCGAAACAGCAACTCTTGAAAAGATAAGAAATCATGCAGAACTTCAATGGTCATTTTTCACATCAAAGGGAGTCCTAAGGGGAACCACGCTTGTCCCTGCGCTGTGCAATACGCTCACGTGCCACGCGGAAGAGACCAAGGGCGAAGCCACGTGGGTCACGGAGGAGGGGCCTGAAACACCCCTGGGACCCAAAACACAGGATGAGACATTTCTGAAACTGTGAGGTTTGATCCCAGAAAAGGTGGCTGTAACACCACAAACGTGTCCATTGGCACAAGCTGCACCTACGGACAAGGACCGATGAAGCCTCTTCTTACCGCAAAGTCCATCAGGAGAGATCTCCCTTGGGAGATCTAGGCTAAGCCACACACGTTATTGCTAGTGGTCCTTGCAGACTTATCGGCTACAGGTTCACATGGCAAATATGAGCAATAACACTAATTATCACTTTTCCAATAAAAGCAAAGGATAGCGTTAAAGTTTGTAGAGAATTATAACAAAGTAAAACAAAATATGAATTAAGACCAGCCACAGAAACAAGTAGGGAACATCAGCTGTCTAAACCAGTAACAGAGAACTCCAGATAGCTTTTTCCTCATAAAGTCAAAAATAAATAAAACCACAATTGTGAAAAGATCAAAGTTGAAAACGAGCATCAACAACTGAAGGCAAGGTGAGTGGTTCTTCCTTTTGGAAGGAACCACGTGTGCACCGAACCCAGCAGCATTAAGGCCGATACGAACGCACTCCTGTCTCGGACGGCACGGCTGCGGCAGACGGGGAATGCCAGAGCGCGCCCATTTCTCTGGGTATGCACATCACCGAAGATGGGAGAGCCACAAGGAGATCATGTAATAATTTTATTGTCATTGTATGCTGAAATAGTAGACTTTTATCAAGACCGAAGGAGTGGTTATTATATGCTTGTATTGCTCTAATTTTATGATGGCTGTCGCCAGGAAGAAGATAATAATTTCCAGATAAGGACATCTTGGTACAGACTTGAAAGACAACGAACAAAGCCATTACCTTGGAGCATCCTGTCTCTAACAACACTGTTTTGCCAATGCTGGGAAATAAAAGATAAAAGGACTATAAACAGTTAAAAAGTAACCCGATTCCTGTGAATAGAGGCAGGTGGCAATGATCAAAAGCCAAGGCAGGATTTAAAGACACACTCCCCGAAGCAGCAGCGAGAGAGAACTGGTTTCTGAGTTGCACAAGCAAATTACACCACCTTTAAGATCTCGGGATGTCTGCAGGAAGCCCAGACCTGCCAGGATCCCCAGGTAGGAACTCGGCAGATGGAGGAAAGCAAAACCAGGCCTTCATCCAGCTTGCTGAGGTTTGTTTCAAGTTCTTTCTTCCCTGGTTTGGTTGGAAATAAAACATCTGTCTTTAGAGAAGTTGGCTAATTGCTGTGTATTACTGGCCAGGAAGCGAACCACAGATGGTCAATCTAAGCTGAACTTTCTGAAATAGTCAGAGGGAACCACATCCCAAAATCCAGCAGCAGGAGAAAGCCTGACTGCTCTCAAAGACACTCAGAGACTCTACCGAGGGCAGGGACCTACACATTACACGTTCCCAAACTGAGCAGGCCAGGAAAACAATTTTTATTTGACATCCTTTGAGAAACTGTGTAAATGCCATCGAAGTCCCATTAAAGGTCCAAAAGCAACGATGTGGTCAGTATGGCCAAGTAAAAACTCGAAATCTCCCCCCAAATCTAGTGCTTGCTCCCTGGATTCCTGAGGAAGAGAGAAGAGTACAGGCAGCAAACTGCAAAACTCTGCTGGGATTTCCCCCCGCCAACGTGCCCGAGGCTGCTCATGGTCTCCACAAGAAACCAGTGACCTGGAACTGTTCGATATCTAGGTGACGGAGATGCCTTTACTGGCTGAGACATAGAGAAAAGACTGAGGGATACCAGTCGTTTCATGGAAAGGATTATAGGGAATGAAGACATGAATACATCTGTCAAAGCTTAATAAAACCCTGTTGGCTTAATGCCACCTGCTGCAAAGAATGCAGCAACGCTTCTCCAAGAGCTCCTGTGCTCTTCTCCAGAAGTAGAGGACAGGCTGGAATCCCTGATCTGTTGGTGGGAAAGACTAGGTGGGAAAGATTCTAGGGATCTCCACTCCCGCCACCCGCTCACAGGGGACCACCTCTAACACTAGATCATCTGAGACTTGAAACGCTGCGATGGGGAACCCCCACCTCTCTGGGAAACTGTCCCAGCACAGCACCACCCTCCTGGGAAAGATTTTTTTTTCCTCCCATGTCCAGTGTGAATCTCCCAAGCTCCAACTTGTGACTTGCCTCTTGTTCAGTCATCTGCCACTGTCAGAAGATGGGTTTCACTCTATTAGCTTTGTAACTGCCCTTCCAGCAGCTGCAGGCTGCAAGTACATCACCCTTTGGCCTCTTCTGTGCCAGACTGAACGAGCCTCGCTTGTTCACAGCACAGGAAGGACACCGAGCTGTTGGAGCGGGTCCGGAGGAGGCCCCGGAGATGCTGGGAGGGCTGGAGCCCCTCTGCTGTGAGGACAGGCTGAGAGAGCTGGGGGGGTTCAGCCTGGAGAAGAGAAGGCTCCAGGGAGACCTTCCAGCCCCTTCCAGTCCCTAAAGGGGCTCCAGGAAAGCTGGGGAGGGACTCTGGACCAGGGAGGGGAGCCATGGGATGAGGGGGAAGGGTTTTACACTGAAAGAGGGGAGATTTAGATGAGATCTGGGGAAGAAATCCTTTGCTGTGAGGGTGGTGAGCCCCTGGCCCAGGTTGCCCAGAGAAGCTGTGGCTGCCCCATCCCTGGCCAGGTTGGACGGGGCTTGGAGTAACCTGGGCTGGTGGGAGGTGTCCCTGCCCAGGGCAGGGGGTGGCACTGGGTGATCCGTAAGGTCCCTTCCAACCCAAACCATTCTGTGACTCTATGATTCCCCAGACTTCTGAGCATCCTGACAGCCCTCCACTGGCTCATCCTGTTTCTCATGGAGTTGAAGAGCTGCCTGACTTTATGAACACTTTGTATTTTTCATTTCAAACAGTGCAAGCATTTTAGAGAGAATGACTGACCAGAAAAACAACCCTATGATGGACGGTTCCTCCAAGACTCCAGAACGTCTTCAAGGATGAATTATGGCTGCCACAATTTAAACTACCTGAGTCAGCATTTACAGTTGCTGCTAGCTCTGATGTTTGGGCTGTATTCCTTCCTCAATCCCACCATGTGAAAGGCAGAAAGAAAGGGGATCTGGCTCACATGCTGATCTGCCTGAGGGCTATCAAGGCCAGGAAGGAGGATTAGCTGGAGTCTGACTCATCCACTGCTCTGCACGGGGACTGCAAAGGGAAGAAGGTAAGGAAAGAGGAGAGTGGGGAGAACCTGGTGGTGAAACACTCACTTGTAATTGTTGTTGATGTCAGAGACGCGCCAGACGTTCTGCAAGTCAAAGCCCATCCTCACCAGCTCCATCTCAAATCGGTATCTCACATGGTCTCCTGGAAGAGCAGAGCACAGGGTATTTACTGACAGCTAAGCACAACTGCCACCATGTTAGTGGCAGCTCCACAGCAACTATCACAGCCTGGAGAGAAACTACAGGACAGCTGGATGGCAGGGATCTTGCTTCAGAAGCCAAAAAGACCTGTCCCTCATGGGGGTTCCTCTACCTATTTTATCAAGTCAGATCACCTCTCAGTCTCCGGGCACACAGCGGCATGGAAGCAGTCTTCTCACGTCGATGTGGGAGTGTAGGGGGTGAATTTAATCCCCTTTTGCCCTTCTGACAGAGAATGGCTTCCAAAGTGGATGTCAGGAACCCCACGGCAGAGGAGTACTGAGTACCCACCCCAGGCAGTTCCTTCTTCCAGGCTGCGCTCTCAGAGGCTGACTCAGGGTTTGCTCTCTTATGTTTTGGCCTCGCCTTACAAATCCTGGATGTCTTTGTTGCTCGAGTCTCAAATGTTGTTAATAAATAAATACTACAAAGCTCTTTGCCTCATTCATATCCTGCAGCAACAATTTCCACGGATAAGTTTGTTTATACACAGAATAATACTTCCTCTAAAGGAGAGACAGCAAATATCTCCTAATTGCTGGTGTTTGGCACAGGGTAAGAACACGTAGTTTACCTTTTCTCTATTAATTTCTTTTTGGTATCTCTTTCAGTTATACTATTCAACAACAATCCTCCAGCCCGATCTGCGTATGGACATTTCATTCAGGCTACCGCTTCTCGTCTCAAATAGCAGCGCATTTTCAACTCTAAAGACAGGTTTGTCACTCATTTTAATCCCCTTCTATTCGTGGTGAAGCTGTTTAAAGACAAAGCAACTGCCAGTGAACTTTGTGTTCCCAGAGAAGGGAAACTCCTGATCCACACGAGGGCACCATCACAGAGCTCTGGTTTTCTCCTTATGGATTCAAAGATTTCACTTGTCCCTGTATAAGCAGGAGCCAGCCGTCTCCACGGAGCTGATCATCAGAATCTCATGGCATTTCTAGGTGTTGGAGAAGAGATGCAGATGGACTCGTATTAATTATGCGGCCTCAAACCTGATGATGTTTACCATCCAGGGCCAAGACTGCTTGAGCTCTCTATCATCATGATGAGAATACTGAAGTATGTTTTCTTCATTCACAAGGAGAAAGGGAAAAGCTGCTTATGTGTTTCTGGCTCAGAATGCTCCTTATTGTGCTTATCACTATTATTCCTTTTATGGTGCTTGTAATCCAGCCGCATCTGGCCATCAGCTGGATCTCTAGGCCAGGTACTGGCCACAGCAGAGCCTAAGACCTAGCCAGACATCAGTTTATGAACAAGGGTTCAAATTGCATTGCAGTGCTTCCGGCCAGAAGAGCAGGAAGGGGACCTCAGGGCCAGGAGCTTACCTGGACGGCAGAGATGCGCATGTTGATCCTCCTCATCAACACAGACTCCTAAGCACCATGCATGGTAGGCAAATGCAAAGAGGTCCTCAGGCTTAGCAGGGCGGGCAATGGCTCGAGTTAGCCTCTTTAGCCACTCCTGGCACTGCTTAAAGGTGGAAAAATGGCACCTGCAAACCAAATGCAAATCATCCTCAGTGGGTACGCTCATACAGCCAAGACGCACAGCTCTGCTCCACTTAACCACGAAAAGGAGCAAAGCACCAAGTCTTAGTAACCTTGGCCACAAAACAGCTCAATTCCAACGGCAGCAGAGAGGGAGACACCAGAACTGATGATGGCAACTGGCCTGCAGTGGCACCTACAATACAGCAATAAAACGGATACCTGATCACTTTGGAGTCCTTGCAGACGATGTGAAGCTGGAACATATCCCGACACTCCACGCTTTCCATCATCCTCAAAGGCACCTGCGAGGAACAGATGTAGGGCGTGACAAGACATCTCACATCCCATAGCAGCCTTGCCCGCAGGCCCATCACGCACAGTCATGGCTCCATCAACAATCGTGAGCTTCTAGTTCAAACTACAAACCCACTCGGAGGCTTATGAAGCTTCATGACTCAGCACAGAGCCTCCTTCAACAATTACTATTCCGATTTCTATTCTGTCCTTGGGTAGTTTCCCACCTGGGGCCAGTTACTGACTAATCACATCCAGAGCAGCACAGGTAACCGAGCCAAACAAAAGCTGCAGTCAAAGATGGCAAATGAAGACAGTGAGAGAATGCCTCAGGCTCCCACTGGCTGACTCTCGGTTGCTGGTCTGCAGGTAGAAGAAGTCTCATTAAGACTGGCCTGTGAGAGACCTTAACAGTCTTAGAACTGCCAAATTTAATGCTTGAATTTTAAGAGAACAGCAAAGGAAAGACCTCATTATTATCCAAAGGAAAACCCCATCCACACCCCAAAATGCAGCGGCAAAACAGCAACAGCATGACCAGGAGTAACGAGAGACAGCATTCAGGCTTGGCATCCTTCAAGAGGCACAGTTCCCAACGCCATGGACCACCAAAAGGGCTTATGCCACCCCTGCCCACCCTCCCCACATACTGCGAGAGATGATGGTTCAGGCGGCAGGAACAGGCAGAACTTACATTGATCACAGAATCCTTGAACTTGATATGAAGCCGGTAGTTGGAGATGGCGATCACAGCATCGTTTGCATGGCCAAGATACTCCACTCCCTCGCCCTGCAACACAGTGAATGGGACCTGGAAGGGAGACATCACTAATTCAAGACACACGCAGAGTACTTTGTGCACCATAAATGCCACGAGCTGCCCTTCCGACTGCCCCCGCGCTGCATCTCCTGCGGGAAATCACACAGCAATGTGCTCTTCGTGCACCGAGAGCAAGCAACGAGACCAACAGCACTGGCACCCACTGCCCAGCCCCACATGATGGATCTTCTTCTAAGGATGCCTCAGGAGCCACTGGGCACCTCCTGATGGATAATTAACTTGCAGAGGAAAGGTGTGACCGCAAATACCACGTACACTGACTGTGGGCATCTGGCCACGAGGGTGCTGCACGGGGACAGGGGGCGTTATGGTCCCTGCTGTTTTAGAGAGGGTGAACACAGCGCTGGCACGAGTGATGTAGGACACATCAGGCACTGCTCAGACGTGAGCTGGGGAGTGCTCTGCACAGCTCCAGGCAGAGCCCGATACGATCAGAGCCCTTTGTCCCAAGAGAGGGTGTCACATACAGGATCCTGCTGCAATATTTCAGTGAAGGGGGCTCTTAACAGCGCTACGAGACTCGCTGGTACCAATGCAGGCAAGTAAATGAACCAAAGTTTTGCCCAATTTCTGCTAACAAGGCTCTGAGAGAATCTCTGTCTATAGTTATTTATATGACCAAGGAAACGTCATTAAACTTATCTGTATTAGAATTTTTTTTAAAAAAATCCAGGTAATCAAGTGTCTTTCTGGTTTTCCCTATCAGCTGGGACATGCCATAGCTATTTTAAAACAGGGGATCCTGGCAGGCGGCCAAATGTGATTTTCTTTTCTTGTATTAAAAAAAAAAAAAAAAAAAAAAAAGAAAGAGGCAGAACAGCCTAAAATTCCCCAGGTCCCTTTTTCCTTAGCTAAGTAGACTCCTCATTGTTCCCTGAATGCCACCTACACCAGGTGACGTTGGTAATCAATTACGCAAAAAACGTCACGAAGCATTATTATTTTGGCCAGAGCCCTTTACTTGCCAGACAGGGCATCAGGGCATCTGATGAAACCAATTCATTACACTGTAATTAGTACAAGCCAGACCGCCTTGTCTTTATTACGAAGTTGTTTCCATGGCTTGAGTATATGCTGCCTAAAAATTGAATTTCCTTAATGTCAGACTTCATGTTCAAGTGACAATTGTACTAACAACTTCTCCCTTCTTAAGTTACTTGTACAACAAATAACAACCTTAGGCTGGCACCTGTCTGAAAACCCTTTAAAAATGTTAATTATTTGACATTAAGAGAATATACTCTCTTTATTTCGGCAGTTTATTTATGCATGCTTGCCAGAGCTGTTTTTAGTTGGCATGTGTTTCTTCTGCTTACGTGGCTCTTTCACACAGCAACAGAAGGGAGACAGATTAGAAACGGGATGGTAAAGCCGCGAGAACTGAGAGAGGGAAATCCTGGAATAAACTGACAGATGCCTGGATACAGCTTGTTATAAAGCCCATGGCGTCCTTTTAGACTTCGCTTTACATTAAGAGAATAACAATTTACTGAACGCAAATTACCCTTTGGGAGGGGTGAACTTTACGGTCCTCCACGCAGAAGACTTAAGCAGATTCTGCTCTTCTCCAGGCGGTCCCAGCTCAGCGGCTTCACCTCCCG
This sequence comes from Sterna hirundo, assembly GCA_009819605.1. NCBI lineage: Eukaryota > Metazoa > Chordata > Aves > Charadriiformes > Laridae > Sterna > Sterna hirundo. The sequence goes on along the minus strand of CM020450.1, from coordinate 12,271,894 downwards.
AGGGCCGCTGACCTGCAGCCTTGGCCCCCTGCACCTCCTCAGCCCGCCTTCGCTCCTTCACGGCAATCCTCCCAGTGCCACGCTTCAGTCCTTGCTTTTATCAGCACCGTTTACTGAGACGATGCCGCTCAGAGCAAACTCAAATACTGCAGCAGCAGTGAGAACATACAACGCAAGTTTGGCCAGCCATAGGAGGAGGAGGAGGATGAGCACGGGGATAAGGTGGCAGTGGGCTACGTTAAAGGAAGCAGCAAACACTGGGAGGCTTTGGCTCCCGCCGCTCAGAATACTGCCCTTGCTGCACAGCAGCAACAGTACCCGGGGCTCTTTCAAGGGCCTTTTGCAGCAGGAGGCTGGCACCATATGGAGGTTTCTCTTTCCAACAGCTCTGCAGCAGGAAAATGCCAGGAGCAACGTATATCAGGGCCAAATCATCCATGGCGATGCACGCCATGGCTACGCAGAGCACAGTCTAGCCCTGATATTCGGCCTGTCCCAGACAGCGTCTACCTGCTGCGGAGAGCTACGCAGGCAGCGTCACAGTTTCTCACTGTCAGCACAAGTGGAGGACAGGGAATACCCAGGACGGCTCTGTATTGCATCATGCTCCAGCCGTTATTTCCAAGCGGCAGATGCGATGCTGTACAAATCGCAGCGTCTTGGCAGGCCCGGGAAGGCAGGGCCAGGGCGTACAGAACTGCCGTCAGCAGCCTCCACGCAGGCGGAAGGACTCGCCGGTCCGAATGTGACCTACAGCACCAGCGAGCCCGCCGCCTCCAGAACACGGCCCGGGCTGGAGAGCTGCTCTCAGGTTTCACACTACCCAAGTTGAGCCTGCCGCATCCCGAAGCGGACGGTTTCGGTTTTCTTACTTCCTTACCTGCAATGACTCTTCCTCCTTTACAAGCTCTTTCGGGGGGAACAAGTCCTTGGCCTGGATATACTCCAAACTGGGAGGGCCCTCCTCACCCTGCATTGCAAACAAAACACACAGTCAGACAGTATTTTTTATGAAAAGGCAAAAATTGAGGCTGTTGGATACTCTTGGCACCCCAATATCTTGGGGATCCCCTGGACCTGTGCATGGGAACACCTCCAGGCCGTGCTCTCTGCATTGCAGGACCCCCGCCATTCCTCCTGCCGTTGCAGACTACCCACCGCACAGTGACTGACCGAAAACAGGTCTCCAAGTCCTGTCCCTTCCAGCTGCGTGGTATTTGGAAAGCCAAGCAGATGCACCTTGACCACGCATAGGATCTCAGACTGATGTGACAGGAGTTCGTCATGTCAAAGGTTACCCCATTACCTTCACTACGGCACCGCAGCAAACACCGTAACACAAAGGGTTGCCATCTACAGCCCAGCTTCAGCCTGCTCTTCCTCCTCTTATGTTCACAAGGACTGCTTTCTTTGGGGAGTTCTCATTCTGGTGATGGTTGGACTTGATGAATCTTAAAGGTCCCTTCCAACCGAGACGATTCTATGATTTCACATAAGAAATCTGGGAAGAGCCCGAAGCTTTTCCAGGAGAATACGTGAGTATGAAACGTAGCCCTATAACAACTGCATCTAAGTGCACCCAACATGTGCTACTGACTGGCGACAGTACCCAAGCAGGGCAGTTGTCCTCAGAGCAGCTGAACGTGTCCAACCTGCTCAGACGGAAACCCTGGGAAGCCCATGGAGGCCTCAGAGAAGTGGTCTGAGAGGAGACACAGAACCTGGACACGCCATCCTTGGAAAAGTGGAGAGCGTGTCTCAGTTTGGGACCTGTGAATCTTCAGTCCCTCATTAAAATCTCAGTGCTCATTTTCACCAGCCCTCACCCCACACTCTGCCACGCCACCGGCTCGCTGCGCGAGTAAGTGGCATCCAGACACTCAGCTGAGGATGCTCACCTGCTGCGAGCCCAGGACAGTGTTAATTCCGTGGGTATTTGGTGTCGGAATGTATTCTGCAGAATGCTTATTGCTCTCTAACTACAGCTCCTCTAGGGTCCTGCAGTTATTAGGAAATACTCTGTTCTGCAAGCATTAAATAATATTTTACAATGAAATATCTTTCTGCGCAAGTCACCGAAGCCAGAACACTGAATTTCAACCTGAAGAAACGAGAACCCAACCCTTTTGGCTCAGTTAGAAAGCTATATTTAAATGAGGCTGAATCCCCATACGTTGCTAAGAGCACCCCCAGGTACCCGGGGCGCTCCCCGGACCTCAGACCCCGCAGCCTGTCTCCTGCCCGGGTGCAGCGGTACCCGCGCACCCACTGCTCGTGGCTAGCACAGAAGTTGGTATCAGCCCTGGCCGGAGGCAAAGGCGCTGCCCCTCCTCACCCACTCATCCGGTCCCTGTGTGAGGCTGGAGACCACGGGGCTCTTGGGGGCCTCTCCTGCCAGCGGCTCGCTCCGAGGCCGAGGTGCTAGCCCAGGAGAGCGCAAAGGAAAGGTGCGTGCCTGCGTGCCGGTGCAGCAGGCAGGGAGCAGAGGTACCCTCCTCTCCCGTCATCACTTTGCAGCTTGCAAAGAAATCCCAGTGAGCAGCAGGAACTGGAACAGGGCAGCCCGAGCTCTCCACCGGCCTGGGTGCCCTTGAGCTCCTCCTCACCTGCAGCCCGGGACAGGCGGGAGGCTGAGCATCTCCTCCTGCCACAGCCCCATCCCGGGGTATCAGCAGGGCGGGGAGCTCAGGATCCCGCTCTCTTCACAAGCCACCCACCTCCTGACACCCTCAGAGCCCATTTGTCCATGAGTCATTTTCGGGGGGGCTTATGCTGGAAGGGCCATCAGATCTGCCTCTGAGCAAGCAAACTCCTTTCCCCAAAGGTATAGAAGACGCAGAGCTCGGGATTCCCTCCCACACCACCCTCCTGGCAGCCTCAGCACAGGAGGGGGCCTTGCACACCCCTGCCTTGCACACCACAGCCATGGCGGGAGCGCAGGGCTCCCCTGGGGCTGGTTGCTCTCTCACGGTAATTTTCCAGCTCCAGGCAAGGACGGGCCGGAGCCTGCGTGGCACGGCATCATCACCGGGGCCTTCCGGCCGACTCAGCCCGCTGTGCCCTTGGGCTCGAGCAGGGCAACAGCACAGCACCGGCAGGCGCCACAGCATCCTCCGGTGGCACGTGGGAGGGAGGAGAAGGGGATCTCCCTTGGCAGGGGGCTGCATGACAGGCTGGGCAGATCCGGGGCAGGAGGATCCGCACGCGGCCCCAGCCTCAAGGACAGGCCTGATCTGGGGCAGCCAACTCAGCATGGGAGCTGGAAAGAGAAACTGGCTTACATGGAGGAGGGGGGGAGGGAAAGCAGCACTTACAAAGCAGTTGAGCATGGAGCAGGAGACGCGGCCTGGCAGACTCATGTTCATTTCCCAAGGCGGCAGCAGGGCCGGGCAGGCGCAAGCAGCATCTCCTTCCTCCGTCCCTCTGCTGCTGCCGGCAGCGGCTCCGAAACCCTTGCGCTGGGACTGCGGCAGCCTCCCCGCTCCGCCACGAAGGGCAGGAGCATCCCTGCTGCCGGCGGCCCCAGCAGGTGCCCGCCACCGCCACCACCACCGCCGGCTGCCGCTGACAATGGAGGGAGGGCGGGCGGAGGACGGCCAGACTCCACCTACCTCCCCAGGCCGCCGAGCACGGCTCTGCCATCTAAGTGTCTCCCTGACAGGCGAGACAGAAAATGGAGCGAGCGATGGAGGGATCACCCCTCCCCATAGGCAGAGCCGGCATCCTGCCCGTGGGCGGACGCCAGCAACGCATCCCCTTCCTCGCCGAGCGGAGTGGTTTGCCGGGAGATGCAGTCGCGGCCGCCACGCTCCGAGTGGCCGGCACCTGCCTCGTGCCGCACTGATGGCGTGTGGGGGAGCACCAGGAACAATAGCGGAGGGCTATTTGTGCCCTGGCACCGAGCCCGCTGCCCCGGCACCGAGCCCTCCGCCCTGGCTGACGCTTCCCGATGCCCAGCTAGGATCCTCCTGCTGCCAACCTTTGCCTGTGATGCTCCAGCTGCCCACGGTCCTCTCTGGCCAGGGAGGGGAGGACAAAGGGGCTGCTTTCTCGCTGCTGAATACAACTGAGACTTTAAGTCCTCCTTCCCAGGAGCTGCCGTGCATGCGGGGGGAGTAGCTGGATGTCTCCGGCTCCCACCAGCACCCATGTGCCGGAGCGTGGCCCCACTCCCCTCACTGACCGCCTGGAGGGTTGGCTCCTGCGGGAAGTTTCCCTGACTCCGGTCTAGCAACGCATGCAGACATCGGGTAAATGCCTCGGGTATAGGAAAGGCTGTGAATTGAACACCCAGCTCCCTGCCCCAGCCCCCTAAGAGCTGATTTTTACTACCCGCTCTTTGTCAAGTCCACGAGCAACCAGCAAGCTGCCCAGGTCACAACCCACCCCCAAAGCCACAGGACAGAAGGCTCCTGGGCAGTGCCATCTCCATTTCCATCACCAGCTGCCACTCAGCCCCTCCACTGAGCCAGAGTAAGAATCTCTTTCTTAAAATGCAAAATTAAACCCCAGCCCTTCATCAATCCTCCAAGGCCCAGGCCCAACTATTTTGCCCAAATCATACCAGCGTTTTCGCTCCTGGGCAACCAAAACAGAGCACAGCCTGCAGCCATTAAGCTCCTCTTCGACGTGGTTGCCCCAAAGCCACCACAGACAGCTCTACCTAGTGATACCGACAGCATCTCATAGAATCACAGAATGGTTGGGGTTGGAAGGGACCTTACAGCCCACCCAGTGCCACCCCCTGCCCTGGGCAGGGACACCTCCCACCAGCCCAGGTTGCTCCAAGCCCCGTCCAACCTGGCCTTGAACCCCTCCAGGGATGGGGCAGCCACAGCTTCTCTGGGCAACCTGGGCCAGGGGCTCACCACCCTCACAGCAAAGAATTTCTTCCTAAAAAAGGTTTTTCTCAAAAGGTTTTTCTCAAGTCAGATAAAAGATTTGGGCATTTATCCGCAAGATCATTAAGTGGTAGATTATTCTGAGCTGTTTCGACCAGGAGAGAGCTTTGCAGCACCCAGACCTGCTGCCCGTTGTCACTGCAGGGTGGCAGCGCCCAGGGAAAAAGCCCTTGAGTGAACTCCCCGGCTGAGAAACCAAACACACCAACTACCCCACAGGCCACAGTCACACGGGCTTCACCATTCAGGACAAAAGCCCTAGAAGAAAAACTCGACCACACCTGGAGATGAGCCAGGAAATCCCATCACCACTTCGGCACCATCCCGCTCCGCTGTTTATGTGGTGCACAGTGGGCGAACACCTTGCCCAGCCTCAGGGGCACCCGACTCCAGCTGGCACCCACAAACTGAAAGGCATTTGCATTACAAACAAAGTCAACACAAGGAGAACAGCGGGTTACGGACGAGGTTATGGATTTGTCTCGGCCAAATCGCCCAATCGGAGTGGCGGGAGAGGTGCCCCGCTCCCCGCAGGTTCTCCTCTGGGGTGAACGCCAGAGGCCTGCTGCAAAACCAGAGCAACAAAAGGTAGAAGGAACCTTTTACACTGGAGAGAAAGTGTACCTATAAAAACTGTAAGACCAATATTATTTTTTTCCCCCGACATGTATCAGGAGAACAGCAACACAGTATGTCTGTCGATAACGGCTGAAGCACAGAAGTCTCTTTGGCACACAGTCAGAGCATACATCGCCATTTAACATATTAAGTGCATTCAACCCATGACCAGCATTTATAAAATAGAAAAACATAGACAAGGCAGGTGACAGCTCTGCTCCGACCCACAGCGAGATTTTTAGGACCAGCGCTCAGTTCAGGGCCTGGCACGGGGACTGTTTCAGCTCGAGTTGCATAAGGACCTTTGTAACCCTAAGCTGCAGCTGCCCAGAGTTAAAAGGTTGTTCATCAGATCATTACTTTGAATTTCCAACCTAAGCTGACCTGAACATCCACAAATAGATCTTCTCCTGCTTTTGCTGGAATATTTTTGCACTTTTAGCTTTAGAAAAAGAGACTCACACATAGCTTAGGAACTCCTGCCCGAGAGCTGAGCCTGGTGCAGAGCAGAAGTAGACCTTAACCTGAAGTTCAGCAGTGTCTCAGAGGCTTGTGGAGTTTCAGGAGGAACCGGATTCAAACTCCACCGCTTTCACCTCTTCCTCCAACATTCACAAAATACCTGCTCTCCTTTCTACGCAAGCAAGCGGAGGAAGCCAGGAGGGGTGGCAGCGAGCCCACCTGGTGCCGGGCAGCCTGGGCGGCCAGGCGTAGGAACGCTGGGCGCTCGCAGCCTGGTTTAGCTGGCTTAGCTACAGGGATTTCCAAAATGCCACCTCAGATGCCTCCCCAGCTGAACAGCTGGTATTCACTCCATTAGCGCCAACCACCACCGGCCTGAACACAGAAGACAAGGTTATTTTCACATAACCAGGCTCCTCCGAGTATCACGCACATGCACGTTCATGCAGGGGGAGAGAGAAACCTCCCTTGTTTTCTCCCAATCACTACAACCCTAAAGGTCTCTCACACTTTGAGGAAGAGAGGAGGCGAACAGAACACGGGCAGCATGTTCTTCAGGCCAGTTGGTGGTAACTAACCCTTTTTCCTCCCACGAGCAATGCACACTGTTTGTGCTGCAATGGCTCTCTCCTGTGCTGCTCCTCCCACCTCCCCGTACCTCTCTGCTTCCACACCGCAGGTAAACAGCTTGCAACCTCTCTTGAAGGTCCCAGAAGGGATTTGGAGGCTCTAAGATAGCATGGTGCTTAGCAAAAATAGGACTGCCATCCTGTAGCCTCCGAGGGAGACGATATTCCCTACGGAGACATGCCTGCATGCACCAGGAGCCCAGCACAGGGGTTCACAGGGGTGAGCTGCCACCTGGTCCCACACGCCCAGGGAACCCATACGGGGAGCACAGGACAGCCACCGAGATGCTGAAACCTCTCTTGTGGCCTGGAGCCAGTCAACACCCCGGACTGCATCGTTTTAACCAAGGGCGAGCCCAGCTTTCTGCAAGACACGGAACGGGTGGTTCAAAGTGCAGCAACACCCACCCCCCGCGAAACACAGGCAGTCTCACACTCGCAGAAAGGTGGAAGCAAGAAGCCAAAGGGCGAGAGAAGTCCTGTCCTCTGCAGGGAGGTGCCACTGCCAGTGCAATGGACCTGGACTTCTGAGTACAGGTATACCCATCCCAACCCCGACATACCTTTATCCTCCATTTCTTTTCAGCACCACAAATAAAATTACTGTAAAAACTCTTTCACTAGGCAGAGCGCACCACTTCCACCCCTTCTATATGTTATCATCGAATCGTCTAGGTTGGAAGGGATTCCAACCATCAGCCTAACGCTCACAAAACCACCACTAACCCACGTCCCTCAGCACCACGTCTGCCCGGCTTTTAAATACGTCCAGGGATGGCGATTCCACCACTGCCCTGGGCAGCCTCTTCCAATGCTTGATAACATTGATAACAATGTTTCAGTGAAGAAATTTTTCCTAATACCCAAACTAAACCTTCCCTGGTGCAACTTGAGGCCATTTCCTCTTGTCCCATCGCCTGTTCCTCGGGAGAAGAGCCCGACCCCCCCTGGCTGCCCCCTCCTTTCAGGGAGCTGCAGAGAGCAAGAAGGTCTCCCCTCAGCCTCCTCTTCTCCAGGCTGAACACCCCCAGCTCCCTCAGCCGCTCCTCACAAGCCTTGTGCTCCAGACCCCTCACCAGCTCCGTTGCCCTTCTCTGGACATGCTCCAGCCCCCCGAGGTCTTTTTTGTGGTGAGGGGCCCAAAACTGGACACAGCCCTCGAGGTGGGGCCTCATCAGCGCCCAGTACAGAGGGACGGTCACTGCCCCAGTCCTGCTGGCCACACTGTCCCTGATACAGGCCAGGATGCTGTTGGCCTTCTTGCCCCCTGGGCACACTGCTGGCTCGTATTCAGTTGCTGCCGACCAACACCCCCAGGTCCTTTTCCCCTGGGCAGCTCTCCAGCCGCTCTGCTCCCGGCCCACAGCGTCCATGGGCTTGGGGTGACCCAAGGGCAGGACCCAGCACTTGGCCTTGGCCCATCGACCCAGCCTGGCCAGACCCCTCTGTAGAGCCTTCCTGCCCTCCAGCAGATCAACTCGGTGTCCTCTGCGGACTTACCGTGGGTGCACTCGATCCCCTCGTCCAGGTCATTGATAAAGATATTAAATGGAATTGGCCCCAATACCGAGCCCTGGGAAACACCACTTGTGACCAGCCGCCAACTGGAGTTAACTCCATTCATCACAACTCTTTGGGCCGACCCTCCAGCCAGTTTTTTACCCAGCAAAGCGTACACCCATCCAAGCCATTATTAATGGTAGGCTTTTCATCACCACAGCACAGTGCATCACCCTGCAGACAGAGAAGAGGGAAAGCAAGGGGCAATGAACATGGATAGCAGGGATCTGGTAGCGCATCCATTGCACAGACTGTCCTAATCTGCCTCCAGCTGGAGAAAAACGACAGAAAAATTGGCAGGAGGAGGTGACTGTCCTGGGAAGGTACTCCGAGGACATCAGAAGCAAATCAACGGGAGCCAGGGCAGCTCAGGCGGACAGCCTGGGGCTCCAGCAGCCACCGAGCCTTTGCCAGCCGCTGCAGGCTGAGATGCTCCCAGCAGCAGACGTGTTACCAGGGAACTCTAGTTTATATCTGCCCAGGTCTGAATATTTTTGATGAAGATCAGGTAGGAACTGGTTATCTAGATCTTTTTACGGGTAAGGAGAGGAAGGGAGAGATTTGTACCATTTAGCTCATCCTAAAAGTTAAAATTTATCCTCTCTGCTTAGCAGATACCTACCTCAGGGTGAGATGAACTGCACTCAGACAGGTTATTTCTATTTCTCTCCACTGCCCAGGCAGGGGTTTGACATAGGCTGATGCACAGAGCTGACTAGCTGTGGCCAAAGGGACTTCTTGTTCTGCCTTCTCTACTTCTGTTGCACGAAGGGCATCTTTGTTTCAGGTCCCTCTACAAAAATAGTTCATTTCCTCAAAGCCTAAAGAGGTCCTTGGGTGAACTGAAAGGCTGCTGAGCCACTGAGGTGGCCTCCCAGAAATAAACCCCTAAACTTACATGAAAAGAAGTTACTATTTTTATACCCTGTAAATCAGGACTGGGATGGTGAAACCATCTTTTCATCTTTACAGGATGAGAGAAGAGCTTATAGATCTGTAATACTGCATTTAATATCTGTTCAGAAAGGTGCCCAGAGGCGAGCATGTAACAGAAACGTGAAGCGAGAAGCCTTTGAGAAGAGGGACAAACAGACAGAAGTCAAGGGCTATCAACTCTGTATGCCAGCAAGAGGGGACAAGGGATGGCTAACCTGCAAAACGCCGCCTAGACTAACAGTCATGGTCCCCTCCAAAGGGTATTTCCACTCCAAAGGGTATTCCAAAGTGGATTTCCACTGTGGAAATCCAGATGTCTACAGTCCCAGTGTCCCCAGCAGTAAGAAAAGGGAATCTGCTGTGGGAGTTACGGTGTGCGCTAAGAGCTGAGCCCTGAGCTGCCGGCAGAGCCGCACAGCAGCTGCACTAACTTATCCGCCAGGTTAGTTTTAAGTAATGTATTAAGGTGCTGTGTGCTTGTTAGGATTTCCATTAGTCAAAGTTAAGGATTAAACCACGACTACTGCTGTTTTCAAGGTCATTTTCAGCAACGGGGAGTCCTCAGTGAAGAAATGAGGAGAGTCTTACAATCAAAGGAAAGAAAGCTCTTAACTGACACTAGCCCAAGCGTTTGTAGCGGCAGAAAGGGGAGAGCAGCTGGGGATCCACATTTGGGGTGCTGCTGAGTAAGGGAGAAGCTTTTGGGCATGCCCTTGCTGACCAGAGGGCATTGGTGCTGTGCCCTCTGACTGCCGAGATCACGGGTAATTACCTAAGCACTCAGCACGCCTGAGGGAACAGGGTTTCCAACCAGCCCTCCCAGCAGCTGGCTGAAGCAGACAACCCCACGGAGCATCCATTAACCAGCACCCGACCTCCATCCCCCCCTGCAGAACGGTGCTTAACTCAGGATCCCAACCCTCCAGAGAGGTCACAAAAGGACTCAAAGGAGGTTGTCAAGAGTTTCTATCAGCTCTCTACCTCCAACTGCTGACAGAAGCTCAGGTAGGTAGGTGGAGGCAAGTGCTTATTTGTACAGCTCGCAACTATAAGCTGCTTTCTCTCCCTTGCCATAGGGGACAAAAAGCCTGTACTCCCTTCCCAAAACAGTGGGTGAGGTGGGTGGGGCTTTTTTGTTGGCTGATTGGGGTTTTTTCCCCCCCCCAAAAAGGAAAAAATTATTTTAAAGAAATCAAGGAAACATTTTAATAAAATATGAAAACCCCATAAATCCTTTTTGGAAGGTCCTTTGAAACTGCAGTGTCATCTACAGGAGCAAAAGCCCCTCTTGCCTAGAAGAAACCAAACCATCCGTGGTTACAACTAAGAGCAGGCCAGGGCCAGGTCAGGATAAGTATCTGTCAAGATACAGGAAAGGAGCACAGTGAAAAGCAAAAGCTTCCATGTTTTAATAGGTCCAAAATTCCAGCCTAAGCACCTCAAAAAGAATACATGTCCAGAGAGGGGTGACAAGGATTAGAGATGGCTTCTCTACAGAGAAGAATTTAAAAGGATGGAGATCTTCAGATGTCTAATGGGAATGCGAGAGAGATCTACAGAATGCCGAAGAGCATCGAGATGCTCACAGGCAGCGCCGCACTTCACCCAACACAAGAACTGGGGACCATCAACTGAAACGACACAGGGCAGGGTCAAAAACAAAGCAAGAGGGGCTACCCCACACAAGCCAGCAGCACAGCTCTTTGCCGCAACATGTCACGACTGCAAATCTTTACTTGGTTTTGAAAAGCAGCTAAATGAATTCGCGGAAGAAAAGTCTACCAAGGGCTCGCAAAACATCAATAAATTGTTTCTGGGTTACCAAGTTGCCGAGCTGTGGATCCTGACAGGTAAGGGCATACACCAGAGGGATGCTGCTCCCCAGGCCCTGCCTGCAGTGCTCACCCAGGGCCCCCCATCAATGGGGCCTTTGCTGGACCCAGCCTGGCTTTTTCCATGTTACCTGGAGAGACTTTTGATGGATTTTCCTTGTGTTTATTGACTTTTTTTTTCCCATTCATAGCTGGATACATCTGCATCATTCAACTCAATCCCATCCAGAGAAGTTGTTGGGGTTTTTTTTATGCACCCAGTCTGACACCAGGGTAATTCCAACTTGAAGTGTAAGACCCTTCACCAGGTTACAACAAGGCCATACTTTCATCTCTCCACTCCAGAGCACGCTCCTCAACCTGAGGTGTGGCAAGAAGCTCTTCCAACGGAAAGCACAAGACATCTTGAAGCCAAACCAGGAGCACGAGGATAGGGACTACACCAAAAATGCTGTGTGCATGACTACTGGAGCTGACAGTTCAATTAATGCAGAGAGCACATTTCCTTCTGTATTCCAGTTGCTAATAGATCACATGAGGGACAATCCCATAGGAGACGTCACTATTTCCTCTAGCAGTCTGCCAGATTTTTTTTTTTTTTTTTTTTTTTTATAACATGGTTAACCTAAATTTTCATGTCCTCAATTTGAAATTCCAGCCCTTTGACTGTTTCTGCTGCTCTTCTCTGCGCTCCTTCCAACATAACGATACGCTTCTGGCAGTGGCGAGCCCGGAGCTGATGATAACACCTTGTTACTGCAGCAACGCTCAGGCTCCTGCCCACCCACAGCCCAATACGCAGATCACCATGTCGCCTTCTAACCCCGATTCAAACTATCGCCCTAACGACGCTTTCAGCGTATCTTCTGACATTCCCAAGCTCCAGCTTTCTTCCTCCCATCAGATTGCGCACATTTTGGGTTATTTCTTGCTGGAGGCATTAGAGGCACTTTACCTGAGTTTATCAGCAATCTGGCTGTTTTGGCTGTGTTTCAGTCTTTCCAGGTTCTTTTATACCATATTTTTCTGTGACTAACTATTGTGAAATTTCTGCTGCTTTGGTGGCACCAGAGCACGTTATTAACACAGTGTTAAATCTTCATTGAGAGATGACAGAGGAACTAGAATGCGAAACTCCAGCACTAACTTTGAAAGCAAAAATAAATCAATAAGCCACAAAACCTGGACGACTATGTCAGTAGTCCAAGGAGGCAAAAGGGGATTCCCGTCTTATTTACTTTTTTTGCCTGGTATGTTTCAGTAACAAGTTTAGGGGTAAACTTACCCTACCAACAACATCTTGACCACAGCAATAAAACTCCTCTGTATCATATTATTATATATAATACACAATACTATAGCACTCTTCTTTCCCATTCTTGTATTTAGTCTCATACATTTAGCAGCGGTAGAAAATTTGGACACAAAAAGAAAGAACAAAACCACCCACAGAGGACTGAGGCAGACTAGAATATATACTCACCATCCTCAGACACCCTCCAAAATCGCCTGGTTCAATCACAACTCCGTCTCTTCTCGTTCTTCCACTAGTCTCACCTGCAGCAAAGAAGAGACAACCCAGAGCAGAAGTTTAGATCAACAGGAATGATACTTCAGTATGAACATAGAGGGGGGGAAAAAACCCAAGAGCCCACGAGGCCCGCACCCTGTACCTATCGCTGCCAACCTCTATTTAGTGGCCTTTTCAGGAGCTGCTGGAAATCAGACTCAGCACCGTAGGGGAGACACCAAATCCCTTCGGTCAGGCACTACACACAGTACGCAGGGCTTGGTACCCACCAGCACACACCAGCCAGTACCCCAGAAGTGCAAACAACACACCTCGGGGCAGCGGCAGGGAGCTGAAGGAAGAAAGACGTGGTCATTACAGTTCCAGGACCTGGGGAGGATCCTTCTTCCTACAAAACTCCAGAGCTTGGAGAAGATTGCTGTGGTTTTGGGAGAAAATCATGTCTAAAATCAAAACTTGTCCTACCGAGGAGGCAGGGCAGGATGCAAGAGCTCAGTGCCGTGCAAAAGCCAGCAGCCCCTTCTGCCAGCTTTCCCCCCATTAGCAGGGAACAGGCGTTCAGCCAAGCAGCAAGGCTTGAGCATGGTCCTGCTCTAAGATGATCCTTTCCAACAGCACTGGATGATCCCAAGGTGATCCTGAGATTTCCATGGAGGAACAGACCCTTCCTGAAGGTTTACAGATCTCTCCGATATGGGATCACTTGATTACCAACATCTCTCTTGTCTGTCCAAATTCTGCCCTCTGTTCTGCTCTTCCAGCCCCACTCAGGGGACTGAACTACACGTGATTAAACATTGTCATCGGAAACGGGTTGGCAGCTGCTCTGTGCCCTCCCGTTCCCGGTGCCACTCACCCGGCTGCACAGCCCCTTCTCTGTAGCATGGAAATCTGCACACGTGTCCCAGCCAGTTTGAAAAATAACCATGTTTTAAGTGGGGATGTTCAGTATTTAAGCGTAGCCTGAAGATGGCTTAGATTTTACCAACCAAACCCGATTTCTGCCAGTCACACCAAAGCTCCAGGAACGCTCAAGGTCTTTGGTAAGTTTTGCCACCATTTATTTTAACCTTTTTCCTCCTTAGATGAAATACAAATGTCAACAAATGTGGAACTGGAGACAATCTAAACATCTTGCATAACACAACCCGCCTGAGAATTACTTCTCCTTCCGCCATTGCGGGATAGGGTCGGTGACAGGAGAGTTTCGGAATAGCTCCTCAAGGCTTTTCTTCCACTCAGGGATTTCTCTCCCAGCCCAGAATTAAGCGAGGCTTGACACCCCCGCATCAGAAGGCCAAGCTAGATGCCAGCACTAAGGACTCATTTTTGAAATGTAATCTTCCCGGTGAGCAGGCAGCACGCACGTCCTCCAGCTCCCCCAGCACGGCCGCGCCATGCAGGAGGGAGCCCCAGCCGCGCTGCCAGCCAGCAATAATTACCCTTGGACTTTCAGCTAATTTCTCCTGTCCTGCCATGCACTCAACGAGAAAGGACAGGAGAAAAGAATGGGAGTTCAGAAAGGATTCAAAACTTGTGCGCTATATTACCTGACATTTAAGAGTAGATCACCAAGTTCCAGGAAAATAAGGAAAAAAAACCTATGATGGGAATTAACTTTTTTCCCCTAGGAAAGCAGAAAAAGCCAAATACTGCAATATCTCCCTTCAGACCCGGATCCAGCCTGTCTCTTTTCAACTATAAAAGCCTTTTGCCCCCACTATTTAGCAAAATGACCACACTTATCAGACTTCATATAGTGAAAAAAAATAAAAAATAGTAGTAGCAGCTTACCACCACCAACACCAGCAGGAGTTGCTACTAACTGGCAACTTACAAATTAGGTGAAAAGCACAATTAGCAAGGGAAGTAAAATGTTAAGTACGCTTCGTTCACTAGACTGAAGATATCTGCATTATTGATAACACCGAATGACACATGAGTACTTTTCCTGCAGTACGCTTTGTACCAATTTATTAAATCATTGCTAATGGCTACTTCAGTTTCTCACTTCCCTGTAGGAGAAGTCGGTAATCGCTAGAAACTGCGACTCTCTTTGGCTACGTCATGTTTGAGGATGTTTCTCCTCGCTCCCGCCCCCCCGCTGCTCTCGGAAGCCAGTTGCCCAGAGGAAAGCAGGCCAGGGCGGCCGGGGCTCCGCAAGCCGCATTAGCTCAGCCCGCAGGAATGCTCCTCCGCCCCCAGGCCTTCCTCCTCCGCCCCGGGGAAGCCATAAAGCTGAAGGGGTTCCTGAGGATTTGTGGAATGAAGGAAGCCAGGGGATACCACAAATACACCAAGTGCTGCTTGTCCCGCCAAGGACCTCCAGCACTACCCGAAATACACCTGGCCCAGTCCACCCATCCGCAGGCACCTTTGCCCGTGCGCTTGTGCAGCTCCACGTGCTGGCATTCCAAACACGTCCCCCTGCTCCAGGGCTGGCTGGGGTCCTCCTCCTTTCAGAGGCTCCCGGCTCTGCCGCTGTGGCCCCCAGCCCTTGGGAGGGAGGACAACACCTCTCTGGGCTGGCACCTGCCACCTCTCCTGCGGGAGTCACACGCGTGGCCTCGTGTCTGCTCAAGGAGCGCTTTCCCATGCAGGAGGCTGGATTCCCCCAAAATCCAGGCCAGAAGCTTCTGTAAAATATCGGTCACAGGGGCCGGGCTGGAGCTGGCCACCTGCTATGCCCAGCCAAGGTAGAGGCTGACGCTGCCAAATTAAACCAAGAGGGGACCAGAGAAAGACAAGACAAAAAGGATGAAACTGGAGGGAAGATAAAAGAGCGTGATGCCCTTTCCCACACGGATGGAAACCACAGCCCAGAGCCCCAGGTGTTCTGCTGCCATGCAATCACAGGCAGAGCACGTGGCTTGTGCCCCACAGCCAGGGGCCAGCAAAGCCAGCAGCCCCTTGCCCTCCCCACTGCTCGGCTGGGGCAGGCGCAGGACGGTGCTGCTGGTGCCGGTCCTGCCGACGAGGACAGCAGGTGATGCTGCCTGACACACCGCAGCTGGGGGAAGTAGAGAACATAACTCGCTTCACTTGAGCATTCTTATAGCCTGTATCCTATCCTGGAACTATAAATCTCAGAGCCAAACCCTCAGATAATAAGGAAGTGTTCAGGGTTGAGAACACTCGTAAAAACCTCAGTTTGCTCTCCCCAAGCCCCTGTGACTCACGTGCCTTATTGCACACTTCGTTAGGCAAACGCCTGATTTCCTCCAGGGATCTTTGCCTCTCCCAGAGCGAAACAGAGCTGCAGGGACCGAAGCAGCGGCTGTCTTGAAACCTCCGCCCTGGTTTGCTGCTAACAGAGACGCGAGGGCTTGCAGAAAAGAGCCTGGGCAGCAGGAGTGAGCTCTGCCTGCGGAGATGGATCTGTTGTCCTCATCCGGGATGCTCACCCACCACCCGAGCCAGACATGTCACAGACAATCAGCGACTATTCTCCATTTTCTGGATTGCAGCTCCAGACTCAAACACCCGGGTTGCCTCTCAGCTACAAGCCAAGTCAAGGTGTGATACAAACTACACGCGCTGGAAAACCCGACTCTCCAAGCAAAGAATTAGGCTGTCAAAAAATCAGAAGAAACATTTATTCTCTCTTTGCCTCTCCACATCTCACGGAGGTGCCATGAAAGCTTATCGTTGCTTCACCAGTGTGTATTTACAGGAGCCTCACAGAAAAGCTTGTGAAAAGCTTAATAGCCCTGCCTTCAGCACAGCTTGATTAACGATGGCGAGCCAGGCTTAGGAAATGCTGAATAATACGGCACAGCAGGGCCGGTCCCTGCCATGGCCGGCCACCAGCACGCTGTGGGGGGCAGGGGTCCCTTGGGAGGGAGGAAGGATGCCCGTCGGGGCACATGGGGGTATTTCGGATGCACATGTGGAGCTTTGGAAAGGTGGGAAGCGCAGCAAGCGCCCACTATGGCTTCCAGCCTCGTTAGCGCTGCTGTGACACAGCTTTCGGTGCACCCCCCCGGTGCGGTGGGTGGCCTCGCTGGCAGCTACACGCTTCCCGCTACGAGACTCGTTTTTAATTGCTTATAAAACTTCGCCAATTGTTTGCAGTTGGAGTGAAGCTCTCTGCGCTCAGCGCCTGCCCCAGGCAGTGATTTTGTTTTAATTTCAGCTAAAATAGTAGAGTTAGTCCTTATGTACTTAACGGGGAAAAACAAGTCCTAGTATTAAACAGGAGATGTTAGAAGAAACAACCAGGAACCCTATTAGCCTTATTTTGATCCCAAATGAAACAGAACAGCCATCTCAAGCCTCTCAACTAATTAGAGGCTAAAAATATAATTGTCAGACCACATAGTTACATGCAAAGCAGATTGTATGGGACGGTCTTTGTTATTTTAAGCAAAATTACAGGTCCGAGGGCTCTTTCTAATGAAGACCGCTACCAGCTGGTCTTCAACAACAAAAAGCTTTTTACTGATGAATAACTATTAAAAGAAAAGATTGGGCTACCAGAGCTGAGGAATGTCACAGTAATAGCAGATGACGATGACAAGTTGCCAAAGTATTCGGATTGCTCTGCAACGCTAAGTGACTGTAACTGAACTGCGTACGGGTATGGCCAGAGGCAAGGTATGAATTCAGAGACCCAGAACTACCCACAAGACGAAGGGCTGCTGTTTTCCAGGCCATGTACCTTAGAGGACCCCACGGTCACCTCCACACGAGCTACCGAAGAAGGAGCAGGCAAAAAGTCTACTGCAGTAATATATAAAAGTAGTAAACAGCAGAGGCAGTGAATTGATGGCATTTCTGTCCCCAGCGCTGCTGGGGCCATGACTACAACTGCCTCCAGGCGGCCAGAGCTAAGACGGCAAGTTTGAAGCAGAAAGACAAAACCCATCTAGTCATCCAAAGCGAAAAACAAGCTCGCATAAGCAGCTTAAAAAAAAAAAAATAATAAAAGGAAGACTTGCTCAATATGTTTAAGTATTTATGTAAAGTATAGGCAGCTCTGGGCAAGTCTGCTGACAAGGATATAACTCAATCCAATTACTGGTAGATGAAGTTTCAAAATTGGATAAATTCCATCAAGCTTATGAAAAAAAGCTGGCCTTTTTATTGATTAGAGTACTTAAAAGGGATCAGATACTATTTTTTGTGCAGGTCTAAATACGTGAATCCTGACAGGCCTGTGAGTAAGCAGAGCTGCCCACAATGCCCTCGGCACACCCCAGCTCCGGCTGCTCTTCCCGAGGAGATGGGTGACTCAGGATTACAGACCGTCTCACACTCAACGTCAACCTACCTGCGAGATGTGGGGAGGGAAAGGGATGTTCTCCCACGGGAACGCAGGTACCCCAATGCTGCACCTGCACCACCCGTCCCAAGTACCAGGGGACGGTCTCAGACCAACAAGGAACAACAAACACATGGGCATCATCTCGCTCAGCCCACAGCGCAGAACCACGTCCTGCCCAAGAGCTGAACTGCCCTGGCTGCCCCACAGCCGCCGTGGCAACCGGGAGAGGGTAACGGCCTGCAAACCCTTCCTGGCCCTCCAACCCAAGAGTCAGTTCATGATTAAAATGCCCTGAAAGTGTTTTCCTTCCTGTTTAAAAACCTCTTTGAAGACTGATTAGGCTCCACTTGCGTTCAAAGCAGGAACATCAAACATAGGATTGCACCCAGGAGATCAGACCAGGACACATAAAGCAGCTCTTTGCAAGACAGCAGAGAGACTGGGGAAAGCTGCCACAGCCAGAAACGTTCCTGACTACACAGCACTGTCCTAGAGAAGAAATTCATCTTTTCGCCCCCCAAAACATACCCAGATTTGGCTAGTGCATCGCTAGTCCTCATGCACATTCTCAGTCCAAGTTGATACAGCTGTGCAGCGAAGACGGCAGAAGCCGTCCTCCGAGCCAGCACCGTTACTGGTCACAGAGTCACACGGGTGACATCGGGACAGGTTATCCAGCCCCGCTGGACTCATAGCTAGGCATTGAGCAGAGAAACAGGATAGGCATGTGCCAGCTGCAGAGGAGGGAAGCTGAACGTGTGCACGTGGACAAGATAACCGTGAGTGCAGAGCAACAGGAGGATGGAAACCAGATCCACGCTGTGAGAGCTGATCCCTAAGGGAGTGCCAAAGAAGCGGCAGAGCGAGGGAGAGAACAGGCAGAGCGAGTTTATGGAAGGGATTTCAGGAGCACAACTGCCATGGAGTCAAACCTCCCGAATGGTGAAGGTGGTGAGGATAATTTGAAGATTTTGCCAACCTCAAGGTTTTTGCACCAGCAGTTCTAGTAGAGCAGGTACGGCAGGTTGAGGAGAGGAGGGACTTCAGTCTGCATGGGCTGCCTACAAGGGACTGACCATGAAAGTAGGAAAAAAGTCAACAACAGGAGTTAAGCAGGAGCAGAGGCGAGCTTTGGCTTTAAGAACGGAGAAACTACACAGCATGGGGAAGGATTCAGAGGCAGGTGAGAAACTGAGAATAAGGGGGAAGGGGAATGGTGTAACAGGGAGGAAGAGACAGCACGGGGTGAGAGGCAAGAGGATAAACCAGAGGAGAACTTGTGCCTGGTGCAGAGGAAGGAGAAGAGTGAAATGCAGGGAGGGAGGAGGGGATGTTGACACGGTATTTTGTCTTTTTCCCTCTGCAGAAACAAGGTCCTCTGCAGTAAAAAGGAAGGAGAAAAGACTGGAGAAGCCAAAGATGTGCCCAGAGGAGCCACGGGCTTAATGCCTGGCAAAGCAAAGCTCTTGTTTAGCGATGAGCAGAGCAGATCCAACACGAGCCTTGAGCCCACAACTCTGCAGGCAGCCTGGCCCCAGAGTGCTGCAACGGATGCGCCACTGCCAAAAGTGAGAATGAACGTGAGACATTTTGGAAAAGTAAATAGTTGAGAGGAGAGATGGGCTGGAGATCACAGAGCCTGGCAAGAGAAACACAGACCCCGAGGGCAGAGATGCTGGTGGCTACAGGGGTCTCCGCTCAAGCTGGCATGGGGTAAGGACCCCAGGGCGGGACCAGCACCAGGGCACGGGCAGTTTCGGGGTTCGTGCTGGTGAACAGCGTAGAAGTGAGGAGTGCCGAGGGTGAAAGAAACAGCGAAAGCGGCAGCCGTGAAAGGAAGGATGCAGGAATGCAGAAGAGGGTGTGGGGAGCTGGAGGGAGAAATGGGCAAGCAAGCCTAGAGCTCCGGGGAGGAAAACACCACCAGAATTTGAAAAATGTCTAAGTCAATAGGCTGGGCCAGATACATGCATGCAGTGAAGACCTGCCACCCATCTCTGCGCTTCAGGCCCAGGGAATAGCTTATTAGCCTGGGGACAATATCAAAGCAGTCTAACGACAATTTGTTTTGTGGAAGAGTGAAGAAAAAGGGGAGGGGGAAAATCCTTACAGCGCATCTAAGCTGCAGGACCACTTCTCCAGCACCACTGTGTCCATCCCATCCTTTCCTCCACCAAGGTCACCCTGCCACGTCTCGCTCAGACAGGAGTCAGGAGGGATGGATACACAGAGGAGCCAGTAAGAGTTTAGACCACATGCATGGGCAGACAGACTAATGGACTCCAGCTCGTAGGACACCTATGGCAAGAAGGGTCCAGCAGTGCCACCCAGATGTCATCAAGGTGTGCAGGATTATGAGGGAAGAGAACAGAGCCCAGTGCTTTGCCAGACCCCTAACGAGCACTGCTATCCATCACTGCAATGATTGTAAGCATAATTAATTTCAGCAGCATGCCTGCCTGCCAGCTGACTCCACTCTTTACATTAATGACAGTGAAATCAGACTTTCAAGGGGAAACCAGTAATTGTGAAGGAAGCCCCACATACCGCAGAGCGAGGACCATTAGTGTCTTACTCAAGACCATCTCCTTTCTCTTACCAAAGCTGTGGCAATGAAATACCTTCCTCTTCCAGTGAAGCAGCCAAGGGGCTGGGGGCAGCCGGTGGCACCAGGTGGCAGCAGCACGCCAGGGATGCTCCCCTGCCAGGTCAGCCTCTCCCTCCTCCTCCATCTTCTGAACAAACTGGCAGAGAACAGGGCCTGGCGAAGGCTCTGCACCATGCCACATGCCCTGCCGTCACTGCACTGATTCATCTCCCATCGCAGACAGCAAGAAGCTGAGACGCCAGCAAAGCGCCAGACAGACCCCTCATTTATTCCAGGGGCACATGGAGGAACCATGGACCTAAACAGCCCCCACCGCCCCCATGCCATCCCCGCCCTCCAGGCCTTTCATCCCGAGCCGGCAGAGAAGGGATTCAAAGCCAAGGCTCCGAGCTGAACTTCATAACCACGGGACTAACGGAGACAGGAAGCACAGCTTTGGCAAGCATTTCCAAAGCCCCCTGTAACTCCAGGCTGTTGTTCTCCAGTTCTGTTTGCTTTTCTTTAAAAAAGCAGTTGGGACATTTCGAGTCACAATTAAGCCTTTATTCAAGTACAAACAATTGCCTGGTCCCTACCCAAAGCGGTGCAGATGGACCCATCCCAGCTGCAGTCCAGGCTCCTGCCTGCTCCTAGTCCTCTGCCTGCAGCCCTGGGGGGACGTGTGGGCGCTGGGCTCCCTCGGCTGCTGGCAGCCCCGTTACCTCCCTCCACACCACGCCGAGATCAGATTTTATCTCAATCTCAGGAAGGAAGCAGCAACAACTTCAAGGAAACGGTGCCTGCACTACTGAGGTCACATCCCAAGCCTCCGCGCTGGAGAAGTGCTGTCTAAACCAGTCTCTGCGCAAACACTCATTTCTTCGTACGCATCAGGAGAATTCACCTTTTAATTCCCGTCAACTCGTGGAGTCTTTGACAGCCGCAGTTCTCTTTGAAAGGCCGTCTTTGTGACTGCAGAAAAAAGCCTGAAATACGTGACCCAAATGCACCAGAAGGCTCAGAAATCAAAAGATAAAGTCCTGAAGTGTGCCGCTCCCCCTCTCCACCCCGCACCAATGCTCCCCAGCCAAGCTCACAGCTCTTCGGAGCAGCCCACTGTGATACGCTTGTACTCACCATCTGGGTACTTTAAAGTAATTTCAAGTAAAGAGCAGCAACACAACTTCAGCCCAGTTGCTGTTACAAATATAACTTCTATTATTCTTTTAGGCAGGTGTGTATAAAAGTATTTTAGAAGTCTTGAGGTTTGTAAGGCATCTGCCTGCAGCCAGAAGACAGGACTGTTGGGGGAACCATAGCCCTCGGTAAAGTAGAGGCCAGGCAGGACACCTTTAGCATCCAAACTGGTACTACACTAAACTGGCACCTGTCTGCAAGCATCTGAATGCCCTCTGGGATTCAACAGAAAGTGTCTGAAAAAGAAATATTGCTGTTATTCCAGGTGATCATATGCCCTATAACAGTCCTGCAACACTACTGGGTTTGACAGCCCTGAGATGGCCACGCTCCCAGCTCTGGCTGTGTCTCCTCTGCGCTGAAACCCCAGGGCTTGTTCTGCATGTTCTGGCCCAGGCCAGAACCCATGTGCCATCATTCACATACAAAATTTCTAGGAGATCCTGTTTTCTCCAAGGGTAATTTTCCTCCACAGGAAGAAAAATGAACCATTTTTAATTACTTGCATGAACACGTACATGAAAAAGCTACCACCGAAACTAGAGCAGGTCTGAGAGGACAACAGAACATCCAAGATTTCTTCTCTTGACTCACCCAAATCAAGTCACCCAAAACAAGCCCAGTTTCCCCGGCAGCCTCCCCGCAACCAGCTGCACTGACGAGACGAGGAGGATCCTGCAGCGCTGACAGCAATGTCTAACTGCTTGAAATGCAGCTAGGAACACACGTCTCTGCTGAACACTCCTGGTGGAAACCCAGTTCCTCTCTAAAACTTGCAATAATTGCACCATTATCAAATTAAATACACAACTCCACCTTCCACAGGAAGAACGCTCTAAAACAGAGCGACAAACATCTGCTCAGGGTTTCTACCATCAAGCTACAGGAAGACAGATGACCACAAGATGAGAGGAAAACCCTTGAGAGTTGTTATTAATAAGCTAAGAGCTCACTTTCAATTGCACATTCAGCTTGAAATCTCTCGCTTTTTGCTGAGCATGGTCATCCAACGGTCAAACCTGCCAGCTCTTGCAGAAGTGCCGACTTTGTGGGCAGCTTATCCGGATGGTACGTTATAACGACAGCTTGGACGTCCTCCTTCTTTGTGCCACTGCGGAGAGGAGCCCTCTCAGGACTTTGTGTTGTCACCGCTGCTCTTCCAACCAGGCACATACAGCAATGAACTCAGAAACTTGCCCTTCACAAGGCTTTTGTGGGGGTGGTTTCCCTCCCAGTACCAAGCAACACCTGACCTGGCCCTTAACAATTCCCCTCCTGGCCTTTAACAATTCCCCTTTCCACCCTAAGCCCCCAAAATCTCTAGTTTACGAAGGTTAAAATGGAGCCTCTGGTCTTTAATTTCTAGGTATCTGGAGCCTTCAAAAATGTTTTGCGCTTTAGCATTAGAAAATCATCTGAAGGGATTGCCTTGCACACTGACCTGCTTTCAATTAATAAACTCACCTCAAATGACATGGGCAGGACACTGAGTTCAGGTGAGCTTAACTGCTACCATCTCTGCTCTCTACCAGGAGCTTAACTGTTTCTAAAAACAGTGCTGTCCATGACATCCTCTCAAAAGGCACTCTGAGAAAGGGAAGCCCCCAGCCAATCAATAAAAGGAAAGAGAAGGCAATTTGATATATATAGCAAGTCCCCTGCTTATCTAGCAGCAAGAGCTGCATAAATTCACACACGCTGTCCCATCCCTGCTGCCAGCTTCCACCAGGACAGGGTATGAAGACGGCCACACGATAACCTCGGTACTGAAAGAAGCCTGAGCATTTATACTCACCTGCTGTAGTTCACACAATTTTTTTTTTAGTGCTAGGAACAGAACCTGGGATTTCTTACCTTTAATAACTGACTGTATTAAAACTGATTAAGGATCAAATTCCTGCCTGTAAAAGGTTTAGGATAAAAATGAAGCACATCAGACTTACTGTATCTAAACACAAAGACAAATCTCAGGAGCCGAAGGGTTTTCTATTGTCTTTGCTCAAATACGAGATAGTCACCTTCCTCCCATCAGCACATCACTGACACGCACAGATGAAACCCTGTGGCCGCTGAAACCAGCGGCAGATGTATTAGCAATTTCAGCCAAAGCCACATTTTCCCCAGCACTGCATTTTCACTTCAGCACATGCTGCCATGCAAGCCAGCACCCAGGGCTGCAGCACAGCACCTCTGGGTGCCGACACACCGGAGAACAGGCAGAGCCAAAAGCCACGTCTTTGAAAGAAGTCAGAGTCACAGCGTTTGAGGAGGTGTCCCACTCCCCATCCTCTGTCACTCCAGTAACAATCCTTTCTCTGTGATTTTTGGGGGCCAGGGGAAGCGGGAGCAGCAGCACAGCCATCTGCAGCACAAGAGTGGTGGGATCCCACCTGCCAGGCTCCCAGCTCCCCAGGGATCTCCCATGGATGAGCTGGCTGCTCGTTCGAGCTCCAATTCTGACTGCTTCGTCATTAGCAAAACATGCTGAAAATGTGACTTCCTCTGCTAAAAGTCTAAGCAACTTCCTCTTATATTTCAATAAAAGAAGGCAAGCCTACAGGCGGAACAGTTTCTGTCGTACTTCTGGAAACTCCTCTAGTAAAAACACCTGTTGAAGAAGGAAAGATGCAGTAGAAGAGAGAGAAAGGGAGGGAGAGGGTTTCGCTTTTCATCAAGTCTGTGTTTTATTATAAAACAAAACTGTTAGTTCACTTCACAGGACAAAAATACTTTTGCTTCCTCTTTTGCCTCATTTAGCAATGGCAATGAAAGCTCTGCACACTGTTTCCTAACGAGGCAGTTAGGCGATCTGCGCAGAACCTCTGCATTCAACAGTTTTATATTAAAAAACAATCTCCATTTACTCTCCTTGCTGAACAAAACAGGCTCTGTCTAGGATCACCTTATCCGGCATCGAGAGGTGCTTGGCTACCCTCTTTCCGATGGAAACGCAGAGAGTGGGCAGCAGAAAGGTATCTGTCTGCCCACTGGCGTGCCGGGGGGGTGACACTCCCCAGAGAGCAGTGCTAGCAGGCTGAATATATTAACCTTTGGAATTACAGAAAGGGGAAAGAGCAAAGAACAGAAAAGGTAAGAAAAGATCTCATGCCAGTCCAAGAAGTACAAAGGACAGGAGGGAGGGGTATGATTCAGTCTTTTGCTGGCACATCCCAGCCCTGGCATCTACTCCCCCCATGGATACGCATCCAGTTGGTGCTGGCTGCCTGCCGGTAACGTGGCATTCCCTCCGGTAACGTGGCATTCCCTCCGGCAGCTGCCTGCAATATGTCTCCAAGCCGCCCTGTAATGAGCACAGTACCTTGGATGCGAGAAGCTACTGGCTCTCCTAACGGGAACAGTCAGTGGTGTGAGTCAGCCACAGGCACAAGAAAGGACATTACCAATTCTTCAAACAAAAGCATACCTGTTCATTCATTTCTTCTGATCATTTATTCGTCTTAAGGTACTGCAGGGGCTTCCCCGAAGGCCCTACTCCTCTCTAAGTCTACCAAATGTCAGCCTGAGGCAGCTCCATTAATTATCACTTCCTGCACCAAGTCTCATCCCTCACCTTCAGCACGCAGAAAAGCTCCTCTCCAACACGGTTCTTCATGCTACCAACCTGCTGTGCTACAGACAGAAAGCATCTGCTCTTCTAGGGTTGTCACTCTGATAATTCACAGTATCACAAACAGAATCAACATCATCGCGTAATGTTTAAAGCAAAGATTAATTTTCCTCAGGTCACCTCTCTGAATGATGCTGCCTCCCCAACGCTCCCACTGGGTATTCTCACCAGGCACGGCAGACGCCCACTCGAAGGATCACAACCGCCAGGCTGAGGAACAGAAATGGGGCTGTCGCAGCCACTGGGACAGCATCAGCAGAAGAACCAGAGCTAAGCTGCTCCACCAACAACTTTAAGGTACCGCTTGCACTCCAGGCAGAGGAGCACTTGACACTGCCCTGTGAGATGGTGCAATCTAGCAAAGTTACAGGGAAAGTCTGGGACTTGTTCTTCGGTCCCCTCGGGGATTTCTGCACGTATCTCCAATACACCGGAGTCTCCCACCACAGCCCCTTCCCTTACTGCAGGACTTCTCATAAAAACATTGTATGTTCTTGCTGTTATGTGCCTTTAGTTACAACTGCTGCTAGGATGACGCACCACAGCTTCAAAACCCCCTGGAAAATAGGGACTTCACAGCTTAAACAAGCACTTCTCCTTTGAAATCAAGGTACTTTCTCTTCCCCATAGGCAGCTAAATCCAAACATGAAAGCACAGCATACATCAATAACAGACATTCAGAGCTCAATATACTTTTCACCTGCCTGAGTTAGAGGCAACAAGGCCCTGAGGAAGGCAGCAGGGTGGGAGCAGGGACAGAAAGGATACACTGCACTGGGTTGTCCCAGGGATAACAAAGCTCCCTAAATCTAGTAATAGAATTACTCTATCAAGGCACTGTACTGCTTGAACTCCAGCACCAACCTGAGCACAGCAGTGTCAGAGCCAGCATCAGTACCAAAATTCACAATCATTTGGTTAACATACCATCGGGTCAGCTGGGCTACAACTTTTATGCGAAGAGCCACCGCTGACCTCAGCTCTGTCCCTCTCCCTGGACACGGTGTTATTCTCTCTTCCCGCAAAAGGGAAAGAGGCAGCACGCAGAGCCTTGTGGAAACCAGGTCCACAGATGGAGGAGTTGCCTTGCGGCAAGCAAGCTGAGATTTCTCTTTGCCCAGTCTCCCTTTCTCCCTGTTCACAGGTACTTGCTGGGTTCGCACGGATACCCATGGCCTCTGGATGTCACTGTATTGCTGGAGAAGGTGCACAGAAACAGGGGGCACTGAGAGCTTTCCTTTCCTAAAGAAGTCGCCTCTTGTCAGCCGCTTGTAAAGGGCGTGGATATGAAAAATGCAAACCAGTAGCTCCCCTGACAGAGAAATATTAAGATCTGGCACTTTCTAGAAGCAGATGATCTCCCTTCCATACCAGACAGGTGACGAACAGCCTTGTACAGGTGAGAGAGATGTTTGCAGAGGACTGAGAAGAACCAGGCACGTTGTCTAAAAGCACAAAGGATTCAAATAGACAGAAAGAAAAGCTGATACCCCAGACAGAGGAGACAAATAAATCGCCCTGCAGGGATCCCAGCCATTACGGCGTCTAACCCATTGGGACTGTAGGGAAATGGCTGCCCAGGAGCATGGCAGACACAGAGGCAGGCAGACACTCATCACACCAGGACTCAGCAGCAGTTCCCCAAGTCACAAGGATCTCAGCTTTAAAAAACAAAACAAAAAAAAGCAGCAGTGAACTGTAGCATCAAAGGAAATAACTCCCACATACAGAGGACATAAAAGTGTCAGGCTGTGACAAACCCTGCAGTCACACCACTCGTCACACTGCAGGAGCATCAGAGAGAGAATGAGGGTCTGACAAGGGCCCAGATCTACCCAAGGGTGCAGGAAAGTTGACAACAGGATTCCAAAACATCAGCTGTACTTCAGCCCAACCAGAAGGAAAATTTAACACCCCAGGACACTAGTAATGTACAGCAGACACAGCATCCTCAGCAGTACATAAAGCATCTTTAAAAAAAAAATACATCTCTGATGCTTCCAGAAGACTTCACCAAATTCCACTTTGCTGTGCATCTTCCCACCAACCCCCCAAATACGTTACAGCTGCTTTTCCCCCCTCCAAACACAGCCTTCTGCACCCCTGCCACAGGCTGCTCTGTTTCACCCCTGACTTCAGCTTCCTCCAGCCTCGTGCCTGAAGAGACTGACTTCCACCTACCCAAGTCTGACCTTCAGGGCAACACAGGCTTTTTGGTCTGCACCCAGATGCCATGGGATTGCTCCAAAGATTTCAGCAAGATTAGAGCATTTTAGCCTTTGGGGAATTCAGTCTAACATTAGAGAAGGAAGGCAGAAGTGGCTTTGGCACTGGGGCAGCTGCAGCCCTGACCTGGTGGGAGGCAGGAAGGGGGCTGTGCAGTATGGCCAGAAAGCAGAAGCAAACGATGCCGACTGGGGTGAGAGACAATGACTCTGGGGCTCCTTACATCCTCCTAAACCTACAGCTGAACCCCCCGGATCACGAGGAACCCCTCAGGTGATGGTGGTACCTGCAGGCAAGCCGTGCTGCAGGAAGCACAGGCACCGACCCGAGCTCAGGGCTGGCAGCCAGCCACACTCTCCCCAAGTACCCTCGGCAAGACGTTCTCAAAACTGGGTGTAGGTGCCTCATAAACAAGATACTAAAGAGGACAACGGCTTCTCGGTCACATTAAAAGAGTGACATAGAGTTCTACCTGGCTCGTCACGTTGTGCGCTGGTGGTACCAAGTGCTATGTGCCAGTCATGCTCCAGCAATAAAGTGAACTTCCGCTGACCACTTTGAAAGATTTAAAAAAAAAAAAAAAATTTATTGTGAATCCAGTTGAAATAACAGAGGCCACTGAATAGATTTATGCTGGTTTGCCACAAGGCGCTCATCCACTCAGAGAAAGCTGGCTACTTCAACAAGTTTATAGAATAAAACAAAACAACAAAACCCCCTGAAGCTTCCAGAAGGAACAATGCAAACTGCACCCCTCGCTTGGAGCAGTTCTCGGTTTCAACAGAGACCATCAGAGAAAAAGACTGGCAGAGTTTAAGCAATTGAACTGACTGTAAAATAGAAATGCTCTGAGGGTCCTTACCATAAAGCTGTCACTCACAAGCAGTACCATGTCCAAGCACGTTCTGCCAGAGAGAACAATTCCACAATTTCATTTTGCAATGAAGAACTGGTCAGGTTGGAAAAGGAACTATGACTCCGCTTTCCAGTCAGTGTTGAGCCATGAAATGGAAGAAAGCCGAGCTCTAGCAAATACCCTGTCGTGAATGTGGGCTTAAGTTCAGATACAAGACTTTGCCCCCGAGCAGATAACTTGTGAGCCGTGTCTACCTATGCCTCTGCTGCCAGGACAGACTCCTCCAAAGAGGGGTGGAGCTGACGGCAGTCAGCAGCCTCAGCAAAGTCATCAGATTTGGCCTCCTGCTATGTCTCAGGCCAACACAGAGCTCATATTTTGCTATCAGAACAGTCCCATCCACTTTATTCCTAGCTAATACCATTCCCAAAGCTTTGGGAAATCTCAGTCCTCATCGCCATCCCTCCTGTGAGTGCCATGCCACATCCTGTGCAGCGCGATCAGATCCGCACTCTTGCAAGAGACAGCACGATATTTCTTTCCCCCAGGAAAATAAATATTGGCAAAAGCAAAACTCTATTGTGCATGCCCAGGACAGCTGACCTTCACGGGGTTTAGAGTGCATGAGATCAGCGGTATCAAACACAGTGTTGAGCAAAGACTCCACCTAGAAGATAAGCGATACGATCAGCGAGGGAAGGAAGATTGGTATTGCTCTTACCAGAGACTAAAAGGAATAAGGCACCTTCAAATGTACACAACAAAAAAGGAAGCCTCTGAGGCCAATAACTTGATACGTGTTGAAGCACAATATACAGACAAATAACTCTCCCCTCTTGGGATAGGCCCTAGGCAGGCTTCTCCCTCTTGAAAAAGAAATTTGAGGGCATCTCTCAACTGGGAAAGAGCAACAAAGTCAAAATAATAAGTAACAACAAAGTCACTCCCACTGCTAAAAGCAGGAGCTGCCTGTTTAGTTTTGGTGTTGCTATGTCCCACTAACGGTATCTCCCCCAGGAAAGGCAAGACACCGCTTTCAAATCTACCATAGATCACTACGGTCTCCAGAAAGATGCTGCAAAACAAAACCCATGCAAAACAACTTGCACGATTCGATTCCCATCCCCAGGGAAAGAGAAGGAGCAGGAGTCCCTAGCCCAGAGGCAGACCCAGACACGGCAGAGGAACGGAGGCTCCAGGCCCAAACCCCAGCACGAGGAGGCTGAGCACAACCCAGCGGGAGAGCTGTCAGGGGGCTGTGTCGGAAGGACTCTCCACAGACCCTGAACCTCCATGTGTGTCAAACCCTCTCGGCAGCCGTCAGACTGACCAAACCAGAGATAAACGAAGCAAAGCTGGAGGGAAATAGATGGCAGGAAAGGGGGATGTGTGTGTGCAGCCCAAAAAGGACTTCAAGAGCTTAGAGAGAAGGGCTCCGCAGTACCAGCATGTGCTCTCTGGCAGGAAAACAGGCTCCTTTCAAACAGGATTCAACCACTGGATGCGATTCAGCTTCATTTCAGCTCAAGTTCCCAGTGAAAAGAACTGATTTTCCTGCATAGGCAAGGAATGGGGCACCACGTTAGCGTACACAGCAGCACAGTGCATTAACTGCTGCCGGAGCCTTTCAAATCAAACACAACGTCTAACGCTCCAGCTGCAAAGCTGAAACACCTCGCAATAGGCAGTTTCCTTCCTCGCAGAAATTCATCATCTCCGACAGAAAGTATGCCCAGCTTCCTGGGATTTAGTTGTGGGCCACGAGGTGCAGATGCAGTTCTACTTGTTGCAAAGGCAGAGAGCAAGAGAGCAAACAAACAACACGCACTCGAAAGTAGGCCTGAACGGGTATTTACTATTTATAAGCTAATCATCTGATCCCTCCTAAGGGAAATCCTATCCTTTCAGGCTGTTGGGAGCGCACGTAACTGCACAGTCTCGGCAGGACTGCTAGGAAGAAACAGAAGGGAAGCAATTATACCGGAGAGGAGTGCACTCAAAGTGCCCAGACAAAATTCCTCCCTGCTCCATAACAGCGCAGGCATCCTCCTGGAGAACAAGCCAGGGATTACGTGCAGGGATTAATCTGTTACGCTAATTTGCTAAGAGCAAAGTAATTTTTTAAATAGCTCTCTTCTCCATTCATCATTATCTAAAAAGGGCTCTGATCTAGTTCTGCAAATGTTGACATTTTCCTGCAGGCAGCGATAGAGGAGAGTCTCATGATAAGCGCCCGCATCGAAATCCACACCAACAAGCAGAAAACTGTGGCTGGCTGGAGCTACCTTGGAGGGTGGGGAAGCAAGGACGAAAGAAAAAGGTATGAACTTTCATAATTGCTTGCCAGTTATTAATTCCTGGGGGAACATTCCTGCCCTGGGAAGTTGAGAGTGATGTGCAAGTATGCAGCGCTGATTTTTTTTTTCTTTTTCTCCTGCTCACACTTCTCCCTGATAAAAATAATCTGGGATAGATTATACTGCTTGACTTTCTTGTAAAACAATGCTCAGTCATTTCCAACGCAACTGCACACACTCAATGCAACAACACACAGCCCCAAGAAACAATCTCATTTTCTCTCTGGCCTCCTTTTATTCACTTACCAAACCATTACTGAGAACAACTCTCCCCCTTAGATGACAGCAGGCTCTAAAGATGAGCTGAGGATACAGAACAGGAGTGGAAATAGCTCTGTCTCAAGCAGCACAGGTTAAAGCCATGTCTCTTGGAGGAGAAGGCCCAGCTCCCGGAGCAGTCTTCACAAACAGGGCAGGCAAGAGCCATCCAGGCCTGGTGCCAGCCTTCAGGTGAGCAGAGATCAGCGAGACACAGGCTATCGGGAGGGGGAATCGCCGCACACACCCTCCCCTTTGCCCCCACCACAGCCGGGATAAGGCAAACTTTGAAAAGCCCCACATGAAGGAAAAACAAAAGCAAGCCAGTGCATATTTTGGCAGATTGAGATAACACTAAAAGCTGGCACAGCAGGATTCTCCAAAGCCTTGCAATCGTGGTAAGATCTAACCCTAAAGCTTCCCTTGAATTTGGTTTTCTTTTTTCCCTTTTAGCGTGCTACAGATGATTTTGATAGTTCACTATGCAACCCTGTTGGCAAGACAGAAGGGCTGGAAGGACACTGCCATGAAACCAACTGCAATGATACATCTGAGGAAATTTCCTTGTTCAGGCTCTCTCACAAAAATCAAATAACTGTCACTGCCAGGGTACACAGATTGCTGCAAATGCAGTAAACAAAAGGGGAAACTAGATGTTCCTAGAAATTAATAACTTTAAAACTTTTAAATTTATTTCCCAGTATTCATCTTCATTTACTTATTTATTTATCTTCCATTGAACACCCTGAAAGACATTACAGCCACTTTACTCCCAAGCAGAGCAGACCACAGAACTTCCCAGGCTGTTAGCTGAGCTGCAATACTTGCCCTTGCTTTTATTAAAAAAAAAGAAAAGTATAGAGACTTGATGTAAGAGTTGCCAGAAAATACAAAGTCATCATTGACTTTGGGAAGTTTGCTTTCATGCTTGAATCTCTACCACTTAAAAATATACACTTTGGTTTCCACGCACACACTGGTATACCACCACCAGCCATGCTGAATTGCCACAGTCCAACTTCTGTCCACACGTAACCACAGACTGACCAAATCTTCTCTCAAGTTCTTGGATGAAGCAGATGGAGTTCTTGTCACTGCACAGCAGCTTTTTTCACCTTTAATCCTACGCTCATACATCATCTCTGAACTCTGCCCAGCTTTCCACCAGCCTTCGCACCACACACGGGTGCAGCAGCGTTTACACCAGCGAGAGCTGAACAAACGCAGCGTCTGGTCCTTCTCCGCAGACGCAGTGAGGTACCAAAGCCCCCCTCTGCCCACCCAGCTCTGTGTTCAACACTGACATGAACCCATGCAAAAACTACTGCTCCCTAGGATGGGCCTCACCCCTTCCTCCCTTGCTTCTCTGTTGGTGAAACAGACTATTCCCAAGCAGTTTGCTTGCTTTGGTAATAGATGTGTGGCCTCACCAAAAGCACTGTGCCAAACGAATCAGACCACCATATTGGATCCTCATCTCTCATTTTCTGCTCAGCACTCCCGGTTGCTTATGCACTTCACCAGCTTTTAGCTGCAAACTTTCTTCAGGTCACTGACAAAATCAGCAGTAGGGCCCTTACCAGACCATTAACATCATGTCCCCAGTGATGTTCTAGGAGTCACCAGTTTAACACAGGTTATCATTATTTAAGCTCACCCCCCTTCAGTTAATTCAGCTGGAAAACCCAAAGGCATCGTATCAAATGCTTTAGGGAAACCTATGTTTACAACAAATAGTTGTTTGAGGCTTTTTCACTAAGTGTCAAACCTACAACAACACTGTCTCCACACCAAACTCTGGCCCCCAGCAGTTTCAAACCCAGCAAGGAGGGGAGGCACCTTCTCCAAGAACCACCAACGTCTGGGGGGGGACACTGGGCAAATCCCACCGGGCAAACCCCACCAGGGGGGCCGCAGGCGAGAGCAGCATCCGGCAGAATAAGCGGCTCCGCGCCGTTACCGCGGCCGATGCGGCACAAGCATCCCCGACATGCGAGGCGCTTCCCGGTGGGATCCCCTGCCGGCTGGGAGGCAGGGCCAGCCCTGGGCAAGAGGGCAGCGGCCGCGCTCCCCTCCCAGGGCCGGGGCCGGCGAGACGCCCGCCCTGGGGCTGCTGCTGCCGGTACGGCGGGGCCGGGCCGGCTGCCTCGGCCCCGGGCCTGAGCCAGCGGCCGCCCCGCGTCTCCTTCCTTCTTCCCCCTGGAGGCACCTCGGGGCCGCCCCCCGCCGTCACCGACCACCCCGCAGCGCAGCAGGCACCACCAACACCGGGCCCGCCCCTACCGACACCGGGCCCGTCACCGCCGCCTCAGCGCTGCCGCCACGGAGCCGGCAGCCGCCCCTCACA
Source organism: Sterna hirundo (assembly GCA_009819605.1). NCBI lineage: Eukaryota > Metazoa > Chordata > Aves > Charadriiformes > Laridae > Sterna > Sterna hirundo. The sequence goes on along the minus strand of CM020450.1, from coordinate 12,238,702 downwards.
GACAGGCCCTGGGGAGGCCCCGCTCACCGGGCGGCGGCCAGGAGGAGGAGCGGGGTCCGAAGGGGGGGGGGGAACGACGCCTGAGGAGGGCCGAGGGCCAGGACCGGCCCCGAGGAGGGGCGGGGGGACCGACGGGGTCTCACCTGGCTCCGTCCGCGCCGCTCCCGCCTCTGCCGCGTGCAGCTCCCCGCCCTGCCCCCCCCTCCGGCCCGCGCGGCGCAGCCAATCAGCGCCCGGCGCCGCCGGCACCGCCGGCCAATGAACGGAGCGAACGCGTCCCCGCCCAGCGCCGCCGGCCGCCGGGGCACGCCCTTCTCCTTGCCCGCAAGCCTATCCCGTGACCCGCCGCGGCGCGCGGCGCCGGGGCGGGAACCCGGGGCCCGGCGCCCAATGAGAAATCACAGCGCGTCCCGCCGCAGCCAATCGGCGGCCGGTCAGCGCTTCCCCTCAGAAAAGGGCGGGCGGTCAGCGGGGGGGCGGGGGAAGTCACCGGGGGGGCAATACCGGGGGGGCAATACCGGGGGGGGAGCCGCCCCCTCACGTGACCGCCCGGTAACCGCTCACCCCCACGCCCCGCCGCAGGGCCCGTGGGAGGGGGCAGCCCGAGGAGGCGTCCCCCGCACCGGCCTCTCGCGCAGGCAGCAGCCGCCCACCAGTCCCCTGGTGCGGGCGGCCACCGGGGGAGCCCCTCACGGGCAGCGCCGCTGCCCATCCCGAGCGGTGCCCTGGCCCAGGCAGCGCCACTACCCACCCCGAGGTGGCCTGGCCCAGGCAGCGTGGCACTGGGGCCTTGTCACAGGGTCGGGGCACCTCGGGGTGCGGGGTGTCTGTGGAACAGGCCTGCAGAAGCCTTTGGGGCAGTAAAAAGCTTGTAAGGCCTCCCTGTGTTATCGCCCTGCTCCATGGCCAGCTGCTGCTTGCCTCTGCCTCCCAAAGGGCTGGATATCGCTCTCCCTGACGGCTCATCCCTGGTTTTCCCCATCATTAGCATGACTTCTGCCATTACCACACAGGTCTCACCCTACACTCAACCTGCCCTGCAAAACAGCCCTGCTGATATACTTGTGGGGCAACCTCAGGCTTTCTTACAGTCCAGATTTCACATTTCAGGCAGGGTCCCCTTCCCCCTGCGGGATGCAGACGGGGATGGTGATCCCTTGAGTGGATGAGGATGCTGCTGCCCAAGGCAGTGGCTCCCTGCCAGCGCCTAAACAGGGCAGCACGAGGAATTAACAAGCGGAGCTCAGCCCCAGACAGGTCTGGAGGGTTCGAGGGTGTAGGGACGAAGGTGACGTTGGTCCTTTGCAGAGGACTTCCACCTCTGCCTGGCCCAGGGGCTGTGGGCAGAGCTGCCCAGTGCCTGGCTCCGAGAGGTGCAGGAGGGCTGGGAGCCTCCTCCTCCCCCCGCGGGTGCTGGGTTGGGGCGCTGGGGCCAGTTAACATGCGTTCCTGATGCGCCAGCGTTGTGGGGATGTGCTGAGCACTCCCAGGAGGAAATCCAAGCATAGCTGCCAAGGGCACAGGGACTCCGACCCCACAGCCGCTGAGCTCACAGGCTGTACAGGGCTATAGGTGACCATGGGGGCATGGGCGGGGAATGGCAACGGCCCAGGAGAGGGGCCTTTGCGAGCAGGGAAACAGGAAGTGAAGCTGACTGACGTGGAGCATTTTTGTCCTGCTGTCATTTCCCTTACGAAAAAGAACAGGCTTCCTGGTTTTTTTTGGCGGGCCTGGGGCTGAGGGGTAGATGGCTGGTGAGTACGCCCAGCAGTGCTGGGGGCTCGGTGGTGGGACAGGGTCCTGCCTGGGTCCCGCTTGCCCTGCTCAGCCGGATGCACAGGGACACGGCACGACATGCGGGGCAGGGCCCAGGATACTGCAACCCTGAGCAGTTGGGGCCTGCTCCTTGCAAATGCACTCTGTGTGCGAGGGTGGGGGGAAAGAGGGAGGTGGGTGATGGCAGGGGAAGCCCCCAGGTTGGGCAATGAAGGAGGGAGCAGTACCCTGGGTGGGCAATGGGGAGGGGGAGCACCCAAGGTGGCTGGTGGGGGAGGAATCAGCAGCTGGGAGGGGGGCAATAGGGAAGGGGGCAGCACCCAAGGAAGTGATGGGGAAGGGGAAGCAGTTAGAGGGGTGATGGGGAAGGGATCAGCACCCTGGGGAGGCGGTGGGGAAGAGGAAGCACCCAGAACAGGTGGTGGGGCAGCAGGAGCTGTGGTGTGGGGCGTCTGGGCACTGACGGGGCTGCTCTTGCAGACAACCGGCTCCTGAATGTGCGGACAGCCTTTGTGGAGCGTGTGAGCAAGCCGGTGATCTCTGGGCTGCTGGATGACCTGCTGGACCAACAGGTGCTGCGCCTCGAGGAGGTGGACGAGGTGCAGGATAGACACCTGGTGCGCGCCGACAAGGCCCGCTGCCTCATCGACAGCGTGCGCCTGAAGGGCGCCAGGGCCAGCCAGATCTTCATTGACAGCCTCAAGAAGCGTGATGGCACCTTGGCAGAGCAGCTGGGTCTGGCCACTGCGTCAGGTGAGAGATGCAGGGCTGTCTTCTGCTCCTGGTCGTGCTGGGGCTCCCAGCGCTTCCAATGGGGTGCTGGAGGGGGGGCTGGCCCTGGAGAGTGTCTGAGGCCTGAAGGCAAGGGGCAGTTGGGCACCCCTGGTGTCACTGCTGGGGCACTGAGTCCCCCTTGCCATGCAGCGACAACAGGGCTCTCAGGAGCGGCTGTCCCCCATGGGGGTGAACATCTCCGCTTGTCTGTCCGTGCCCTGTGACAGTCCCCTCTTGCTGCAGATGCTTCCCAGTGTAACTGTGGGGCTTTCTGCTTGCAGGGAGCCCCAGTGAGCAATTGGCCTCCCCTGAACCCCCCGTTGGCATCCAGGGCCAGCAGCAGCGGATCCAGCAGTGCTCCCTGAGCGAGTACCAGCGCATCAGGGACACAGAGGGAGACCAGGTGCTGCAGACAGAGGAGATGAGAGGAGGGCTGGAGCGTGGCCCATCCACTCTGCCGGAGCGGACAGGGTCTTTGCTAACCCAGGAGCGGGGCAGGAGACGTGGGGAGATGCCCCAGGGACATCCTGGGGTGCCCCAGGTGGCGGCTACCCCCATGGGCCTTCTCTGCTATTAGCTGCCTCCCAAGAAAGGCCCCCTGCACCCACCCACCACTGAGTGCTGCCTCTCTCCATCCTCACAGATCTATCCCATCCATCTACCGAGGGAGACGCGAACCCGTAGAGCCCTGCTCATCTGCAACATTGAGTTTGAGCACTTGAGCAGGCGGAATGGGGCTGAAGTGGATGTGGAGGGGATGACGAAGCTGCTTGAAGGGCTGGGCTACGTGGTGGACATCCATTGCAACTTAACTTCCCAGGTAAAGGACCGCACAAAGCAGCTGCCACCAGCCCCGGGATTGGCATGTGTTGGTGATGGGGGGCTCAGGCACTGCAGGGACACCTCTGTCCCCAGTGTCAGTGGCTCCTGCCCACAGCTGGTGGCTAGGTCTCCATGCAGCTGGTCACAGGTGGCTGATGTTCCTTCCTTGTGGTGGTTTGTAGGGGATGGCTACAGTCATGAAGGATTTTGCGGATCGCAAAGAGCACTGCACCTCTGATAGCACCTTCCTGGTTTTCATGTCCCATGGGGTCAGGGCTGGGCTCTGTGGGACCAAGAGCAGAGATGGGACCACAGACATCCTTTCCCTTGACACCATCTATGAGACATTCAACAACAAGAGCTGCCGTGCGCTGCTGGGCAAACCCAAAGTGGTCATTATCCAGTCCTGCCGTGGAGGTGAGTCCCCGCTATGAGCTGCCTGCAAGGCAAGCGAGCCGGCCAGGCTCTCCCAGGGCACGTGAGCCGTGGGCACAGGGTGGGGACGGGACACTTCATCATCGCTGATGGCTGGCCCTGCCTTCTTAGGAAAAGAAGGGTACACGTTGGTGAGCGACTCCGGAGACCCTGCCATGCCTGCTCCCAGCTCGGCTGACACGATCTCTGCAGGGCTGGAAGATGATGCAATCTTTAAAGTCCACCTGGAGAGTGATTTTGCAACTTTACATTCCTCCACGCCTGGTAAGCAGTTCCTGGAGATAGTTGCCCTGCCTGAGGGCAGACAGGACTCCCATTCCTGATGCCAGGGGTCTCCTCCACACCTCCTCCTGCTCCGGGTGGGTTGCCTCCGTCTGGTGACTGCTTGGGCATTGCTCCAACAGCCTCTGGAGAAGGCAGTGTCCCCTGATGCCAGGGTACAAGGCTGCTCCAGGACACCCACAGATCCCTCTTAGTGGCATCAGGGCCAGAGCTTTGTGTCCCTGCCTGGCTGCCTTCCCCTGCCTCTGCCCCAGCCCTCCCCACCGGCTCTGCCTGCACTCCTTCCCCAGCCGATTTATCTCACTGCAGTGGCTGGCTGGGGGAAACTGTCTTCTCCTACTGGGTCACAGATGACTCCTGGGAGCATTGGAGAGCAGAGAGGCTTGAAGAAAATATTCACATCACTTCTGTCTTCCCTGGGATGCCCTGTCTTTTTCCCATGCTGTGGGTTGGCTGAGACAAATATAATGATCTTGGAGAAGGTGCCCCAGTCTCCTGCTCTGGCACCCAGCGTTAATCACTGTTGCAGTAAGGGACACCAGTGAAATCACGTGGCATCTTCTCCCTCCCCAGATACTGTCTCCTGGAGATGCCCAGTAAGAGGCTCCGTTTTCATCCAGCACCTGATAGAGCAGTTTCAAAACCACGCCTGTAACAGTGACTTACAGGAGATCTTCCGAAAGGTGAGGCTTTGTAGTTAACTGCAGGTGTGCCAGCAGATGCAGCCATGCCAGCTGCAGAAACACTGCTCAGAGCAGAGCTCGGGCCAGGGCAGGCCGTTTCTCGGCAGGCCCCTCAGGAGCAGGCTCTGTCAAAAAGAGGTCTGGTTGGCCTGGAAATTCTGCTGGATCTCTGGAGGCGTCAGCACCCTGCCACGTGGTGTGCATGCACCAGCCCGGCGTGTTGGCACAGCCCATGGCATCCTTTGTGCCACCAGACACATGCCTGGAGATGCCGCTGGGGATGCCTCCTGACTCTCTGCACCCTTCCTTCCCATGCTGGGAACAGAGCTGCTCTGATTTCCCCCCCACTGTCTCTCTCACCCCAGATCCAATATTCCTTTGGAAAATTCCCTCGTCAGTTGCCATCACAAGAACGGACTACGATGCTGAGGAAGTTCTACCTCTTCCCAGGCCACTGATCTCCTGCCCGAGGTGAGTCTCTTCACCTCGCACCTCTGCGGCAGCCTTTGTCTGCGCTCCAGACCCGGTACCTGGCCAGTGGAGAGGAGCGGGGAGAAATTCCCCATCGCTCCTGTGCTCTAGACCTTGCAGCTCAGCCAGGATATCCAAAGGACTTGTTTGCTGGTAGCCGGGGCCACTCAGTGGCCTGATTCCATCCCCATCTCCCAGCTGGCTGTCGCGGAGACAGGTGCTCAAGGAACTCATTTCACTAGCGAGTGTCTCAGGAGCTTCTTGGTCTAATGTTCTTCACAGGTGAAAAAATAATACATGGACAGCACAAGTGGTTGAATTTGGGATAATACAGCAGAAAGCTCAAGCTCTAGGTGAACGCAGCCCTGCGCCAGAGAGATGCACCTCTTCAGAGAAGGAAAGGACAAGAGGAACAGCCAAGAACAGCTTTGCAGAAGCACAGTCAATCTCCAAATCAGCTACTCGCGCCCCTCTGCTAGGCAAATTACAGATGTGGAATAAAATAGTCCTTGGTCTCTTGGCCTTCCTTCCTTTCGTGGCCTCCAAACAACCCCAAACTGAGCAAACTCTTCCCAGGAAGCAGCAGAGACACTTGGCTCTGGAGCACCAAATGCAAAGCTGGTTAGTGTCTCTCTTAACTGTCCCTAGACAGTTAGGTAGAGAGGTAGACAGTAGAGGTGTTTAAGAACCGTCTGGATGTGGCACTTCAGGGCATGCTCTAGTGGCAGAGTCTGTAGGTTGTTTGGTTGGACTCGATAATCTTAAAGGTCCTTTCCAACCATGAAGATTCTATGATTCTAGACAGAGCCTGCCCCCAGCTGCGACAGAGACGATCTGTCACCCCCAGAGCTGCTTCCACCCCATCTCAGGCTTTACCCGTCATCTAATAAAGGGTTTTCATGTCAGACGGCAGCGCTTCTCTGTCCTTAGCCCTTGGCGGGTGGATAGTCCTTACATCTGGCAGTACCTGCTGTTACATGCCCTCGAGAACACTGAGTAGACAGGAGGTGGGAAATCAGAGGGAGCTGAGGGAGGAGGGGACGCCTGCCTTCAGGGCAGGCTGGGCAGATGCGCTGGGGGGGTGGATTTCTGTGCCTCCCTCTTGCAGGCTCGCAGCATCTCCTTGTCAGGAGGCAGCTTGCCCCACTTCCCAATCTTCCCGCTGCCCCTGAGGTGGAGGACACGATTGCCCCTGGGAGCCAGGAATGATCCTCAAACCTATGTCTTCCGCACACTGCTCTACAGCTCACAGGTTACAGGCCAGCTGTCACCTCCCACCAGCATCCCCGCTGGTGAGAGCCCCTTCCTGTGCCACCACCACCCTTCCTGTCCTCCACAGCCACATCCAAACCGTTTTCTGCCTTGGCATGGATTCAGCTTTATTGTGCGTTCTGCAAAGTCACAACCAGCTCCACAACCAGGTGGTCTGGCAGCAGGAAAACGAGAGGGCTCTCCTGTCCCCTCTGAGTGTCTCCTCCAGCGCAGGCAGGACAGGCTGTGCAGGAAGGGCAGTGTCCTGGGCTGGTGCCACCCTGCGTCCCTGCAGCATGTCAGGAGAGCTCAGTGGGAGGTGCCTCTCTGCTCCGGCTCCGGGAGACCTGGGGTGGGATAGGCCTTGAAGGCAGGACCGGACTGCAAAGTGGGCAGCCAGTCCCGGGCCGAGCCCCTTCTCACAGAGCCCCACGTCAATGCCCGGAGCTCCTCAGGTCCCACATGGTGCTTGCAGAAACCCTGGTCCCCAGCACTATGGTGGTGGCAGGAAATTGAGGACAGCAGCGATGAATTCTTCAAATTTATCCTGATGGACTATGTGGCCTGCACCTTCGATGTGCTGGATGTCTGCCTTGGGGAAGAGGCGCTGGATCTCCGGGTAGTCTTTGGAGCTGCAGGACAAGGGAAGCATGGTCAGAGGGCCACCCAGGTGCCTTCCCACACCCTCCCCAGGGGATGCCAGCTCTGACCACGTCCCCTTCCCTGCTGGGAAAGCCCAGGGCTGCCTCCAGGTTCCCCCGGGCTCTCCAGCACGTTGGTGTCACCGGCTGCTGGAGGCACAGAGCTTGCTCCAGGACCTTCCCCATCTCAGTAGCTTCCTCTCACCCTTGGCAGCTGCAGAAGAGCACAAGGGGTCAAACCACAGACTTCGAACCGCTTCTCTCCAGTCTCACCTGATATAGGGTGAATTGGATCCTCCCAGGAAGAGTGCGGGGCCAGGATAAGGCTTGTGGAAGACAGGGAAGTTCATGATATCTGCCAAGTGCTGGGAAATAGCCTCCAGGTTCACCCGCCAGACGTAGCGGCCCTCCACCTCCACCAGGTTGGTGAGGAGGAACTGTCTCAGCTGCGGGAGCTGCCACAAAAGAGGATCAAACACTCTTCAGTAAGGAGCAACAAGCCCTCAAGATGTCCTGGCACCCTCTGTCCTCCTCTCCACCCCTTTCTGCCTGTCTCCCATTCCCCATGACTCCTGCAGCCCTGGTGAGATGTCCTCCAGTGGCAAGTGAGCAGGGGTGAAGAGAGTCCCGCTGGGACCGTGGTCCTAAAGACCCGTGCTCCAGTCCCAGGGACAGGCTGGAAGTGGAAACCCCATCCAAGGAGTGGGATGTCCTACCTGGACCACTGGACACAGCTGATCGTCAGCCAGCTGGCGGGCAGCAGAGCGGGACAGACCATCCGGGATCTTCACCGACTTCATGGCAGAGACGTAGGCAGAGAATTCGGAGACAGGTGCGGTTGTGACGGGACTAATGTCTACAGAGATGAGGCGCTCCACCAGGTCTGGCTGGGGACACAAGCAGGGCAGATAGATGCCAGCCGACATGTCCCCAGCAGGGCCGGGCATGGGGCTCTGCTCACACCCAGAATCCCTGGAGGCTTTTCATTCCCTGCTGCCTCTGTGTCCCCTTCCCTGTGTTCCCATTTCCCTGTGCCTTGGCATAGGAGATCTCCAAGCCCCCTTGCAATCAGCGCCGGAGCATGGGCTGGTGGACAGAGACTTCTCCTGCTCCCAGCTTACAGTGGGACGGCACCCTGACCGTCACAGAGAAAAGCCACCCCCCGCGGGGCAGTGAGCAAGGCTGGCACTTGAGAGCAGACCCCGCAGGTGCCACCCCCCTTCCCGCAGCCTCCCGCTCCCCCCACCCAGCCCCGGGAGCCCTGCGCCCGCCGACCCGCTGCAAGGCCAGCGTCATGGCCGTCTTGCCCCCCATGCTGTGTCCCAGCAGGATGCACTTGGCGATGCCCAGGCGGGTCAGAAGGTGCTGCACGTCCAGGCTCATGGCTTCGTAGGTCATCAGCGGGCTGTGGGGGCTGCCGCCGTGGTTCCGGGCGTCCACCGTCACCACCTGCCTGGGCAGGGGCAACACGTTACCCCAGCCCCAGCCGCCGCCCGCCCCTCGCACCACCCCACCCGTCCCCCAGGGCCTCACCTTGCCGCTGCCGCCGCGCACCAGCGCCTTGGCCACCGTCTGGAAGTTGCCGCGGCTACCGAAGAGCCCGTGGAGCAGCACCAGGGGCGGCCGGTCCTCGCGGCCCCCCTGCACGGCGTGGGCCAGCGGCACGGCGCTGCGGGGAGAGGGCGCGGGGGGCGGGGCCTGTGAGGGCGTGGCCGGGGCGAGGCTGCCTTGCTGCCATATAGGGGGCCCGGGGGCGGGGCCAGAGCCAGACCCCAGACCCAGGGGGGGAACCGGGACACGGGGCTAACGCGGGGGGCGGGGCTAACGCGGGGGGCGGGGCTAACGCGGGGGGGCGTGGTCAGCGCCCGGGGCGCGTGGCCCGTTCCCGGTACCGGCCCCGCCCGTCCCCTGGGGACTCCTCCCGCCGCCCCCGTCCCGCGCGCGGCCGGGCCCTTACGTCACCACGGAGCGGGCGGCGGCGGGCGGCAGGGGGGGGCGCGGGCGCCGCGGCGGGGCGGGGGCGGGGGCGCGCGGCAGCCGGCGGAGCATCATGGCGGCGGCGGCGGCGGCGGCGGCGATGACGCAGTGCGCGCGCTCGGCCCCGCCCCGCCACGCCCCGCCACGCCGGCGGGGGGCGCCCCCTGGCGGCGGGCGGGCGCGGCGGGTTCCGCCGGCGGCAAGGTCAGGGCCGCCCCCCACCCCCATGGCCGCGCCCGGGGCGGGGCGGGGGGGCCGGGGGCCATCCGAGCCGCCAGCCCCCGGGGCGGGCCGCGCACCGGCAACGGCTCCCTCCCGCTTTGTCCCTGCCCGCCGGAGCGTGGCGGGGAGGGCGGGGGCCGGACCGGTGGGAGCGGCCCGTGTGTGTGTGTGTGTGTGTCGCCGCGCAGCCAGACTTTGGCCCCGGGAGCGCCGCTCCCCATGGTGGCCCCGCCGCCGCCCGCCCCCCCGCGGAGCCCCGTCCCCAGCGCCGGTGCTGCCGTACCGGAGGGGGTGGGCTGGCTCTCCGCGGGCGGGGCTGCAGTCGCCCCCCACCCCGTTCCCGGTGGGTTCCCCCCCCCGCCCCCCCTCCCGCTCCAGGGTTACTCGTTCCCGGGGGGATCGCCCTGCCCCGCCCCCCCCCCGCCCCGAGGATACTGGTTCCCGGTGGTTCCCGGTGGTTCCCCGCCGCCGCCCCAGGAACACTCGTTTTACCAAAACAGGACGTGTTTATTGACAAATGTAACCGGTACAGACCACGCGTAACAGGGACAGACGGTGCCCGGCCGGTCGCGATGGCGGGGGGGGGGACACACACACCCGGAGAGGCGGGGAGGCACCGTCCCCATCCCTGTCGCCGTCCCGTCCCACCGGCGCGGGCAGGGGCACCCCGGGCCCCGCGTCTCCCGCCGACCCGAAACCGCCTCTTGTTTAACCGAAACCGTCTCTATTTACATAGCCCGGCCCTGACCCCGCCGCCGTCCCCGTCCCCGTCCCCGTCCCCTCCTTCGCGTCCCCCCCACCGCGCCGCCCCCGGTCCCCGCGGAGGGCGATGAGGGTTTCGGGGTGGAGTCGGGGGGGGGAAGGGGGGTATGTGGGGTGTCGGGGGGGTGCCGGGGGGGCTCAGACATAGTTCCTCTTGTCGTAGCTGGTGACGGCGGAGCGCGGGGCGGAGTAGGCCACCTTGCCGGTGGGGTACCTGTCGTCTTTGGGGGGGCAGGAGCAGCAGAGCAGGGCCCCCCCCAGCAGCAGGAGCGCGGAGGCCGCCCAGCCCACGTAGAGCGAGGTGCCCAGCTCCCGCTTCTGCGCGTCCAGCACCAGCGGGTTGTAGAAATCCCGGATGATGGTGTTGGCCGACCAGGAGACGGGGATGAGGGTCATGACGCCGGAGAGGAGGAAGATGACGCCGGAGACGATGGTGATCTTGGCTTTGGTGCTCTCGTCCTCCACGCAGCGGGTGCACTGGGCGCCCACGATGGCCACCATTAAACCCAGGACGGCCAAGACGATGGCCACCACCAGGAGGGCGCGGGCGGCTTGCAGGTCCTGCGGCAGGGCCAGCATGGAGTCGTAGACCTTGCACTGCATCTGCCCCGTGCTCTGCACCACGCAGTTCATCCACAGCCCTTCCCAGATGATCTGGGCCGTCACGATGTTGTTGCCGATGAAGGCCGTCACCCGCCACATGGGCAAGGCGCAGCAGATGATGCTGCACAACCAACCCAGCACCGACAAGGCCACCCCGCCGATCTCCAAACCCATCGACATGGTGGCCGCTGCTGCCGCTTGACTTGCCGCTCTCCGGGCGATGGCGGAGAAGGACCCAGGGACCGAAACCGTGTCCGTCACCCTTCGCCGCTCGCAGCCCTTGGGATCAGCTTACACCTGGGTGCACCTGCGGTTATAAGGGCTGGCGGGGCCGAGCTCCAGCGCCCGCCCGGGGTGGGGTTTCAGTGCTGGACGCTCCTCTCCGTCACCGTCACCCGCCGTCCCACACCCTCCCCTTTGTTTGCAGAGATGGCGCCGGGTTACCGGAGAAGGGCGGGAGGGGGGAAAGAAAAAGAGAGAGAGGGAGAGAGAGAGACGTCACCTTCCACCGCCATCCCTTTGGTTTCGGGGTGATGGATACCGGGATGCTCATTCCGCCCCCACCCCCCTTCCTTGGGGGGACCTGGAAGTCCCTTCGGCATCGCCATTCCCATTTCCCACTCCCCCCCCCGCTTCCCTCGCTTCCCAGGTCAGAGTTTGGTTTTATTTCTGGAACGTCTTATCAGGGCTCACGTTTAAAACCCGGGGTTCGGCCAAACTTTACCGGCCACCTTTGCATCACCGTGCAAAGTGCAATCCCCTTCTCGCCGGGCCGGGATGCTTCGTGCTCCCATTCCACCATCCCATGGGATCCCGGTGGATGGGATTTAGAAAAAATATATTTTTCCTGCCTGCGCCGAAATCTCCCTTTACGACTCATTAACTATTCAACAAGCGGGACGCTGACGAGGGAGGTGTCTCCCCGCTCCCGCATCCGAGGTCTGCGATGGTGGGGGGGAGGGGGGGAAGAGCACCCCAAATGTGACTGGGGTCAGCTGTTGTCACCCCATGTCACCCCAGCACCCCGTGTCCATCCAGCCGGTTTGGCCCCCCAGCACCCCAAAACCCCGTATCCAGCCAGGGTAGCCTCTGCCGACCCATGGCACCCCAAAAACACCCTGTATCCGTCCGGGTGCGCTTCTGCCACCCCATGGCACCCTAAAACACGCAGTATCCATCTGAGTGGACTTCTACCACCCCATGGCACCCCAAAACCCCCTGGATCCATCCAGGAGGGCTTCTGCCACCCCATGGCACCCCAAAACCCCCTGGATCCATCCGGGAGGGCTTCTGTCACCCCATGGCACCCCAAAACCCCCATGATCCATCCGGGAGGGCTTCTGTCACCCCATGGCACCCCAAAAACCCCTGGATACATCTGAGTGGGCTTCTGCTACCCCGTGGCACCCCGAAACACCCTGTATTCATCTGGGTGCACTTCTGCCACCCCATGGCACCCATAAACACCCTGTATTTGGCCGGGTGGGCTTCTGTCTCCCCTGTGGCACCCCAAAGCCCCCTGTGTCCGTCTGGGTGGGCTTCCGTCACCCCATGGCACCCCGAAACATGCTGTACCTATCCGGGTGGGCTTCTGTCACCCCATGGCATCCCTAAAACCCCTGTGTCCATCCGGGAGGGCTTCTGCTACCCCATGGCACCCCGAAACACACTGTATCTGGTCCCAAAACACCCTGTAGCTGGCCAGGTGGGCTACTGCCACCCCGTGGCACCCGTCAATCCCATGTGTCCATCTGGGTGAGCTTCTGCCACCCCATTGTACCCCAAAACACCCCACCAAGGGCACCCCAAGCCCCCCCCCCCCAAGCTGGCCAGGGTTGGTGGCCGTGACGGTACAGAGGGGTGACCCCGTACGTGCTGCTGAGGGGGAGCCCGACAAGCAGCACCCCGGGGCCTTGTGTCCATGTCACTGGGGGGTGCTGGGGGTCCGGGCGCTCGGGGACCCATGGTGCCCGTGCTGGCGGCAGGTGACAGCGGGTGCTGGCAGCGCGCCCGGCGGGCAGGGCTGTGCCAGCACCCCGGGGTGCGAATGCGCACAGGCGCACCCACACACACACACACGCACACACACACAAACACACACAAACTCACACCCCCTCTGCTGGCAGCGACACCCGGCCACGCAGACAGACAGACAGACAGACAGACAGACACAGGCAGAGGCAAACAGGCACAGGACAGCGGTTGCAGGTGCACACACGCGCCCCACGGCGCACCCACGGCTGCAGGGGCCGTGGGGCAGGGGGTACCCCGGGCAGGGCTGTGGGGCAGGGGGAAAACCACGGGCAGGGGGAAAAGCACAGGCAGGGGTGTGGGGCGGGAGAGACAAGCCAGGTAGGGAGGTGGGGCAGGGGGACACCCCATGCAGGTGTGTGGGGCACTGGGGATACCCCAGGCAGGGGTGTGGGGTGGGGGGGGATAACCCTGGGTAGGGATGTGGGGCAGGGACACACACCTCAGGCAGGGCTGTGGGGCAGGGGTATCCCCCCTGGTGTATCCCCCCTGATGTATCCCCCCTATACGTCAGGAAGGAGTGTGGGGTGGGGGAATACCCCACGCAGGTGTGTGGGGAAATGAGGATACACCAGGAAGGGGTGTGGGGTAGAGGGGGGATACCCCTGGGTAGGGATGTGGGGCAGGGGGGACACACCTCACGCAGGGGTGTGGGTCAGAGAGACACCCCAGGTAGGACTGTGGGGCAATGGGGATACACCAGGCAGGGCTGTGGGGCAGAGGTAGGGGCAGAGGGGACACCCCAAGTAGGGTTGTGGGGAGGGGGATACCCCATGCAGGTGTGTGACGCAATGGGGGCACCCCAGGTAGGGGTGTGGGGCAGGGGGATGCCCCAGGTAAGGGTATGGGGTACGGGGAGATACCCCAGGTAGGGGTGTGGGGCAGGGGCAGAGGGGGATACCCCCGGCAGGTATGTGGGTCGGTGGGGTTACCCCTGGGGTAGGGGCCACTGGGGCAGGGGTGGGGTGAGACGGGGCAGGCGAAGCACCGCAGCCCCCGACCCTGCAATCAGAAGCCCCGCGCGCCGCGTCCCCACTTCGTCATCCCAAATTGCCCAAAGTACAGGCTGCGCGCGGTGCCGTGCCGGCCCGGGGCAGCGGCCGCCGCCTGACTCACGGCGGAGGAAGGGGCAAATCACCGGGGTTTCGGGGTGCTGCCGCGCGCTTCAGGGTGCATTCTTGTGGCGAGCAAACCGGCCTGCCAGTGTTTACCCAAAACAGCTGAGCCGGGCCAGTATCCCTGTGGGGGTCCTGGGAGCATCCCCATCCCTCCTTCTGCTGCATCCCCCGCCCCAGGGAAGCCCCTCTGCTCCCCTCTGCAGCTGGGAAGGGATGGGGAGCGTCACCTGCAGCAGGTCCCCCAGGATGGGGACAAGGTGGGGTGGCCAGATGGAGCCACCGATGCCTGGTGACCCCAGACTCCAAAGGTCACGGGAGCATCCCCGGTTTGATGGCGCGGGAAGGACACCTGCGCTGGCACGGGGTGGGGGGGGAAGGGACACCCACGGCGGGCATCCCCGTGTCCCCCACGGTGTCCCCAGCACCCCGGGGGTGAGCGGGAGGTGACAGCAGAAACCGCCCCGGGGGCCGCGTCCCGCTCACGTGCGCCTGGGCACCCGGCGTGGGGTTTGGGGTGTTTCCCCCTTCCCCTGCGGTCTTGGGAGTGACGGCACGTTTCCCCCCCCCGGGGGAGCTGGGCCGGGGCGGTAAATGCTGCCGCGGCTGCTTATATTTCAGGCGCGGGGCTGCTGGCTCTGCCCCGGCCAGGGCACACAGGCAGCCCATTGTTGAAGCCCCTTCGGCGGTGGCGGAGAGCAGGTAAGGCGGCTCTGAGCATCAATGGTGGCTCTGTCTGCCGGCGGGGCGGGGATGGAGCTGCCGGCAGCGCCGGCGCCCGGCCGGCACACGGGGAGCTGGGGGGCGGCGGGGGGCACGGTCCGGCGAGACCTGGCGGGGGGAAGGAGGGGGCTGGCAGCTCGCCCGGGGGATGCCGGGACGCCCGAAATCTCAGCGTGCCCGGGGCATCCCCACCCCGACGGCTCCGGAGCAGCTTCCAAGGGGTTTGGCCGCAGCATCCCGCTTCCTCCGAGCATCGCCCGCGGGGGGACCCCCATTGCAACCGCCCGCATCCCCCTTCCTCAGCTTTGCCCGTCGTCTCCCCCATCCCTTTGACAACCACCTCGGCAGCGCTTGGGCGTATTTTCCCCGTTCAGAACCATTTTTTGCTCAAGCTTTTCTTTTCGGAGCGACGTCGGGCCAAAGGTGCCATTTCTCGCAGCAGGACTCGCTGCCTGGTGGCTGTGTCCCCCCCCTTCCCCGGGACCCCGCGGCTCCCAGCTCCTGCCGAGCCGATAAGAGTGTGCTTTCCCATAGCGGGAAACAACCTGACTCCGCATATTTGAGCCGGTCGGGGGGGGGGGGTTTATGTTGGGCAAGGACGGTTTTTGGGAACATTCAGTCTCTAGGCTGCCAGTAACTAATCCGGGGCCGCCGGCAGGGAGAGGCAGCCCGGCTCGGTGCCGGGGGAGTGGGAGAGCGGGTGGCCGTGCCTCGCTCGGCGGATGTGAAGCCGGAGATCCCGGTGGATCATCACTCGCCGGCAAGTCTCGCCCACCTTTTCGGGACTCGAGGTAGCCAGGGCGGCGAGTTCGTGCGCGGGGGCTGGGGGACGAGGGGCTCTTGGGTTCCCGGCGCAGGGCTGAGCCGGTGCTGGGTGCGTGCGCGAGGTGGGAATGTCACCTGTGTCCCAGGGGAGGATGTCCCTGAGCCCGTTGGTGGAGGATTCGTGCCCAGACCCCTCTCCCCGCGGGGCGTGCTGTGCCCTGAGCAAGGTCAGGGTGACACAGCCTCCGCTGTTTAGCCGGTGGTGCCCGGCATTGTGGTGACACCGGGTTTGATGCCACCTCCCTGCCTGGGGATGGCCTTGCTGCCCAGCCGTGGGGCTGTGGCTCGTCCCCATCCCGGTGAAGCGGGGACAACGGGTGGAGGACATTTCCTGAGCCACAAAGGGCCGGTGGTCGATGTGCCGGATGGGATCTCTGCCGTCACCGATCCCGTTAGTGTGTAGTGGAGCAGGGCTGGGAGCTCAGGGTCACCCGGTCCTGCAAATCCCTATGGATTCAGGGCAGGGCACGCACACCCGGCTGGGCGCTGGGGCAGGTGCCGGGTGGTGAAGGTTTGGGATGGGGGGAGCACCCCGTTTTGGGGTGGAGGAGCTCCCCGCTGAGCGGGAGGGCTGTGGTCCCATTGCGGCGTGTCCTTGTGCCATGTCCCCTTGCAGGTGGCACTGGGACGAAGGCAGGACTGAGGTCCTGCGGGATGCACCTGGCTGCGGGCAGCTGGGCCGGGGCTGTGGGGATGGTGTCCACGGGGTGACGGCCCCCACCGGTGTGTGCCGAGGTGCTCGGCGGTGCCGTGGTCCCACCCGCGCTGCCGTAGCATCCTCTGGCTCGGCGCTGGGGACAGGGTGCTGCCCGAGCGTCACCCATTGCTCCTCCGCTCCTCGCCGAGCCCGTGTCCGTCTGTCCCGCTGGCCGGCAGTGTCGGGGACACGGGGCTGGCTGTGCTGCCGGTGCTGCGCTGCTGGGGGACGTGGGGACAGGCACGGGGGCTGCTCCTGGGTGGCAGTTTGAAATATATGTCACGTTCTGGCTTTAATTACAGTAATTGGCTGTCGGAGGGCCGTGCTGGCGCCTGCTCTGGCTCCGACGGGGAGCGTGAGCGGCTCGGGCGTTTGATGCTCCGCGCGCGGAGGAGTCCCTGTCCCCACCTTGCTATTTGTCCCCAGCCCAGAGGCATGTCCCCACGCGCCGGCGGGGACACGGCCCATGCGAGGAGCGCGCGCGCGTGGGCGCGTGCCTCTCCCCAACCCCAAACGATGCGGCGGCCGCAGCAGCCGGCTGGGCGGTGAAACCACGCTCAGCCGCAGGCAGAGCCGGCCCCGGCGGCGATGCTCCGGAGCCATCAGATTAAAGGGAGCTCTTGACCACAAGACTGCAGCCCCGGGGTGGCCACGCCGGTATGCCAGCAATGTGGGTGCTCCGGCAGGACAGACGGACGGATAGAGCACCCCAGCATGGCCGGGTGCCTGGGTGGCTCCTCCGGCACGGGTCGGGCAGGCGGGACCCCGGCTCGTCCCCGCGGGTCAGGGTCTGCAGCGAGACCCGAGTCCCCGGCCGCCGGGCTCTGTCCTGCCCACTCCTGCCGTGCTGGCGCCGGCACCCTCAGCCCAGGTGCCGCTGGCATCCTCATGGCACTGCCGTGCGCCGGCCACCCAGCTTGTCCCATCATCAGGACGCGATGGCTGGGGACTCCCAGTGTGGGCAGCTCTAGAGCCTGTCACACCAAACAATTAGCACCGGTGATTAGATCGTACCGGTAACCCCAGTGCTTGGAAAAACCAAGATTATCTCAGGCTCTGTTATCTTTTCCAGAGGCCCAGGATTAAGCCGGGGTGGGGGAACGGTGCAATGTCCATCTGTCTGTCCTTGGGGTCTGTCCGGCCTCGTGCTGCGCCTACGGGTGCTGGAGGGGCTTTGGAGGGAGCGAGGAGGGGATGTGGGCGGGTGGGGGGGAGTCGTGGGTTAGAGGAGGACAGGTCAGGCAGTGCCCAAAGCATCGGCATCGGCATTGGCATCTCATTTGCATCAGCACTGGCATTGGTTTTGGCATTGGTATCGGCATTGGTATTGGCATTGGCATCGGCATTGGCATCGGCATTGGCATCGGCATCGGCATTGGTATTGGCGCAACCTGGCCAGCGGGTATGACCAGTTGTGCCAAAATGCTGCCAGCACCGCGTGTCCCTGCCTACGCCTGGCACCCCGGTCCCCACCGGGACACCTCGAGGCCACCCCTGCCCCCCGCAGCCCCGGCCCACCGAGCCCCCCCAGCAGTGCGGGCAGCGCAGGCAGCGGGACGGCGGCGGCGGCGCTGGGACCGAGGGCTGCTGTGTGAACGCCGGCTGGGCGGTGGAGCGTAAGGTGGGGTGGGTTTTGGGGTCTGGCCCCCCCTCGCCCCGGGCAGCGCTGTCTCTCCTCTGCGGGGAGCCGGCAGCCGCTCCAACCGGTTTGTGGGTCTGGGCGGTGACACCTCCCGCCCGAGGCCCGATGGAGGGCTGGGAAGAGCTGGTACGGACGCCAAGGAACAAACAAGAGCCGCTTGTGTCCTGCCGGGCACGGAGCCCAGCAGCGGGGCAGGGACGTGCTGCTCCCCCAGAGCGGGGCCGCGGGGGCTGGGGGCTGGAGTGCTGCTGGAGCAGCCGCCCCACGAGCTGGGGGGAAACTGAGGCACGAAAGCATGGAGGGACCCCATCCGGGAGATGGAGCAGGAGATGCTGGCGGTGATGGCAGAGACATCCTGGCGCCTGGACACTGGCTCTTCCCCATCAGCATCCCAGGCTGAGCCCCGGCGGCTGCCCTTGGCCCCACGGGCAGCGATGGGACACACTCCCGTGCCTGGGTGGCCTGATCCTGGTCCCCCTGCATCCTCCTCCGTGGGAGCAGCCAGGATATTAAGTGTCATCGCTGCAGGGAGAAATGCAAGCGGAGGAATCCTGGGAAACTGGTTCTACCCCTCCGTCCGGTGCCGGCGGCAGGACGGCGGCGGTGGCGGCGCTCCTCCCTCGGCGAAGGCATATAATGCCTGCCATGGTCCTGGCAGCCGGCACTGCGCTGCGGGAGGCGGGCAGGGGCGCCGGCAGCGAGCGATGGCCTCCATGGGGATGCAGGTGCTGGGCATTGCCCTCTCCGTCATCGGCTGGTTGGCCTCCATCCTCTGCTGCGCCTTGCCCATGTGGCGGGAGACGGCCTTCGTCGGCAACAACATCGTGGTGGCCCAGATCATCTGGGAAGGGCTGTGGATGAACTGCGTGGTGCAGAGCACGGGGCAGATGCAGTGCAAGGTCTACGACTCCATGCTGGCCCTGCCGCAGGACCTGCAAGCCGCCCGCGCCATGGTGGTGGTGGCCATCGTCTTGGCCATCCTGGGCACCCTGCTCGCCGTCGCTGGCGGCAAGTGCACCAACTGCGTGGAGGACGACACCGCCAAAGCCAAGGTCATGATCCTCTCCGGAGTCATCTTCATTGTCGCCGGCCTCCTCATCCTCATCCCCATCTCCTGGTCGGCCAACACCATCATCCGGGACTTCTACAACCCGCTGGTCACTGACTCCCAGAAGCGGGACCTGGGCTCGTCCCTCTACGTGGGCTGGGCGGCCTCCGCGCTCCTGCTGCTGGGGGGAGGCATCCTCTGCTGCACCTGCCCCCCCCGGGGCGAGAAGCCCTACTCCGCCAAGTTCACGGCCGCTCGCTCGCTGCCTGCCAGCAACTACGTCTAGGAGCCGCCGTGCCCACCTGGATCGGGACTTCCTGGGGCGCCCCTGGCCCGCGGACCACCCCCACACCCCCAGCCGGGCTGGGGGCTGGCTGGGTGCCGGGGCGGGGGGGGCCGGCTGCCGGCGCGGTGCGAGGGAGCGCAGACAGAGCTGCCTTTGTTCACCGGGGGATTGAAGCTGGTTCTTTAATCTCGGTTGAGACGGGGAACGGGGAGATCCTGTCCTGGCTGTCCCCCTCCAACCCCGGCGGGGGTTCTGCTCCCCCCCCCGTGGAGCACCCAACAGCAGCATCTTCTCCGAGACAACACCCGTTCCCCCACCCGGAGCATCTCCTGGCTCCCGGTATCGGGGTGTGCCGGGCAGTGACGCGGCTCCCAGGGATAAAATCCCTCGGGGTGGGTGGCGGTGCCGGTGGGGACAGCAATCCTGTCCCACACGGCCCTGGGGACGTGGCGGCTCTGCGAACCCCGGCAGGGTCTCGAGGGGCGGCGGGGGTGGGGGGGGTGGGGGGGTTGTCTCGCCTGCTGGTGCCCCGAATTTTGACTGTGACCTGTTTTTGGGGCTCGGAGCGGCTGCACCCGACGTGGGATTTCTGGTGGCGGCTCCCCGGGGCGGGGACATCATTATCCTGGGAGTGGGAAGGCAGCGGCCGGGCTGGGAGAACCGGTCCGGGAAGAGGGAGCGGATCCGGGCTGTGCACAGAGGGGAACGACTCCCGGACCCGACCCCGTCCCGGGGGGTGCACCCAGCCCCATGGCATCCCCCGAGTTGGGTGCCGGGGGCGGGAGGGGGTGGCTGGCGGTGTCTCCCCCGTCTGCGCTGCCGTCCGTCCCCGTGTCGCAGCTTTCCCACATTAAAACGGCAGCTGCTCAGACCGCGCTCTGCTTCGTTTTCTTCACCCTCTCCAACACCCGCCTCGGTGAGGGCACAGCCCGGCGCTCCTGTGCCACGGATCCCCGTCCCACCAGGATCCCCCAAATCTGCTCTCCAGAGCCTCCCGCGATCCCAGCCGCCCCCTGACCCCTGCTCCAGCCCTGCCGTCCCCTCCCCGGGCCAGCCGGGGCCACTGCTCCCTGAGGGGTGGCAGTGGGTGTCTCCATGGCACGATGCCTTGGTGGCGCCTGCCGCGGCATCGCGGCTGCCCCACACCTGTCCCAGCACCATCTTCCCACCCGAGGAGGAAGAAGGTGACGGGTGCCAGCGAGGGCGGGTCGGGGCACGCTGGCCCTGGGGCCACCTGACTCCCCAGCTGGGAGCACCCCGGGGCCGGCGTGGGCAACGCCGGGTGTTTTGCCTATCTGGCTTCCGGCACGGCGAGTTGCGCCGGGGCGCAGCCGGTGCTCCACCAGCTTGGGAGCATCCTTCCCTCCCGCCTCAGGGTGTGCAGGGACGCTGGATGACGCCGGCTGCCTGGCTCTGGGTGTCTCATCTGGGTCTGGGGGTTGGAGGGCTCCCAGCTCCCCCGTCCATTCACTGGGACACGGTGGAAAAGTGTCCCATGGTGCCAGTGGCGGGGTGGAAATGTGAGCGCGATGCTCTGGTGAGCATCCCCTGCCGGCATCCACAGGGACACCGCTCATCCCCGCTGCGGGCTGTCGTGCTCTCCCTTTTGGGTGTCCCCTGTGGTCCAGGTCCCGCTGGCTGAGGAAGGCTGCCTGGGGTGGCTTCCCCTCCTCCCGGCCTCCTGGGAGGCTGGTCTGCCTTTTGTGGGGAGAGGGACTTTATTTTTAGTCCAAAGGGGCTTTCATGGACCAGGGGAGGCAAAGTCCCAGTGCCGGGTGTCCGTCAGGATGCCGAGGGATGAAAGGTGCTGCGGAAGGAGTAGGGACGCAATGGGGGAGGAGAGAAACCGATACCAGGAACGGAGAAATGATGGCGAAACCTGCCACAAGCGCCGCAGGGTGTGCCGGGCACAGCCGATACCCCGCTGCCGCCCGGGGCCCATAAAAACTCAGCTGGTCCCAGGTGCCGAGAGCGGGTGCGAGCACCCATGGGTGCACTCTGCCCCACGGCGGTGCGGAGGCTCTGCTCCACGTGGGGCTGAGCAGTCATTTGGGCTGAGGCCAGGGTCACAGTGGGTTGATTCAGACTGGACGTGAGGAAGAAGTTCTTCACTGTGAGGGTGGTGAGACACTGGCCCAGGTTGCCCAGAGAAGTGGTGGTGGCCCCATCCCTGGAAGTTTTAAGGCCAGGCTGGATGAGGCGCTGAGCGACCTGGTCAAGTGGGAGGTGTCCCTGCCCATGGCAGGGGGGTTGGAACTAGATGGTCTTTAAGGTCCCTTCCAACCCTGACAATTCTATGATTCTATGTGTGACTGCGGAGGAGCCACCAGCGTCTCCGGTATGTCCCCCTGGACCAGCCCACCCCTCTTACAGGGGTGACGCCGGGCTCCGTAGCCCCTCGCCGGGGGGTTTGGCGTCTCGGTGCTGCTCCCGGTGTGACGGAAGAGCGCGTCTCGCTGAAAAGTGCTGAGCGCCGGCGGCAGGATTGGAGGCAGAGCTGAGCTCTGACCCGTTTCCGGAGGAAATCCTGGGTCCAAAGGGCGCTGCAGCGCGGCAGCCGAGGGCAGAGCAACACCTGCCCTTGGCCGGGGAGCAGCCGGTCCTGCGGGGAGGGCAGGGGGCCGCCTCGCCTGCCCGGGCCCCCCGGCGCCGCGTTGCTTGCCAAGGAGGCTGAAGCAATGGAGCAGGGCATGGGGTGGGCGCTGGGGGGTGGCTGCCACGGCAGGACGTGGGGTGAGGGTGGGGTGGGGGGGTCTGTGCTTGGGAGGGCACAGTGAGCCCCTCGTCCTGCTCCCCGAAAGCTGTCCCCTCCCTAACACTTGCCACGTGCTCGGCCCAGCTGGGACGGGGCGATGGCAGGGGACGGCCCTGTGCCGTGGGGACGTTGTAAGGGGAAACACGACCCATGGGGGCTCCTGCCCGTCGGCCTCCTGGGTGCTCAGTGACACACGTGACCCCACGTTGACCTGCAGCAATGCCCCATGTTACACCTGTCCCCATGCTGGTCTGCAGCAATGCCCCATGTTACACCTGTCCCCATGCCATCCTGCAGCAATGCCCCACGTCACACGTGTCCCCATGCCGTCCTGCAGCAATGCCCCATGCCACATGTGTGTGTCCCCATGCCATCCTGCAGCAATGCCCCATGCCACACGTGTGTGTCCCCATGCCATCCTGCAGCAATGCCCCACATCACACGTGTCCCCATGCCGTCCTGCAGCTGTTCCCACCCAGATGGGGAACAGGACGCACCCAACATGAAGGCCACGCTCTTCGGAAAGCCCCCCTGGCTCGGGGCCGTGTCTGTGATGGCTGTGCCCTGTCCCCGCAGGTGCTGTCGATGGCGATGATGACGATGCAGCTGGGTGGGCTGACGCTGGCCGTGCTGGGCTGGCTGGGCTCCATCCTCACCTGCGCCCTGCCCATGTGGAAGGTGACGGCCTTCATCGGCTCCAACATCGTGGTGGCCCAGGTCTTCTGGGAAGGGCTGTGGATGAACTGCGTGTACGAGAGCACGGGGCAGATGCAGTGCAAGGTCTACGACTCCCTGCTGGAGCTCACCTCCGACCTGCAAGCGGCTCGCGCCCTGGTGATCACCTCCATCTTCGTGGCCTTCATCGCCTTCCTCACCGCCATCTCGGGTGCAGACTGCACCCGCTGCGTGGATGACAAGAGCACCAAGACCAGGATCTCCATTGTGGCAGGTGCCATCTTCGTCCTGGCCAGCATCATGCTGCTCATCCCGGTCTCCTGGTCGGCCAACACCATTGTCAGCAACTTCTACAACCCCATGGTGCCCGAGGCCCTCAAGAGGGAGCTGGGGGCTGCCCTCTACATCGGCTGGGCCTCCAGTGCCCTCCAGCTCTTCGGCGGGGGCATCCTGTGCTGCTCGGGACCCCCATCCCAGCAGGACAACTACCCCAAGAAGTACAGAGCGGTGAAGAGCTCTGCCCCGATGGGCTACCCCATGAGGGACTACGTATGAGCCACTGTGCCTGGGCACCAGCCCAAGGGAGCGCGCCACTGTCCCTGTCCTGCCTCCACGTGTCACCCCCCCCCCCCCCCCATGCCCACGCGCTGCCTCCTCCCGCCCGTCCCCACGCTGGCTGCACCCCTGGCATTGTCCCCCCGCCTGTGCCCTCCCCCGCTGTGCTGGGGCTGTGCTCCCCATGGACTATAAACATCTTGGTGCCACCGAGGCTGCCTGGGCTCATTTCGAAGCGGCGCGGTGCGGAAGAGAAAGGCCACATTGCCCCCTGGTTCCTGGCCACCCTCCCCTGCCCACGGTCCCCACTGCTCCAGGAACAACACACGGCGGGCAGCGGAGGCAAAGGGTTTATTCAACAGCCAAGTGCAGGGATCGGGACAGCCACAACCCCCCCCCCACACAAGCGCCCAGGGGACAGTGCTGGAGACAAAGGCGGGGAGAGGGGCGCAGGGCAGCTCCCCATGATGGGCGCAAGGACCCCAAGACCTTGGGGACAATGCGGAGGGGTGACAAGAGCCACAGGGAGGGGGAGTGCAGGAGATGTGGGATGCCGCAGGTGGGTGATGGGGACAGACACGGCCACCGGAGAAAAGCTCGGGAAGGGAAGGAAGGAACCGGTTCCCCAGAGCCATGGGAACGGGACGAGCAGGAACAGGTCTGGGGGGAAGAGAAAAGGGGAAAAGGAAACATCCCGGCAAGAGATTTGGGTAAAAAGCTTCCCAAGGGAGCAGCGGAGGAGGAGGTGTGGAGGCAGCATGGCGCGGGGCCTGGGGAACAGGCTGGGCAGGCGATGCCGGGTGGCTCCTGGAGTCCCTTCCAGCCTCCTTTCCCACCCAGGCCATGAACTACAAAGCTGTAGGAAAATGAGAGACTTAAAGCAGCTGTCGCGGGACGACACCCGACGGGGTGCTTGGAAAGCTCCTCTGGCTGGGTGTCGCGTTGGCACAGCGGCTCCTGGTTTGGATGCTGAGGTCTCCTGCACCTCAGGGTGCGCTGGGTTAACTCCTGGGGAGGATGAGGATGGGGGACCGCAGGATGCGGCAATGGGGACCCACCTCCAACAGCACCCCGGTGGAGACCACAGGGGTCTGGGGTGGGGAAGATGAAGGCGGATCTAGATTTTGACCATGGCCATGTGGGAAGGCTCCTGGGGAGGACGAGGAGGGGGACCGGCAGGACATGGTGATGGGGATCCACCTCCAATGGTCCCCAGGTAAAGATCACAGGGGTCTGGGCTGGGGAAGATGAAGAAGGATCCAGATTTTGACTGAGGTGGGCTCAGAGGGGAGAAAACACCCCAGACTGGAGATGGCTGTGAAGAGCCAGCTGGGTCTGCGAGACGTCATGGCGAGGATCGAGGTGACAGGGATGGTACCAGAATGTCGCAGCTAATGGTGGTGACCAGGAGACCCCGGTGAAACCAGGAGACCCTCCCCACGCTGAGGAGTGGGCAATGTCCCCAGAGCCCAGATGTTGAGGGGAAGGAGCTGGGGAAGGGAACGGGGACGTTTTGGCTCTGGGAGCTCCCCATGACCCTCATCACCCCCCAGCAGCCGCCCTGTTCCGGGAGGGGGTCACGGGGCTGGGTTTTACAAGGGGACAAGTGCTCCCCTCCCACCTCCCCAGAGCCGCCTGGGCTCTCAGCCTTCCTCGAGGGGGGGCACGGGACATTTCTGATAGAGGTAGACCACCCCGGAGATGTAGCCGGTGCCCTGGGTGCTCTCCTCCTCGGAGGTGGCCCTCTCCCAGCGCTCCACCTCCTGGGCCAGCACCTTCTGCCAGGCTCCCTGTCGCTCCAGCTCCGCCAGGGCTGCCTCCAGCTCTGCCTTGTACCGCAGGTTGGAGGGGTTGCTCCTCGTCGTCAGGCACAGGAAACCTCCTGCCGCGAGAGGGGACGGGTGACATGGATGCCGGGTGTCCCCCCCCCGGAGATGGCATCCCCTCGGAAAGGAGCGGGGCAAGGGGAAGCAGCCAGACCCTGCTGGGAGTCAGCTGGCAGGGCAGCAGGCAGGGGACAGGCAGGACAGGGACAGGGAGGCCAGTGGGCAGGGGACAGGCAGGTGAGCAGGCAGGGGACAGGCAAGGCAGGAGGCTGGCGGGCAGAGGACAGGCATGCCACCAGGCAGGGGACAGGGCACGAGCAGACCAGGAGGCCAGCAGGCAGGTGACAGGCGGGTGGTCACACCTGAGCACCGGCTGTCATACATCAGGAGTGCCACCGCCACCTCCTGCCATGTCCCCTTGCTGGGGACCGGGGTGGCACCGCATGTCCCTGCCTGTACTTGGCAGCAGGGACAAGGCCATGTCCCGGCCGTGCCACGGGGCCAGCGCCCAGCCACCGGGACCCAGTGTCTGTGTCCGGCCACCCCGGTGGTCCCGGCGGGGAGGGGGACAGCGGGGGACACCCCTCACCCGGTTTGGTGACGCGCAGCAGCTCGGTGACGGCCGTGCTTGGCACCTGCCCCTCGCCCAGGGCCCCCACCACCGTCACGGCGTCGTAGTGCTCTGCGGGGACACGCGTGGTGTCACGGGGGGGGGGTGCCACCGGCACCCCCCCGCCCCGACCCTGCCCGGTGCCGGCCCGTTACCTGCGGGCGCGGGCAGAGGCTCCCGGCCCACCACGCACCGCCGCAGCTGCCGGTACAGCCCGGTGCTCCGCGCCCGCTCCAGCATCCCCTCGCTGCCGTCCACGCCGTGCAGGCAGCGGAAGCCGCGGCGATGGAGCTGCGGGGACAGAGGGACAGACGGACACACGGGGGCACCGTCACCTCCCGCCCCGCCCCGCCCCGCCCCGCCCCGTCCCGTCCCCTCCGGTACCTCCCGCGCTACCAGCCCGGTGCCACAGGCCACGTCGAGCAGCCGCGCCCCGGCGGGCGGCGCGGGGAAGGCGAAGGCGAGCGAAGCGGCGGCCAGGTGCGGTGCCCGGTACTCCAGCGCCGCCACATCCTGCGGAGACGCGGCGGGTCAGAGGCGCCGGGCAGCGGAGCCGTCCCGGTCCCGGTCCCGGTCCCGGTCTCGGTCCCGGTCTCGGTCCCGGTCTCGGTCCCCCCGTTACCTCCTCGTAGCGGTCGGCCCAGCCGTCGTACAGCCGCAGGCGCTCGGGCAGCGCCGCCCCGCAGTGCACCGCCGCCACCCGCTCCCGCACCCCCGCCGGCAGCCGCATCCCCGCCGCGCCGGCACGGCACGGCCCCGCCCTCCGCGCCCCATTGGCTTCGTGAGCCCGCCCCAGACACGCCTCCCGCTCCCCATTGGCTCCGTC
Organism: Sterna hirundo; assembly: GCA_009819605.1. Lineage (NCBI taxonomy): Eukaryota > Metazoa > Chordata > Aves > Charadriiformes > Laridae > Sterna > Sterna hirundo. Next base: position 12,212,389 of record CM020450.1, on the reverse strand, counting down.
CTTCCCCACAGGACACGCCCCCCGCGCACCATTGGCTCCGCACGCCCGCTCGGAACACGCCCCCAGCGCTCCATTGGCTCCGCCGGACCTGCGCCGCCACCGCCTCCGTCCCGCTCCGTTATAGAGGGAACGGCGAGCCGGGCGCGACCAAGTGCGCTGGGGGGGGACGACACCAAGCGCGCCGGGTGCGACCATCTGTCCCGGGGGGGTGAGGAAGCGCCCCGGGGGGTGACGAAGTGCCCCGGGGAGGGTGACCAAGGGTCCTTGGAGGGGGGTGGCACCCAGTGCCCCGGGGGGAATTGACCAACTGTTCTGGGGATGGTGACGCCAAGTGTCCTGGCAGAGCGGGTACCGAGTGTCCCGGGGTCACGGCTCTCTCCCCGCAGTGTCCCCAGGCCCTGTCCCACCACGCTGCTGCTGAAGATCTGCTCAGTCCCCAGCACGGGTCAGGCATGGTCTGCTCAGTCCCTCGTGTCACCCATGCACAGCGACTCTGCTCCCCGGACAGGTCACCTCCTGCCCTGCCGCTTGTCCCAGCCCCTGATGCTGCGCAGTCACCTCCACGCCTGCATCTGCGTCTTCTTCTGCCGCTTGTCCCCACCACCGAGTGGTGACCGCGCTCCTCTGCCGCCACCAAAACCCATCCTGTCCCACCACGTGTAAAGGCGACATCCTAACGCTGAGCAGCTCTCCCAGCGCCTGGGGAAGAGCGCACCCACCACCAGAGCAGGTCCTTCATGTCCTGATGTGTCCACCCATCGCCAGCTGCCCAACCACTCCCATGGGGTGGTCATTTGGCGCTGCCCCTTGCCTGTGGACAAGGTGTGTAGCAGTAGCAGCAGGCAGAGGTTGGGGACAGAGGACAGGACTGTGGCTGTGAAGCAGGTAGAACATCTTGGCTATGTCAAGTTTAGGTTTTGCTCCAGGGAAGCAGGACAAGAAACGTCACCGAGTGCCAACATGATGCACAAGGAGGTGGTAAGACACTTTCTCCCTTAATCCAGATGCCCAGCATTTGTAACACACCATATCCAGCTGATTAATGAGAGAAGTTCGTTAGCTCTTGGGTAGAAAGGACACCAACTGGAGGTGCTCTCCGTAGGAGGTAACGTGCTTGTTGCTCTGTGAGTCTCTGCTGCGTAGGGAGTGAGTCTTGTCTTCTGCTGGACCAGCCTTTGGTGTTCACAGTGGAGGATGTGGGACAAGCTGTGGCTCGTGGGACCACCCTCAACCGTTGTCACCCATCATTTGGCTTCTGGCTTTTTCCAGGAGCCAAACAGACAAATCCAGCCACTAATTAACGATGGAAAGAAAACGAGGGTGCCTTGAAGGAGCCGGTGGCTGCCCCGAGGCCACACTGGTTGCTCTCATCACCTCTTGCTTGGCAACTCGGGCAGCTTGCTGATGCTTCTCCATTGTCCCCGTGTCCTCCTGGCCACCATCCCCAGCGGTGGCCGCTTCACCTCTGTAGAATCATAGAATGGTTTGGGTTGGAAGGGACTTTTAAAGGCCATCTAGTCCAACCCCCCTGCCATGAGCAGGGACATCTTCAACTAGATCAGGTTGCTCAGAGCCCCATCCAGCCTAACCTGAAATGTCTTCAGGGATGGGGCATTGACCAGCTCTGTGGGCAACCTGGGCCAGTGTCTCACCACCCTCACACCAAAGAATTTCTTCCTCATAGCTAGACAAATCTTTCCTCTTTTAATTTAAAGCCATTACCCTTTGTCTTATCGCAACAGGCCCTGTGGAAAAAGTTTGTCACCATATTTCCTGGAGCCCCTTTGGGTACTGGAAGGGGCTCTAAGGTCTCCCCGGAGCCTTCTCTTCTCCAGGCTGAACCCCCCCAGCTCTCTCAGCCTGTCCTCACAGCAGAGGGGCTCCAGCCCTCCCAGCATCTCCGGGGCCTCCTCTGGCCCCGCTCCAACAGCTCCGTGTCCTTCTGCTGTTGGTGCCCCAGCGCTGGAGGCAGCACTGCAGGGGGGTCTCACGGAGCGGAGCAGAGGGGCAGAATCCCCCCCTCGCCCTGCTGCCCACGCTGCTGGGGATGCAGCCCAGGCTGTGGGGGGGTTCTGGGCTATGGGTGCACATTGCCAGCTTATGGCCAGCTTTTCACCCACGGATGCCCCCAAGTCCTTCTCGTCAGGGCTGGTCTCCATCCCTCCGTCCCCAGCCTGTGCTGAGACCGGGGGTTGCCCTGACCCAGGCGCAGGACCCTGCACTTGGGCTGGTTGAACCTCGTGAGGTTCACACGGAGCCACTTCTCCAGCCTGTCCGTGTCCCTCTGGGTGGCATCCCGTCCCCCCGGCGTTTCACCACACCACTCAGCTCGGTGTCGTCAGCCAACTTGCTGAGGGTCCCACTGCCTGTGTCACTGATGCGGGCACCGAGCAGCGCTGGTGCCGGCACGCACCCCTGGGGGACACCACTGTCACCGCTCGTCCACCCAGCTGCTGCGTGCCCGGGCCCGCCGTCAGGCGTGGGGCTGGCGGTGCCCCTCGGCCGGGCAGTGCTGGCCGGGGACCTCGAGAGGGAGCCCTCCGCCCGCGCTGGGCCACCGCCGCCCCGCCGTGCCCGCTGCGGGACCCCGCCACCCCCGCCCGCCTCGGCCCCGGCAGCCGCGCCGGCTCCCGGCGAGCAGCACCCGCGGTGTCACCCCCCGGTGACACCCTCGGAGCATCCCCCGGGGGGCGGCAGAGGGGACGCGTGGGGCTGGGGCGGGCGGCGAGGGGTCGCCAAGGTCACGGGTGGCCACCCCCACCCACGCCAAGGACACGGGTGGCTCCTGGATGGGGGGGTCAGGCCCTGCCGCAGCTCCTGCCACCGCACACGGGCTCTTTGTCCCCTCTGCAGCCGCCAGCACGGGTCTGATCCTGCCCCCTGAACTCCGCACCTCCATCCCTGTCACTGCGGGGACCACGGGACACCTGCGTGGCCAGGCCTCTAATACAGGCTTTCACACTCCCAACACGGTTTCCGCCACTAATTATAGCCTGACCTTCGCTTACAAGGTACGCCGGAGGCAGGGTACGCCGCCAGCACCGCCCTGCCCCTGGCTCTGCTGCCCTCGCTCAGCCCCTCCGGGCTGCAGCTGGGTCGCGCCATCCCCGAGCCTTGGCCCGCACGGATCCAGTCCCAAATTAGCTGGTGCTTTTCCAAACATCGCCTTCCCAGGGCTGGCTCGCTCCGCCGCGCTGCACACAGCTGTGCAAACAGCTTCGCCCCACGGCACGGCGGCTTTGGGCTGGCATGGACCCAGTGCCGGCCAGCCGGGGCTTGGACCGGACCTAGTGCCAACGTCGGAAGACCCAGGCTGTCCCCTGAGGATGCACGGTGGGATGGTGGGGACCCCCTGGAGGGGTGGCAAGAGGTTGCGGCAGGTTGGATCTTCCCCATGGCCGGTGCCAGTGCTGAGGCTGGACTTTGCCCTGGCACGTGGCCCGGCGCTGGAGGGCAACCAACTGGGCACATACCATCCTGCTGCCGTGATGTGGTTCCTTGGGGTCCTGTCCTTGTCCCCTGCTGGGGACAGGGGTCTGGCTTTGCCCTGGCTGTGCTGGCTGCGTCGCTGGGACCCTGGGGCTCAGTGCAACCCCTGCGGTGGGGTGTCCCATCACCCCTCAGCGGGGAGGCTGGGGGCATGCGTGTCCCCAAAGCAGGGGCTTGGCTGGTCACCCTGAGCCCACAGACCTCTGGCATGACCTCGCCTGCCCTCCCTCACCAAGAAGGAGGTGCAGAGGTGGAAGGGCAGCTGGGATGGGTCCCTTGCCCTTGAACCTGCCACTGACCTGGAAAGACCAGGTCTGAGCTGGGTTTGGGTCCTCTGCGGGGCCGGGCATCTCCAGGCTGGGCTCTTCCAGTTCTAGCAATGTCATCTGCTCCTAACCTGACTGCCCGTCCCACGTTCAAGCTGGTCCCCGACCCCTGGGTAATGTGTGTGGTGGCAGTTGATGTGCGAGGCAGGTGGGCTTGCCTTTCCAAAGAGCAGTACAGGGCATCCCTGGCATGGCCTTGGTCCTCAGGGTGGGACTAACGCTGTCCCCTGGACAAACTGGTGCCGTAGGGAAGTCCCTGGGCCTCTCCGTTGGAGTGGAGCCGTGGGATGCCCAGTGCCAACGGCTGCGCGTACCCCAGACGTTTGCTGGGTTGCCCACGTGGACGTGCATGAGCCCAGTGGCATCAGTGGCAGATAGATGGTCCCCGACAAGAGCATGGAGGGAGGTATGCGCACGAGGCTTGTGCTTTTGTGGGCACCCCAGCAGGTCCCGGTGGTTTAAGATGACATCCATCAGTGCTCAGCTGAGAGCTTGGGAGTGCTCAGACCTGCGCAGTGGTCTGCAGAGGAGGGAGCGCGGTCACACACAGGTCCCTGTGTCCCCAGGCCATCAGCAGCCACGACGGCTGTGCTCATGGGGTGAGGGACAGGACGCGGGCTGGAGGCTGCAGGGAGCATCCCTGTGTCCTGCTCCTGCTCCTCCTTCGGCATTGGCTGCTGGGAGCTCACAGGAGCCGAGCCCAGTCGTTCCCCTGCCGGGGCCTTGGCACCCACATCCATCTCCAGTTTACGGAGCAATCAGACCCCTTCAGCTTGTACTTTGCCAGCCTTCCCAGGTGCCTTCCCTCTGCTTGTCCCACCCCCAGCACCACAGCCCAGTGCATCGCCCTGCCCCGGAGCTGCTCTGCCCCACACAGCCCCGGGGGACAAGGGCCCTGCGGGTCCTGGGTGCCACAATGGCCAAAAGACCCCCCCCGCCAAGAGCAGCATGATGCTGCCTTCATCAGCAGCCGAGAGTCCAGCTTCTCCACGTAGCCCTCAGACATGATGAACAGGCAGGAGGGACGTTCCGCAGGGGCAGGGACATGCTGCGTGGGTGGCTCCGTGTTGTGCGGGGTTTGCACAAGCTTCTCTGGTCCTAAATATTCTCACTCATGGGCACTCAGAGCCTGGCACTTGGGTGTTTTCCAGCCCCTAGATCCCCCTGTGGGGTGTTCCCTGGGGCTGGATGGAGGGGACAGATGCTCGATGGCGCCAGCTGGGGACTTGGCAGCTTCTGGGCCAGGGGACTTTGGTGACAGTCACCACGGTCTTGGTGACTGTCACCAAAGGGTGTCAGGGTCAGGGGGTGTGTGTTTCATCTCCATACCCCCTCCATTCTCTGGGTCCTCCTTGGTGGCGTGGGGAGGATGCCAGAGCCAGGGAATGTCCTTAGGGCAGCCCAAGGCGGGCACTGGGAAGGGACCCCTGATAGTACTCTCAGCTCTCTGCCGCACATCCTGTGGGGCACTTGAGCCCCACACGATGCAGGACTTACCCTGCTGAAGTGGGGTGCTCAGTGGCTTGCCCCATGGCGCAGAGCTGGCCCATGAGCAGGGCAGGCCAGGAAAGCCCTGTGGGGGGACAGCCGGGGGGGACCTGGAGAGCCCCCGTGGGGAGGCAGAGGCAGGGGGGTGCATCTCCCCGCGGCCAAGGAGGCGGCAGGCAGCAGGACGGACAGGGCGGCTGGTGGGGTTCTGCACATCAGCGCTGCCGAGGGCTGGGATATGGCTCCGCGCTTGCATGCATGGAGGACGCAGCGTCTTCCTTTCCCAGCATCCAAATGTGGCCGGAGTCCATCGGCCCCTGAACTGTCCAGTCCTTCCCTAAAGCCCAGCCCTCTGGTGTCCAGGGACAAGTGGATTTTGCCCCCCTAACACGCACCACTCAGCACCACCACCCCCCCCCCCCGCCCCGGATTGCTGGGCTCCTGCCCAACTTCTCAGTTCGTAAATCCGAGTATTGCTGTGATTGATGGCGGCCAGGGCTGCTGTCACTAAACCATCCGCACCGGCCCCTTAACGCCCGCATGGCTCATGACCAGGTAGCAAGAAGAGGCCGAGATATAAATCAGCGCGGCACGGCGCAGAGCTGGCCGGAGATCAGACCGGCGGAGCAGCCGGGCAGGCCGGGGGAGCAGCTCACATAGCTGATTCATGACTGCTCGCATGGCCGGGAAGGGTTGTCCGCCCGCCAGCGAGCCACGCTGCCCACGCCACATGCAGCCCCCGAGGACCTGATATGGTCCCGGGCTGTGTCCTGCCACCCTGCGGGGCTCTGACCATGGCTGCTCGCCTGGGAAGGGTCGCAGCAAGATGTCCCTGCCATGCTGAGAACGCCCCCAGGCCACGGCGCTCCCACATCAGCCCCAGCCTCTCTACATGTGTCAGCTGCATCCCATCCCTCCTACACCCCCAGTGTACAGTGTTCCCATCCCTCCTGCACCCCCAGATGTGTGGTGTTCCCATCCCTTCTGCATCCCCAATGCATGGTGTTCCCATCCCTTCTGCATCCCCAAATGTGTGGTGTTCCCATCCCTCCTGCACCCCCAATGCACGGTGTTCCCATCCCTCCTGCACCCCGAATGTACCGTGCTCCCACCCTTCCATACCCCCAGTGCTTGGTGCTCCCATGCCCCCCCTGCACCCCCAGGGCACAGCAGTCCCATGTCAGTACATCATGGGGGCGCGGGTGACATTCCCATTTCTCACCGTCCCCATCCCAAAAGCCAGCAACGTGCACTCTTTCTGCAGCTCTCACCCGAGCACCCGCTGCCCAGATCAACCTCTTCCTCACCACAGCCCACGTCCACCGCCCCAGCCCATGGACCTCACTCCCACCTCTGCCCCAGCTGCACTTTCCCCCTTGCTCCCTCTCGTTGTCCCCATTGCGGTCCCCTCTCTTCCCCCGACCAGGGACTTCCCACCCTGCCCACGTCCAACGCCCCTTGAGAGCCTGCTCCTCAGCTCGGGCTCCCCCCCCGCCACCCCCATACAATCCCTGCCTGCCCCGTCACACCCCACCATGTCCCGTACGTGTCTCCCCTCCCTGGCAGCCCTTCCCGCAGCCGGGCGCCCCACGCTGCCACCTCCCTGCTTCCACGTCCACGCAGGCAGTGCCATGGTGCGGTGAACACCTCGGCAGACCTCAGCCCCGTGAGTCAGCGTCCCTCATGGCACAGCACCCTCGTCACTCGGCGTCCCTCCCCAGCGCGCCCCAGCAGCTCCCCGGTCCGCCCCGAGATTCGGCGTGACTCGCTGATCACGTCCCTGCCCCTCGGTGTAAATCCCGGAGCGTGTCCCTGGGATTCCAGGTAGGGCTGCGGACCAGCGCATCACGGGGGCACTGGTGACATTCCCATTTCTCACCGTCGCACCCATGGCCGGGTGCGAATCCCCCCGACCACCTCCCCTGCCACCGACCCGCTGCCCAGGTGGCACCCGTGAGGCTCAGCCCCGCTCGAAGGTCTCATCCCTGAGATCTGTCTCGGGAAGTGACTGCCCTCTCCTGGGACTCGTCACCGACGGGCTGGGTGGGAGCCAGGGGGTGGAAGCTGGAGTCAATAAGTTCAGCTCAGTAATAAGGTGCAAACTTTCGCTGGAGGGGGAATTAATGAGTGGATTAGTGGCCATAAATAAACAAAGGATTTCTTGTGGCTTGTAAGAGATGACTCAGTGCTTTCGGTGAGGCTGGGTGTAGCCAGAGCAGACAGCGGGGTGAGCCCCGGGTAGTCTGGACCTTATCTGTTGAGGTCCATCTTGATGATCCTAAAGCAATTCTGGACATTTGGTGAGGTCAGGCCATGTCAGCTCTGTCTACACCGGTACTTAGGTGGCATTTGGGTATCTGAATCTTAAAAAGCAATTTGTAATTCCCTCCAGCGGCACTCAACCCTACAGATATTCAGGAAGGAGGATGGGCTGCTGCACCCAATTGCCACTATTTATTTTACCCTCAGGCTCTTGCATTATCTCCTGCAGCCCAGGCCTTCCTTTTGCCAGGGCAGCTGTGAATCCCAGCTCTGCTGTGAGCCCAGCAGCTTGCTTTTGGTAGGAGGGATGGAGGATCCCTCGGTTGCTAAACCCCCTGCCCATTCTGCCCAAATGAAGGTTGTGGGGTTCCCTGGGGGAGCGGAGCCACATAGGTCAAGCCGTTTTTTTTTTTTTTTTCTCTTGAATTGAGCTGAACCTGAGCTTTGCTTCGCCAATTCCAACTGGAACCAAATCACCAGACACGGCCCGTGTAACACATCAGGGAAAGCATGTGCAGGAGGTAGAGGAAGAAGTGGCTTTGAGTCTGGGTTGACCAGCAGAGAGTAACGGGCTGAGTAAATGACAACAGGTGATGGTGATGATGATGGTGTGATGGTGATGGTGATGGTGACCATGGACTGAGAGTTCGTTTGTCCCAGAGCTCAATGATGTGTCCTCTTGTGGTTGAAACCACGTCAACCCAGCACTCCCGGCTCTTGAGTCTTGCCCTGCCTTTGCCGGAGGATTTCAGCTTTGGAGGACTGTGCCGGAGGATTGCATCTTTGGATTTCCTGGCTTGAGCTGCTGGTCTGAATGCTCTCCAACCCATGTTGATCCAAATGACCTGGTTAGGCAGTGCGGTGGTGGGGCTATCCTAACTCACAGTTGCAGCTGGAAGAGGATGTGCAATTAATGTCTTGGAAAAGGAAGGAGGGAGAGCAGCAAAATGAAGGCTACGGACTGAGAACTGCTACGTAATAACTCCTGGGAAGCACGTGCGAGGGAGGATACCGCAGGGCAGCTGCCTGGTCCTTCAGAAACAGCTTTAAGGGAGTAAGTTCAGAGAGAGGCTAGGAATCTGGCAAAATGGAAATCTCTGCAATTATCTCAAGAACAAGGAGGAGGGGCCCAGACAGCGGAAACAACATTAAATCATTAGAGACAGGGTAACACGATTGCACGGGCAGACGCAGCACGACCTGCTGGAGATGGCTGGTGTGTTTCCAAGGGTTTACAGGGAAGGGGAAGGTGGTTCCTGGTGGTCCCGGTGGTCCTGGGGAGGTGTGACCATGGCTGGCTTTGGGATGGCTGGTTGGTTACTTTCCTTTTCTGCTTTGGCATTGGGTAGGGAGCGCAGTCGATGTCCTCTCGGCAGGGTTGAGAGCTCAGCCGAGGGTGGGCTGGAGGTCTGGGCAAAGGGTGTTGGCATAAACCCTGTATTTTCAAAAGCCTGGTCATGGGCTTTTGTCTTACGGCACTTCGAACAATGGCTGAAGAAACCTCGTCTGTGGATTATCTTTGAGAACAAGTAAACTAGGAGCTCATGTGGGTTCAAAGGGTGGGTTCAGCTCAAGTTCATGGAAGAAAAATCCACCAGGGATTATCACATAAAAAGGCTCAGCTCTGGCTCAGGAGGTCCATGAACTGCAAACTGCTGTAAGCTGGGGAAGTATTTGAGGATGTGTCACCCCGTGCGGGTCCTGTGTTTCTGCGGCTCACCTCCGCGGGTGGCGATGTGCAGGGCCGCAGGGTGCCCCGGGGCACTGCACCCGCCTTTCAGCGCAGGGGGAAGGCAGCGAAACGCCTTCTGCGGCAAGTGGAAAGGCAGGGGGAGAAGGCACGTGTGTGATCCCTGACCGTTCGGTGCTGCTTCACGCGGGTCAGCAGGGAGCACGGATCACCTGGGACTGCTGCAACCTGCGCGCAAATGTGGTTCCCAAAGAGCAATCCTCAAAAGGCCATGCACGCTCTGCTGGTAGGACTGGGATTTGGGGGTCCAGATGGTGGTGGTGAAGCACCAGTGTCGGAGGAGACTTCTGTGCCCAAAGCCCTAGGAGAGTCCAGGTTTATCCTACCCCTGCTTTTGAGGGTTGGTCTCTCGCAGCCCACTTGACATCACATGCTTGGCCAAGCCAGAGACAGCCTTCCTCTTCCAGACTGAGCCGTACTCATGTCTGCTCTCCGCTGGAGCCGTCCTGCCACAAGGCTGAGGCAGGGAGGTCACCCCTTGGTGCCACAGACAAGTGACCTTCACCAGGTCTGGTCTCCTGCTGGCGCGGTGGGCCTTGGAGGAGGACGTCTGTCCTGGGGTTCACCACGGGGTGTCCGGGATGGACAGCAGAGCTTGATGTGCGTTGGCTCCGGGACAGAAACGACGGCAGAGCTGGGTGGAAGAGACCCCAGGAAGTCCCTAGTGCAACCTCTACTACTGCCACCACCAGAGACCAGTCCCATGCTGGGGCTCGGTGGGTTGTGGGCAGCTCCCCCCAACACAGGAGCAGAGAACTGCTCCGTGGCGACGTCCCGGCTCGTGGCTGGGATGGGAGGAAGCACAAGGACTCCGCTGCGCCTGCTTTAGACCTTTGTCCTATGGTCGCCGTGGGTCGCTGGCCCTTCCTGGGCTGTGGGTCAGCAGATAAACCAGGTGTTGGGGATGTGAGGGGGTGTCTGAACCCGCCCCGAGGTGGGACGGTGGCTGGGCTCTGCGTGCTTGCGTGCATCTGGCTGGAGAGCCGTGCTTCACAGCCGGGTGGACGGAGCTCAGCACTTCACCTCTCGGGACACCTCGCAGATGCTGGCTGCTCACCACCCCTTCCCAAAGCGTTGGCTGTGCGTGGGGGTCCTCGCTGTGACCCACCGCTCCCCTGTCAGGCACGCAGATACACAGGCAGCCCCGGATGCTTGCAAGCTGCGTGCAGCACAGATGCTCCGGGTGATGCCAGATCTTCTATGTTTCTTGGCCCCCGGTCCCTTGGCCATCTCGCCAGGTATGTAACTATCCCAGCTATTTCCTGCTGTACTGAAAAAAAAAAAAAAGAAAAAAAAAGAAAATTATAAAAATTAAATAATACAACCCTTTCCCCTGTTTGATATAAATACACGCCGCAGCTGCCCAGCCCCCTGGCTGGACAAGCAGCATTGCAGACGGATTGCGTCTCGCAGCCGCGCAGCCAGCACCCCCGTGCCCTGCTTGTTCCCTTTGGCACGGGGAGCAGAAGGGGCTGCCACGGTCATGGCCCGGACCCAGCTCCCATCACAGCTGGAGTGATTTATGGTCTGCTCTCCTCCTCCTGACAAGCACATCCTGGGACGGTGCTTCTGCACCGAGTGGAGAGAGGGGAGCTCGTGGCCGTCTGGGGCCAGCGGTGCCCCGCGGAGCTGCCCGTCCCCTTCCAGGGGCTGGTGGGCAGAGAGGGGCAGCCTCCCACCACCCCTGGGAGCCTCCTCCATGTATTTTCCCAGGGACTAGCTTTATGTTTTCTGTCCCATGGTGAGAGCGCCAGGGATCCGATGTCCTAGATTTACACCCCGTCATCCCAAATTGGCAGCCCCCTGGCTGCCCTGTTCCCAGGCTGGGGAGACGGGTGCTTCCCAGCCCAGAAATCCGCCCAGGCAGGGAAGCCCACCGCCGATGTGCAGCTCTCTGCAGGGGTCTGTCACTGCTGGGACGGGGGGGGACAGGCTGTGCAAGGGCGTACGTTGCTCCAGGACTTTTGCTACGTGGGTGCTGGTGGGCACGGAGGCATGGCCCCCAGCGGTGTCGTGAGACCCCAAAAACGCCAGTGACGTAGAGCTCGGGGCAATGCATCCACAGCAGATGCTCTGCTCCTCTCAGAGCAAAGTCAGCGAGCGGGTTGGCTGTCCCCGATTGCCCTCTGCAAGGGTGACGGATATTGGTGGGGGAGTGGGTTAGTGATGGGACACGGCAGCGGGTCTGTGGTGGGGAGCAAGCCCTGGGGACCTGGTGGCCACCAGGCTTGCTGGTATTTTGAGCTCTCTGATGGGGCTTTGGGTGGGAGCAGCCTGCGTCCCCATGGTCCCGTCAGACCTCCATCGCGGCTCGAGGCAACTTGAGACAGGCTCGAGCTCAGGGCTGTGTCCGCGGGTGAGGCTGAGGTCGAGGTGGAGGACAGGGTCTCTCCTCCATGTGCCTCCCGCTCCCACCCCACCAGCCCCCAGCCGCTGGCTCCCTGCTGACAGCGGGGTCTCCCCTGGCTCTCCCCTGCTTTGTCCTCCGCATCCTGCTTGTGTAGAAGGAGGAGCAGCGATTTTCACAGTTACGGGGATGCAACCTGGAAGAAGGAATTGCCTTGGGTCACCCACCCCTGCCCTGCCATGGCCAGAGCTGTGAAACACACGAGGGATGTGTCTTGCCAGGGCTAAGACCCCATAACTGCAGCCGGTTTTGCAAAAAAAAATAAATAAATCCCAGCCTTTAATTAAATAAGCGAGGTCTTGGGCACCCTTTGCAGCCCTGCTGTGAGGGGCAACGCTGGGAAAGCGTTTCCCCCCTCCCTGGGCTCCCGCAGGCCCCTGCCCGGCTCTGCCTTGCCTGCCTCCCCCCCCGCCATGTCTGTGCCTCCAAACCACGGTGGGGGATTAGGGCTGGTGCTGGCCCCACGGCGCCTCAGACCCCTCTTTTCCCACCCTGTGGGGGCCAGTGGGCACAGCCCCCAGGGTGGTGGTGGGGGTGTTACCCGGCCCCCGGTCTGGCAGTGCTCCACAGAGCTCACATACCATACAGAGCCCCATGGAGCATCCCCGAGTGCCACCAGCCCCATCTGACTGTGGGCACAACCCCTGCCCCGGCTGCTGCCGAGGGCCAGCTCGCTGGGCCAGTGCCCGGCCGGCAGCGGCCGGTGCCCGGGGCCGTGTGTGTGTGGTGGGGCTTTTGTTATTTTGTCTGAGAGCAATTTTGTCCCGGGCTGAGAGCGAGCAAGCCATGGTTTGAATTCCAGTTTCACTGTAATTATTCTGTTATCTCTCCGCCAGGGTCTGGTTTCACTCATGCTTTGGGCCGCTGTCTGCTGTGAATGGATGTCTCCTCCGTTTGCAAGGGCTGTTCCAAAGCTTTCCCTGTCTCTGCCCTTTTCCACTTCCCGCGCTGCCCTCGCAGACCTCCGCGCTCCCCTCGGCACCGAGCCCGGAGCCCCTGCGGTGCGGGCAGGGCAAGGGCTGCCGGGATGCACGGCACCTGCAAACCAGGACCTACCACGAGGGCAAGTGCTCCCACCGGCCACCCGTCCCCTCGGCAGGGCACGGGTCCGTTTTGGCTGGGAGACTGTCCAGGGCGATGTAGCAGGACCGTGGGGGTGAGGAGGAGGAGGGGAGCAGCAGGGAAGGGGCACCGGGGGCTGCACCATTCCCTGACCCGCATGGCGTGGTAACCTCGGCTTGCTGGGATGCAGCAGGAGAACCGGAGGTGGTGGGTACTAGTTGCAACATGGGGAATTGTCATTAGAATTTTTCCCGATGGAAATTTTTTCCCCGCCGTGAGGTGGTCAAACACGGGAAGGAGGGCCCAGAGAGGCGGTGGGACGTCTGCTCTTGGCGATGTTCAGGACTTGACTGCCAGCCAAGCCCAGCCAGCCTCGTCACGTTGGACCTGCTGTGCTGGGGGGAGCGGGGCTGGATGCCTCCACAGGACCCTCCCAACCTCAGTTGCTCATTTATTTACTGGTGGCGGACAGAGACATTTCCCCAGTCACTCCTGGGGGGCTGAAGGCACTGAGAGGTGGCACCAGCGGGGGCTGTCAAAGAAGGGGCAAACCATGGAGGAGATTTGCAGAAAAGGGGTGGAGGAGATGCAGGGTGGGGGGTGCTCCCTGAGTGTCCCCTGGGATCCTGACCTCGTTACTGAGTCCTCATACGTTCGTTGTCTGGGATTTGAACCAACTCCTGGCTCCAGCACCCGGCCCGACGCCAGGATGGTCCCGACCTGAGAGCGTCGCTCTGCTGATGGAGCCACGTGTCCTCTCCCAGGTACCCGAGCTGGTCGTGATGAGCTGCTCCTGGACATGGTACCTCTGAGCATGAGCCTGCAGCCCGGGGACAGTCCCGCTGCCCCGTCACAGTGCAAACTCCTCTGTCCTCACTCTCCTCTCCAGCTCTCAGGGCCGCTCTCTGCAGTTCAGTTTCCCAGACCCTTCGGAAGGTGTCCCCCATGGACCAGCTGCGGGATCCCGGGGTTCGAGGTCTTTGCTTTACTCCTCTGGCATCTCCCTGTGCAATAGCTGTCCAAGCCCTCCTGTCCCGGTGTCCCCAGGGCTGAGGAGCAGACCCTGCACCCTCTCCTAGGGCGGCTGGTGGCCACGTAAACCAGGACACATCTCTGTGCCCCCCGGCAGTTCCCAGGCATGGCTGCGCACACCGGGCCGGGGCTGGTGTGACACTGCTTGGGACACTGAGATGCGTGTGGGTGATAATCTTCGGGCCCATCAGACCAGGCACTGAACCAAAATCCAGCTCTAATTGGCCTCGTCCCGTGATTCTTCCTGACAAAACAATTAAGTTTCTCAGGCAAGAGATGTTCTTTGCAAACGGTCCGTGCCAGATGCTTTTGCTTTTTTTATCTGTGGTATTTAAGGATCTTTTCCTAATACTCATCATTACTTTATGAGGCACAGACCGGTTCTGCCTGCCCTTTTGAAGCTCAGTATCACACTCATGTTCGTTTGTTGTCTCAGGGCTTCCCTAGCTCTACGTGAGGATTTTTTTTTTTTTTTTTTTATAAATAATTTTAAATAAACATTCTTGATTTGTAAAGGGCTGGGCCCTGCGAGACAGGGCAGGGAGCAGGATGGGCTCCAGCCCTCCCAAGCCTGCCGAGCCTGTGTGTACTGCCGCAGAACTGAGGTCAAAGCTGGAAAAACTTGCAAGACCACATCGCAGAGAAGGCCAGCGGGAGCCTGGCTTTGCAGGCTGGCTTGCGGAGGGGATGGCGGCCTGTGGAAAACACAGTCTGGGGGTGGCTGCAGTGGGTGTGTGCGGGCATTCGATGCCCGCCGTCTTTCCTCCCTCCATCCTCCCCCACCTCTGGGATTCGTGAGTCGTCGGTGCTGCTGATGGCCCTCTGTCTCCTCACCTGGGAGTTTCACGACTCCAATCCATTCCTCATCTTCCTGACATCAACTTTTAGTGGCTTCAATCCACCCTTTGGAGCAGCCTGTCCTTTGTTTTTCCAGCCTGGGTGCCCAGTGAGGCTGAACGCAGATGTCTTAGTGTCTCGATGAGCTGCTAATCCGAGTGCTGCCAGCTCCTGCCCTTCCCAAATCCCTTCTCACAGTCTCAGCGCTGCTATGCCTGATCCCGGGAAAGGGAGGGTGCAGCTTTGGGGAACGGCACCCCAGGAAGGGATGCAAAGGTCTGCCTCTCTTGGTGTGTTAGCAGAGCAAAACAGAGCACCTGGGTGGGATGTGCTGGGTTTTGGGGTGAATCTGTGCTGTCTGTGAGGTGTCTGGGCACTAGCGCTGGATATGCCCTAGTCTGCGTAGTCTCTAACATCTCGCCCAGTGACTCCAGCACTGCTGGCTGCTCGTGGCCGAGGACCTAGGCTGGGTTGGGTGCTGTTTGAGCAACGATGTCCCAGGTGTTACCTTGCTTGGCTGTTGCTGGAGCCAGGAGGGGCATGGGGGGCCGGGGAGGGGAGGGAGTGGGGCTGTGGGCTGGGAGGATGCCGAGGGAGGGTGCAGCCAGCGTGCAAGGTGTGGACTCAACACAAGCATCCCGGTGTAGCAGCCCCACAGCAGGTCCCCAACCCTCTCGTGGCACCAACGCATTCCCCCAGTCAGGGGGGAAACAGCTCTGGGAGGGTGATGGCATCCTTCCTTGATGCACATCCATCACTCCCAGCCTGGGGCTGTGCCGGAGGGAAAGAAAACCCAAGCAGCCGCGTCCATGGCAGGTGCTCCTGCGGCTCGGGATGACCTTTCCCAGTGGGCTCTGTCCCAGGGATTCAGTCACTCCATAAATCTCCCTTCCTCTGCGGTGTGGACCACGGAGAGGCAGCCCTGACTCAGGGCTGGGAGTGTCCAGCTGCGGACGCTATCTCAGCGGAGGAGCCGTGTGTGGAGATGCCAGCATTTCCAGGCGAGAGACAATCGTGCTTTATTTCCCTGCCACATAGGAAAAATAATAAACATTCCTCGGGTTTGTTTTCAGGCTGCTTTGTGGAATAAATCTCAGACTGTTGTTGTCTCCCTGGGCTCCCCGGTCCCGCAGAACTGCCTGTTCTCACTCCATGAGTCACCGACGCCTGCGCTGCCGCTGACGGCGCCTCCAAATCCCCACGTGGTGGTCCAGGGGCTGCTCCATGTTGGATTTGCCATGGACACCTGGAACAGAGCTGCTCCACACCCATGGGGAGTTCACATGGGTACTGGTGTCCATCGGGACCGATGAGAACCCCTGGACACCTTCGTCTGCTGCCAGCAGCAGCCTGGACAGCTCTTGCCACCTTATCATCTGGACCCGGGTCTTCCTCCCAGGGTCCCGAGTCTGACAGCATGACACCATGCAGATCTTCAAGGTGAAGGGTCTGTCCCATGGGACAAGGACTCTCCTGGAGGAGACCCAATGGCCTTTCCCATCCCCTCTGCCTGGGTGAGAAGGAGATCCAAGGGATGCTATGGCCGGATGCCACGGGAGGTGCCTTGAGAGGGAATGGTCCTTGCAACATGCTTGGAGCCAGGTTCACACACGCCGCAGCTGATGGACCAGTCTCATGTGCTGTTGGGTAACATGGGGGTGGGAGACAGCAGGCAGCACCGGACAGGCACCTCCTGGAGCAGCGGTTCTTAGCGTGAGGAACAAGCAACATCATCTCCAATACCTAGCAAAGTGTGCCCGGCGCCCGACCACATGTGGAGACCTCATAAACTTGGCATCCAAACCTTACCAACCATTCTCCTGCAAATGATCCCACCACCTGGGAGATCAAGGAGGTCCCGGGAGCTTGTTGTGGACCGTATGTGTGGTGAGGGGAGCCTGGTGGGCGCAGAACCCCGGATCGGCTGCTGCTGGATGGTCCCCACTGTGAGTGACCTGTGCTGATGAGAGGAGCCCTTTGGCACAGGTTCGGAGCACCTGGGTGTCAGAGCACGTCCCACGAGGCGGGACGGGGTAGAGGAGTCTCCAGGAGGTCGGCGTGTGCGCGTGGCTGGATGGCTGACCTCATCCGCAGCATCGCTACACACGTGTCCCAAAAATAGCTGGTTTTAGCAACATGAAGTCTCCTCGTGCTATTGCCCAACACTCCATACAAATATAGTGGCAGCAGTCAGTCTAGCGAAACTATCGCCAGAAATAGTGCGAGTTACGGCAAACAAACCGGCTCTTAGGAACGAAGGCGGCTGGGAGGGACTCAGTCCTTGGGGCTGCCAAAAACGTGGCAAAGGACTAGCCCGAACTCAGGGTGTTTGCAGAGCTGTCCGTGGCGAATAATGGGAAAAAAAAATAAAGCCCCAAAGGTGAAGCTTTTTACTGCCTCCCAGGGAGGGAAGAACGGGATGAGGAATGAATGAAGCGCTGCTGCCAGGAGGGGTTGTTCAAGCACTGGAACAGCTGATAAAAAGGCTCGATGAGCACCGTGACCCCGGGCAGGCAGCGGCTGCGGGGAGATGTGCTGGCTCAGCCCAGGGGCAGGAGAGGAACAGACACCGTCACTGATAGCTCTGGCACCCGCGTGCAGCCCCGCAGAGAGCCGAGCTTCTTTAATTAGAGACGGGGTCGTTTAGGGGAAACGTGATTGCAGCCTACAGGAAAGGCTTGCGGAGGGAAGGAGCTCTTTCCCTGGAGATGCCTGGTAGAGGCTTAACGGATGTCTTGTGCAGCCAGCGACGTAACTGCTTGGGAGTTTCTAAAAATCACAGATAAGGGTCAGTCATTACGGAAAGCTCTGGACACTGTCAGGGCAACGAGCAAGCGGGCTCTGCTCTGCTAACGACAGGCTAATTGCTGGGCTCGTGGGGGATCTGTAGGCACCAGAGAGCGGCGTGGCTGCGCTCGCCTTGGACATCAATGAACAGAGTGTTTATTTGGACATTTGAAAGGTCAATTTGCTAAAATGCGAAACAATCGCTGGCGTGACTGGCTGGGACTGTAAATTTAGAGTGGGAGGTGTTAGCAAAAACTGGGACTTGTTCAAGGACATCCCAACAGTGCCCCAAAACCCATGATTTCATAGACCAAAATAATTCTCCCAGGGAAGAAGCTGTCAGAGGCGGTTTGGACGTGTGAGCGTGGTGGCCCGCAGCCGGAGGGGGAGGACCACTCTACCCTGAGTGATGCAGCAGGTGGTAACCAGGCGGGAGCCTGGCTGGCATCTGGGGTAGAGGGAAGGAAGCTGAATGAAGGCCGAAGTGTTTACTCTGTTTCACTGCCTTGGAGAGGGCAGCGTGCCCTCTCCTCATTCTCCTTCTTCTGCTTCAGCCGTGCATTTTGGAAGGGTGACATGCTGAGCAGGCAGAGTCAGATGATGGGAAAGCTGGTGGTGTGGAGCAGAGTGTCCATCAGAGGAGAAAAGAGACCTTGGTGACATCTCCTGGGACTGTGGGATGACGGCAGCTGGTGAAGACCTTGGAAAGGGTCTGCCCCTAGACCCAGCAATCGTGACTGGGCTGCTCCATCCACCTTGGGAAGAGCTCTGGCAAGTTGGCTGTGGACAGACAGAGGAGAAGGTTGTACATGTGGTGATGAAATACCCAGGGTTAGCATTTCAGGCAGAGTCCCTGTGGTCCACGGGATGCTCCCATCCATCCTGCCATCTCTTGTGCAGAGCAGGCAGGAGACATCTCCTCCTTCATGGAGAAGGCTTCCTGACGAGAGCCTGGGACATGTCAAAAACCAACCTCCATGGGCTGGAGAAGGTGGAGCACCCCAGGGAGGATGGGGGAAAAGGGAAGGCTGCAGCAATGTAAAGAACTGCTGGTGGTAGAAGGGGAAGCCAAAGAAATCAATGAGCTGTTGCTGGCTAATGGCAGTGAGAAGCCTTTGAAAATACACATTTAGGATGACCAAATCAAGCCAACCACCAAGTCCAGCCCTGCGCAAAACAAATGGAGTCTAATTGTAACAAGCAAAACCATACGTATTCAATAGATGACTCCAGCCTGTGCTTGGGTCGAAACATAGAGACACATTCAGTCCTGGGGGGGAGGGTTTAAGAAATTAACATCTGTAAAGGAGAAGGTTGCGCAACTGCGGACCAACAGACCTAGTTACTTACACCCTTAAACTGGGAACAAGCTGCCGGAAGAGTCCCTGAAATGCTGACATTGACATTGAATAAGTCTTGGAAAGACAGGACAATACCAAGGGCTTGGAGACCTTCCAGGAGCCCGGGCGTGATGGCCCGGGGAGGGGGATGTGCAACCAGACGTGGTGTCCACTCGCCATGGACCCCTGGTCCCACGGGCTGGGAAATGAACTGCAGAATGCGAGGCTCGGTTTATCCCGCTCGCTCAGAGAAGCCTGGGAGGTGACGTGATCATTTTTATAGGTAATTGCACATAAAGATGTTTCCTGGTGGGGAGGCTTTTGGGAGTGTTGACAAAAGCATGCTGCGGTCCACTGGCTGGAAACTTAATTTAGACAAATTCAGGCTTGAAACAAGCTGCAGTTTCCCACTCCTCGAGGGTCACCAGGCACTGGAGGAGATTTTTGGATGCTGGAAGGATTCACAGTTGCCTGGAACTTTGGCACGGCAGCACAATGTCTTCCTGCAAGCCAGGCTTTGGGCCAGCTTGTAGGAGAAATTCTCCAGGTAACCTTTGCTGACGAGGATCAAATCGTGGTGTTCACCCTGTTCCTTCGTGGCCCTTGTGGGGAACCAGCTGGTGTGCTCCTGGTGTGCACAGCTTCTTGTTACGGGAAGGTTTCTGATCAGCCTCAGGGCTCCAGGCAGCACCGGGGTGGAAGACATGGAGACAGTGTTGTGGTTGAACTGGAGGATCTGGGACCATGTTGCAGCTTCCAGGGCTGGAAGGGCACCTACTGTGACCCAGGCCCATGAGAGGGTGGGACACAGGTTGTCACCTGTCTGCTGTCAAGGTTGACATGCAAGGCAGTGGGGGTGCATGAGCTAAAGGGTGCCAGCTCTGGTACCCGAGCTGGGAACTGGAAGAGGATGGGAACGCCTCGGCCAGGTAGCACAAGGCCACAAGCTGCAGAGGAGAGGGAAGCGTGGTGTCTGCTCATGTACCACAGCACCGTCACATCGCTGAGAGCCGCTCCAGGCTGTCCAACAGGACCAGCAAGACCATGCACGGAGGAGATTCCCACAGCAGGAGCAAGCGCCTACTCGTGTCTCCTTCCTCCCTGGTGAGGAGAGGCTGCCGAGAGGGGATAGAGCAGTTTTAATGGGGGGAAAACGTCTTTACCCTTTGGTAGGAGGTATCCAGCTAAGCAAAGGGTCAGAGTCCCTGCAGGAGAGTGGGTCTGGCATCAGGTCCAGCAGCAAAGAGCTGCGCGGGCCACAGGCCACCCAGAGAAGACCATGAAACCAGCATGGTGGTGGACATTAGAAATTATATAGGAGATGGACAAGACAGTGCAGAGGAATGGCAGATGCTACGGGATAGAGATGTAAGTCACCAAATGTGATAATACAGACAAGCATCAGACAGTGCTGAGGACATGACTACAGCTGGTGGTGTTGACACTTACCGTGTGTCTGCAAAAGGAACTCGCTTAGTCTGTGAAATGGTCTCCAATCTGCTCATCATCACCCAGCAGAGGTACCCAGAGGATGGCATGGGCAGGGTCAGGCACTGGGGGCAGCTCTTTTTCCAGAACAACCACCGATATGCTCAGATGCTTGCTGCCGTGTTGCCATCTGCCTGGGGGCATCTGTGTTGGCCAACCCCTGCCTGCTCCCTCCTGCTCAACAGCCTGACCTCAAAAAGCAAGGGAGGACATAACATCCTCATAGGTAAGCTTAGGAAGTGTGGGTTGGATGAGTGGACGGAGAAATGGCTGAATGGCAGAGCTCAGAGGTTTGTGATCAGCGGCACAGAGTCCTGTTGGTGGCCTGGACCCCCAGGGGTCAGCACTGGATCTGGTCTTGTTCAACCTATTCATCAAGACCTGGATGAGGGGACAGAGTGCACCCTCACCAAGTTCGCCGATGACACAAAGCTGGGGGGGGTGGCTGACACACCAGAAGGCTGTGCCGCCATCCAGAGAGACCTGGACAGGTTGGAGAGCTGGGCAGAGAGGAACCTCATGAAATTCAAGAAGGGCAAGTGCAGGGGCTGCACCTGGGGAGGAATAAGCCCCCCGCACCAGGACAGGTTGGGGGTGACTTGCTGGAGAGCAGCTCTGTGGAAAGAGACCTGGGAGTCCTGGGGGACAACGGGATGACCATGAGCCGGCAATGGGCCCTTGTGGCCAAGAAGGCCAATGGCATCCTGGGGGGCATCAAGAAGAGGGTGGCCAGCAGGTGGAGGGAGGTCATCCTCCCCCTCTGCTCTGCCCTGGGGAGGCCACAGCTGGAGCACTGGGTCCAGTTCTGGGCTCCCCGGTTCAAGAGGGACAGGGAACTGCTGGAGAGGGGACAGCAAAGGGCTACCAAGATGCTGAGGGGACTGGAACACCTCTCTGATGGAGAAAGGCTGAGGGATTTGGGTCTCTTCAGTCTGGAAAAAAGATGGCTGAGGGGGGACCTTATCAATGCTTATAAATACTGAAAGGGGGGGTGTCAGGAGGATGGGGCCAGGCTCTTCTCAGTGGTGCCCAGGGACAGGACAAGAGGTAACGGGCACAAACTGGAACATGGGAAATTCCATCTCAACGTGAGGAGGAACTTCTTTCCCGTGAGGGTGGCAGAGCCCTGGCACAGGCTGCCCAGAGAGGTGGTGGAGTCTCCGTCTCTGGGGACATTCCAAACCCTCCTGGACGCGTTCCTGTGCCACCTGCTCTGGGTGACCCTGCTCTGGCAGGGGGTTGGACGGGATGGTATCTGAAGGTCCCTTCCAATCCCCGCCATTCTGTGGTTCTGTGATCTGCTGATTCTGTGCATCGCCGTGGCTGGGGCACAATTTACCTCCACCTTGCGGGTGCCCCTTCCTCCGGGAGCTCTGGGGAAGGGGAGGGCTCTGGCCAGTCTCTAAAGAGCCTGTTTCAGTGCCAGAATAATACCGGGCATTTTGCCTGGTGCCATTTGCACAGCTCGTGCTTTGGCCAGTCCCCAGAGCTGCCCAGTGCTTTATTCCTGTGGCACTTGTTCAACGGTCGGGAGGGAGCGACGAAAATAGACGCTGAGAGAAGAAGCAGAGGAGAGACCACATCCTGAAGGGCAGGGGATGTGGTCAGCGCAGCGCACCTGAGCCCTGTAGGGCACTGTTAGGGGAAGCTCACAGCACTGGATCATTGGCTGGTACCAAATCGCCCCAGCACCAGGGTAACGGGACTCATTCCCAGTCTCCCTCGGGGATGGGACCAGACGAGCCTTGACTGCCAGGGGATGGTACCAGCAGCTTTGAAGCTCTACCCATCTCCTGGGAAGATGTCCAGGCGGCATGGGAAAGGCTGGGAGCGGGACTGTAACTCTGCAGAGGTGTCTCCCCAGCTGAGCCCGGTGGTGGTCCCAGGGGATGTGTGTTGGGGAAGATCTCTTTTCCCTCAGCGCTGCCCAGGGTCGTGAAAGGGCTCCCGGGGTGGTGGTACCATCCATGCCACGCAGCCTCCCGCGGTGCCAGTGTCCCCGGCTGAGCGGGCTGCGCTACCCCTGACCTGCTGCTCTGCCTGGGATGGGACCCGGGGTGGTCTCGGCGACCACCCCACTGAGACGTCCCCGCGCAGCTCCCTGGGGCTCGGGCCAGGTGGCTCCCGCCACCGGGCACCCTGCCCAGCCGGGCGGCTCTCGGCTCCGTCCTTTGCCCTCCCCAGGGAGCCAGCTCCACAGCTCCCATCCATCCCCTTCCAGCCCCGCGGAGAGGTGTCCACTGCCCGCTCTATCTCACTGTCTGGGAATTTCTCCTGAGACTTTGCCTGCATTTTGCTGTCCTCATTTGCACCTCTTTAGGCTCATTTGTACCCTCGCATCGTCTCCTCTCCTCCTTGGTGCATCTCCTTCCCTCCGCCAGCTGCCCTCGAGGCCCCTCTTGCTCCTGGACCTCTTTTGGCGGTGCTGGGGCCATTGTCCAGTACTGGTGAGAAGGACCATCACCTCTCCCTGCTGACCCCCATCTCCAGGGCCGGTCTCTGAACCCACAGGGCTGCCTCCGCCCCCATCCAGCTCCTCTTTGCCCTGCTGCAGGCTGGCCACCGCATCCCCCACCCTGCTAGCTGGTGCCTGGCCTGGCCCTGCTCTCAGCCCCTGGTTTTGAGGTCGCTTTGTACTTTTCATCTGTTTCTGAGCTAAGGCTGGAGCCAGCTGGGTACCTGCACTTTCAGGCTAGGTGCAGCCTGCACGTGTTTGCCTGTTTCTCAGCCCTCCCTGCAGCTCCGGGGTAACGCAGCACATCTGGATTCCTTGCATCCAGCCCCCATCTGATGTGCCACATCTGGATTCCTTGCATACAATCCCTGTCTAACAGGCTGTGTCTGGCTTCCCAGCATGTGATTCCTAGATAACAAGTCACTCCTGGATTTCCTACATGTGATTCTTGGATAACATGGCATATCTGGATTCCTTACATTCAATTCCTGGACAATATGGCACATATGCTCTCTGGCCAAAGCTGGGGCTGGAACATGACTTTCTCTTTACAGTTTAAAAGATTTTTTTTTTTTTTTTCTGGAGGAGACGAAGCTTTGACCTGAATTTCTGGCTGCCTCACAAAATCTCCCTTCTACCTCGGCTTTGGCTGCTCTTGGCTGGGAGCCTGGCTTGAAAACAAAGATCCTATCTCCCCCCCCACCCCCTGGGCTTTCGGATTGCTGGCGGTGGACACACCGCCCCTCGCCAATCACTGCTTACAATAATATTTTTCTCTAGGATTGAGCTTGGAATAACTTTGTTTTGACATAATCTGAACTAATGTCTCCCCGGCAATGACAGTAAACACTCGACAATAAGTCGCAGCGCAGCCCTGAAGCTCTGCAGAAGGGGCTCCAGCGGCCGGACAGGAGGGAGAGGGCACGGGGCAGAGCTACAGGGCAGGACCTGGTGATGGCAGGGTGCTCCATAGCCCCAGAGGTCCGCTTTGCACCCTTTTCTCTCCAGCCCCATCCCTCCCTTGCCCCGCAGAGGGTGATGGAAAATGCAGCACGGGGCCATTGCTAATCAGTTCCTCGGGCACGAGGAGTTATTGTGTCTGTGGCGGTGGCAGCTCCAATTTAAACACTGTCACCGCACTATTAATGGTCCTGGCGCTCGGTGACTCGACAGCTAAGCCTGGGACCTAGGAGCAATAATGTTTGTGCAGCCGAGAAAGAGCCGCTGAGCTTCCGTCCGTGTCTTGTGTCGGCCGTGCCCTGCTTTCTCCCAGTGCTGTCCCCCTAAACTGATATGCTCAGGGTGCCTTGTGCTGGCACCGGCTGACACTGCCATTGCACACCACATCAAGCCATGATTCCTCCCCATCCCTGCTGGAGGAGGATCCCAGGAGGTCTCACCTTCATGGAGTCAAACAGTACCCACCAAAACAGCTGCAAAAAGTCTTTGCACCCACACAGCATCCCCTGGGACCAGCTCGCTGCTGGACCGATGCATCAGGGGAGATGATCATGGTGGGAGACAGACAAGGGGCAGGGGATGGGTCCTGTGGGGAGGGAGCAGGTAAGGACAGGAGCGCCTGAGAGGTCCCTGTAGAGAGGACACGGGGGCAAGAGGTAGTGGGGACAGGTTCCCTGCCAGGATCCTCCTCCTGTCCCTGTGTCAGCCACCCCCTGAGGGCATGTTCTGCCTTGTGCCCCTTTTTGAGTGGCTCCTGCTGCCCAGCTGTGCTTTGAGCAGTAGTTGGACCTGGACCTGGACCTGGCCTTCGTGTTGGCCCTGGGGTTGCACATGTGGCAGTGGAGAGCTGCCCATGTGCCACTGACCTCCCCATGTGCCCCAGAGCCCCTGGCTCCCCGGGACCAGGCGATGCCCCACTGGTGCTGGTCCCTTCCCTGCTTTCTTCCCCCACCGCGCTGATGCTGTGATGTCGTGAGCCAGTCTCCCATGGGATCTCTCAGCTCGCACTGGTCCCAAACTGAAAGCTCTCTTAATCCCATTCTGATTTGTTTCATGAGCCAGCAAAGTCTGTCCAAAGGCTAAAGCCACTAAAAGGGTCTGTCTCCCTCCCTTGCTGGAGACCTCTGTTTCCCCACTGCTCCCCATCCATCTGCACCCCCTCGTCCGATGGGGCAGTGCAGGGCGGAACCAGCCCTGATGGCAAACAGCCTCCTGCTGGGTCAGCTCCGCGGTTCGGCTCAGCACGGCAGGAGCAGGACTGTCCCGTGTGGCAGCAGCTGGTCACGAAGACACCGACAGTGCTGTAAAAGTGTCCTCAATGCAGCAGAGGTCTGTGCGCTGCAGGTGAGCAAGCTGTGCCCGGGCGCTGCTTCTCTCCACGAAGGCAGCACTGACTATGGGCACTGTGGACCTGTTTCTGTCCCCATGGCCAGTGACCAGCCGCAGCACTGCTGCCTGCACGCCGGGACCAAGGGCGCAGTCCTCCCTCATCCCTCTTTTTTGTGAGCCCGACCTCTCTCACCGTGAGCCAGATCCTCACAGCAGCGAACAGCGGCTCTGAGCTTCAAAGCGGTGCAGTGACTACAAATCCCAGGACACCTGAGAGTAGGTGACACCAAGTAGACCCATCCCTGGCTCAGCAGCGTCTGGGCTCTGTGGAGAAAAGCAGAGATGCAGATGGGAGATCCACCAGGGCAGGGAGGACTTCAAGCTGCTGAAGGTGTCTTTCCTAGAGATCTACAGCCCCATCCCTGGTCCGTGCCGGGGACCACGGGGGTTTCAACAGCACGGGAACAGAAGGGTCATCCCTGCCTGGGACCTCAGCACTGCAGCGTGGGGTTTGTAGGCCAGTCCTGAGCATCTCCTGAGAGACGTGAGCTGCTCTCAGCATCCTCCTCCAGTGGTCTCCCTGGCTACAGCTACAGCTGCAGCTCCTCTGGTTATTCTGGAAGACAATAGGTTGCCCTAATTTTTATTTTATTTTTTTTTTAAATGGATGAAACCATGTGCTTGATGTTGGGGCAGGAAAAAGGAACTGTGGAACAATATCTGGGAGACTTCCGAATGTCAACGGAGCAAGCTCTGGAAGACGGATGGATGTGTGGACTGCCAAGGACAGTAAGAAAAGTCTGCCTTGGGCTGCATGTTTCATGTGAAGAAAGCAAAGAAGAGTTCCTTGGGGAGGATGTAAGAGGGACAGGATGAGATATGAGGCACATTTAATAGCTGCAGAACCATTAGTTGCTCCAAGTGGTCGGGGCAGAGGTC
The DNA here is from genome assembly GCA_009819605.1 of Sterna hirundo. Classification (NCBI taxonomy): domain Eukaryota; kingdom Metazoa; phylum Chordata; class Aves; order Charadriiformes; family Laridae; genus Sterna; species Sterna hirundo. Next base: position 12,186,438 of record CM020450.1, on the reverse strand, counting down.
AGGGAGTTAAGGCGCAATGTCCCTGCTTTGCAGAAAAGAGTTCTTTACTGGTGAAGTTGCATCAAATGGCTTGTCTGACTGCATGTTTCAGAGAGGAGGAACAGAGGGGACGGGCAGACGGTGACAGTCTGGCCACCAAGCAGGTGCTGAGGGACCCCTCTCCTCAAGGGGATGGTGGGCTCCCAGAAAAGCCTGGGACCTGTCTGGGTGGCCTTATTCATCCCTGTCTCCTTTTCTTTCCTCTTTGTCATGTTCCAGGAATCCTTTCATCCGCGTGTTTGTTTTTCTTTCCCTCTCCTTGCAGATGCTCAGTAATTCTTTGAACATATCAGATGGGTTTGTGTATCCCTGTATCTGAGCTGCGCTGTGGATTCCCCCCAGAGGAAAACAGGCACCTCTGGAGCATGTTGCACAATGGCCTGAGGTCATGTCTAACGGCAGCCTGGCAAAGTCTCGCTGGAACGCTTGGTCTGAGCAGAGGGCAGGCGGCGAGCTCGAGGGGAGGGTGACGCTGCATATGGGAGCACTTTCCAAGGTGAGGAGAGATGGTGGACACTGATGGGAATAAACATTGAGGTGCAGAGAGGATAAGATGGCAGTGACTTGTGAGTGCAACAGCCCAAGGCCATGGTGGCGCGATGGAAAAGTCTGGCAGCTCCTTTGGAAAAGTGAATTTGTAGTTCTTCCCCTGGATGCTTTGCAGAGCGTGAGAAGGTGGCGGTGGGACACGGTCTGTTCTGCAGGCATGTCTCCCCTCTGAGTCCAGCCTGGCCCAGGAGTGTCAGGACCGTCTCTGCCAACGGGTGACTGCCAGCACACCAAGTCCGGAGGATCCCTCTTACTCAGTGTCTTGGCCACGTTGGATGTTCCTCTTCAGTATCGGAATGAAGAGGTGCCCCAAAGCACCCTCAGAGAGCCACGGGCACATGAGCTCTCCAAACACTGTCCTTGGCGTGCCCCAGATCAGCCACTCCATGCAGTGTGGGTCCTGTGTTGTGCCCCACTTCTTCATTTTCTTGAGTCCTCAAGTACCACGGTGACCGTGCAGCACCCGAGGAGCTCAGGGAGCAGGATCCTGGGGATGCGGGGCCAAGGGGTTTAGAATGAGATGTACGAGACAAACCATCAGCAGCTGGGAGGGCGATGCTGCTGAATGAATGCCGTGTGATTCAGCAATAGCTGCTGCCCACACGCTCCTATTGCCCTTCAGCGCAAGGCCTTTGGATGCCCATGAGCAGTGGGGTGGACGTAGGTTGGCAGCGTGATGAGCTGGGTGGCTGGCAGGGGTGATGGGGAGCACTGGGGATGGTGAACCAGTCATCCCTATTGTGGTACAGTTAAATTCGCTGAGCCAGTCCCTTACCAAACTGCTGTTTGTGCCCCCAAAACACCAGCTGCTTCCCCACAAAGCTTATGGCTGTACGTGTTGAATGAGTTTGTAAGCAAGGAAATCAGGAGCAAAGTGATGTGGAGACAGCTGCTAAATCCTCAGGTCACGCTGGGTTGTGATAAAAGGGGCGAGACAGCGATGTGCACAAACATTTTAGGAAAACTGTAGGTGATATAGCTGAACCCAGCACCCAGTGTGGTCCCTGAGCCCTGCACCCCTGGGCACGGATGGGTTCAAACCACCGAGGTTGGCTGCAGGGCTCCTGCGGGCGGTGGCTGGGCTCAGCAGTGGGGTTTGGGAGGGGAACGGGGTCTGTCTCAGCACAGACAGGGACCCCCATGCAGGTGCTGCCAGCCCTGCCCGGGACCTGCCTCGCGGGATCCTCCGTGGTTGGGTTTATCTCCCTTGGAGCAGCCTTGAGTGCTCTGCTGGTGGGACCTGACATCTGGGCAGGTGAAGCACATCCCTGTGTCTTTATGGTAATGGCATTACGGGGGGACGGGGGTCAGGCGGATCCTTTTCAAGTGCCCAGTGCTGGCCTACTGGGGCAGAGGGAGTCTTCCTCGGGACCCCCAGGGCAGCCCTGATGTATTGCACGAGAGCTTGGCTGGTGCAACCCATTCCCTCTCTCACGCCCCATCCCTCCCTCCTTCCCGCACCCCACTGTAGCTCCCAGCCCCTGCAGGCTGGGAAGGACTTGCCCTGCAGGTTGACCCTGCACCTCTCATCACCTGCACAGGGCAGAGACCCATCCTGCAGCGTGATGGAGGACGCGGTGGTCACTGTTACGCATGAGAGTAACTCTTGGGTCCTGCCAAGGAGTCTCTGGTGAACCAGGGAGGGCTCAAGGCTGTGCAGCCATGTGCTGGGGCTGGGGGGGACATCGGAGGAGGGGGAGCATCGCCAAGTGCAGAGAGCTGGGTGGCTGAGCATGGCCCTGGAGGGCGACGGCAGCTGCCATCGCAGGATTTCTGGAGGGGCCCTGCAGGGACAACTTCAGAGGGAGCCACAGACTGACCTTGGGGGACATCTCCAGACTTTTGCATCTCTAGATCAGAGATGCAGTGAGGAAGCAAAGGGACCGTCATTGCAATCCTGGCAAATGCTGGTGCAAGACACGTTTTTGGATAAATATCTACTCTGAAGACTTCCATCTTTGAGGACTTCCATGTTCTTGGTGACAAAATATAGGGGTCCACCTGCCTGTCACACTGATCAGGCATCACTGTCCTAAACAGGTGACAGGAGGATAAGGACAGAGCTACCGTCCCTGTCACTTTTCATCGCTCCCGGGGGGGGGATGTGCTTGTTGGTGCTGACCAGAGGCAGCCAGGAGCAGCTCTGCGGCCACCCCCTTCCCATGGCCGTGCGACGGCACGGGCAGAGCAGAACACGCTGCGGCAACCGGGGTCTCCCCCAGCACCCACGTAGCCCTTCTGCGGGCTATGGCTGCCTCTCCTGCCTCCCCCAAGGAACGGTGCGAGCGCAGCATCCAGGCGCCTGCCTCTGCCCAAGTGCAAAGGAGGCCTGAGGACATGGATGGGGAGGGGGGGAGCGGAGGAGGCAGCACAGAGGAACAATTGAAAAGAGGAAAAAGGAAATCCTCCTGGAGCTGTGAAAGTGTTTTCCCAGACTGTCTGGCCGCTACGATGACCTCATTCTCTGAGGTGATGTTAATTGGGCTGAGAGACGGGAGAACAGGACGTCCAGCCCTGCCAGCCCCACTGCCACGGTCACCTGCGCAGCCCCTCCTGTCCAGCATCTCTCCCTAAAAACCTGACCCAGGCTGCCCCCCGCAGGGACTCCCGAGTCCCTGGGCTCCTGCCAGTGGCCGTTAACAAGGGTTAACAAGCCACAGATTTCCATGAGTTCATCTCAACTGTTTATCCTGGAAAATCCCCCTTGCAAAATCCCGCGATGCACAGATCCGGAGGGAAGGGGGAGCATCCCAGTGCTGTGCAGGCAGAGAGACTGTCTCCGAGGTCCCCGCTCATCCCCAGGCACCGATACCCTGGGGCGCGAGTGCTCCGGTGATAGCAGGGCTCAAGGGACCATGCACCGAGGAGCAGGAGCCGGCAGCCAGAGCTCAGGCTGGGTGGGAGACTGCGGGACAGTTCGTTACTGGTGACAAGGAGCTCGTGGGGTGGGTGTCCTGTTCCACGCACGAGTTGTCCAAGGGGATGTCTCCTGGTGGGTCAATACTTTAATTGAGATAACGGAGGTCTGAGTAACGGATCCCCTCCCGCATCATCTACTCTATAAAGATGTGGGCACCAACAAAAGCTTTTTCCGCATTCCTCCCTGGAGAAATTTTATGGGAAGGGACAGAAACCAGCAGAGCTTCTCTCCTCCCACACACTTGCCCGACTTTAAAAAACCCTTAGAAAGTACCTCCTAAGGCCACTAACTGTCAAATTTGCCTGAATTTACTCCACACATTAGGAAGGTACGACAAAAAGACTCAGTTTCTTCCTTGCAAAATCCAAACACGACATAAGTACTCGGGAGTTCTTTTATTTAGTAGAGAAATTAATATAACGAGAACCCAAAGGCTGGAAGTTAAAGTTAGACCCGCTCGAATGTGGACTAGTGCATATTTCAACACTGACCATGACTGGAACTAATTGCAGAGAGCAGAGGTTGAATTCTCCTCAGTATCGTCACACGCAGACTGGCCGCCTTTCCGGCAGGGGATCTTTAGCCAAAAGATGGTTTATGGTCTTGATGGTCACGGGACAACGTTGTCAGGGCTCTGACCTTCAAGTCATATCTATGGGCTCACAGCTGTAAATTTGGTGCATCTGAAAGCGAACATCCCTGCTGCCCTGCTGCTGGCTCCCCTTCAGTGGTGCTCATCAGCCGCTTGGTTGCCTCCAGGCAGTCAAGCAATCACATCAGCGGCCATTGCGCATCTTCTGCACTCTCTTTGCTTCCCCAGGCGAAACGTGGGTCTTTTTAAGGTGAGAAAAGGTTCCTATGGGGTTTATATTCCTGTTAGAGAGGGCATGGTCAGAGCCAGACCCCCAGGACATGGGTTGGAAGTGGGAGAGCAGCGAGTCTGTGGACCTGGACCGTGTCCCCAGGCAGATGAGCTTTTCCCGTATCACCAAGCTGCAGACACCCCAGGAAAAGCCACAACATTTACTAACCACAGCCTTCACCTGTGTGCTTGAGCCGCTTGGAGAAGGCCACCAGAGAGGGACCAAGCCTTGACAGTGACTTGGTTTTCTCTAGAAACCCGCAGTCACTTCTGGGGTTCCGTAGGCAGCAAGAGCCGGGTCGGGGTCTCGCGGGGCCGGACCCTCCTCACTGCACAGGGCTGCTGGAAGCTCCTGTCTGCAGACCCGAGGGCCCAGGAGGAGAGAGGAAACCAAACCCACAGACCAAACCCACAATTAGGTCTTAGCAGGGAAAGGAGCCGGCCCCGTGGCTGCACCAGGCGTGCTTTCCTCTGGCCACCCTGAAACGATGGTCAGCAAGAGGCAGGAGAGCACGAGCTGCCGGAGCAGCAGCTTTTGGGGGACCAGTGGGCTCAAGCAGCACCTCCAGCAACCCAGGGAGGGGACCATGCAAGGTGTAAGTGGCTCTCTACTCCCAGGAGCTGAATGAGTGCAGATGGGCAGCCTTCACCTCCACGTCCTTCCATTTCCTTTTCTTTTGCTTTTCTGCCATCCACTCCTCTGAGATTGGCCTTGTACCTTCTCTGAGAGTCCCTAAACACAAAGAATTCACTGCTTTTCTGTGCATTATTTGCCGTTTAGGTGCAAATGTGCTGCAAGCACCTGCCCTCAGGTCACGATGGCTTATTTTGTGGTCATCCATCATCAACCATCTCAGTCACTCATCTTCCCACTCCGAGACCATAAGACACGGCTGTAAGTAAAAAGTGTCCGAAATAGTTTTTTTCACTGTTTGACTTTCAAGAGTTAAAGAAGCTTCTTATTACCATCAGCGTTGCTGATGTACACACTTTAAAATGCCAAATGCCATGTATTATGTAGCTTTCTTCAAAGATAAGAGAGAGTTCCCCATGGTATTGGAGACTCCATTCCCACCCCCACTGGGCGCCTGTATAACGATTACAGTACCATATTTGTCTATCCCAAACTGCAAAAGGTTTCGTATCTTCTCCAATGCTGGCATAATGTTATGGGATCTTAAATGCCAGTAATGAGCAGGGACTGATAGTGGCATTTTTTTGTGGTGGAGATTCATCAGCTTTTCCAGATAGCAGTAAGCCAAGCCAACAAGTCCTCCTGGGAGACTCTCTGCCAGACATGAGCCATGTCTAGATTGCAGCTTTGGATTGGAGATCTGGCTTGCTGAAAGCAAGCTATGATACCACCGACGGAACTTGCAGTGCCTCTCACGTCCGTAGGAGTGGAGCTGGAGGAGATGCTCGTGTCCCATCCACGCAGAGCCATTGCACTTGACGGGCAACCAGAAGTCAACCTGCGGAGAGCGTCTCGTTCATCTGCCTCCGTTTTTGTTCCCATGGGAGATACCGGTGTCTGCCAAAGTGGTCATAGCTCTCATCTGATCAATCCTAACTTTTCAAATAGTTGGGAGACAGCCCGTTAGCCAGACACTTTGCTGTCCAAACCTTCATTCTTCATCGTTAGCTCTCACCTCCCTTGTGCCACTCTGCTTGGAAAGTTTTGCAACGAGGTGAAAAACGTTCAAGTTTTGCACACAAATGAGTGCAACTAAGAAAAGATTTTAAGACAAATAACAGACGCCATCTGGTCCCAGTGCTCCCAGTCCTTGTTTTTGTTGCAGGATCTCCGAACCCTTTCTGTGACAATCCTTAGGTTTTGTTTTTTGAATATCTTCTTTCAAAGTGGACAACACTGCTGTCACGCCCACATTGTTCTCTGGAAGTGGGTAGCCTCTTCCAAACCTGGAAAGTTTGGATCTGCTCCTGCTGACCTGCGAGATTTCTTTTCTTTGGTTGGTAGCGGGGAGAGTGTTTTGTCCGCAGGACTGCATTCTGCTGCAAGGGTTTTATTTTTTTGACATTTGTCTTAGTTCTATCGTGAACATTTCGAGTTGTATGACTTTCACATACTTTTTATTTCCTACTAGTTTTGCTGTTATTCCCTTTGGAAATGGCTTTAGGTTGAGACTTCAAACCTCCTTTTTTTTCAGGATACCGCTGATTTTTCTTAGGGGATGACTTTAGCTAATGAGTTATGACTTTATCTCCATTTTTCAAACTACTTGGGAAGCAGCTGATGCTAATTGTTGAGTCTTAGTGATGTCATGGGATTGCATTTGGAACAGAGCTTTCATTATCCTCTGTCTCAACTTAAATTGCAGGTTCTAATAGCAAAATCTTGCTGTCTTCTTTGCTGTCCAAATATGTTTGAAAAGTCTCTTGCAATACCGATGAGTCTGTCTCTTCCTTAAGGATGTCACTGAAAGCATTGTTATTAGGCATGGGAGTATTGACCTCTGCATCTGGTTTTGTGTTGTTTTGAGACATAACTTGAGATCCAGATTCTTTGCTAATAAAATCATCATCTCAGGCAGAATTTAGAGCTGGCATATTTTGTCCTAGTACTTATGTTTTAATTTTCTCTATTTCTGAATAAACAAACCAGACCTGAATATGGTATTTCTTCTCTCTTTTTTTTTTTTTATAGTTTATTTTTTAGTCTGTTTGAGCCAATAACTTTACATGGGTCCAGCCCACACTGTTACTCACCTCTCTTGCCTAATCTAGATCTGAGCTAATTGAGAACAGCCTTGCTTTCCCCTGATGAGCTACTGATGCTTCGTTAATGATGTTTTCTACTCCGGCACTGGGACACCACTCCCTCTCTCCCCTTCCCTTGCCAGCTTGTTGGTGGGCAGCGGTGGGTTCTCTTTGGTGGGCAGCGGTGGGTTCTCTCTGGCTGGAGAAGGGTTGGTGGTCAGCAGATGCTCTGGAGGCGGTCCCACTGACACAGCGGGCAGCACAGACTCCACCATGTGTACAGGCAAGAGCCTCCCTGGGCTGGTAGGTTGGTAGAAATTGTCCAAGCTGGCATGGAGAAACCACATGGATCGAGACTCTTTGCCCTGAAGCAGACAGCCGTGCCTTGGAGAGGCAAGGGGAACACCTCTTCCTGGTGGCCGTGCTCTGCTCTGCTGTGTTCACCAGCACTGAGCACGTTTGGTGGTGGGGAGCAGGTTCTGGTGGCCTGGCTGGACTGAGCTGTCCTCTGGGCAGAGCTTGGTGGTGCCTGGTAGGGAAATGCGTGGGGGCACCACGGAGGCTTGGCTCATCTGCTCAGGAAGCAGAACAGGCGGATCTGGGCTTGCTTGGCAGCAGGGCCAGGAGACAGGATGGGTTTCACCTCCAGATCTGTGCCCCGTTTCAACGTAACCAGCACTTTTTCCTGTTCTGTGCAGAAGTGATGCTCGTGGCACTGACAACGAGAGCAGAGAGACCGAGCCTTCAGCCCCAGGAGGGCATCCAGGTATCATTTGCTCTGGAGGGCTCTATCATCACCCGGTGGAAGCGCGTATGAGAGGACCCTGGCTGGCCAGGGATCTTGTCCAGAGGGAGATGCAGGTTGCCTAAAGAGTGATGGTGAGGTAGGAGGGCTGTCCTGGGGCTCTCCACTGGGCTGCTGGTGGAGTTGTTGGGCAGGAGTGGTTCTGGGACATGTTTTCCTTGTGCTGGTAGCCCCACTCACCCATGTGCCTCCTCACCATGTGGTGGCCATCTCCAGGAGATTCTCCAAAGCCTACGTGAGACCTTCTTGGCTCCTAGCTTGGGAACATGCAGGAATCCCAGGCAAAGGACACAGGCTGCATGGGAGGAGGACCCCAAAGTCCATAGGGATAGCTGATACTAACGGCCAGGTCCAACAAGAGAGGGGGTAGTTGGGCTGCTCTGGCTGACCCTCTCCAACCAGTCGTGCCCTTGCCTTGCCACCATCCTCCCTCTGCAGTTTGCTCTTGTCCTTTGTTCCTGTCCATCCATCCGTCTGTCCCTCCAGGAGACACCCATGGGCAGCGAGGGGGTGCTGGTAGAGCAGCCCATCCATCCTGGACAGGGTGGCTGGTACAGCAGACGTATGGCACCTTGCCCCACCTCTGCTGCTCAGCCGGTCCCTGCAGCCCAGCCCTCGAGTGCCATGCCAGTGCCATGGGGACAAGGGATGAGGTCCTCCAGGGATGGGGCAGGGCAGTGAGTGGGGACAGCAGCATGCCCTGGTGTGGCTCTAGTGGGGTGCAATGGCACCCCCGTTGCCCCAAGGCTGGCCTGCCTCCCGGCAGAGCGGCCCTGCCCTCACTGCTGTGCACTCCATGGGCAGCTGCCTGGACCTGCCTGAGCGGCTCCAGATGTGCTGGCGGCCGGCGAGCCAGCTGTGCGCTGCTGCTGGGAGTCCTCAGACTGCCTGCGTCTGAGGGATGCTGCCAGCACACCCCCACCCCGACACGGCAGGGGACTGGGGGCACAGCCCCTGGGGCTCCCCCTGACCCCCAAGCGCTGCCTGTCTGCGGGGAGCCCCTCCGCACGGATGCGGGATGGGCTGCACCTCCCTCCAGATGTTTGCGTGGCCCTTGACCCCCTGTTCCCTCGCAGCAGGGCCTGTCTGGGTCACAAAAGGGGCTGGGGCTGGGCAGGCTGCGAGAATGTCGGCTGTTTTGGTTGCCGAAGCGGAGACGAGAGGTGATGCAGCACAGCAGCAGGAACGTCCTGGCGGGCAGCGGCGGCCGGAGCAGCCCCCATCTGGCAGCAGGGAGCTGAATCCCCAGAGCGCCATGGGGAGAGCATCCCTCGGAAATGTGCTATAGGGAAATGCAAGGACACATCAGGAGGAGCAAATCGTCCGTGGTCTGAGCAGTGGATGGGAGCATGGAGAGCAGAGGGGCAGGAGCCCAGCTGCCAGGGCCAGGCAGGGCACAGCAGCAGCATGGGGCTGCCCTCTGCACCCCCCATGGCTCCCTGACCCACGGCTATGGCACCAGACAGAGTCATCCTGCTAGGAAACCCCTGGAACAGGTGCCAGCAGGTTCCCACCTTGGCTGAGGTCTCACTGTGGTGCCCCGCGGATCTCAGAGCACCATCCCTCCCCAGCCCTGATCTGCTGGGGCCACACAAGCCATATTCAAGCCCTGGCATCCCATCTGCCCATGTCTAGGATGACAGAGGAAACTGAGGCACACAGCACCACTGTGATGGTGCCAGACCCTCCCCTTGCCTGTGGAGTCGGGGTGGGGTGATGTTGGGGATGCTTTCAGAGGACCCCAGGAGGAAGCTATGGACTCTGGTGTCTTAGACAGACACTGGGCTCCAGCCAAAGCCCCTTGCAGCTCCAAGAGACAGGGCTCCTGCGTGCCCCTCAGCATCCCTCAGCTGCTGCCGACCCTGAGATCCCGGCTGTGACCACAGCTCTCCTTGGGCAGCCCGGAGCCAGCCCCACGTCCCCACCCTCCACACCCGTTATCAAGTTCCTGCAGCCTTCCCCCCTTGCCTGCCCGGGCCCTCGTCCAGGTCGGACCGGGATGGAGAAGGTGGCAGGCTGCCCGCAGCCCACCTGCCCGCTCTGCCCGGGCACCGATGGCTGCCGGCTGCTCACCATTTCAGCACGCGACCTCCTGCCCACCCCGGCCTTTTCGGCAGCGTGCAAGATGAATGCCCTGGGCACAAAGGGGTCCAGGCACCTGGGCAACATGGGAAATGCCTCCAAAGAGCTTCTCCCAGAGGGATGATGAAGCGCCAGAGCAATCTCTGTGCTTGCTGCAATGCTGTGGCAGCACTGCCGGGGGCTGGTCCCAGCACAGGGGTCCAGCCAACACTGCCAGCACCTGCTCCCCCTCCCAGATGCATGGGGGGTCAAAGCTGGACTGGGGCGGGCTTTCCTTGCACAGACCCAGCCTCTCTTCCTCCTCGCTTGTGTCCCATGGGCACCTCCAAACGGCATCGATGGGCTTGGCACACTGTGAGCAGTGCCAGAAGCGGTGCCAGGAGAGGCATGTGCCAATGTCTTGGTGGCCAGTCCCGTGCCCCCACTGGGGACCCCTTGGCCTTTTCTCCTCCTTCCTGAACTTCTTCTCTTTCCCCAGGTGACCTTGCAGCCTGTGTCCAAACCCTGCCCACCCTGCTCTGGCCCTTTCCTTTGCATCGGAGCAGTTATTACGACCTGATGACATGCGACAGGCAGAACCATGACCTTGATCCTCTCAACAAGCTTTTGGTGGTTTTGGGACAGCAGAGCTGGCCAACAGGATGAAGAGGCCGTTATCTGCATGAGGGGACCTTGGGGACAGCAGCCTTGGAGACAGTGGAAGAGGAGGGGTCTTTCCAGGCTTTCTGCCTTCCCACGGTCCCTTGGCTGGCCAAAATGTCTATCGAGGGCTGTGCAGGAAGCTCTCCCTGCCCAGGAGTCGCCCTGACTATCAGGAGTTGTTTCTGGATGAGAAATTGTCCAGCAGTGGCTGCCAGGCGGGATGGGATGGGCAGTGTTCACAGGAAGCGGAGCTGGGATGGGATGGGATAGGATGGGATGGGATGGGATGGAGTGGGATGCCCAAAGTGTGCCATAAGGACCAAACACTGTCAGGCCACCTCCATCCCCCTAAAATGCCCCTGGCAGCAAGCAGAGTTTGGGCTGAGGCAGGAGCTGGTGCTAAAGGACACGTTCCTGATGCTGAAGAGGGATGTGGGGAACAAGTAGCTGGAAAGGCTGTAAAATACTGTGTTAAGGCACTGTGGGGTGCGTCTGGACCAAGCTGCCCGGGAATGGGGCAGCACAGAGTTTGGATCCCTAGCCACTGCCAAATCACGGAATCAGAGAATCGTAGAATCATAGAATAATTTGGGTTGGAACGGACATTTAAAGGTCCCTAGTCCAAACCTCCCTGCCATGAGCAGGGACATCTTCAACCGCATCAGGTCGCTCAGAGCCCGGTCCAACCCGACCATGAATGTTTCCAGGGATGGGGCATCGACCACCTCTCTGGGCAACCTGGGCCAGTGTCTCACCACCCTCAGTGTAAAGAATTTCTTCCTTATATCTAGTCTAAATCTACCCTCTTTTAGTTTGAAACCCCTGGTCCTATCACAACAGGCCCTGCTAAAAAGTTTGTCCCCAAAATCAGTGCTGCAAGGCAGTGCCTGGAGAGCTGCTGCCGCCCTTGGGCTTCTGCTCATGGTTGTGGAAAATCCCAGCAGGAGAACCAGAGACCTCGCAGTGATTTCCACCACACTGTTGTCAGGTGGAGAGAGTCGTGAGTAAGTCTGAGGACCCAGATGCTCAGTTATAACGAGTCATGTAAAATAAGAAGCTTTCAGTGAAACAGTTTGCAGTAACTTTTTTCCCAGCCGCTGATTAAAAACCGAAGTAGCCTAAAAAATGCACAAGATGTGCGGTGAGAAGCTAAAGCTGGAGCCCCACAGGTCACTTTTTCCATGAGATGTGCCTCTAAACAGGCACGTTCCTGGGGAAGATGTGGTCCGTGCTGGCCGGGCTCCCTGCACCTGGCCCTATCCTGGATTTTCCTCATGGCTCCCGTCCCCCCATGTCTGGAGAGGACGCAGCCCACCCAGTGCTTTCTCCCTCTCCCAACCCCGCCTTGGTGCCGGGGGCCGCCCCACAGCCTTGCCCCCAGGGTCGCCGCTCTGCTTGGTCGGTGCTGAGCCCCCCAGCCCGGGCTGTGCTCAGAGGGTCCCGCGCTGCCTGCCTGGGGCTGAGCCCCTCGCCCAGGCACAGCCCCTGTTCCAAGCCCCAGGAAGCTCTGCCAGCGCTGGAGTCTCCCGTCCTGCCGCAAAAACACTTGCTCAAACCTCAGGATGCTCCAGGGCTCTTGCTGCAAGGAGCTGCGCGAGGCGGCTGAGCCCCGGGCTCTACGTCCCTGCCGCGAGGTGGGAAGCAGAGGCCAGCAGCGATGGCCTCTCCTTGCTTCCCAGCTCCACCATCCTCTGCCACCCACCAACCCTGCTTTGCAGCCCACGGCGCCAGCAGGACACAGAGGACACCGCAGCAAGGTGCCCCTGTGTCTCCGCAGCACCAGGGCACGGGGGGCACCTCCCCTGGCCATGACCTCCCTGCTAAGGACAAGGTGTCCCTGTGGAAGGTGCATGTCTTCAAATGTCCCGGCTGGGTGCCTTGGCAGCCTTGGCTTTGCTGTTATTTGTGTCTGGGACCCTTATCTCGCTGCCCCACCTAGCACAGTGCTGGCCCTGCTGGCCCCGGTGCCAAGGCCATGGGCTAATCACAGCCCCGTGCCCAGCCCGGCACCGCTGCTCGGGGGGACAATTGGAGGAAGCCATGTCCCTTGGCAAACTCTGAGATTTCTTCTGGAAGTGACAACTGTCGGGAGAGCTGGCAGGGGATGACGCCCCACGCAGGGACTGGCGTGACCCCAACCATCACAGCCGGAGCTGTGTCCTCCCCTGCCCTGCGTGCAGCCCCCTGCCCAGACCCCCACGTCTGCCGGGGGGGGGGGTGTCAGACATGGTGGACTGGGGTCATTCATGCGTCTCAGGACACAGACACAAACCGGGGCTGTGCACGGGGGCACCCAGGCAAATGTGCACCAACGGGACGGTGCCCACACACGCGAGCGTGTGCAGGGAAGGAGGTGAAGCGGTGTGGGGGTGCTCACACGCAGCCGCGGATGCCCTCCTGCTATGCCGCCCCGTGCCTTTGCCCCCGCGCAGACACACAGCCCCAGCCCAGCGGCCGTGTGCTCTACCCACGCACACGGCGGTGCTCAGAGGAGGTGTCACGGTGATGCACCTCATCACCTTCTGCCAGCGCTCAGGTCCGGAGAGACCTCAAATCCTTGCCCAGGCTCTTTCCCGCCCGGTGGTCCCCCCTGCTGCCTCCGGACCCCAGGTGCCGCAGGGTCCCTGGCTCCTCCTGCCCGTGCCTGGCAGTGCCGGCAGCCAGTCCCCACGGCAGGGGCTGCCCGCTTGGCTGATCACGGCGCGCGGGAGCGCAGCCGGCCATGCCGGCGCCACGCCGTCCGGGATGATGGGAGAAGGCAGGGGGAGTTCAGCCATGGAGGACAAGCTCCTTAAAAGGCTGGAGATGTGCAAGCAGCAGAGGCTTTCCCAGGCAGCCAGGAGTTCCTGGAAGTTGGCTCCCGGTGCCAGATAGCGAGTCCTGGAGAGCTGCGCGGGTGAGCCTTCCTGAAAGGAGTCGCCCTGTGCCAGATCTTGCCCTGCCATGGGCTGCCCCGGAGGGGACGGCTGCTCTCCCCACGTGCCCCCGGCTCGCTCCCGTGGGCAAGGAGTGTGCCACGATCTCCGCCACAAGCTCGCCTCCCAGAGGAAACCAACCTCCTGCCCAGGCTTTGCCCTGGCAGACCTGTGGCCAAGAACCGCCGTCATCCCCATCCCCGTCCCCAGCCTCGTGCCTCTGCTGGCCCTGTTCCCCGGCTGGGAGACCGTCCCAGGCTCAGGCTCGGGTATCTGCCAGCCAGGACGTCCGGTGGCTGATAACTCCCTTTATTTCGTAGCCCTGTAGCTCCTTCTCATGCCCTGCGCCCTCTTGGGCTCCCAGCAGCAAGGTGGGTCCTCACAACCTTCCTTCTGAGTCGGATAAAGGTGGACTTGGGAGCAGTCCAGCTTGTCTCAGCCACACCACGTGCTTGGGATGCCCAGTGTGAAGCCTCCAGGAGCCCATCCCATGGGCCAGAGACACCTCCAGTCCCACACGGACACCTGAAAGGTGCCTATTCCTTCTCTGAGACGTCTCTTGGCAGTGGCAGTTCCCTTGTTTCCTTGGGAGCTCCGGTGAAACCTCAACCATCAGGTCCCTCTAGTGCACCGAGGCCAAGCACTAATTCTGTCACCTCCTCTGAGTGGTCCAGACACCCCCCGCCAGCATCAGTAGCCAGTGCAGCAAGTGGCTGGGCAGGGGATAGCCATGAGACACTGGGCAACCTCCAGGACCTCGGGGGACTTCATGAAGGCCTGTGCACAGCTCCACTGTGGGTCTGTGCTTCCCAGGAGAGGGAGAGGACAAGGGCACATGGTTGACAACAGCAGCACAGAGGTGGCAGGATCCCATCTCCTTAATCCCAGGACCTCAGCCTTGGTGACACCAGGATCCTTTTGACCCTTTGATCCTCTTGACACAGCCACCTGACATTGCTGGCTTAGGGTTGACATCTGCAGCCTGGGTTTGCCGCAGGGGCTTCCACCAGAAAGTCACCTCTTATGGCACAGCTCCCATGCGGGGCTCGAAGCGCTAAACCTTCTTGCAGCATCACACCATGCCCATTTTCTCTTACTCCAGTTCTCAGTGTCACCCATTTGCTGCTCTCCTGAGGCCTCCTGACCCGCCGTATTCCTTGCTGAGCCTCTTGTTCTTCAGGGATGCTGATGGTCTGGCCCCCGAAATGCAATGTGAGGAGCTCTGCTGTCTGCGGCCCTCCAGCACACCCCCTCCTCTCCCTTATAGCCCAAATGATCCCGTGTCACCCTCCTTCTCCTCCAGCCTTCCTTGCAATCACCTCTTGTCTAAAAAAAATCTAAAAAAACCCCAAATCGAAAAACGAGTCTTTTTTTTCTTTTTTTTTTTTTTTTTTTTTAGAGATGCCAAGTCAATCTGGTACAGTCTATCCCTGATAAACAGCCCTCCCTTGGGGCCTCTTGGGATCAGAAATAGCGCAGGGGCTGGACCTGCTCGGAGCAAACATTCCTCCCCGCACACGAACGTCTGCTTCCCCTGGCCGCCGGCAGCCCGGCAGTCCCCTGGGACCCACGGGGCCTCGGGGACCAGCACCACGGTTGTGTCCTGCGGGTCCCGGCGGTGCCCGGGGAGGGGGGAGCCATCCCCCTGCAGGCAGCTGCGCCTCCCCCCCGGGGCGTCCCCCCACCAACCTTCCCTGCGGCACGGCTTGGCTGGGCTCGCCGTTTCTGCAGGGAAAAAATATTTCTTTATTAAAGTGTGCCACTGAATCATGGTAATCCCCGAGGGGCAGCCGGCAAAGCCCCGCTGATCCACGCCGCGCTGGCCCCGCGGTCGCTCGCGGATGGTATGTGCTGATAATTCCCCCGGCCACCTCCCGGGGAGCGGTCATCGCTGGAGTCGGGTGGACGCCAGATGGTCCCGTTCACTCCCGGGGGAGCAAAGTACGACTGCTCGGGTGCCCCTCTGCTCCAAGGAAAGGTGTGGGATCCTTCCCAGAGCTCAGGAACCTCCTCCGCCCTCGGCGCGGGGCCGGTTCCCTTGCTGGGAGCGCTGGCAGGGCACCAGGACCTACCCAGTGCTCCCAAGAGGGGCTGCCTGTTTCCAGCCCTCGCAGCGCTGTTGGGTGAAAAGCTTTTGCATTTCGTGCAGCAGACTTTGCTCTCTGCGTCCTTGTCCTGCTCGTCCTTCCAAAGGTTTTCCGTGAGCTCTGTCCCCTTTACCTTGGGAAGGTTTCGGCACCCACAGCTCCCCGTGATGAGCTTCCCAGCTCCCTGCTGGGACTCCAGCTCCTGCCCACCCTGCCGTACCTGCAACCTTCCCTCTCTGTCATTCCCCGGGGACATAGTTTTATCCTGTTCTTCAAGCGGGGCTTCCTAATGCAAACAGTCTCTTGAAGGGCTGGGGCTGGAAGCCAAGCCTGCTGGGGGGTTGCACTGGGGACATGGCAGGTGGCAGCGGGGAAGGGTCAGTTCTCCAGGGTCTGGAAGTGCGTCAGATGCACCTGCATCCAGGGTGTCCGGGGGTCCGCGCACAGCTCCTTCTTCCTCTTCTTGGTGACCAGGCTGCCCGTCCCCCCTTTATTTATTTGTTTATTCACACCTCTGTGAATAAAGACATGAAACCCCCATATACAGCCCATCACCACATCTTTGTGGACACTATATAGTGTCCCCTCTGGCTTTGATGCTCTCTGCTTTCTTCTCTATAATCATTTTTGTGAGTCTTCCCTGACTTTTCATCCAGCCAGCCTCCCCTGTGATGGGGGCAAGCTGAGCACAGCCCCCGCGGGGGGCACACCAGGACACTCACAGGCTTCCCCTGTGTCACTGCTTCGGGGAGCGTGATCACGAATTACCTGCCAGACCCCAAAGCTACCTCCTGGGGGGGGAACCCCCCACCCCTGGGAATGGGGGTCAGGACCCTCGGTCTGTGGATGCGGGGCCAGAGCCCCACGTCCGTGCTCTGCTCCTGCTGGAGGGGCTTCAAACGCGGCTGGAAACACACTGCTGCTCCCAGGGCACGGTGGCTGCTCTCTCCCTCTGCAGCCCGTGCCATCTGCAGACAATATTAATCATGTTTTTCATCCATTAATCACTTGTAACATTAATCATGTTGTCTTCATGTTAAACAGCGGAGGACTGAGACTGCAGGAACTCACTCGCAAGTGATGGGCCTCATCTCAGCTGCTTCTGAGAGCTGACAGCCGGCCAGCCTGCAATTACATTTCACGTATGCCATGTGGCTTTTATATTGTTTAGTCTCTAATCGAAATCTGGGGCCGGATTGAATTACCTGTCCCACAACAGCGCACTGCGTTGACACAACTACCGCCTCTAGAATTACATGGCAGAGCGCTGGTGTGGGCTGGAGGCCATCCCTCAGCCCTCACTGCGCAGCGGCCGCCAGGCCGTCAGCCGTCCACGCGTGTCCCACAACACACGGTCTCTTTGCCTGCTCCGTGGCTGCCCGTGACCGCAGCCAGGCTGGCAGGAGCGTGACTGCGGAGAAACAGCTGTATGAAGCGCGGTCCTCAGCCTGTGTGCAGAGCACCTGGATCTGCTGGCCGGAAAGGTCTAGCCTTTGAAAGCATCCCCTTGGGGTGGTTCTCCCAGAAACCCCCAAGGTCTGGTGGGAGGGGGTTGCTCTGGAGGCATCAAATCCAGTCCCTGACTCACAGCAGGACCGTCTCCAGCATGAGGTCAGGGTGGCTGTGGCTTTGTCTTCCTGAGGCTTAAAAGCATCCAAGGATGGAGATCCACCACCTCTTTTGCTTGTCCCCACACTGCGATCCTTCCCGAGAGCCAATATTGCATCTCGGGCACAGGAATAAACACCCCAAGTCTTGGACACAAAATGCACGGTCTCTGCTTTTCTACCAAGAGCAGACAAATCTTTCTCCCAGACCGCAAAGTACTTCTGGTCGGGGACCCAGCCCCTGCTTCACCGCCACAACAACATGTATATACTTCACGTCGTCACGTCAGAGGGATTTATGTGCATTATTGACACTTAGCACAGCTTTTCACCACCTTTTACCCAAAGGCTGCCTCTAAACCCGCTCGGGGCGGACTGTCATTCCTTCAGTGGACAGGCATGGGGGCAGCTTTCTCCTACCAGGTCCCTACGTTTCTCCCCAGGGACTGAGCCCCTCACCGCTGCTCCAGGCTCCTGGAGCTGCTGGAGCCCGGTACCAACACAGCGCTCGCAGTCGCTGGGTCCGGGTAGAGCAGCAAGTCTGGTTTCCCAAAAAAATCTGACAGTTGGAGATTTGGTTTTGCTTGGACGTAGAATGAACCCAAGACAGAGCTTCTCCAGTCAACAGATTTTTTTTTTGGGGGGGCGGGCAGGGGGATTGGATCTGAAGCCCAGGCCCAGGGAATTCCTGGGAACGCTGACTTCATGCTACTCCTCTTGCTGCTCTGTCCTCCAGCCAAAGCCCAGGCCAGCCATGGGAGCTGAGCTTCTCATGGAGCGGTGAGTGGAGACCTGGGGCTTGCAGACTCTCTGGGCTCTTGGGCTGCTGCCCATGCCCCAGGCAGCTGCTGAGGAGCAGGGGGAGAAGGAGGATTGCCAGGCAGCAGGTCTGGCAGTTTCTTGGCAGAGTTCGACCACAATCAAACCGTCTCCACAAAACATTGCGATGAGCCAGCACATTCCAATGGAGAAATGTCTTGTCTAAATGTTTCTGACCAACTCTCGTGCGGCGGCTTTCTCATTTTTCCTCCTGGCTGTGTTTCTGAAGGAAAAAACTCTTCAGCTAGGGATGCTGTAGGTGTGACTGTGCCGTCTCAGCCCAGGTCCAGACCCTCCATCTGGGGCCTGATGAGCCTCAGAAGAATCCCACCAGCGCTTGGCTGCCCAAGGTGCCCTAAATGGAGACAAGGGAGCATGGCACGTGTGCCTCATGGGTCAAGGGGATTCTTGCAGTGGAGGGCTGCATGGACCAAAGCCCGAGGAGCCCCGAGGCTGGGCTCAGTGTGTGTGTGCATATGACCCAAGAGAGCTGAGGTGATGCCCAGCAACAGATGAGACCCAACCTTGAGGCGTGTTGGATGTGTGGAGGACAAGACGTCCTGTCCACAGCAAGACGAGCTCCAGCTCTCGGTGCTGGGGTCTTCTCTGGTGGAGGGTGTAGACCTGCTCCCAACCTCCCACTGGGGAGTCAGCTCCTCTGCATCCACGTCAAAGGGACTTGGGGGTTCCTTCTCTGTTGAAAGCTTCTAGTGGTTCTCAGGCTTCTGCTGCTCCTTCAGAGATGTCCCTCACCCCTGTTGTCACTCCTAGCATGGGCAGCAGAGCAGGGTGTCATGATGCCTTGAGGCTGTTGGAGCGAGTGTCCCTCCCCCAGCAATGGATGATCCCTGACACACCAACCACACCAGGGAGCAGGAGATCTCCCAGGACTCTCCAAGGACACCTCCCAGCCCCAGCCTTTGGCACTGCCATCATGGGGGAGCTGGACAGGACAGGAGAAGACATTGTCCCTTTGCGGAGGGCAGGTCCACCATCAGCGTGGGGCTGGCTGGAGGCGCGCATGCTTCCAAGGGGGGGACGAGGCGCGCGGGGGGGGACGCAGCATGGGCTGGCGGGGAGCGTGTCGGGCAGCATGTGCCTGGCGGGGTGCGCGCGCATATGTGTGGACGCGCGTCCCTGGCGGCGGGCGGGCGGTGCTGTGCTGGTCTGCGCGGGGAGGGCGCGCGCGCCGGCCAACATGTGGTTTGTGTTTAGAGTGTGCGTCTGGTGGTGTTTTGTAAATGAGGTGCACTCGGCGATGTGTGTGTTCATTCTGGCATGCCCCGGCCGCTGGTGCAGCGTTCCCTGGCCGGCCGCGCTGTTTGTGTAACGGGGCGCGTGTGTAACAACGCGGGGATGCTCGTGCCTGTGCGCGCCTCGGTGCGGCATCGCGTGCCCACTGCGCGGCCAGCCCGCCGCGGGACCCCTTCTCATTTCGGGGACACTTTTGGGGCTGAAACCCATTTTCCCCATGTGGCTGCCATTCCCAGGTTAGCAGTCCCCGCTCCCTCCCTCCGCCGAGCTGACCCCGACCGGGATGTGTGAAGGGGGGGAGGCCCTCCCCTGCCGCCCCCCAGCGTGCCGCGCTCCCCGGGGAGCTGATGAAGTGCGATGTTTTGCGGGCTGGTGGCCCCGGCTGAGCCCAGCAGGCAGCCTCTCCCTCCGCAGCACCCTTTCCGCACGCGAGACCGGAGCGAAAACACCTGGAGCCAATTCCCAACCCCTTTGAGCCAGCAGAAAAAACAAGGCATCCGAGGCCTCGCTTCGTAAATGCGCGGTCACTGGGCTGCTCGCTTTCCCCCCCGAAGGAGGAAGGAAGGGTGGTCCGGTGGGCTGGCTGGCCGGTCCAGGGATGCTTGGAGCGAGATGAAGGGCAGCGAGGCGACGCGCAGGGCATCTCCACGCCGTGCCTGGGGATGCATGGGTCTTGGACAGAAATGGCCAGTCTGGGAATTGAGCGGCTGGCTCGCGGCTGGCTTTATAGCGTTTTGGAGAGGAGGAAATGCTGTCTCCGTGGCGGTGAAGAGGCTTTCCAGCGCTGGCGAAAGTTCAGCCATCCCGAGCCCAGGCGGGGAGAGAGGCTGAGGGAAGGCAAGGGGAGAAGGTGGGAGAGGAGGCAGAGATGCACCTGAATAACCCTGGAAAAAGCCCCCCACGTCTCCTGTGTGCTGCAGACATGCAGCGGGGCCAAAGCCTCCCCACTGCCCCCAATAAGCAAGTCCCGAGGTATCAGAACCGATGGTGCAGCAGGGGGACCACCAGCTTCTCTGGGGCCAGGACGGGTTGACAGCACGGGGACGCAGCAGGGGCTCAGCGCCTGGTGTAGACAAGGAGGGGTGACTCGTCAGCAAGACCAAACCCTGCTCTGGCAGGAGCAACCAGGGAGCCCACCAGCACCCTGTGCCTTGGCTCGGGAGGGGGAACGGGGCTCTTGCCCAATGTGGGATGGGGCAGGCAGGGGTGGGACTGTGCTTCCCGGCCAGGTCCAGGTGGCATCGAGCTGTCCTCCTCCTGACTCTGACAGCGGGCAGGCTGCCAGAGAGCAAACCTGGCAGACAGTGGCCAAACCCTCCCGGCGCAGCTCCGCAAGGCCAGGGACAGGCAGGAGAGGAGCACAGAAAGTGCCCGAGGAGCCCATCGCTGCACTTGTGTAAAATCATGAGCAATGGCGAAAGCAGCAGGACGTGGGAGGGACGCTGATGGAGAGCAGCTTCAGAAAGAGCAAAGGATGGGGAGAGAGTCTGGCAACCAACATCCAGCTTTTATTCCTAGTTAAATAACAGAGCACATCGTATGAGAGAAAGTCATTAAGTGTCAAGAGCCAGATTTCAGAGGAGCTCGGTGCCAGGTTTCCCAGCGCTCGGCACCACAGCCGGGGCCAGGCTTTCCGAAAAGCCAGCTCCCATTCGGAGCCGCCGCAGCGGCCAGGCCTGAGACGGGGCTGGCTGGGGCTCCCGGGGGACGTGTCTGGATGGACTCGCGGGGGAGCCGAGTGCCTGACCCGCTCGGCTCTTCTCCGAAATGAATGACGGGTGCCGACGGGGTGCTCCCCAGCACCGGCCCTGCGAGGTGTCCCCACCGGGCGAGAGGAGTCGTTTCACCTGGAGGGCTGGGATGGCTTCAGCCCCTTGTCAGACTGGCTGAGGCTTTTCAAGCAGGAGACTGACAAATTGTGGGTTGTCAGCTTCCTGTGGGAATTTCTAAGTGAATAATCATTGTGAACATCATGAAAAGCATTTTAATAGTCAGAGAATACCATCTGGATGTTCACAAACAAAGGCGATATAAATCCAAGACTGACAGCGCACTGAACTCACTGCTTTTATAAGTAAAAGTATTTCCAAATTGTTTCCCAAATTATTTAAGCAAGTCTCTTCTCTAATGAAATTCAGAAAAGATCCTAACATAGGCAAAGAGTACAGACTAAGCACAACAGAGACTTTATACAGAAGGATTAGAGTTTGGGTCGGATGTAATCAAATGACATCCCCTGCGTACGAATGCAGTCCGTGTTGAGTGATAAGAGGAATCCCAAACACTCCTGCAATGGGAGCAATAAATCTGGAGGTGCCAAAAGGGAACCGGGGGAGAGAGCGGGGGATAACTCAAACCGTTTTTTGTGGGTGTGAAGGCCTCGCGTGACGGCGTCGAGCACTGCGGGGCTGGTTTGAGAGCCTACCGGGAGGGATGTGCTGGCTCTGGCTGCAGCTGCCTCCGAGGTCCTCGCAGCGGGGGACCCTGGGAGGGGCAGGAGGGGAGGGATGCTGCAGATAAGAAGAGGAGAAGCCAGCCAGGCACAAGGCTGCTTCGCAGGGAGGAGAGAGGGGCTAACAGCCCCGCTGGGTGTTGGCTCCGAGGTGACGTGCCGTGCTGGAGGAGAGCTGGAGAGGAGAGGTCTCAGGAGGGGAAGCTGGCAGGGACGGGCGCGGGGGGTGTCTCCAGCAGGAGGGATGGACCCCGCCGCCCACAGGCTTTGGGTCAGAGGTGCCCAAACCAGCACCAGAGGTGCCCAGTTGGGCTGGAGGGGGTGGCTGCGGGACTCCCAGCTTGTCCTGGGTGGTGACATGCACAGGGCTGCTGCTCTCTTGGACAGAAACCCTGGAAATCATGCAGCAGTGAAGATCCTGACCTCCGTGTCCTTACGTCCTGGAGAGCACCTCTTGACAGCCCAAAGCGGCCGCTGAGCCAAGGGCTTTGTTCAGCGCGGGCCTCCGCGGAGATGGAGCTGGGAATGGAAGCGGCGATCTGCAGCCAGCGGAGGCCACACCAACAGCAGAGCAACCTCAGACACGTTGGAGGCAGAAACCGGCCAAACCAGGCTGCGAGCTAGCCACCAGTGCACCAGGATGGCCACTGGAGAGGTGATAGGGCCACCAGAGAGGTGATTTCGCCAGCAGCACCTGGATGGCTGTGGCTGGCAGCATCGCTTTCTGACTGATTGTAGCCCGAGGACAACTGTGCCTCTGTCGCTCTCAGACCCCTGGCCAGACTTTAGGATCCTGGCAGATGATCCAGAAACATCTGCTCTTGCTGGCTCTTCCCGATCCAGCTCTTGCAGCAACGGTTGAGGGTCCTTCAGCCAACAAGGGCTGGGGAAAGCTTCAGGCTGTGGATGAGGGGTCCAAAACCACTCGTATTGTAGCAGTTGCCTGCAGATGTACCCTTGCAAACACGGGACAAATCTGTCTTGCCCTCCATGCAGGAAGATGACGTCTCTCCGCTCACTGGAGAAGCCTTGGTTTGAAAGTGGGCAGTCCCCAACCCCTCCGAGGCACCCCAGCACCCACCTCCTCCACATCACCTGAGAGCAGAGGACGCCCCGCTGTCCAAGGGGGCAATGAACCCCAGATCCCGGATTTCATCTGAATCCAGTTTGTCCTGTGGTGCTGGGCAGTCTTCGGAGTGAAAAAAAGTCAAGTTTATTTGTCACTGTTTCAGGCCAAGTTCTGAATGGGAATGGGTACAAGGTTTGGAAGCAAAAAAAAAGTTGCTCACAGAAAGAAACAGGAAATAAAACCTGATCTCTCCACCGTGATGGGATGCCTGCTCGTGACAGGACACCTACTGACAGCTGGGCACCCCCTCCGCCAGAGCCTTTCCACTGGGATCAGGCTTTTCTCCTTGCCCCGGATGCACCACTCATTCCCAACACGAGCTCGGCCGAGAGAGCAGGGCCCAGGGCAGGAGGAGGACACGGCATGGGGTCGCTCAGCCCGGCTGCTGCCTCTTGGCTCCCCGTCCTCCCCACCGTCCCACCTTGTGCCAGGGTTTGCTGCCTCCACGGGGCTTGGAGGCGACTCTGAGAGCTTTGCAGATTTCCAGTGCCATGACTCGAGTTTCTCCTTGGAAACATTAATCGTACGTGCCTTGTGTTCAGCCCGTGGGCTCCAGCACGGTCTCGGCATTGGACTGAGACCACGCTCGGTCTCTTTGGATGCATCGGAAAGATTCCAGACGGAGGAATAAAGTGTTTGCCCAGACGTTTTGCTGAGGGCAGGCTGCCCCACACCAGACTGTCTGCCAGCTTGGGGGGTTCCATGGTTTCTGTAGGGCCCAGCAATGAGACCAATGACGGCACTGCTCCTGCCTGGTAAACGGGACAAGTGGTGTCACCAGTGATGGGGGATCAGAGGAGCTGCCTGTTCCCTTGCAGTCACTTTGCTAACATGCCCCAAAGCCTTCCCCCAGCCAGAAAAAGCATTAGTCACCGTTACAAAGTCGGGATGAGCAGACAGAAATAACAAGAGTCGTCTAGAGCCAGTCCATGCCAGGCAAAATATTGTGGCCGGGACCGTTCTGCGCTTGTACTGGGGCAGGGGCAGAGGAACCTGCTCAGCTGGTGTGGAGGGCAGAGCTTGTGGTACATCACCCCAACACCCAGCCAGCCGTGTGGGCACTGGTGACCACTGGGGCTGGCCCTGCCCAGGACCTTCACAGGTCTGCAGAGATGGACTGACCTGGCAGAGGGGCTGGTGAAGCCATTTGGCTCCCAGGAGTGCCGTAAGGTGAAGAAGGACTTGGGGAGGCAATGCTGTGACCTCCTGGCTGTCGGAGACTCTCTGGGCTAGCTCATGGCCAACCATGAGCTGGTGGGCATTTCGGAGGGAATGCAGCTCGGCACCTCCTCCATCCCACATCGGCCCTGTCCGTGATACCAACAGCCCCTCCCCACACCGGTGCCGGGGGCAGGAGGGCAGCGGGCTGGCTGCGAGCAACCAGGCAGCCCACCCCCCTGGGAGACTCCTGCCCCTCCAACGTGGCCCATCCGCCCGATTCAGCATCACGGCAGAGGAGCAGAGACTCTGGGAGCAGGACCAGCCAGGACCTGGATACCAGCCGACAAGGGGAGAGGATGAAGGGAGTTCTGAAGTCGGCGTGCGAAAAAGGAGAGGAGCAGCGAGGATGCGGCCGGGCGCTGATGACGGGGGTGGCTGCAGACAGTATCGCAGCAACGTGCTGGCATGGAGCAGGGGCCAGTCTGAAGTCAAACATAGGGAACATTTCTACCAGACGGGACAATTACACACTGGAGCTGCTTGCCAGTGAGGCCCCATCACGAGTGGAACAGATCCCATAAGATACTTCTAAGTTTAGAGTAAAGGAGCCCTCTCCAATAGGGGAGGATGCGAGACTGGAGAGCTAAATCCCGCATGTCGCCGCCAAACCGCACTCCCCGGAGAAGCACACGCGAACCACTCTTGCAACACTCGAGTTACGGCTGAGACACACATTCCAGCCGAAACCCCTATTTTCAGTTGTTTATACATCGCTCAAAAAATATCCTTTTGGACTGAATTTGTTCATGCTTGATCTCAGCCCAAAAAAGCGAAGAATTATTTGGGGATGGTTTGAACAAAATCCGTTCAGCTGTTTCTGTGTTATGTAAGCATCAGAATAAATATGTTTTCCTCTTTTAAAACATTTTTCTCATCCTCGCTAGCTGTCAGATAGCTCAAAATCAGCTTCGTGATTTGGAAGTGTCGTACTTAGCCCATGCCTGGCTCTCAATGAGGGACCAGCCTGTTCATCAGCCGGACAAGACCTCCTCAGGGAGTGAGGAAACCAGAAGGGACTACAGCTCTTACATGTGGTGCTCAGCATCCTTAAAGGTGATCTCCAGGGGCATTGGATCACAGCTGGGCACCTTCCGAGAGCACTTGGCAAGAAGCGGTTGGCCAGTGCCAGCTGAGGGTTAAATAAATAGATATTGAACAAGGATGTGGAAAAGAGCCGGCAGGGTTTGTGAAAGGGGAGGTGGGCACTGTGCTGTTGCACTGACCATGCAGTAAGAGGAGAGTTCTGGGGCCAGCGGTCTGCCAGGGGCTGTGCACGTCTCACTGCCCACCTACGAGCTCCATGAGAGCTCACACCTCGCGGGTTGTGCTGGAGATGCTCCCTGCTTTTTTTTGTGCTATGCCCGTGCTCGTTGGATGGTGGATTGTGACTTCAGGAGCGGAGAAGTGAGGGAGAAGAGCTCACAGACTTGGAGAGACTCTTTCACCCCAAGATCATGCCCAGGGGCAGAGAGGTGGTTGGCAATGGGCATTGCAGAAGGAAGCCCAGTGAGGTCTTGGTGAGGTGGATGAGGCAGATGTTGGAAAGACTTTGTGTCAGCATCTTTGGGGTGAGGAAGAGCTGTTGGAGGTGAATACAGAAATATCCTTGAAATATAGCTCCAAGGCTGGAGAAGACCGTTGTCCAAGTTTTAGGGGTTCACTCTTTGTCAGTGTAGAGGTGATGCCTTGACCCAGCAGATCCATGCACTCCCAGGACCTCCTCTTGGATGAGGGGATGAAGAGGCAGTGTTTACCCCCATGATGTGCTCCACAAGAGTGAGGGTCTCCAAGATACTTGGGTGCTCACCTGTTCCTGGTGTGAAGAGGAGTTAAACACCTGAATGCCTGGCAGTGGCTGGGACATCATTCCTGATCCAGCACCTCCAGAAACCAAGGGAAGCCTGTCCCAGTGCTGATTCTTAACTACGGGGCATTTGTTCAAGGAATGACATGCAAGTAACTACAGACAAAGTGCTATAGCAACGAAAACTGAGCTGCCAGTAATAGACACTCCAACATCGTGTCAATGTTTTGTGGAGAAACCATGGGAAAAATGAGAAGGAGCATTCTGAGCCGGAGACGGGGAATTTTCAAGAGAATCAGGAAGCTGATAAAAATGCCCTAAGCAGAAAAGGAATTAAAGTCCTTCAGCTGAATGTAGAGGCTGCTTCAGCATCTGTACAAGCCACTAAGGGCTCACAAAATTTGAGTGAAGAAAGAGGGCAGGAACAAGAATCATTTTAAGTCTGTCAGGAGGGAAAAGGCTGTGAAACCATGAGCCGGCAAAGGGGAAAAAAAAGATATCAGGGGAAATCCAGAAACGTCTTGACTTTGACTGAAGTCCTCAACCCAGGGACTAGAGGAGCAGGGAACGGCACGAGTAGCCAAGGGGAGATCTCAGTGCCTCCAAGGGAAGACCACAAGCCTCCTGGAGCTATTGTGAGCCCGAGATGCCTCCTTGGACCAGAGGCGTCACTTGGACCCACAAAAGCGTCTGATCTCCTCTGAAAATTTCCAGCACCTCTAGGCTGGCCGCGCTGGTGAGAAACCGATGTCTCCAGGCTCCTGGGGCAGGAGGAATGATTTAACTCGAAAGGGAGCGTTGAACACTGTCCAGGACTGTAATGAAATGATAACCAGAGCTAGGTGAAATCTGCCTCTGCCTCCTTCCTCTTTCCACTGGAGGATCCTATCAATGGCTTCTGCACTAGAAAAGGACATGTGAATGCCCCCGGATTTGCTTTAGGGCAGCAGAGGCATCTGGAAACCCACCTATTTCCTTTTGACAGTTCAGCTTGACTTGGGTGACTTTGCACTGAAGCAGATAAAGAGTGCTTCCATGGTCCATCCTATGAGCAGGGAGAAATACGTTCTTAACCCATCCCAGATGTTTGCAAAGAAGACGTATATCTTAGTCCTGAGCTAGCAGAAGAAAAAGTGCTGGAACAAAATGATACGTTAAAAAAGAAAAAGCCAGATCCACATGGTAGAGCTGAGAGTGCTCAGGGAGACAAAGAATGTAGCAGCTGCTCTGTTAACTGAAGCAGGCAATTTAACATTAAAGCTACTGCTTTCCAGAAGTCTGGAGTGAAGCAAATGTTGTACTGGTCTGCAAAAACGGCAGCAGCAATGATCCTGGGAATAGTCCGGCAGCTCCTAGTTCAGCAAAATGCACTCTAAAGAAGCAATCACTGAGGTTCAGACAAAGCCAGTCGGAGGGACCTTGAGGTCCCTCTGTCTTGTTGACAAGCTGGATGGACGGCACAATGGGAACTTCATGAAGTTCAACAGAGGCAAATGCTGTGTCCTGCATCTGGGATGGAGCAACCTCATGTGTCAGGACAGGCTGGGGACCAACCGGCTTGAGTGCATTAGCTCTGCAGCAAAGGACACGGGGACTGGGTAGACAAGTTGACCGTGAATCAGCAGTGCGTTTTTCCAGTGACGAAAGCCAACTGGTCTGCTGTGCTAGCAAGAGCAGAGCCAACGTCTTGAGGGAAGACATATGAGAAGAGGCTGAAGGAGCTGGGGTCGTTCATCCTGGAGAAGAGAGGTCAAAAGGGGGATCTGAATGCATTTTCCTTTAGGGCAGCTGTAAAGAAGACAGAGCCAAGCTCTTCTGAGAGGTGAACAATAAGGGGGAAATAGGCAACAGGCAGAAGTTGCAAGCAAGGAAGGTCCCACTGGACACAAGAAAAAATGTGTTTTGCAGCCCTAGCAGAGGGACCAGATCAGGTTGCTCATGGACAAGGCCCTGAGCAAATGGATTTGGCTTTGGAGTTCGCCCTGCTCTGAGCACAGCTGAACTAGAGACGTCGGAGGTTTCTCCAAAAATAGGTTATTCTCTGGATCCTATGGTTCTCTGATAAAGGAAGATCAAGGAAAATCACATTTCTCAGACTTGACCGGGTTGGCAGAGCCACAGATGGGGAAAGACTGCTGTTTGTTCCCTACACCTTAGGGTGTGAATGTGCCACCACTGAAGAACACCTGAAATTTCTTTCAGACTCTGGAGAAGTGTCTGCATGCTGGGTGAGGCCATGACAGCAAATGGTCTGCTCCCTCTGCAGCATGATGGGCTGCTGCTTGGGAGGAGCATCAGAGGCCCTGGCTCGAGGATGCCCACAGTGATGCCACCTTCTTTTTAAATTCCCCCAGCCTGCAGCCTGGAGACAGAGTTTCTGAAGATGCTCCAGCCTTGGAAGAAGAAAGAGATGGTCACCATGCTTGCTCTGCTCAGTGCTTGTCCAATTTATGGACAGAGGTCCTGAGAGAGAGAGATCTCCTGGCATTGCCTGAGGAGATCTTGGCACCTCTTGGCAGCACAGAATAAACTCTCCACTGAGGGACACCTTCGTGCCTCTTCCTCCATGCTCAAATTTCTCTGTTTCTTGGACAAGGTTACCATCCCATCGTCTTTCCATTGCAACCCTGGAGAGGAGCAGATGCTACCCTGAGCACCCATCACAGCACCTGAGCTGCTGGCTGTGCACAGGTAAGTGCCGGCCACATCCTCAATGCCCTTCGGTGACTGGCATGGCACAAAACCCTTGCAGACATCTCACATGTTGACTGTTGCTGGCCTTATCTCCAGGATCAAGACCATATTTTTCTCCTCATTCCAGGAAGGACAAGTTTTAAGAGGCCCAGAATTGGAAACAGCTCCCCTCTCTTCTTATGCTTCCCACACATTTTTTCATGTGGGGAGGTGTTTACCGCAGTTACGCAAGCAGAGGAAAAGGGCTGGGGCGAGAGCGGAGTCCTGGCTGCTGGGCACAGCGCGGCTCCCGCTGCCCTGCATGCCCTCCCTCACCCCTGCGTCCCACGCGTCGCGACGCTGCGCTGGAGGTGCACGAGTGAGCAGAGGGAGAAGGAAATGTCCCACTTCCCCGGTCAGAGGGGACAGCCCTCTGTGACTGGAGGGGACTGGATCCCAGGGTGAAACTCTGGGGTGCGTCTTGGACTCTGTGAAGTGGACACGCAGAGCTCCTCAGCTCCTTTCCTGGGATGCCGGTTGCAAGCCAGTGACAGTCACCATGCCAGGACAGCACAATGTCCCTGTGCCCCTGTGAGAGTCCTCTGCTGAGAATGGTGAAGGACCAGGGCAGGTGGAGGGGACACAACACCCCTCCTGTGCGTGGTGGCCGGGTAAGGTCTGTGCTGTGGGGCTGGGCATGGGCGGTGGAAAGGGGTCAGGGACATGGTGGCAGGAGTGGTGGCACACTATGGGGGAGTCCGCTCCTTTACAGAGTCCCCTGCCCATGCTGTGGGGTGGATGGGGCAGCAAGAGGCACAGGGAGGACTCATTGACCCCCCCCCCCCGCCATGTGGGAACACAGCATCCGTGTGCCTCTCTCCCCATATCCCTGGGGCACCAGAGCAGGAGAGGAACATCCCGCTGTGGGGCTGGAGCACAGAGCCGTGCCGTGGGGCTGTGGGACCAGGGCTGTGGGACACAGAAAGTGGCTGGGCTGAGGCTCGGGGGCTTCGCTGCCCCATTGGTGCTGCAGAAGGCAGTTCCTCAGGTGCATCCGTACGTTCGCATCCCCACGGACTCAGACAGCGCAGGCTTTTGCTGCTGGGGTGAAAATCACCTCAACCATGAATCTGGGAGGCTCGTCAGGAGCCGACTGCTGGCCTCAAACAGCTGACCAGAAAACAAGAGCTCATCCTCCTCCAAGAGCGGATGGTTTGGGGTGATAAACTCATGATCTCCATTTGGCAGGGGGCTGCAAGCCCCGGGGTGGGGGTGAGCAGCAGGGGGGAGTAGGCAGGCAGGGGAGGCAAGCCAGGGAAGATGTGATCCGTACAGCCCAGCTGGGAGCAAAGGGACTGGAAGGACCAGGAGGGGCATCCAGATGTGGGTGCCAGCCTGCTCCAGATGTGGGTGGCAGCCTGGAGGATGGGAATGAGCGAGGGAAGACAGTGTCTGGACCCAATAGAGGGAAGACAGTGTCTGGACCCAATACAACCCTGGATTTGGGGTTTTGGGGAGCCAGCTGAAGGGCGTGCTCAGGCTTGCAGCTCCCTCTGGATGCCGAGGCATGAGCCAGCACACGTCTGGGAAGAGGTGTCTTCTGCTGTGGTCAGGATGACATGCTCAGCGCTCTCGCAGCACTGCGTGGCACAGGGCTCTCTCAAGCAAGAGTGTCTGCAGAGCCTTGAAGTCAGCAAGTCGCCACCGGCCAACCTCCCCCGGGCTCTCCCAGCACCCAGCTGAACCCCCAACCTGGAGCTGAGCCCTATCCCCACCTTCTCCAGGCATCCACCACAGCTGTCAGATGCGCCCGGGGACATTGCTGGCTCTGGCATCTTAAACAGGACCACTGCTTCCCCACGACCTCTTGGAGGTGAAGGCATTGGGATTTATTCTTTCCACTAAGGGATTTATGTCCCCGGCAAAGGTGATGTCCCGTCGATGGTGCCAGCCTGCACTTGCAGATGTCCAAGCACCTTGAGTTTTTCCCTGAGCCCCCCAGAGGGGTGCACGCAGTATTTCTCTTACAGCCCAAGCCAAGACAGCACGTGGCTTATCCTGCATGGCACAGATGAAGCCCCCACACCGTGCCCTGGTGCAAAGGGTGGGGGGAGCCTGACCTCCTAGGCCAAGAAGGAGCTCTGCAAGAGCAGATGCTGCCTGAGGTCTCCTTCAGCTGGTGTGTGCCTGACTTTAGCTGTCTCCTACTACCATCTCTCCTGGTTGTGTCTGGAGGGTGCCAGGGCCCTGAGGGTACTACTAATAGGCCTTAATTGCCCTGATCAGCCTCACATGGGTGCCATTGACACCCCTGCCCAAGGCCCAGGAGAACCATTTAAGAACCATTTAAACTCAGCCCTGGGTGTTCAGGGCCTTCCTGAGTAGTGTTGTAGGTGTGCTTGTGTCCTGCGCTCTCCCCTGGATGGACCCTAGACCTGTGCTGTAGACAGCTTGTCTCCAGCCCTGTCTCCTGGACGGACCTTGGCACCACGCTGTAGGTATCCTCTCTCTTGGATGGACCTCTTGAGTGTATGTTGTAGTCGTGTCTAAATCCCTGTTTCCTTTTGCTCTTGATGGAACTCCTTGGATGTGCCCCAGACCTGGTTCATTGCTTGTGTCGCATTCCCTCTGTGCCGGGGAAGCGACCACTGCTCAAGACTGGGATGTTCTCCTGTGCTTGCTAGAGGAGTGTGAAACTCAAAGATTAGGTCTGAGAGGCATTCGTTGCTCATAAGGTGATCACGAGGGATCTCTTGCCTCTGGGAGAGGCACGAGTGATCCCAAATTATGCTGAGGAAGATCTTCCAGCAGATACAGGAGTGTTACTGCCACTCTGCCTGGCCTTGACACTTCTGTGAAGCAGCGCTCAGCCTAATCCTCCAGAGAGGATGGCGTTGAGCGAGACTGCTGGGGTGAGACGTGGTGGGGAATGTCTCTGAGCAATGGCTTCAGCCTGGTGAGCCTCAGGCTGGGGAGGCTGTGATAGCACGACCACTAAACTGACCAACGACTGGCCCACGCTGTCTAGTGAGACTGAGTCCCCTGAAGGAGATAATAAAGCCAGACTTTCCTCAGAGGTGCACAGCAAAAGAAAAAGAAGCAATGGAGACAAGCTGTGACAAAAACCAGCTCCTATTGGACACAGTGGTGTTAGTTCCCATCCTGAGAGTGATGCAGGACAGGGACCACGTGGCTTGGCAGCAGGTGGAAGGGGCAGTGGAGTGACAGCCACGGAAAACTGTCCTGGTTTTTGAGGGAGAGAAGGGGGCCATGGATGAAAGCTACCTGAGAACGTGGCTTAGCTTGTCACAGGAAGATACGAACATTGACTGGCCATGAATAATCCGATGTGGAAAAGGAAGTCTATAATCTTCCAGCGTCTTGGAGCTTCTCCTTAGGGAAATGTCCAGGCAGGAGTAGGTGGCACTTGTGAAGGCTGCCAAGCGGTGAGGCGGTGTGGGGCTCAGGGCCACCCCAGTCCTACGTTCCCAATAGCACGGGGCTGTACTGGATGTGATCAAAGGGCACGCTGACCCCTGTCCCAGCCATGGAATTGGCTTTGAAGTACCCAGAGGTGGATTTACGGGTGACGATGAGGACCTCTCCTGATGTGCTGGCCATACCCCTCCTTGTGCAGCCCAGCTGTGGCTGTCTCACTTGCAGGAGGGGTGCAGTGCTGACCCGTGCTCGTGACTGCAACTTGGCCTTTCTATTTACGGATCTGCTACGTGGATGTCTCTGCCCGCCCTTGTCCAGAGGGTGGCACAGCGTCCCAGCTTCCACAGGGGACATCATCCCTTCTGGCACGCTTCCCATCCACCTCTCAACTTTGAGGAGCTCCCTAGGCAGAGCTTTCCGCAGTGTGCTCAGCCCCCCCCAGATTGTTTCCCTCCATGCATCCTAGAGTGGTTTGTGCAGGAGGGGTCCAGCTCTCCTACCTGCACTCCAGCACCATTTTCCCTGCCTTGTTTCCATGCCCACAGGCTGCATTCAGCCTTCCTGGGGCTGGTGGGTCTTCACTTTGAGAACGTGTTAGAAGTCCTGCTTCTGGAGGATGGCTCACCCTGAAAGAACCCCTCCTGCCATGGGCCAGGCTTCTCCAAAGCCATGAGCAGCACAATGGTCATCAGCTCCATGTGTTGTTCCGGGGAAGGTCCTGGGGTGCCATCCCAATTTCCAGAGCTGGATGTTGTTTGCCTGACATCCACCTGGAGCTGGCAGATGAGCTAGGGTGGACATGGAGAGGAGGGATGGGTCAAGCCCCTCGGGTGCTCTTTGCCTGTAATTTTTCTGGCTTTATGGGCTGCATCTGCAGAGCCGGCGTCTCCTCGCAGGGCTGGAAGCAGCTGCTCGCAGATGGCTGGGCCAGGCTGCCCTGTGCTTCGGGTGGGCTGCTGGTCACCCGGGTGCTGACAGCCTGCAGACTCTCGGTGGGCTGTGATACGGCTTCTCCCTTGCTCCCAGGATGGGCTACGCTCGGATGCAGAGAGGAGGTGTCCTTGCAGCAGGAACTGAAGCCCCATGAGTAGCGACCTGTGAGATCTGGCGAGCCTCCATGCCCGGCTTAACCAGGGTCTCGGAGCAGCCCCCCCCAGCTTCCCACACACGTGCGTCCTCCTTCCACCTGCAGCGCAGGCAGGGATGGGGTGGGATCTGCCTCCTGCCATGTGATGCTCTTCTCCCTTCCTCCATCCTGCACTTGTCACGGTGCCTCCCCGCCTCTGCCCCTCCAGCCACCTCTGCTCACCGCTGTGGGCTCTCCGGGGTGGGCAGCACCCCCAGAGACCCTGTGTTCTTGCAGCAGGTGTTGATCTGCCTCTGCTCCTCGTCCGGAGGAGAGAGCAGACTGTATCGGGCCAGGACTTTGTGTACAGCCTCACCGGGACCATCTCAGACCCACCAAGCTTCACCCTGACTCCTGTGGCGGGCAATGTTCCCAGCGCAGGGCTCGTCTGGGATGTTTTGGGGGCTTCGGGCTTCCTAAAGGGTTGAAGGAGGCAGAGAGGGATGTTGGTGGTGAAAAGACCCACCGCGGTGGGGTGCTGTTGATGGATCGGATGGAGCGCAGGGCAGTGGGCTGATGACTCCACGACCATGGCTGTGGGTCTTGGCCCCCCGAACCCTGCAGGGACCAGAAGACAGGGTGACCCCAACCAATTGTTATCATGTCCGCAGTCCTGTACTGGGGAGGTGAGCAGAGCTTGGAGGACGATTGAGAAAAGGCCAGAGCTTTTGGCAGCCCTTCTGCAGCCAGAACAATGGCTGACATCATGTTTTATTTAAGAGGCAGAAGGAAAAAAAAAAATTGCGACCAGAAGGACCGCGGCCCTGTAGCCCTGGGAGAGACAGAGTTTATTTTTCCTGCTTGCTGGTTCCTCTCGCGCTCCCCCCGGCCCTGGCCGTGGCACAGCACATTCCTTTGCCGTGATCTCCTCCCTCCCATGCAACAGCACATTCCTTCCGCGCTGGCTGCTCCCTTCTGCCGCGACCATGTCGTAGCCCTGCTCTGGCCACACTGGCATGGCTGGGGCGGAGGGGATGCCAACCACCTCTCTTCGGTGCCCGTGCACAGCTGGAAGCTCTCTGCTTTCCACCGTCGCTGGAGCTCAGGCTCAGCCACGGTGCACGGGGCCATGGTCTTGCTTGTGGTCTGGGTCCAGTTCCACCCCACGCGCAGGTGTCTGTCCTGGTGCTGGCCTCTGCATCCCTGGACAGCTGGGTGTCCTGGAGCGATGGGTTGAGCCTCGCCGTCTCTGTGGTTCCCTCTGCTGTTGTGGCCCATGGTGCTTGCCTCTGTGGCATTTGGGGGGGGTCCCAGTGGCATGGGTCAGCCTTGCAGGTGGGGATTCCCATGCACCCCAGCACGATGGGGCCAGGGAAACGTGGGCTGCCAAGCATGGCTCGCTGTCT
Organism: Sterna hirundo; assembly: GCA_009819605.1. Taxonomy (NCBI): domain Eukaryota; kingdom Metazoa; phylum Chordata; class Aves; order Charadriiformes; family Laridae; genus Sterna; species Sterna hirundo. The sequence continues at coordinate 12,151,950 of CM020450.1, read as the reverse complement.
TCCCATGCTGGGTGGAGCAAGACCAGCCTGGGCTTGGGGTCATCCGTTTGGATCCCAAACAAGCAAGAGCACGGGAAGGTGTCTGCCAAGTCTTGTGAGCAGCGGGGAGATGAGCTAACTCCTTGCAGGCCTGAGTTCACAGGGCTGTCGGCGGCTCCCAGTCAGGGGCCACCCCAGGCAGGGCAGGTCACCCGAGGGGGTCTGGCCAGGCATGGGTGCCACAACGGATCACCCCAGGGTCGTTCTCTCCTCTTGGCCAGCGCTGGTGTGGGGTCAGGAGGGCCGGGCTGTGGGTGCTGGTGCACCAGAGCCAGACCAGAGCATCCAGCACAGCCGGCTCTTGCGCTCCTGCTGGCCTCACTGGGTTTTGTTGGCAATATGCTGCCATGTCCCTGCCTCCTCCCAGCACACTGCTGTGAGCCCAGACACAGGCCTGGCTGCTTGTCTTGTAGCATTTTTCCAGTGCAATCAGACAAAATGAGATGTTACCTTCTCCCAGGGTATGGCCCTGTGCTCACCCCGGAGCCCCTCCCCAGGACTTTGCCCTGTACGCAGCCACAGAGGTGACCAGCAATGTCCCCGTGCAGCCCACTGGGATGTCCCCGAGGTGGAAAAGTCCCTTCCTCCTGTTTTCTTTCACATGTACCAGTTCCGCCTTGCTCCTGCCCATGTTGGGACATGCATAGGAGACAGCTGGGGGGCTTTGGTGCAGGGTTATGGGGGGCATTGCAGTGCTCTGGGTCTGGGGCAAGGCTGTGGGGTCTGGACTAGATCACAAGGGGCTGAATGGGGCCATGTGTGCCCCCATCTCCTGCCAGGCTGGGCTAAACCGGGGTTAACCAGCGGGGCGGCTGGGAGCTGCCACATGCCAAGAATGTTTCCAGGCTGGGGAAGGGCTGGACATGAATCACCCGCTCCCTCCGCCAGACGCTGCGTGCAGGCTGGGCTCCGCGCTGTGCCGTGCCGTGGCAGGTCCTGCAGCTAGCCTGAGGAACCCTGTGCCGGTGAGGGGTCTGCCAGCCCCATCAGCATCACCCGCCCAGGGGGCTCCAGCCCAGTTTTGTGGCTCCTGGGGAGTCCCAGCCGGATCTGGGACCCAGCACCCACCTCTCTGCTTCAGGCACTGCTTGACAGGGAAGCCGTCATGCGGATGTACATTGCAGCCATGGGACACATTCCTCCCACGCTGCTTCAGCTCTTTGTCTCCACCACTTGCTTCTATACTCCTGAGCCTGCGTTTTCAGGAGGTGTAAACCAGCCTCTGGAGATCTCTCACTTTTGCTGGTTGGTACCATGACCCTGCTCAGCCCAGTGCTGGGTCTCCTGCTGCCTGCCCCATCGCCCATCAGCATGGGGGATGCTCTCCCTTCACCTCCAACTGACACCAGCGTGGTCCTGCTGTGACCCCAGGGGATCCCAGCAGGTCGGGAGATGGGGACCTGCAGCCTTCCCACAGCCAACAGGGTCCTGGAGAGCCAGTGCTGGGGAAAGGTTTTTGTACCCTGGGGTGCTCCTGTCCATGCCTGCTGGTGTCCTGCACTGGCTGCCCAGCAAGGGGGGTGGCTGGTCCCACTACAGGCTTCAAAGATGCCCACAGTGCCCTTAGTGCATCCCATATCCAAACTGATGCTGTGGCTTCCAGAAGCAGGCAGTCCCATGGCTGCTGAAGCCCAGTTGGCAGTGCTGGGGGAGCCAAACTCTCCCCACAGGACAGCTGGTCCCTGGGCAGCAGCCAGTGCTGCAGACAGAGCTTCTCCTCCCCTTGCCTTCCCCGAGACTGCAGGAGCAGCAGGCAGAGCTCGCTTTGCAGCAGGGACACGGTGGCTGCCTGTCTCTGGCAGGCAGGGACATTGGTTGGCATTAGCTGATGGTCCTGGAGCAGCTGGTGCAGGCTCCAGCTGGTGGCGTGGGCTTCAGCCAGGCCATGTAAACTCCATCCATCATTTATATTCCAAAGTATGCGTACCAACAGGGAGCTGGACAAATGCCGCTTTCTGGTGCGCACCAGCCGTGTTTCAGAAGCGTGGCTCTCGGGAGGAGGTTGGACCTGGTGGCTTGGAGGGGCCTTGCTTAGCGACAGACCCTCTCATTGCGTGCTCCTCACATGTGTCGGGCAAGGGGACAGCGTCTGTTTGCCCCTCCACCTGGTGTCATTGCAAGGACCTGGGTGGCATAATGGCCTGGAAGGACACAGAGGGATGATTGTGGCTCCTTTTCCCAGCTGAACGGGAGAAGCCGGGCGGTGGGTTTCGTGAGGGGCACGTGAGGATGCTGCAGCCACTTCTGTGAGCCTTGGGTGGGATGGGGCAGAGGACCCAGGGTGGGTACGGAGAATAAACGCAGTGTTCCCGAGGGACCTGCCCTCTCTGCTGCAGTCTGAGCCCTCCCCAAAGCGTTGTACTACCTGTACGCACCAGGAGGTTTTGCAGGAGCAGGGAGTGCTGGCCAAGGCGAGACGACTCCGCGAGCTTTTGCCCTTGAGAGCCTTCAGGGAGCTAATCAGCCGGGATGATTCATGCTCTCTGTGGTTTGGAAGCGGTGGCAGTCCAGGTTGGAAAATTTCACACTTGCGGTTCGCGTGTGATGCGGCGCTTGTCCCTGCATGCCCTCCCGTTCACGTGTTTTGTTCCCCACCTTCACGAGGCAAGGAGCGGGGTCTCTCCTCCCCGTGGGCAGGTCAGAGTCTCATTCTGCACAACATCAGTTCGCCGGCATCAGCCCAGAGGCGATGCCCCTTCTCCTCACCCTCAACCGTTTCCACGTGGCCTCCTGGGTTTGTCCTGCAGATCCTTCAGAGCAACAACGGGAGGGGATTATGGGCAAGAATGAGGCTACCTTGGACTTCTTGGCAACCAGAAGTCCCCCAGCACGGTCCCTGCAGCTCCTGGTGCACAGATGTCTCTAATTCACCTGCTCGCCATGCGCAGCAAGGCAGTGAGGGGGTCTGAGGACCAGATCAGCCTCGGGGACGTCTGCTGATGTGGCTGAACGAAGGGAGTAGGAAAAAGATGGGGAAGAAGGGCTGCTGCTGCCCAGCGTCAGGCTCCTCTCCTCGCCAGCACGCTGAACTGCTTAGGGCTAGTGTCATGCTAACTCCTTTAATTCAGAACATCTCCATTTTCATTTAGAGGGGGAAAAAAAAAACAAAGAGGTTTCCATGTTTGCTTCAGCCTTGGTGAAGCAAGCTGGAAACGCTCTCCCCATGGACAGTGCCGGGGAGAAGGTCCCTGCCCGAGGATGCAGGGGTGCTTCCCGCTGGATGCGGCGTCGCTTCTTTCGCTGCAAGGAGAGCAAAACGTCGTCGCGTGGCTGCAACAGGGCGCGTGTTCAAAGCGTTGTGCAAACACAACAATCAGCCCTATTAACTGCGCCTGGTGACCTCACTCCAAGGTTTCTGGCGAAGGATGATGTGATCTCTAGGACAGCGTTTTTTCCCGTGCTTTTCTAACACTTTCCAAACAAACTCATCTGAAAGCATTGACTCGAGGGTTTCAAGAAGCTGTGCTGAGCACAAAGACACGCGTCCAGAGACTGGTGCTTGTGGACTCGTCGGCTCATCGGCTCAAGAAATAAACAATAAATGAAGCAGACCTCTAAACATCTGGCGGAAAATAGGAGCATGTTCCACGATCTGAGTGTCTGAAGGATAAATGGGGCTGGACCGAGTCACAGCTCCTTTCTTGTCCGCGTTGCAAGCGGGGCAAGCGTGATATTTACAGGCTTCAGTGATGCTGTGACTACAGCGTCTTGGCACTTCTCTTTCACCAGCTTCTAGGGGAATAGCGACACATGTGTGAAAAACATGCTGGGGCACAAAGTCCCGGGTCCAAATGGCAGCGGAGACGGGGAGGGAGAAGCTCTGGGGATAAGCTGAGTCCTTGCCTGCGAACGTGATCGGGCAGGGCATGCTGTGCTGGGAGATGAAGAGACGCTGTCAGTCTTGGAGAGCCGCAGCCACCTGGAGAAGATATAAACCAGGCAGAAAGTAGCCTTGTAAGAAAGTTGGCTTGCTCGCCTGGCGCTATTGCTGGGGGAGACTTCCCTAGAGGTGGGTATTTAATACGTGTGCCTGACCGGGAACAAGTAAGGGAAGCTGTAGTGAGCTTGTCAGTGCTCAGCCCTGTAGCCAGGTCACACGCCTCCCTTGTTTTCATGGGTCTGGCTGAAAAAAAAATAAAATAAATAAAAAATCAGAACCTTGAGGAGCATATATCCAAGGAGCAGGACTTGGAGTCCGGCATGGAAATACATAAGCCAGTGGGTCTGGTGATCCTTGCCTCAGAGCTAAGTGCGTGAGTGGTCCCACTGATTTCACTTAGGGAGGAGTGTGCACTTAAGTGCTTTGCTGGATGAAGGCCTAGGAGATGGGAGGGCTGAACTCCAAGCGGAGCCGGGCAGGAAAGAGCCTACGCACTTTGCTGCAATGGTTGGGATTTCCAGCCTGGAGAAGGACAAGCAGGGCAGGCAGAGTGTGGAAATCCTGCCTCGGAGCCCCAGGCGGGGCAGGGGCTGGAGCCAACATCTCGGACAGCCCAGCTGGTGGTTCCCAGCATGCCTGGGCCGGGGTGGGGAGCTCTGCGGCGCTGTGCTGTTCCCCAGGAAGCACAAATATGGTCAGGCAGGTCAGGCATTTCTCCATCCTGAAAAATTTCTCCTTGCAGAACCTCCAGCAAAACTGACGTAACATGGCATGGGTGAATTTTCTGAAAAGACCTAGGTAAGGATGGCAGAGTGATGCAGAAACTGTGCCTGCCTGCCTGCCGAAGAGCAGGGACAGTCCTAGTGAGGGCAGCATGAGGAGGAATGAGAGAGTATGATGCAGGAGAGCCACGGTTAGCCAGGACGCTGGGGGAATGACCCCAGCAAGGAGACTGATGGCCAGACGGTCTTGACGTGGGGCCATGGCTAGGTCCTCACCTCTGTGAGTGCCTGTACTGTGCAGCTGGGAAGCTGTGGGTGCCCTTGGCTGTTGGCCGTGGCACTGACCCATGCCCAAGCAGTGGACATCTCCAGGTCATCGTGATCTTGAGATGGCCCTGGGAGCTGAGCAAGTGGAAAGCAGGAGTAGTAGGAGGCACCACTGGCCTGCGGAAGGGACGATGCGGATGGGGTGAGGGTGAAAGGAGATGATCTGGTGTTTGCTGACGTGGGGCCAGGCCACCCTCAGGTGCTTTGGAGGTCATGGCATCCCTGCGCCCAGAGTGCTTCGTGGAGCTTCAGGAGATGCCCTTGGAGCAACAATGCCCTTTGCTTGCAACCCCAGATCCGAGGCAAGGGTCTCACGTCCCTCCCACAACCACAGGGGAACAAGGAGATCCTCTGCTGTGAGCCTGTTCTGACAAGAGTGCCAGCCCTTTCCCCTTGCCCCCTACTCAGATTCCACTATACATCCAGCTTCCCCGAGCCCTTGGACCCTGGCTGTTTCCCCCACAGCACCACCACGCCAGGCAGGAGATGCCACGGGTGGCTCAGCCCTATGCCTGCATCTCCCTGGGGGTTTGGGGAGCGTGGCACCATGCAGTCCTCATCGTGAACCACATCTCTGCTCATGTGGGCCAGGAGAGGCCAACCTACTGCCACCGCCAAGGCTGGGGACGGGCAGGACATGCAGCGTGCCCATTTGTTGGGCTGTGCCCAGCAGCACCACCCTGCTCAGTGGTGCATGCTCCTGGTGGGGACGGCCAGGGTTGTCCCTCCCGAAGTGCAGTGAGTGCCAGAGACCATGGCTGCTCCACGAGAGGTCCTTGAGCTCCTGAGACCTCTTCAGGAGGGACGTTGCCCGTGGGGAGCTGGAGAACACCTCCACCAACCCATCTGCCAGTGCCTTGGTGGGTGCCGGGGCAGCCCTTCCTCAGACATCCAAGTGGCCAAGGGATGCTTGTGCGTATGGCGGGGAGGGAACGGCTTCCTTGCAGCTGGGATTTGGCAGAGGTGCAATCTCACGCACGGTGATGATACTCAGATATCATCTCTGGTGATTTACGGCTGGAGCACGCAAGCGCTGGTTTGAGAAGATCCTCATAAATAGCTCCGGCGTGACAGAGGGCCTGCTGGATAATGGAAAATCGAGGGATCATCCCTCGCCACGGCTCTGTGCAGTATCTGGTGGTTAACCCTGCCGTGACAGCTGAGAGGGGCACGCAGCTCTTGCTCCAACTCTTCCCTATGGGAGTCAGGTCCTTCGGGCCCCCCCATGCCAGGCAGGAAGCCATGGGTCACCCCATGCTGTGACAGGCAGGACAACATCGTGTCATGCCAGGAGGCAGAGCACATGCCACCATGCCATGGCGGGGTGACACTGCTGTGCCAGGCAGCCGGCCGTAGGTCGTGCCCCACCACGCCGACCTCCGGTGGTCGTGCCGTGCTGTCTTGCATTTCTCATGCTGCTCCGCTCGTGCGCTGCCACATGTCCCCACTCTTTCCAGCCCCCTCTTGTATCCTGCCTGGATTTGGCAGCATCGGCGAGGAGCAATTTTTGTCTGGAGGCTCTGCCACCTGTTAGCAAAACCCGTTGGAGCGTGGGCTTTCCCTCTAAAGACAGTCATCGTGTTTGCCCTGTTATGTCCTTCTTGACAGCTTTCTGCTCTGAAGCTCACCTCCTGCTCCCTCCTGCCGCTGGGGAGGGCTCATCCTTTGCAGGACTTGCACAAGACCTCGGAAGGTCTCCCTGACCAGCTCCCCACCGACCTCCCTGCACCTTCACGGCTGAGCCACCTCCGCAGGCTGGTCCTGTCCCTGCACACCCTGGCCAGGACCCATCCAGATGTTCACAGCCTTGACGCAGTTCCCATTCATGCTGATGAGCCCTGGAGAGATACTACCACAGCTAAGCCAGAGCAAAAAAGGGAAACGGAGGTGCCACAGTAAGGGAGCAACCTGCAGCCTTCCCTGCAGCCCCTCGCAGCAGCACTTCCCACCCCTCGGCACAGCACTCCTCCCAGGTGTCCCCCCTTCCCATCACGGACCTGGAGCTGGTGGCCACTGTCTGGGCTCTGCTGGGCGGAAGAGGAAGCATGGGGAGGGGGCACATGGCAGATCTCTCTGATAAGGGGTATCCAGTGCCTGCTGGGCAGGTGTCCAGGCAGCTGGACCAGGCTTGACAGCATCGGCGCTGGTGCTCGGGGAGGAACAGATGGGATCCATTAGCAGAGATTATTTAGATATCTCCAAAGGGCTCCGTCACAACCCATTAAACTTAGACAAGCAGACATAATTAGGGCTTAACACGGCCGTCTCGGCAACACGCCTGGCACAGCTCAGCACCAGTGGAGCCACTTGAGGACAGTGGCGTGGATAGGCAGCCCCTCCGGACCCCGGGCTTTCGGCACATCTGGGCAGCAGTGAGCGGCCAGCCCCGGCCCTGGGGGTGCACCTCCAACCCCATGCAGCTCGGGTGCCTGGCAGCCCTCAGGAAGGGGGACATGGGCTCTGGACGTGCTTTCCTGCCCCAGCCTCCACCCGTCCTCCCCTCCGCCGTCGCCCTTCTGCAGAGAAACGGCAGGACACCGCTGTCCCAGTGCACTGGTCTTGCTCTTGGCCCCATACTGGGCTAACACATGCAGGGTGTGCATGATCCCTGTGCTGAACCCGGGAGCTGCCAGAAGCCCCGATAGCTCAGCCCCTGGCTTGCCCAGGCTGGCTCTCAGCAACACAGCGGCTGGACGGGATCCCTCCACCCTCCACCCTCCGCCACGGCCCATGAGACCCCCCTCCATCGCCTCCCCGACAAGCCCAGATGCCTCTGGCTGATGTGCGGAGGAGCCCGCAGCCAGGAAAGGCAGCTGCCTCCGGCATCTCGCCACATGGTGCCATTTTGCAGCGCCTCGAGCCCAGTGGGGTGGCTGGAGCCTGCCCCGCTCCTGCCGGGCTTCCCAGCAGAGCCAGGTCGGTGCCGCAGCACGCCGAGCCCTTGCAGCCCCCGTGCTGCTCAGCTGCATCCTCGCCAGGTCCCCGCTGCCACCGTCCCTGTTTAAGGGACTGATTTTTGCTGCTCTTCGCTTTCTTAGAGCGTGTCCTGTGCTCTGGGAATGATGGACTACAGAGGGAGGTCTCCCACGGCAGAGAGGGCTCATTGCCCTCTTCCGTGGAGGGTTTGGAGACCAGGCTGTCCCCAGGAGATGGAAGGAGGGCAGGACATTGCCTGGGGATCTCTGCAGAGGAGTGGATGTGTCTTCATTAACAGCTGCCCTGCACTTAGAGCAGCCTTTAATCTAACAGCAGTTTGTAAATATTAGAGGGAAAAGGCTGGGAGGGGTTGGATGGACATCCACCAGGACGACTTCTGATGGGTGATTTATCCCTTGAACACTGGTGCTTGTTTGGTCCATCCTCCCGGCTGTCCTCCTCCCCAGGGTGCAGCAGAAAGTCCTGGGCTGCCCTGACCCGTGAGGACCACCATACCACGTCTCCCAGGCATCTCAGGGAGTCACCTCCGCAGGGTCCTGCCCGGTGCTCCCCATACACGGTGTCCGCAAAGCCTCCCACCAGCGCGTGCCTTCTGCTGCCTTTCCCCGTGGGGTTCCTGAGGCTCCCCAGGTTTCAGCTGCGGTGGTTTTGTGACCAGACCATCTGTTTCTCAGCCTCTGGTGGCGACGGCTGCAGTTTCGAGGCAGCTCTCCAGGAATTTAGCAACACAGGATGGGATCCGGATGGGATGGCTCAGGTATCTGAAGGTATGTCAAGCCTCCACTCAAGCATTTGACAGTGTTTTCCATGACCTCATTAGGTTGAGGATCGTTAGCCTGGTCTCTACAGAAACTCGAGCTCCTAACAGGGAATTATAGTTCATTATTTGTCGCCAGCACAGTAGGTATGTCATGTCTAGCGAGTGCAGCTTTTATATACGCCATTACATGACTGGGCGTCGTAGTCTCTAATAATGCTATTTCTGGATTGCAGTAATGCTAATTGAGAACTAGTGTGTCATTAATTATACAAACGACTTGATGCCAGCGCTGGATTGTGACTCTAATTTCTGGAACTACTGTCCTCATTTGTTTTGTTTGACAGCTTCTAGCCTTCGGTGTCTTGCACGATTTGATGTTTTATTCTACAGCCACAGTGAGCCCCGGCCAGTGGGTCCCTGGACGTGCCTGTCCTTCTCGAGGCTCATCCTGCCTCCGAGCAGAGGCAGCCCAGGATCCCTGCAGGAATCCCTGCCTGTGCGCGCTCTCCTCCCGCTGCCGTACGCGTGCCGCCAGGACGTGCAGCGCTAACGGGTGGGAGTTTCGCCCCGTGCGTGGTCCCTGCTGCACCTCTGCCCATGCCAGGGAACGCGTCCTCCTCCGTGTTTACAGTTCCCTTCTCCCTCGCCTCTCCTTACAGCGCTGCAGAGCGGGTCAGCCGGCACAGAGAAACCTTTCCCAGGTTTCTGTCCCAGCCTGAAAGGACGGTCTGTGCCCTCTGGCTAGTTTAAGTAGCCCAAATCTGGAAGGTCCCGGTGTGGCTCCAGGAGGAGGGGTGGGATGGCTGTGACGCTGTGCACAGAGCCCTGCAGGGGTGCACCCCAGAACTGTGCTTGGGGGCCTGTCCCCGGTGAGTGACATCGTCTGTTTTTGTACATTTCCCAATGGGAATGAGCTGACTTTGGTCTGGGATTAGCCAGCTGGGTCAGAAAGCGTTGCTGGCATGGAGTGGTGCACGGGTGGGAGACCAAGCGATGCCACGTGCCTGAACGCATGGTCTGTGTGGGCAGCTCAGGCAGCTCCTCGGGTGGCTGAGGCTTAACCTTTGTTCAATCGCTTTTTCTCATACGTTATTTCTTTAACCTGGAGTATTTTGCTGTTGTAAGTCCCTCCTAGAGCTTTTCAGGACTCTGGTTCTGTTCTTCTGGCATTTTTCCCTGTAGTATAATACGATCCCTGTGAACTCCACTGCCTTCAGTATCTCAAATATTTGCAGTATCTTTTTGTGAAATATTTTGGATGCACAGCACAGCCCCAGGGAGTCCCGGGAAGCACCTCCCAGATAAGGCATTAGGAGCACACGTGCAGGAACACTTGGGCTTCGTCCAGGGGAACCGGTGAGGATCCAGATGAAACATCCCACATCAGAACATCTCACCCCTGCCACTCGCTCCAAATCGTCTCCCCTGCCAGGCACAGCAGAGCATGCCATTTTCACACCAAATTTAATCGGAGACTAAAGAGCCTTTTCTTTTTCCATGTTGCACAGAACCGCTCCGCGGTGCTTTGATATCTAGCATCTCCCTCTTGCCAGCTGGTTCCTCTGTCGGATCTGCCGGAGTGCCAGAGGGACATTTTTAGCTACTCTTATGAAAGGACAACGTTATTTTCTAAAATTACATGTTACCCATCATTTCCTAAGCTTCTGCAGCCCCGTCCCTCTCCTCCCAACGAGGACAACGAAGACGGGTCCAGGCATCGTCCCCAACCGTCCTCTCTCCCCGGGGGCCAGCGGGGAGGCTGGGTGCCCAGCGCAGATGCGCGGAGCCCTGCTGTACCCATCTGAAGGTCAGAGCAGTCCCACGCTGCCATCTGGCATATTTCCCCCCCCCCCCCGCCCCGAAATGTTTCCCAAAACAGCCTCCCGCATGATCTTTTCCACGCTGCCTCTGTCCCCCGTGCAGCTGCTGCAGGATCACCCCCCATCCAGCTGTGATGCCGTTGTGCTCAACGTGATGAGTTTTTTCCAACGAGCTCCTTTCGCAGCTTTATGAAACCTGCACGCCAGGATCTGGCTTACAGGCAGGCGGATCATCGGTGACCAAGGGGATTTTCCGGTCCCTACATGTACCGTGGCTCAACGGTGCCCACAACAAATCTCACCCATTGCGAGATTTTCCTCTCTCCAGGAAGTCCTTATTTGGGGAGGACTTTTTCTCTCTTCTCTTCTCTTCTCTTCTCTTCTCTTCTCTTCTCTTCTCTTCTCTTCTCTTCTCTTCTCTTCTCTTCTCTTCTCTTCTCTTCTCTTCTCTTCTCTTCTCTTCTCTTCTCTTCTCTTCTCTTCTCTTCTCTTCTCTTCTCTTCTCTTCTCTTCTCTTCTCTTCTCTTCTCTTCTCTTCTCTTCTCTTCTCTTCTCTTCTCTTCTCTTCTCTTCTCTTCTCTTCTCTTCTCTTCTCTTCTCTTCTCTTCTCTTCTCTTCTCTTCTCTTCTCTTCTCTTCTCTTCTCTTCTCTTCTCTTCTCTTCTCTTCTCTTCTCTTCTCTTCTCTTCTCTTCTCTTCTCTTCTCTTCTCTTCTCTTCTCCTCTCCTCTCCTCTCCTCTCCTCTCCTCTCCTCTCCTCTCCTCTCCTCTCCTCTCCTCTCCTCTCCTCTCCTCTCCTCTCCTCTCCTCTCCTCTCCTCTCCTCTCCTCTCCTCTCCTCTCCTCTCCTCTCCTCTCCTCTCCTCCCCTCTCCTCCCCTCTCCTCCCCTCCCCTCCCCTCCCCTCCCCTCCCCTCCCCTCCCCTCCCCTCCCCTCCCCTCCCCTCCCCTCCCCTCCCCTCCCCTCCCCTCCCCTCCCCTCCCCTCCCCTCCCCTCCCCTCCCCTCCCCTTCCCCTTCCCCTTCCCCTTCCCCTTCCCCTTCCCCTTCCCCTTCCCCTTCCCCTTCCCCTTCCCCTTCCCCCTCCCCTTCCCCTTCCCCTTCCCCTTTCTTCTTCCCCTTTCTTCTTCCCCTTTCTTCTTCCCCCCTTTTTTTAATGATTTGGCCTTGAGAGATGGCTCTGTCTCGCACAAGCAGAGCAGCCCTGTCCGAGAGCAGGGCAGTGCATGTAGGTTTGCACGTGCTGCCAGACGCACACAACCTCTCACGCTGCATCTTGCATTTGCTGCAAGAAGATGCTTCGTTGGACGCCTGCACTCCTGGTGCTGCCGCCTGACGTTCACCACCTGCTCTGCTGTGCCACGGCTGTATGTTACCCAGGACTGGCACTGCCATCCAGGTGTGCTCTCCAGACTGGCAACATCAGATTGTTTTTGTAAGCGTAAGCTAGGATTCCCCAGCCGTCTCTCTCAGCTTTGGTTTTGGGGTCCTTATTAATTTCTGGGCTCAATTAGAGAAATGAATACCCTGCGGTACTCCCTGTGATCACTCAACAGCCTCCAAGTGTGCCGTACATGCCTCTAAAGTTTCATCCTCTCCAGGCTGCTTCTCCCTCCCTCCTGGCACTCCAGTACCCTCCGGATTCCCGCGGTGCTGCCTCAGCCTCTTCCCTCTCCGCCTCGAGCAGAGGCAGCCAAACAGCTCTGTGTCCCCATCTCTGCACCGTTATCCTGGCAACGAGACCGGTGAGGAGTCCCCAAAGACCCATCGGTGTGTGGCTGGAGAGGTGGGATCTTCCCCGGAGGCTGCGGTCTCTGCTCCATCTCCGGAGCTCACCCCTCTCTCTGCCCACATGCAGTATGCGCAGGGGCGAAGAGCAGGAGCTTATAACTACCAGTTATAAACAACTATAAATAAAACACCAAAGAAGCTGAGAAATACCAGTGAGGAGGGTTTAGGAGGGAGCTGGTGCTCTCTCTATGCGGGGCTGATCCCAAACCTCTGGCCCAAGCTTCATGCACGGGCTGTCCTAGGAGGTGTGTGGCATCAGGAGCATCTCTCCGGGCAGGGACAGTCCCCTTTGCTGAGAGGGAAAGCCACCGCTGTGCCCAGAGAGCGGGTGAAGAGCCTGCAGCCCCTTCTCGAAAGCTCATCAGGATGCTGTCAGGGTCCGTAGGGAAATTTCTGACCTCTCGCTGGCAGGTTAGCAAGTCCTTGCAAAGTCTAGCTTAAAGATCAGCGTGGAGACTGGGGGTCTTGGACTTGGGGGTTGGACTAGATGACCTTTAAAGGTCCCTTCCAACCCAACACATTCTATGATTCCATGATTCTCTGATTCCATGATTCTCTGAGGCTGTCCATGCTTGAGGCTTCTGTCCATCGGAGAGTTTCAAAGTCCAAATATTGTATGCACCTCAGTCCTGCTGAGAAACTTTAGGGCCACGGGCTTGAAGACAGTGATGGAGCTGAACAAGGTGCTCGGAAATCTTAGGCTCTCTTATTGTTGGATGTCTCCTTGCAGGCAATGTCATTCCTGAATCAGGGGCCCTCAGCAAACAGCTCCAAGTGCCATGATGTTTGGTGACAACTCTACAGGCATCCAGAAAAAAATAAGGTCGGAGAAACAAGTTGTTTCCATTGTATTTTCTTGGTACATGGACTAGGAACTAGAAACAATTGTGCTGATCCTCATCCAGCTGCATTACTGTGGGCCAGGTCTTTGGTGGCTAGTGATGTCCTCATAGGGTTTTATTGTGTCCCCACTTCAGATGGATGATCCCAAAGGTATCATCCACCTCTCCAACCTCTCCACCTTTCGGTAACCTATACATAACGAAGCCAGTGCTCCCGTTTTTACCGTGAAATGCTTTCTCTTACTGTATTGACACAAGTACGTGGCCTTATCAGCACTGCCTTCATGGATTTGGTGCAGTATAATTCAAAATCCTTAGTCCTAGACATCTGTATGCTGTCCCAGTGGGATACCCAGAATCCAACAGTATTAAACTCTGGGCTAGTCATGATCAGGACCACCACTGTTTTGAAACTAGTTTGTGCAACATCTGTCCAGAATAGTTGGAGATTGCATTGAAATACTCTCAAGAGCCCTACAGCTGAGGCTTAAGCAGAAATAAAATGTGCATACCCGTGATGTAAGATGAAAGAGAAAGCACTTTGTCTATGGGAGGGAGGTGTGTAATTGCAGAGACGTGAACTGGATCTGGTTTTAATCCCATTGGACAGATTGAGCACTGTCAAGTGCAATTTCTAATCTCAGTCCTGCTCTGCTGTGTTGGAGCATGGCTGAAGGTGTTTTTCAAGTGTTTAGGAGCCTTTCCAAAGACAACAGTATCATCTGGATAACATCAGCCTCCAGGCTGGTTACTGCGAACGGGACGCTCTTTGAAAAGCCCTCAGTGCTGATGCAAGCCCATATGGCGCATGTTTAACCTGGGACGCGTCCATCTGTAATACATGCCATGAGGTTCCTGTGGCTCTCGCGCGCTGGCTCGACCACACTCAGCCCGTAAGAGCCGCGCTGAAGTGCCGTCCCCTCTCCCAGGTCCCACAGGAGTTCTCTGGCCCACAGAAGCGGCCAGATGGGTCGCAGAGGGCTCCTGCCGTGCAGCCCGCACCCCTCGGGGTCTCCCCAGCTCTGTGCGCAATGAACCCACCCAGCCTTTCGGCCGCTGCGGCACTGAGCTGGTCTCTGCCCCAGTGCCCCGGCAGAGCAGGAGGGCGGTGGGTATGGACCAGCCCTGTCTCAGCACAGGAACGGGCTCCTCCAGGGACAACTTTGGCTTGAGCAGTGGCAGAGTGGATTCAGGGGTGCAGAGGTGGTGCTCAGCGCCAGCGCGGAGCCCAGGAAGATGAGCGGTGCTCTCTGTCCGCTTCACCTTTTCTTCTCCCGTGTCAGGAACATGGAAGGAGGGTCCTTGCCTCTCCCTCCACCTTCATCCCCACGACACCCCGGTGCCAGCCTGGAGTGGATCTCATCCATCCCCAAGCAGTTCCTCCTCCACAGGCAACGCCGTTCCTGCCCATGCCAGTCCTGACAGACACACAGCTGGGAATCTCTGCCCGGGATGGAGTCAGCAGCCACCCCTCCATCCTCCAAACCCCAGCGACTGATACCACTGTGGGGGATGCCATGCCTCCCGCTGCCCGGAGCGAGGGCACAGGGGGATCAGCATCCTCGAGCTGTGGGGCCAAGGGCTCGATCTGGCTGCAAGTCAGAGTCACACAGCTGATTCTTGCGGGGAAGAGTATCCGCTTCTCTCTAAACAACTCAGAAGGGGCTTTTTCCTCTGTCCCGCTGACACTTCGAAAGTCCTCACGCTTGGCACAGCCGCGCAGCGGTGCGTTCCTGGGTTTCAGTTTTCCTTTTGCTGCTTCTGTAGCTCTTCCAGAGGTGAAGAGGTTTGGAAAAGCTGCGGGTGGAAATGGAAAAGTGTAATGAATACAGATCCTAGACGCTCTTGATTTTTATGGCCACAAGCAGTGGAGGGGAAGAAAAGAAAAATGGGTGTATGTTCCTGGCTGGAAACTTCCAAGCTGCAAGTAACAAGGAGGTGTTTGAGGAGATCAGGAAAACCACCATAGTGGTTTTCTGACTTGCTTTAGCGCACAGGCTGTCATTTCAGACAGCTCAGACTCTGGGTCTCGCCAAGAGGAGAGGGGATCAGCTATACAGCACCTGGCATTGACCGCGGAGGAGCAGAGTTTCATTTTCCAACCAAGAGCGAGGATTCGAAGCACGACATGCTAAGGGAGGTGTAGAGAGGGGCTCAGATCAAACGTTCAGCCTTCCCTGTAGTGCGTTGGGCTGGATATTGGCACAACCGCATCAATCCGCTGGGACACCAGCAACGCTTGGCGCCAGTGCAGCGAGCCTCCAGCCGGGATTAACCTTGTGTCATCAGAATGTCAACCTGCATTTAGGTACCTGAAATAAATCACGCCCCTGTAGAGCAGCAGAATGAGAGACAGACCTTTGCAGCTTTTCTTCCTGTTCACGTTTTTTCTGGTGTCTCTCCCCTGCGAGTGTCTGATCCAGGTCTGCAGAGGGAGGACAAGCCTTGGAGGAGCACACATGGGCCGCAAATGCTGCAGCTGCGCAAACGATGGTCAAGCTCCCATGGAAAGAGATTTCCAGACGCAGGTGCCAGCACTGCTGTCCCCATGGGAAGGGAGGAGGAGGGTGCTCTGGAGCTTTTGACCCCTCTGCTCTACCCAGGCGGGGTGCACAAAGCTGGGCTGGGACCCTGTTATGGTTTGAGGAACCCACAATTTATTGCGGTTTAGACAGTTATTCTCTCACCCTCCACACCTGGGAAAGGGAATTGGGAAGAAACAAGGAAACCCGAGGGTTTTAAAAACAGATATAATAGAATAAGACTGGATAATTAACCCCAATAATACTAAAGAACTAATATCGATACCGATACCAATATAAAATACACAAGGACTATGCCCAGCCCGTTCCCCAGCAGGAGCCGTGCGCTCCCCGCAGGGACAGCCCATGTGGGACCCTGCGAGCGCGGCGGCTGCGGGAGGAAGGGAAGGGCTCAGGGCTCCGGCACCGGGGCAACGAGTTCTCTGGACCACCGCCATCAAGGGAGGGAGAGGGAACTCAGCAAACTTTCTAATTTCGACTGAGGGAGCTGGGGTTGTTTAGCCTGGAGAAGAGGAGGCTGAGGGGAGACCTTATCACTCTCTACAACTACCTGAAAGGAGGCTGTAGAGAGATGGGGGCTGACCTCTTCTCCTTGGTGACAAGTGATAGGACGAGAGGAAACGGGTTCAAGTTATGTCAGGGGAGGTTTAGATTGGATATTAGGAAACATTTTTTCACTGAAAGGGTTATTAAACATTGGAATAGGCTGCCCAGGGAGGTGGTGGATTCACCATCCCTGGAGGTGTTTAAAAAAAGGGTAGATGGGGCACTTAGGGACATGGTTTAGAGGTGGCTTTTGTCAGGGTAGGTTAAAGGTTGGACTTGATGACCTTAAAGGTCCCTTCCAACCTCAGCGATTCTATGATTCTATGATTCTATTGAACGTGCCCTTCATG
Organism: Sterna hirundo; assembly: GCA_009819605.1. Lineage (NCBI taxonomy): Eukaryota > Metazoa > Chordata > Aves > Charadriiformes > Laridae > Sterna > Sterna hirundo. The sequence continues at coordinate 12,135,398 of CM020450.1, read as the reverse complement.
GTATGAAATAATCCCGTTGGCAGCTTGGGTCAAGTGCCCGGGTCTCGCTCCTCCTCATCCCCAACCCGGCAACTCGAAAACGCCGAGACCTTCAAACCCACATGCCAGAGCTGGCTATAAAGTAAATATTTTCACAAATTCGGACACTGGAGTCTTCTAAAAGTGCCATTTTCCCAAGCATTAGAAGACAAATTAGTCCTGTGTCGCCCAAACCGGGTCAGACGCCCAGCTCCCCTGCCAGAACCCATCAGCCTCAGGAAGGGAGGTTTCCCCTGAGGCCTCCTGGGACCAGCACTGGGAAGGGACCATTGCTGATGGCTGGCTGGGAAGCACAACTTCTCCCCCCAGACCTGCTCCTGCGCCCGGGCAGGGGCACGACTGGCTCTGACAGCCTCTCTTTAGGGGTCTGAACTCTTCACAACTCCTTTTATTTTAATATCTTAATAGAAATTATTTCAATTTTTTTTTTTTTTTGGGCAAAAAACCTTATATTGCCTGGGTAAAGTTAAGACATTCTGGCTTTTTCCTAGCAAACAAAAATTTTTGGAAAAGCAAATCTTTGCCTTTCTGTTTGAGCTCGCACGGGCTCTGCCTGACACGGCCCCTGTCCCTGGGGACATGACGCCCACCAGCACCATGCTGCCCCCGCCTCCACCAGGCTCTGGATACCCCAGAGCTGCCTCACACAGGTACCAGGGGCAGCGGTGAAGTGCAGAGTGGTTTTACCTTCCCCGGTGCCCCCCACGTCCTCTCCACCGTGGTACCCGGGTGCTGCTCCTACGGCCCCGCTCGGTTGGGGTGAACTGAGTCCCCGCCATCGTCCCCAGGGCTGGTGCTTTTGCTTGTTTTCCTTCCCGATTTTGGTGCTGAGAGCTAAAAATTTTTCTTTTCCCCTCTGGCACGGGACCCCTGTATTTGTGTCTTCAGCTCTCAGAGTGTCCTGCTCCCGTTGGGTGATGTTGCGTCTGCACGTCCGTCCCACCGGCTGTCCTGCGGTGGTGGGGCCGGGTTGTCTGTGAGCAAAGGTGACACCGTGTGGCTGCCAAGTGTCCCCAGGGACAGGTCAGCTCTGCTGGGGACCACTTGGCCGGGTGGGAGACGCTGGGCCATCCCAGGCCGGTGCCCCGCTGTCCCAGCCATGTCCCGGCTCGTGCTGCCTGCGGGGCACGAGTCTCTCAGGGCTCCCCGGGAGGTGGGGGCTCTGCAAACAGGAGCGCAGACAGAGCCGGGGGCTGAGAAAAAGGATGGCAAAACACAAGAGAAAACATATCCCCAGCTGCGGCTGCTTCTCCTAATGAAGAGCAGGGCTTTGCCCGAGCCCGAGGGCACGGAGGAAGGGCTGAGCAAAACTCGGCTGGGGAAGCGCTCCGTGCTGCAGAGCTGGTCCCCACGCGGGGAGGCTCGTGCGGGGGGTGGGGGGGGGTCACGCTGACAATTTTGATGAGCCCTGGGGACAAGGACCTGCTGGCTGTCACTCCTCTGAGCCACTTTCCCTAGAAAGCAGAGAGCGATCCAGACGGGCACCATCGGGGGAGAGCTGCCAAGGTCTCTGGCCGGGGGGAGCGAGGGACGTGCCGCCAGGCCGGGGAGGTCTGGTGGGTCTCGCAAGAGTTCGAGCTCTGCACCGCTGCCCCCGGCCAACACCCGGGCTCTTCGGAAAGTATTTCTGAATGATTCCCAGCCATCGTTCCCATTTTGTTCTGTTTAAATTTTTCCTCCAAGACAATCTTGCTCGTAATTGTTCTCAGATTTAGGAAACTGGCTCTTCCTGAGACCCAGAAAACATCGTTGCTGTTTAGGGCAGTTTCCCTCCTGCTCACAGTGAGCTCCCTTGAACCACGTTCGAGCCTCGGGCTACTGCAGCGTCTCAGGCCAGACAGTGACCTCCTTTTTGCTGCCCGTGTGAGGTCCACGACGCCACCACCACCCCACGCTGGGCAGAAACGTTTTGGCTTCAAAAATCAGCTCAGGCTTTTGGAGAGCCACAGGTGTTTCATGGTGGTGGGGGGACCCTGCCGTGCACTTCTGAGCATCTGCGGCACGAGGGTGCTCCTGCGGGTGCCTTGGGGCTCTCTGTCCCTCTCCCCAGGGGCAAAAATACTTCTGCCACGTGGCTTCCCCGGCAGGAGGGTGACGCAGCAGCGTGTGATAACCTGAGCCTTCAGTAGCCCTAACCTGATCTTCCCAGTCTCTGATTACAACAGGAGCAGCCTTCCTTTAAAAACGCATCCTGCCAATATCTGGCTAGAGGATCTGGGCTAAAACAGCTGTTTAATGCGTTCCTGAGCCCTGAGGGGTGTTTTGCCGCTGCCTTTGGTCTCCCCTTCCCCACACCAACCCAGCCCAGCTCCCTGCTCTTCCCTCGGTGGCTCCCATGCTCCAGGACGGGGACCGCTATGAGGGGAGGTTGGACCAGAGGCATCAGTCTCCTTCCAGCCAGCGGATACTGGGAACCAGTCCCCTGCTGTTGGGAGCCCGGTGTCTGCATTAGTGGCTGGGAGCTAGACCTCCTCCGTCAGCCTGTCTCTGAGGCAAGGCACGGCGGTGCCCGCTCTCCCTTTGAGCCTCCGGGACAGCCCGATCCAGGAGGCCGCTCACCCTCCCCAGCAGCGCCGCAGCGACATGCTTGTTGCATCTGCCTGGGGCTGCTGCCAGGGTTTGTCCATCTGCCCTTCATTTGGCAAAATGCATGAGAAAGAGCTGCCTGGAAATAGAGCGGAAAGGTGGGGAAATGGGCACAGGAGTCGGACCGTGGGATGGGGAGGGGCTGAGCAAGGGAGGACAGCAAGGGAGTGGGCTGAAAGACGAGCTACGGCTCGAAGGCAGATGGCTGGAGCTGGTCCTGAGACTAGGGCCTTGCTAATGAAATTCGATGGAGTGCCAAATGGGAAAGCATCGTGAACACAGAGAAGGAGCAAAATCGCCTTGTGGAAAGGCTGGGCCGGGAGAAATGTTAGGGCAAGGTCCAGGTGTTGGCACAGCAGCCCCAAAGGTGTCCATGAAAGTCAAAACAGAAATGGAAGAGCAGTTCGGGAACACAAGCCGCCAACGTGACCTTGGAAAGGACACACGCTGTCGGCAGGGTGCTCGCAGCGGGGACTGGCTTGTACCCACGCTGTCAAGTGGCCACTTCCAAGATCTGCCCCGGCCCCGGCTCGGGGCACCCGCAGGCGCGATGAAGGGCTCGTCACGGGAAGAGGTGGGACGGGCGGGTGGAAGGAGAGCTGGTTTTATGAGGAGCTTGAAAGTGCTTGTCTTGTTTAGTCTAGGCAAATGAAGGCCGGGAGAAAGTTGGTCTATAAATACATCTGGGAGTAAACAGCAGGAGAGAGAAGAGCTATTTAGGCTAGAGGACAGTGCTGGCAGAGCAGCAGATGGCTATCAGCTGGCCGTGAACGTGGTTACGCCGCAAGCGAGAGGGACGATCGCCTCCTTGCAAAAGGCGACCCTCCGACAGCCTCTCCTGGGGTCAAGCAGGGGCAAACCCCACACCTCGGTGGAAATCTTTGGCCCAACAGCCTTGTCAAAAACCGCGCTGCATCTTCATAGCCCCGAACACCTCCGTGCCAGCAGGGTGGCGATGGAAGGGGAGCCCCTTGGCGGGACCAGCCTGGGTGGGTACCTGGCAGGGTCACCCAGGAGCATCACTGGGATGGTACTCGGAGCCCCAGGTGCCATCACGGCCGAGATCCCACCACGCTCGTCGCCGGTGTGAGCCGTGAAGCCGACGGCACGTCAATTCACCGAGCAGCTGTGGGGCTGGGAAGCTTGTGGTTCACCGGAAACTTGAAAAAAAACCAAAAGGCTGGTGCAGATCCAGTTTGGCCCCAGCCCAGATTAAAAAAACAAACAAACACGACATTTCTGGTGAACTAGAAACCCTGGCGCCCGGCCAGCGCTGCAAATAGCCCGACTGGTTTCAAGATGGAGCTTGAAAAATTTATGAGGAGGATTACCCGAGCGGTTGCCTGTGGTAGCAGAGGATGGGAATGGGTCCCTCAGGAGTGCTTCCCGGGCCGGCGTTCGACCTGCGGCTGCAGCCCGGCGCGCGAGGACATGGACACGCTGCCGCGGATGGGCTGGGAGCGGTGGCCTGGCCATCCTCCTACGGGTCCGCTCTTCTTCCTCCTGTGATGCTCGGTCCTGCTCCGCGGCCGCAGAGACCGCCCTGGGGAAATCATCCTTTGGAAAGCAGAGAGGGAAAGAACAGGTGTGCAAGACCCGACCGTGCTGCCCGGGAAGGCGATGCTGCAGGCGGACGTTGTAGCTGCTGTAGCTGAAGCTCAGGAGGAGCTCAGGGCTGGTCTCTGCACAGCCACGCTGAGGTGATGCTCAAGGGCACCTTGCATATCGCTCCAACCCTCCTTGGTCCCGTTTTGACCTCCAGCTCCCTCCTCCCATCACCGCTTTGTTGTACCTGGAGCCTCTGCTATCCTGTTTCCCTTCCCAGCACGATCTGGGATCAGTATTTCCCTTCACCTCCCCTCGACGTGATGACTCGGGGGCTCCGGCGGCATTTCACCACCCAATACCCCCTCACCGCGGCACTGCCTGCGTGCTGGGGGTGCACGGTGCTACCCCCTCGCCCCCACCCCGTATCACCCTCCAAGCCCCTTTCCCAGGTCTGATGTTCCCCCATCCCACGTGCTCCTTTCCTCTCCTCCCACCACAGCCACGTGCTGGTGGGACATTGACAAAAGCCTCAGTGAGGGCAGCCCCCCCGCAAGCCCCACTGCCCCGTCACTGGGGCTGCCTCGTCGCTGGTCCCTGCCCACAGCGAGCTTTGGGGTGAGGCGGTTGTGCTGAACTCCCGGCTCCCAGCAGGTTTTTGGCAGGAATGCCACGGTCCCAGGTGCTGATTTGTCCCCAGGGGGGTCAGTACCAGCACCGCTGTCTTTCTCAGCCAGCATCAGGGATGCCGCGCACGCTGGCAGAGACACCCTGCACCCGATCCTTGCCCTGGGTCAGGTTCACGGAGCTGCCCTTCATTTTTTCTGGGACGTCGTTAACCCCGTTCCAGCTTTGTGATGTTTCTCAGGCTTCCTGTAATCCCCCGTCCCCGTTGCTCCCTGGGCACTTGTGGAAAGATGTCCCCCTTTGGTCCTCGCTGCTCAGCGCCCCCAGATGCGCGGTGGGAGAGGAGAGCTGGTCCCTACCCCCCGCGACGGCTGACGCACGGTGTATAAACACGACATGCAAACCCGTCACAAGCGACGTGTGGCACGACGGGCACCCGCGAGCCCCGAGGAAGGAGCTGCGCGTCCCCGGCTGTGCCACCGAGGGGATTCCCACCCATCGTTACCACTCACGGTTTTCTCCGTGTGACCCCATCGCTTCACGTTTCTTATCCGTTTCCTCTTCCCTTCCAGTTAATTTGGACGCTATGTTTTATTTTAACAGCTTGCGCCTTCCCCATCCCTCGAAGCCCAGGGGAAGCAGGAATGAGCTCCGCCGACGCTCTCGGCCGGGCAGTTGCGATGGCTGCAGTAAAGTGTTTTAAAAGAGATTTGAAGCATCGCTCGCACTCAGGGGGCTCAGGGCCTCCTTCCAGCTGGTCGGGCTTAAAGGTCTGGGAAATGGGGCCCTTTCAAAGTGTCAAATACACGGTGCTGTGGCGTTCCCAGAACACGTAAGATATAAACCTGCCACCCGAGCACGGCGCACTCCCGTCCCCATAACGTCATCGCTTTCAGACCCCCCAGGGACCCCTCTTTAGGATGGGCCCTGCTGCCTGTCTCGGATTCACCGCTCCGCAGTTCCCAGGCACAAAGATAGAAGGAAAGATTTTATCTCCCGTGTGGAAATGTAGAAAGATTTTATCTCCCACCAGCGCTCAAGCTGCCAGCGGCCTGTGACTGTGTCCTTCCTTCCCTGGGGGACCTTCCAACGTCCCTGTCCCATGCCCGCATGATGGACTTCAGCTAATATCCAGCCCAGGCAGCGGAGCGCGGGGTGGGAAAGGCTCACAGATGGGTTTTTGAGTCACCAGCCACTCCTGCCCCTTGCACCAGCCTGGCAGTGCTCTCCGCAAGCCCTGGCAGGGCGCAGGAGCCCTGACTCTCCATGCAGGGGTACACAGCCATCCTTGGGGGGCACCCAGGCACCCTCAAACCTTTGTGCAGCACCGTGCACCACGGGGCTTTGGCGGTGCCAGCAGCACTGCTGGCTGTCCTGCCCCGCACCACCCATCGCCCAGGTGCCCTCGGCACCCCCAGCTCCACCGGGCTCCCACACACCCAGGAGGGCCCTGGACATCCCAGTCTGGAGGGTTGTCCCAACACTTCTCGCACATGGGGATCCATGGGGCGGTATCGCCGTGCTGGGCTGGGTGACCCCCCCACCCCAGGGTGCTGGCCCACCTCCCCCGGCCCTGGGACGGTTGTGTCTGCTCATCCTGGCGCTCTGAGTCACTGCTGTGTTTTGTCTGTCCGAGGCAGCTCCGCTGGATTCAATTAGGGGCCGTGCTGCAACCGGGGCTTGGCCCATTTGGTGTCGGCCGCTTCTCCTCACCGCTTCCCTGCCCGGGTTTCTGCACCAGGGCTGGGCAGGGTGGCTCGAACCGCCCTCCAAGCCACGCAGCCGCGGCGAATGCTGGCCAGGGCACTGCCAGGGGAAGCTCGCAGCGCTGGGGACAGGTGTGGTCTGCGCAATGGGCCACCTCAGGTGGTGGCGAGGGCACAGCCTTGCCCCTGCCCCAGCAGCACCCGCTTCTCCTGCAACAGCTTCAGCCTTGCTCCTGGATCAACATCCCACGCCACGCGTGGCTGGCTTGTCCCGCTGCCCCAAATTTCCTCGGGCCGTGCAGCGGCTACAGGAAGGGCAGCAGTGCCCAGTGCTCGTCTTTGTGCGTGCTTGAGGACCATGGCATCCCCTGGCACGGCTCTCCCTCGGGACAGGGCAGTTCCTGTCCCCGCACGCCCCGCGGTCGGCCATGGGTGCCGCAGGGTGCCGTCACCTGCAGCACCTGAAGCCACCGGTGCCTGGGCTGCGCCTGCAACACCTCTCTGCTTGGGGAAGTCGTCTGGCTGCTCCATGCCAACCCCCTTTTGTTATGTGCTAAGATGCAAAATATTTTAATCCATGATTTTCCTTCGCGTTTCTTTTCTTTCCCATGCTAGATTCCTAGAAGACAGGGAATTTATGGTGTGAGTCCGCTCCAGCCGCAGAGAAAGCCCAGCCAAGGTCAACACCACGAGACAGGCAGCTCCTGCCAAGGTGGGAAAGAGCGATCGCTTAGTGCTTGGCGGAGGAGGAAATCAAACCAAAACCCTTCCAAAAAAATCTAGATATAAAACACCCCCCACCCCAAAAACTGTTTGGTGGAAAAAGACCAAAAGCCGTAAGGACCGTGCCTGCCCGGTTCCCCCCGCCCGGCCCCAGCGTGGCCCCGCTTCGCCTCTGCCCCAACCCTCTCCCCTGGCACTGTGGCGGGGAGGCCAGAGAGCGGGGATGCAGCCGGTGGCACAGGGACGTCCCTGCCACCGTGCCCAACTCCATCACTTACCCGGTGGCCAGGCAGCTAGGCCAGCTTGTAACACCCATTTTCCCGGCTACCTTTTTTATTTAGGGGCCATTCCGGTATGGCAGCAGTGTTTAGCGTCGCTCCTCAGCGTCCTTCCCTGCATCCCAGTGCGGTGCCTCCGGATGCCGCGCTGGGACCTGCCGTGTGCGCGGGGGCCAGAGATGTCGTCTCCCTGTGGCACGCAACACTCGCAGCCCGGTCTTGGCAGCCGTGGGGAATTCAAGCCATTTCATCGCGTTAGATGACGTGCTTTGGGGTGTTCTCCAGCAAATGCCCTCTGTGCCCTTCCTGGTGTGTGTGTGCCTCTGTGAGCACCCACGCCAGGCTCTGCCGCACGGACCCCTGCGTGTGCCGGTGAGGCTGCGCGGCGGGACAGATGCCAGGGCGCTGCCTGCACTGCCCGCGCTGCCCGCGCTGCCCGCGGCGTGGCGAGAAGGAGAGGGTAGAGAGCGTTGGTCCGTGGGGGTGAGCGGCTCTGGGGAGCGGGATGGGTCTCGCAGAGCCTTGGCAAGGGCAGACGTGCTGGTCCTTTCAAAGACATAAAACAGCTACAGAGGGGAAGGGAACAGTCTGTTCTCCCCGCTCGTGGCAGACAGGATATCAAATGGGCTTAAGTTATAGCGGGGGAAAGTCAGGTTAAACGCTGGGAAAAGCTATCAGAGCAAAGCGGCCGGCGTAGCTCTGCTGGTGTGGGAATGCCCGGCCCCGGGGCTGGGGCAGGGTGGGATGGCAGAACACCCAGCAGCCCTCCCGGACACCACGCCACCCTTCTCGCATCCCATGGGCATTCCCCGGCATCGGCGTGGGCACCTCTCCCAGCCTGGGCCAGGCCGCCTGTTCCCTCTCCATCCCCTCTGTTTTGCCTACATTTTTCTGGGCCAGGGAGTCACCGGAGATGGCAGGAGGATCCCGTTGCTCATGGGAGGTGATGGTTGGGTGGGATGAGGGGAGGCTGGGGACGCAGAGAGGACCACGGCCGGATGAGCTGTGGATGATTCAAAGCAGCGAGGGTCACTGCGCTGGCATCGCGCACCACTCCTGGATCCCCTGCCTGCCTTTACCCCTTTGTTGGTGCCAAAGCCTGGATCTCCATCCCAGTCCCAGGCATGACCAACACAGTGGCCCGAGGCCACGCTCCAGCTCATGGGAGCTCTTGGGAAGGCAAAGCCTTGCCAAGGCAGCGATGGACCCAGGTGCTCTGACACCTGGGATGTTTCTTGTGCCTCCCACATCTGCTCACTCGCTGCCATTGTCACCACCAGGAGGGACTTGGTCAGGCAGTGCCCACAGCTTGCTGGCCCCTGGTGTGCCCTCACCCCTCGGAGGAGATGCGTCTCCAGGAAAGAGGGGCTAAAGACCCCTGTTGGACGTGCGTTCTGCTCTCCTTCCGCATCAGGGCTTCTCCAGGAGTTCTTCGTGGACGAGCCTGGCTTGACCGGCTGGGCAGGATTTCTACAACCTGCCTTGGGACACCAGCTCCAATATTTCATAGGAGATGTTTTCTGGAAGCCAGAAGACACTGTGCTCTCTCCAACTCTGGTGGGCCATCACCATAGCCTGCCCAAATCAAGTCGCAGGAGCACATGCGGGAAGAGCCCCAGGTTTCCCAGACTTCTGGAGTGCAAGCCCCAGTGGGCCAATGACCAGTGCTGGAAGTGTTCTCTGGCCATGGGTCTGCTGAGGGGCATGGGGACATCTGCGCACGTCTAAGCAGATGAAGTTGCAGCAGATGAACAAAGCCATGATCTGGGGTAGCACTTGGGCGCCAGTGGTACTGGTCTTCTGTGTGGGTTTTGTGGGGAGGAGAAGGCTGCAGTGGTGGGGTTGACTGCTCGAAGCCCTTCAGTTAGGATGTGCATGCACCCTCAGCCCTGGCAGAAACCTGTCCAGCCGCGATGTATTCCTTCCACCATGGGCAGCCGGGCAGCCTCAGAGCTGGGCACCAAACCCAGCCCAGTGGAAGACGTCTGTTGTAAGAGCTGTCCCACGGCGCAGGGGAACCCACCACCTCCAGTGCAGCACATCAGGACCAACGGTGCTGGGCAAAAATCTGCCACTTTCTCCAGCTGGCTCTGACACTTGTGTGTGTGCCCTGCACCCAGCAGCACTCAGGACAACCTGTGCCCATGGGCTGGTGCCAACTTCTCCTCTGCACCTTATCCAGGGGAAACGGCGTTTCCTGCGGGTGTCCTGCCCATCAGCTGCCGGCCACTGCGGTGACTCATGCAGCTGGTTTCCTCTCCCAGCCCCTTGCACCTCCTGGCCTCTCCCACCCTTCCTTGGCAGGGAAGGGTGTGAAATACCCAGCTTATCGCGGCCCTGCTCCCCAGCGATTGCTGTGCTTCTCATGTGCAGGCACCTCCCTGCTCCGCATCGCCTGCATCACAGAACCGGGGGGGACCGGAGCAGGCGATGGGTCTCCATCTTGGCCACAGCCCACCCGAGCATCCTGGGCACCCTAAGCACAGGCACCTACCTCCAGAGAATGGCCTGTTGGGAAGTGCTCCAACCTGGAGCCTCCCTTGGCCGTCTCCTTAGCGAAAGCCCCCTGGCACAGCCCCACACCCGGAGGTGCCCCATGCCTGTGGGGTGGGGATGGAGACTGACCCCCTCAGCTGACAGCTCGGGCACAAAAGGGCAGGTCTGGTGGCAACCACACACCACCCATCTGGACAAGCATGCTTGCCTGTTCCGGGAGCTACCTTTGGCATCTCATGGTGACTGCTCATCCCATGCCCAACAACCGTCTTGGGAAGCCGAGGGGGGGAAGGCAGAAATTTCCAGCAGCAACATTCATGTGGTCTCGACACAACTCATTAAGGGAAGAAAGGGTTTTTTTGGTTAAAAGTTTGGTGTCTAAGACATTGGCTTCCGTTCCTGCCTCCGCCGCGCTTCACTCCCAGGCAAGTCGCACAAAACCCTTGGGGCTGCTCTGGAGAAAATGCCGTGGAGCAAAACTGCTCCCCACCGCCTTGGTCTGCAACAGGGGTGGTTAGTCCGATGCCATCCAAACTTCCTGGCCGTCTGGGGTGATAGAGTCCCCCTACGTTTGTCCTAGACCGAGGACAGGACTACTGCCCGTGTTTACTCCGTTTGACTTCTGAAGCTGACTGATGTCTCCCTGTTCGAGGCCCCCTCAGCTCGGCTCCATTTAAGGGGCTTAGGAAGAATTGAACATTGCTGGAATTCTTCTCTTGCTAACTTTAAACATTCATTACTTTAAATGCTAATCCCCTGGGATTATCCCATTGGAGAAAGCAATGTAAAGCAACGGGGGAGAGAACAGCGCGTCTTCTTGCCCCTTGCACACCAGTCGACGGCTCTTTTGGGGAGGGAAGTGTGAAAATGCCAATACGAGCTTCTCCAAACCTGGCTTGATTTTTACACCTCGGTGTGGACTCTCAAACAAGCCAAGTCTGAAGTCTCTTGCTCCAGCTGGTTTTGAGTCGTACATGTCCAAAGTGTCTCCGTGGAGCGCAAGGGGGAAATGTGTATTTTTCCATGTGTGTGACTCAGAAATGACTGAACCCAGTCGGTTCCAATTTCTTGAAAAATCTGCTTTTGGCTTGAACCCAAGAGTGGAAATTTTCAACCAAAAAAGAGTTGATTTGAGCTCTAAATAACATTAAAAAAGGCTTAGAAGGGAAACTGGATTTCAACCATTATTATGGCAATCGCTTCTCATGGCCCTCTGACAGCAACAGCAGAGCAAGTAGTGAAAGTAATTCCCAAGGAAAATTCACTTGGATTCCACGGGCAGATCGGGATTCGGCTGCAGACGCTTTGTACCGGCCGTTCGCGAGCGGGAGAGAGCTCAGCCCTTGGAACAGCGAAGGAACAGGAGTGCTCAGCTCCAAAACGCGGGGAGGATGGAGGTCAGCCCCGGGCCTTGGCACCGGCCGAGAGCAGGGCAAGTGCTTTCGGACAAAGACACAACCCTGCCCGGGGGGACATTTCTCTCCCCCCCCTCTCTGGGCTGTGCCTTCGCTGCAATACGCCCTGTTCACTCGGGGAAGATTTATTCCCTGAGAAGTGCCTGAATAATTTCAAGCCACAATTAATTAAAGACTGCTGCAATCTGCTTGCAAACAGGAAGCGAGGCAGAGAAAAAGACACAATCTCTAGAAAACCGACGTGTTGTGAATTAGCTCTAATCAGGCTAAGAATGATGGATGCACTCCCCCAGTGGCTTTCATCTGAAAGCTTATTACGCTGATCGTTGCGAAGGCCCTGCGCTGGATTAGGATGAGATGGACCAGCTGATAGACTGGGTTTCTCCTGCATGTCGAGGATGCTGGATCTCGGCACGGAGACGCCGTCCAACTTGGCCGTAGTCACACCAGTAAATCAATGGCCGGGCTATAACCGGCAATGTGGCTCCCTGGCTCTGAAGGGAGGCCGGCAGATTTTCCTGAAAAGAGCAGACTGTTTATATTTGGGGAAAAAAAGCTCCATTAATTAGAATAAAAGCTGAGACCGTGCATTGCTCACCAAAGTACGCAGGACATCGTAGTATGGCACAGAGCTGCAGGCTGGGAGGGATCTCTGGTGCCTTCCATCCAACCTCCTCCTCAGAGCAGGGCTAGCTCCCAGGAGAGACCAGGTGGCTTTGGGCTTCCTCCAGGCCAGTCGTGAACATCTCCAAGGAGGATTTTCACCCTCTCTGTGAAAATCTTTTTCTTCACGTCATGCCGGATTTTCCCTTGCCGCAGCTTGTGCTGGTTGCCCCTGGATCCTTCTCCGCACACCTCTGAGAAGAGTCTGGCTCTGTCTCCATAACTCATTAGGCAGCTGGAGATGGCAACTAGAGGGTCCCTTAGCTGAAGAAACCCACTTTCCTCAGCCTCCCCTCATGCCTCGTGTGCTCCAGCCCCTTATGATCTTGGCGAGCACTGGACTCACTCTGGCATGTCACTTTTTTATAATCATCCCAACCCAAATACAGCGCTAAATCCCACCAAGAGCTAATCCGGGCATGGCACAAATTCGTGAAGGTACAAATTGCCGTGACTCTGCCCCACTGGTGTCACCACCTGATGCCCACAGGTTTATGCTCTCAGCAAGTGTGGTCAACCAAGAGCCCAGCTCAAGGGGTTGGGAGGCTGGGCAGGTGCTCGGGTTAAGGGGAGGACAATACCGGGCTCATCAAGCAATATGAATGAGGCCAAAACCATGGAGAGATGTGTGTGCTGTGGCAGGAGCTCATGTATTTCATGACAGGACGTCTGGTGTGGGACACGGCCGTGGTGAAGAGAGACGGGAGGGGGGACACAGCATGAATGGGGGGCACAGGATGACCTCCGTGACGGGGAGTGCCATACAGAAACATAATAATACATCAGCGTGAATATGCCAGAAACCTGCTCAGCTGAAAGGGCTTTGCGGGTTGATGTGGTTGAGGTTTGACTGGCTTTGGCTGCGGGCTTTGCTTTGGGAGAAGAAGAAACATCTCCAGGACTATGTAGAGAAACAGGCACCTCCAGAGCACTGTGGCTGCCTCCAGATTGGGATCTGCAGCTCGTAAAAAGGAGGCTGCGGACTGAAGCGTTGTTGCATGATCATGGTGGTGCTCAAGCATTTCTGGGTCAACTCAGAGGCTTCCCGTGCTGGAGTCGCTGCAGCCACCATGGAGGTAACGTGACGGGTGGGATGAGGTCCTTGTCTCTGTTCCCGGGGGAGCTGGGGCAGAGCGGAGGGATGCGCTGGCTGAGACATGCTTCTCCTAACACAGGCCCATGGAGCAGGGGCCCAGCATGGTCCGGGGGGCTGTTCACATCGGTCATGCTCAAGTCCTTTTTTAGGCACCAGAGCAAGCAGTTTGGATATGCCCCTTAATCACGACTGCTCATAAATCTTACTGTCACAGTGGGAGCCTTTCACTTCCAGATATAGATTGGAGAGCAAACGCTACCAACTATTCTGGGACGTGGGAGCTGATAGATGGCTCCAGAATTTACTATTTTAGACTTGGTCTTCGCTGTTGGGGAGACACAGAAGAAAAGTCGATTGCAGAACGTGCACGTTGACCGCATAGGTTTCATCTAAGACAAACTGAAGAATAACCTCTGCCAGATCAGCGGTTCAGGTGGAGTGTTTCACTTTCCCCTATTGGGAGAAGTTTAGAGACTCAGCCACTGGGGTCAACTGAACCGAAGAGCTCAGAGGCTGAATGTGCCAGAGGATGACAGGGTTTTCAAGGCAAAGGTACAAAACTATTTGGTGCCCCTTGCAATAGTGGCTTGCCCACCAAAAATCACAGTGAGAATGAAGGGAACTTAAAGAGACCAGGCAGATCATCAGGAAACGTGGGTCTGAGGACCTGGAAGTGTCCCACATAAATGAGAATTGCCAGAAGTCAAGCTGAGCTGGACCTTGCAAAGGCAGTTCAAACAAATAGAAAAAGACTTTCTAGCTAAGTCAATAAAGAGAAGGGGTCAGTATATGGAGAGACGAGTGGAGATTAATCTCAGGATGGCCCCCGTCCTAAACACATTGCATTTCTTGTGAGGTCAATGGCGCGCCCACCATAGGGTGGCTCATCATGATGTCCCCCGGAAACAAAACCTGGTGTTGGTCTCAGCCCAGGGGACCCCCACCTACCCCAGTCCTACAAGAATTGTCTCCAGCTCAACACAGCTCCCAGGGGAATAGGTCAGTGCGGGCTGGGGAGGGCCAGCAAGGGCAGGGGGCTCATCAGCCACCCCCAGCCCTAAGACAGGTCTCCCTGGAGCCCTGGGAGGCTCCCGTCCCTGTCCCTGTGAGGAGGCTTTCTCTGGGACGCAGCTGCTGGAGGTGGGGTGACACTGCGCGGTGCAAAGGACAAAACCCTGCACTGTGGGACTAACAGGAAGGATTCTGAATACAGGTTATTTTCTCAGTTGTAAAAGGCAATTAGAGGCAAGGCTGGGGCAGGGGAGCAGCATAATGGGATGTTGGCTAATTGCACACGGCTGTGAGGCAGCAGCAGGCACAGGAGGAGTCGGGACAAGAGGGGAAACAGCCATGAGTTGTGCCAGGGGTTTGTGTGAGCTCTTTGGGAAGGTGTGAGACAAAAGCTCTGCGGTCCAGCAGACACGGATGGGGCCACCAGGAAAGAGATTGCTCCCCTCCAAGACCCAGGGGACTGGAGGAGCATGGCTTATTGCAGAGGGTGGGGGGAAATCAGATTCTGCATGGCAGCGTGGCTCTGCAGCAGCTGAAGGATGCTGCTGGAAGGGGTACAGAAGGGTTCAAACTGGTGAAGGACACTTCTCTGCTGCCTCGGGGCTAGGGGAAGGTAAGGGATGGAACAGCCCTTCCAGGAAAGCGGTGGGAATAGGGAGGACCATAAGACAGAGCGTGCTTTGTTTATGAGATACTGATGCTGCTGGGAGGCAGCAAGGTCTGGCCCATGAGATCGTGGTCTTTACAGTGTGGATACTAAATCCAGAGATACTATAGATTTTAGTAGTGTGGATTTTCCCTATGGCGCTCATGGAGGACATGGAGACACTGACCTGGAGGAGCCATTCTGAAGGAGCCAGCCGGTAATGAATTTTAACTGTTAAGGCAATAAACAGGGATACTTGTACATCCTTGGGAAATTCAGGCACTGCCAGGAGCGAGTATTTTGTAGATGTAGGGAGGAGGAAAGCTCTTTTCAGTGTGCAGCAGGAGGCTGAATCCTTGCTCTAGTCATAAAGGAGGAGGACCAGGAGGTGCAATCTGTCCCCTCTCCCCTTGGGCCAGGCTCAGCTTAGCTCTGTCCCCTGCTCCCAGCTCCGTCCCTTCCAGCACCCCGGCAGGGCTTTTCAGTTCAGCAAGACCTTCACTGCTGTCCCACCGCAGCTCTGCCATGGGACTTGGCCCCGCAGCCTCCACCCCTTCGCCAAGGGGAGCTTGCACCAGGGTCCAGGCTTGGTCCCATGTGGCCCCTGTGCACATGCACATCGCCTCCAAGGAATGTGCTTTCTGGGTGGAAACTGTGTCATCAGAGAAATATTTCATATTTTCGTTCGTTCACATTCCCCAAATGAAAAATGAATCGTGAAGTCTCATAAATAAGGGGCCGAGTTTCTCATTTACATATTTCTGTGGTTGTTGGAGCAGGGGCAGTGGCGGCCCTGCCAACCATGTCCTAAGCCTTCCCCTCGTGCACCTTCGCTCCCGCTGGCAGCCTCCTGCGCTCCCTGGAACACGCTGCCCCGAGACCCGTGCGCTCGGACGGGCTCCGCGTCTCTTAGGTCACCCTGCCTCCTGCCAAGCTCTTCGTGCAGCCACGGGCTGCTGGCACGAGCGTGGCGGGGAACGCGTGGGTAGCCGGGAGTTTCGGAGAAATCCCAGCCCCAAGAAGGTTTTTGGGATTCAAGGAGGGGTTTGCAGAGACCAGGAGGGTGTGACAAAACGGGGAAGCCCCACGGCGTGGTCCCAGTTTGGCTCTGGTGACAGGGGGCTGGGGTGAGGACAGGAGGCGGCTGGGGAAGGGGTGGTGGGAGAAGCACATGAGAGGTGGAACAAGTGGAAGAGAAGTGGACAGGGAGCCGTAGGGGAGGAGGAGGTGAGTGAAGGGGAGAGGGAAGGATGGATGGGCAGGCAGAGCACACAGCAGCAGGCAGGTGAACCCAGGCTGATGTGGCTCTGCCTTTGCACTGGAAACATGTGGTTGTCCCAGTGATCCCACCTTGGGCACAGCCAACCACTCTGCCCTTGCTCACCATGTCCCATGCACCATCTGCCCTCCTCACCCTGACGCTCTCCCCTTGCTCTGTGGATGGGGACACTTTCCAATTTGCCTTGTCCGTCCTGCTCAACTGCCCTGTGGGGACTTCGCACCCTCGGGGTCGAATGTGACACTGCTGCCGAGTGCCTCCTCTGAGGTCCAGCACTTGAAACAGGTGGCTGGGAGAGAGGAGCAGGGTCTCTGGGCATCCCCTGTGGATCCCCCAGAAGTGTTTGTGGGGCTTATGTTTTCCTCACAGAAGGCCTGTGTGTCTCCAAGGGGCTCCAGTGGGTGCAGGGCAGCAGGGAGCCCCTCTAGGTGCACAGCAAGACCATCCAAGGGCTGGGAGTCCTCCTGGGCTGGAAGATGCTTCCCCGCTTTGGGATACTGCTGACCCCAAGCCATGCAGACCAGCCACCCAACCTTGTCCTGGTGCATGCCTGGGTTTGGGTACGGGGCTTGGCAGGTAGAGGTGCAGCACAGACGCCAGCTGTGGCCACAGCTGTCCTCTGGACTTCCTTCTCCCCAGGCCGTGCTTGGGGTTTTGGGTGGGCCACCATCTCCTGGCACTGCAAGGGGAGGTCAGTTCATGTCATCCAAGGGTTAATGGCTATAAACTGTGCTGCTAAAGCCATCTTCTGGTTTCAATTTAACTTTGCATTTGCGTGTGGATTAGACTCAAGGATGTTCATATTCACTTAATAATCTCCCCACTTAGGCACCGCAGAGATGAGTGCTCGGTTGCCAGAGCCAGAGGAGGAAGGGGAACATTTAACACTTGTGTCCCTGAAAGGTGACCCCATTTTCCTAGGCTTCAGCAAGCAAGGAAAGCCAGACACCTGTCTGTGAAGCTGTAATGATGTTTAAGAGGTGGACATGAGCTCGGCAGAGCCCCCTGTGCAAGGTCTTGGAAGAGATGCTCCTCTGAGGTCTCCCCCTTGCACTTCCAAGGGTGCATCAAGAGCAAGGGATGTGGGGCAGCCACGGTCTCCCTGTCGTCCATCCAGCAGATCGTGATAGGATGCCCTGAGCCCTGGAGATGCTGTGTGCAAGACGGAGATTATCCACCCAAATCTGCCGAGAGAGGATCAAGCCAACGCTGCTAAGCCCAGGGAAGCCCAGCGCCAATATTGCTCGTGCCGTACGCCTGGCCCAGGCACACAGACCCTGGGACCTCATCTTGGCTTTCGTCTGCCCCTCTTAGACTTCAGAACTGTGCAGAAATAAGATGTTTTTGGAGCAGGAGCAAGTGTGTCCTGCAAATTTGTCTAAACATAGCACAAGGAAACAGGAACGCGAGGCAAGGCTCTGAGCACAGCAAAAATAACACGGGACTCGCTGCTCACAGCTCAGCCTCCTCGCCTTTTTCTGCAGCCAGGTCCCAGGGATGCTGGGCAGGCAGAGCGAGCCAGGGCTGTCCCAGAGCCAAGCAGCATTCCGGGTGCCTGACCAGGCAGGGACGTCGTGTACAGCTCTCCCCAAGCCTCCTCCTGGGGACACCACTTACCCTGGAGACTCAGAAATTCATGTCAAAAGGGGTTGCAACAGCACCAGGAGCGTGCCGGGTCTCTACTGGGCTCCTAGTCCCTCTGCACACCTTTCCAGCAGGACTGGTGCTGTCACTGACTCTGTCCCTAGAGGAGGGCAAGGTGCTGAGGCCCTCCCTGCCCAGCGTCCTCCCCAGCAGACCAGTACCGAGGACGTTCTTCCAGCTCATGGTCCTAGTGCCACAGCAAAGAGAAGTCATGGTGCCAACTGTGAGTCTCCCACGGGACCAGGACGCTTAGCGCCATCAGAGGATGTTGTCCTGTCCTTTATGAAGTGTCCCAGGCTACCGCTCCTCTCCACTGTCCACCTTAGCAATGGCATCTGGACATGGTCCAAGTCATGGACATGGCCCAATGGACAATGGTCCATGGGCAACTCTCTGTAGGTGACCCTGCCTGAGCAGAGGGTTGGACAAGATGACCCTTCCAGCCTCAGCCAGACTGTGATACGGAATCACGGAATCACGGAATCTTTAGAGTTGGAAGGGACCTCTAGAGATCATCTAGTCCAACTCCCCTGCTAAAGCAGGATTGCCTAGAGCACATCCCTCAGGACTGCATCCAGGCGGGTCTTGAAAATCTCCAGAGAATACAGTGACTTTCCCTCTCTTCAGCCACTGAACATCATCTTCTCAGCGCTATCTCCATCCTCCAAGTCCAGGTTCCTGGTGCATGGACCAGCAGGTGGTTCCTATCTCCCCATCGTTCAGTGCTTGCTCAGAGGACACAGGAGCTACGTGGCGCTTTGCCAAGGTGGCCCTGCCATTGAGCCTGGCACAGCTGGGCGGGCACACACATTTCCTTGGGGAGCAGCAGACGCACCACTGGGAGGACTTTTCCCCGTTCAGATCCCTGTGCAGGTGGCTGCCAGGTCCCCTTCCCCGGTGGCCTCCTTGGGCCACGCTGTCGCACAATACCGGGGATTCTCCACAAGTCCGGCCTTCCCAGGGCAGCCACATTGGCTTACAGAATGCCGCAGGCTCTTTCTGCAGCTCCATAGCTTTGCTGCTCATCAGACACGCACAGCCCCCACGGTTCCTTGCCGAGGGCTGTTCTCCATCTCATGTTCAAATTTTGGGTTGATGGCAGCCTGGATGTGCCTTGTGCCAGAAGGGAACTGATCAGATTAGGTGGTCCTCACCAGAGCAGACAGGGTCCTCACCTCCCCGTCTGAGACTCTTTAAAGAAAGCGGAAAGGAGGAAAAGGGAGCTTTTAACATAAAACATCTGGCATGTAGAATAACATGCCTTGCACACTAGGATGGGAGAGAAATGTGTCCTCCAGGCAGAGGGGAGGAAAGAGGAGGTCTCTGGATATGTACAGTGACTGGCGCGAGAGCAGCTGGACCAGCCATCTCCAGGTGCTCACTGCCCCACGCTCCTGTGTCCCCCCCAGGACACACTCAAAGCCATGGCTTGGGAACGTGCCCTGCACCCTGCAAGCCCCGGGGAAGAGCAGGCTGCGGGGCCCATGGCCATCTAGAAGAGCCTCAAACCACTTGAAGACCAAAACCAGGGACAGACCCACTGACCGCTGCCGCAAGCCGATGTCAAGCGAGGTCCCGATTTTCCTTTGGGAGACGGAAACTCAGCACCCGGCGCGGGAGGGAGCCAGGAGAGTTAAGGAGGGACAGGCAGGCTGTAGGAGGGTGTTAGGGAACAAACCGTGCCTGCGAGAGAGCTGTAAAATACTTGGTAGTCTCTCCAGCAAGCTGGCAGGAAAGCGAGTTCAGACGGACTGAAACATCGTTTCCACCTGGTCTGAGCGCGGTCCAGAAGAGCGAGGCAGCGCGCGGAGCCGAGCTGAGATCAGAGCCGCGCAGTGACCCAGACTAATGCTCCCTTTTATCACCCGGCTTTAAACACACGCTTTTATGATGTGCGAGAAAGGGGCATATGGTTCTCTAATTAACTCAAGAGTGCTGAGTTGTGAAGTGCTGCGAGGAAAAGCAGCTACAGCGGAGATGGCAGGGCGCATCGTCGGCGCGGCCCGTGCCGGCTGCCAAGCAGCCCCCGCCGCCTCGGGGAGGGGGGGGCCAAGATGCCTTCGCCCGAGGGCACCGCCTGCTCCCGGCACCGGGTGCTTGGCCAGCCGTGCCCCCGGTGAAATATTTACCCTTGAAAATTTTGAGGGGCTACACCTGAAAAACCCCTGCCTGATGAAAACGGCGTTGATGCGGAGGATGTTCGCCCGCGGTAGTCCCTGGGGAAGTTTGCAGCGTGGCTGTTTCTTCTTTGCTGTCATTGTGCTGGGACTGTGCTCTCGGCACTTGCATTTGGATGCCCTTTGCATCCAGCGGGATTAACAGCAGCAGGGTGACATTGGCCCCGCGGCGTCTGCCTCTCACCCATCGGTGGCGGATGAGACGGTGGGGTGGCCTCAGACCCACCACGTCTGCCCGCAGGGGGACGTGGAGCTGGGGGGGACCTTCCTGAAACCACCGCAGAAGGAACCGTCCTTTCACCTGGCCAGGCTGAGCCCCCTCCGGGACTGGGAAACACCTTCAGCATTTCCGACAGAGCTAAAAGCCCGATGTCTCACTGTTTTACCTAAAAATAATATTTCTGTGATTTTTATTCGTGAAATCGAAACTAAATCCCTGATAATTTGGATTCAAAGTGAAATGCTTGTTTCGGTCTGAAACACGATGGCTGGGTTTGCTTTATTTGTTCAGCCATGAAATACAACCCAGTTCCACGCTAGAATGGAAAACCCCCCAAGTTTTGCTTTGAAATAGTGAAATATTCCATCAATATTATTTTTGTCTGAAGCCTCTTCAGTGAGCACCTCACCTGGCCGGAGGAAACATTCTGCAGTAAAAGACGTATTAATTTAATTGAAATATTATCCATGTGCTGGTTACAAATGACATCTTAATTGGCCGAGTTAAGCCAAAGCGTTACTGTGGGCAATGGGATCTGGGTGGCAGAGCAGAGGCGAACTCGAAAGCTGTTCAAGAGCTTCATCCATGCATGTTCCTGATGCAAACGGACCCTGGTTTTGGCACATAGCTGGTGCCAGGGCGCTCACACCATGGCGAGCGGGCGTCCCCAATACCAGCTTGCAGGAGCAGGTGGCAGGAAGAATCGTCTCTGTTCAGTCCCTGCTCCTGGGAATAAATGAGATGAGGACGGCGAAGCCTCTGTTATCTCAGCCAGGAACAAAGGGCTTGAGGGATGGAGACACCATTGCTCCAAGCGACAGGTGGAACTTCGAGGCTGGGAGGAACATTTCATGATGGTCGTGACCCTGAGCAGGGGGAGATGTCGAGGTAATGGGTTGTTTTTATCTGAAAGGGAGGAAATTCTGGCCCTGGAGATGTGCCCCAAACACCAGGGGCTGGTGATGGACCCTGGTGAAGGGCCAAAGCAGAGACAGCCCAAGTCCTGGAGGAGGAGAGGAGCCGCGTGGCCGGCAGGAGGATCCATCGGCATCAATTCCCACTCCCATTCGGTAAGGCTTGTCCCCAGCACCATCCGGCCACCCAACCCAGGCTGATGCCCCCCGTTACCCCCCGCTTCCCCTGCGCCTGCCTGCACTCCCGGCTCCTCTCATGTCCTCATCTGACTCCTTTTGGCCAGCCTGCCGGGAGGAAACAGCGTGCGTTGGTGGAGGGCCAGGGCTTCGCTTGTGCTGGAGCTCGCTGCCAGACTGCACGGCGAACGGCTGATCCCTCCCGGGGGGCTGTGTTTTGGGGCTCGCTCCTCAGCCCAGACGGGCCGATGGGAACAGAAGGAGGTTGAGACCTGCCAGGTCTGGGCAGCGGCTCGCAGGGCTCTGCGGGAGGGGAGCCAAAGCCCAACAGACGGACAAAGTCATGGCTACCTCTGGAAAGCTGAGACCTACAGTGGGGCTTGGTGGAAAGAGAGGAGCAATTCAATCAAACAGCCCCAAAAATGCAACGCATGCTGACCAAGGGCTCTTGCCAAACTCCTCATTGCCCCAAACCAGGGGTCTAGCGGTGTTTCTCACCTCCCTCTCCAGGAGGACATAGCAAGAAGAGGCTCTGGATTGGCCCTCACACATCCCTGACAGAGATACAGGGGCAGCTCCTCCATGTGATCCCTCCCGCCAGGTGGTGGTGGTGGTCCGGAGACATGGGGGTCTGCAGGCTGATGTCAAAATGGCTGGGCTTCCCCCTCCCTTCCCGTCCCACAGAGCTTGGAAGGAAACACGGGCTGGGGATGTGTCAGGAGGGATGTTTCCAGCACCTCTCACAACGTCTCGTCCCGTCTCATTCCCTCAGTTTCCAGCTCTGAGAGCTGCACCCTTTCATCCCACGTGGTGTTTGACCTCTCCTCTTCATGCTCCCATCTTCATGCTCCCATCTTAGACCGGACCGTTGCAGAGGTGCTGGTGTCACCTCCTTGGTGGTCACCTCCTTGGTGGCTCTGCAACACCGGGCCACCCGTCCCTCTCCTCCTCCCTCCACGGTGCTCTCCTTTCCCCATCTTCCCCCTGATTTGGGTGCCTGGTTCCCCCTGCTCCTTATCCCGCTAAATCTCTCCTGCATTGATGACCCCTTTGCTGCTGCAGAGAACCCGACTGGCAGTGCTGGCTGGGTCACACCAGTTGGCTGCTGGCCGCAAGCCCTGCTCCAGCTCTCCATGACCTGGTCCAGCCACCTTCTCAGCCCAACCCCTGGTCCCCTCCTCGCCCCACACCTGCATCCATGTGGAAACCCCCCCAACACGGCTGTCCCACAGACCTACGACCTCCTGCATCGCTTCTCTGGGTTCCTCACCGTGTTATTTTGCTAGAGCCATTAAAGCCCCACGGTCACATTCCCACTGGCAGGGCCAGGCCAGCTGTGGGTCACCACCCCGCACCAGCGGGTGCTTCTGCAAAGGGAAAAAGAATTGAGAAACTCTGCGTGGGGGGACCGCAGGTCCCTGGGCAGCCCGGAGAGGGTGGCAGAGGGACCCAGCCACCTGCCTGCACGTATGCAGCCAGCTGCAGCCCTGCTGGAAAGCACATTTTTAGCTTTTGGGAGGATTTCTGTCATTTCCCAGCAAGGAGATCACGAAATGCCAGATCTCAGGATTGCGGGGCTTTTAATCGCACATGTGGTGCGTCTTTGGGAGTCAGACAAGAAGGCTGGAGATTACTGCCGAACCCAATCCCCCCCTGGACAAGCGTTTTGGCACGGGGAACTTATCTCAAGGTCACCCCACGGCTGAGCCGGTCCCTCCCCATCTCCAGGTCACCCCCAAGCAGGACGGGCCGGTGTCCTCCAGCCTCTGTGGGGAGTTACAGGTCCCTGCAAGGGGACTTCTGGGGAAGGGACATCCCCAGGGCGCTGCCTCGGTGGATCCACAGCCTGCTTGCCATTAGCAAACGCATCACTCGCCTTGCAGGTTTTCCAATCCCCATCTCCCGGAGTCGGTGTGCCTGGGGGAGACTCGGGTTTCACTTCGCTGAAAGGAAAACGCTAAGCCCTTCTGGATGCATAGAAAAGCCGGAGGCATAAACCTTATGGCTTAAAAAGCAGAACACAAGAAACCATACCCAGCATGTGTGCTTTTTTTTCTTTCCCCCCCCCCTAATAATTCTTAATTTGAAGCTCTGCTCTTGCTTTTGGGGCTCTGACTCATGCCCGGGATTATCAGGGCTCTGGGAGCCATCGACTGGCATTTGCAGGGTGCACTGGGAGGGGAGGGAGACAGCCCAGCCCTGCCTGCTATATGTTTCCCCTCAACACCACAAGGATCTGGCTGTGAGATAATAGAGCTCCACCGCCTTTTCCTTAGGGCCCCTCTGTGCTACAGACACAAACTGGAGCACAGGCAGTGTCTAAAGTTCACGTTCTGGCTGAGTGTTACCAGTTACATCTCTGCGCGCAGTTGCCCACAACTTGCTTCAGTTTTCCCCTCCTGGGTTGATATTTTCCAGCCTCAGTCTCTGCACAAAAGCGATTTGAAAGGAAAGTCTCTTTGAACACGCTTTGGCCATTTCAGGGTACGCGGGCAGTGAAAAGCAATATCTCCGTAATAAACATACCCTTCTTTTTTTTCTTTTTCGTTGGAGAATACAAAACAATCTTCCAATTTTTAAGCGGCTCTACTGCCGAAACTGCTGGGGGTCAGAGCTGACATCTGGCAGGGAATCAGTCCTGACCGAGAACGACCGTGGCGCGTTCCAGTAAACACTGTGTTTCAGTTGCTGAAAGCTATATCCACCCAGGCACAGCACGTTTTGCAGCGGTGGTACCTTTTAATCAATGCTTGGAAAGCTCGCAAGTCGTCTGGAGAAGGAAGAAAACAGCTACTCCAAAGATCTGCCCGAAGGTCCCCGGCAGCGGGGATGGAGGCGGGCAGAGTAGAGGTTTCGTGCCCGAGCTGGGAGCGGGGCTACACCACGGCCTGGAGTTACCTAGCGGCAGCAGATGTTCAGCTGTCCTTGAGAAGGACAATGTGAATGAGATGTATGGAGCCAGGACCACTAAATCCCTCCTTGGCCAGCATCGGATTATGAGAGTTCAACGATACATCACTGAAGGCTTCCCAGAACTACATAAATACCAAAGAGAATTTGATATAAATCATGGAAGGATTTAGGTTGGGAGGGATGTCTGGAGGTCTCCAGCCCAGCCCCTGAGCAAATTAGCACTCCAAAGCTGGGTCAGGCTGCTCAGGGCCTTGTCCAGGCATGTTTTGAGCACATCCAAGAATGGAGATCCCACCACTGCTGTCCCAGGGCACCACTCACAACACAATCCGAGCCTTACAGGTGCCGCACATCCATGTGTCTTCTCACAGAATCACAGAATGGTGGGGGTTGGAAGGGACCTCTGGAGATCACCCGGTCCAACCCCCTGCCAGAGCAGGGTCACCCACAGCAGGTGGCACAGGAACGCGTCCAGGCGGGGTTGGAATGTCTCCAGAGACGGAGACTCCACCACCTCTCTGGGCAGCCTGTGCCAGGGCTCTGCCACCCTCACAGGAAGGAAGTTCCTCCTCAAGTTGAGATGGAACTTCCTATGGTCAAGTTTGTGCCCGTTACCCCTTGTCCTGTCCCCGGGCACCACTGAGAAGAGCCTGGCCCCATCCTCCTGACACCCACCCTTGCAGTATTTATAAGTGTTGATAAGGTCCCCCCTCAGCCGCCTTTTTTCCAGACTGAAGAGACCCAAATCCCTCAGCCTTTCTCCATCAGAGAGGTGTTCCAGCCCCTCAGCATCTTGGTAGCCCTTTGCTGTCCCCTCTCCAGCAGTTCCCTGTACCTCTTGAACCAGGGAGCCCAGAACTGGACCCAGTGCTCCAGACGTGGCCTCCCCAGGGCAGAGCAGAGGGACCAGCACAAGGAGAGCTGGTCACCTGCAGGTGTAGGGGAGAGGATGAGAAAGAGAGGCAAAGCCCGCAGAGAAGACACCATCAAAAACATCGCCTGGTTGCTCATGCATGGCAGAAAACAGGAACCTGGGTTAGGTGTCTACCCTAGGGGCTGGGGATGGTGTCTCCCCTTGCTTCCCTGAGGGGACTCGGATGACAAACATTCCCAAGAGACCTCGTGGTCCCTCCGTGGCCATGGATGAATGATGCTATTTCCATTGGTCACACCAAGGAAGAGCATCCCGCCACTGCATGTGGCTGCACCTCCATCACTGGTCCCACCAAGCAACATCCTTGTGCTGGCAAAACCTCATCCCCGTAACACCCGTGGAAAGCGACGGCCAGAGAAAGACGAGGTAATGGAAAGTTAAGGTTGGGTGGGGTACGGCTGGGGCCACAGGAGCCTCGTTAGTTACTCCGTCAAACCCAACACACACACATACAACGGATCCTGCCAGTGATGAGCCGCTGGCAGGGGGAGGCTGCCTAAGCCCCTGCACTCCCCCGACAGCCCCCGCAGCGCTGGAAACACTCTCGTGCTTTGAGAAACACCCCTGCACTGAGCGTACGTGGGGACAGCTGAGAAGATCCTGCCCACCATGCTGAAACGCGTCCCTGCGGTGGCTTCCAGCCTCGTGCCGGGGATGGGATGGGTCCCTCGGCAGCGCTAGGTGGGTGCCCGGGGGATGTCCGTGGGGCCGTGGTGTGGGCTGCACGTGGGGGGATGTGGTGGGATGCACAGGGGAGTGAGGGATGGACACCCCGTCCCCGGACCACGCTCGGAGTAGCCAGCGGTCCTCAAAAGGGGTGTCAGTGATTTAACAGCCAGCCAGCCAGCCAGCCCAGTGCCGACACCAAAGCCGTGACTCTTGGATGGCTGATGGGAGCAGGGGTGATGTTCCCCTGCCCCAGAGCTCCCGCCATGCACCAGCCCAAGGACACACTCCAGCCTGGCCTCCCGCTGCCCTCCCACCCGGCTGCCCCCCATCGTGCCCGCCCATGGGTTTCTGGCCAGAAAATACCGGAGCTCCAGACGCAGCCACGTGCTGGGGTGTTGGGTGGTCACCTCACTGCTGCCCACCGCTCGGAGCTGGCTGCAAATGCCAGAGCTGGGTCAGGAGGGAGCCACGGGGACAACTGCGGGCTGGTGAAAATAGCTCTGAGTGAGGGACTTGACAAGCCTGAAGGTTTCGCTTGCCAAAAATAAGACTGAGCGGAGACTTGACTTGATTCCCAGGTACTACAGAGCCCCGTCCGTGCCTCCAAATCTGCCTCCCCCTCCTGCCCCGTGCCCGGGAGGCGTTTCTCTGGGACGCTGTAGCAGGCAGACTCACTGAGGTCTACATTTCAGAGAGCAGCT
This sequence comes from Sterna hirundo, assembly GCA_009819605.1. Lineage (NCBI taxonomy): Eukaryota > Metazoa > Chordata > Aves > Charadriiformes > Laridae > Sterna > Sterna hirundo. The sequence goes on along the minus strand of CM020450.1, from coordinate 12,108,939 downwards.
TTATTTTGGAGATTTCTTTTTGTAGCATCTACAGGGATGCTAACCTCTTAGTTAGCAGTTAACGGCTGGTGAACAAGGCAGGAAAACATAAGGATGCTCAGCCATGGGAAGAGGCAGCTTCCCTGTCCTTTGGTGCCTTTATGGAAGACACGCCGTGGACCCACAAGGAACGTGATGAGTAGAGGGACGAGCAGGTGAAATGCAGATTTTGGCCCACACGGTGCCAGTGAGGCTGGCTGGACCGAACCCACGTATCAGCCTCAGCTTCTCGCAGGCCGTGACAAGGCCACGCTATTTCAGCCCCAGCGTCAGTGCGCAGCAGCAGTGGGGACCTGCAGTGGCTCCGCTGTGTCCCCAACCTCTCTCTGCCCCTCCGTCCGTGCAGCTGCTCCCTCCTGGCACAAGAACCAGCTGCCGTGGCTGGTCCCTTGCAGAAACGCAGCTGCAGGACACAAATGTGACGTGTCCTGGTCGTGGCTGTCCACTTTGGGGTGTGCCATCCGCTCTCCTGCGGCTCACCGGGACGTCTGCATCCGTACACTGGGCCCCTTCTCCACTGTCACCCACACCACAGATGTCACCCCCCAGCTGATGCAGGGCAGGGCTTCCCGTGGGCACTGCCCTGGGCATTTCAGGATATCCCCCGCTGCAAACACATCTTAGGTCCAGATTGGGAAAATTTCTTCCCCGGGAGGGTGGTGCAGCCCCAGGACAGGTCCCCGGAGAGGTGGGGGATCCCCATCCTTGGAGGATTTGCAGCCGCGACCGCCCCGAGTGGTGACGACGCTGCCAGGGAGCCAGCACCGGGGCCGGACACCTCGGAGGGCCCCTTCCACCGGTGTTTCTGTGATCTGCCCCTCACACATACCTTTCCTTTGAGCGCATCCCGTGCAGGCACCATAAAGCCCCGTCACACCCCGTTAGCGAGCGCCGTTTCCTATGACAACGTTGTCAACAGCGCGTGGAGCAGGATTCGGGTCCGGGGAGGAGGGGAGTGGCAGGTGCGGGGCTCCTCCGTAGCTATGGCGAAGGGGTGTTTACTTCCGTGTTTTGCGTGTCGGCGATACCCCCGGGACTGCTCTCTGTGTGCGACCGCAGGGCAAGGCTGTTTGGCATCTCCCCCAGCGGCTATGTCAGCATTTGGGGGAACCGGCTGCGACCTACACCTGCCAGCCACCGCGACGCGACCCGCATGGGGGACATGAAGCCTCCTCCCCGGAGCTGCCAGGGCTCCCAGCAAAGCCCCCAGCCCTTCACCCACCTCCGTGCTGGTGCAGGCAGGTCCTGGATGCGGTCCCAGGTACTCCTGCTCCAGCCCTTGCGGCGGGTTCTCTCCCCCAGATATCGCGCTATGCGGCAAACCCACCCCCTCTTTTTCCTGTGGGAAAACGTTTTCTGCCTCTCCCCCTTTCTCATCAGACCGTACCCATACTTGTGCCTTCCCGGCGAGGGCCAAATGGCGCAGCTTTTCCCCGACACTTTGCAAACTTCGGGGAATGCTCCCAGCCCTTCCCTGCGGGCAGCTCGTGAAGCACTCGGCTCTGCCCTGGACAAATCGCAAAGGGCTTGGATCCCGTTCCCCGGCGCGAGTGCCAGGGGCGGGGAGATCTTGCCTCGCATCTATTCTTTCTAGGTACAAAACACGCTTTCACAAGTCAGAGCCGTTTCACTGGCAAGAGATGGAAGCTGCTAGAGACGGCCAGCTGCCCCAGTTACGATTCCCAGCAAAGGCTACTTTCCCAGCCCTGCTCTCCGCGTGTTTTGCAGACACACGCAGCAAGGATGCATCGCCCGGACCCCCGGACAGCCCCAGCAGGGGGTCTGCATCCCCGCGGGCCACATCGCAGCCCCAAGGCTGCTGGAACCGCCGTGAAGCTGCTCGTCCCCGCATCCATCCGCTCCCGTGTCACCCTTCTAGATCAGCGAGCTCGTGTTTAACGACCGCGTGTGCTTTCGCTCGAGCATTACGTCATTTGGCACCGACGGAGGGGCCAGCCCGGCGGCTCTGCCCCTGCCGATGCTCACCCCCTCTCTGCATGGCGGGGTGCTCCGTGCCCCCCAGCCTTTCGCAAGGATGCAGGTGAACTGAAAATTAGTGTCCATGCAAAGCCCACCGAGGGGCCAGTGACACCTGCACGGTCTGTCCCCCCCCCATCCCCTTGACGTGTCCCAGTGCCGGGTGTGGAGGGCAAAAACCGCTCCGTAATTTCCACCTCCCGGATTTCCTGCAGCCCTAGCCATCAGCGCTTTCCCTAAAATAAAGTGGGAGCTGAGACAAGCCAGACAGCCGGGCTCCGGAGGGACCGTCCTGAGCATGGATTTAGCTCACACTTCTTTAAGTGGGCGTCCAGGTTCGGGACTTCGCACCTCTCGCAGGCGGAGAGGAACTGGGTGGATTTGCTGATAATTCGCTGCCAATTTCCGCAGCCGCGGAAGGAGAGTGGGGAATGTTGGGGGGGGGGTGGTGGTCTGCTCTTGGGGAGCCCCGTGGGAAGGGAGGTGCAGACAAGACATTTCCTTGCACGTGCTCTCGCTCCCTGGGACATGGATTGGGGCTCGCGGGGAGTCGAGTCGGGTACCGGGATGAGTCGGGTACCGGGATGAGCAGGGCAAAGAGGGGGCCTGCAGTGGTGGCACGCAGTGCTCCAGCACGGCCAGCGCTGTGGGCTGCAGGGAGAGGGGTATTTTGCGCTCCTTGCTCTTCATCCCCCCAGTTTAACTCGCTGCCTGCCCCAGCTGCTCCCCGACACTTGCCTGGAGACCCCCGTGGGGAGGGGGACAAGGTGGCCAGCGGGGACAGGCGGTACCTGGGTTTCCACTCAGAGCTGATGGGGGGGCCGAGCCCGGGTGGCCCCGAATGAACTGGGGCTGGAAAGAGGGGAGCAGCCCAGCTCGTCTGCAAGAACCACCCCCCACCCCCCCACCCCACCCCTCCCGGCCCACGGGCTCTGGAGGCGGCTGGGGGAGGCGGTGGCCACCACTAGCCACAGCCAGCCCGGTCTGGGCGCTGCGTGTCCCCAAGAGACCCCGGGGCCGGGGAGGGGGCAGCGCTCCGGGGTCCGAGCAGTAAATTTTTCTGCAAACCGCCTGGTTTCACCCTGCGGCCGCCGCCGGACGCCCCGCGCCCGCCACCTAACGGCCACCGCCGGGGGTGCCCCGCGCCGGGCCCCCCCCCGCACCCCGCGGCTGCTCGCCTGACACCCCTCTCCTTGCACCCCCGGACCCCCCACCCCTTCCCCCAGCCGGTCCCCCTTGCTCCCCCCCCGCTCCCCCCATCATCTGCCCGGTGCCACCCGGGACGCGAGACCCCCCCTCGGTGCCACCCGGGGCATGAAACCCCCCCCCCGGTGCCAGCCCGGGACGCGGTGGCCCATCGGGGTGGGCGCAGCTCTCCCCTGTCCCCCCCCACCCCTTCTCCCAGGGCTGCCTTGGCAGCTCCCCCTCCCCCCCCCCCCGCCCCCCTTCCAGCTTTTTTGGCAGGGGCGCGCCCGGATTGGAGAGAGCAGCGAGGGAGAGGAATTAAAAAAAAAAAAAAAAATTTTAAAAAAAAAAAGTGGAAAAGGGAAAAAAAAATAAAAAAATAACCAAGCAGCCAGCCCAATCGGCTGGAGAGGCGCGTGTGTGTTTGCCCTTTCCTCATGACGTAGTGTCCTGTGCCTCTCTCCCCCCTCTCCCTCTCCTTTTCCCCTCCCTCCTTCCACCCCCCCCCCCCCCTTCACCCCCCACTCCCCCCCCCCCCTTCCCCTCGCATCCTTGGAAGCAACAATTAAGCAGCTCTGGGATAAAACACACTGCCTGCGGGAGGACGGGGGCATTGCTTCAAGAGATGGCAAAGCAGGCAGCTGCACCCCTCCTTCCCGGAGTCCTCCTCCTCTTCTCCATCCTCCCGGCTTCTCAGCAAGGAGGTAAGGAAAGAAAAGGCTCCTTCCCCTTCGCCCCGGCCAGCGCTTTGCCCCGGCTCTGCAGGGACCCTCCGCGGGCACCGGAGCTCGGCTGCTGTCCCCCCCCCCCCCCGCCAAGCCCCCCGGGCAGCCCCACGCCTGCCCCGGCTGCGTGTCCCCGAGAGGGACAGGCAGCCCCCTTTGCCCTGCCTTGGGGACATCGTGGAGGGTGGGAGGGCAGCCCCCTTGGGTGCTACTCCCCCGGAGGGCTTTTTGCCCCCTAACCCGGCGGGTGGCATGTGCCATGTCCGGGTGGGGCGGGATGTCATTGAGGGGGGTGACACAGGGCAGTCCGGGAACGGCACTGTCGTGCGAGGCACTTGTCGGGGGGAGCTTCGAGGTGCTGCATCCTGGAGAGAGGTTTGGGGACACGAGAGGCTCGGGGACACGAGAGGCTTGGGGACACGAAAGGCTCAGGGACACGCAGGCAGGGCGCAGGGCGGCGGGGGGTGGCTGCCCAGCTCCCACGGGGACTGTGATCGCGAGGACCTGGCACCCGTCACCCCCGGGGTGCGATGGCGGGGTGAGCTGGAGGGGTGGTGGTGGGGGGGGTGCGTGTGTGCATCCCGCAGCCGATGTGTGTGAGCTGCTGCGCAGTGTGTGGCCGCAACACAGCCCGCCGGGCTGCCGAGCAGCTCCACCCGCCCCGGTCGCCCGCTCTGGGTGCCTGGGGTGGCCCTTGCACCGTCCTCCTTGCACTTGTGTCCCCAGCGCCACGGCCATCCCCCAGCGCACGGGACGGGTCATGGCTTGCTGACTGGCTGGTCCCTGGCCGGGCAGCAGCGGGGGCTGTGTGACACTCCCAGCACACGCAGACACACGTGCAGCAAACGTGCTGCCGGGGCAGGGAGGCGAGAGCCGGTGCAGCGGGTGAGGTCCCACGGTGGCGTGTGACAAAGCTGGCGGCGGCCAGTGCAGCAGGTGCCTGCCCGTGGGACGGCTCTCGCGTCCGGTGGTTGGGCCATGAGTGCGCACAGAGAAGGGGGGGGAGCAGCTCCAAGCACAGATTTGTAGCCCCCTGCAAGGGAGAAACTGGGCAAAGGTCTGCGAGGTGGGGACAGTGGGGTCAGGGATGGGACGGCCACCTCCGGAGAGCCAGGTGGTGGTCACCCCATGTCGTGCCATGGAGAGTGTAATGGGCAGAGCCAGCATCAGCAATGGGGCCAGTGCCAGGGCCATCGCATGGGGCTTCTTGGCCACAGAGGAGGGAAGACCAGAGGATGGGGAGGGCGGGATCCCGTGAGCAGGGGAGGGCAGTGCCAGGGCTGTGTGTGGCAGCTGCCGGCTGAGCCACTGCTTGCCCAGGGCAGAGTCCTCGGGGCCGCTCTCGGCAGCACCATCTGCCAGTGCCCTGCAGCTCCCTGGTCTGCTCCGGCCTGGGGGGCTCCGGCAGCATGTCCCCCAAGCGGTGCCAAGACAGGCAACTGCCTGGAAAGCTGAGCTGCTGGCAGTGCCTGATCCTGGGCAGCTACGGCTCGGGGTCAAGGTGCCATCCCTGGTGGGATGGAGCTCAGTCCCGCACACTCTCCATCCCGGACACTGATGCTCTGCGCTGGCTTGCTGAACCGCGGTGGCTTTGCTCCCCAACTCTCAAGCAGTGGCCAACTGGGACGGTCTCAGGAGGACTTTGGCCCCGGGGTGGGATCCTGCAACGGTTTCTGAGCAGTTTGGGGTTGTTGGCCCCGCTCCAGTCCCTGGTTCAGTCTCCAGGGGTGATCGCTGGTTTGGGAAGCAGCTCATAGAGGAGGTGGCCCTGGCTCTGGAGGTCGTCCCAGTGCTGATGGGAACACCGGGGAGCGCTTCCCCATGGAGGAGTGACCGGCGTCTCTGCAGCCTGGTGTGCTGCATGGCACCGGGCAGGCTCAGCCGTGCTCCCTGCCCTGCCAGCCCTCGGGGACGCAGCTGGGACAGAGGCACAGCCGGTGGCACAGGGTCGGGGAGATGCCAGGGCTCTGTGGGTGCACCCACCTGGAGAGGGCTCAGGGCAGCATCCTCCGGCACCCGCTGCCGGTGCAGCTCCAGACCAGCTTGGCAGGAAAGGGACCCTTGAGGGACCCAGGGTCGAGGGAGAACACAGAGACTGTCCCCATCGGAGCAGTGCCCCTGCCGCGGGGCTGAGCCCTGAGCTTGCAGCAGCTGGTGGTACTTGGGAAGCTCCTGGCAGCGGGTCGGGATCAGCCCCTGCTGCTCTGCGCCCGCCGGGGGAGCAGGGTTGTACTGGGCACCGTGGGGACGTCCGTGGCCGGATCAGGCTGCAGTGTGGGGAAGCTGACATATGTTTCCCTAAAAGATGCCAAGTGCGGCATGTCCCAGTGTTCGGAGAGGGGCATCCTTCTCTTGGTGCTTCCATCCATCCCTCACTGCTTCCTGTGCCAGAGCACAGGGCGTCCCCTGGGAATGACACCCCCAGAGAGGGGACGAAAGGGCCCCTGGGGTGGTCCCAGTCCTGCAGGCTCTGGGACCATGGAGGGGCAGCTGGGGTGGGTGCAGGGATGCTGGCACCGGCTGTGCTGGCATCCCAGCCTGGGCACCACGGAGAACTTCCGAGGACACCCAGAGTCCCCAAGGTGCCCCGGGGGCAGTTGTGGGGCTGAGCTGGCATCTCCCCTTCCCAGCCGGGCACGTCCCCAAGGCACCGACCTGCTGGCCCTGCTCCCTCCGCAAACAACTTGCAGGGTGCAGCGCCTCCGCCAGCGCTCAGAGATGAAAGCTGAAGCCTTGGGGGGCTGGAGAGGAGCCAGGCTGTGGCCAGCAGCTCCCCCCTCCCCCCCGCCGCTCCCCCCCCCACCCCGAGCTGCTACCAGCGAGCTTGGGCTGGGATGCAACACGGCTTCAAAGTTGCTTGGAGACTGCATGTTTCCAAAACCGATTCTCCCAAGAAAAAGAAAACAGCGGCGTGAGGGAAGAGGGGAAATATCTGTGGCGGTTACGCACTGAGAGCTTCCTCCGGCAGCGGTCGCCCACGGGCGCGGGGAGGGCGGCGAGGTCTGAGGTTTGGCCGCCCAGGGAGGGGGTGAGCTGGTGTCCTGTGGTGGGTCCTGGTCTCGGGCTCGAAAGTTGTCAAACAGGGAAAACATCTGTATTTCTGGCCTGTAAAGAAAGCCGCAAGCGGTGATGCAGGTAGAAAGGGCGCAGAGGATACGAACAGTGGTCAATCAGAAACAGCAGAGGTGACGGAATAGTGCGGATATTGCAAATAGTGACCCGTGGTGCTGAGCTACGGAAGAAAAAGTCTGGTTTCTATACACACAAGGCTCCACACCCGAGCATCCTACCACAGGACGCAAACTCTCCCGCCCCTGGCTTGAGAAGACATCCCTGGGGTGGGTGCTGGGGTGCTGGGGGCCAGCCCCCTGCTCTGCGGGCTTACAGCCAGCCTCAGCTCAGGACAAGCTGGGATTTAGGAGAACCCCTTCCTCCCGGTGTCGCGGCAGGCTTGGAGCAGGGGCAGAGGCAGCGCAGGGCTCCTGCAGTCCTGGGAAGCTGGTGACTCAGTTTCCCCTTCCCCGATGTGCCAAAGGATGGAAAGGCCAAAGGCGGGGTATGCCATGCCGGGAAGAGGATCCTGAGCTGGGCTATGGGCTCCTGAGGCTGGGGATGGAGAGGGCTGGGGAAGGACAGGGACTGGCCGGAGAGCGGTTGCCGTAGCCGGTGCCGAGCGCGTGGTACTGCCGATGGGAGGGACTGGTGATGCTGGGGTGAATTTGGCTGCTCGAGGCTGACTCAGAGACCCCCGTGCCCACCGGCAGCCCCACACCGGGCACTGCCTCCCCACTGGGATGAGCCCGGCTCTGCCGGCGCCAGGGCAGGGTGTAAAAGAGTTTGAAGAGCAGAGTCGCGCTGGCCACGTTTGGCAGCAGAGCTGGCCAGGGAGAGCAAGAGCAGCGACGGGGAGCAGCCTCCTGCGACGCTCCCGAGTGAAAGCCTTGGCTCCCCAAAGCTGCGTGGCATCCCGGCCATCCCGCTGGCCCCCGGCCACCCCGGCTCCTGCCAGGGCTTGTGAACCCTCTCTGCCTCCTGATCTGGGCATGGGGATGGCAGATGAGCCGGCGCGTCCCCTGTAATCCTCCGAAAGGTGCAGACCTGCCGGGAGCCGCCGGGATGGGCACAGCGCCTTGGTGTCTGGGGGGGTGCCCGGGGAGGGGGCAGTGACAGTGGCACCGCAGCAGGACCCCCCCACCCAGGAGGGTGACAACAATGAAGGGCTGAGTGTGGCAGACGTGGCTGCAGGCAGGTGTCACCTGCACCTTTCTAGGGTCCCCACGCACCCCGGGGAGGCTGTGAGCCATCCTGCCTTGTCCCTGCGTCCCCGGGGGTCTCTGCCGGGCAGCGCTGGCACAGGGGGACAGAGGGGTGGGGGAGCTCAGCCCCGGGGTGCCCAGCATCACCCCAGCACCAGGGACCCTGCTTGGCTGGGGGCGTCTGAGGCTGGGGGGCACCGTCAGGGACCCTCCTGCTTGGTGGGGGACGGTCGCCGGCCCCGGGCAATGGGGGTCCCCGGCCGGATCCTGGTCATCCCGCCGGCTCTCGCTCCCGGCAGCGGTGGGGCGTCCCCTTCCCAGCAGGGCGGGTGAGGGAGGCCGGGCGATGTGTGGACGCTTGGAGTTTGTTTGGAAACAGGCAAGAAGTTGGGATTTGTTTTTCCAAGCTGGGGGGGGGGTTGGGCGGGGGAATGTGCCGGGAAAAGGAGCCGCTCCGTAAAGCCCTGGCCGGCAGCCGGGCCGGGCTGTGCTGTGCCAGAGGGGTGAGCCGGCTGGCCGGAGCGGTGACCGAGCACGTGTCCCCTCCACTCCAAGGGACATCAGCTGCCCCAGGGCTGGATTTGGCCCCCGGCCCCGACAGGGTCCTTGGAAGTGGTTTTGCGGGGAACAGGGCTGAGCCCTACTCTGGCATCGCTGGGGCACGTGGGGGCTGCGTGACGGGTCCCGGTAAGGGTCCTCCACCTGTGTGTGTGTCCCGGTGGGTCTGCGGGTGTGTGTCCTGCCGGTGCGTGTGTCCCCACATCTCCTGTGCCCGCACAGCCTCACCCCCCTCTTGCACGCATGTGTGTCCTGACACACGTGTGGGTGCACCCCGGTGCCCGGTCTCCCTGTGTGACTGGGCTGGGGGTCCATCCCAGGTGCCCTGGGAGGTTGAGGACACATGAACAGGGCCCAGGGGACACCCTCATCCCTGCCATGTTGCAGCAGGCAGCTGTTGGGGTGAAGGGGGGGGGCTATGGGGCACGGGGGGGGGCTATGGGACACAGAGAGGGAACACCCCCAGAGTTTGCACCACATCTGAGATGGAGAAGAGATGCACAGCGCAATGTGTCCCCCCACTGTGGCGTGCCATCCGTGCCACCTGCCTGCCACCTGCCTGCGCTGGCTACCCTGCCCAGCCCCGGGCCACCGTGCAGCCTGTGCCGGTGCTGCTGGGGCTTTGCCGCCGCAACACCCAGCTCCTGGGGGTGCTGGGTCCCCCCCCACCCTGGCTGGGGTGCTGGGGAAGCCACTGCAACCCCAGAGCAGGACAGCAGGTCTTCAGGTCCCAGCCATGCCACCGCAGGGTCCCCAGTGCCCGTCCACCCTGAACTCCATCCCCTCTGCCCAGAGCAGGCAGGAGAGCTGGGTGCAGCTTGCCATAGTGGTGCTGGCCATGGCAGCCCCACACTTGCCTCCAGCAACCCCCAAATCCTTCTGCCAGCCCCACCACAAGCCCTGCCGGCCATCCTGCAAATCCCACTGCAAACCCAGTTGCAACCCACCCCCCCACACCCGGGTACCAAACCCGTGCTCCAGCCAAAAGCAGAGCATCCCTCCGCGTTGCAGCCGCCTTGTGCCGCCAGCCCCCCCCTGCAAAGCCTCCAGCCCCCCGCCATGGCCCTGCTGGAGCAGGGGGGAGCACCCAGGGGCTGGCTGCCTGGTGGCCTGCAGGAGACAGACCTTTGCCAGGGTCCAAACCAGCCAAAAACCCCTTGCTGTGGTGCCTGAGCACCGCCTCTGAGCATGATGCCCTGGGAAGCGGGGGGACCTGAGCGCTTATTTCAGCTTCGCAGGGATGGGCAGAGGGATGCAGGTGGTTTTGGTGGGTCTCAGCACTGACTGGTCCAGCCACCCCCCGGTGCTGCTGGCCTGAGGTGGCTCTTCCCGCTGGCAGCTCGGCAGGCAGGGCAGGCAGCGTGGGCAGGGGGCAGGCACAGCCCAGCATGCTCAGGCTTGACTGGGACCAGTGTGGGATGAACTGGGACAGCCTCACCCCCCCATGCATGACAGCGCCTGGCCCCGTGTCACCAGAGCCACGTGAAGCTGGAGGTGACGGAGACGGTGCTGGTTCAGGAAAGGTTTTGAGCTGGGCACAGGCCGGACCCGCTCCGTGCCAGCCCCGTGTCCCTCCCTCCCACGCAGGACCAACTCCTGCTGACACCTCCAGCCAGACGCCCTCCCTGGCTCCCAGCTGGGGCACCTCCAAGACCTGTCACCACTGTCACACTGGGGAAACTGAGGTGCGCAAGGAAAAAGGGGGACCTGCCCTTGAGCCCTCACCCCAGGGCTCCGCATCCCACCATCTCTGCAGGGAGCAGCTCCCTGGCCCAGGAGGTGTCCCCCGCCCCAACCTGCTGGATGCACATGGATCCCTGGGGGGGATTTTAACGAGGGTGTCTTCTTTTGCAGGGGTTCCTGGTGCTATCCCGGGAGGGGTGGTCCCAGGAGGAGGCTTTTTCCCAGGTAAGGGGGTCCAGGCAGCGTTGCGCGGGGGCATCACCCTGCTCGCAGGGATGGGGCTAGTGCCTGGGGTGTCCCCATGTACCTCCGAGCCAGCACGGAGGGCTGGGGACCTGCCAGCCAGGATCAGGGGACATGGGGACAGACTGTCTGGCCGCTCAACCCTGTGTGGCTGCCCCAGTGCCAGCCCCACCGCGTGGGGACAGGAGTGGGTGGCAGTGCCAGGGTTACCTTGGGGGTCACTAGCCCAGGGCTGACACCTACAACCTGGCCACAGGAAGCGCTCAGGAGCCACAGCTTGTCCCTAACGTTTCAGCCAAAAGCCTGGGGACATCCCAGAGGTTCTGCCCCGTCCCCTTTGCACCCTTGTGAGCCTCTCTGCCTCCCCATGGATCCCCAGGAGCCTGGCGCGGGCGGGCGGGTGGTGGGTGCTCGCAGGGATGGGTGCTAAGCCTGTGCTGTTGCTTGTAGGTGCTGGAGTCGGAGGTTTGGGAGCAGGTGAGTGCTGGGACCCCTTTGCACGGCACGTGCGGGACAGGGAGGGGGGCAGCACCCCCAGCAGAGCTGCCTTGCGGCGAGCAGGGGGGCTGCCATGAGGCTGGCCCTGTCCCGCATGGTGTCCCCCCCCTCGGGGGATGCTCGGAGGAAGGACGGCTCTGACCCCTCTCCGCTCACTCTCCCCTAGGACTCGGGGCTGGAGCAAAACCTCTCAAACCAGGTAAGGCGCCTTTCCTTGGCTCTCTCGCCAGCTCCGGCCGTGCCGGTGGCCAGGATATTTCCCAGCCATGTTTTCTCCCACATGGCCATGGGGACCGCCCCCCTCCCCCGACCCTGGGCACCTCCATGGCCAAGCCACGCAGCAACCGGCACTTCCCACCCTGCCACACTAACCCCCGCCAAGCCCCCCTACCCGCAAGGGAGCCTTCCTCCCTCGTCCCCCGCTTCGGCGCTCTGCCCTCCAGCCCCCCCGGACCCCCCGGTCGGGGTGCTTGCTGCCTGCAAACCTGCGCCAAAGCTCCTCGGGAAGGTGCCAAGCCGGGCAGCGCTGGCTCAGCCCTGCCGGGAGCCGGCGCCCATGGGAAGCTGGCAACGCCTCCGCCTGCCTTCGTGGCCGAGCAGCTTTTGCTGGGGCTCCTGCAGCCCACGCTGGGGTTTGTCTGGCCTAGGAATGAAGGGGAGAGAGGGGGCATCACTGGGAGAGAGGGGGCATCACTGGGAGAGAGATGAGATGGTGGCAGGAGGATGCCACCGAGCCTGGGGCACGTTGAGGAGGTGCTGGGCACGGGTGGGAGGTAGTGGGGCAGCAGGGACTGAAAGTGCAGGGGGAAAATCTGGTGCCAGTGGAGATGCCCATGGAAGCCCAGGGAAAGATGTTTTTTTAGATGGAGACCCCGGTCTCCCCTCCCTGCCCGCCCCAGGGGCACCCGCGGTACCCCGGGGCAGGGGCACTCGGCACCCCCGGCCCCCCGAGCCGGCCCGTCTGCGCAGCAGGAGCGCCAGCCCGAGGCGGGGGCCGGCAACCTCCGTTTACTCAGATTTCAGCTCGTGGAAAGAAAAACAAGGCCCTTTATTTCGGCATAATTAAAACCAAACGCGGCGCGGCCGCGAAGCCCCAGCCGGAGCGGTGTCCGCGCCCTGAGCCAAAGGCAGTGGAATTTGCGCCTGGAGGGAGCGAGGGCTGATTAGCCCCAGATGTTGGAAGGCAGCGCTGGCCGGAGCCGGAGGGACTCATTCCTTCAGCCATAAACATTTCGGCTCCGTCCCCTCGTGGCCCGGCGGGGTGGGAGGCGGGCGAGGCAGAAAGGGATGGGATGGGGGACCCGGATGCCGGCGGGCATGTTCGTCACCCGTCCCTGGGGCATCCGCCTGTCCCATGGGGACGGTGCAAGGGGGACGCTCCCACTCCTCTGGCCCTGGCCGTCCCGCCGCCCCCCCCTCTCCCTCACCCCACTTCTCTTTCCAGGGGTCGGAGGCCTCGGGGGACTCGGCCCACTTGGCCTGCAGCCAGGTGAGCACAGACCACCGGCCACCCCCGCTCCGGACTGTCCCCGGAGCAATGTCCCCAGGGACCCACCCTGGGGACAGCAGGTGGCTTGTCCCCATGGGGGTGCTCTCCGTAGCCTGCCTGGTGGGTCCCGTCTGGGCTGGGTGCCCTTCCCAGACCCGAGAGACTGGCTGCCACCAACAGGCAGCCCCGTGGTCCCCCAACATCGTGGCTGGGTGACCCCACGCAGCGATAGGCGAGGAGGGACCTGGGGTCCCCGCGGGGTCTGCAGCAGAGGGACAGTGCCAGCGTGTGTCCTGCCAGCCTGCCCGGGGCCGCAGGGGACCCTGGCATGTGCAGCAGCTGGTGACAGCGCAGGGTGCCCCGGGTGGCGTTGGCACAGCTGGTGACGGGTGGGATGTGGATGGGAGCAGGTATGTGGGGGGGATGCAGGGAGAAGCCGGTGCAGGACGGGGCAGTGCCTGCTAACCATCGCCTTGCCCAGCCTAACGCCAGCCCCCCGGCACCGCCGCGCAGCCCCCCACGGCTCCCCACCCCCTGCGCCCACCGGGGCCGGCGTGGAGGGCAGGACGCCTTCTCGCTGGCTGCTTTTTGGGGATGCTGATGGCGGTGATTCTCCTTCCCGCAGGTGCTGCGGGTCTCTTCCCCGGAGGCGCCTTCCCCGGGGGCGTCTTCCCAGGTGCTGCCTCCGCCGCTGCGCTCAAGGCTGCTGCGAAAGCTGGTGAGTGCCGGGGGTGTCCGAGACAAAGTGGGGGCTCGGGGAGCCCCCGGGGACTCCTGGTGTCCCCTGGGAACCTGGGTTAGGAGACTTTTTCCCCTGGAGCTGGGGGGTGCAAGTGGGAGTTGCCGCTCTCACGGGGATCCTCGCCAATTCGGAGGGACCCCAGCACGTCTTGGTCTGCCGGGAAAGGGGCACTGGCCAAACCTGAGCCCCCAGGAGCAGAGAGCACCGAGCTGCCTGGTCCCTGTGCCCAGGTTCGGGGGACCCATCCTTGATACTGCCTCAGGGTTTCCCCTTCGCCCCCCAAGAGCCGTCCTGAGCTGGCCCCGAGCTTGCCCCTTCCTTTGGCACCGCTCTGGCCACCCGTAACCCAGCAGCGGCCCCTCACACTAGTACACTCCTCTTCCCAATGCCCCCAGGTGCTGGCATTGGTGGCGTGCCAGGAGTCGGTGTTCCTGGTGGCCTCGGGGTCTCCACAGGTAGGAAATACCCCTCGTCCCCAGCGTAGCCCAGCCTTGTCCCCGTGCCTGCCAGGGTGGGCAGGAGCCGGTGCCCGGGGCTCAGGGGTCTCTGCCGCCCGCAGGTGCGGTGGTACCGGGCGGGGTGCAGCCCGGGGTTGGCGCGGCAGGGAAACCCCCCAAAGTACCAGGTAGGTGCGCGGCCCCGAAGCCAGGGGCCGGGGCGGGGAACGGCTCCGGCCGGGCGCTCATCCCTGGCCTTTCTCTCACCCGGCAGGCGCTGGGATTCCTGGAGTTTTCCCGGGCGGCGTGCTCCCCGGCGCAGGTGAGCCAGCAGCACCCCAACCTGCGAAGGGGTCCCCATCCTACCAGCAGCACCCCAGCCTCCGAGAGGGTCCCCGCCTGGTGCCAACACCCCGGGTTGAGTGGCCTTGTGGCCAGCTGCACCCTGGGCATTACGATCTGGCAGAAGGCTGGGGGCAGCACCGTGCTGCCCACAATTCCCTGCCTGCCCCATCGCTGCTGCCTGCGGTTTCCAAACCGTTTCGCTGGGGCCGCGGTGACATTTCCACCGTGCCAAAGGCTGGGGGGACCCGGCGTCTCCGGGGCTCTCGTCCCAAGCTCCGTGAGAGCAGGCGGCATCAGCACCGGGAGAGGAGCTGGCATGGACACGCCGGGGCCGGCTTGCCCAGCCAACAGCGGCGTGGGAAGGAGGGGGAGGTGGCGGTGGCGGGGAGAGGAATTCCTCACTGCAAAGTAATTTGGGGGAGGAAAACTTGTGAAAACAAGATGTTTCGACATTGTCAGAAGGAGAAGTGTGTTGCTGGTCAGGAATGTCTTTTCCATGTCTGAAAACGTGTGAGTTATAATGAAAGACATGCGTAAAAGGGGGGAAAAGGAAAACAAAACAAACCCAAAAAAATAAAACCCCAACACCGAAAACCCAACCCAAATGACTGCAAGGCCAAAGTGCTGCCTGTTGCCCCTGGAGGGTCGGGGCTCAGTGGGCAGGACCCCCCCGGCTCCCGCTTCCCAAAGAGCCCCAGCTTGCATGAAGCCACCGGACACCAGCGGGGCAGGGAGCAGTGCCCGGGCTCGGCTGTACGATGGCGCGGGCTGGTGCTTTGCTGTCACCAGTGGGACCCACTGGTGGGTGCCATGTACCCTGCAGGCACCCTGAGCTTCTGCGTGGGCAGCCCAGCCCCCCCCCTCCAAGCATAGGGAACCCCAGGGCTGGAGCAAACCCTTCCTTGGAGGGTGCTGGGAGGATGGCATGGGGGGGTCCCAGCAAACCCCCAGGGAATGAGGGTACCCTGTCCCAGGGTACGAGGGCTAGTGCTGAGCCAGAGATGGGTGACAAGGATTTGGGAGCTGGGTGCAGGGGGTCTTGGGTACCAGCAACGCCACGATGCCCTACTGTGCTCACCAGCCCCTCTGGTCTCTGACGCAGGTGTCCGCTTCCCCGGCGTAGGAGTGCTGCCCGGGGTACCCACCGGTGCTGGCGTCAAGCCGAAAGTTCCAGGTAGGTCCCCTCGATCTGCTGGGGACAGTGGGGTGGAGGGCGGCTCCAGGGCTGGCTCCAGCTCTGCCCTAATCCCCATCCTGCTGGGGCTGGCTCCGGCCCATCCGTTGGGGTCACAGCCCCACAGGGCGCATGGGCAAGCGAAGCCGACCCCCGGGTGAGCCCACACAGGCTAGTTTGGGTCCCGAGGACCAGCCCCGAGGCTCATGTGGTTGCCTTTGTGTTTCTGTCTAGGAGCAGGAGCCTTCGCAGGAATCCCCGGTGAGTGTTCCATCTCTCTCGCCCGTCCTTCTTTTCCTTCCCAAGCCTGTTCATCACAGCCGTGGCCTCCCCATGCCAGAAGATGCCTCAGGGCTTCCCAAGCCACCCGCTCTCCTTTCTTGGGGTGCCCCGGGGCGCTCCCCTCTCGCAAGGACTGGTGGCAGCCTGGGTGCGGGCTCCAGGTGAGAGTCTGCTGTTGGCTTTGCAGGACTGGGAGGTTTTGGAGGTCAGCAGCCCGGTGTCCCTCTGGGGTATCCCATCAAAGCTCCTAAGCTCCCAGGTAAGCTGCCACAGCCAGCGGGGCTGGGGGTGAAGGACCCCCAGCAGTGCCAGGAGAAGGACCCGCCGTTCCCCAGGGCTGAGCCGTGGTGCCCCCGGGTCCCCTGGACCTGGGAGTGCTGGTGCTGGCCCTGGGACAGGAGGACAGAGCAAGGGGCGCTGGGCAGGTGAGCCCAGCAGCAGCCCTGCCTGTCGCAGCCCCGGGGGCAGCTGCCTGGATGCTGCTGACGGTCTTACCCCCAGCCCATGAGGACGATGATGTACCACTCTCCGGCTGTTGAAAGGTAGGAAAGAGCATGTTCTGGGGACATGCTTTGGGTCAGGCCACCCTGGGCTGTCCCTGCCAGCTCCTCCTGGCATGGGGGGCAGCCCTTGCAGGGACCGTCTGCTTTCTGTGGCTCCTGCGTTGTGCCGGGCGCCGCTGAGCATTCGCTTGGGCCAAATGTCCCGGGTCAAGGAGCTCTAGCCAAGGCCACCGACGGCAGGCAGGTGGTGGGGATGGGGCTCCAGGCAGGTCTCCCTCCCCACTGCCTGCCTAGACGAGGCTCAGCCCCAGCCCAGGGAAGCCCGGGGGTGCTCAGCACCCCTTTCCCAGGCTGGGCTGCTCCAGGGACCTCCATCTCCCAGCCCTGTGCCGGGTGCCAGCTTTGCCCGTCCCCAGCTGGCCATACTCACACAGGGACAGTGGCAGGACGGGCAGTGCCAGGCGGCCAGTACAGAGTGCTACCCTCCAAGGGCCACGCTGCCAGCTTGCTGGTCCCAAGAGCATCCCCGAGGAGGAGGGCAGCCACGTCCTGCTGGGGACCCGCATCCCTGGGGTGCTGGGGAGCGAGTAGATCCAGGGGCATTTTCCCACTCACCAAAACAAGTTGCTGCAGGCAGAAAAGGCTTGGCGGGGGGAGCCCACCCCCGGGGAGCAGGTCCCAGCCCGGCACGGGCGCCAGCCCCGGCAGCGCTGCCAGCTTCCCCCCACCGGGGCCCGTCGCCACAAACGGCGGCAGAAATACTTGGCCCGCTCCGGCTTCCTCCCGCGGAGGCAGAGTTACGCTCGTTAGGGTGACTCGGCCCCGCCGCCATCGGATACCGTCTGGCCTCCCGGCCGCAGCCCGGCCCCAGGCCGCCTTTCATGGGGTGCCCGGTGCGGCGAGCACAGCGCTGGCGCATGGCGTGGCCGTGCCTGGCTCCGTCCCGCCGCGGCCCCGCCAGTGGCCCGCAGCCCGGACGGGACGCCGCTGCCGGCTGACCCGCTTTATGGGGAGCCTTCGTTAAATAAATCAGGGGAGAACTCCCATCCCCTTGGCCTGGGAGCCCCGTTGGTGCATCACACCTCTTGTGGGGACCAGCAGGACAGTGGTGGTGTCCCCAGCTGCATGACACCCTGGTCCTTCGCGGGAAGCTGGGTGATGCCCGTTTGTCACCTCTGAGGGCTTGGGGCCAGCAGCGTGGGGACACACTGGGCCGGCCGTCGAGGCTCTCGCTTTGATGCTGTGGATGGACTGAGGGGCTGCCCCGCATCCCCGCGTCCCCTGCACAGTCCCAGCTGCAGTAGGTCCGGGTTGAGAGGGGATGAGGGGACAGCGGGGAAAATAACATTTTCAGTGGAAAGTCTCCTTTTTGGATGATTGGCTCAAAAAACCCTAGCCAGCTCCCGCCCTCTGCTGTCCCCGCTCAGGAGGTGGCCCCAGGGCCACCCCGCTCGCTGGGGGCTCAGCCTGAGGCTGTGGCTGAAATCAGGGTCCCACCCGATGCCACAGGGATGGGGACTGCTCCCCAGTACCTGGCCGCACCGGGGTGGCGTCGGTCTGGCTTTCAGGGTGCCCATCGGCCCTGAGCCCCACTAACGGTGCTGATGGCATCCCGGCGCCGGCCAGGATGGGTGCACCCAGCCCCGGGCTGGGGCTGCTCTTGCATCCAGCTGGGGGTGGTGGGGAGCTGGGCTTGGACCCGGCGAAACCCTCAGAGACCCATGGGCTTGGACTCTTGAACCTTGGTGTCACCTCCATGTGTGTCACCCAGTGCCAGACCCTTCCGCAGCGTTGCGGGGGGTGAGGGGAGGAGCTGATGGAGTGCCCCAGGATGGGCATGGGGGGGTCCCTAAGGTGGGGGATACCCAGTGCAGGTCATGGCTGTCGCAGCCTGGAAAGCCTCTGTGTTCCACAATGCTGTGCTGGCGCGGGACACGATGGGACAGCCCGCAGGGCAGAGGGAAATCTGGTCCCCACATGCTGGCTGGCGGGAGGGGACGGCGTCCCGCGCTCAAGGACTTGCTTTGCCATGAGCAATCCCGTCCTGGCTGCAGGCAGCCGCATCCCCGCCCTGCCCGCGTGGGTGAGACACCCTCCACCCGGCGTGCTGCTGGAGGTGTCCCCGTGGGGGATGTGGCAGCCCGTCACCCCTCCTCAGGCCGCTGCCAGCGGTGATGGGAGCTCGGTGCTGCCAGCTCCCAAGCGCACAGTCCCCGCCGAGTCACGGGCATCCCCGCGCCGTCCCGAGCGGTGAGATCTTGCTCTTTCGCAAGGAGACATTTCCCCGGCCGCGATGTTCCCGCTCGTAATCCCTCCCTGTCCCTTTGCGCCGACCTCCTAATGAGGTCACGTTTCAGTGGAGGCTCCCAAGCCCTGATTCCAATTAAAACCTTTCATTTGGAGCTGGCTGCGGCGCAGCCATCTGGGTACAGCTCTCGCCGCGGGGCTCCCGGGGGACCCCCCGCCGAAGCGGGGTCACGGGAGGCTCCTGCAAAACCGGCTTCAGGCGCTGCAGCCCTCGCCGCGGGGCTGAGAGCGAGCGGCTCTTTTTGGAGCCGCTGCTTCCAAGGTGATGGAGAAGAGCGTCTCCTGGCCTGGCTCCGTCATGGGGGGTTGTATCCCGGAGGATTTAGTATCCCAATGGAAGGAGCCCCGAGGGCTGGTGCCACACAGCCGGCTGGCAGAGAGGGGCTACACCGCGGGGCAGAGGGGGCACGGCCACCGGCAGCCAGGTGCTAACCCGCCACCTTCTCTCCTCTCCAGGTGGCTATGGATTGCCCTACAGCACTGGTAAGCTGCCCTACGGTGAGTGCTCGTAGCCCTTGCTCCGCGGTCGTAGCTCCTCGCGGCTCTGCCGGCTGCCACTGTGGCCTCGTGGCCACCAAGGCCCGGGGCGGCGTGAAGGGCATCCCACTCCCAGGGCGAGGTGGCCCCTCAGGGGACATGTGCCTTGCCCTGCCCATGGAGGCTGTGGACCCGGCTGGCAGCAGCCCGGCTCTCCTGGCGTCCCGCAGCGCCAGGGCCGGGAGGTGTTAATCCGCAGGCACGCGGCGGCTCCGGCAGCGGTCGGCTGGCTGGCTGCCTCTCCGCTAGGACACGTCCTGAGCCGCGGCCAGCTGCAGGAAGGGGTGTTTGAACTGGCATCTCGACTGGGGGGATGCTGGCTCCGGCATCCCCCCCTACATCCCTGGACACCGGCAGGGGGAGATCCTCTGGGCCGAGGGAGCTGCTCCATCTGCCTCGTCCCCCTTCCTGGGGCCGGTGCCTGACCTGGCTTTGCCTTTCTGTTTGTGATTGCAGGCTTCGGGCCCGGCGGGATAGGAGCCGGCATCGGGGTAGGAGGAAAGGCAGGGTACCCCACCGGGACAGGTACGCTCCCTTCCCAGGCAGCTGCAGGGTGGGCGACTGGCAGGGGCATGGCAGGGAGACCGGGCATCCCAGTCACTTTGCCAGTCCTTGGATGGGATGTTGGGCACTGCCAGGCTGTCTGGTGGCCCCAGGGTGGCAGTGTCACCCCAGGGACAGCCTGGAGGGGTGCGTCACCTCCCAAAGGAGAGCGGGGTGGATGCTGACAGGAGGGGCGCGTCCCCAGGGTCCCTGCGGGATGGGGGAGCTGAGGTGGGAATGGTCTCGGGACCTGCCCATGTCCTTCCCCAGGAGTCGGAGCACAGGCGGCGGCAGCGAAAGCAGCAGCTAAACTTGGTGAGTTGCCCTCTGCGGCCACATCCATCTCCCCAGTGGGGCAGCTGCTCCCCCCTCCCTCCCGGCCGCAGGGCGTGGGATACTGGTTGTGTCCCTGCATCACCGAGCTGACGGTCCCCTTCTCCCCTGTGGCAGGAGCCGGTGTCCTGCCCGGGGCTGGCGTCATCCCGGGGGTTGGTGGAGTGGTACCCGGTGTCGGCGTTGTCCCAGGAGCCGGAGGTGAGGCGATGGCAGGGCTCGGCGCTGGGGCTCGGGGAGGGTCACGTCCCCCCATCCCGCGCCCCTGACTCTCTCCCGCTACCTCGGCAGTCGGAGGGCCGGCAGCGGCGGCGGCAGCGGCGAAGGCAGCGGCGAAGGCAGGAGCTTTCGGTGAGTTCCCCGCCGTCTCGGACAGATCCGGCAGCTGCCCGCGGGGCCGGGCTCACTCTCGGGGTGTGGAAGAGCTGTGTGTTGATGCTGGGGCTGTCTGGCTTCACTGGCTGCCCCACCACCCCCTGCCCTACCTCCTGGGGGGCTCTCCCAGCCCCCTGCCCCGGCTCCAGCGGCTGCTTGCCGAAGCCTGGGGCGAGGTGAAGCCACTCTGCTGAGCCAGCGGCTTCGGCGGGTGGAAGGGCAGCAAGGTGCAAAACCTCCCCCAGGGCTGCGGAGGGGCTTTACCCTCCTGGGGGCAGCTTCCAGCAGCCTCCGGGGAGAGCCGGGCTCAGGCACAGCAAAGCAAAAAGCAGCTTTTTCGGCGGTGGCTGGGGGCTGGCTGGCCACCTCGCGATGCAGCAGCCCGACACGGCGCAGCACGTCCCCATCACGCATGGTTTCTCCATGAGAGATGTGGTTTTGCTGTGCTGGGCTCCGGCGGGGTCTCCGGGGAGGCGGTGTCTGTAATGAGCCGTCATTCGTTAGCGAAGGGATGCGCTTGGTGACGCCGGTCTCGTGTTCGCCGCTCCCCTCGCCGGCTGTTTTGCTGGAGAAAAGCGGGTAGCAAACAACTGCTCCCTGGAGCGTCCAGAGGAAACGCGTCAGCCCTGGGAGCAGCTGGGATTTACAACCACGGCCTTGGGGGGCCTCGGGGGTCCCCAAGCTCCTGGGTGGCCGGGTGCGCATTGGGTGTAGGGAGCTGAGAATCCCGATCCTGGGCCCATCCCAGGTCCCTTGAGCAGCTGGTCTGGGAGGTGCGGAGAGCCCACCTCAAGCCCCCTGACACCGGGAGAGACCACGTCAGTGTCGCCACCAGAGGCAGGGGGTGTTTTGCGGGGGGGTCTGACTGCTTTGCTTCCCTCCAGGTCCAGGCCTCGTGCCCGGCGTTGGTGGCGTCCCAGGCCTGGTGCCTGGCGTTGCTGGTGTTCCCGGCTTGGTGCCCGGTGTCGGCGGTGTCCCCGGGGTAGCAGGTGATTGTTGCAGGAGCCCTGTCCCCACCACCCGGCTCCGCGGGGAGCGCAGGAGCTGGTGGCTGAGGGTCCCTCTTTCCCTTGTCCCCAGGAGTCGGGGCACCGGCAGCGGCAGCAAAGGCAGCAGCAAAGGCAGCTAAGTACGGTACGTGCTGCGCCGTGCAAGGAGCTCCCCGCAGCTCCCCGGGGACCCCTCCTCACCCTCTCCTCCCGTGGCGCTCGGGGTGCCCCCAGGCAGGCGGGTGTCCCCTGGGGGTCGCTCCTGATGGCTCGTTACTGGGGAGCATCCCAGGTCGGGATGCGCCCAGCCCAGCCCCTCACTGCTGCGTCCAGGCTTGCCTTCACCCCCAGGGCAGGACCTTCTCCCTCTCTGGGGTCTCTGCAGGCTGTTTCACGGGGGTGAATGGACCGAACTCGTGTCTTTGGACCTTGTCTGAATTCTTGAGTTTGGTACCGAATCCATTTTTCCAGCAGCAGACCTGACCCGGGGTCTGGTGCCCGTGGGCTCAGCCTCGCTGCCTGGGTGGGACCCCTGCCCGCGGTCACCACCTTCCAAAAACCTGCGGGGATCCAGCAAGTGCATCCCACTTGGTCTAGCAAGACCCAGGTGCCCAACAGGCATAACCACCCCCAAGGGAGCTCCGGCGAGGAGGAGCGCGGAGGGGACGAGGGACATGGCCAAGCAGCAGGGAAGCTGGGAGCCCGGGCGCAGAGAGGAGGCAGAAGTGGCCCCAGGGCTCCACTCAGTGCTGGGGGATCCATGTCCTGCTCCAAAAGGCAGTGCCAGAGGTTACATGGCCAGGTCCCAGGACCTTCTCCTGCATCATCACTGTGGAGCCCTGGGAGTCCCCTGGGGGCAGCCATGCTCGATGGCAGCTTTCCTTTGAGGGATAAACCGTTGCCGGCCATTTCTACCATTTCTCTTCCACATCGTGTCAAAAAAAATGCCACCCAACGTGCCCAGGGAAGGATGGGATTTAGGGAGAAATTTGGCAGTGACAAGTTAATGTGCTCTGTGCTGGGGTGCCAGGCACCTACTGAGCAGGGGGCCATGAGGACAACGCCTCTGGCACTCAGCCCTTCCAGAAGTGACATGATGCTTGTCCCTGTGGCACTGAGTGCCAGCGGGTCAAGGCTGTCACTGCCCTGGGGCCCTTCTTAGTCTGGCCAGTGCCCAGGGCACCCAGCCCTTCCAGGCAGCTACTGGGGACCACCAGTGGTCCAACTTCACCGCTGTGGCCTGTTGGCTGCAAGGCTTGATGCTCCCATGATGAGGACCATCGGGAGCTCCCCGTGATGATGAGGATCATCATGGTCCTGCGTGCTGGTGACTTCCCAGCCTCTCTTTTACAACAGCAGATTTACCATCCTCGCTGGGGCCACCCGGGAGACACGGGACCAGTCCCTCCCTGTGCATCTCTCCTGGGACAAGGCGGTGGGGTGCTCTCTCCTCACCGCAGCGTGATGACGAGAGCAGAAACGGTCCCACCTTTCCACTGTTGCTGCAATGAGATCTAACTTCCCTCTTGTTGCCTGCAGGAGTTGGTGTTGGCGTTCCCGGCGTTCCCGGCGTTCCCGGCGTTCCTGGTGTTCCTGGCGTTCCCGGCGTCCCTGGCGTTCCTGGTGTTCCTGGCGTTCCCAGTGTTCCCGGTGTCCCTGGCGTTCCTGGCGTGGCTGGGGTTCCTGGTGTGGTGCCCGGTGTTGGAGGTGAGTAGATGGGCTGGCACAAGCCGACGGGGTGATGCTGGCCTCGCCGGTGCCCTGACTCTCTCCCTTCTGTCCCTGCAGTGGGTGTCCCAGATGCCGCGGCGGCCGCGGCAAAGGCTGCAGCGAAAGCTGCGGCAATCGGTGAGTCACCATCATCCTTTCGCAGGGAGGGATGCTTGCAGATGTGGGTGGGGGACACCCCTGGTGCTGTGGATGGTGGGGAGGTCGGCGGGACCCCTGCCTATGGAGCCTGCCTGCTCGGCCACATCCCTGAACCTCTGCAGGGCGCGTGCCCGGTATCGGCGTGCCCGGAGTTGGCGTGCCTGGTGTCGGTGTGCCCGGTGTCGGTGTGCCTGGAGTTGGTGTGCCCGGAGTTGGTGTGCCCGGAGTCGGCGTGCCCGGTCTGGTGCCCGGTGCCATACCAGGTGAGGTGGTGTCTAAGGGATGCTCAAGACATCCCCAATGGTGCCGGCTGAGGGGTGCCAGTGTGGCCACCATGGCCCATTGCTGCCCCTCACTGTCCCCCTCTCCCCCAGGAGTTGGAGTTCCAGGGGCCGCTGCTGCTGCCAAAGCAGCTGCCAAAGCAGCTAAGTATGGTAAGCTGGAATCTCTCCGGGGTTATCCCACATGTCCTGTCTCCTGCCGTCTCCCCACCCCAGGCCGCTCCCCTTATTGGGGCTGAGGCTCGGCACTGCACAGGGTCCCTGTGGGTCAGGGTGAGGGATGAGCTCTCCGCAGGACTGTACGAGGGATGGGGACTTGGCTGTCAGGGGGTGCTCTGCAGAGCTGGTCTGCATGGAGGGTCCTAGGTTTACCATCCATACACCTTCTCATGCATTAATCCATCCACTCATCCTTCTACCCACCCATCCACACAACCAGCCAGCTAGCCATCCACCTCAGTATCCGTCTGTCCACTTGGCTGTCCATCCATCTGCACCTCCATCCAACCATCCATCCATCCATCCATCCAGCCAGCCAGCCAGCCAGCCAGCCACCCATCCACCCCAGCATCTACCCACCCCACTGCTTATCCATCCATCCATCCATCCATCCATCCATCTGCCCACCCCAGCCTGCCGTGCTTTTTCAGACGGCTCCTTCCACCACCCCTCTTCCTGGACTGAAGCTCCAATCCTTCCCTCTCTCCTTGCAGGAGTAGGTGGCCTGGCTCCTGGCGTGGGTGGCCTTGCTCCTGGCGTGGGTGCCCTTGCTCCTGGAGTGGGTGCCCTGGCCCCCGGCGTTGGAGGTGTCCCAGGTGAGGAGGAGAAAGGCAGGTGGTGGTGGCAGCCTGGCTGGTGCGGGGGCAGGTCTGGGACAGGACAGGCGTGAGGAAGACCTCGGTGGTCTCCATCAACTCATGGCCATCCCTTGGGAGATGCTGACAAGGCGGGAGGGATGGGCTCTGCCCAGCATTGCTGGAGAGGACCCCCCCGGGGGACACTGACCCCTTCTTGCTGTCTCTGCTCAGGGGTCGGAGCTCCAGCCGCAGCAGCAAAAGCAGCAGCGAAGGCAGCCAAATTCGGTGAGTTGGATGGAGAAGCCCATTGCTCATGGCTCAGCCCGCAGCAGGCAGCCCTGCCCACCCAGTGGGCATCTGGGGTGTCCCCAGTAGCCCTGCTGCGGCACAGACTGGTCCAGGGGGAGCTGGGGGCTCCAGGGGTGGGCATCCCACTCCGGGCACATCATCCCCTGGGTGTATGGGGATCACACGGGGGTCACCCCCGCGCTGCCTCACCCCCTCTCTCCGCAGGTGCTGGGGTCGGCGGGGTGCCAGGCGCGGTGCCCGGCGTCGCAGGAGTGCCAGGAGTGACGCCCGGCGTCGGTGTTGTGCCTGGGGTGGTGCCGGGCGTGGGGGTACCCGGTACTGGCATCCTTCCTGGGGCAGGTACGTGCTTCGTCACACCCCGGTCGGGGATGCACCTGGGGACAGCAGTGGCCGGGGATGCTACAAGCCACCAAGCTACATGGAGGGGTGGCAGAGGGGGATGCAGGCAGGGTGGGGGACAGTGGCACATGGGAGGGGTGCAGGGGTGACCGGCCTAACCATGGTGTCCTTGTTCCTTTTGCAGGCATCCCCCAAGTAGGGGTGCAACCTGGTGCTAAACCTCCCAAATTCGGTACGTATTTCTGCCGCCCTGCCCCAGGTCTACCTTGGACCACTACTTGGCACCCTCCTTGTGTGGCCATTTGGGTGCTGGCCTCATTTCGTGTCCCCTGTGTGCCCCCTGGTGCCTCGGCAGAGGGTGGCCCAGGCATGGGAGGTGGTGTGTTGTCACTCATGGGTGCAAAGTGCCACCCGTGCCCCCTCCCCTGGACTTGCTGGGGACATTTTTCTCCTGCTCTGCATTGCCTGCAGCAATGCGTCATGCAAGGGGTGACCCCCCCCGCTAGGTCTTCTTGCTCTGGGTGCTGTGAGATGGGTGCTGGGGACACCTAGGAGGGGTGTCAGGGCCACCCCAGTGGGTCGAGCACTGGCTGGGGTGACCGATCTGCGAGTGCTGGGCTGCAGGGGGGACTGGGGCTAATGGTTTCTCTCTGGCAGGCGTTCCCGGGGCTGGAGTCCCAGGGATCGGCGGCATCCCAGGTAGGTGCTGGCAGGAGCTGAGCCCAGGCAGCGGGATGCACGGGCAGAGGGATGCTCCCCCAGAGGGATGCGGGCAGAGGGATGCTCCCCCAGGGCATGGGGGAGTGGGGCTGCCCGAGGAAGGACGGGCACACGTGGGGCTGGGCGAGGAGCGGATCAGACACTGCCCATCCCCACTGGTGCTCACCCGGGGTCCCCGTCATAGGTGGCCTCGGAGTCGGTGGCCTCGGAGTTGGTGGCCTTGGAGTTGGTGGGCTCGGTGCTGGTGAGTGATGCTGGTCCCTGGCATCGGGGGTCCCCAGGGCTGGGATGAGGGGAGCGGAGCGGCAGCGGCATGCTGGCAGAGCGCCGAAAAGGAAAGGGGATGTATGGGATGCAGGGTCACTTTTGTCCCCTCCCGGTCCCGTGGCACGGTCCCACCCCACACTGTCACCATGCCCTGTGCCCCTTCCTGTGTCTGCCTCCTACCCTGCTCCCGGGGTGCCATCGGAAAGGAATGCCATCCCTGAGCAGGTACGGGGGGCCATGGCACCACCATGGGGAGACGCAGGTCCCCATGCCGTGGGGACAGGGGACGGTACTGTATCATGTCCCCAACATGCAGAGATGCAGGTCCCTGCCTGGGGACCCTCTGGGCTTATGGCAGGGTCTGGCTGCAGCCCCCGGGGCAGGGAGCCCCAGCGGGGGCTGCGCTGACACCCCTCTCTGACACAGGGCTCTTGTATCCAGGAGCTGTTGGGAAACCTCCCAAGCCAGGTAAGGAAGAGGGGCTGCTCCAGGCGGGGGGGCTGGAGGGGTGACCCCCATCCCTGTCCCCTTCCCCGTCCCTGTCCCCATGCTCCCCACCCTCACCAGGACTCTCCCATCCTGCAGGTTTTGGTGTTGGGGGGCTGCAGCCAGGTGAGTGCCGCGGTTTGGGGCTGGGGTGGGAGCGTGTCCCCTACCACACCACGCTTGTCACTGCTTGCTGTCCCCACCCTGCTATTGTCCTCCACCGGGCACGCCACTGCCCGGGAGAGCACCTTGAAGCCATGCGGGTGCTGTGGTGGGGACAGGGGCTTTTGCAGCCGCTCATGTCCCTGCGGTGAGCCAGGGCGTCCCCAGCCAGGCAGGGTTGGGGTGGCACTGCTGTCACAGGCTGTCACCGGCTGTTGCTTTTTCCCCAGGGGCTGGAGTTCCCGGCTTTGGCGTGTCACCGATATTTCCAGGTACCATCCCCAGCCCGACGCCTTGGCACGCATCCGGGGCACATCTCGGTGGCCGGCCGGCTCACGGGGACACGCACGGCCTGTGGAGCGCGGGGACATGGCCACGGCATGGGGGAGGGACCCGGGGGGACCGGGCTGAGCCGGGGGCGGGTGGGGGTCTCAGTGGGGGGGGGGGGGGGCGGTGAGGGGGTGTGCGGGGCAGAGCAATGTGGGTGCCCCGGGGGGGGTGCTGAGGGCTTCGCTCTCCTTTCAGGTGGGGTCGCCGGCCAGCTGGGATTCGGTGGTGAGTGTCCATCCCCCCAGTGGGGCATTTTTAGGGTGGGGGCGGGAGGGTGCATATCCCCCCCCCCCCCTGCACCCATCAGCCGAGCGGGGTGGGGGTCCCGCTCACCCCGCTCTGCCTCCTCCCCTCCCCCCCCGCAGGGAAGCCCCCCAAGACCTTCGGAGGAGCCCTCGGTGCCCTGGGCTTCAGAGGTGAGCGCTGCTGGGTGACACCCCCCCCCCCCCCCCCGCCGCCAGCTCCTGCCTCCCCCTGCCCTCCTCCCAGCCACCCCCCCCCGCCCCGCGGGGGTCTGGGGGTGCAGGATGGGGGGGGGGAGCTCACCCTCTGCATCCCCCCCCTTTCCTCAGGTGGCGTGGGCTGCGCACAAGGGAAGTACTGCGGGAGGAAGCGGAAGTAACCGCCCGCCGTCACTGATGACCTCATGAACTTTGGTGCTACTGCATGGTCCAGAATGTAAATCCCAAGCAAAGCTGAGACAACCCCCCCTCCCCCCCCCCCCAGCCCCTTCCCCAAAAATCCGGACACCCCACCCCCACCCCCCACCCCTTTCTTCATGCCGGGGCCATCCCCGGTCCCACGGTCCCAGGGGGGACCCCACGCCTCCGGCAGGGCCCGTCCCCATCCAACCCCTCCGTCCCGGCAGGGAGCGCGGAATAAACTGCGGGGAGCAGCCGTCCCCCTTGGTGCTATCGCTCCCTGCGGGATTTGGGGGAGGGGGAGGGCGGGGGCGTGTGTCTTGGGGTGTCACCCCCCCCCCCGCCCCAGCCCCAGAGCTGACCCCACGGCGGGGGGTGGGGGGGCGGGTAGGGCAGGATGAGGGGCACCCCACGTCGGAGGGAGGGAGGGAAGGGGGTCCCGGTGGCGGAGGGGCTGCATGGGGGGGGATGTCGCCGTCGCCCTGGGGGCCCCCCCCCACAGTCCCTGCGCTCCCCCCGGCCCAGGGGGGGCCGTGGGTGGGAGGGGCTCGGTCCCTTCATGTTACTCACTTTGCTATAACTGGGTGGGACGCCCTATACAGAGGGACTCGCTTCCGACAGACTAATAAAGGACAAGTTTTTAAAGGACTCTGGCTCTGTCCCGTCTCCCTGTCCCACTCCCCGTGGTGGTGGTGGTGGTGACAGGTGTCACTGTCCTGTTGCCTTGTGCCCGTGGCTCTACCCAAGCCTGGGGACGTACCGTATCCTTGCTCCCAGGATGCCCTTTGCCCCACTTCCCTGTGTGCAGGGACAGCCTGAGGACCCGGGGGGGTGCCCGTGCCATGTCCCACAGTGACAGCCCAGGGACCCAAGGGGATGTCTGTGCCCTGTCCCCCAGTGACAGCATGGGGGATAAGGGGGACATGCATGCCCTGTCCCGTGGTGACAGCGTAGGGACCCAGGAGGAGGTCCATGCCCTGTCCCGTGGTGATGGCCTGGGGCTGCAGGGAGATGTCCATGCCCCAGCCCACGGT
Organism: Sterna hirundo; assembly: GCA_009819605.1. Taxonomy (NCBI): domain Eukaryota; kingdom Metazoa; phylum Chordata; class Aves; order Charadriiformes; family Laridae; genus Sterna; species Sterna hirundo. The sequence goes on along the minus strand of CM020450.1, from coordinate 12,080,484 downwards.
GACAACCTGAGGACCAAGAGGGGTACCTATGCCCTGCTCTTGGGGACAGCCCAGGGGACGAGGGATACATCCGTGTGCTGTCCCACGGCAACAGCCCGGGGCATAAGCGGGACATCCATGCAGTGCCCCATGGTGACAAACCAAGGGATGATGGGGATGTCCATGCCCTGTCCCACAGTGGCAGCCCAAGGACCCAGTGGGACATCTGTGACCTGACTGATGGTGACAGCCCAGGGGATGATGGGAACACCCATGCCCTGCCCATGGTGACAGCCCAGGGTAGCTGGGGACACCTGCATCCTGCCTACGGCTATGGCCAGGAGTAGATGGGGACACTCCCGCCCTGCCAACAATGGCACCAGGTGTAGATGGGGACACCCACGCCCTGTCCACGGCGACACCCAGGGTAGATGGGGACACCTGTGTCCTGCCCATGGTGACACCAGGGTGCCTGGGGACACCCGTGCCATCCTCACAGCGACAGCCCAGGGTGGTGGGGGACATCCATGCCCTGCCCACGGTGACAGACCGGCTTAGTTGGGGACACCCGCCCCTGTCCACAGCGACACCTGTGTTGTACCCACAGTGACACCTGGGGTGGTTGGGGACCCCTGTGCTGTCCCCACAATGATACCTGGGGTGGCTGGGGACACCCATGTGCTCCCCATGGTGACACCCAGAGTAGCTGGGGATACTGGTGTCCTGCCCACAGAGACACTGGGGTGGTGGGGGACACCCATGTGCTCCCCACGGTGACAACAGGGTGGTTGGGGACACCCGTGTGCTCCCCATGGTGACACACAGAGTAGCTGGAGATACTCGTGTCCTGCCCATGGGGACAACAGGGTGGTGGGGGGGACACTCGTGTGCTCCCGACGGTGACACACAGAGTAGTTGGAGATACTCGTGTCCTGCCCATGGGGACAACAGGGTGGTGGGGGGGACACTCGTGTGCTCCCGACGGTGACACACAGAGTAGTTGGAGATACTCGTGTCCTGCCCACGGCAACACTGGGGTGGTCGGGGACACCCATGTGCTCCCGACGGTGACACACAGAGTAGCTGGGGATACTTGTGTCCTGCCCATGGGGATGACGGAGTGGCTGGGGACACAGTGACAATAGGGTGGTGGGGGACACCCACGTGCTCCCGACGGTGACACCCAGGGTGGTTGGGGATGCCCGTGTTGTCCCCGTGGTGACAATGGGGTGGCTGGGGACACCCGTGTGCTCCCCACAGCGACACCCAGAGTAGCTGGGGATACTCGTGTCCTGCCCACGGGGACAACAGGGTGGTGGGGGGGACACTCGTGTGCTCCCGACGGTGACACACAGAGTAGCTGGGGATACTTGTATCCTGCCCACGGGGATGATGGAGTGGCTGGGGACACCTGTGTGCTCCCCATGGTGACAACAGGGTGGTTGGGGACACCCGTGTGCTCCCCATGGCAACACCCAGAGTAGTTGGGGATACTTGTGTCCTGCCCACGGGGACAACAGGGTGGTTGGGGACACCCGTGTGCTCCCCATGGTGACAATGGAGTGGCTGGGAACACCCGTGTGCAGTGACAACAGGGTGGTTGGGGACACCCGTGTGCTCCCCACGGCAACACCCAGAGTAGTTGGGGATACTTGTGTCCTGCCCACGGAGACAACAGGGTGGTGGGGGACACCCACATGCTCCCGACAGTGACACCCAGGGTGGTTGGGGACGCCCGTGTTGTCCCTGCGGTGACAATGGGGTGGCTGGGGACACCCGTGTGCTCCCCACGGTGACACCCAGAGTAGCTGGGGATACTCGTGTCCTGCCCACGGGGACAACAGGGTGGTGGGGGACACCCGTGTGCCCCCCATGGTGACACCCAGGGTGGCTGGGGACCCCCGTGCCGTCCCCACGGCGACAGCGGGCTGTCGGGGGACACCCCTACTCCGTCCCCGCGGCCCCGCCCTCCCCCCCCGGAGCCCCGCCCCCGGCCCCGCCCCCGGCCGCGCGCCGGCGCCCTGCTCGCGCCGGGCCGTCGCCGCGCGCCGGCGGAGCCGCAGCGGCAGGGCCGGGCCGGGCCGGGCCGGGCTCGGTGGGGGGGGGGACCGGGGCCTGGCGCGGGGAGCGGGGCGGGGACAGGGCCTGGCGCGGCGCCGGGCAGCGCGGCTGCATGAGGTTGATGCTGCTGTGCTGCACCTGGAGGGACGAGCCTATGGGAGAGGACGAAGGTGCGTTACCCACCCCCCCCTCCTCCGTGCGTGTGTTTGTGTGTCCCCCCCCCCCCCGCCCCCTTCTTCGCCTGACTCAGCGCTTCCGCCGCCGCTGGGGCCCTGCGACCCTCCCCCGGCTCACCCGCGCCCCCCGGCCGGCCTGCAGCCCCTCTGCACACCCCGCATCCTCCCCGCAGCCCCAAATCCCCCCCTGCACCCGCATCCTGCCTGCATCCTTCCCGCACCCCTTGTGCACCCTTACAACCCCCCCCTGCACCCCTACATCCTCCTCTGTGCCCCCCAGCCAGCCTGCAGCCCCCCCCGCACCCCTACATCCACCCCCACATCACCCCTTGCACCCTTACATCCCCCCTGCACCCCTACATCCCCCTCTGCGCCCCCCAGCCAGCCTGCAGCCCCCCCGCATCCCCCCCTGCACCCCTACATCCCCCACACATCCTCCCCTGCACCCCCACATTCCCCCCTGCACCCTTACATCCCCCCCCTGCACCTTTACATCTCCCCTGCACCCTCATCCTGCCTGCATCCTTCCCACATCTCCCCCTGAACCCCTACATGCTCCTCTGCACCCCCCATCCAGCTTGTATCCCCCCCACATCCCCCCCCCCCGGCACTCCCCAGCCAGCCAGCATCCCCCCCCTGCACCCCCACGTCACCCCTTGCACCCCTCATCCAGCTCACATCACCCCCTGCATCCCCCACTGCACCCTCCTTCCAGCCTGCATCCCTGTTGCACCCCCACATCTCCCCCTGCACCCCCTGTCCAGCCTGCGTCTCCTCCCTGCAGCCCCCACTGCATCCCCCCCCACTCCACATCCAGCCTGCATCCCCCCTGCGCCCCCACATCTCCCCTGCAGCCCTCATCCAGCCCACATCACCCCCTGCATCTCCCCTGCACCCCCAGTCTCCCCCTGCACCCCCTGTTCAGCTTGCATCCCCCTACATCCCCCCCTCACTGCCATCCAGCCTGCATCCCCCCTGCACCCCCAAATCTCCTCCTATACCCCCTGTCCTGCCCGTATCCCTGCCCGCACCCTCCCTGCCACCCCCACATCCCCCCCTGCACCCCCATCCAGCCCGCATCCTTGCCTGCACCCCCACATCCCTCCCTGCACCCCCTGTCTAGCTTGCGTCCCCTCCTGCCTCCCTACCTGTGCTCCACATCCAGCCTGCATCCCCCCTGCACCCCCACATCGCTCCTGCACCCCCATCAAGCTCACGTCACCCCCTGCATCCCTTCTGCGCCCCCCTTCCAGCCTGCATCTCCCCTGCACCCCCAATCTCCCCCTGCACCCCCTGTTCAGCTTGCATCCCCCCTACATCCCGCCCCTGCACTGCCATCCAGCCTGCATCCCCCCTGCACCCCCAAATCTCCTCCTATACCCCCTGTCCTGCCCGTATCCCTGCCTGCACCCTCCCTGCCACCCCCAAATCTCCCCCTGCACCCCTGTCCAGCCTGTATCCCTGCCTGCACCCCCACATCCCCCCCTGCACCCCCTGTCTAGATTGCATCCCCTCCTGCATCCCCCCTGCACCCCTCAGTCTCCCCCTACACCTCCCATCCAGCCTGCATCTCCCCCTGCACCCCCACATCCCCCTTCTGCACCCCCCACGCTCCCACATCTCCCCCCGCACCCCCGCCGTCCCCCTGCTGCACCCCATCTGGCCTGCAGCCCCTCTGCGCCCCCGTCCAGCCCGCATCCCTGCCTGCACCCCCACATCCCCCCCTGCACCCCCTGTCTAGCTGGCATCCCCTCCTGCCTCCCTGCCTGCACCCCACGAACACCCGCACATCCCTCCCTGCACCCCGATATCCCCCACATCCCCCCCCATCCCTCCTGCCTCCTTCCCTGCACCCCCACATCCCTACTGTGCCTCCCACCCACTCTGCACCCCCGGACCCCTCATCCCTCCCTGCACCCCCCGGACCTCTGCAGCCACCCTGCGTCCCTCGCCTTCCTCCCTGCAACCCCCGTATCCCCCCGCTGCACCCCCTGCGTGCCCTGGCACCCCTTTCCGTCCCGCAGTCCCCCATCCAAAACTCATCCTGCACCCCTCCATGCCCCCTGCGTCCCCCAGCACCCATCCTGCACCCCTCTGTGTCCCTGCACTGCTCCTGGACTCCATCCGTGCTGCATCTCCCAGCACCTTCTGTGTCCCAGCGCCCATCCTGCACCCCTCTGCGTCCCCCCGTGCACCCTGCGTCCCCAGCGCCCATCCTGCACCCCTCTGCGTCCCCCCGTGCACCCTGCGTCCCCAGCGCCCATCCTGCACCCCTCTGTGCGTCCCCCCATGCACCCTGCGTCCCCAGCGCCCATCCTGCACCCCTCTGCGTCCCCCCGTGCACCCTGCGTCCCCAGCGCCCATCCTGCACCCCTCTGCGTCCCCCCGTGCACCCTGTGTCCCCAGCGCCCATCCTGCACCCCTCTGTGTCCCTCCACACGCTTTATGTCCCACTGGATCCCTCCTTTACACCCTCCACGCCCATCCTGCGCCCCTTCACACCCCCTGTATCCCTCCCTGCACCCCTTCGTCCCCCCTGCACCCTCTGCTCCCATCCTGCACCCCTGTGTATCCCCCCATGCACCCTGCAACCCCCAGCACCCATCCCGCACCCTTCTGTATCCCTCCGTGCACTTTATGTCCCACTGGATCCCTCCTTTACACCCCTTCCATCCTGCACCGCCCCCCCCCCCAATTCTGCACCCCTTCATCTCCCCTGCATCCTCCCTGCACCCCTCTGTATTCCTCCATGCGCTCTGCATCCCCCCGCACCCATCCTGTACCCCTTCAACCCCCCCTGCACCCATCCTCCAACACCTTCGAACCCGCTGCACCCACCCTGCGTGCCGCCTTCCCCCCTCCGCTGCATGCTCTGCACCCGTCCTGCATCCCTCTGTATCCCTCCATACACCCTTCGACCCCCCCAGCACCCGTCCTGCACCCCTTCAACCCCTCCGCACCCATCTTGCACCCCTTCACCCCCCCTTCACCCTCTACCCTGTCCTGTACCACTTGCACCCCCGTAGCCCTCCCCTACACCCATCCTTCACCCCATCACCCCCCCCCCCCCCCAGCAGTGTGTGCCCCCCCATCCCACTCCTCCGGAGCACTCAGGCACCCCTCCGTCCCCAGCATCTCTGCACCCCCAAACATCTGTCCAGCTGCTCTGCGCCCCCCCAAACATCTGTCCTGCCGCTCAGCACCCTGCAGTGTCCCCAGCCCCCCCATCCCCCCTGCACCCCCCAGCCTGCCTGTCCCCTGTGCTGGCTGGACCCTGCGCCCCCTCCAGCACCTCCACGGGACACCCTGGGTCCCCAGCGCTACCCCCTGCCCCCCACAGCCTCCCTGTGTCCCCCCACCCCCGTGGGCACCCAGCACCCCTGGTGACGGTCACGGCAGTGCTCCCGGGGGACAGGGGCTCTGGAGGTGGCTTGGCCCAACGAGGGCCCCTGCCCTGTCCCCAGCCTCAGGGACATCAGTGCCATGACCTTGTCCCCATTCCAGGGGGGAGTTCGTCACCCTGGGCAGAGGGACTTAATCCCGGGGGATGTGCCTGGGCGCTGCTGCGGGGAAGATGGGGACAGCCGGCAGGGTGACGCTGTCCCTCTTGTGTGTCCCCCCCCTCCATCTAGGGACCGACCTGCCGGTGTGTGCGAGCTGCGGGCAGGGCATCTACGATGGGCAGTACCTGCAGGCGCTGAACGCCGACTGGCACACCGACTGCTTCAGGTGGGAGCCCGCGGTCCCGCCGGGATGGCACTGGGGACACCGGGATGGCATCGGGGAATGGCATCGGGGACACCGGGATGCGCCGTGGGGATGGGGACAGCGGACCCCCGACCGTGGCTGCGTGGGGCAGCGCAGGCAGTGGGGTGCAGGCAGGACTCAGTGGGTGATGGCGAGCCTGCTGGAGGGTGCCTGTACCCCGCTGTCCCCCCACGCCGTCCCTTCCTGCCCGGTGACAGTGACGGGGCGTGCGGGGCTGATGTCACCCAGCCCCCACCCGCCCTGTTTCCTCTTTCACTCGCGCCCTCCCGGCAGCTGAAGCGGTGGGAGCCCCGAGGAGGAGGAGGACGAGGAGGAAGGTCCCGGGTCGGGGGGCGCAAGGGGTGGCTGGGACCAGGCGGGGGTCGCCGTGGGGTTGGGGGTGCCGAGCGTGGCGGGGGACCGGGGTGGTGTCCCCCCGTCCTGCGGAGGATGCTGGCGGCGGTGCTGAGGAAGAGCCGCGTCCTGAGCGCCGGAGCCAAGTGAGTGGGAGTGGGTCAGGCCAGACTCTGCACCCCAATCCCCCCCCCGCCCTCCCCATCAACCCGGGGTGCTCTGCCCGTGTCATCCCTCCCCCCCACCCCACCCCGGCCAGGGGTGCTCTGCCTGTCCCCCCCCCCCGCCCCCGTGGGCCATCAGCCCCAGCGAAACCACTGCGGGGGCCACAGCTGGATCCGCCACCCCCCCCCCCCCCACGGGAGTGCGGCTTCCGGCAGCCCTGGCCTCGCTGGTGCGAAAGCCTTCCTCTACCCGCCCCCCCCCCCCCCCATCCCCCCCCGCAGCCGTGGAAGGAGCGTGGGCCTCACGCCGGTCACGCGTGGGAGGAGGAGGAGGAGGAGGAGGAGGGATGCGGCCGCCCCCTCAGGGCGCCGTGGGGCGGAGGGGGTTAAGGGGGCGGGGCCGTGCGGTCGACGTCGTCGTCCCCTCCCCCCTCCCCCCCCCCCCAACAAACCCCGGGGAGGCTTTGGGCTGCGGAGTCCTCGCGCGGTGACGTCATGGGGTGGGGAAATTCCGCGCCGTGACGTCACGCCTCTTTGGTATTCCACCTGCGCGCCGTGCCCGCCCCCGGCGTGGTGGTGGTGGTGGGAGGGGGGGGGCACTGCGGCAGTGCCCGTGCACCCCCCCCCCCCAGCAACCCCCCTCCCCTTACAGCACCCAACTTGCAGCCGCACCCCCCTGCGGAGCACCCCCTGCACCTGCCTGTGCACCCCCAGACCCCACAGCCCCCCACACCTCCTCGCCCCCCCGCATCTTCCTGCACCCCCCCGCCCCCTGTCTCCCCATCCCAGAGCAGCTCCCCCCACCCCGCGCTGCAGGTCCATCCCCCTGCGCCCGGTTTGCAGCACCCAGGACCTTGCACCCCCGAGGCTGGCATGTCTGTGGCCAGGGTGGCACGTCCCTGAGGGTGTCTGTGACCAGGGTGGCATGTCCCTCCATGTGCCAATACCAGGGTGGCATGTCCCTCTGTGTGTCTGTCTGTGACCAGGGTGGCATGTCCCTCCATGTGTCTGTGACCAGGGTGGCAAATCCCTGTGCATGTCCATCTGTGTGTCTGTGACCAGGGTGGCACATCCATGACTAGGGTGACACATTTGTGACCAGGCTGGCATGTCCCTCTGCATGTCTGTGACCAGGGTGGCAGATCCATGACTAGGGTGACACATTTGTGACCATGCTGGCATGTCCTTCTGTGTGTCTGTGACCAGGCTGGCACATCCATGTCTAGGGTAACACATTTGTGACCATCCTGGCATGTCCCTCTGTGTGTCTGTGACCAGGGTGGCACATCCCTCTGTGTGTCTGTGACCAGGGTGGCACATCCATGACTAGGGTGACACATTTGTGACCAGGCTGGCATGTCCCTCTGTGTGCCCACGACCAGGCTGGCGTGTTCATGCAGAGCTGGCATCTCCCTCCCCATGCCTGTCCCTGCCCTGTGTCCCTTACCCTGTCCGCTCTCGTGTCCCTGCACGTCCCCACACCGCCAGCCTGCACTGCCACCCTGGGGACGGTGACACATGGATGCGGTGGCCCTGCGGCAGGGTAGGGAGCAGGGGAAGGAGCTTGCACAGAGAGCTGTGGGATGGACGGGCACTGGCTGCCCCCCAGGGTGATGATGGGGACAGGGTGATGACAGCGAAATGGTCACGAGGGGGTCCCTGTCCCCTGCCACAGGTGCTGCGAGTGCGGGGCCTCCCTGTCCCACCAGTACTACGAGAAGGATGGGCGCCTGTACTGCAAGAAGGATTACTGGGCGCGCTTCGGGGAGCTCTGCCACGGCTGCTCCGAGCAGATCACCAAGGGGCTGGTCATGGTGAGCACCGGGGGCAGGGGGGGCGTCCCCAAGGGTCCCCGGGGTGGGGACACACGGAGCACTGACCCACGGCTGAGCTCTTTGGAAAGGTGGCGAGGTGGGGAGGGGGTGCAGGTCCCCTGCACAGCTTGGGCTCTTGGGGGTGGCAGGGGTGTCCTCTGCGTTTTAGGGGGACGGCTGGCGGGCGTGTGTGTCCCCACGTTGGGGCCGGGGGATGCAGGGGGGAGGCTCAGGGTGGTGGGATGTCCCCGCAGCCGTCCCCAGCCTGGTGGCATGACTGTCCCCCCCACCCCGCCGTGGCTCAGCCTGCTCTTCCTTTGGCCCCGGTGCACCCACGGGTGCTCCCAGCACCATCCGAGCCCCGGGCGTCTGGGTCCCCCGGGGGCTGATGGCATCTGCCCGCAGGTGGCTGGGGAGCAAAAGTACCACCCCGAGTGCTTCAGCTGCCTCAACTGCCGCACGTTCATCGGGGACGGGGACACCTACGCGCTGGTGGAGCGCTCCAAGCTCTACTGGTACGTCCCAGCCTGGGTGGATGGCGGTGGGGGACACGTCCCCTGGCACCCCCCCACCCACCCGCCTCCTCCCGTCCCCGCAGCGGGCACTGCTATTACCAGATGGTGGTGACGCCGGTCATCGAGCAGATCCTGCCGGATTCGCCAGCTTCCCGCATCCCGCACACCGTCACGCTTGTCTCCATCCCCGCCTGCTCCGACGGCAAACGCGGCTTCTCCGTCTCCATCGACCAGGGCTGCGGCACCGAGCACCCCCGCACCGTCCGCGTCCGAGAGTGCGTCTGTGTCCCCTCTGCCACCGTTCCCCTCCCCGGGGAACGCCCCGAGGCTTTTTGGGGTGGGCGGGTGAGGGGTGGGGCTGGTGTGTCCCCATTAGCTGGGGGTGGCCAGAGGGGACCGTGGTGGCGTGTCCCCAGCCGCTGGGGGGTGGTTTGTGGGGACCGTGCTGGCGTGTCCCCATTAGCTGGAGGTGGCCAGAGGGGACCGTGGTGGCATGTCCCCAGCTGCTGGGGGGTGGTCTGTGGAGACTGTGCTGACGTATCCCCAGGGGATGCTTGGGTTGGCTCGTGGGTACTGGGCCAGCATGTCCCCATCCCGGAGTGACTCGTGGCCAGTGTGTCTGTATGTCCCCATCTGGCAGGGGTGACCCATGGGCAGTGTGCCTGTGTGTCCCCAACCAGCAGGGGTGACCCGTGGGTGTCATGCCTGCTTCTCCCCAAGTAGCAGGGGTGACTCATGGGCAGCATGACCGCGTGTCCCCATCCCGAAGGGGTGACTCGTGGGTACCATGACAGCATGTCCCCGTCAAGCAGGGGTGGCTTGTGGGCAGCTTGCCTGCATGTCCCCAAACTAGCAGGGGTGACATGTGGGCACCCAGTCCAACAAGGGCAGTGTGCCTCCATGTCACCTTCTGGTAGAGGTGGCCCGTGGGCAGCGTGCCTCCATGTCCCGATGTCACAGGAGTGACTCGTAGGTACCGTGACAGCGTGTCCCCATCTCCGAGGTGACTTGCAGGGGAGGTGACAGCCTGTCCCCATTGGCTGGGGGTGGCTTGTGGGCTGTGTCCCGGCACATCCCCACCCGTGACAGTGTCGGGGCCGGGGGAGTGACCCCCGCTGCCTGCCGGCCCCGCAGGGTAGATCCAGACTGCATCAGCCCTGACATGAAGAACTCCATCCACGTGGGCGACCGCATCCTGGAGATCAACGGCACCCCCATCGGCCATGTCCCCCTGGATGAGGTACGCTTTCCCCTGGGGTGCCCCCCAAACCAGCACCACACACACCCCCCCTCCCCAAAACCACCCCTGCCATCCTTTTCTGCCCCCAGATTGACCTGCTGATCCAGGAGACCAGCCGCCTGCTCCAGCTGACCATCGAGCACGACCCCCACGAGCCCCTTGCCCGCGAGCCGGGGCTTGCCTGCAGCCCCCTGCCCGCCCCCTGCAGCCCCCTGTGCTCCCCGGCCCCCCCGTCCTGCGCGGAGCCCGGCGCCATGCGCCAGCGGACCGTCACGTAAGGCCACCAGGTCACCCGCCTCTCCCGTTGGGGTCCCTCCTTGGGTTTGACCTTCTGTCCGTCCCACAGGAGGAGCTGCAGCACGGACAAGTCTCCGGGCTCCGGCTCGGTGGGCTCGCCCGCGTCCCAGCGCAAGGACATCGGTCGCTCCGAGTCGTTGCGCGTCGTCTCCCGCGCCCATCGCATCTTCCGCCCTTCCGACCTGATCCACGGCGAGGTGCTGGGCAAGGGCTGCTTCGGCCAGGCCATCAAGGTGGGGCTGGGCGGCCACAAGTGTCGCAAGCGTGATGGTCTCGGCTTCCTGGGATGGAGGCGGGGGGGGTGTTGTTTTACCCGAGGTGTCCCCAGAGGTGAGGTGGCAGCAGGGAGCCACCAGTGGCTCAGTCCCTGCCCTCCCTGCCAGGTGACGCATCGGGAGACCGGTGAGGTGATGGTCATGAAGGAGCTGATCCGCTTCGACGAGGAGACACAGAGGACCTTCCTCAAAGAGGTGAGCATCCCCTTTCTTTGATTTCCCTGGCTTGGGGGGGGACAGGAGGGATGGGACTGTCCCATCCTGTCCTCCACCCTAAAATGGGAAGCTGGGCATGACACCTGGAGTGGGGGTGGCCAGGCACCACGGGGTGCAGGCGGCCCTGCCTGTTTAATAGAGAACGTGTGGGCAGCGGGTCCGCCCAGGTGGGTGCTGGGTGCCTCAGGGTGTCATGGGCATGGGGGGGGGGGGTCCGGCAGGTGAAGGTGATGCGCTGCCTGGAGCACCCCAACGTGCTGAAGTTCATCGGGGTGCTGTACAAGGAGAAGAGGCTCAACTTCATCACAGAGTACATCAAGGGGGGCACTTTGAGGAGCCTCATCAAGAGCATGGTGAGTGCTGGGGGGGGCACGTCGGCCCCAGTGGGGACCCCTCTCCTCTCTCCTCTCCGCCGGCAAATCCCCTTTCCTGCCCCCAGGACAGCCACTACCCCTGGAGCCAGCGGGTCAGCTTCGCCAAGGACATCGCCGCCGGCATGGTGGGTGCTGCCAGGGGATGGGTGGGGGGAATGGGTGCTGGTGGGTGGGGGACTGCGGGGTTGGGGTGCCCCCTGCTCTCAGCCTGTCCTTCCCTCAGGCCTACCTCCATTCCATGAACATCATCCACCGTGACCTCAACTCTCACAACTGCCTCGTGCGGGAGGTGAGTCCCACCTTGGTGGTGTCCCCCCTGGCCCGGGTGGGGGTCTCAGCCCCTCGTGTGGCTCCCTCACACCTCTCCATCCACCCAGAACAAGAGCGTGGTGGTGGCTGATTTTGGGCTGGCGCGGCTGATGGTGGACGAGAAGAACCAGCCTGAACATCTCAAGAACCTGAAGAAACCGGACCGCAAGAAGCGGTATACGGTGGTGGGGAACCCCTACTGGATGGCCCCCGAGATGATCAATGGTGAGCCCGGTTGCGGTGCCGGGAGTGGGGACGTGGCCAGACGGGGCTCTGTCCCCACGGAGGGGACGCTTGGTGGGGAAGGGACAGGACAAAGCTGCATGACCTTACTCATCTCTGCCTGCAGGGAGGAGCTACGATGAGAAGGTGGACATCTTCTCCTTCGGCATTGTCCTGTGCGAGGCAAGTAACGTTGGGGTTGGGGTCTCCCCTTAGAGATGGGGTCCTCATTGGGGTTGAGACCTTCAGTTGAGGTCTCCCCATTGGGGTTGGGGTCTCCCCACGGGTTGAGGCCTCCAGCTGAGGTCTCCCCATTGGGGTTGGGGTCTCCCCACGGGTTGAGGCCTCCAGCTGAGGTCTCCCCGTTGGGGTGAGGGTCTTCCATTGGGGTCGGGGTCCTCATTGGGGTTGATGTTTCCCATTGGGGTTGGGGCACTCATTGGCTTTCGGTTTCCCCCTTGGGACTGAGCCCGCTCCTCCCTCCCGCTCTCCCCCAGATCATCGGCCGGGTGAGTGCTGACCCCGACTACCTGCCCCGCACCACCGATTTCGGCCTCAATGTCAGGGGCTTCCTGGACCGCTACTGCCCCCCCGCCTGCCCCCCCAGCTTCTTCCCCATTGCCGTCTGCTGCTGCGACCTGGACCCTGAGAAGCGGTGAGTGGTTGGGGTCCCTCCCGAGGGACCACTGGGGCTGGTGGGGGGGCCGCTATGGAGCGGGGGGGACACGGGGCCAGCGGAGCTGCCATGTGTCCCCCCCCTTCTCGCTCAGGCCGTCCTTCAGCAAGCTGGAGCAGTGGCTGGAAACCCTCCGCATGCACCTGGAGATCCACCTGCCGCTGAGCTCCCAGCTGGAGCAGCTGGACCGAACCTTCCGAGAGACGCACCGGCGGGGCGAGGGCGGGCTGCCCGCACCCCCCCGATAGAGCCCACCCACCCGCACCCCCTCTGAAGCCGCGGGAGAAGGAGCCGCGCCCGCCGCCAGCATCTCCTCTGGCTGCCACCACCACCCCCGGGGCTGGATCCCGGGGGCTCCCCAAACGAGCCCCCCACCCCGTCTCCCACACCCTCCCTGGGAGCTGGCTCTCCCCTGTGCATCCCCCCCCCACCATAGCTCTTGCCCCCAGGACAAGCCCAGCTGGCCACACCATGGGGACCGTCCCCGTGTCCCCAAGTCCCCCCCGCCCCGGCTCGCTTCGCCTTTGCACGCCCAGGGGCTGCGCTGCCGCCGCACCCCCACGAGCCCCAGGGGCTCCCCCCGTACAGAGCCGCAGCCTCGCGGCGGTGCCTTGGCTTTCCGTGAACTTGCACTGCGACACAGGAGGGACACCTCGGTTCCTTTTGGGGGGCAAGGGGGGGTACACGGCCCCCGGCCCCCCCAGGGGAACATGGGTCCCAGGGCAGCCTCGTAGCAACGCCCTCATCCTCGGCCGGACCCTCTCACGCTGCTTCTACCGGCACCCCAGGCTCAGGGGGCTGCCGGCACCCCCGGCCGAGCGAGGGGGTCCATGGTGGGGACACACACACCCCCGTGGCATGGGGACAAGTACGTAGCGGTCCCTGCTGCCCCCCCCATGTCCCCACTGCCCATGCTAATCCGTAACCGCGCATCCCTAGGGACAGCGCCGGGTGGTCCAGAGGGATGCGGGGATGCGACTCGTCTCGGTCCCCTTGACCCGGGGGGGTTGGGGGGGGGGTTGCGCCATGCGGTGCTTTTCATGCTCTTTATTCAGGTTCATTTTTCTGTAAGATATTTAAAGAGAAGAGTTTGTATTATTTTTTCATACGATGTAGCGTTTGCCATTTGTCACTGCCTCGGTTCTGCTTTCCCGAAGGGATGAAACTGTGAAGCCTCTCCGCGCACTTTTGCCCGGGAAGTCCAAGGCGACGTCCTCTCCGGAGGCGGGAAGGGAGCTCAAACTGTGATGTACCCCGAGCCGTGAGTCAATAAATCCTTCCCTGCTCGCTGCCCGGCCTGCTTGGGAATCGCTCGCCTCCCCCGGGGCGGGGGGGGCTGGCAGCTCTTGGGGAAACTGAGGCAGGAGGGGGCTGGACTCTCCGCTGGGGGCGGTGCGGTGGTACCGGGCTCGGTGGCATCCCCCTGTCTCGGTCACCCCCGTGGTGGCAGCACTGTTGTCCCCCTTTGTGCCATTCCCACCCCATCGTGGGTGTGCCCCCCTGATGCCACCATTCCTGCCTGCACCGCCTGGCCGGGCCCCCAGACCCCCATGCCCCGTGTGCCCTCCCCGCCTGGCCACGTCCACTGTCACCCTACGTGATGGCAGAGCCCACGGTGGTGACAGGCTGGATATGGAGCTCCGTGACCCTGGGTGCCGTGGAGCAGCTTTGCCTTCGATGTAAAACAAGCCCCAGGGGACACCAAGGTGGCCCGTGCCCCACGCAGTGGCGGCCCACGGCCATCCCATGCTGTCCCTCTGTCCTCGTCACCTTCCTAAACCAAATTAAGGTCCCCAAGATGGGAAATCTCCATCCTCAGAGAGGTTCGAGCTTTGGCTAGAGAAAACTTGGGCCCCGAGGGGGGAGGGAGGTGACAGGGAAGGGACTGGGGGACATCCCCAAGGGTGTCCCCAGGGATGCTGCAGCTGAGCGAGGAGGGGAGAGCGCAGCCCAAAGGGGTCCCAGGATCCAGATTGGACCCCCCTACCAGGAAAACCTGGTGGTTTATTGCTCCAGGGATGCTTGGCCTCAGCGTGGCGGGGACCGGGGAGGTTGGGGAGGTGACGGTGGCTCTGTCCCCCTCTGGGGGTGGCTCCTTCATCTGACTGCCTGTCCTGCATCACCCCGGTGAAGGGACAAGGGCAAACACCCTGCCAGGGTCATCGCGCCGTCATGGCGCCCTTGGTGACGTCACACCGCGCCGTTTCTTTGCTCTGGGAGCAGGACACCATCGCTCCCCAGGAACATCGGGGTGGCGGGGGACCCGTTGGTGCTGTCACCCCTGGGAAACACCATGGTCCCCAAGTCCCCGCTGCCATGGGAGAGCAGGACCTCGGGAGACCCCCAGCCTGGCAGCGGGAGCCCCCCATCCCCGCAGGACCCCCAGTTGCCCTGCAGCTCCTCACCCAGCTGCGTGGAGCTGCTGAGCGGGTTGTGGCTGGTGCAGCCAGTGCCACCGGGCCACTTGCTGGTGGCCCTGCAGAGGACCCTCGGCACCGGGCAGGGGAAGAGCCAGGCTAGAGCTGGCAGCCGGCCACAGCAGGGCCAAAGCGCTGGCAGCTCGGTCACCCCCATGACCAGCGCCTCATCCCAGAGCGAGCCACCAGCTGAGACCCCCCCCTCACCAGGCAGGGAGGTGGCCCCGCCACAGCCCCAGTGGCCCCATGCCACGGCCCTCACCCACCCGAAGCCCCCCCATGGGGGTATGCAGCACCCCGTGTCCAAATCCAGCCACCGGCGTGTGCGGCACCCGGCAACAGCCTGGCAGGGCTCCTGGCCCCCATGTCCCCTCCCAGCCCAGCCTGACACCGGGGTGAGGGGCTCAACACCCCTGCTCCCAGCAGCCACCTGTCCCCTCCAGCCGTCACCTCCCAGCAAAGACAAGGGCACTCAGACAAAGCCACAGGCCTCCAAGAGCTGCCCCCACGCCACCTGTCCCCCCCAGGGTCCCACTGTGTCCCCTTCCGAGGTGGTCCCCAGTGACGTCCCCAGCAGGGCTCTGCCCAAGCTCAGCCCCAGCTCAGCACAGTGGCCCTTGCTGCAGGCTGGTAGCCAGGTGTCCCCAAGTCCCATGTCCCCCCTGGTGGGCCAGCAGCCAAGTGCTGCCGAGGTGGTGGCCAAAGGCACCAGTGGCTCTGGCAAGGACACGGCTGAGCCAGTGCTGCTCGGCAGAGCCTCCCCCACCGTCCTCCCGCACAAGGCCCAGACCGAGGGCTCCGGCTGCGATGATGGAGACGAGCCATCACCCACCGGGTTTATCACCTTCTTCATGGGTAAGTTTGGGTGACAGGGTGGGAGGGAGAGCGCGGCTTCCCCCAGCATCTCAGCAGGGTGGGCACTGGTGCTGCTGGGACCCTCCTGGGGGAACAGTGGCTGCCTGAGGGAAGGGGGGCGGATGGGCAGTAGGGTCCTCATGAGGCTTGAGGAGATGTGCAAAGAGAGGAGGTGCTAGGGTCCCATCAGGGCACCCAGCTCCGTAGGGATGTCCGGAGCTGGAGAGAAGGGTGCTGGGATCCCACCAGAGTGCCCAGCTTCAGAGGGACACAGGGAGCTGGAGAGGGGCCACTGGGATCCAGTGAGGTCACCCAGCTCCATAGGGATGTGGGGAGCTTGAGAAGGGTTGCTGGAGTCCCACCAGAGTGCCCAGCTCCGTAGGGACATGGGGCACTGGAGAAGGGTCACTGGGGTCCAGCGAGGTCACCCAGCTCCATAGGGATATGGGGAGCTGGAGAAGGGTTGCTGGAGTCCCACCAGAGTTCCCAGCTCCATAGGGACATGGGGAGCTGGAGAGGGGTCACTGGGATCCAGCAAGGTGCCCAGCTCCATAGGGACATGGGGAGCTGGAGACAGGCAATTGGGGTCCAGCGAGTGCAGCCAGCTCCATAGGGATGTGGGGAGCTTGAGAAGGGTCATTGGGATCCGGACAGGGTGTCCGCTGGGACAGGTCCCCATCCTTGGCTGCAGGAAGGCTCACCCACACTGGAGGATTTTCCAGCAGTGAGCGGGAGGTGGCAGTGGGGACCTCCTGAGCCATTTCCACCAGTGTTTCTGTGGCTCTGGACATCCCGGCTTTGAGCAGAGGCTGAACTAGAGCTGACCTGAGATCTCTCCTGTCCTACACCCCTCTGATCCACCATCCTACACCTGACGCCTGGCTCTGCAGGGTCTCTGTCATGGTTGGCATTGTCCCCAGAGCAACCATTTGTCCCCTGAGCACGGCGTCCATCCTTCCAGCTCAGGCTGGGGACTTTGCACAGTCCAGGGGGAGAGCTCAAGCTCTCCTTCTGTGATCAGAAGTCCAAGCGACCCGCTTGGTGGATGAGGGACAGGCTGTGGTTGATGTTTACCTGGACTTTAGTAAGGCCTTTTGATACAGTTTCCCACAACATCTTCCTGGAGAAACTGGCTGCCCATGGCCTGGACGGGAGTATTCTTCGCTGGGTTAAAAACTGGCTGGAGGGCCGGGCCCAGAGAGTGGTGGGGAATGGAGTTAACTCCAGTTGGTGGCCGGTCACGAGTGGTGTTTCCCAGGGCTCGGTATTGGGGCCAATTCCATTTAATATCTTTATCAATGACCTGGACGAGGGGATCGAGTGCACCCACGGTAAGTCCGCAGAGGACACCGAGTTGATCTGCTGGAGGGCAGGAAGGCTCTACAGAGGGGTCTGGCCAGGCTGGGTCGATGGGCCGAGGCCAATGGTGTGAGTGAGGTTCACCAAGGCCAAGTGCTGGGTCCTGCCCTTGGGTCACCCCAAGCCCATGGACGCTCCAGGCCGGGAGCAGAGCGGCTGGAGAGCTGCCCAGGGGAAAAGGACCTGGGGGTGTTGGTCGGCAGCAACTGAATACGAGCCAGCAGTGTGCCCAGGGGGCAAGAAGGCCAACAGCATCCTGGCCTGTATCAGGGACAGTGTGGCCAGCAGGACTGGGGCAGTGACCGTCCCTCTGTACTGGGCGCTGGTGAGGCCCCACCTCGAGGGCTGTGTCCAGTTTTGGGCCCCTCGCCACAAAAAAGACCTCGGGGTGCTGGAGTGTGTCCAGAGAAGGGCAACAGAGCTGGTGAGGGGTCTGGAGCACAAAGCTTGTGAGGAGTGGCTGAGGGAGCTGGGGGTGTTCAGCCTGGAGAAGAGGAGGCTGAGGGGAGACCTTCTCGCTCTCTGCAGCTCCCTGAAAGGAGGGGGCAGCTGGGGGGGGTCGGGCTCTTCTCCCGAGGAACAGGCGATGGGATAAGAGGAAACAGCCTCAAGTTGCGCCAGGGGGGGTTTAGGATGGATATTAGGAAAAGTTTTTACACTGAAAGGGTTTTAAGCATTGGAAGAGGCTGCCCAGGGAAGGGGTTGAGGCACCATCGCTGGGGGTATTTAAAAGCCGGGCAGACGCGGTGCTGAGGGACATGGGTTAGTGGTGGCTTTTGTCAGAGTTAGGTCGATGGTTGGACTCGATGATCTGAAGGGTCCTGTCCAGCGTGGGCAGTTCTAGAATTCTGTGATTTGGGGAGAGGGGTGTCACCGTCACAGCCCCATGTCCCCCCTGCTGCAGCCTGGGCTGGGACAGGAGCCACCTCCTTGGGTCCCGCATGTCGCCGGGACCTGGTGGCTCCATGGGGCGAATCCAGACCCAAGAAATCCTCTTGGGGCACCGAGGCTGATGTGGCAGGTCGGTACCCGCCTGCCTCAGTTTCCCCTCTTGCCGGGGTGTGGGACAGGGGTGCTGGATGCGAGGATGGGAAGAAGGGGATGTTTCTCCAGCTCCCTGTCCCCCCCCCAGAGGGGGCTGATGAGAGGCCGATGTCCTCTGGTCCCTGAAGGGTGAGGCTGGCCCTGGGCAAAGCCGGGCAGGGGAATCCCGGGGGCCACACGCTGCCCCCTCACTCGCTGGTGGTTTTTGTAGGGTCTACATAAACACGGCATTTTTAAGCCCAGCACTGGGGATGCTGCTTTCCCGCGCTTCCCTGCAGCACCCCTGCCTTCTCCCATCGCCCATCCCTCCCTGCCCCTCTCTGCCCTCCGGGGACGTGTGGGTCCCATCCCTGACCAGGCTGGTGGGTCTCGGGGTGGGGGGGACGGACACAGGGACGTGGGGGTGGGGGACAGCTAGGGCTTAGCTGGAGGGGGGACTGGAAAACCTCAGTCGCTTCTGATGGGAAACCTTGTTTCTCCTTGGTCCCGCTGCTGTCTTCCACCGGCTCCGGTGCAAACCCCTTCCTGGCCGCTGTTCCAGAGGAGGTAAGCAAAGGGCTGGGGCTGCGGGGTGGGAGCTCGGGGTGACACCAGGGTGCTCCTCATTTCCCCAGTGCCACCAGGTCCCCAGGCCTGGCGCCAGAGACGGGCACCACTTGTCCGGTGCATCCTTTGCAAAAGGTTTGCTGGGGCTGGTGACGTGTGATGAGTTGTGGGAGGGCTCAGCGGGGGGAGGGCCCACAGGCAGGAGATCTGCGTGGCCGTGGCTTGGGGTGGGACCTCCTGGGCTTGGATGGCTGTGACTCTCCGTCCCCACTGCTGTGCCACCATCCCACGGGGCTCACCCTGTGAGGGGCTGGCACTGGTCAGACATGGAGGGATGGTGGCCCCCGACAGCCCCCAGACCCCCCATACCCTGACCGGGGACTGGAGCTGCCTGGAGAGAGACAGCCTGGGGGGCTTTGGGCAAGGATGGGGTGACCATGGCACATGGGTCTGGGGGGCTGAGACACCCCAGGAGATGGGTTTAGGGGGCTGGGAGACCCTGGCATGTGGGCTTGGAATTTGGGGGACCCCGGCACATCCATCTGGGGCTATTTGCTGCCCTGCAGGGGACCGGCACAGGGACCAAGCCAGGCACGGGCAGCCCTTCCAGGCTCCGGTCGCAGGAAAGAAGGCAAAAGGCAGGAATCGAAGGCCAGGCTTTCGGGGTGCCACCCCGAGCACAGATCTCGGGGGGCACCGTGGGGTGCACGATGTGACTTTATCCTCTCCCTGCTGGGAAAAATGAGGCTGCTTCAGAGACGGGAAAGCGCAGCCTCCCTGCCTGGCTGCCGCCTCTGCCCGACCTTCGGGTGGCTTTTAGGATGGACCCTGTGGGGCTTTGTCCCCTGGGACGTTTTATTTGGAGCAGCGGTGAGGTGCTCCGCTCTGGCCAGCATTCCTCAGCCCAGCCCCCGCGCTGGGAAGGCCCCAAAACCGGACCCGTTGCAACAGAAAGAGCTAAAAATAGCGGTTCTCACGGCGGATGCAGAAAAGCATCCGAATGTGCGGCCTCCGAACCTGCCAGCAGCCGAGGACGGTGCCGACCCCTCAGCCTCATCCCATGCCCGGCAGCCACTCCGCGGCCTCTACGACCCCAAATCTTCCCAACTGACCCCCCCCCTTTTGAGATCCCCCTCCCCCATGCAACCAAAGTCCCCAGGACCCGCCTTGATTTTGGGGCGATGTGGGTGCAGGCGGTGGGGGGGGGTGGTACAGGCAGCCCCCGGGGTGCAGGCAGCGAGGAGGCAAGGGGTTAACCTCCCCCCCCCCCGCCCGCCGGATGCAGCGTCCTGGGCTGGGCTCTTTCCATCTTGTTTTGGTTTGGAGGAATAAAAGCTTTGGCAGCGTCGTTCCACCGCTTCCCAAAATAACTCAGCCTCCCATGGTAATTATAGAGCTCTGGTCCCCGGTAGCCGCTCGCGGTGGCTTCTCGGCCCTGCCGTGCTGTGCCGGGGCCTGATAACGCTGCTGTCAGCCCGGGGCGAGGGAGACCGGGGTGCCTCGGGGACCTCCGGGACCTCTCGAGCAGCGCCAGCCTCCCTCGGCGTCACCGTCGCTCCCCTTGCGTCATCCCCCAGCCAAGAAAAATACAGCCCCTTGCATCCCCCCCCCCCCCCTCCACCTACTCCCCAGCTGATCCTTTCAGCTTTTAATGCTCTATTTAAAGCCTGGGTTGCAGCTCGCCCGGCCTCGCTGGGCACCGGGCTACTGGAGCGAGGCCATGACGAGCCAGCATCTTCTCCAGGCTGTGCCTGTC
This sequence comes from Sterna hirundo, assembly GCA_009819605.1. NCBI lineage: Eukaryota > Metazoa > Chordata > Aves > Charadriiformes > Laridae > Sterna > Sterna hirundo. The sequence goes on along the minus strand of CM020450.1, from coordinate 12,060,088 downwards.
GGCACGGCTGAGAACTCCCAGCTCATCACAGCAGTGCCCGGCCTGCCCTCCCGCCCCCCCCCCCCCACCGTGGGGCTCAGCGCTGCTCCTTGAAGGGCAGGGAGGGCCGGGGCTGAGCTCCTGGAGCCCCCGAGCCTGTAATCCCCAGTAATCTCGGAGGAAAGCGCTCAGTGTGAGGATTAGAGACGTAAACAGCCACCCTCACCTGCCTGCTCCCTGCCTGCCGCGCTGCCTGCAGCCCCCTGGCCAGCAGTGGGCAAGGAAGGGCTGCCAGGCGAGGGGGCTCGCTGCCTGCCTACCCCACATGGACTCGGTCTGGGGGGCTGTTGGTCTGCCCCTCCCTCCCCTTCCCCCCCTGCCCCTGATTGAGCCTGTGTTGGTTATTTATGGGAATAAAGGGAATGCGGAGCCACCTGGCCACAGCCTAGTCCCGTAACATGGGAGGGGACAACACCCCGGGAAGTGGCAAGGTTTGGGGACGAGGCCGACGTGGTCCTTGTGGAGTCACCCAGCCTCGGTGGGAGTCTCTGTGTGGGGCTGGATGCGGCTTTTCCTCCTGGGAAATTACCACCGGCTTCATTTTATGGGTAGGGAAACTGAGGCAGGGAGGAGCTGCCCACGAGAAGGATGCTCTGGGGATGCGTGTGGCCTTGCCACCCGCCCCCCCCCCCCCCCAGCATAGGGTGTGTTTGGGGAGGACAAGGACAACCCTGTTGGGTGGCTGGACCGGGAGGCTGAAATTTGTGGATGGCTGAGCCTCTGCCAGCTGCTCGCGGCAGGGCACGGCCACCACTGGCCAAGACACTCCCCCCCCCCCAGCCCCATTCATGGCCGGGAACACAAGCGCCCCATGCCACCCCGGCCGGCTGTGCCAGCATCCTCCCCTGCCCTCGGCAGGGACCGGGGGGGCCACAGCCACGTGCTGCTGCCACTCACTGCCTTTGAAAGCCTGGGCCTGGGGCCAGGGGCGTCCCGGGAAGGGGCTGCAACCCCTGACACAGGATGGGGACAGGGGACAGGGACACAGCCCGGGGGGCTGCTGCCTCCCCCTGCCAGGTCTCCAGCTGCCAGTTGGTCGCAGCCGAGCCAAGGGAGGGCCGGGGGCAGGATCAGCCACCATCAGCCCCGGGAGGGGGAGGCAGGCTGGGATTTTGCAGAGGGAGCACTGGGAAAGACGGGATCCGGTGTCCCATGCCTGGTTGAGTCACTTGTACCCGGCATGTGGTGCCCGATGGCTGCTGTGTGGTGCTCAGCGCCTGGTGTGTGGTTTCCAGTACCCAACGCCTGCTAACTGGTGTGCCCAGTGCCTCCTGCCCAGTACCCGGTACCTGCCGAGCGATGCCTGATACTGGTGCCCACGGCCAGGAGGTCATTGCCTGGTGCTGGGGCCTTGTACCCACCACCCGCTGCCTGCTCCCTGGGCTGGGACCCTGCGCCTGGTGCACGGTGCTGGTGCCCTGTACCCAGTACCGGCGCCCTGTAGCTGGTACCCAGTGCCAGTGACCAGTACCTCTGCCCTGTACCTGGTGCAGGTGTCCTGTTCCTGGTACCCACTTCCCTGCTCCAAGGCCCTGGCGCCCTATACCCCGTGCTTGATCCTGGTGCCCCAGTGCCGATGCTGGCACCCTGTGCCTGGTGCTGGTATTGGGTGCTGGTGCCGGTGCCCCATGTATAGCACCTGGTCCTGGTGTTGTCGGTGCCTGGTGCTGAGTGCTGGTACCCGGTGCTGATGCCAGTTCCCGGTGAGGTGCCAGGGCCTGGTGCTGAAGCTGCTTTTTGGTGCGGTGCCGGGTGCTGATACCAGTGCCCAGTGCCGATGCTGGGCGCTGATGCCAGTGCCCAGTGTGGTGCCCAGTGCTGATGTTGGTGCCCCATGCTGATGCCGGTGCCTGGTGTGATGCCCGGTGCTGGTGTCAGTACCCCATGCCAGTGCTGATGCCAGTGCCCAGTGTGACGCCTGGTGCTAGTGTCAGTGCCCGGTGCCGATGCTGGGCGCTGATGTCAGTGCCCGGTGTGATGCCCGGTGCTGGTGTCAGTGCCCAGTGCCGATGCTGGGCGCTGATGCCGGTGCCCGGTGTGATGCCCAGTGCTGGTGTCAGTACCCCATGCCAGCGCTGATGCTGGTGCCCAGTGTGATGCCCAGTGCTAGTGTCGGTGCCCGGTGCCGATGCTGGGCACTGATGCTGGTGTCCGTACCCCGTGCTGGTGCCGATGCCAGTGCCCAGTGTGATGCCCGGTGCTGATGTTGGTGCCCGGTGCTGATGCCAGTGTCTAGTGTGATGCCCGCTGCCGATGCCAGTGCCCAGTGCCGATGCTGGGCGCTGATGCTGGTGTCTGGTGCGATGCCTGCTGCTGATGCCGGTGCCCGGTGTGATGCCCGGTGCTGGTGTCGGTACCCCGTGCCGGTGCCGGTGCCCGGTGTGATGCCCGGTGCCGAGCGGCCGCCCCCGCCCCGCCCGCCGCCCGCCCCGCCCCGGGCCGCCCCCGCCCCCGCCGGCTGCTATTTCTGCTAATCCCGGCGGCGGGGCCCGGCCGTGCCGCTCGGCAGCCGCCGCTCCCGGACGGCGCCCGGCGCCGCAGCCATGGTAAGGCCGGCGGCGGGTGGTGGTGGGGCAGCCCGTCAGCACGGCACCGGCACCCGCACCGCACCGGGGGCCGGGCCCGCTCCCGCAGCCCGGTGCCCTCCGTGAAGGTGACGGTGCGGCGGGGGCGGAGCGGGCCGGGGCCGCCGGTGCCGCAGCGGGGCGGGCGGAGGCGGGGGGGGAACGGGACACGGGCGACGAGGCAGCACCTGCCCCTTCTCCCACCCCCCTCTCCGGCGGGCAGCGTCCCGGGACCAGCCTTGGAGGAGATGGGGGGGGGGGGGGGACACGACGCAATGGGTCTCCCTGCCCGCCGCCCCTCACCGTGACATCGGGGGAAAGGCGACGCTGTCACCGAGCGGCACCTGCGCGTCCCCGCGACCTGCGACACCCCCGGGGTGTCCCTGTGTGGGCGGGGGGAGTGGGGGGGGACAGTGTGTGCCTTCGGGTGGCTCCGAGCGGAGCATCGGTCACCCAGCCGTGCCTTTGGCAGGTCCCCCCGGCTGCGGTCCCGGTGGCGCTGCCAGGCTGGCCGGGCCCTCCTGCGGGGACCGTCGCGTACGCCCGCAGCCTGGCTGCGCTTCGGAACCATCTCTGCAGTTACCGGCAAGGTCCGGAGCAGCCGATGGCCTTCCCGGCTCGGGGGGAGCCTGTCCTGCATCACTTGTCCTGCCTCACCCTTCTTCGGTGGTGGCAGGTCCCCAGGAGCTGCTTGTCAGGGCCACGTCCCCACAGGGACCTCGAGGCTCTGGCCATGCCCAGGGTGGGGATGGAGATGGAGGGTTGTGGCCGTGGCTCGCGTGGCAGCAGGGTTGCGGCAGCCGGGACAGCCGCCCTTGGTGGGAACCGTCGTGGCCGTCCTTCCCCGGCAGCTGCCGTGGGAACGGGACCGGCACATTCCTCCGGAGCGGGAGGCAGTGAAACCAGAGAGGAGGGCGGCTGGCGGAGCATGTCGCAACCAGCGCCTGCGAACGCCTTCCCCGAAAAGGCTCCAAACTGTGGCTTTGGGGATGGACAGATCCAGGCTTGGAAACATCTTGTGGGGGGAGGACAACAGCGGCAGCTGTGTACCGGAGAGGAGCTGGGTTCATTTGGCTGCAGATGTGGGGTGAGCTGGGGCTGGAGGCGGCTGTGAACACATCCAGAAGGACCCGTGGAGGTGCAGTTGGTGTCCCCTGACACTGGTGCCACCTCCCTCCGTCCCCAGAGTGGTCCAAGGCCCGCTCTGAGAAGCAGGATGAGCAATGGTCCCCCTCAACCTCTGCTCCTGGCTCTTAGTGGGCTGGTTCTTCTCACTCGTCCCCACGTGCTGAGACGCCGCCTTGTTTCCAGCCCAGACAGGCCCCGCTGTCACTTGTCGGCTCGCAGGGAGCCACCCCGCATGGTCCCATCCTGGGGTCCTTGCGCAGGCGCTCGTGGGTCCCTCGAGCTTTAGGGTTCCCTGCAGGAAAGGGGCTGGAGCTGCTGCACTGGGGGATGTGTGGGAAAGGCTCTCATCCCGGGTGCTCACCCGCCTGGTGCTGACACCCTGCCCGACCGGCGACCTGTGCCGCTGCCTGCCTTTGCGTCCATGAAGCTGTTAACGCTGGTGGTAGACTCCGTTTCCCAACTGGGGTGTTGCTGATGGGGTGGGAGGGGAGAGCTGGGGGTGAGACACTCAGTTACAGCACGCCGGCAGGAGCGTCCCGTCCATCCGGAGGCAGCCCAGGTGTTGCCTGCCCCGGGGAAGGGCGAAGCTGGTCCCGGCGGAGCTGGGCTTTGGCGAGGGCCACCGTACCCTTGTCCCATGTGGAGCTCGTGCCTTCGGGACAGGGTGTTTGTGCCTGGGGTGCTCAGCTGTGGTGCCGCGGTGGAGCGGTGGGTGCTGTGCCGTGGGTGGCACATCTGGATGTCACCTTTGGGTGGGCTGGGGACACCTTGTCCAGCCTGGCTGCTGGCACAGCATCTCACTGGGATGTTCCCTTCCTTTCCCTGCAGAAACAGGCTGGGAAAACACATCCCATGGGAATGTGGTGCCAGGCAGAAAGATGCGAAGGGGCAGCCGGGGGCTTTCCCAGCTCGGGCTTTGCCTGCTGCCCCAGTGCCCCCCTCTGCCGCGGCCTCGGGCTGTCACCGCGCGGGGAAGGTGTGATGCAGTGTGACAGGTGGGGACGCGGCAGCGCGAGTGCCACCTCGCTGGAGCTGCTGTGCTGGTGACAGCCCCGACGCCGAGAGCCGGCTCGCGCGCAGCCGGGCGCGTAATCCGCTTACGGGGGCACCGGCGCTGCCCCGGGCTCTCGCTGCGGTAAATCCCTGCTCCTGTCGGGAGTGGGATGGTTGGAAAGCGGTGGGTGTTGTAGGAGAACTTTGCTACACCGGGCAGGGGGGGTTTGGGGGGTGAGGGGCACCACTGATAGGGTGCAGACCCTGGCTGGGGCGGTGGGGGGGTTGCTGCAGCCTGCGATGAGGGGCGAAAAGGGGCTGCAAAGCCATCGGGGAGGTGCGGTGTCAGCCAGGGATGGTGGGACCGGGCTGAGCAGGGATGGCTGAGGCCAGGAGGGGATGGTGGCATCTCTGGCACCGGGGTTGGGTGGCCTCAAAGCTGGGTGGGGGGAGATGTGACCCCAGGGTTAGGAGCGTGGCTGGGACCCAGGGTTGCTGGGGACCGGCACAAGAGCGTTCAGGCCCCTCTCTGCACCCGCCGACTCGCGGTTCCTGGCGCCTGTCCCAGCCCCAGCTGATGCTTTGGGGCTTTTCAGCACTTTCCTGGCGAACGAAGCCCTTCCGTGGCCGAGTGACCCCGTGCCTGAGCTGCTCTGATGCATCTTGACATGCATCAAGGTGAATCACTGTCCTGGGTGGCCCCCCACAGTGACAGCTCAGGTGCCTTCCCACGGCTCCTCCCGGGGCACTGTTAACCCTTTACCTCCCCAAAGATGAGCCAGGGAAGCCGAGGCAGGACCTCTGGAGCTTCTGCCAGGATCCCTGTGGTGGGCATCATCCCTCCTTCTCCCAGCTGGACACAGCAGGCATAGCTGGAGCAGCAACTTGGAGCTGTGTGGGGAAGCTTTAGTTGTCAGGCACAAAAGTGTTGAGTTTTCAAGCCATCTTTTATAGAAAACTGGGTTTCTCCCCTCAAAGAGGGCTGGGATGGCTGTGGGTTACTCCAGGGTGGGGAGTGGGAGAGGATCTGGTGTGCACTGGGATGGAGGAGGTTTTTGTCCTGGGATGGAGGAGGTTTTTGTCCTGGGACGGAGGCGTTTGCCAGGGCTGAATGTCCTCCTGGGCTGTAGCCAAGCTGTGTGCTCAGCCCAGGGGTGCTGGTGCTGGTGGTCGTGCAGCCCCCCCAGGACCTGCCTTGCCGCCTCTTTGGCTAATGGTGCTTTGCTGGTCCTTGACGTCTCCACAACTGGGCAGGAGCTGGCCTTGGCTCTCCCCATCTGCGCCCCCCCCCTGGTCCTACCCCCAGCACCCACAGGGGCCGTGCCTGGTGCCGTGGGTGCCCCGGCCCCGGTTGCCTGCCCGGGGTGGAGTTATGCTAATGCTGCTCCCCATCCCTTGGCGCAGCCGTGCCGCTCGGCATCCTCTCCAGGACACGGGCGACACCGGCTCTGCCATGGCCACCTGCCCCGAGCTGCAGCCTGGGCAAGAGGTACGGGGGCACATCCATCCCCGGCAGGGTGAGAGAGGGGGCAGGTGGAGACGGGGGACGCGGAGCACCCCGGTGCTGCGGGGAGGTGCCACAGCTGATGCTCTGTCCCCGGGACAGCCTTGCCGGGGGATGCGCTTGCTGCGGGACCCCCGAGGATGCGGTGCAAACCCACCCCGTGGCACAGCATCACCGAGGCCATCGCCTTCTCTGGGGAGGGGGGGCCCCGAAGGGCTGGAGCACCCATGGGATGGAGCAGCAGCGGGGCCGGGAGCCCTTGCAGTGGTGGCATCATCTCCCATCCCTGTGCAGCCCCCAGCCGGGCTGGGCTGTGGTGGAGGCTGGTGCTGAGCCCCCCCCAGGTCAAGGTCGGTGAGGAAGAGGATGCTGCAGTCACACAGACCCACTGAATGCTATCGACCTGCTGGGGGAGAGGGGAGTGTGGGGACCCCACAGCCTCTGCCATGAGGGCATCCGCTGCCCCCCCCCCCCCAGTCCCTGCCACCGTGCACCGTGCTGGTGGCTGCAGGGGTACCGGGGAGCGGGGGGCAGGCGTGCGAGCGCGCAGCCCCGGCAGCGCCGTGACCTTGTTTCCAGCCCGCTAATTCGGTGCATCTCGCCTTGCCGCCGGCACGGCTGCCCTCCCCGCCGATGGAGCGGGGATAAGGGACAGGGGAGGACCCGTGTCCCCATGGAGAGCTCTTGCCTTGAGGCTCCCACCCGGGGGGGGGGGGCACTGACCCCCAGGTGTGAGCCTGCAGAGTCGGGGGCTCCCCCTGACCCTGTGTGCCCCCCATTTGGGGGTCTCCCTACCCATGGACCTGAGGTGTCATGCCCGTTGTCGTAGCGGGGTACAGGGGACCCGAGTGCCTGCTGGCAGGGGGGCTTGGTCCTGCGGGAACTGCTGCCGGACGTGCCCTTGGGAATGCGTCTCCTCCCGCCAGCGCTTATAAACAGGATGTGGAGCCGTCCCAGTCCCGCCGTGCCTCGTCCCAGCCCCACCGCCCCGCGGGGTCACCGGCTTGGGGGCCACTGCGCCTGGCCTCCCCCCCGGTCCCTGCCTGGGGCTGCTGCTCGCACCGGCTCCGGAACGGGCAGAGCCAGGACGAGGGGGTGTCGGGGTCCCGGTGCATGCGAGGACACGGCCTGAGTGTGGCCATGGGGTTTGTAGCCCCTTTGCCCGGCAGGTTGTGCTGCCCCGAGCCCTTTGCCCATGGGGTTGGTGATGGCTGTGGGTCGGGTCCCCCGGGGCTGCAGGGATGGGACCCCCTTGTGCCATCGCCCACGCTGAGACCCTGCGAGCGGGCAGGCAGGGGGGCACAGGCAGACCCCTGCCCACCCTCCGCCGCCCCCCTGGGTCTGGTCCCTCCGCCAGCTCCTCCGCCGCTGCTGTTCATCTCTTCTTGGTGTCTCTCCCTCCTCCCCGTCCTCCCGGCAGGCCATGGGGTGTGTGGGGGTCCTGGCTACCCCAGAAGACCCCGAGGAGCAGCGGGGTGCCCAGGGGGAAGGTCTCCATCCCTGTCCCCTGGAGTGCCAGGAGCCGGCTGCCATCCCTGCACCGCAAGCTGTAAGCGCCTAGGGGGCATAGGACCGTGGCTGTCCCCGCTGCCGTCCCCATGGCTGTCCCCAGGGTGGTGGCTTGTCCCCCCTCTCCTCCCATCTCTGCCATCCTTGGGGTGCATGTGTCTGGCTGCTGTGGCTCGGGGGCTTGTGACGCTGAGTCGGGCGATGCCACCTCAGGCTGGCACTGCCACCATTTGTATCCCTTCCTGTTTTGGTCCCCAGATAAAGCGTTTCCTGAAGGAGGACTCGGAGGAGGCTGAGCTGACCCAGTTCCTACGGGATTGCCCGCCGGTCGACAGCCCCAGGAAGGTGGAGCCCCCGGAGAGCCGGCGGGAGCCCGGCCACCCCCTCTGCGGCGTGGGCAGGGTCCCCCCTGATGAACCTGCCGACGAGAGGGACGCCAGGATCTTCTCCCGGTCTCGGCCCTTGGATTTCCAGCAGCACATCGCCGCCCCCCCACCCCCCAGCCCCAACCGCCCGCGGAGCCCCTGGGGGCAGCTGGACCCCTATGACTCCTCCGAGGTGCAGGATGTGTCCGTGGGGAGGGGAGGTGGGGCGAGGGGCTGCGGGAGTCGCTGGGGAGGACATTCCCACCCTCCCAACCCAAGGGGTTTGGGCAGGCGTCGGCCGCATCCTGCAGCGCCCTGACCCCGTAGGACCGCTTTGGGGGGGTGCAGGCAAGGGGGTGGCCTGCCAGGATAGGGGGGGGGGGGTGAGATGGTGGTGTTCCCTGTGCCATGTCCCCTCTGCCCACAGGATGACAAGGAGTACGTGGGCTTCGCCACGCTGCCCAACCAGGTCCATCGGAAGTCGGTGAAGAAGGGCTTCGACTTCACCCTCATGGTGGCAGGTATGGAGGGGGGGTGGGGTGAGCCTGGCACAGGGGATGCTGACCCCCCCACCTCTGGATCCCAAAAGTCATGGAGCTGGGGGTGGGTAGCGGCTTCCTCCTCCTCACCTTTGTCCCCTTGTCCCAGGGGAATCTGGGCTGGGCAAGTCCACCCTGGTCAACAGCCTCTTCTTGACGGACATGTACAGGGACCGCAAGCTGCTGAACGCTGAAGGTGAGGGGACGGTCCCAGTGGGGGGGTGTCCTGGGGGGGGGGGGGAGGTGGTGGCAGAGCTCCTGGGGGGCTGCAGTCCCTCTCCCTGCCCAGCCGGGTTCCTCCGGGTCTCCAAAGCCACGTGCGGCACATTGCCAGCTGCCTGCCGGCACCGGGGACTGCTCCAAGGCAGCGGGGACCCCCCCCCCCACCCGCCACCTGGCACCGGGACCCCCCGCAGGGGCTTTGTGCCCACTGGGAAAACAAGCCCCAGCTTGTTGGGGATCAGCTGGTTCTAAGAGGCTGCGGCCAGTCGGGGTCCAGGGCACGGCGCTGGTTCAGCTGCAGCCAGTTTGTGAATTTAAAATCGCCCAAACTTGCCCAAATCCCCAGGGGCTTGAGGCATTTGCTAGATTTGTTTTGAGGAGGTTATTGGATTTGTTTCCGTTGCTCGGAGCAAAAGCCAAAATGCCTGTGGCCGTGTGCACAGGAGGCAGCGGGAGCATCCTTGGGGATGTGGGGACATGGAGGGGTCCTGGGGGCAAAGGGGCACGCACAGTGCCGGAGCCGTGGGGCCACACGGAGCCAGAAATGCTCCCGCAGTGATGCCTGGGCCCAGCAGACCCTGTGATGCCGGAGCCGGGCTGTCACAGTGTGGCGATGGCACAGCCACCGAGGGAGGGGCGCACATCCATGTCGGGATGCGGGAGGTTGTGGCACAGAGCATCCCGTCTTGGTGCCGGACCCTGGCACTCGTAGGGGCTGATCCTGCAAAGCCACCCCAGCGCTCCAGGGTGGAGGGTGACACCCGGGGGTTGCAGCATCTCCCTGTGTCACCCCCATTGTCACTCGCCTGGGGTGTCCCCCGCCGTCTCCATGTCTCCTGCCAGAGCGCATCACGCAGACGGTGGAGATCACCAAGCACGTGGTGGACATTGAGGAGAAGGGTGTCAAGCTGCGCCTGACCATCGTGGACACGCCGGGCTTTGGTGACGCTGTCAACAACACTGAGTGGTGCGTCCCATGGGTGAGGGGGTCTCCCCGGGGCTGGGCAGTGCCACCACGGGTGCCAGCGGCTCCAAGGGTGGGATGCCCATGGCTCCTCGGGGTGGGATGCTGAGCCATGGGAGGTGTTGAGCTGTGGATCCAGGGAAAGCCAGGGGGTCCTGCAGGGGGGACTCCGATGGTCACCTCCGTGTCCTTACAGCTGGAAGCCGGTGGCCGACTACATTGACCAGCAGTTCGAGCAGTATTTCCGTGATGAAAGTGGCCTCAACCGGAAAAACATCCAGGACAACCGCGTCCACTGCTGCATCTACTTCATCTCGCCCTTCGGCCACGGGTAAGGGCAGCCCCTGCCTGCGCTGCCGGGACGGAGAAGGGCTGGGGAAGGGGCTTGGTGGGACGGTGCTCACCGGGCTTCCCCCACAGGCTCCGGCCCATGGATGTGGAGTTCATGAAAGCCCTGCACCAGCGGGTGAACATCGTGCCTGTGCTGGCCAAGGCTGACGCCCTGACCCCTGCCGAGGTGGAGCGAATGAAGAACAAGGTAAAGGGAGGTTGGCCCAACCTGGAGCCATCCCAGCAGGTCCCTGGGGATGGGGGAGCCCTGGGGGGCTGGGGTCCCTGCTCAGCTGGGGACCCTCTCCGTCCCCCGCCCAAAGTTTGTCATGTTCGCAGCACTGCGGAGGACCATGTTGCCCACATGGCCACCAAGGACGCATCTTCCCTGGTGCTCAGCTGGGGGCTGGAAGGGGCTGGAGGGGTGTCTGTGACATTTAGTCTGGGGCGGGGGGACAGGCTTTTGTGGGTCCTTGGGGAACACCAGTGCTGTGTGGTGCTTCCCACCCCATTTCCAAGGGCTAGAGTCCTGCCCTCAGTGGGGCTGTCTGCCTCCAGATCCGGGAGGAGATCGACCACTACGGCATCCGCATCTACCAGTTCCCTGAGTGCGACTCGGACGAGGATGAGGAGTTCAAGCTGCAGGACCAGGCGTTGAAGGTGGGTCTGGCTCCTCCAGCTCCATCCTTGGAGGAGCAGAGCCCCATGGCCAGGAGGACATGTCATCCTGGAGTACCCTTGGGACTCTTTGGGGCCACACAAGCCCTCCGTCATCCCCAGCGTGGTGGGGTTGGTACATATCGCACTACCCAGAGGCATCACCAAGACCCCCCAGGTGCCACCTGCAGCTTGGTGGGATGGGGCTGGGGTGGAGAAACCCATGCAATGACTGCTACCATCCCCCCTGGGGCTCTCCGAAGCCCGGGCACGCTCGGGAATATCTTGGCAAACGGTGCTGGATACAGCCGAGGAGATGCATATGGAGGGATGTGGGCTGGGTGGGCAGGACCGAGCCCCGCTAACCCCCCCATCCTCTTGCAGGAGAGCATCCCCTTCGCCGTCATCGGCAGCAACACAGTTGTGGAGGCCAAAGGCCGGCGTGTCCGTGGGCGCCTCTACCCCTGGGGCATCGTGGAAGGTAACGCTGGGCCGTGTCCCTGGTGTCCCACCAGCCCTGGTGGGACAGGGATAGTGCATGCCCCACCTCCACGCTGCTCAGCTTCGGGGGGCGCTCAGGGGGACGTGGGGGGCTGGCTGTGGCTCCCTGACCCCGGGCTCCCCCACAGTGGAGAACCTGTCCCACTGCGACTTCGTGAAGCTGCGGACGATGCTGGTGAGGACCCACATGCAGGACCTCAAGGACGTGACGCGGGAAACCCACTACGAGAACTACCGCACGCAGTGCATCCAGAGCATGACCCGCATGGTGGTGAAGGAGAGGAACCGCAAGTACGGGGCTGGGAGCGGGGTGCCAGGCTGGGGGGTGTGCGGGGGGCGGGGGGGGGGTGTGTCTCTCCTCTCTTTGGGGTGACCCAGCAAGTGGTGATCTCGGGGTGGGGGGGGGGGGTTGGGGTTGTGTGTGGGGGTCCATGCTGGGCAGCGTGGTGGGCTGGGGAAGGAAGCCTCGGTGATGCGATGGGGAGGCACAATGTGGTGGGGGACCGTTCCTGTGCCACTGGGGGGGCTGGGAGGGGCGCTGCTCTGGCAGCGATGGGGATGACCCTGTTGTCCCCCCAGGGCTGGGTCTGTCTTAGGGGGGGCTGCACCAGCAGTGAGAGGGACACCGTGTCCCCCCGGGGCTGGGGGCGGGGGGTGTGTGTGCACTGGCAGTGATGGGGGGGACCTTACGTCCCTCTGCGGCTGGGGCTGGCCCTGGGGGAGATGCTCCAGCAGCGAGGGGGACCCTGTGTCCCCCCAGGGCTGGCGGGGGGGGGGGGGGGGGGGGATGCACCAGCAGCAAGGACCCTGCATCCCCCCCTCCCCACCCCCCTCAGCTGGATGTGTCTCAGGGGATGGTTTGTGAACGAGGGGGACCCCGCATCCTCCTGGGACTGGCTGGGGGGGGGGATCCTCCAGCAGTGGGGGGGACCCCGCGTCCCTGCAGGCTCTGGGGCCAGAGCAGGAGCCAAGCCAGCAGCCACTGCTGGGGCGCAGTTGCCAGTACCAACTGGATTCATGGCACCTGCATCCCATTTAGCTCCCCCCCCCCCCAAGAGATGCCGGGGGGAGCCTCCCACAGCAGGGTCCCCAGTGGGACCCTCCGTGCAGGGGCATGGAGCGGTGCGGGAGCGAGCAGAGGCTGGGGGGGGGGGGGACACCAAAGCAGCAGTGCTGGTGGGGGGGCTGGCGGTGGCTGTAGGCGCCTCTAAGCTGGTCTCTCCATACGTGCCGCCGGCGAAGGCGGCATCCCTCCGCGCTGAGGCTGTGCTGCGCCGACTGCTCCGCCGACTGAGCCAGGACCCGGCCGGGGCCGTGCTTGGCCCCCGCTGTCCTCCTCCCCCTGCCCGTCCCCCTGAGCCCTATATAAAGAACTTGCTGGTATCCAACCCTGTCTCGGTCCTTCTGTGCCCAGGCAAGGGCCGGGCAGCCTCTCTCGGGGAGAGCCAGCCCCGGTGGCCACCCACCCGTTGCCCCCACAAGTTGCCCTCGGGGTGCCGGTGCCACTGGCGGTGCCGGGAGGACACCGTGTGCCGGCGGCATCACCCCGTCTCACCCAGGCAAGGTGGGGTTGGAGGGACGTGTCAACGTTTGGTGGCACCCAGCTTTTCCCAGTCGAGGGCTGCCCAAGGGAAGGGATACAGGGCGGGGGCACCCCCATCGTCCTGCCCTCCCAGGGGGATGCGCTTTTGGGGTGCAGGAGGCAGCGATGGACAGTCTTTCCCAGGCTGGTGAAGCTGCTCGCCCCGTTGCCAGTGCCCAGCTCAAGCCTGGTCTTGTTGCCAGGGCTAGAAGGAGCTCAATCCTCCCCCCCACCGGGCCCCCCTACGGCGAGGAGCCGTGACAACGGGCAGTGACTTCCAAAGCGGCTCAAAACACGGCCAAACCCCCTCCCTTGCCATGGCACGCTGGCACAGCCCCCCCCCCAGCACAAGGGGACCCCGCAGGGCAGGGGTGGCCCAGCCCCCATGCAACATCCGCCGTGTCCATCACCCCTTTACGTGGGAGGGGCTGCACCGGCAGTGGCACGTTCCAGTGGCACGTGGCGGCACGCGTGACGCCTGCCAGCCGTGGTGGGGGTGTCCCAGCCATGTCGTCACCCCCTGGGGTGGCACGTGGCATCCACAGGGACCCGGCTGGGAGAGCTGGTCCCTCCCCATTGCCGTTGGCATGGGAGAAGCCATCGATTCAGTTGGCTGCTATCCTTCGTGGTGGGGCGGCCCCAGGGATGCCCGTGGCTCCCCCCAGCAGGAATGGGCTTGAGCGGGAGCCGATGCTTGGGAAAAGGGGTGCGGAGCATCCCTGGGGCTGGCTGGGCAGCGGGGTGCCCGGGGACCCCATCCTGCAGTGGGGCTGGGGCCATGGGAGAGAAGGGAGATGCTGAATTTAAGATGTTTTTAAAGCAGCAGCGGAAAATACTGGGCTCGGGGGAATGCGGCTCTGAGCATCCAGCGGGATGGTTCCCAAAATGGGAGAACATGGAGAAAGGCAGGCAGGGCTCTGCCCCCTGGCAGGGGGTTCCCTGGTACCCCTTGCTCTGGTGGTGCCTCCCTGGGTCCCCCCCAAACTGGTGCATGGCAGGTTGGGGGGAGGTAGGGGGTGAGGTTTGGAGGGATGCTTGGAGCTGCTCATATGTCCGCCGCCTGGAAAAAGGCCCGGAGTGACACTGGCTCAGGGTCTGTGCCGGCAGGTGCAGGGTACCCGCAAGGTTTGGGGTCTCTGAGGCTGCAACACCCCCTGGGGGACTGTCCCCCATTGAGGGGGGGGTGGCAGGGCTGTGACAGCATCCTCTCTCTGCCCGCAGTAAGCTGACCCGGGAGAGCGGGACGGATTTCCCCATCCCTGTCATCCCCCCGGTGCCAGATGCAGAGACAGAGAAGCTCATCCGGGAGAAGGACGAGGAGGTGAGTGTGGGGGAGGGCTGAGCCCCCCCCCCCCGATCACCCCCTCAACCATGTCCCCGTCCCCAGCGCTGGCACAGCCGCTTGGGGCCACCCTTCCTTGCCCCATCCCGGAGGCTGCTGCCCCTCAGGCCGGGGTGAGGAGGTGTCGGAGGGGCAGCAGAGGGGTCCCCCCCGGCAGCCCGCAGCTCTCGGGGATCCCAGTCCATTTGGGATGCTTGACCCAAATACGTTTGCGAGGGAGCTGGGGTGGCTGGGGGGTGCCAGCGTCCCCCCCGTTCCCCCCCCCCCGCCCCACCCACGATCCCTGCTCTGCTCCCTTCCAGCTGCGGCGGATGCAGGAGATGCTCCAGAAGATCCAGAAGCAGATGAAGGACTCGCACTAGCCCCCTCCTCCTCCTCTTCCTCCTACCCCCCCCCCCCCAGATCAGAAATGTTTACATCACGCTCCATCCCGCCCCGGCCCCGCTGCGAGACTCGGTACCAACACCGCACCCGCCACCTTAAGCTGCTGTGGTATCGCCTTATCCAACCGCCAGCGCCTGTCCCACGGGGACAGCGAGGGGACAGGCACCGGGTCCTGGAGTCCCCTGCACCCTGTCCTGGCTGGGTGCCTCCTCAGCTCCCCCCCCCCCCCCCCGCCCCCCCCCAGGCTGGGCACAGCTTTGTCCCCTCCGCTTTGGCTTTCTCTGTTTGCCCTGCAGCTCTGGGGAGGGCCACCGGCCAGCTCTCCACATTGTGTCCCTTGTCCCCGTGTCACTTCGGGCTGCCTGCTTACAGCCGCTGCGCTCCGCTTGGCCCTGGCTTAAGGCAAGAGGAAAGCGGGGGGGGGGGGTTGGTCCCAGCACCCCCCCCAAGTCCCCAGCTGCCCTGCTGTGGGGAACAGGGTTGCTCCCCCCCCCCCCGGCACTTGGCTGGCACGGAGGGACAGCAGCTCCTGGGGACCACAGGCGACCGAGGGGCCGCCAGTGTCCCGGCCAGGGTGACGGTGAGCACCTGGGCCCTTGGCCGCCTTCATGCCAGCGCTGCTGTGAGGAGGGACTGAAGCTCGGCGGTGTCCAGCCCTGCGTCCTCGGCAGGGTCCCTGTCCCCACCGAGTGTCGCCCCTTGGGAGCACCCCGTGTCCCCGGGCCGGGGGGGGAGAGCCATGGCATGGGGGGCACTGGGGGATCACAGTCCCTGGAGAAAGTCCCTTGAACCCCAAATCAGAGACCGGGTCCCCAGCCTGGCCTGCCCTTGGTGTTGGCGCTGTAAAGCAATAACGACTGTCCTGCCGCCCGCGGTGCCTCCTGACCCGCGGCAACAGCAGCCTCCCGCGCTGGTGTTTCGGCCCCTGCTGCCACTTGCTTGTCTCTTGTGTCCCCCTGTGTCCCCAGGATGTCCCTGTCCCTGCTGCTTCCAGGCAGAGCATCGCTGCGTCCCCCCCGAGGATCTCACCACCCGTGTTCCTTCCCAGTGTTCCCATGATGTCCCCAGCGGTGTTGCTGCCCTGCAGAGCACTGCAGCGTGTCCCCCCCCCCAAGCTGTCCCTGTCTGTGTTGCTTTCCCCCGGAGTACTATGTCGTGTCCCTGTGTTCTCCCAGGATGTCCCCATCCATGTTGCCTCCCAGCAAAGCACTTTTGTGTGTCCCTGGGGCGAGCCCTGGCCCACACCTCCCGGCCAGCAGGCACAGGGCATCCCTGGGGAGAGGGACCCGAACCCCCCCCAGCTCCCTGCTCCCCTCTGGGTATGGGCAAAGACAAAAGGGGATGGTGAGGCTGCAGGGTGAAGGCAGAACTGGGGAGCGGTGGGATGACTGGGAGCTCGCTGGCACAGGGCCGTGTCCCCTCCCTGGCAGGGCCACCCAAAACGGGGTCCCCCGGGCGGGTTCACCCCTGGGTGAAGGTTTGCATCCAGGCGGCTTGGCTGGCGGGGGCTGCGTGCGGCCGAGACGCGGGGTGGGTGCTGCGGGGTGCTGGGGCAGCCTCCGGCACGTGCCACCCACGTCCCCACACCAGCCGGAGGGTCCCCTGGTCCCCCCGGGCAGGGACCCCCTGGGCAGGGCCCCGCAGGGTGTATTAGCGCTTTCCTTTTTTTAATCTTGCTATTTTCTTACAGAAGTACCTACCTTCGCATGACGGTCATAGAGGCATTTATTAAAGGATAAGCAGAGTATAGGTTTATAAATTCTTATAAAGCTAGTGGAAATATTTTTATCCCTCCACAACCATTCTCAATAAATACGGCTGACCCGGCTTGTCTGCAACCCCGAGTCGTTTCCGCGCGGGCGGTGGGTCCCCGTGTCCCCGGGGCAGGTGAGGACGGGGACTGACAGTGGCCGGCCCCGTGGCCTCATGCTTCTGGCTCCCGTTTTCCTGGCAAAGGCTCAAAATGGATATTGGGGGGGGTTGTGCTGCACCCACAGGGGCACCCAGCTTGGGGTGGGGTGGGAGAGCCCCATGGCACCCAGCTCTGGGGCTGAGGGGGGGCACAAGGAGCAGGTTCCCCCCCTGGCTGCTGCTGGCTCATGTCCCCCTCCTGCGCTGCCTTGGGGTCCGATGGCTCCTGGGCGCTGCTGGTGGCGGGGCTGGGATGGGAACTGGGGGGGGCAGACCGGGGATGGAACTGCCCTCCACGTGCTGCCCCCGGGCATCCTCACGCCCCCCCCCCCACAGTTGGGGTGAGCCCTGCTGGGAGACACAGCGGGTGCTCGGCATGGCTGGGCCTCCCCTGCGAGTGCCAATGCCCAGTTACCCCAGTTTGGCTCCACCAGGAGCTGGCGGGGTGAAGGGATAGGAGTGGGGCGGGCAGAGTGGCAGCGGGAGGGATGAGAGCTGTGCCTCTACCTGCCTTCCAGAGGGCATTATCCCCCTGCACCCCGCTGTCCCCCCCTGCACCCTGCTATCCCCCCGCTGTCCCCCTCCTACACCCTGCTGTCCCCCCCTGCACCCTGCTATCCCCCCGCTGTCCCTCCCCTGCGCACCACTATCTCCCTCTGCACTCTGCTATCCTCCCACTGTCCCCCCCCCCTGCACCCCGCTGCCCCCCCGCACCCTGCTATCCCCCCTCTGTCCCCCCCTGCACCCCGCTCTCCTCCCTGCTGCTCCCTTCTATCCTCCTCTGCAACCTGCTCTCCTCTCCTGCACCCCGCTATCCTGCACCCTGTTGCCCCCCCTGCACCCCACTATCCTCCTCCCTACACCCTGCCATCTCCCCACTATTCCCCCTGCCCCCCCCCCCCACTTTCCCCCTTCCCCCCCACTCTCCCCCCCTCCACTGCCCCCCACTCTCCTCCGCACTGTGCTGTTGGGCTCATCCCAGCACAGGGATGTGCCCCACAGTTCCCCCCGCCCCCCCCCCCCCCCCCCCCCCCCAGCATCCGAACCCCGCTATGACCCAGCAGACCCCGGCACAGCCCAGCCCCGCCTGTGCCTGGCTGGGGGTGGCAGCAAGTGGGGGGTGCACAGGAGCTGGCGGGGGGGGGGGGACAGCAGTTTGGGAGGGTGCCCACGCTTGTGTAGGCCTGGCTCCAGGGATGAGTCTGGGTCCCTTGCTGTGACACCCAGCAGCAGCCATCATGCACATGGCATGGGGCTGTACCTGTCCCCCTGCACCCTGCAGAGCTGCGATGTGGGGTGCTGGGGACAAACACATCCCCAGGCACCCCCAAGCCCTCAGAACCCCCCACCCCCACATCCCTCCAACCATCCCGTCCTCCCTCCCTCCCTCCATCCATCCATCCACTCATCTATCTAGCTATCTATCTATTCTATCTATCCCTCCCTCCCTCCCTCCATCCTCCCCCTCCACCCCCCCCACCACATCCCTCCAACCATCCCTTCTTCCCTCCCTCCATCCCTCCATCCACTCATCTCTCTATCCCTCCCTCCATCCATCCACACCCCCACAACGTCCCTCCAACCATCCCTTCCTCTCTTGATCCCTCCCTCCATCCATCCATCCATCCATCCATCCACTCATCCATCTATCTATCTATCTATCTATCTATCCATCCCTCCCTCCCTCCCTCCCTCCATCCATCCATCCATCCAACCATCCCTTCCTCTCTTGATCCCTCCATCCATCCATCCACTCATCTATCTATTCTATCTATCTATCTGTCTACCCCTCCCTCCCTGCCTCCCTCCATCCATCCCCTTCTCCATCCCCCCTCCATCCATCCATCCATCCATCCATCCATCCATCCATCCATCCATCCATCCATCCACTCATCTATTCTATCTATCTATCTATCTATCTATCTATCTATCCATCCATCCCTCCATCCATCCATCCCCCCAACCCACAGACACCCCTGCCCCTGATGCCTTGATCACTCTCACCATTCTCACCTGCCCCCACCCACACCCTTGACACCCCGTTTGGGCTCAGCAGCAGCACCCAGCCCCTGTGCCGTGGGTGCGCTTGGCCCAGCCCTGTTCCCTGCAGCCCCCTTGCTTATGGGGCTTCCTCGTAGGTGGTGGTTCACTTCCATCCCATGGGCGCTGGGCGTGTGGTGGGACCTGCTGCTGCCACAGCCCTGCTGGCTGCCCTGGGACGGCAGGGCGCCGGGGCCACCTGCAGCTCTCGGCTTGTCCCCTCTGTGCAGAGCACCCCGTGCTCGCTGCTGTTCCCCACACGGGCAGGAAACCCGATGACGGGGCTGGAAAACCAGCCTTCCCCCACCCTGGGGGGCACCCCCAGTCCCCTGTGCCCCCCATCTCTGCGCGGTAGGTTCTCCCCATCCCTCATGCCCTGCACATCCTCCCTCCAGTCCCTCTGATCCTAAATATCACCATCTCCTGTGCTCCCCTCTGCTGGCACCGACCCCTGCCTGTGCCCCCCCAGGCCCCCTCCCCATCCCTCTTTGCCCCCACACCCCAGCCAGCTCCGTCCCCTCTGCAGGGCTTTGCTCCTGTCCTATGCTCCAGCACCTCTGCCCCCAACCAAACACCACCAGCGCGGCTCTGGTCCCCTCCCTGCTCACTTGTGTCCTTCGTGACACCCCCTGCACCCTCTGATCCCCTTCCCCCTCCCTGGTTCCCCCCCGGGCCCCTCCGCTTGCTGCCTCCAAGACCTTCTCTGGGTTTCCATACCCTCCATTCTGGTCTGCTCCCTCCGGGGCCATCCAGACCCCTCTGCCCCTTCCTCTGCTCCCCACGCAGCCTGCGAGGGCAACGAGAGCTCGGGCAGGCTCTGCCCACCATGTCCCCCACGGATGGAACCCTGTCCCACGGTCTGACAGGGAAAGGAGCCCGCAAAGGGGCTCCGCTTTCAGCTGCTCCCGGTCGCCCGCGGCACAGCCGGGCTGGGATGAGCAGCAGCTCTCTCCTTCCCGAGGTAAGAGGGAGCCGGTCGGGTCAGCGCGGAGGTTTCGGCAGTGACTCTCCTCCTCGCTCCTGTTCTTCAGAGGAGCCGAATCACAGGCAGCAAAATGCCTCCCATCAGAATCCCCCCAAACAGACACCGGTGTCAGAACCAGGGAGATCCTGAGCGAGAGCTGTGCCATCCCCACACCATCCCGTGTCCCCGTGTGGATGGCAAACCCCTGCCCAAGTGCATGGTTGTGTTACTTTTCTCTGCTAAAGTGGCCGAAGCATCTCAAAGGGGTTCCCCAGACGTCCTTGGCAGAGAGGTAAGGCCAGGCTCCGGGTTTCTCTGGTCTCTGCATCACCCAAGACAGACTCATTTTGGTTTTCCACCGAGCTGAGCAGGGCAGTCGATACGCTGCAGGGAAGGGGTGGCATCCAGAGGGACCCGGACTGGCTGGAGGAGTGGGTCCATGTGATCCTCGTGAAGTTCAACCAGGACAAGTGCAGGGTCCTGCACCTGGATCAGGGCAATCCCCAGGACCAGCACAGACTGGGAGAGGGAGGGAGGGAGGGAGGGACGGATGGATGGACGGACAGACGGACAGATGGATGGAGAGCATCCTGCAGAGAAGGACTGGGGGATACTGGTGGGTGACAAATGGGACATCAGCCAGCAACGTGCACTCGCAGCCCAGAAAGCCAAGCGTCTCCTGGGCTGCCTCCCCAGCAGCGTGGCCAGCAGGGCCAGGGAGGGGACGCTCCCCCTCTGCTCCGCTCCCCTCATGCCCCCCAAGAGCCTCCAGCTCTGGGGTCCCCAGCACAAGGCAGACATGGACCTGGCAGAGACGCTCCACAGGAGGCCACCAACATGGTCCGAGGGCTGGAACGCCTCTGCTCTGGAGAAAGGCTGCCTGCTGAGGAGCTGTCAGCCCCATCCACCGCCTGCTGCAACTTCTCCTCTTGCCGTGGGTTGGAGCTGGGGCAGGAAACCACCCCCATGGGGTCCTTCCCTCCTTCCCTGCCTCGGTCCCACCTTGCTCCCTCCGTTTTACAAAGATGCTGAAACCCACCTCTGGCCAGTGGTGCCAAAATAGGCTATTTATTGGGCCCAAACCCACCATCACAAATATTAGCCCTCTTAACATCAATGAGGAAATGAAAAATGTTTGTCCTTCCTCACAGGGAAGAAGCTCTTGCTCCAAAGGCCGGGATGTGTGACCCTGCCTCCTCCTGCATCCCACCCTTGCAGCACCCCTGCACTGGGGGCCCTGCCGGCCTCTCCTTTCCCAGGGCACCCAACAGAGCCTCTTGTTTTGGGACCCAAACCGGCCGATTTAGCCTGGTCCCCCTTCTCCCCAGAGGATAAAACCCAGTGCTGAGGCTCCGGTGACAGTCCCCGCCTGTGCCTACCCTTCCTTGCGCTTCACTCCATGTGATTTTTGATCACATCTTTAAAAATAAAAAAAAACCAAAAAAACCAAAAAAAACCCAAAAAACCAAACCCACTCAAACCCAGCTTTTCCAGGGCAGAGATATTTCCGCACGGCAAACGCTCCAATGTGAATTCTCCGATGCCCTATTTTAGGTTTCTCACCGGCTGCAGTCGCCTGTGCTGGAGCTCCCGGCGAGCCCTCGGCCGTGAGCGCGGTGGAAGGAATTAAGGGTTCCTCGGGGCAGAAGAGGAGATCTCTGCCCTCCTTCCGTGGGCTGTGCCACCCCACGCCTGCCCCTAAGGAAACCCCAACCGTCTCTGGCCCTTCCTTCCCTCCCCTGCGTTTATTCATTTATTCCTTATATTGATCCTATCGTCCCCTCTTGGAGAGCACCGTGCAACCCCACCTCTTTTCCCAGCATTTGGGGATGCACGCACGGGGCGAGACCCAGCTTGGGGCCCCCCCGCTGCGTGGCTCTCCTGCCCCACAGCCTCCATGGGGTGGGGGCAGTGCCCTGCCATGCCCCGTGCTGCTCCCCTGCCCGTTGCAGGCGGAGGCGGGGGGGGGGGGGGATCCCATATGGCTCAGGGGTCGCTTTGGCAGGTGGACGCCCGGGTCCTGCTCCGAACCCCGCGCCGCCCTCCTGGGGCACCCACGGTTGAGTGGTTTTGTTTAAATCCAGGCACCAAGGCGCTGCCTCTGGTTTCTTCCCGCTCTCTCCTGCACTTCTTGGCCACTTGTCACATCCATTTCCAGCGCTGTCCGCCCGGTCGGGAGCACGCTGCCTGGCTGGGAGCTGCGGGCTGACATGCCTTCTCCTCGCCTTGCAGACGTGACGAGGATTTGGGATGCTGTGTCCGACCGCATTCAGCGAATGCTCTTGATGAACCAGGTAGGCTTTGTATCTCCAGTAGACCTGAAACCACCACAGTATCGCGTGCTGCGGCTCTTCCCTTCTTTTAATGGCAGCTAAATCCAGTTGGCAGCTGGTCACAAGTGGTGATCTTAAGGGTCTTTTCCAACATAGAGGATTCTATTATTCTACGACTCTAAAACATCCCAGAATTACCTTGCAGCTGGCAAATGGGCCACAGACCCGATTCTCCACAAATAGAGATTGAAAAAGTGCAGCTCCAGCAGAGAGAAGTCTTCAACACATTTTGCGGCTTCTCTGGTCCCCACAGCCAGAGTGGAAAGACCAGACCAAGAGCTGGAAACATTTTTTTCAGGGTTTATCCCAAACGATGGGAAGCCCCCGGTCTAGGTGAGGGATGTTGGCTCTGCTCTTCACCAAATACTTTTTAGAGGCTGGAGAGGAAACTCCTCAGCATATGGAGGTCTTCCCCAAAGCTTTCCCGTCTCTTCTTGCTCCTCAGTACATCAGGGCAGAAGGGACAGAGCACCACCACCGTGCTCTATAAAGTCATCCTTCACCTCTACCGGCCACAAAACACTTATTATTTGCTCCTTCTCTTCTCCTTGGCCTTCAGACTATCAGAATACCTGGAACTGGGAATTGCTGACCAAGAGACCCCAGATCTTGGGTTTTGGTGATGTCACTGCCAAGAGGTAGGTTTCTCAACTGAGACTTTGGCAGATGTTCGTGGGGTCATCACTGCTCAGGCCAGCATTCTTGGTAAGAGGAGAGATGAAACCTGTGACTTCCCCTTGCGGCACCTGTGGGGTGCACGCTCATTTCTGCATCACCAGGAAGAAAAGGGAACCGTTCAGAAGGCCCTGAGGACATCACAAGAGGAAACCACCCCCAACAGAGCCAGGTGTATAAAGCTGGAGTCGCTCTTTGGTTTATCAACTGGCTTCAAACCATTCATATTTATTCAGTGGTGCGGCGCTGCTGTCTGAGACACATCCTGGAGCTGCTGCTTCTAAGCCCATTGAGACAAATATTGATCCTCCGTAGTTCTGCTGCGCCAGAACTTGTAAAGGCAAACACCAGACTTCATGCCGGCTCCTACAGCCTTGTCGTAGGCAAAACTGTTTTGGCAGCAGCTGTAGACAGTGCCAAAAATGACGCCCCCCCCCCCCCCCCCCCCCCCCAGTCTTTCAGCCACCTCTCCACCTTTATTGCCCTCAGCACAAGAAGGACACGGAGCTGTCGGAGCGGGGCCAGAGGAGGCCACGAAGACGATCCGAGGGCTGGAGCCCCTCTGCTGTGAGGACAGGCTGAGAGAGCTGGGGGGGTTCAGCCTGGAGAAGAGAAGGCTCCGGGGAGACCTTCCAGCCCCTTCCAGTCCCTAAAGGGGCTCCAGAAAAGCTGGGGAGGGGCTGTTTGCGAGGGCATGGAGCCATAGGACGAGGGGCGATGGTTTAAACTAGAGCAGGGCGGGTTTAGATGAGACATTTGGAAGAAGCTCTTTACACTGAGGGTGGTGAGACACTGGCCCAGGTTGCCCAGAGAGGGGGTGGAGGCCCCATCCCTGGAGACATCCAAGGCCAGGCTGGATGGGGCTCTGAGCAACCTGATCTAGTTGAAGATGTCCCTGCTCACTGCGGGGGGGTGGCACTAGATGGCCTTTAGAGGTCCCTTCCCACCCAACACACTCTGTGATTCTATGAAAAGAGAGAGGGGATGGATGGTTTCTACAAAAGCCTGTGGACGGGCAGATATTCCATGATTTCTGGTCAATACTGGCCCTCCCTGCAACTGTGTCACCCCAGGGTGCCAGGAGGGCACCAAGAGCCTGGGGTACACCAACGTCAACATCAGCCTGGTGGCTCTCTGCACCTAAAGCAGGGATGTCTTCTGCTCTAGTCAGCAAGAAGGGTGGTCACAGTTGCCTTACGTGGTGTCGCGCAGATATTTTGCTTCTTAAGGACAGCTGTTTGAGCGCAGCCTACTCAACATGGCCTAGCTGTTCCTTCAGACTCTGGGTGTGTTGAGTGGCCCAGCCCCATCCACCCATGCTGTCCACTTGCCCCCCCTGGCTTGCAGGGTATTTTCGGATCGCTGCTGCCAGGACTGGGTGGCTCCTGGCAGCCGAGGACTGCCTGGCCCAGACCCCAGCCCACACCCTTGGCTGTGGTGGGCGCATGAGAAGAGGACAGGGACAGGCGATGGACGGATGTAATTATAGTGTGGTCTTTAACTGCAGAAGACCCCACCTATATGGCTATTGGTTCTGGGAAGCTCCATCAGATGATGTCACTGGCACATTACGCTATTTCTGGAGCTTCCTTTAAAAGACCCGAGTTGCGCTGTGTTTTGGCAATGTGTTCCCCATACCCGTAGTCTCACAAAACCCACCAAGACCATTTGGTGTGACCTGCCAGTCTGCTGGGAGGCTTGGCAGAAACAGCCATTCCTCCCCTGCAATGACGATGTCACGAGTGATGTCAGCATGAAGTACAGGGACCAAGCAGAAATGACAGTGAAACCTTGGTCTGATGCCCATGTCCTCCTGCGACATACCTGAGGTGCGACACTCCTGGGTCTCCAGCCAGGACTACAGGTCCCTGGCAGAAGCCCTCAGCGTTGGCTGTGCTTGGAGAAACAGCACCATCTATTTGCGGCATTGTTTTATGAGTGCCTTTGTAGAGAAGACAACGTGGCCTCCGTGGTTGGATGTCCATGACCCACCAGCAGGGCTGGGGATCCATCCCCAAGCCACAAGCTTGGCTGTAGCATCCTCTGCTGCCCTAGGTCACGTTGGGTTGGACCCTGCAGCCCTAAGGTAGTGCCTGACGTTTGCTTTGAGTTGAGGGTTGCGAGGACGAGTCGCACAACGTGTGTGCAGGCACCAGGGGAGGGAAGAGGCACGAAGGGCCCGCAGACAGGTCAGACAGTCCCAGGTCCCCAGCTGCATCCCAGATTTGCCTCTCCCATTCCAAGGCAGGGCCTGCCCCTCCGCTCCCACGCATGGACACCCACCCTGAGGTCCGATCCCCGTACAGGTCTCAGCCCCTGCCCCACATTTCCCCATAGCTGCCTTGGAAACATGCCAGCCCACGGGGATCCAGAGCTGTCTGGGGGGGCAGAAGTCCCAGGAAGGTGTTGACCCCACAGGACCAAGGGGGAGAAAGCCAGCCTGCCCCCAGCTTTGCTCTGGCCGGGAAAAGCTGTCCCCACCCCAGCCGATCCCCACATTTGAGGGAAGAGCAGCTGGGCCAGGGGCAGGGCGACAAGGCATGGGGATGGGGCTGCCTCCAAACCCAGCTCAGCACCCCTCAGGGTTTGTCCCCCGTGTGTCCCGGGTGGCACATGTGATCTTGGACGCCCCGATCCAGCTTTACCACAGGCTTGGGAGGAATGAAAAAGATCTGCTCTATTAAACCTGCTGGAAAAAAAAGGTACAAGGGGTGGTGTGGGGCATCCAAAGCACAACAGATGGTCTGGGGCATCCAAAGGTCTCGTGGAGCATCCTCTACTTCTTCTTGCTGCCTTTCTTCTTGCTTTCGATCAGGTGCAGCCCCTGCTTCTTGATGTCTTCCCGGGTGAGGACAAGGCCGTGGTCTTTGTCAGCAAAATCAAAGGGGTCTGGAGGAGAGAGCGGGGAGGAGCGGGCTGAGGAGAGGCTGTGGAGACACCTCCGCTTTGCCCATGTCCCCGGGGCGAGCTGGCACGTTTTGGAAGGCTGGTGGCATCATGGTGAGATTCCTCATGCCGAGCCCTCCAGCACAGGCACTACTGACTGGCTTTTCCACCCCAGCATCCCAGGGTGGGCTGCAGGGCCTGGCAATGCCACTGCCGTGACCCGTTTCCAACACTGCTGGGGCTTCCCATAAAGGTCTGGAGCCCTGGATGGTGGAGCCATGTGGTGGGCACACTTCATTAAAAGAAGGTGGTAAGGTGCCAAAAACTCAGTGGTTCCTCCAAGAGCATCCGGCAGGAGGTGGCCACAGACAGACCCAAGCACTGGTTATTCTTCACAACCAGGTGATTTTAAAGACAAGGGTCTCCCTCCTTGCCCCACGGCATCTCTCCTTGTTCCTGCTGTGGTTCGACGCCCCCCACTCCACTGGCTGCCTTCATTCTCCCACATCCCCGCCTAAAACCACACTCAAAGCCTTGGAGACAGCCAAGGTCAGCCCTAAGGTGTGGAGACAACTCATGGCTTGGGGTCTGCTGGGGCAGTGGGAGACAGGCAAGGATGCAGGGGCTGGGAGAGTCGCTGTGGGACGCATCCCCACTGTGCTTCCCTACCTTGGATGCTGCTGCCTATGTCATCCAAGGAAATCTTCAGGTTCTGTGGATCATTCGCGATTGTTTTCTCCAGAAAATTCCTGACCTTCACAAAAGTCTACGAAAGACACCCTGGGTTAACTGCTGAAGGGGAGGTGAGTGTTACAACCCAAGGGGTGTCCCCACCTTGATGTCCCCCTGGGGGGGGGGGGGACACCCTGCAGTGCCCAGTGCCGCCTGGGGCTGAGCTGCTCCATGGCTCTTCCCTGGGGCCACCTCCATCCTCCCAGCTGGGAGGACATCTTGGGATGGGCCATCCAGGAGAGCCCCATGTGGGTCCCCAGAGACCACAGCAGGGACGGAGCCCCCACACACCTCATTGTTCTCATCGGGGCTGTGGCTCTCGGGGGGCAAGTCGGCCACCTGCTGCAACAGATACTGCAGCTTCTGCTCACAGTGCCGGAGCTTCTCCTCCACCCCGCTGGCCTTGACAGAATCATCCTGGAGTCAGAGAGAGAAGAACAACCTTGGTGGGGAAAATGAGCCACTTGGGGTGACGGTGGCTGCACCAAGTGTCACTGCACTGTGCCATCGCACCGCCTGGGGCTGCGCTCACCCCAGAGCCACACGGGTACCTGGTTGGGCACGGTGATGCCATGCAGACGGACGAAGAGGTTGTCAATGCCGTTTTCAAACTCAACCAGGAGCTCCTGGTTCCTCAGCATCTGGGCTCGCATCTGCTCTCGCCGAGCCTCTTCCAGCTGCAGGTTCATCCTCAGCTCCTCCTCCAGCACCCTGGAGCCAACCACATCCACATCCACACTAATGCACAGGGGTGCAGAGACACCCCAAATCTGTTGAAAAACCTGCTCAGGTTGCCCCCTCCCCAATGGACTTCAGAGTAGAGATGCTGCCTGTGACCCAGCTCCATGCTGGTCCCACTTCCCGGGCCAGGCAAGGAGCAAGGGTCCTCCTGCTCCCCCAGCAGGACTTTTGGGTGCTCTGCCAGGACCAGAGCCGGGGGAGCACCCCGCTCGGAAAACCTCCTGCTGCAGGAGGGGTGGGTGGCTGCAGTGGGATGAAGGGGTGCCCTGCTGGGACACCTGTGATGCACATGTGTCCCCCCCCAAGGGTGGTGGCCTTGTGTGACACAGCTGTCCCGAGGCCAGCAGCACCTGGTTTTGTTGGGGCGCTGGCGAAACTTCAGCTCAGCCTGCTTCAGCTCCAGCTCCTTCAGCTTCTCCTTCAGTGCCTGCTGCTTCTCCTTGCACTGGTTGACATACTGCTCCAGGTCCACCGAGGACTTCTGCTGTGCCAGGAGCCTGCTGGAGATGTCCTGGCCAGGGAAGAGCACAAGGACTCAGCACACGGTGCCCCTGCAGGGTACAGGATCTGGGACGTGGCCTCGGGGAGGTTTCTGCACCATGGACTGCTGCAAGCTCATGGCATGGAGAAAAGCAGCTCCATCTCTGCCCACACAAGAGGGGTGTTGAGGGGCTCCAGGGGCAGAGGAGAGCAGATAACCCCGCAATGAAACCAGGTGAGCAGAGAGGTCTCAGCTCCCCGTGGCTCGAGCAGCCCAGGGTTTTACCAGAGATGGGTTTTTACGTTACCCAGAGGCGAGAGCACTGCACCGCAGCCTTGGCCTTCTCCATCTTCTCAGTCACCCAGGCCTCACGCTCCATCTGGGACTTGGTGGCCTTCAGTTTGGTGTCTAGGATGGGAGGGAAGCGGTAGGGAAGGATGCCTGCGGCTGCGCCCGTGTCCCACCCGCCTGCACCCCACCAGGCACTCACCTTCCACCGGGTCCTGCAAGTGCAGGTTCGTCAAGTCCATGGCGACGTCGTACCTGGCTTGCTGCAAGGATGTTCATCGTCACCCCTCCAGCTGCTGGCACCCTGGGGGAGCTGGCCCTGCAGCTCCCCACCCATGGGGGGCTTGGCACTGATGCCCGCCATCTGCTCGCAGCCCTGCCTGCCCCGGGTCCCCCCAGCTCACCGCTTTCAGATGCTTTTCGCTTGCTTCCTTGAGCCAGAGCCTGTCGATGGGTACATTCTGGGCAGCCAGGGAGCGGTACCGGAGCTCTCGCTCCGCACGGAACTGGGTTTCCATCTTGGTCATTTTCTCCTGGAGCATATCAGAGAAGGGAGAAGCGGTTGCCAAAGCTGGGATGGACCTTTGTGAGCCAGCTGAGCTACTGGGATGGCCAGTGCCAAAAATGACCCCCCACAATGCAAATAGGCTAGGAAGGAAACTGGGCAGGGAGGGCTGAAGGGTGGAGCAGGCTGCCTTCACCATGGGTGGTGCTTCGGGAAGGCTGTCCCCAGCCCACCTGACCCAAGAGCAAGATGCGGGAGGAGCTATGGAGGCATCTGTGTGCTGGTGGGCAAGCCCAGCTCAGTCTTTATTGCAGGAAGACTCACCATACTGGGTATGTGGGGCTGTCCGTGGTCTCTGGAGGGTGGGAGAGGGCCCCAAGGTGCCCCAGACCATCTCACCTTGGTTACATCAGCAGCTTTGAGGGCACTGAAGGCCATGAGCTCCATGTCTTCCAGCTCCCAACGGTACTGCTCAGCCATCCCGTACAGGAGGTCCAAGTGCAGAGGCATGTTGTCCAGTTCCTGAGACACAGGGAGCCACAGCGTGTCACTCCACCAAGCCCCGGGTGTCTCCTGCGTGCTGTGACAGGGGATGGTGGGGAGCAGGAGGACCTCACCAAGCCAAGAGTGCGTCCCACCAGCACAGCTCCTGGGGCACTTCATTGCCTTTGCAGGGGGAGCAGGTGGGACAGTGGCACAGTGAGGAGGAGCTCACCTTCTTCAGGACATTCCTCACCGCCAGGTACAGGGTGGTCACCTTCTGTCCAGCGTGGACTTTCATGAGCATCTTCTCAATGCTGTTCTCCAGCTGGTGAATCACCTGGGGCAGAGACGGGAGCGGGGGACATGGGGTGACCCCGTATGCCAAGCCCAGCACCCACCCAGGGAACGAAGGTTGGATTAAAATCCCCAGTGGGTGCTGCCACCCTGGGAAGGGGTCCTGGGTACCTTCACCTGTGCCTGGTGCCACTTGTCATCCATCTGGACATCCTGCAGCTGCTGCAGCCGCCTCCGCAGCTCGTCCAAGGCTCGGCTCCGCTGCCTCAGCTGGTACAGCAGCAAGTTGCACGTGTTCATCCGCTCATAGATTTTGGCCCGGAGCTTCTCCTGGGCCACCTGGATGGGCATGCGAGAGTTCACCAGGCTGCAGGCAGGGTTCGCTGGGCAACCGCAGGAGAAGGGGGTCCTGCCTGGAAAACTCCCCCCAGGGTAGAGCCAGGGACGCTGGGACGTTGCTCCGGGACATTGTCACTCCCTTGGCAGGACGGGGTCTGGAAAGCTTCGCTCTGGGGGCTCTGGGGTAGGGCAGAGGTGGGCATCTGCTGACGGCAGTGGTGGGTCACGCTTAGGGGCTCTGCATAATGCAGACCCGGGGTGGGCGTCAATAAAATCGATCGGTGCCCCAGATGCAGATGCTGGCGGAGAGCGGCGGCACCGCTCTGTCCCTGCGAGAGGCCCCCGGGCAACGGCAGCTCCGCGAGACCAGTGCCTCCATCCATCTCCATGGGCTTGTAACCAGGTCATAACCTTGGGACAGGCAGCGAAGGGCAGAGACAGCATCTCTCTCCCAGGGATGCAGCTGGACCTCGCAGGAAGCCGGGCAGCCCCGGGGACGCGCAGGGTGGGATGGGCAGGAGCTCGGCTGGGGCAAAGGATCTGCTCAGGGAGCTAAAGGAGGACCTGCACGGATGGGTCCCGCGGTGGAAAGGGGCCCCGTGGGACCACATGTGAACGCCCCATGTCTCGCCACACCAGCCCCATATCCTTGTGCTGGCCCCAGGTCCCTCTGCTGTGTACCCTGTTCATCCGAGCGTCCCCGGAGCCCCAAGCCCCCTGTGAGCAGCCCGTGTCTGCCAGACCCTGCCCTTACCTCCACCGTCTTCCTGGCTAAAGCAATGCCCAAGGGCTTCTGCGCTCCACAAGCCTCGGCGACGGTGAGCTTGTTGCACTGTGGGCACGAGAGGGGCAGAGAGAATGTCACCGTCCGCCTGGGGACGGTCACATCCTGCTGCTGCCCTGCGCTGCCTGCTCCGGGAGAGACGCGGTGGAGGAGCTGGCTCTGCAGTGCCAGCAGCAGGCAGGGGTGCTGCAGATGGGACCTGCCGGTACCTTCTGGACAAGGTCCAGGGCATAGATGTCCTCCTGCACCGCCTCACGCAGGCGGGGGAGCAGCTCTCTGTTCTGACTGAGCTTTTCCTCACACGACAGCGTGAAAATCTTCCTCCCTTGCTCTGGAGGACATTAAGGTGATGTTGGTACCATGCAGGACGATGGGGGAGGACCAAGAACCTCCCCCGGCCTGCCCTGGGACGTCCCCGTGAAGCCCAAGGGGCAGCACCTTGCAAGGTGATGACGGTGCGCAGCTCCTGGACGCGCTGGCTGAGGCTTGCCTTCGGGCCCAGCCCGGTGCCGCTGCTCCTGCCGCGGCCCTCCAGCCCCGCGGCCTGCGCGGTGGCCATGGTGGCTCCACTGGGCCCCAGGCTGTCACCAGGGACGAAGCCAAGCTCCTTGTGCCCACGGAACCGTTGGCGTGGCACCTCCAACTGCTGCACACCACACTCCTGCTCAGCCATGGCCGCTCACAGCCCCTTTCTCTCCGCTTCTGTGGGCAACAGATTAATTAATAACCAATTACTGAGCTCCCCGAGGTAGCCAGAGGCTGGCCAGGAGTGGGGATCCCAGTTGTGTTTCCCATCACCGTGGTTACGGCGGTTGCACCCCGCCCAGCCAGGGGACATTCCACGCATCGCTAGAAACGGGGTGAGGACAATTTTGTACACCCAGCCACACTCCCAGCGCTCTCCTGGCACCTGCCAGCTTATTTCCCATGGCAAGAGGAGTCTATTACTACCTAGATATGTACCTTCAGAAATTGCAGTTAATTAGGAAACGCCAGAAAACTTCAGTTAATTACTGCGGGGAGTTACGCTCCTATTGAAACGGGCAAGAACAAACCAGCTACTAATACTGATATTTATTTCGATGCTTACCATACATTCTTGCTGAACTACAAATACGACAAGAAATGCAAGCATGTACATTTTTACGTGTTGATAAATTAAATGAAGCTCCCTCTACCAGAGAAAATCCTTAACGCTTGATTCGCAGAAAAAGACTTTAATAAGGAAATTGCCTTCCTAGCACCAAGCTCGTAAATCAGCTTAGATTGTTTCTGTAACTCCAGATCTTTAACCTGCAGCCATCCTGTTGTGCTCTAGGGGTTGACCATAGAAAACAAAGCAATTACAGGATTGTGGAATCAAGTATTACCGACACAACATCAACTGAGGCTCTTACTCAGTGTCTCATTTGCAGATTGATGAGTTGCAGGTTAGCGCTAATAGCCTGTGACAAGCTAAATATTAACATAATAATCTTCAGTGCTTCACAAAGTACGCGTGGAGAGATGGCCGTTTGAAAGACAAGGGCTTGTAGACACAAGGCATCTTGCCAGTCTGTCCACGCAGAGATCTCCACGTTGGGCCTGCATCCACACGGCAAGTATCTAATTATGCCGCTAAACCTTCCTAGGCAGGATTTAAACACCATGGAAGATCACCTTAAGAGCAAGAGAAAGCATTTCAAATTGGATAAAATGCTTCAAGAATCTCCGTTTCACTGGCCCTCAGCAAAACGCAGACTCTACAGTGGCAGGTCCTTCCAAAATGGCACTGAAGAAATTTAACCCAACCTCGCACAAGCTCATGCCAATAGACTGCTGCAGAAATCAGCTTCCAAAAGGAAGCCTTCGACTAAGGATCTAGCGCTGCAGGCCCTCTGCACCCCACAGGTCAAACCTCTCCCCGTCCAGCTGACTCTCCCGGCAAAAAATTCTAGAAAATTCACAATGTGTTAATGGTATAAAGGAAAAGGTTATGTCAGAGTACAAACCAGAGCTCTGTCTAATCGTCATCTAACAGGCAGAGTCACGCACACAGCAAACAATGAACACAACACATGCTCATCCGGGAGAGAGCCGTCCTTGGCTGGCCCACAGCTCCTGACTTGCTGCCTGCTATCAGCATGGAAACAGGGACGTAATACCAAAGGCTCCTTAATTCCTGCTGCTTTAGCTTTTAGTCACCCAAGGATATACATACCACCAGGGAAAGCGTATTTTTACTATCTCCTTCTCCAGTTGTTGTCCTCTCTTCCCCTCTTCTTTGAAATACGCAAGTTCAACTTAAAAAGCATTTGTTTAACACAGCTGAAACAAGATTTAACAGAATTATCAAGAACTGTACACCGTGCCTCAGGAGCTGGCTGGAAATTCTGTGCATGTATTAGAAAGCAGCATAAAAACCCCAGAGGATAAAAGGACAGCTGCCAGAATTGTTCTCTATCGCATTAAAGAGAAAAGGGGCACATACAAACAGTTACCGCTAGGGAATTACGGCCCAACAAAAGCCTGTCTGCCTCAATGGCCGGAGGCCACCACTGCCGGTTCGAGATTCACTTTATCACGCGAATGAGAACAGCTCATGAGCGCAGGCTACCCCCCTTCAGCCTACAAAGCATCGCCACGGCCAGAGATACCTCCTATACTATTAACAAAAATAATTATTTTATTTCTTTCTGTATCTGTAATATATAAATAGATGATAGTTCATTTGTATTAAATGTAGCTAAATATATTTTATGAATAAGTTATTTGGAGAACATTTTTTCTAATTCAGCAAGTACTGTTATATCCAGTGAAGGAAATCTATAAGAATGGTCCTTTAAAGTACTCTTATTATCAAGCAGCCAATTATGGAAGTCTAAGTCAGTTTTTATGCTGCCAAGAGATCACTTTAGACACGGATCCACACTTTGCACCCGTTTAGAAGTGAAAATGCAGCTTCCCTTTTCCTCAGGTTCCTCTCCTTGCATACAAAACTCACCCCTCAGTGACCTCCGGAATCTTCCACTCAACACTGACAACTTAGAGCAAAACTGACCGGCACCGTACCAGTCACACACCCTTCAACAGCAACCCTTAAACTAAACCAAAGCTCAAGTAACTTCTGCACCGGGTCTTAACTCAGTCCTCATTAGTGCAACTCTGACACAAAACGTTCCTACAGGCAAACCCATTTGTAAACCAAGCAAGTGTAAAATGATAAAAAAAAAAAAAACACACTGCATGGAAAAATCCCAAAGGATTAGTGTCAGAAAATATTTGGCAGCAAGAGACTGGAAAAAACATGAAGGCCTAACAGAAGAGAGTGGCTAATGCCAGTCATTTCGTTGGACATTGTTAAAGTAGAATCGCTCCAAGAAGGTTGTCGTTATTCAAGCTTTTCATCTCCTTCCTCCACATCTTTCAGGCTGAGCACTTCCAGCGTTCCTTTCCCTTTTGTCTCACTCCGGATCAGCTCATCAATCTCCCTGAAGCAGCCCGGGTCAATAAGGCACACCTGAAATATTTCACATTTCATCAGTCAAGCAATAATATTTAATTTTTATTAGCCTCCTTTCAAGGTGGCAGTGTTGGGTTAACAGTTGGACTCGATGATCTCAAAGCTCTTTTCTAACCTAAATGATTCTATGATTCTAAGGTCCAACACTAATTTTTGTTTAAAAAAATTACCGTTTAGTTACTGAGAAGGACTTTGCAGAGTTGACAAGCGATTTCTATCAAGTAATCTTTCCATAGAAGTTCTGCAGTTCCATTTACCCATGCTGGACGTGTCCTTTGACAGTTGGGATTGATAGATTCTAATCTGCTCTCAGACAGATTTTTACCAAATTTTGCTTTACCACATACTATTTTTTAAAAAACTAATTAACCACTGTCAAAATACAGGCCTGACCCACCAAATAAAAAAGAGTAACATTCCATACTTGCAGAGAAACTTATCA
Source organism: Sterna hirundo (assembly GCA_009819605.1). Classification (NCBI taxonomy): domain Eukaryota; kingdom Metazoa; phylum Chordata; class Aves; order Charadriiformes; family Laridae; genus Sterna; species Sterna hirundo. The sequence goes on along the minus strand of CM020450.1, from coordinate 12,026,065 downwards.
GTGTTGTGGGAGAGTCACTGCCAGGAGAAATTACATTGTGCTTCTCTGCTTGAAGCAGCAAACTCTGTGTAATAAAGGCTACTTCCAAGCTTTCATCACTAGAATTGTGTGAAATTAAAAACTACAAACTACACCTCTAATTTAGAATCTCTGGTAAACTTGCAGGTCATCTAAACCACTTCCATATATTAATCAATCTTCTAGTAAACTTTACAGGTGTAGTCAAATCAAGCAGGAAACCCAAGGACTGCTTTATCACTTACAATTTCCAACTGCTCCTGGAAGTCTTCATTCTCAATAACTTTAATCAGGGGCTTGAGCTTCTCTTTCAGTTTCTTCCCCTCTTTTGCTGGAAGAATAAATCGCAGCCTCATGTGAGCACGTTCAATTTGCATGGTCTCCTTTAGCTGTCTGATCACTTCCAGTGCCTGTAAAGATATCAAGAAAGAGCATTTACACACCTGCTTAAAAAACACCGCACAGATCAAAATCTCAAATCCTTTGCGTTAGCTTCAGACACATTTCTCAGTACTGATCACTGCCACTCTGCTGCAGGGAGTTTGCTATTAGGCTATTTTGATAGATTAATAAGAAAAGGCAGAGTTCTTGCAGTTTGTGATTACTTCAAATACTAAAAAAACCTGTCCGAAATACTGGTAAGTAGCAGTTGTACTGTAGAACAACAGAAACCCACGTGGCTCAGATGCAAAGCCTGAGTTACTGCCTCAATTTAAAATAAACCATAAAGCTTTTATTTCTGTTCCAGGCCTATCACTGTTGCTGCTTTAATGAGTTTTTTTTCTTTCTTCCCTGAATGGTTAGAAAACAAAGTGCACAACTTTCAGAGGCTGCTCGTATCCAGCATTCAACTGCCGGCCGGCTGAGTAATCATTCCGCATGCTTTAGGCCACGAGGCTTTGTTGATCCCTCTGTGACTGCTAACAGGGAAATTACACTTGAAAACAACACCTCTGAGCAGAAGCTGATTTTGCAAGAAAACTAACCTGCTGCTTTGTGCTCTTGTGTGGTTTGACAGAGTAGTGAATATCCTTCATGGCTCTTTCGATAAGGATTACTGTGTATGGCCTTTTCGTTTCAGGATTCACACATTTGTCAGCCACAATAGTCGCAATGTCTCTAAACATCTGCTCCAGCTGTGTGTGTCGTTCTTTGTCCGATACCTGCAGCTCCCCTTTTGACAAGATCTGCACAGTAAAAATTAAAAGAACACAGTTAATAAACACCACATATCTGACTAAAGAGTGAAAACTCTAGTAACTTTGTTAAATTTAACAATTGCTTGAATGCTTTTGTGAAATGCAGAAAAAGAATAATTATGACGGGCAACACTGGAAAGACTTCAGAGAAAAAAAACACCATCGAAACACTAAACTACAAAAAGAGAAGCGCAGATTTACTTGAATTCTCACCACTCACAACAAGTCCATAGTTCATACCCTACCAAGAAGGACTACGAAATTAGATTTTTTCTTAAAATGTAATTGCATTGCCCCCAAAAAGCAACTGTCCTCTTCCTTTCCATGCATCCTTCACACCATATCTTAGGTGGGAAACTCTTCAGTGCTGGTTAACCTTGTCCAAAGACATCAGTGCATAGAGGCTGTATGTTACACAGCACACTCAGAACTCTGTTCAGCAAGAAGCAAATATAAAATTTAAGACCTACACCACAGAGCTACCACTCTTACCACCCATTTCTAAACAAAAAACCCAATCTACCATGTCTGTGTGACTCTTACGTAAAACTTCTGGAAAGTTTTCTCCAAGCTTTTACAAGGCAAAGTGGTTGAAACCTACCATCTTACAGATTTCCGTTTGGTCATCCGTCCCAAATGCTTTAACGAGATCTTCCTTCTTTGCCACCTGGCCTTTGGAAACATTGACAAACACCGTGTGTGTCTGCAGGACCTCGTCGAGATCTTTCTCCCTAGAGATTAGGACAGGGTTAGAAAATCCATGAAGGCAGCAACACAAGAGTGCAAGAGATTTTAGGGAGGAGGAACAAAAGTCTGCCAAGGTCTGAATCAGTGGTGCCTGGGAACTTCTATTGTGCTAATGTCACTCCCCAGGGAATGGCTGAGGCACCACACAGCGTTCGGAGCACTCCCACACAGGACTCACCGTCCCCCCACGCTTCATAGCTGTACACCATGCAAGCCCTATGGCCGGACCCCATGCGGGTCTCCCCCTCCCCCATTCCACAGCTGCGCCCCACACGCAGGTCTGCCCCTCCCGGGCTCCAGGGATGAGCCCCATGCAGGTCTTCCCGTCCCGGGCTCCCCGGCTAGGCCCCACGCAGGTCTCCCCGTCCTGGGCTCCACAGCCGGGCCCCACCCGGGTCTCCTCCTCCCGGGCTCCACAGCCGGGCCCCACGCAGATGTCCCCGTCCCGGGCTCCACAGCCGGGCCCCACGCGGGTCTCCTCCTCCCGGGCTCCACAGCCGGGCCCCACGCAGATGTCCCCGTCCCAGGCTCCACAGCCGGGCCCCACGCGGGTCTCTCCGTTCCGGGCCCTACGGCCGGGCTCCACGCAGGTCTCCCCGTCCCGGGCTCCACAGCCGGGCCTCACGCGGGTCTCCCCGTCTCGGACCCTACGGCCGGGCCCCACGCGGGTCTCCCCCCACCACAACCAGGCCCCACACGGGCCTGTCCCTCACACTGTCCCGTCCCCCCAGCCCCGGCGGCGGCGGCGACCCGGCACTCACGCTCCGCTGCGCCACCCCATGACCTTGTTGCGGTAGCAGGCGATCTCGAAGCGCTTGCCGCCGCGGCGCGCCCGCACCACGGCCACATTGGTGAGGCGGATCTGGTTGGTGGGGGTGAAGATGGACATGGCGGCCACCGCTCCTTCCCCGCCGCCGGGCGCGCGCGGGGCTAGGGGGGCGGGGCCGCCCCGCGATGCCTTCCCATTGGCCGCCGCTGCGCCCCGCCCGCCCCCCGTCGCGCCGGTGAAAGCTGTCCGGGGGGAAACGGGGACGGGCGGAAGGAAGGGGCGGGCGGTGGTGTGTGGTCTGAGGCGTGGGGCGGCGGGGAGCGCTGGCGTCGGCCGGTGAGGGCCGGGGCGATAACTGTGAGGGGGGAGCGTGTGTATGCGCGGGGGGTATGTGTGGTGGTTATAGCTGTGAGGGGAGAGAGTGTGTGTGTGATAATAACCCTGAGGGAGAGGGTATGTGTGGAGTAATAACCCCGAGGGGGTGTGCGTGGGAGTCGTGTCATAACCCTCAGGGTGTGTGTGTGGGTAATAACCCGGGGGGGGGGGCGCTCTCTGTGTGTGTGGGGGGGTAATAATCCTCAGGGGCGCGTGTGTGTAGAGTAATAACCCTGGGGGGGGTAATAACCGTCGGGGGGGGTGTGACGTGGGGGCTAAAAACCGTGAGGGGGGCTAAGAACCGTGAAGGAGCTGGGGGGTGTTTGTAGGAACTGTGGTGGGGCAGGGAATACCCGTAAGAGTTGTGTGTGGCTAGTAACCATGGGGGGGGGGTGTTAACCATGAGGGGGGGGTGTTAACCATGGGGGGGGGGGTAAGAACTATGAGGGAGCTGTATGTGTGGGGGTGAGAATTGTGTTGGGAGGGTAAGAACCATGGGTGTAGGGGGTTAATAACTGTGAGGGGTGCGGGGGGGTGTGTGTGTTTATAGCCATGAGGTGGTTACTGGGTGGGTGGGGGGATATGGGAGGCCTGTGTGACAAGGGTGGGGGCGAGTACACAGGAAGAATTAAATGGGGTGGGTGCAGGGGGCAGGCACTAGGGTGAGGGATGGGGGGCAGCTCCTGTGGGGCATCAGGCCTGGGGGATGGGTGCCATGGGGTGATGGCGGGGGTGGGTAGAGGGGGTGAGGAGCAGCGGGGTACCCAGGCTGCGGTGGGTTTGTGGAGCCCCCCTTGAGGGGTGTTTGCTGCTTGTGTGGGCCATCAGCACTGGGGTCCTGACACAATGGCAAGCACTCTCTGCTTTTTTTTTTTTTTTTTTAGTCGGGGGGGTGTTCAGTGTTGCTGCTGGAGGGGTGATGAGGATCCCCTCCAGCTTTTGATCTGGTACTGTAAGTAACAGCCCAGGAGAAAGTGAGATAACAAAGTTTCCAGCCTCTTGGAAGTACTCTGTTTCAGAAAGAATACAATACACTAGAGTATTTCAGTTGGAAGGGACCTACAACGATCATCTATTCCAACTGTGTGACCACTTCAGGGCTCACCAAAAGTTAAAGCAAGTAATTAAGGGCATTGTCCAAATGCCTCTTCAACACTGAGAGTCTTGGGGCCTGGGTGATAAGGATCTGCTAACATTCAGGATTTCCTCCCCCCAGAAGACTACTGCCTTACTACTAAATTAGAAATGAAGATTTTAATTTAGAAGATTAAGATTTTAATTTAGTTTCTGTGCTCTTCTCTGATACCTGCAAAAACAAGATCCAGGAGGACTGTAGATAACAGTAGGAGGGTGCCATTTCTCTTTCTCCGTCAGTAAGCGTCACAAACAAGCCTTATTTAAGCTTCTGAATGTTTCACGTGAGACAGGTAATCACAGGCACCGTGCAAGCGTGCTCCTGGCTACAACATTATGCTCTGAACCAACCTGAAATTCAGGGTACAATCTCAGTTGTCCTGAATCAAACCTCACCCACGTGATGGAATTCTGAAAAAGCACTTTCAGTGGATTCCAGGTTTCAGTGTGGCCTTGACACTCTGGGTCAAAGCTGTTGTAACCAGAGTGGCATCTAACGTGTACAAGCAAGGGTTCTGTTCCGCAGCAAGCTCTGTGGAGATGATTTCCCCCTCGAGATGGTGATTTTTAGCTGCAGAGATCTGCATGTGTAGGGTCTCTGGAAAACTAAGACCAGTACAATACAGTGGTTGTTTCACAAGGACTTTTTACTTTCAGATACTTGCACAGCACAAGTATTTTTCTGCTTTTCCTTACAACAGAACCTGCCCTATCTTAAGAAAAACCCAGAGTTTCCGTGTGACAGTTTAAAACATTAGCTTGGATACACAGATGAAACTCAGTTTACATACCTCTCAGGAGGTGAAGGCTCTGTGGTTCAACTGATTTAGCTAAAAGCTGTTTCCTGCAGAGACCGGGAATGTCATGAGTCTGTGGGTCCTGTATGATTATTTTCTTGTGTGCTTATTCTAAGTTCATACTGTATGAATCTGATCTTGCTAAATCTGTGATTTATTCTAGATTTAAATGTCTCAATGGATATGTGGAGCTTTTCCTATACTTGCCTGGTGTCCTTATGGCTGCACAGATTTTACATCTATTCTGTTGTTGCTTTTGGGATCAGCATTTGGATCATCATTCAGTTCACCACCACCAAAACCAAAAAGAAGGTAACTGAACCCATAAGCACTTCTGTCTGAGAAGGCCCCAAAATCTGTGTGTGGAAGTGAGTAGTCGCAGGGTAAAGGTACCCCCTTGGTGCAGTGAAATGTGCTCCTTCACTGTGAGCCCACCTAGGTGGTTGCAAATCCCAGACGTGGTCTAGTTTGTCTGATGGTTATAATCCTCAGTCTGGATTGTCTTATGTTGGTGGGTAATTAAACATCCTCGTTGCTCTGATATTAGAGCAGATCTCAGCTGAACTACTAAGGATGTGTCAGCCTGGGTTGCTGTGTTGCTTCAAGTAAATCCACTCTGCTTGTGCCCGGTGTTTTCAGGTTCATATTTCCAGTAAAGTTATTGATGAGGCTGGACTGGTTTTAGGATGGGAGTGGGATTAGAACATTCAGAAAGTTAAAACCTCCTTGTGTGGGTGAGTAAAGTTCTGCTGCACGGTTTAGGAGGTTCTTAGGTTCAGCTGTGGATCCTGTTATCTCCCAGGTGTGTGAGATGAGTTTATTGTAGCATGGCCTAGTTCAGAGAAGTAATTACTTGTGTGTGTCTCTATGTGTGAGAAGCTAAAATGCTTTGACTGTTGCATTTGTGTGGTGCTGAGAGTCTGGTCATGGGATTTGTATTTTAAGTGTCCTTGGGATTTTCCCAAGGGGTTAAAAGCACTTTGAATGAAACACAGCACTCTCTTCCTAGGGTGAAAAATCCAATGGGAATCCAGCTGCTTCTGAAGGAACAAAAGACAAACTAGTAAATGGATATGCCACCCTGCAGGCAAAGGAGGTCTATGTCGCTGGGGTAAAGATTTTCTATGGGTCTCAGACGGGCACAGCAAAGGTATAAGTTACTTTTTTCATGTGCTTGAAGTTGATTTGAAATATTGTTGAGATTCAAGTATGTTGCTTGCCTTACACAATACTACACTGAAAGTTCGTCAGAAAGTTCATTAGAAGTCACTGCCTAACATGAAAGATAAGTGAAAACTATTTAAAAAATAAATATTATTCTACTCACTTGGTTTAAGGGGAACATAGAGTAGAGACATTGATTATGAAACTTAAAATTTATTCTTGCAATATACTTTTAATTTGCTAGCAGGTCTGGTTAGATGGAACTAATGATTTAGGTGCTTTATTTCTTAAAAAGAAGTTTAATTTTTGTGCCTGTAAAATCATTAGTCATGAAAATTCATGTAATTCTCTTCTTTCAGCCAGTGTATTTCACTTTTTAAATGTGAGGGATTATAGGTCCAGTGTCCAATTCTCGTGTGTCATTGTTCCTCCCATGCTGGGAGGCATCTCATGATAGCAGGGCTCTTTTGACCCTCACAATAGTTGTGTTGAAGTAATTTATAACTTTCTGCATTTCTTTTTCTTTGTTTTTTTTTTTCCAGAAATTTGCCACAGGTCTGGCTGAAGCAGTTACTTCCCTTAATTTGACTGTAGAAGTCATTAACATGGGGGACTATGATCCAGATGATTGTTTAGCAGAGGAGGTAGGCACCTTATAAACGTGAATAGTAAATACAAGTTCTTCCTGGGATTGTGAAGGCTCTTTTCTTCTTGTTATCCTGGAAATCCCCAAAGCTGAGTGTTGAAAATAGCTTCCCTTCATTCTATATAAGCAAGTATGGCCCATCAGTCCTTGTCAGAAAGTACCTGAATTTTGAAAATTACTAGGAGGATCATGTAGAATATTTTGATACTGATGGTGATTTTGTTTGAGCTAGTTCAAGTGCGAGTTAAGTGAGAGTGACTGCACTGTGTCCCCCGTTCTGTCTCTGGCAGTGTACACCTGGGGAAGGGTTCAAAACCAGAACAAGAAGATGGTGGTTCTTCTGCAGCCTTCAAAGGCTTACAAGTTAAACTTTTTGGGAGGTGTGTTTATATTGAGTAATCAGTGGTGGATTTTTCTTCCATGAATATTGATAGTTGCTTGTTGAATCCATGGGAGACTTTATCGCTGCAAGAGTCTGTTTAAGAAGCTGTTAATTGGGGTAGGGAGGGTAGGCGTCCAGTTGTGTTTTACCACCATGTCTCTGTTAGGCAGGGGAAGACAGCTTGATGCCCCTGGCTAGTTTAAGATGGCTTTGCAGGGAGGAGGGCCACTGTTGGGTTTATCACCTGCAGCACCCACACCAAAGATTCTTAACCCACTTAGCAAAAGTCTTGTCTTTGACTTCTTGCAACTGTCCGTGTGTTCCAGCTGTCTTCCTGATGTAAAGAATTCTGAAAACTGCAGTGATCTCTTCTGTTCTCTTTATGTTTTCAGACAACCAGCAGGAACATCTGTGTGTTCTTGGTAGCCACATACACAGATGGACAGCCGACTGAGAGTGCAGCCTGGTTCTGTAAGTGGTTAGGAGAGGCTGCGAATGACTTCCGCTTTGGGAAAACGTATCTGAAAGGCCTGAGATACGCTGTGTTTGGCCTGGGAAACTCAGTTTATGTTGATCATTACAACACAGTAAGTACCTCCTGTGCACCTTTCTTTGATTTCTGTGTCACTGAAAGGCTAAGCCTTCTTAAATGCTGCAAAACCGAATGATACTGGTAGTTTGCGTGAGAATTGCAGCCACTGTGAGGACTTGATTAGAGACTGGGTTTAGGGCATAGGCAGTGCAGCTTTGAAGCAATTGTGCTGCCCTTTTAAGTGGGAAAGGAGTCCTGTAAGCACTGCATTAATCTGGGAGGTATGAGAATACATTTGGTAAATCCTTACTGTTTTAATTTCCCAGCTTTGAAAGCTTTCTATCGGTGCATGAGGGTACAGTACTGTAAACCTTTCTGTCTTTTAGTCTAGAGCACTTTTCTCTATCGTATGTGCTTTGCTGTATTGTGTGGGTTTTAGGTTTCTTTCCTGATGCAAAATATGATAACATCTTAGCCTGGTAGTCAGATTCACCTCAGTCAGAAAAATGGCATGTCTTGTCCCCAGGTTGTTACGTTTGTATAGCTGGGGACACGAGAAACGTGTTACACATGTGGACATTTTGACCAACAAGTGTTGCACAAAGAAGCTTGTTCCCAGAGCTCATCTCTTATCACATCAGTGTGATAGCAGAGGTATTTTCAGATGTGAGCCTGGGATATGTGTGTGGAGTAATTACTAAAATGGTCAAAAATACAGCATTGTTTACACATTAAGGAAAGGTATAAAATCAAAAAGTTTCTAGGGTAGAATACAGCTGCAGCTGGTATGCAAAGAATCCACTACATCTGCAATTCCCTATACAATATTGCTTGCAAAGCAACACGGGGGACGGAGCGGAATGGACCTTCCCCGGCCCTGCCCTGTGGTAATACAGTGGTTATGGGAACGAGATGGTACTATGGAACTGATAAACTGCATACTTGCTACCCTGAGCCAACAGTCTGTGGAATTTTGACAAAATGCTGTCCTTTGTGAGAACTTTGCTCATTATCATGTCATTATAATATCAAAACACACCTCCATCCCAAAGGCTACCCGCCTCCAAGGTGCAACCACTCCTCCTTGAGTCTGCGCTCTGAATTTTTTGTAAACTCTACCTTTAAATGTGAAGCGAGAGAATTTTACACCAATCGTAATAAAGGTATTTATGACTAAAGTCACTCAAACTCCACCTTGAAGGTAAAAAATAGTATAAAAATAGCCCAAGAAAGGGGAGATATCAGGGAAGACACCCTCGTGAACAAGTCAAGGAGGACTCCATCACAGGCTGCCTTTGACTTCTGGGACCAGTCAATGGGCTGAGCCTCTCTTGCCCACCCCCCCCCCCCGGATGCCTTTGGGTAAGACTTAGACTATACCGAGGGCTTCCTCGAGAAACTTAGAAATCTCTCTAGAGAGGCTCTTTCCTATATTTATAGCCAGGCTGTATTCTTTATAATTTTATCGCGCGTCTGTATTATTAATGAGACTTTTATTTGCACATGCTTTGCAGACAGTGTATTTATCACCGGCAACCATAAGAACCTATATATCTGTTGCTTAAATAAACTGCACTAAGTAGCTAGTTGTTTCGGTTTCTTATTGAACACGACCAAAGACTTGAGAGTGGCCGTGCTAGTTCAGGAGCATGACTAGACTGAAGGTGCAGTCCACTATTAGTGTATCCGGAATCGTAACAGTTTAATATATTAAACGCAACTGGACTGATAGTGGTGAATTGGGCATCCCTCAGAATTTAAACCTAGCTCCATCTAGCCTCCCACCTCGGTGAGGAATGTTAGAACGGAAGGGGGTTTATTTTCTGCCAAAACCGTTTTGTCCCTTAACGCAATAGTGTGGTGGTGTTCGGGCTGACCTGTGGCCATGCTCTGAGTCAGCAGGTGAGAGGCAGTCGAGAAGTCTCAGCCATGCAGTGCTGTGCAGCTCGCTAGCTCTGTTTCCAGGCTTGATCCTTACTTTCTTAACTGCCCGCTTTGTTTAACTTGGCTTCATTTAATTTGCCTTTGACTTTCATCCTGCCCTAGGTTGGAAGAAATATAGACAGGTGGCTGTGGATGCTCAGTGCCAGCCGTATCATGACTCGTGCCGAGGGGGACTGCAACGTGGCCCAGAGCAAGCATGGCAGCATTGAGGCCGACTTTGAAGCCTGGAAAGCCAAGTTCCTCAGTCGGCTCCAGGCACTCTGCAGAGGGGAGAAGAAGCCCTGCAGTGGGAAGTGCAAGAAAGGGAAGTGCAAATCTTCAAAGAAGCAGAGCAAGGAGAGCTCAGATCATGAACACGGGGCATCAGAACATGAGAATACTGAGGTAGAGCCAAAATCCGCGTGGCCTTGTTTCTGGTTTAGTGCCCCTTGGAGCGCTATTTGACTTCTCCCTCCTACAGCCCAGAGGGGTGCTGTGGGAGCTTGATACTTCCTTGTTGTGGAGCAGAGGGGGAAGAGGGATGACATCCCGTGGTGGTTAACAGGTAGAATAAGCCATCCAAGAAGAAGGACCAAAGCATTAGTGATGGACCTAGGCTAGATAGCATTTATATGATGAGGGAGCCTTCCTTCTGAATACGGCGAGGTATATGTTGTGACAGATGCTCCAGGGAGCCAGTCTGGGTTCTTGTCAGAATCTTTGCTTTGTCTCATGGTCAAGTGAAGCATTTAGTTCTGTGAGCGGTTAATCTGCTTCCACTTCAACTTGTTGAAGCTTAGGTGCTTTGCCTGCATCCCAAGGTTTTTCCAAAGACAGTTGGGAGAGTGTTATCTGAGCAAGTCCTGTACTTCCTCTGAATGTGTCTGTAATCATCTGTGTGCCTTCTAGAGTGGTGACTGCAGGTTTTGAATAGAAATCCTCTCTCTTGCTCTACAGTGCAAGACCCAGAGCTGCTATGGCACTTTAATCCTCCCTGCAAGCCATTTATTGTGGATTTGAAATGATTGCTATGGCCGTATTGAATTTTGTAGGAAAATCGGGGCTCTTTTGGCTGAGTTAATTTGAGAGTGCCGTCCGCTGCAGGAACAAGAGGACTAAATCTTGCTGTTACACCAGTGCTGCTGTTCTTTATCTTGGCTGTGTACAGAAAGGGAGACGAGTCTTCTGCTCTGGGAAGAGGTTGACTTGGAAAGCAGATCTCTCACTCCCTGTGCCTTCAGAAGGGGGCACCTGCAGGAGTTAAAGGGTTTTAGGCTTCCAGATCGTTGTAGTATGCAGTGGGAGTTGGGCTCCTCTGTATTGCCTCTCGTGATCAGTTAGGCACGTGAGGAAAACAGAGCAATCTGGAGGCAGGATATCTGGACTGAGTTTCAGGCGGTCTGTGTGCTCTGAACTCTTAAAAATACACACTGATAAAAGCCCCAAGTTTAAATGTGTCTCATATACATTGTACACGTTATTGGTAGACTATTCCTTGTTTTTCAGTAGCCTTGTGAGAGTTGATTTCGCTGATTAGCATATACGAAGATCTTATGTTTAATGTTCAGATACATTCCTTTTTTTTTTTTCTCTCTGATCTCTTACCTAGGCAGAGGAGTTGTTTGAAACAAGTAGCGAGGAGGAGGCTGATGCTGAGGAAGCTGGAGGCACAAATGCTGTCGTCGATGTTGAAGATCTCGGCAATATCATGAGCCACATGAAGAAAGCAAAGGTACTGCTGTTAGGACGAGTATAGGACTGTCAGGTCTTTGTCACTGATCAGTTGAATTGATTAAAATATTACCTGCTGGATTTGAATCTGTAGGGTCTAGTTAAAGGGAGAATAAAATATGAGCTATTGGAGAACATGTCCCAGAAGAACATACTTGGAGGTGTGTTGGATCTAATTATGGGCTAACCAGCTTGTTCACCGAGCAAATGCTGCAATGGAAACCTATTATTTTCAGTCTGAGAAATAACTTCCACAACTAACATTCGGATCTGAATGTATGTCTCTGCCACTGTGATTCGCAGTCCGGTGTCTAAACATGAATCCTGTTCCAGTATCTGCCGGTGGGTATGTCAGCTGAAATGCAGGCATGTGTTGTGCTGGTATATTGTGATGGGGAGCAAAGCTGGAGGTGAAGTGGTAACACATTGCTCCAAGACCTTCTGTGCCTTGCTGGCTGCTGCCCTAAGGTGAGGTGCTATGCTGGCAGAGCAAGCCTGTGAGCTTGATCTAACCTGTGCTGAGGCTGTCAAGGACAACCGTAATTCCCGATTTGTTTCAGAGTGTTACTGTCCCTCTTTCTGTGCGGTTCTGTTCGTGTTTCTTTTCTTGTGTTCAGTCTGCAAGCAGGAAATCAAACTCATTTATTTGGCTAGCACACAAAAAGGAGTGAGGATCTAAACAGCTGCTAGGCTAAGCCTTGGTGTGCTCCCCACACTTTGCTGGCCGGGCAGCTGGCAGTCGGGATGGGAAAGGTTGGCGCCAGGACGGACCCGTGATGTACTGTGTTGCCATCTGCAGACTCTTCTTTCTCCCTTAGTGATCTTGCCATGGTAGTGTCTTTCCTTGTGAACCCTTGAGCCGCTATCCAGCCCCCCTCAACAAACCCACCTCTGTCTGCAGTTACACCTTCCTTGTCTTGGGTGCCTCTACGGTGTGGACTTCTCTGAGCTTTTTCCCAAAGCTTAACAATTTCCTCAGCAGTTTGAGCTGAGACGGCACCACTGGGCCGCCGCAACCCAGGCTGTGGATCACAGGAGGCTGCGTGCTTAGGAGGGAAGGGGGTTACAAGGGAAGCATGGGGATCTGTGTTCATCACCTTGGGGAGGGGGAAGGAGGAAAACACTTCGGCTGCTTGTAACACTGGCGCTAGGAGAGTGGCCCTGTGGACTTGGGGACAAGGCACACTGCTGTGTGGGTACTCCTGTCCCTGAGCTTGTATTGACTTGTGTACTGCAGCTTGCAAGAGAAGGGTGGATGTACTGTTAAGCTTTCCTTTTGGAGGGAGAAAGAATGATCCGTTGGTCCTCTTCCTCCTCTCCTCCATGTGCTCGCCACTAGAGGTCACTGACTAAAAGGGAACTGCGTTTTCTGTAGCAGCGTGCCCTGGGAGGTGATTTAGAGCAGGGAAGGGAGGTGGTGGTGTCCAGCAGTTTCATGAGAAATTAGGCATTGAGTTTTCACTGACTGACAAAATATGGCAACACCATGATCAAGGTGTAGTGTAACCCAGGAAAACAATGTATCACAGTCCAGTTTATGAATAAAAAGTGAGCACAGTAATAAAATACTTCCTGCTCCTAGCTTCTCGTGCCCATTGTTCTGGTAGCAGGCATGGCTGAAGTCACTATGGTATGGTTTTATACATAGGCAGTGAAAATTCATTGTTATCTATGATTTTTGGTTGATGCATGGTTCAAACAATTGACTGCGTTCTCCTTAGCTTTCTTGTTGCTGTGCTTGAGCAGTGAGAGGCCTGTACATTGTATGTACGAGTTAATACAGAAGTGTCAGTATCTGCGTAGATCAGGTTCTTGTGGCTCTGACCTAAGTAGCCCCTCTGATCTGAGAGGCAGCTTCTGTCTGAGCACAGACGCTCATCTGGAGTTGCAAGCTGAGGTTTTTGATCTGCTGCCTTTTCCTCAGAGGAGGTGGCAAACAGTTGTTCTGCCGTGACAGCTGAATGCTGCCCTCTTGCCTCTGCAAATAGTTAAATCCTGAGAGTGCAAGTGTCGGTGTGGGACTGGAAGTACACTTGTACTGTGCATGGAAGTGTGATGGCCCTTTTGGGTATGAGCTGTTGTCAGCTGATGAGACAGGAGGCCCTAAAACGGTGCATCAGCCTTTCTTGATTGCTGCTGCCACTGAACTGTGCTGACATAGTCATGTCCCAGGTTTTCGGGTTAATTTTGAAACCTTTAACAATGTAGTTCTCATTACTGGCCCCTTTATTCCTGTTCTGCACAGTAGATCCATGTAGCTTCAGTTTACGTTTCTGGTTTCATGCTCCTGTAACCAGAGCAGGTAATAGAGAAAGGGTCCTCAGCGGTGACTTCGATGTAAATCCTCATCTCTCTTGAATGTGATGTCGTTTCCAGAGCGATGGCAGGATATAGCTGTGTAAATATTTCCTGAGGGAGCCTGAACCCATGGCTATCCCTGTCATTAGCTGGGAGAAAGAATGACTTTGTCTCGGTGGTGAATCTCCTGGGGACTGTGCGCATTGACTTGCAACAGGTTTATGCAAACGCTTGAACTGTAAAATGATCCCATAGGTGCAGTTATTTACTATAAAAAAAATAAATGCTGAAGACTTGATATCAAAGAGCAGGATGATCTGCATTTATGAAAGTAATTTATCGTGACCACACTCTCTTGCTCCCAGGTGGGAAGATTTAGTTGTTTAAATCCAGTGCATCTTGGTTTAAGTTGCATCTCACTTTAGTGGCTATGAGTTTATACAATGAGAAGTTTTCTTTTTCAGACGAGTTGTGTTGTCCCTTTCACCATTTTTTCTCTCGCAGAATGCTGAACTGTGTAAAATTAGTCTGACGCTTTTGTTTTACACTAATGTAATCTGTTGCTTTGCAGTAATCCCTACCAACACAGGCAGACGCTTTGGGTTTTTGTAGCTGAACTATCCATATATAAGCTAGCAAGTCTGGAGAAAACTTGGGTGTTTCAGGGTTATATCACAGACACCTCTTCATATGCAGAGTTGCTTGGATTTGAAATGTGCTTAACAGTTTTCAGCATGGGTTTTATGGATGTCAGCGTTGTGTATTAACCCCTCTGCGTATGGGAGAGAGGAGAGCAGGTCCTGCCTTGTGCAGTGTAGTTAATCTGAAACGTTTTAGGGTCCATCTTTGATCTCCCTTGCAGACATGTATTGCCTCTTGTGAGAATCACTAGCAGATAAGACAGATGTGCAGTCACAGATAGTCATAATTCCTTGTCCTGCCTTTTATGGGAAAGGCAGAGGGAGGCTGTGGAGGCGACTGTATCTAATAAATGTTTGCTCACATCTCTGCAGGTGATCTTAATTTAATTTTGTATCCATCTTCTATTGCTTGACTTGATGGGAATCAAGGCTGAGTTTTGTTTTACAGCTTTTTTTTCCCCATATGCTGCAGTTTCATTGCGCTTTACAAGATACTGTCAAAGGGTTTGAGACAGGTACTGGATTCTTGCAGTCATTTGGGTCAGGCAGGTGGATTCAGGAGTTCAAGGTGAATGCCAGAACCTCTCTTCCTGGTAGAGTTGTAGCTATTATGTACTCTCCCTTGGAAAAGAGATGGATTTTTAAAGAACTGCTGAGGATCAAAGTACACAGTTCAAGGTGATGGTACGCTGAATCTGAGCACCAAAACTGGCACAGGGTTGGATGGTAACAGGATTGAAATATATTAAATGATGGTGTATACAAAGGCAAATTACACACTTTGTTTACCGAAACTCATACTATGTGGTGATAACTACTTCATAGCTGCTAAAATCCAGCCCTTTTTTTCTGAGGATTTAGATTTTTTTGGAACTAGTTGCAGGTGGTGCTTATTTGGGTCCTGAACTGGAATTAAACCTTTGCATCAGCACAGATAACACTTATGCTTTCACAAACCGAGTTGCTAGGCATGAAAAGTCCAACAGCGCGTAATTCGACCATGGCCTGGAGGGCTGGGGGGGTCTGAGGCTGCTTCTCTCAGGTACCTGATGACCCAAGGCTGTGGTGCTGTGCTGTGCTGGGTGATGTACAGCTTAGGTGGGTTAAGGTCTGGGTTTTCTCTGCATTTACTACCCTTCCACCTGTTTATTTTTAGGCTGAGAGCCTGGGCCTGTTCTCCAAATTGCTTTTATGCAGCAGCAGAAGGCAGTGGTGGTTCTTAGGGGATTTAATAACTAAGCGAACTTTTACAATTGTGGCATGCTTTCCTTGTCCTCCAAAGTTACTCCCCTGAAATGCACGTATCAGATAAAATGTGAAATCCGATGGGTATGTTTGTGGCCTGCAAGACTGCTATTAATCATGGGGACACCATTTCTTTATGTAGATTATCTCCCGCAGCTGGGAGATTGTGATAAACTGGAAAGACAGATCAATCTCGACTTGTTCCCAGGGAATGAACTGGCTTTATTAACCTTCGTATTTATAAACTGCAGGCATGAGTAATGGTAATAATAATATCCTAATTTTTTTTGGATGGGTTGCGAAGTAATCAAACAGGCATATTTTGTTGACACAACTTTGAGATTAATGTTCTTGTTTTCTAAAACAAGAAGTTTAATGATGCTGATAGTCAGATTTGCAATGTAAATACAGAGGAGGGGTGTGTGTGAGACAGCAGGACTGAGACCGGGTTTAGGGGAAACAAAGTGTGTCCCAGAGAGCATGTTCAAGAAGATTCTGTTTGCTTCTATGTCCGTTTGCCCCAGGGGAGGTTTCCTGATCCCCTTTGGCACTCTTCCCTAAAAAGTCATCCTACGTTAGCCATTTTACCACCCCTGGGACTGTAAATCGCACTACTCGCAATGTTTCCCTAACAGCCTTTTGTGAGCATATGGTTGCTCTGGAAGACCAGACCTTGTTGACTCTGGGTGAAGAAACTTTTAATGAAGTTGGCTGGAGTTTTATTTGAAATGGGAGAGTGAGTTTTAAGATGTATAAATTTAAGGTATAATGTTTGTAGACTAAGCCTCACTGCAGAAACTTTTAGAGCATGCAAGAATTGTTAGCCGTATTTTAGCTGAACTAAATAAGGCTGGGGTGCTTATATCAGATTTAGAAACAGCTAAAAATTATGCGTGCATTTAGAGTTCACCGAAAACTTTCTCTGACATTTAATGGGTGAAAGATTTCTATAGGAAGAATGTGCTCTTATCTGCAACAGCTCGGTCTCTGGGATAGATTTTGACCTCTGCTCCTCTGGCACAGAATCCAGCGTGATCCTACATTTTAAAATAAGCTTTAAGAAATATCATTTAACTGCTTGGGGACTACTTCTAGCATTAAAGTCTGGATTTGTCACAGGGACGCTTTACCCTTCCCCTTTCCTATCTTCAAATCTTTCTTCTCTAAACCTTGGCTATTGAAAGAGACTTGCCTTTTCCATGTAGGATTTGGGAGTGCCCAATGAAAAAAAGAAAAAATTACTTTAAAGATAACCTCTGGCTGGACGTTCTGTCTTTGACTTATGGTATGATTCTGGCTTCCTTGACAAGCCTTTGTAAAGGGCTTTAAGATCTATGAATGAAGACTTTTATTTTTGCCCTGGGTGGTAGATCTGATATCCCCTGCTCTTCTTTAGTCTCTTGTAAATCAGTCAGTAAATGGGTAGTGAAGCAGAGCTGATAGATACCAAAAAATTTTGGAAGTCTGAAGTCCCTCTGAGTATTTGGCTTCCTTTTTTTTTTTTTCTTTTTCTTTTTTTGCAACCCTTTCTTGACCACATCTGTTGTTGGAGCTGATCAGGGTTTAGCCTGCAGCAGTCCAGCCCATCTGCTTCCTATTTCTCACAGACTTTGTGCTGCGTTTCTCAGGTGTTTATTTTTTCTGTGCATTTTTTTTTTTGAGGTTCTTGCCAGCCAAATAACACAGTTGAATGGAAGTCCACAAATCAATGCACAGACAGTAATTATCTGCTGATGGCAATTACTGGGAGAAGCATGGAGGAAGCGGCCTGTTGAATTCGTTGCTGTATCTGAGGAGAGAGTAGCACAAGGCTGTCCTGTGGGAGAGCAGCATCTGTTACCAAATAAATACGTTGTTTGGATAAGGTGTTATGAGACAGAGTAAATGCGTCCATGTTCTGCTAGACAAACGCTGCGGATTGGTCATTCAGCAGAGCAGCTGGCAGTGAGCCTGTCCACGCCGAGTCTCCAAGCAAACCCTATTTGCCGTGGCTGCCTGGCGGTCCGTATAGTTTGTAAGTGGCTCTCAGCTGCAAATTTTGCATCTTCGAATTGCTCAGTGTCCTGCCCCTCTGTGTGGAGGGCAGCACCAGTTATGGGCAGTGGGAGCTGCTTTTTCTTTCCTGTTATGAGCCACAATTTTGCTTCCTTTGCTGATACTTGGGCTGCCAAAGCAGGCAAAGTATCTACGCTGTTCATGTCAGAGCTGAGATTCTGACATCCCTCTCTTGCTGTTGCTTGCAGATGCTTGGCATGAGATGAGGGCTGCGTTTTGCTAAGTGGTGTGGATATGCAGGTGAGGTGGAGCTGCTCCTAAAAGCTTTCTCAACAGAAGAGCATGGCATAAGAGAATGGAAGTAGCGTTATCTCAGCTCTACAGGAGGAGCTGGACACTACAATGTGGCATTAAATGGATTTTGAATTGCACGGAGCGCTTAAACATGTGCCAAACTATGCTGTGGATTTGTCATGTAATAGGGCGGTTAAGCTTTTGCATGAGAAAATGATGTTTCTTTTTGCCTCTGACACGGCCGGAGCCTCTGTGCCAGTGCTTCATGGCAAGGCAGTCTGGGTCTGTCTGTGCGAGCAAGTGATCCCCATGTAGGGAGTCATTCTGACCCTGCTCACCTGGGCTGGGCCCCTGTGATGATCAGCACTATCGAACAACTACCAGTAGTTTTTAAGAGAGGAGTACTGTTATGTATCATCGACTGTAAGCAAGCATGCAGAAGAGACTCAGGTGTGAAGCACAAGGCTTTGCTGGAAAAGCAGCTTCTGCGGTTGTGTGCATGGAGCTGTGCTGCGTATGCCTTGAGAGGGTGAAGCACCAAGTCATTTCTGACTCTTCTTTTGCCTGTAGTTTTGGAAAGTGGGGCTTTGGATCTCAAGGGATGCTCTGCAGGGCTCTTGGATATCTGTCTTGTTTTCCTAATTGACTAGTTTACATTATCTTACGGTCAATGAAGATGGATTATGGTAGAAACCAGGCAATTTCCTTTTGACTTTAATAATGTACTCGTATGATAATCTCGTGGCCTGTCATCTACTCGTTCTGAAAAGCTGGACGATGCGTATCACTGAACGGGCTACAGACCAAAACTGTTAATTTGGGTGCTTGGAAGACTTGTATGCAGCTCCCGCTCAGGGATGTACGGGTTGTCCGCTGCTCTCTGGTTAGCGCTGACTTCTGCTGATTATGACCTTTGCACATAGCCTTTGGCAAAATGGTCTTCCTGGGAAGACTGACCCAAGTGGGGAGTTGTGCTCAGGACTCTCGTGGTCCTAGGAAAAGCGCGCCTCTTCTCAACACTCTCTACAACTCCCTGAAAGGAGGTTGTAGGGAGGTGGGGGTTGGTCTCTTCTCCCAAGTAACAGGCAATAAGACAAGAGGAAACAGCCTCAAGTTGCGCCAGGGGAGGTTTAGACTGGATAATAGGAAAAAATTTTGCACTGAAAGGGTTATCAAGGATTGGAGCAGGCTGCCCAGGGAAGTGGTGGAGTCACCATCCCTGGAAGTATTTAAAAGACGGATAAATGAAGTGCTTAGAGATATGGTTTAGTGATGATTTTTTTCCAGAGTTAGGTTGATGGTTGGACTAGATGGTCTTGAAGGTCTCTTCCAACCTCGGCAGTTCTATGATTCTATAACCTGTGTTAACATTTTATGGCTTTACTGCATTACAAAAATTCTGCAGACGGGTGAAAGCTAAGGCAGATATGAGAACCGGCTGCTGCTTGCTGAGGTCTGAGTTGTGTCGGTGAACTGGATGCCTTCCTTTCTGTGGAAGGCATTCAGGGTTTCTAATACAAAATAGTTGTCTGCAGTCCAACCGCTTTGTTGCTTACAAGGGCTGGCTTTTCCACAAGAGATGCTGCTACTGAGAAATACACCCCTAGTTGGTACTAGCTCAGATTGACTGGAGGCTTCTTCAAACACAGCAAATAATTGTAGAAGCAAAATTCATTGCGCTTTTTTTTTTTTTTTTTAAAATGTGTGCGTGGCATTTTGACCACTTGAAAGATTGGTGTTGAAATGAAATGCCCTTTTAGTCCTAAACTGTGAGGAAAAGAAAGAAATGATGGAGTGGAAAAGTCAGAGCCATTTCAAAAAAAATAATCTGCAAAATATGGCAGGGTGTTGTGAAAGGATGTGCGCTGCACGCTCTGCGTGTGAGAAAGTGGAATAGGCTGAAGTGGAAAATCTTACTGGTTTTAGGCTGGGCATTTTGGGACACTTGTTAAATCATGTTACCTGAATTTTAGTTCATTATTGTAGCACAGAAGAAAGAAATAAAAATGTGAATATATGTCCCAATTTTCAAGTATAAGCTAGTCACTTTTGGGTGGAGACAGACACGTTTTTAGTTCTGATTCTTGTTTCCATTGAAAATCAGTCTTCTTCATGGTGTGTCCAAGGAAGTTTCCCAAATCAAACAAATGCCGACAGACTCATGCAGCAGTATGTGAAATGGAGTTGTGGTTTAATGACACCTTGTAAAATCCTTCCCTACAGCAGAGCGGGGAAGTTATAGCGCAGTGAAGCAATCCTAACCCCCCCCTGGAGCCATGCAGATGTATTTTTAGAGTTGCGATCTGGGAATTTTTTTGTCTTTGAGGATTCTGGCCAATGTTGAACCTACGAGAAAATGGATGTTGGTGGGATCATTTATCCTTCCACATTTCACAGAAAGATGCACAGTGCCCTTTCAGACTGATTCAGTTGGATGGCAGCGTAAGTCTTCTGTCATTACTTGTCTGCATGAGCTTGGGTTTTAAAATGCCGTTGTATATGTCCAAAAAATCTCAGCGTTGACTTTTTAAACAAAAGGAAATAAAAGATTGCCTCTGTGGGGGCTGAGCTGCAGGTCTGTCTGAATAGCATCCTTTCTTCAGATGGCAGCTCAGCTAGTACCTGCTGCCTGAGAATAACGTGAGGGACCTTCTGTTTTTCTGCAGCAGAGTAAGGTAGAAGTGAATGGAGACTTCCATGTAGCTTGTCATTGAATATTCACAAAGGTTTCTATTCTAGGAGAAAAAAAAAATCTTGCCTTTGAGTGTAGTTTTTTTTTTTTCCTGTTTGGTTGGTTTTCTTTCATTTACTTCTGGTATCAGTCAGAACTTCTCAAGGGTTTTCCCCATTTCAGGGACACTTCTTGGAAACGCATGCCAAGATTTTTGCTTTTGATGAAGCCACCCCCTATTTCAGTGGTGGCAAGGTAAGGGATTGCCACGTTCCCCATCTCTCAGCTGTCGTGCTTTCCACCCTTGTCTGCTTTTTGCTTCAGTTCAGGCTTTTGCGCTTAGCTGGGCAGCGATGCATGGAGTGGGCACGTAGCCTGTGATTATGTAGACACTAGTAGCTATTTTTAATAAGATTTTCTTGCTGTTGGGGTATTTGCTGGTTCACCGATTACTTGATCCAGGTTTCCAGTGTTTGTCTTGGTGCTCACTTGCAAATGCTCAAAGCCATTTTTATTGGTGACTGACAGCACTTGGGTATCCCGCGTCGCTGGGAGATTGGCAGGTTGTTTCAGCCATGGACTGAGCAAATTACAGTTCCGTCTCTGTTTGTTACGGTTGGGTTGCGACAGCCGGAGCTTTGTACCTGGGGCAGGAAGGTCCCCACAGTGCCCTAGCAGTCTTCTGCTCCTCTTCCTTGTGTTCAGAAGTATTGTTGTGGAAGCCTGTTCCCTGTCCTGTTCTTTTTTTCATGTGTTTTAGTCTTGCAGGAAGGCTGTTTGTAAGGAAACGAGTGACAGGCAGCCTGATGTCTAATCAACTTTCAAAAAACCCCCACGTGGCTCTTCCCTGTGGTGGCACTGACAGCTGAGCCTGAACTGGGGGAAAAGTCAGCTTTTCTCACTGTCCTCTTGCCGCTGGAGCCTTGCTTCAGAGCTCTGCTTGGTGTGAACTTTCACTCTTCATTCATGTAATTCATGAACTTTAATACTTCATTTAACGACTCCCCAGGGAAAGTTTTGCTAATATTTCTTGCTGCCAGGCAGTCTTTTCCTGATAGTCTTGCCAACATTTTCCCTTAATGCTGGTTCTGTTAGTCCTGGCTCCAGCCCCTGATGTATTACTGTTCTCTTAATGTTTGTGCCTTTCATTTGTTAGAAGATCCTGGAGCCTTTTGATGGATGAGGCTGTAAATCATGACAAGGCCAGGGGTTCCCTCTTGTTTGACCACTGGGAGGTTAAGTAGGAAAGAAGTTGAGTCAAAACTGGGATTCTTTTTTTTGTGTGTCATTTTCATTCCGGGAATAAAAACTTCTTGGGGAACATGGCGGGGGTTTTTTCAGTTTGTACGTTTTGGTTTTTTTCCCCAGGCATGGCACATCAATAAATTGAGCCAAGAGGCTAAAAATGCTAAGTTAAGTTAATTTAGGGAATGCTTCTTTGCATGGAGTTTAGCTTTCCTCCTTTCTCCTATTTTTCTCACCCCTGTAATAGTAGTCTGGAGAGTGTTTGATGTAATAAAATGGAAAACACAGGGAGATATTGGGCACCTTGACATCCTGGAGAGAGCACTTCAAAGAGGAGAAGTAGTGGTAGGATGTCCTGTTGGTCATATTTGGATGTGGCTGTGGATGAGTTTGGTAGGCATATCTTTAGGAAATCCTTTGAAACGCTTGAACTGTGATTTGTCACAGGGGCAGTGGCACCTCTGCCTTGGCACAGGGAATACTGAGCCCTGTGTCATGTCTCTGCCCTGTCTCAGATACTCTGTGCTCTTGACCCATCAAAAATGGGCTTCTGCCTGCCCATAAAATGTGTGCTGGCTGTTGTGCTGCCTACATGGCAATAAAAGGGAAGAGATAGAGATTATTTTTTTTTTTTGCCTTCACCTGTAGAGGAGGTCATCCTAAGTCCTTACAGCTGTGGTTCGATTGCTTTTATTCAGGTCTGCTTCAATGGCAGTAACAAAAAAAACCCCCATCGGGATGCAGCAGGAGCTGTGCTAAGCCTTGTGGTGCCAAGAAATTGGGGGGTACCCCTAGGTTTTCTCATCTGTGGGTCCTCCTCTTTGTGAACACAGACCAGAGGATGACTCTTCAGTTTTTTTTCAGCAGTGAAGTATTTCAAGGGCAGGAAAAGCTGACTCTTGTCACTACTTGCTTGATTTGTTATGGAAAGACAGTAATTTGCCTTAGATTTACTACAGGGCTTTCTGCTAAATCACCAGAACTTGAGAAGTTTGCTCTGTGCAAAGTTAACTTTGTTCTCTCCGCTCAAACTCTAAATAATAGATATGAAAGGTTTATTAAGCAAATAAGTAAAACTCCCAGGGCTGTGAATTCTATTTCCCCGCAAGAAATATCTGAAGCCAATCACCTGCCAAACCGAACAAGTCAGGTATTGCAGTTCAGAGAAAAACAAATGATTATTTTGTTTATACACTTTCACATCAGGATGGAGGGGGGGGGAATATTATTATCTCTGCGAGGGGAAAAATGGTTATTGAAATAAATGTTTCTGCCCTGCCGGTAAGGCAGTTTTATTTGTTCTTCTTATGTTTATGTACTTTCCTCGGATATTGCAGTAACAGGCACAGGAAGCGGGTAGAAATGGAAGCCCTCTAAATTCAGAAGGACTTTTTCTGTATCTGAAGACTGTCTTGGATGGGTTGTCTCATTCGTACTGAAGTCAGCTGCTGCATTTTTAATATTATGATGTGCTCCATAATGCATATTTAGTTCTTCTGGGAGAGTTAATTTGGCATGAGATTGTAGAGCTTGATAGGCCAGGATGTGTCCACTTGTAAATCCTGTGTAGCGTTTTGCTTCGAGTAGCTAAGAAATGTGTGCTAAGATGGTGCCTTTCCTTTGTAAGTGGACAGCTGGGCCTAGTTCGGGGTTAAACGAGAGCTTGTGGGAGGAGAAGCTCTTTGTTTAAGACTTACTAGTTAAAAGGTGAGGATTTTAGCTCCTTCCTTCCTTATGCATGAGGGTTTTCCAGTAATATTAATATTTTACTGTTGAGGAAGCATCTTGCTGATGAATGAAGATCAAGTCTCAAGAAATGAGCTTTTAAACTCAACAAACGCTGAGTACTTAATAGAGCTGGCCTTTCAGGGAAGTTTTGGTGCATTACAGAAACCAAGGAAATTCTGCCTAAAAACTCAGCAAATGGAGTGAGAGGAAGTAGAAGATGGAAACACCTTTCTCCTTCAGTAAGGACCACGCTGTGTTACTGGTCACTAGAAAATACCTTTGTGGACAACCTCACTGAAACTGAGCAAAGTTTTATTCAAAATGAGTAGGAAAGGTGGTAAACTCTGTCCCTAAATGTTTCACTTTCCTCTTCCCATCTTAAGTGCTTATTAGGAACTCTGTCCTTGAATCTCTGAGTCTGTGTGGGGTTTTTTTTTAAGTGGGTTGGTTTTGTATTTTTTTTTTTTTCCTTCTGAGGCGCCTTTAATTTCTGAAATTTTGCTCGGGTACAAAAGAAATCTGTCTGTGTGTCTGCTTTCCCTGTTTGTGAAGCACACGGTTTGGCAAGTCAAGAGCACTGGTTTCCTCAGGGATGCTAACAGTTGGTGGGTAGACTCAAACTGGAAGTGTTTGTATGAACTTCTTGATGTCTTTGGCACAAAAGTGGCTTGGATGTGAAATAGCCAGAATTTTGTGAAAACAGAATGTCCTCTGGTTTTTGTTTGTTGTTTATCCATAACTCCTCTAATATTTCAAAAAAAGCCGTAAAGAACTGACAGATTATAAGTTGCATGAAATATCAAAGTAATTATTTACACTTTCATGCTTCTTTGGGCAGGCATGAAACAATAAATACCCATAAAGTCTCAGCAGTGGCACTTATACAGCGGAGGATTCACAATTTCTTATGTGCTTATGTTTCTCCTGCTTGTAGCTTTACGCTACTCCGTGACACTCCTGCATTTGGTTTTAAGTAAGCCCCAAGGGCTGAACCATGTCCTGTAAAGCAGCATTTGGTGGAAGCCAAAGGTTGGTGGGATGCTGCAGCTCGTGTGTCTGGAGTTGGCTGCGGGGCAGGGGGAAACAGCCTTTTCTTGCAGGGCCTTTGGTGATCACCGAATTTTGGTGGTGCACTTGGCTGCCTCTTTAGGTGACTTGTGGAGACCGTGGCTTCTACTCTGGAAACTCCTGGGCTGTCTAACTCCTTGTAGTGATGCAGCTTTCTTCCCTGACCTGTCCCAAATAATTAGGACAACAGCTGCTTGTCACTCCAGGCAATTGCATGTCAGGCACAAAATGATTGGTTCCCTTCGGTTTGTGCTTGGCGGAGAGATGAGGTTATTGTGCAATCATGGAATACTTGGGCTTAAACCCTGAGTCCCTCTCGCTCTCAGATGAGATTCAAACACCTTGTTTCTTGAAATGTCCTAGAGAATTTTATCGCTGTGCTAGTGGAACAAATCTAGTGTGTTGTGGGTTTTCTTCTTTTTTAAATTTAGTGTCCTGGATTACTGAAGGGTCAGAGTCTGATGGGAAAAGGGATAAAATGCAGAATTACACGAACGCAAGAATTCATGTGTGGGCACTTGTGTCGGTTTTAAGTTTAGCAGATCCATGGCTGAACTGTGCCACAGTGTTTAAAACATGATGCTTGAATCTAAACGGCTGTAATTCACTGTCTTTAAACAGAGAGAACGTGAGCTCGAGGAAGGAGATGTTGGAACAAGCTTGACTCCAGAGAACACTGGGAGGAAGGAGGAGGGTGAAAAGAGAGAGATGATTACCCCGGCTCTGAGGGAAGCGCTCACAAAACAAGGTGAGGTTCTGCAAAGACCAGATGGTGGAGCAGGTTTTGAAGTCTTAGGGGTACGCTTCTGACAGAGCAAGCGAAAGGGGGTGCTCTTTATGTTAAAGACACTGCTCTGGATCCTCAGTCATGGGGAGGCTCTGACCAGAGGCAGGGGCTGTTTCCCGTTGTTGCAGGGGCGGAATGTAAAGCTGGGTAATGCACCTCTGCGTGAGCACGCTGTAGTGTGTGGAGAGTATCAGGGTTCACAGGACTTCATGTGTCTGCTAAGGCAACTTGAGAGAGAAGATGACAGTCCCACGTGCCTCTAGCTCCCAGAGTGTAGGTTTCTCAAAGAATACTTAAAGATCAGCTTTGCATCTTAGTCCTTTTATTTCGGTTTCAATCTCTGATCTTGTTACTGAAAGTTTATTTCCAGAAGAGGAAGTAGTTCAAACTAAGTTTGACAATCTACTAGATGACTAGATTAGTAGCTCTCCTATGAGCTGTAGGGAAGAGTTTTGATGAACTTAATGCCTTTTTTAAAACAAAGGGGAAGCATGAGAAGAGCCGGGCTGACAGCCCTGCAGTTTGGAAGCCTCGGTTCTGAGTGGCAGAGCCAGGAGAAGGGTGATGGGAGCTTCCCTGTGCTGCTCAGCTGAGACTAAAGGGGGTTTAGTCTAATTTCTTTTATCTCTTAGGGTAAGAGTGTGTTCAGTTTTCTTCCTTGCTAAATTAATAGTGTTTCTCCTGATGCTTCTGAGAACACACTTTGGTTATTGCATGTGGTGCAAGGCACCTTGCTGCAGAGCTGGGCCCTGAAGTTCCAGCTGTGTTCCGTGTGAGTCCAGCAGCTGTGGGATCCCAACACCTTTTCTCGCCAGGATCTCGGCTGTTCTTCAGCCCAAGCTTTTCTAGGTGACTGGTGTTGCATCCTGCCCATCAGGTATCTGATGTGTTTGGTCGTTAGGTTTTTGCATGAGCCTTAGCACAGCTACAAAGTAAAGAGCCATTCTTTAAATACATACTCTGAAGGAATGAAGTAAAGCCTTAGCAAGGAGTGTCCGTGACTTTGCCTCCTTCACGTCCATAGTGGTGCTGTGGCTGGGACCAGCGGAGGGATTGTAGGAGCGTGGTTTGATACCTGTTTTCAGCTTCAATTCTGCAGGCTGTAGTGCGGTGGCGGTTAAACTGCAGCTTGCTGCAGAGCAGCTGGAGCACTCTTAGGGCCTTTCACTTTTATTTATTCATTTATTTAGTTACTACTGCTTGTGTTTGATCCAGAAGTCTAATCGTTCTGTCGACCTGCAAAGGTGTTTGGAGGACAGGTGGATTTGGCTAGCAGGGCTGGGTTAGTGGGCTGCTGGAGACGTGGTTGTCTAGAAATAGGCAGCAGGGAGGTGAGCATGCTTGTCTGCTGCAAGTCCCCTGTTTGGAGAGGTTAGAGGGGCTGCTGACTCCATGGAAGGGTGCACCAAGTTCCCCAGGCATCTCAGGATTGACTTTGGGGCACAGGAGCCCTAGTAGGGCTGTGGAGACTGCCTGGGGTCCAGACTTGCCCTGGCTTCTTTGTGGCGCAGGGCTCTCGCCGTGCCATGGTAGTGGCAGGAGTGGGTCACGCTGCCTCGCAGCCTCTGTTGGTTCGGGTTTGGGGAGCGACTGAATGGTGCCTTTCTAATGATTCATAAAAAGTGGTCATTTGAAAAATGTAAACAGTGCTGGAGGGAAGGTCACCTTCCTACCGTAATTTTTTTGACACTAAGGCAAGCTCCCCAGAGAACTCAGATTTCCTTGTGATGTTCCAGGGACAGGAATTCATTATCCAGATAAGTAGGCATGTATTTCTCCCTGCCTTTGACATTCGGGGAAGTGCCAGCATTGGATCAACTATCCACTTACTTAAATCTGCAGCTTCAAAGACTTGAAACCATTGTGTCTGTATCCTTACAGCTATGACTGCCTCTGACTGGCACAACCCTCCCCTCCTTTCCTCTGCTACTCACTTAATTCTTTAATGGTCACTCACCAGTGAAGAACACAAGGTGCCTTTCTTTTTTCACACGTCATATAACACTCTTCCTCCGCGCCCCCCCCCCCCCCAACCCCTGGCAAATAACACCCCGAGAAAGGCTTATGTGGCTATAAAAATAAAACCACTCCCTCCTTCCCTCAGCATCATTCCCCCCAAAATAACAAATGCAACGTAGTCAAAAGATAATCTAATTTATTTAGCAACAACTGCTTGCTTTGGGTGTGGGTTCAGTGTCTTTTCAAGATTATCCCTGAGGGCATAATTAGCCCAAGAGAAGGAAAAACCAGTACTAGTGGTTCAGGAGAAAGCTGTTCTTTTAAACTGTAGTTGCATAAATAGAAGTTTGCCTTTGAACAGCATCTCTTCAGCCTACTGTAATGCCAACTCTTTATTTTGATTCACCTTCAGACAAATTTACTTTCCTGCAGGTAAACTGAATATTGCTTAAGCAATGGTTTTATTTTAGCACCGGGGCTGAATTTCAGCTAAATACAGCCTTGCCTATTGGGTTGTATAGGTGTGAGCCCTTGTAGTTGCCTAGTTGCAAATACGTTTATAAAAGATGCTCTGTAATAGTTGCTTTTTAAAGTCGTAGCCAATCTTGTGTTGTGAGAAAACGCTGATTCCCTTTCAGTGTTCAGTCTTGCATAAAATACAAATACGGCCCAAACTATTTAGTGCCTCCAAGTAACAAATATAGCTGGGGGGGGCTGACGGCTGGGGTATTTGGCTGTGTTATATTTGCAGTGGTACCATTTTGCTGTGTTAATGCTTTAGTAACTTCATCTGTTTAGGTAGATGACATGAAATAAACTGAAAATAGAAGGAAACTTTTCATATTAATGTTTCCTGGGCTGATTAGTAGATACAGCATAACGTGTTCTCATTTGCTTTGTGCAGTTGCTTGTAGGTTCTTGAAACAATCCCTGCTGGCCTGGAAGTTTTTTTGCTTGGCCTGGGTACCAGGAAGATTTTGTATGTGGTGAAGTTTGCCTTTCCAGAGCTCCTGATTTTTTTTAGGAAGTGAATTTAAATCCTTCTTTAGCTTTAGGGGGAGTCTCAAGCTGCTGTTTTAATAGGAAAGGTGACTGTGGAAAAAAAAAAAAAGCAAACCCACAAACATTGTGAATCCGTGGGTGTTCCTTCAGCATGCCCTGTATCAGCTCTGCTTATTTTAGGAGTACAAAATATTGACCATCTTTTACATTTTACTGCTGCTGTGAAGTCAGTACAGCATTAGCGCAAAGACCTGTGCTCTGGTTGTAGTGTTAACTGTCACTAGTCTTAACTGCTCTTTGATTTGCCAAATGTGTTACTGATAGTGATGGTCAGCCTGAAAGGCAAACAAATTGTTATGCCAAATACGAAAGCAAAGGCCGGTCGTTGCGGGAATCCTGGTTTTATTGCAGCCTTCTGGAGACTTCTCGAAATATTTGGAGGTCAGCCATGATGTCGCACACTGACAGCTAGTTTCATCGTCCCTATCAAGTTACAGTTGTATTTAGCCGTGCTTCAGGTCTTCTTTGATGTCCTTCTCTTAAATGTGCAGGAATAAAACAGAGAGAACCAAATTCAAACCCCTGCAGAGCTGATTGTTTACTTAGGAGATTCCAAGGACCTGGATTTCTTAAGCTGCTCATACTGTGTTATTTCCAACTTGTTCTTTGCTTTGTTCTTTTCTGCTGTAGCACTTCTAAACGCAGCTGTGCCTTTCATGGTAGGCAACACAATGGCAATGGATTAATGATGCCCAAAGACTGACCCCGCTGACACTGTATAAATTATTCTGTTGTGTCTCTGCTACCACAGGTACAGTTTTGCTGCAGTCCAGTTGGATTGTTCTGCCTTTACTGGTCAAGTGAGCCTGCAGTTTAGCTCCAGGGTGTCCCGGATACCTCTATTCTACTTGTATCCAAAGGCGAGTGGTATTAGGAGACAGCTTGTATCTGAAATAGCGTGGGCTGCTTGGTTTTCATACTTGAACTTCATGGTTGATATAAAGATATACTTTGATCTATGTTTTTGAGCTTGTATGGGCAATCAAGAGGCTGAGGCGCTTTTCAAGTGCTTACCAACCTTGCTTGAGATGAGGTTTTTAAAAATACTTGGTGACTTTTGCCATCTGTTCTTGGGCTGAGGTTTCCGGTGCCGGCAGCGCTGAGCATTTCTGACCATCTCAGCCTGGCTCACTGGGCTGAGTTTTTGAGCGACCGGGCTTTGGAAATGAGATCCACTGTGCAGAGATGTTGCGCAGAGGTTGGTGCTGCTGGATGTGTGCTTTTACAGGCTGTGCGCTGAAAATGTTTGCATGTGTCTTTGGGGTTTGGTGTGCTTTAAGTATAGCTGTTAAACTCCAGGTGGCACTAGCAGCTCGCAGCTGGGTCAGGGATTAGTAACACTGGTGCAGTCTCTGAAATGTACCACAGAATTCAAATACCGGCCATGGGAAGATTAAAAATTAGTTTTTGCAATTGATATTTGCAAAATATCAAATTATTCTTAGTAAGGAGAATAAATACAATGACCAAAAGCAGGCCAAGTGAAGCCTCCTAAACTTTCTTGCTGTTCCTTAGGAAATGTCTGTGTAAATAAACAGTGAATACACGGTTAAAGGGGAAGAATCCAGGAAGCAGAAGATGCTGAAGTCCTACAGCGTGGAAGCTGCCAAGAGCTGGTGGTGAGCTGACTGCAATACTAATTTGCTGGTGCAGATGTAGCAGCTTATCAGGAGCAGAGTAGATGGTGAAAGCTCGGTTTTGCGGGCCTGATTCTTCCCTCATGTGTAGTTACTGGAGCTGGTGGAATTACCCCATGTATAATAGAGAAAAATAAGCATAAATGCATTTATATTTGAAGTGCATCCGTTTGTTGGTTTTTTTTAGGTTTTGGAAGGGCTTCGGGGAGTATTGGTCTTTGAAATTAAGTCTATTAAGCTGGAACAAAATACGAGATATATTCAGGCAAGGATAAAATTTGCTGTCCTTTCTTTATAACATGACACTCTCCACAGGCATGGGGACAGTTCATACAAATGGAAATGTGGAGGAAGAAATGTGCCTGGAATGACTGAAAAAGAGAGACGCAATACAACACAAACAAACAAAAAAAAAAAAGGTCTTGTCTGTAGCAACTTGTAGTTCTGTCTCTGACTCTCTATGTATTTGCTCTGGGTACTCAAGGAAGAGAGCTGCGTAGGCTGGCTGCCTCCTTCCACTAGAGACTTTTCAGCCAAAGTTGACACTGATGTACGGCTCTTAAAGACATTGAGTTCCTGCAGATTTCTTGAGAGTTTTCATATGAAAAAAGAGAAGGGGCTTGACGTTATGCCGTGGTTTGGACAGGCTCTTTTCCTTCTCACTGAATGATGTGACCTCTGAGTTGTGACCCGTGCTGTTTGGCCAGCTGGTTACTGCCAGTTGGCGCAGATGAGATTCTTGGCCAGGCACGCATCTGCTGCCTCCTGCCCAGCCATCGGGCTGGCCACAGCAGGTAGAAGATGTGACGGGAGCTGGAGCTATGGGGCAGGGCTACAGAAGGCACTGGAGGGGACCCAAAGGTCCCCCGTGGGAGAGTAGGTGAGTGTGAGGGGAAAGCCCAGGGTCCCGACAACGGAGCTGTTGCTCTGGCCCTCAAGGGGAGCTGAGGCAGTGCAGGGCATGTGTTTGTGGGAAACTGGTTCTTCTGTGGGACAGCCTGGTCAAGAGTCCCATCATGTTTTCTCTTCTCCTGCTTGCTTTGCAGCCTGAATGTGGATTGCGTGTGCTCTAGTCCTCAGTGGAGCTTCTGTCTTCCCAGCCTCCCAGACAGGGGTGTAAGGAGCCTTCTGCTGTTCAGAACACTGCGGGGGCTTTCTCCTGGGGGCTTTATCTTGGATGCAGTGTCTGAGAGCAGTTGGAAGGTGACTACTGGAGATGGCTGGTTAGTTCTGCTTTGTTGGGATTGTTCTGGTGGATGGTGATGGATGTTTGGTTGCCAAGCCCCAAAAATCCCTTTTTTGGGAGTAAGGGAGCAGCTGTTCTCTTGGGATGGCAAAGCCAGTGTGGAAGTTAGTGAAACTGCTTGGGCTGAGGGATGGACATCTTTTCTTCATCTCAGCTTGGGCCCGAGGAGGTCTCAAGAACTTACAGGTGGTTTGGGAGATGGATTAAAATGGGATGGGCTGCCATGTTGTTGATGTCCTTAGCCTCGCTTCTGTAAGGCGTGCTTTGCTGTTGTTGCTACTAGTAGAGGTCACCAACATGACCCGTTCATGGCAGGCCTTCTGCAACAGCTCAGCAAATGGTCTAGCCTGCCACCTTGCCCTCTGTCAAAGGTGCCAGGTACAGAAGGCTTTTCCTTTGGCTTTTCTTCAATACCGGTTGATGTGGGTGAAAATATCAGTGGTCTCTGGGGCTGTCCTTGTCCAAGGCATAATTTGACAAGAAATGAGGCATTTGAGTATTGGAGGTTTTATATTCCTATTGCCCGGGCAGTTCTGTGCTGCAAAGGAAAAGGTGCTCTTGGATTAGAATGGACATCTGGGTTTAAGTGAAAAGCCAGATTTTAGGAATTTTTTAGCTCTTTTTATGATCTGCTGTTGAGGCTGGAATTTATTATAGCTACTGGCATTCCTGCCCTTGAACTTTGCCAGTCTCATTTTCTTGATACTCGGTTAGGCTTGGTTTGCCTGCTGAAGCAGCTGTATTTCTTTCACTAACCTTTAGTAGGCTTTTACTACGTGTTAAAAACGTTCAAGATGTTCTTTGTTTTGTGTGTGTATGACGAGAAGGATCTGAAGCAGCATTTCAGCAGCTCCACCAGAAGACCGAGCTTTCTCTCCACTTTGGAACTCCAGCATTTTTGCATGGGAGGTACAGGCCTGTAATCCATTCTCATGTTCTCGCTCCTGCTTTGAGTTCATGGAAGCAAGCCCTGCCACAAATCTGAAGTCTTTTGTACTTCTTAAAAGCACTTTCTTTTTCAAAAAAAAAGAAAACCTACGGAACAGATCTTGATGGGCTTGGCAAGGGTTTCTAGATGACTGAGCAGTGCTGGGAGTGAAACTGGAGATTTCTCCTAGCGTGCTTGGGCAATCTGAAAAATTTCACTTCTTTCCGTATTCGTATGAAATACTGATATAACTTGAACAGGTTCCTTTCACCAATGATGTTTCTCAGGTTTTTTTCGTATTGATTTTCTAGCTTTAGTCAGAATGTGGTTTTCTGGGTGGTGGCTCAAGTGCAGCCGGTGTTACAAGTTCCAAAATGGCCCTTAAAATGGTGGTGAGGGATTACTGCTGTGTCGCTCACCTTCAGCTCTGGCCCTTTGAAACTGCACTCTTGCAAAACGGCAGGAAATTGGAAACTCTTCCTCCCTCCTGTAAACATTCTCCTAGTGTGAAGTTCCCCTTTCTGCGCCGAGTTCCAGCTTTACCAGATAATCATTGCTTCAGACCAGAGGGCTTTTATTTATGGAGTTCGCTTGACAGAACCAGACTGATTTGCTAGCTGGATATTGCCTTGCTCAGAAGAAAAGCCTTCTGAAAGTCGTTTGAGTTTGTGAAGCACAATGTGACATCGGATTGGCTTTTACCGAGCTTACAGTGACTGCACTCTTCGAGAAGGATGGCTAAGTCTTTTTTTTCTTGTACCTTTTGGGGATTTTCCCACCACTGACCTACTTCATTCTTTCGTAATCAAATCTTCTGCTTTGTGCTTTCAAAGTCTTCTGATGAAGCAAGCTTTTGGTGTAGAGATCTGTACTGGAGGGTGTCTGTGGGTTTTCTTCTAGATGTTTCACCACATTGGGGTATTCAGCAGCCTTTGAAAGCTGTTCAGTATGGCTGTCTTACAGAAGCATTTTTTTCAGAGCGTGCAGATATCATGATACCGCTTCTGATATGGACAGCTGTAGAAATTTGGTTTGTCTTAACTGTATCTGTTCTGCTTTCAAAATTAAGAAGACGTAATTACTCATATATGCACATAATTCATCCAAGTTCAGGAGCTTGGAAACACTTGTTGTGTGTATGGTGCTGGTAAACTAGCAAAGCCACAGCCAGAATTCCTTCCTCTCCTGAAACCATGACATAGGTGTGTAGAGAGCAGCGTCCTGTCTCAGTGGCCTCGAGAGCTCAGTAGGCTCCCTCAATGAATTCTTTGAGTTTCAGAGAATGGACTTTTAAAACTATTTATTTACATGATAGAGTTGAAATGCTGCAATGTAGTTTTAAATGGCCACAGAACAGTTTTGACCCAGACAACGGAGCAGTGACCATCCGTGCCGCTGGCCATCTCTTCAGTTAAAACTGTCCGTGGTCTGCCAAACTCCAGTTGCATTGTCAGGGTGAGCAATCACCAAATCTTTATCAGCCTAGTGTTATTGCCTGATAACGTGCAATTCACCCAAAAGCTTGTTTAAAAGCTTATCTCATTTCTTATTATAGTAAAAAATGACAATTTCTGGGAAGTTTGGCAGGCTTCTAGGTCATCCAGAATTTATCATCTAGAGCAGGATCAGCTAATACACAGACTTCAGATTGGATGTTCTTGTGTCTTTAGTTAGGAGTTGAGCTGATTACTTTGAGCCTGCTTAGTATTTAAGGAAACCTTTGAATATTAGGCTGTAGAAATAATAAATGGATTGGTTTTGTTCAGCCTCGGTATTGGAAGATCCATAGGGACTGAGAGCAGAGTCCCACCAAGACATCACACTCTATTGTTTGGAAGGTGATGTATCCAAATATTCAGGTACAGTTGTTGCTCCTACAAGGAGTATCTCTTACGAGCAAAGAAGTGCATGTGTTCACAGTGAGCCCTGGCGTACGTAGGTGAGAATTTCTGGGCCATCGGTAAGATTTGATTCAGGTACCACTTGCCTTGGCAGGGCCACAGAGAAGCTGTGGCAGAGCTGATGGCCGAGAGGAGGCAGCCTGTGCTTTCCGAGGGGTGTTCAGCAGAAGCTGCGATGTGGAAACAGCACTGAGAAGACCTTCAGACTGGTTCTCGAACACGTTTTCTCCCGTGTTTGCTTTGAAACTCGGTGCTGCTTGATTCTTGCTTAACCCTTTGTACTTCCTTTTAGCCTGAACTGGTTTGTTGCCGGGGTTACTAGCCAGCAGTAAAGAAAGCTTGAAGAAACAGGCTTTACAGAGGTGGAAGGACCCTGCTCACCTAGAGTAGATGCGTAAAGAGTGTTTGGCCTTCGTCACTGATAGTTTATCTAATTTCCAAGCGTGAAAAAGCATGGCACAGCCAGTGCGCACTGCGATGCCTTAGCAGGGTAACCACACTTCCTACTAGATTTACCTACACATCGAAGACCCGAGTTCAACAGGTTCGTACAGAGCTTTTAGGAAGTTCTGCAAGTACGTGCTGTTTCTTGTAACCATAGCTGTGACTCCTGGCAGCAGCAAACGGGATGAGTAAACCCCGTCTCATCACTAAAGCTGGCTGAAGTTTGTAAGACTCTGTTTTGATGTTGAACGTGTACAATTTTCTTGGCCTTTATAGGAAGCTGTGGGCGCTCCACATGGTGGAAGTTGATTTAAGTAACTTAAGAGAAAATGCCGCAGCTTTGGGCTCCGGAGCTTGGCACCTTGCTCAGTTTAGCTGCTTCCTCTCTTCCCTCAAACAACTCAGTAGCAGATCTGGGCAAGCATGTCCTATTTCCAATTAAATTTTAATCTAAAACCCATTTTAAAGCAGCCATGTTACCTCTCTGTGAGAGAATAATCTTACATGAATGCTGTTGCTGGATTACGAAAAATGGGAAAAATATGTTTAGGGCTGTGCTGGCTGACATCAGCAAAGAGTCTGGCTTGGACAGCCATATTAGAGGCAGGAGAAATGTATCACCCTTTTCCACGCTCATCAAGAAATCCCGTAAGGACATGAATTCTAGCAGCGCAGGGAGGTCTCCGCCAAGATTAGACCTTGCTGGACAAGCCTGTTTGCAAAGAAATGCAGAAGAAGTGGGCAGGACGGACCCAGGGTGGGAGGAGATGGTGTGATGCAGCCAAAGGCAGTTGTGAGTACTTGGCTGTGCCTCCAACAAGTGTCAGTCAGAAGCTGCCACAAGATCTTCTGGGTCTTATCCGGTCCTACGTAAAGGTGTCCCCAGTGCTGCATGTGGCGTTGCAGGCTGTCAGTTCCATGTCAGAAGTGCTGCTCGGGGTTGCAGTGATGCCTTTCTCCAGGAAAGGACTGGATGATCTGCGGTGTGAAATACCGAGGTTTACAACAATTTGTTCTTCCTTGCTATATTGGCTTAACCCTGAAAATGCATGTGAACCTTGGAGTTTTTCATTTAGGGAGGGAAAGGTTGAAATATTGACCATTCCCACTGAGCTGGAGGGGGAGAGGGAGTGCAGGACATGGGAGCAGCCTGACATTGAAGTTGCCGAAGCCTCACTTAGTCTAGCAATTGGCCCCTTTGCCATCTCACCGGAGGTCCCCACTGCTTGCTCCTGCCAGCCACCTCCCCTGTGCTGGTCCAAGGGTTCCTACGGTTTCCTGGAGAGGGAACAGGGAACAGATGAGGCTAAAATGTAATATGTCCTAACCCCCAGCAAGGTTAGAGCAGTGGGAGGAGGTGGGAACAAATATGAGGTCAAGAAGAAAGAGGACCCTGGGTAGATCTCTGCTGGATTTAAGTGGCAGAGTAACTACAGCAGTGTGTTCTTGATGCTGTAGGATTCCTTGTTAGCCTTTACAAGGTTTGATTGTTTGTTGCTTTTCTTTAGCTGGTGTGGCTGTTGTGGAATCTACTGTCACTGTAGTTCCTGGCTGGGTTGGTGTCCTTGGGGGTGGAGGGGGTGTAGGGCAGTGCCACTGTGCCCCAGGGGTCTTGCTGTGCAAGAGGCTCACGGTGACAAATGAGCAGGGCAGGGTAATTGTGCCACCTTTCATTGTAGGAGGTGAAGGCCAGTTCTGCTGCTGAACAGAAGACTTTTCTCCTTGTGAAGCTCATGCTGGTTGGCAGGAAGGAGACTTGATACCTAAAATCTGATTTCCCTTGCAAGGGTTAATAGAAACATCAGCCTAAAGCGGCTGGTTGAGACGTGCTAGGTTTGGGGACAACCAGGCCATTGACGTATAAACGCTACTGTGTGAATGACACAGTGAGGCTCCTCAAATCCCTCTTATTTTTATGCTGATTTTTGAAGTGACTTTTAATCCTTCAGACATATTGGTCTCTAAGCACTTTTTTCAAAGAGGAAAATAACCCAACTCAGGCAGTTTGGGTAATAATAGTACTTAGTGCTTAACGAATTAATCCTCCTGGACCAATAAATTTAAATGAAATTGTGTTGATCTTGGCTGGGGAGCAGGGAAGCGATGTGAAATTGGCTTTCCTCTGGGCACGGAGGAGCGGCGCCCTCAGTGTGGCTCCACCACAGCCAGTGGAGATGGAATTAGTGAAACTAGTGAACCTGTGAAGTTTGGGTTCAAGCTGAGCCCTGCATTTCGGTTCTCTTCCTTCACTCTCACAACTGCGCCACGAGCCAGATGTGGTTTTCCAGGCTTGGTCCGACCTGCTGAGGAGCACTGGGAGTGTGTCTCCTTGGTCCTGGGGAAGGGTCAGTCCTGGGGTGACTCCTTAGGGCTGGGGAGATCCTTCTGGTTCCCTGTCCTGCTCCCTCCCACGTGCTGTCCCCTGGGGTCAGTGCAGATGTCCCACATTGCTGGGCTAAACCTGCTAATCTGCCCTCCTGTTATGGAAAAGTCTTGTGGCCACCCCCTGTCGATTCAAACAAGACTGAGGAATATAAAGAAATCTCCCATTAAGAGAAATGGGTTCAAGTTGGTCGCAGTCCCTTGGTGGCCGTGGCCTTTGCTGTGAGGTGCAGCCCCCAGAATGAAACGGGGAGTGCTGTGGGTGGACGCTGGTGTCCTGTTGGTAGTGTGCCCCTTGGGCCAACAGGGAGGAGCAGCATCGAGACGGTGATGCTTAATAACTTTGTGTACCAACTGATAAGCTTTGTGTATCAATTATTGTAAGTGAAAATCGATAGTTTGATTTATTTCTTGTTTTCAGGATACAAGCTGATTGGAAGCCATTCTGGGGTGAAGCTCTGCCGGTGGACAAAGGTATGCTCTCTTTCTCATTTCAGAAATTAAAAAAAAAAAAAGAAAAAAGCTAGACACTTATTACAATTTCCAGGTGAAATATCCTTTAAAAATGTGATATTACTTTGCACAAGACCAAATTTCATCTTCCAAGCTGTAGTTTTGCATTTCAAGCTACTAAAATCCCACTGTGAAGAGTGAGGACGCGACCGTGGCAAAGAGCTGGGAACGTCGCTTTCTGTTGTGGCTTTTTTTTTCCCCCTGTTATTCCGCTGTCTGCTAAAATATCTCCTGCCTACTGAAATATATGGCAGGAGCAGAACACCGTGGAGAAAAGTGGGAAGGTTACGTCAGCGGTGTGAGGTCTTCTGAAACAAAGATCCCACCATCCGTCATTCCGCTCGGATGGGCACACAAGGGCGTTGGAGCTGGTTGTGCTGCGACTGATACAGCCGGGTTGCCACAGTCGGTGCTCCTCCGCTGGCTTTCAGCGTTTGTCAAGTAAGACGTAGACAACCAGATACCTGGTGCTTGCCAGTGCTAGGACTTCTTAAAAATTACTCTGTGGGGGTGCGTGTATGTGTATATAGTTGTCAGCAGTGTGTCTGTGTATAGACGTGTGTGTACGTACACATATATATGGAAAAGTCATCCTCCAAGCCCTACAGTTGTGTGGTTTAGCCTATCTAAACCAGTTGCGTTTTAAGTATTTTATTTGCAGACTTAAAAATGTTCCCAGTGGGGAGGCACGGAGCCCCGTAGAACAAACTTCAGCCTCTTCAGTAGGTTTATTGTTTTGGCTTTCCTTTGCAGGTCCCTGAGCAGCTCCGAAGTTGAAAGCTGATCTGTAACGCTGTACATTTGGGGAATAACATTGACAGAACATACTAAAGCCTTCAGCATTCACGGGGTGATAAACTATGGGAATCATCACCTCATTAAAATGCCAGCGCATCTCTAATTCTTGCGCGGTGGCAGTGATCAGTTCCTTGGTCTCTCAGCTCTCTTTTGCTGCATGATTAACTTTGTTTATTTTTGAAAAGAGCTCTTTGAATGGCAATCACCAAAGTGGGTGGCTGCAGCGAGGTTTTCGTCTTGAAATGCCTGGTATCAATGAACCTTTTCATCAAAAGACTTGTTCTTGGGAACAGTTCAAAGAGCCCACTGCTGTATTGTCATGAATATTTGTGAGACGTACTGATCCCACTGATGCTTCTGCTGTTTACGCTTACTAATGTTTCTCTCTTCTGTCATTTTTAGCATCAGAGGGGACTATGAAATGTTTAAAGAAAAACTTGTCAAACTTCAGTGCTGTGACTGAGAGAGAAAACCGGAGAACCTATTTTTGTTAAAGAACAGGGATTTAATGCAGTACTGTAAAACCATTTCACAAAATAAATAGCAGCTCTGTGTGCTTAGATAGGACCATACTATTTTTAGCTGAAGCAGGAATTGAACGTAAAGTGTTCTAATAAATTGAGCTGAAATTGGTTACAGGCAGTGGCCTTGACTCGGATTCACACCAATATGTGAATATCTTCAGGGGGCTTGTTTGAGATTTGTATCAGCGGAAAGCAGGAGCGGGGCTAGAAGGGTTAGTATTGAGTAGAGTTTCATAGCGATATCGTAGATTAAAATGACTGTGTTCTGTCATGTTCTGGAAAAGAGCGTAAAACCTGCAAAGTTTAGGAAGAATCTGTTGATTCGACTGTCTTATGAAATCCAAAATATAACTTGCTCTCCTAGAATTTGTGAATCTCCTAAAATCTCTGTTGTTTGAAGGGTGGGTAGAATAAAGAGCATTTTCCACTTAGTTTAATCTCCCCACTGTATACCAAGGCTGTGCGTGTGTCAGGGGTTACCTGTATGTGTTTTCCCTGCTGCTCAGGGGAGACTTTCTCTTGGATCACCAGGACCCTTCAGGTAGAGGAAGGTAGCTTAAAAGTTACTATGTCGTATTTCACACTTTCTCTTGAGAGTAGTAAAGATTCTTTCTCATTTATTATTATTTAACTGAGATAATAAAAGACAGGCTTTGCTCCGAGCAACTTGCGGGCTGAATAGAAGATAAATCCCGGTGGGAAGGCTGCTGCGGTCCCGCTGGGAAGGAAAGTGTAGCGTCCTGCTGGTGCCAGTGAGGGTTTGTAAGGTCAGGGTATTTCTTTAATTTAGTGCTAGAAGAAATGCT
The DNA here is from genome assembly GCA_009819605.1 of Sterna hirundo. Lineage (NCBI taxonomy): Eukaryota > Metazoa > Chordata > Aves > Charadriiformes > Laridae > Sterna > Sterna hirundo. The sequence goes on along the minus strand of CM020450.1, from coordinate 11,986,476 downwards.
CTACCAGACCAATGAAAAGAATTGAGTGTTCAGTAGCGCAGCCTTGAAATTGATCCTTGTTACTCTTTAGTGGGCTTTTACAATAATATTTCTTGCAGCTTAAGTGGCTTCACCCGCTCGCTTTTGTTGGCTGATTCAGTTAAAAGCTTCAGTCGAGCAGATTGTTGTGCTGCGGCATTGCAAGTGAGAAGTTATTGATTATGTTAAAGTTTCTCTCCTCTAAAACAGTTGTAAAGTTGACATTGTAAATGCCTTGTTTCTGTAAGGAGGTATATAAGTGATCAGACTGTACGCTGCTCTGCCTGCTATGAATTTCTTTCCCCATCTGTCATTATTCAGACTTGCTCCGCAGCCGTGACCTCGCTCGCAGCGTGTCACAGGTGACTCTCAACACTGGCGCTACTGGTGACTGAAAACTGCAAATACGCCCGGGGAGCAGATTTCAAACTTTTCCACTCCCTTTGGTTACAGATGGTGTGTTTTAACTTTCTTGGTATTTGTTTGTGTCTTTCTCTGCTGTTAGTCGATGCTTCGAGGCCGAGGCGGCTGCTACAAACACACGTTCTACGGGATCGAGAGCCACCGCTGCATGGAGGCCACACCAAGCCTGGCCTGCGCCAACAAATGCGTCTTTTGCTGGAGGTAAAGCACTGATGCGGTTTTAATTTGGGATGGGGGCTCTGTTGCACTCTGCCCTGTTCCTCAAAGCTAGGGCAGTGTTCCTTGCGTGCCCTTTTCACTTGGGACTTGCGGGAGGAAGGGTTTGGAAGGGAGCAGCGTTGCTCCCCTTCCTGCCTCTACTCCTCCCACCCGAGAGCTATGGCGGGGGGTGAGCTGGGTGGACAGGCTCCACATTTTAGAGGCTGAAGAGGATCTGAGGGCTCCCCAGTGCCACCTCCCCTCCTGCTGTGTCCTGTGCAGCCAGGTCTGGGGCCCCAGCAAGTTCAGCCCAGGTGGGGACCAGTGGAAGGAGGGATCAGGGAGGCAGGAGACAGACACCTCTCCATCTGCCACCCTGCAATGCCCACTGCCGCCTGCGCTGAGCACTTGGTGGAGGTTCGGTTCCCTCTGGAGATCACTGTCTGGGACTCCCGTGGCTCCTGGTGCTCTGGAGAACGTGGTCTGGCTCGTGTTGTGCAAAGCCACTGAGGTGCTAAGTGCTGTGAGTATCTTTGTTTTGAGATTGGACCATTTTTCTTATTTCAAGTACCTTCACCCCTACCAATTCAATTGCATTCGCAATGAGTGAAAAGTGATGACTTAGTAACTGTTGCCTTCCTAAAACGGTAGCTAATAAATGACTTTCCGTTTTAGTCAGTAAAGTGACCCCTTTTCTCAGAGGAATTACTGTGTTGTTAATTCTCTGAAGGAAATGAGCTTTGCCTGGATCGGAAGGGTGAGCTGCTGCAGCGCTGCTTACTCACTGAAACGCCTGGATTTCCGAGGGAGGACTTTGCCAGGCTGGGGGAGTGCGGGATGGGATCGGTGAGAGAGACTGAGAGGCTCGGCAGAAATAAAAGCAGTGACGTGAAAGTGTACTGAGTGGGAGGACGTGGAGGTTATTCTTTGAGCTCTTTTGTCTTCTACCTTGCTAGCTATTTCAGACCACAGGGGCTGCGCTGCCTTGGGTATTTATGCCTGCCCTGGGGGGCTGGCTGCGGATGACACCCATTCCATCCCTGAGCCTGGGTGTCCGGACATCCCAGTATTTTCATGCAAAACCAGCCAAATTCCTCCGAGTACCATTTTCTGTCTTTCATAGGCTCTTCAAGTTTTAATAATGCAAATATTTCATGAGAATATTTAAATGGCAGCGGCAGTGCAGGAGGACTGCTGTAACTTTGAAGGCCCTTTGAAGCTGTCTCCCGTGTTAGTGTTAAGTATAAGTGTTAGACACTGGTCGTTCTGTTAAGTTTGCATTTGGGAGTCTATACCAAAATGTTAATTGGTGCTCTTGATGGGCTTTTATCATATCCTGGCTTGAAAGGACACAGCAAATGACATGTTTAACGTGCAAATTTTGCTGCTTTTCTTTAGAGCAGTCTAATGACTGGGGAGAAAAATGTACTGCTACTGCTCATTTCTTGTTTCCACCGTATCAGCTAGCAATGGTGCATTTAATTCTGAGTGGTGGCTGTAGTGGTAGGAAGAAGATTGCCATGCATATTATCCCTCTGTCCCTACGCAGAAGGTACATAAACACCAAATAGAAAGCAATAACGTTGCCAGAATGAGGCATTTTGTTCCTAGTATTGCACCGCAGACCATTTAACTCCGCTCCTCTTCAGAATGACCCAACTCGGTATTTCTCAGCAGCAGCCTCCGTCTGGAGCATGGGTCTGAATCAGGGAAGTCAAAGAAGTGTAAATTGAAAAGTGCAGTAATTGGGATAAATTGCCATGTGTGGTACCTTCCGTGTGCTTCTGACTCGTCATCCTGTAGCTGTCATTTGTCACTACTAAGAGGAGTCCTGGAAACAGTGGCCCTAATGATAACAAATGCTAGAATGCTTATTTTACTAATGGTGACAACCTGAATGGAAGGAAACGGCTTTTCAAGGGGACTGTGCTGAAAAATGTTCTCACTTACTTACCTTCTGTGGCTGACGTGCGTTGCGGTTGTTGGACTTTTCCGCATGGAGTGCAGCTCTCTGTCTTCCAACTCAGTAGAGGTTTGAGAAGAGAAGACTTAAGGCTCAGTTTGAGACTCATCCCGAGGCTCACATTATGTCCACCTTCAGCTTGACATAAAGCAGACCTGAAAGAAGCTTTCTCTGCTTTGGTTGCTTTTTCAGCCCCTGTGCTTGGGCTGCTACAGCCTTTGTGTGGTTGTGAGCTGTGCCAGGTCAGGTTAATCCGGTGCAGGAAGAGGAGACTTCCATACCCGCTCTCCTCCCTACCAGTTGCCCGTCAGCACGGTTCACAAACCCTGCAGGCAGGACTATCTATATATAACTTTTTTTTTTATTATTATTTTAAACCCACCATGCCTTTGTGGATTCTTAATCACGTGAGACTAAACGTAGAATCGCAGGCAGCGGTGGCTGGGTGGGGTAAGCATGTTACCTTCTTATTAGCAGTTACCATCTGTGCGTTTGGAGGCATATGAAGTGCTAGTTTTGATCTGCTGTTGGCAAGATGTTTTCAATACAGGTTTTATGCCTTGCTGGTCTTGTCATGCAGCTCTGCGCGCTAACTTGCAGATAAGACAAGCTGTGATTCTTTCTTTTTTTTTTTTTTCTCTTGATCTCTTCTTTCAGGATTTTGACATTTGTAGAGTCTGCCAACGTTTCCAACTGCATAACCACTGCAGCTCTCCCGGGATTGCTGAGGAAAAGGCCAAGGAGCCTGTTTGTTTTCCTTTCCTCACTTTGGCAGGAAATGCTGTAGTTCAGCCACTTTCCCTGGGAATTGGATGTCATCGTAGTTGGCTGGTTGTGACTGATGCATTTTGGCCCTGAACCAGGAATCGTGGGTGGAGCCAGCATCCAAACACACTCAAAGTTAGGGGTTTTCGTAAAAAATGTAGCTTGACTCTGCACTGGAGACCTTCCTTCCCCTCCGTGTCCCTGGAAACGGTATGTCCCTGGTAGATATCCAGCCCTACCAGTGTCCCCTTACAGTATGACCACTGGCTCGTGCTTCCCTGCCTCTGCCCATCAGAGACCCGGCTGAGAGCTTGGTGATGCAGGTTTATGATGTGGCAGCTGCTTTGGAGGGCAGGAAAAGCAAGTTGCTACCCCCGCGAGGCAGCAGTCGTGCTGTGTTCAGCTCCTGAGGCTTTTGCATCAAGAGCTGGGGGGGGGGGTGGGTGGGAAAAGAAACACCTTAATTACTGCAACAGCCCAAAGTCATAATTCTCCCTCCCTATCGCTATCCATTATTGCTCTTAGCTGGTCGTGCTGTGTTTGTGGTGTCTCTTTAGCTTAATTGTCTAAATGGAAATGTGCAAGTGACCAAATCTTTTAATCAATTAGAGCAAGTGTGGGGACCGAGGCTTTCTGACACTGTGTATTGCGGCACAATCACCAGGCAAACCTGATTTGATTATGTTTTCTGGCGGAGTGTCTAAAGCCCAATCAATTATTGAGGAGAGACGGAACAGCTAAATAAGATTTAAATTAATAGGGTTTATTATTTTTGCATCTGAGGAGGAGGCAAACCAGACAGAGTGAAATATCCTGTAAAGAAATTGGTTCATATTTCTTCTTCTGTAACTTCATGGTCTTTATACCTGTACTTGAAGGTTTCAGCTTTAATTTGTACAGTAGACGACAGCTGAAGTTCTGTTCAGACGATCTAAATAAGTGCGTGGCCAAAAGCCAGCGATCACAGTAAGCCCTGCAAAATGAGATTATTGATCTCCCATAGGAGAGGTGCTTAATCAGGTCTTCAAAAAAATTAAGAAGAAACTGAAAACATAGATTAAAAAAAAAGCTGCTTCTTGTTAAGTGACTTGACTCCAGAAGCTAAATTATTCAGGGAAATGTGAAATGATATGATATCAAAGGAGTTGACACTGCAGGTTTGTGAAGCTTGGAACCTGACCCTGACAGCTCAGAGAGTCTCTCTGCATCTCCAGCCTCCCGTCCTTGTTCCGCTAAGTCAATAGTCTCTTCTTCCAGTGTTTCACAATATATTGTTGACCTATGGTTCATCATGTTCTTCAGATTTGATTCTTCACTGGTTTGTTGTCCTTTGGGCCTGTCTGTCTTTTAGGGATTACCATATAAATGGCGTGGGGGACACGTCATCACAGAATACAGCCCCTCTCAATGGTGGTGGTGGGGGGAAAGTCTTGGTGTCTTTATGTGCTCCTCTGCCAGCACTGTAATAATCTGAGGCCTTAATATCAGCGTAATCTATGCTTTTCATTTTATAGCAGTGCGCGGTCTTGTAGTTGTCATTATTAGTTTACATATTTATGGCATCAGTAGTGAATATAAGCAGGTTATTGGCTACGAAATGCTCACGTGTGTCTCGACAGTTATTGCAGGTGGTTGGTGACTTGGTACTTGGTTACAGTAATCAGTAACGTGATGGAGTGATTATGGCCCTTGAAAGCAGACTTGTACGTCTTGCCATTCAGGTTAGTTTTGAAACAGCCTTTGAGACCGTGCTGAGCATGGTCCTGCTGGGAAGGAGTGAAATACAAGCACAGGGCAGACTTCCGGGAGGTGCTCAGCATTACCTGCCTTCCTAGTAACTGTCATTCTTTTAAAAAAAATGTATTTCTTAGATTTGGGAGGTCATCCTCCCCCTCTGCTCTGCCCTGGGGAGGCCACAGCTGGAGCACTGGGTCCAGTTCTGGGCTCCCCGGTTCAAGAGGGACAGGGAACTGCTGGAGAGGGGACAGCAAAGGGCTACCAAGATGCTGAGGGGACTGGAACATCTCTCTGATGGAGAAAGGCTGAGGGATTTGGGTCTTTTTAGGCTGGAAAAGAGACAACTGAGGGGGGACCTTATCAACACTTATAAATACTGAAAGAGGGGGTGTCAGGAGGATGGGGCCAGGCTCTTCTCAGTGGTGCCCAGGGACAGGACAAGAGGTAACGGGCACAAACTTGAGCGTAGGAAGTTCCACCTCAACATGAGGAGGAACTTCTTTGCTGTGAGGGTGGCAGAGCCCTGGCACAGGCTGCCCAGAGAGGTGGTGGAGTCTCCGTCTCTGGAGACATTCCAAACCCGCCTGGACACGTTCCTGTGCCACCTGCTCTGGGTGACGCTGCTCTGGCAGGGGGTTGGACTGGGTGATCTCTAGAGGTCCCTTCCACCCCTACCATTCTGCGATGTAGTCTTTCAGCATGGGACATTTTCCATCCTTCAGATTTCAGAAGTGTGATTAAAAGAATCAAAGAATCATTTAGATTGTAGAAGACCTTTAAGTCCAAAGAGTCCAGCCATGAACATCACACTGCCAAGTCCACCACTAAACCATGTCCCTCAGCACTGTGTCTACCCATCTTTTAAATCCCTCCAGGGATGGTGACTCCACCCCTTCCCTGGGCAGCCTCTTCCAATGCTTGATAACCCTTTCAGTGAAGAAATTTTTCCTAATATCCATCCTAAACCTCCCCTGACGCAACTTGAGGCCGTTTCCTCTTGTCCCATCGCCTGTTCCTTGGGAGAAGAGACCGACCCCCCCTGGCTGCCCCCTCCTTTCAGGGAGCTGCAGAGAGCGAGAAGGTCTCCCCTCAGCCTCCTCTTCTCCAGGCTGAACACCCCCAGCTCCCTCAGCCGCTCCTCACAAGCCTTGTGCTCCAGACCCCTCACCAGCTCCGTTGCCCGTCTCTGGACACTCTCCAGCCCCCCGAGGTCTTTTTTGTGGCGAGGGGCCCAAAACTGGACACAGCCCTCGAGGTGGGGCCTCTCCAGTGCCACGTATCCATCTCAGTATCAGAAGTTCAGAGGAACTGGCAAAACCAGCCTGGTCTGAAGCCCTCACTGTTGGTACTCGTGAGTTGCTGCCGGGTGCTGTGACATGACCAGGTAGTCTCACAAAGAGAAGACTGAATTTATCCTGATTGAGCAGCTGATGTGAAAAGCCGTAGGAAGTTAGGGAGGGTTCAGCTGCAATGCACTTCTAGTGAAAACGTGGAAGTTATGGGTTGACTTATTTTGTTTAATCTAAAATTCAGTAATTCATTTTGGGCTCTTTCATCTGTTTCTGACAAATCTTTTTATTTAATTTGATTTTAAAACATGAGAAGAGTCCAAATTTTCTTTTGAAATTACTGAATATTTTGTCACTTTAAAAGTGCGAGTTCTCTTTGGGTGATCAGACATCCAAACATTTGACTTCAGCCTTATTTGCCCAATTTTTTCTCCTCTAAAATTGTTTAAAATTATCAGCATTTAGGAATAATACCATCCCTCTTGAAAAGCTTTTTTTCCTCTTCCTGAATTTATTCATAACAAACCATTATTTTTCTCATTCCTACAGCTAACAAAAGATTGCTCAGAGCAACATGAGAGATAATTGTCTGTTATTTAACAGGAAATTTCTATAGAAACATTGTGTTCCTCTTCCTCAGACATCAGTCTAGATAGGGATTTTTTAATTGTTGTTCCTATCAAAACTGCATTTTCTTTTTAAAGTGAGTGTCATCCGATTTGAGAAAGTAAGTCTGAGAGACCTGGAGTGTCTCTACTTTGACTTGAAGTCTTTACTTTAACCCCCCCCCACCAGGCATTTTGTAGTCAAATGCAAATTATGGCTATGTAATGCCATCGACGTGGTGATCTTTTTAATTGCACTTGGTCCTCCCTGAGTTTTCATCTCCAGCCAGGTTGGTTCCACCTGAGATGTGGCCTCCTTGAGCCATCATTCAACTCCTGGGAGCTGCTGTATAGGACCGGGACAGACCAGGACACAACCCTGCAGATGCCTCTAGGGATCGATCTAGTGTCCTACCGGTAACTAAAGGATTCAAGTTTTCCTCCCTGATTTGTGCTCTCTAACAAAACAGCGCTACTTACTGCGCATTTCTTTGGGCAGATTATGAGAATATTGGATACGATAGTGTCAAACCTCAACTTCTCTCCCTTTGCCTACAAGGACCAGTGGTGGTCTTGGCATGAAACGTTCTCAGCAGGTTTGCGTTGGCTGTTCTGTGTTCTGGGGCTTACCAAACACTTATTTAATCCAGTATGTCCTGAGGAACTGGAAGTTAAGAGGGGCTGGTATAGAAATCTTTGGTTCCTGCTAAAGTGGGCATAGTATTTGCATTTTTCGGGTGTGTTTTAAATCACTTTTACATGCTCCTCACAGACTTACAGCTTATTGCTAGCGACTCTGGTACTGTCAGCCAATTCATCCAACATTAACCATCCTAGTGAAAACATTTCATTTAGGTTAGGTGTCTCTAACCTGTTCTCTTCCTAGTCCACTCTGGGCTCTTCCTATTGCTGTCGGGACAAAGTAGAAGAAAAAGTTTCTTCTCATCATGGAGGAACATTAGACGTTTGCGTGCACATTGGACAAGCGCTTTCCTTGGTCTTCCTCTTATTCCTCACATCATTGTAAGGAAAGTCTTTCTTGTTAGCCCTTTTGTATGTCCTGTGCTAGTTGTGTCTGATTTTTCTGCCTTGACCTTTCTGATTCTGACCCCGTGTTCTTGTGCTCTTCCTCTTATTTTCAGCTGGAGGATCGCGAGGTTGCAGAAGAACCTGTGGTTCTGCCAGATTTGGTTTCCTGTTACTCTTCATATCTTTGCCTTTTATTGCCGCAGTTCACACTTCTGCCTTAATAGGGTTTAAAAAAAGCCATCGGTTCTCCTGAACTCCTTTGCCCTTAAACTCTTCTCCTCTGGGGTCTCACCCGCCGGTTCCCAGGGTTCACTGAAGGCTGCTTTCTTGAGCTTTCTTGGCTTTCTTCTGCTCTTCCCTCCCTGTCCCTTCCTGGGAGCCACATGCTCTGTCCTTTCGGGATCGCTGCCCCCAGCCTTTCCTTGCCTTCGTGTTCCCCACCAGGTATCGACATCCCTGGAGTAAAATGATACTTTATACCTGTGCTGCGTTTTTCCCTCAAAGCCTCCTGAAAGACTTCGCAGTAGGAAGCACTGCTTACAGAAGAGAGCGACCGTTTTAAAGAGGCTATCAAGCAAAAGCTGACTTATTAAAGTAACGCACAGGTGATCGGGGAGGGGGATGCACTGCCCGCTGAAGAATACACCTCGACAGAGGCCAGGGACGCTTTGGTACGCTGGGAGATCACAGGTCTGATGATGAAATGCAAATACAGCTGGGTTGGAGGCAGCCCTGTTACCCAGGAGAGAGCTCCGAGCTGGCAGCTCCCCGTCACCTTCTGCGCAGTCTTGGCGGTGGGGCGCTGTGGCGGTGACGGCTTGTCTCTGAAGTATCAAATCAAACCTGTTTCACACCTGGAATCTTGACTAAAATAAGGGTTTTCTGGTGTGTGTGGTTTTGAGTGAGGTTTTTTTTTGGTTTTTTTTTTTTTGCTGATGTTATTTTTGGAAGGGAAGGAACATCACGCACGATTACCTGCTCAAGCCTGGAGTGGCTGGTGAGGCAGACGATGCGGCAGGGGGTCACCGAGCCTGCGGGGGCACGGCAAGGTGACGGGGAAATTCTCTCTGTGCCAGGGACTGTGAAACAATCTCATCAGCCAGAAGACATCGCTTCCCTTCCCCCCGCCCCCCCCCGCCCCATTAGAAGAAAAACTGCTTTCTGCCAAATGAGCTGCTTTGTAGACATGACCTGGTATGTTTATTAAACAGTTAGAATGTGTAAAAATTCAAGGACTGTTAGACACTAATAATTAATAGCTGTCCAGAGCCTATTGATTTTCTGCCAACTTGCCCTATTAAATATACAAGGTACAAGTTATGTAGTTAAACATGTAAGAGTTTTATAAATGCCTCTTGTAGTTGGCATTCGGAAAACTTTCCATGTTGGCAGACTTAAAAAAAAAAAAAAATAAAAAAAATATAAATTCAGAAAGCAAAGCTGTTTTAACTTAAAGGATCTCTGAGATGGCAAAGCATTTTGAGAGCAGTGTTTGAATCCTCGCTCTTGAAGCGGATGAAGCAATGTTTGGACCAAAGGGCTGTTTTTATTGATGCTGGGTCTAGAATTTGTGTGTTTTAGCACTGTCAAAGTGTGGAGCTGTGGGTCTTTCTCCCTTGGAGAAGTCAGTGGGAGTCATTTGATTGTCTTCAGTAAGCACTGGACCGGCCACTTCCTTCTGCGAAAGTGCTTCCCTCTGTCTTTTCTCCTCTAGTTCAATGCTGGGCATCATGTCCTGATGCCCGTGTGGCTGGAAGGCTGAATACAGCAGGTAACCTCTGTTGTCTCCATGGCTGACTTCCAGGGATGAGGGAGAGCGGAGAGGAAACAGAGATCAGCTGGTTGGAAAACAGAATTTCAGGAGCCTAAACTGCTTGATCTTGTTTTCTTATCCAGGGCTGTGTTAATGCAGTAGTGCTATTTTGAAAGACACTCAAAATGTGCTACTCTCCTATTAATAAATTATTCTATGAGCTGCAGTAGAATCGGTGGGGGGAAAAGTATAGAATCTGTTGTAGCATATTTTGGAAAAAAGCAGGTGAAGGTGGAGAGAGGAGGAGGAGGTGAAAGCACAGAAATCCATTGATTTTCTTCGGGTGATACTTAAAGGCTGAATTATCCCTGATTGATACCAGTCTAAGTGCAGCGAGGTTACTGGGAGGTGCCCTTCAGCAGGGAGAGGGCTGTGCCCTCGAACAGGCGCTCTCTGGGTTGTGTGTGTCCGGGTGTGAGCATCGCGGGTACCACACCAGTTGCTTCTAGTATTACATTTGTTTGTCAGAACGCATTTTTTCCCCGATGACTTTCAATGGCTTTGTAATATCCTCCCATGCTGATGAAATAGGGAATGGGGAGAAACTCCATGTACCTTCCCAGGCAAATCCACCCAAGCACCTGGTAGGCTTTTTCTGGTTTTGAAAAGAACTATGGGTACGGTCATCCTTTCTGGGTAGGCAAGGTGTTGGCTTCCTAACCCAATGTAACACAAGCTGTCCTTCAGATGGAAGATCAGTGATTTTATTTTATTTCATTTTATCCTGCTATCTGCTTGTCTCAGAGAAATTAACGTGTTTTTGTTTTGGTTTTTTTTTTTTAAGTTTTTGCATTTGGGTTTCGGTAACGCGGTAGCTAGCAGATCTCAGAAGTGATGAGAAGCCCCTGTTGAGTAAATTTGGGAGATTAACCAGATCCGCCAGCAATGCATCTCCAACATGCTGCAGACTTCCTAGTCCCTTTGGAGTCTGAAGTAGTCTGCCCTCATCTGTCTTTGTTACTAGAGCATTACACAAAGGCTGGGTTAGAGACAAATCCTGTCATCCTCAGGGCGGCAGTTGGTACCTTCATAATGGAACTAAAAGTGATTTAGGACCTTCTCTTTCTAGTGCTTTGAGCAGCGGTGGTCAGAAGAGGAGGGTAGAACCAGTTTTCCTTTCTTTACAGAGGTCTTTCTGGCTGCAGACCATCACTTTAGCTTAGAAACCTTTTACCTGTGATTCAAAATAGGTACGTTAATTTTAATATAAACTGCAAGGTCCGCTCTTCCTTCTGGGGAGACCAGACCGTGGAAGGAGAAGGGTATGAGAATGGTGGTCACAGATGACATCTGAAAGTTGTCAGAAGCAGGATATTGCTGAAAATTTCTTGCTGCTTTTAATATTGTTACACAATGTCAAAGTCCTCAGGGCGACAGATGTCTTCTTACATGTACTGTTAGAAACGACAGCGAATAACTCTGTCTCTTTTTCCTTCAGACATCATACAAATCCAGTGGGCACAGAGTGGCGATGGAAGATGGACCAACCTGAAATGATCTTGCAGGAGGCTATTGAGAACCATCAGAATATGATCAAGCAGTTCAAAGGTAACTTCTTACCACTTCTTCCTTGTTAACGATGCTTTTGGAAGAGATAACCAGCAGGAGCATCTTCAGACTTCTGGTCATCTGGGAAATACTGTGGAGGAGGCATGAGACTTATAATATACCAGAGAGATGGGCAAGTGAGAAGAAACTTTTGTGGCACACTTACTGTTTTCTGGGATGTTCTGCCTTGTTTTTGACATTAGAACATGAGTCAGCCTTTGAGTATTTACTGCTGCCTCGAGGGAGTAGAGCGGAATTGCCTCTTGTGCATCTCGGTAGTTGTCAGAGCCTTTTCCTTGGTGCACACAGAGGTTTCCGCAGTGGTTAAAGCTGGCCTTGGATGATGAGGGATCTTGATTCTTATGTAAAAGTGAGGGCAGGTAGAAAGCAAAAGGCATCAGCCTCTCTACCTGATAGGAAATAAACTGCCCAGGCATAATTCCCTGGGAGTTTTTGTCTTGGCTCTGAAACTTCTCGTTAATGAGTGAGCAGCAGCATTCAGGGTATTATTATTTTCAGGAACTATTCAGTACATCTGTTTGTGATTGAAGCTGCAGTTACACAGCACCTCTGAAAACTACTGTATTTTGTTTCCCATAGGAACTCCTTGTGAGTTTGTTATTTATTCAGTATATATCTATATCTATATAGAGAGATGGTTGGGTGTTTTTTTTTTTTCCTTTCTCCCAAATGGGATAAACTTGGTTACCTGCCAAGGTCAGCTTTGTGTGCTGGGAGGGCTGGTCAGCTTGGCAGGACAGGTCTAGGACTCGGCTCTTCCTAGCTGACGGCAGAGGCTGTGCAAGCAGCAGGAGTGGAATGAAGCAACCATAAAATGTGTAAGATGAGCCTTAGTCTTGGCTGTCATTTTGGGAACCCGTTTGTTTATGTTGGCTGTGCGCAGAGAGAACCCAATGGATTAAAAACCTGTCAGGCAAAAAACCCTTCTGTCAGCAGAGCGGAGTTGCTCTGTCTTGATCACTGGAGTTATAGAATAGGCGGAAAAATAACTCAAGTTTTAGGGCCTCATGAGCTTCATTTTCATCAGGTGGCTGGTTTGAGTCATCTTGCGCTCTCGGACCAGCAGCTCCATGGAATCCGGTTCCCTGGGAGCTGCCCTGCTCAACTGGGAGGGGAGCAGCCAGAATAACCAGACCTGGCCACACTCTGCCTGTTGCACTCACATGGTGCCATGGGCTGGATCACAGCTCTAGAGCTCCACCAGGGGAAGGCAGAGAAGGTGCGGTAGTGGGACAGGGGAAAAACTGTTAATTTGGTAGGGGAAGCTTTCCTTGGGGAAGAGGTAGCGAGATGAGTCAGTGGAGGAGGCAGTTGGTGTCAGCGCATCTCCCTTCAGACTAAGCACAGCGCAGCCCTCAGCTCGAGGCAGGACCCTCTGTGAGGAGATGCAGGTCTCGTTCCCTTGCCTTGGTGCTTCTTTTGCACCCTAGCCGTGGGGCGAGCGCTGAGTGAAGGCGGGATGCCTGCAGCAGTGCTGCCTGCCTGGCCGGGCAGAGCTGCTGCAGGGTTCTGAGGCTGCCTGTTAACTCAGCTGGTGGGATGCAGTGCCAGCGCAGCAGGAGTTTGGGTACGGGTGGTTTGCATGAGCAAAGAGCATGTGGGATGTCAGATTTTGTCTGGAAGGCTCTAACAACCGTAGAAGGCTGTTACAGCTATAAACAAGAGCGTTCACGTTTAACGCTTAAGGCACTGAGCACTTCTCAAACTCCACTCTCTTATTCGGTCTATTCTGGATGGCCAGGCTCTCGCATGAGTTGAAATAAAGGATTGTGATCGATAGCTCGAGGTCAGTTGGGTGGCTGATAACAAGCAGGGTGCTTCAGGGGTTGGTCCAGGAACCTGTTGTACATCTCCATCAACAGACGATGGGACTGGTGATACTGAATGCACCCTCGGCAGCTTTGCAGGCAATATGAAGTTAGGGAGGGTGGCAGGCGCACTCAATGGCACAGCGTTACTTCAGTGGGACCTTGAGAAACATGATTATTGGGCCAGCAGATGCATGTGGAGTCCAGCAAGAAGTGGAAGGTTCTGTACGAGAGTGCTATAACCCCATGTCGGTCCATGCTGCCGTGGTAGAACCAGGGACAACAGAGTTGGGTTTCTGTTTGGGAGGTTCAAGTTGGACATCAAAATAAGCTTGTTCAGCCCAAGTGGTGCCCAGAGAGGTGGAAGTGGCTGGAGGACCCTCCAACCTTGGAGGCTTTGAAGTCTTTTAAGTCATTATCACCTTGGTCCAGTGTTGGCAACTGTCCTCTCTGAGCAGGAGGCTGGACTAGAGCCCTGCAGGAGCCCCTTCTAACCAGTAGTTCTATGGCTTTTGTTGTGATTGTTAATGAATAACAGTAGAGACCTCCCTCCTTTTTATGAGGCAGGACCTGACTCAAAATAGTCATTTATATTTGCTTGGGAAGAAGCCACGTGTTTCAAGGAATGGCTAGATTTGCACGCAGGTGCTGGTGGGGCGCGCAGGGTATGTTTGTGAGGGCAGGGATTGCTCTCGAGCTGTGCGGTACTGGTGCGGGGTGATGGAAGTGTCACCCCTCTATGGCAGGAATGTCTCTTATTTGCACTGAAGAAAGGTGAACAGCAAAAGTTACTTTGCAGATGCTTAAAAGCCTTCTGAAAGCCGAGTGCAGGAATCTGTTTAAACCCAACTTCAGACTAAGGAATAACCGTCTCCTTCCCTTACTACCCCTGGTGTCTTCCCAAACAGGGCTGGGGAGAGGGAAAGGTTATAGATGGACTTGTTAGCGTTGGAAAATATTCCCAAAGCGTCGAGAGGCCTGTAGGGACATCCCAATTCTTTCTTTTTGGAGCTTATTAAACAAATCCATAAATGTTCCCTGAAACTTCCACGTGCATCTCAGCAGAGTTACCCTTGGCTTGGAACTGTGAAAGGAGAAAGACTTAAAAAAAAAAAAAAAAAAAAAAGAAAGGCGGCTCCGGACTAGAACTGTGCTGCAAAGTGGAGAAAGAGAAGATGTGTTACTTTTTCAGAGTGATAGATGGCAACGTGCTTCCTGTCTTGGGAGCCTAAAAGCAAAAGGTTTATTAAGGAGAAGAAAAATCAGTTAAGAAAAGCCCCGTAGCTCACCGTTAGATTTTGTGAATTTTACATTGTCGCTTCCCTGAGGTGCCTGTGAAAATATTGTTAGAGTAGAATCAGTGAAAGCCAAATTGAGTTGAAACGCTGTGCGGTGAGCTGAAGCCAGGGAGATTTAAAAGCTGCGCAGTGTCTTGCAGGATGAACGTCCCCTGCGTGCTGTGCCAGAGCCGTGCTCTGCCCGGCTTGGAAGTGCCTCAGGCAGAAAACATGACTGTCTACTTCCAGCAAACTTCTGGGCACTCTGCAAAGAGTAGGTTGGATTTTATTATGATTGATTCTGAAGGGGAAAGAAAAAAACCAAAAAAACCCAAAACCAACCAAACAAAAAAAAACCCTAAAAAACAAACCACCAAACCCCACCAACCACCCCAAGCTTGGGCAGCGGGATGGTGGGGTGCTGTGTCGAAGTGGGAGGCCAGGCTGGGCAGCTCCAGGGGCTCCGGAGGGGTTTCCAGCAGGGAGCTGCATGCATCTGTGGGATGTTTGAATGGTGACCCCCAGCGTAGAGCAGACCAGACTGTCTGGGCTACTGGAGAAGAAAAGCATGGGGAGAAGATGTCTTGGCTAGAGAGCCCTCAAGGCTCTCGAGTGTCTGGTAATGCTGCTCAGATAATACCCACAGCTGTTGGAATAAATTGGTGCTCTTTCCAAGTACCACAGCTTTGTGTTTGGGTACGCACATGCAGACATCTCCGTGAGCCAAAGGAAATGGTGAGCTAATCTGATGCTTTATTAATTCCACCCACTGTAGTAAAAATGAGATCTTCCTTGAAGGAACAAAAGAATTCTTGGGGACCTTCCGTCCTATAGGCTATCCTAGAGAATGGCCCTCAGTCCTTAGCAGTCCCTGTGCATGCTCTTAGAGATGATGATATGTCATCTTCTCTTTTATTATTGCCATAGTTTGTACTGATTTTGAAGACCATAGACGTTACTTAATGTCACATAATTCTCTTTTAGAGTAACTGATGGAGAGACATGTTACCGATAGGGAGCTAAGGTGCAAAGGTGGGAAGTAGTTTGTTTGATGGATACGTTTTCTAGGCAGTGACTAGTAAATCTCTGCGCCCTTGTGAAGGGCACACACAGAATGGAAACATAATTCAAAACTTGGAGTCTCTGATAATACAACTTAGGGGAAAAATGAACAAACAAAAAATGCATGACCTGAACTAGGAAATCCTAAGACTACCTGCGTGTCTTGCTGTAAGAGCAGGTAAAACAGGTTCCTTGTCCCCCCAGTCACCAGGCACTTGTGATGACTGGTGTAGAGGTACTTGCAGAGGCGTACCCGAAGTCGACAACGGCCTCTCTAGGGTGACGTGCCAGATGCTGCTTTTCTTTCCCAAATTCAAGTGCACCAGTAAGAGAGCGGCTGGAATCAGCTTTCCAAAGGGAATGTGTTGATCAAAGGGGGCTTGGCTGCGTGCTCTGCTGAGCCCTGGCGCTGAAAGCTGTTTACCGCTGCCTCTTGCAGAGGCTCCTCAAATCCTTACGGCTCTGAGCTCCTGCACTGGTGTTGGACCTGCTGCACGCCATATGAAACCTGCCCCGGCTCTGACTTTGCTCAGGTTCATTGACTGAAGACAGGAGCGGAGGTTGAGCGCTGTAGCGATACGGCAGCCCAAAGTGCAGGAGAGCGCGTGCGCTCCCTGGAATACCCACTAATCCTGTTTAGTTTATCCCTGTCTAATGGGTGATTTATATGATCAAATGATTGCGTACGAAACCTTTACCCTCCTCTGGAGTGTATTTACTACATGCCAGATTTGATGTAAACTGTTTTGAGAAAGTTACTCTCAAATTTTACGTGATGTTGGAATTTTTTTCTGTCTGCTTATAAAGCTGGCACAGTAATTACCATAGTCCAACTGCGAGATGCTGAGGGAAATTAATTAATTCCAAAAATGACTTACAGTAGCTTTAGGAATACAAAAGTTAGTCCTTTAATCTCAGTGTGTGGTTTAGATGCTTCTTTCTTTTCAAATTAAGTTCTCATTTAGCACTGTCAGGTTTCTGCGGAATAACCATTAGTCCTGTCACTTCTTCAGGACTCAGCCTGGCTGGTTTCAAATGCGCTAAGCTTCGCTCTGATCGCTAACCAGCTTTTCTACGTGCAGCTGAAGCAATATCCACCAGTACCTCTTTTTATCTTGGCTTTGCAGCGTAGCATGTAATTTTCTGTACTGCCTGAGCTCCAGCGTCTAGGCAACCAGAGGTGAGCTGAGGACCTGGTTTCAAACTCAAGTCTTTGTTGTTTGGTTTTTTTTTTTTTTTTGTTAAAGCAGACCAGCCCCCAGTCAATCTAAAACCTCAGATAATATTCGAGTACCTCAGGGCACGTCAAGGAAATGTGAAGTGACATATTTGGAACAAAAGCTTGTTTGTAGTCAGAGGATTCCATACGGGGTCCTGAGCACTTGGTCGGATACGGGTGGGCTGGAGGAGAATTCGCCTCTCCCCTGCCCTCCCATGGGCAGAATAAATGGGAGTTGGGTTGGTTGAACCTGCAGGAACCGTTTTCACGTGGACGCTACAGTTGAGCTCCTTGTGTTTTCCTCTTGGTGCTGAAATGTCTCTTGCCGTCCAGGACGGTGTCATGTGTTGGGTCTTCCTTTTAAATGCATCCTCTGTGGGGTTGCGTTTCGTGTGGTGGCCAATGTGGATTCAGACCTGGTTGTTGGCGCTGCGCTCGGGGAAGCGTGCCCAGCTCCTCTGGGGAACTGGTCTTCATGAGGCTGGGGGGCCATGGGGGGGGTCGGCAGCGGAGACAGACATAACCAGGTTGTCTTTTTTTAAGATGCTTGAGATGGCATTTAACTGGCTCTTGTGTTTCTGTCTCGGCCTTCAGGCAGCATCGTTGAGCTCTTAGCAACAGAAAGCTTGGCTCAAACGTTGCTAGAAGATGGCTTGCGGTAGTGAACAGGGCACCCACAGCCCCAGGCCCCGCGGGTCCGGGTGGATGCTTTCTGTGCATCCCTGCGGAGCTGGCTGAGCGGGCGCTGGCTGCGGCCTGGTGTCCCCTCTGGTTCAGGAGGGCTCCGGCTGGCTTTGTTCGGTCTTCCCTTTGTGCCAGGGTGTATTCTAAATACAGGATGTTTTTGCTTTTTTTGCAGGCGTGTCAGGAGTGAAAGCAGATCGGTTCGAGGAAGCGATGACAGCAAAGCACTGCGCACTCTCACTGGTGGGAGAGCCCATCATGTACCCGGAGATCAACCGGTTTGTGAAGCTCCTGCACCAGCACAGCATCTCTAGTTTCCTGGTTACCAATGCCCAGTTCCCAGATGAGATTAGGTAAGAGCTGGACAAAATATCTCCCTGTTAAAACACTTGAGTGCTAACCTGTGTTTTAATTCCTTTTTATCACTCTTCAGAGTCAGCTCTGTGTGAGCGCTGACAACAAAGAAGTCCATTTGGCATCTATTTGATTTTTAACCTTTATCTCCCCGTGTTCTTTCTCATCTCTTTCTCTCTCCCAGTTTGATTTTCTTTTCTGCGACTCCTAAACAAAGTGTGATTACTTCTGAAAGTGAAGAGCATGTAATACAGTACCTCCTGGAGGTGTGAGGGAAGCAGAGTGGCGAGTGAGCTGCGTTTCGTGCCTGGGGACAGGGATAACTGGTGTGAATGTTTCCGACAGCTAGAGCAGGAGACCGAACTCATAAATTGCCTTTTTGGCTTGTGCGCTTCTCTTGCAGTCTGATCTTTGTTCTAAATCCGTAAGACCAGCCGTAAGGGCTCAGACCAAAGATCTCCCAGCGTCTCCAGCAGGACCCTGTTGCGGGCAGAGTGAATAACTTCACTTGTAAGAGAGAAGCAGTGAAATGTTTATTAACATAAAACAGTGATTTAACAAAGTTAGCAGTGAATGCGACAGTGTTTTATGAGGTTCGATGCCAGGGTACGCTTGGTTATTTACTGCATAGGGACCAGGGTCAGACAAGCTCTCAGGGAGACCCTCCCGTTGAGTCACGAGGCTCAGAAAGGACCCCCTTGCTCTCTAAAAACTCCTTCTCAGAGAGGAGTCTGGGTGCGGCTGGATCCAATCCTAGTCCCAGACTTGGTCAACAGTTTATGTCTAAAGGATTGTATATGCGCAATCAATCCTTATATCACTGAGCTAAGGTTTCAAGGTTTAGCTGTCAGTCACTTACCGAGAATCTGTTGCGGCAAGGAATCTCTCAACCTCGAGGAGCAGAACCTTAAGCGAGCGTCCCCACTCAAGGGGAGGTCCTGTCGTGCAGCCCACTGCCGTGCGGGAGAGCTCCAAGGGCTCTTGGGCTGTCCGCTATTTATGGAGTCAGAGAATTGCCCTATAGTCATGTTCTCATGGGAACAAGACACCTAGCTTCCCGCTCTAGACAGTGCTTTGGCTGTGTTGCCAGCCATCTCCCACAGTTCAAGTGCAACTCATAACAACTCCCGCTGATGGCCGTGGCTTGAGCAGGAGCCAGGAGGGGGAAAAGGGGAGAGCACACCGCCACAGACCCCGAGTGTGGGATAAGAAAAGGCGCCAAGTGCATACGCATCTGCAAAAGCGGGATCAGTGGTGTTTAACCTCCCACTCAAAGGGACCTAGGCTAAACATCCAAAACATTTTAATGAACTCTGAAAGAGCCTGTACAAATGCAAAGGATCCCTGTTTCTGACGTTCTTGAGCATCCAGGCTGCTTTTAACGAAATCCGAAGCGATGTAGCAAGGGAGCGCAGCGCGTGGTGCGAGCTGCAGGGTGGTTGGGAGCTCATCGGAATATCGTCAGCTGATAACGCTGACAAAGTCCAGCCCCGGAGTTCCGCGAGCGCGGCAGCGGAGCTGTACGCAGGGTGGCTTTGGTATGTCACTTGTCATTTCAGCTCGCTGCCTCTCCCTGTGAGCGCTTTCTGCTAAGAGCTTCCTTTTCGCTTCCTTCTCCTGGTCTGAATATGGCAGTGAGGGGGGAGGGCATGCAATTTTTGAGTGAGTAATTATACGCTACAAAGGCATTCCAAACGATTGAATAATTGTGTAATCAAGTTACTTTAAGTCATGTATTATGTGCCTGATAGACAGAAATTGCTCTTTCCTAAAAATAGCATTTCAAAAAGAGTGCACAGACTATATTTTGAAGCTTGCATTTCTTAGGATCCGCTGACTGTTTTTAAAAAGAAACAAAAAGAAAAGCGATAAAATGCCAGTCTTGCTGTCTTAAAAATTGCAGCTGATCTTTGGCTCATCAAAGCAAACTATTTGCTTAATATGGGAACTGAAGTATGCGCCAAACTCACTTTTCCGTAGTCAGCAGAGGGGAGCTGTAGTTTAAAGGTTTGTCCTAAAATAGGCAATATGATGTCTGGCGTCCCAATGCGCAAACAGGGAGCGTGTCCTGGGTTTGGGGCCCTGCGGCCCCCCCTGGCTGGGTCTCCAGCACGGTGCTGCCTCTGCCTTCCTCTCTCCTCTCTTCCTCCTCTTGTATTCGGACCGCAGCTCCGTCTGCCGCCAGGCACACACATGTTTTCATGAAGGGAAGGAGGTTTTATAGCCCATGAGCTCGCATGGAGCAGTTACCTGCCTCTTGGCCTCTTCTCCCTCTTGTTTCTGGTTAATGGCTGTGAACAAGAACCCTTGTGTATGCGTTTGCATTTATGAGCCTCAATAATAATAATAATAGTGAGCAGATGCTTATTATTGCTCATAAGAAAATGCTTATTTTTATGTTATTGCTGGTTCTGGTCTTTGTATCATTGACTTAGGCTGCGTCCTGTCTGGCTCATGAAACCCCCTCATGGCTGGTGGCCGGGAGTCAATTTATTGCTCTTGAGTTGTGCTGTGCTGCTCGGCCAGGATTTCTGCCCAAGTTTGTATGTGGTAAATGCTGTCAGTTTGATCTCCTGGATGCAATCTCAGCTGTCTAAGCTAGCTTGGAAATTACAACTGAAAAATTAAGGACGAACACTGGAAAATCCATCCTAGTACCATGCAACTAAATTTTCTGTTAATTGTGAAATGTAGCTGTGTTTTGGGAATGCCAGTCTGTGCTCTGCTTCTCCCTGGTGCTGGCTGGACCCGTGACTGCCCCTTCTCCTTGTTCCCCTTCGGCACAGCGTGTACGAGGCCATGCTGGCTCCAGTCCTGGCCACGGCAGAGCTGCGGGACCGCTCCGTTTTGGAGCAATGTGGGGCAGAAATCCCTCCCTGAGATCTCTTCTAATTCCTTAATTTTCTCCAGTATAACAGTGAGCCTGGCTCTTGCCTGTCCTTAAGACTGAGATCCTCAGAGAAGAAATGATTTTTCTCAGCTCGTGTTTTGAAAAAACACTGACTCCGTTTTCAGTGGGGCCTATTTTCATTAGGCAAATGCAGCATTAAGTAAAGACAAGAGTTTTTGGCTGTGTTCTTTGAAACTGAACACTTCAATCCACTTACACCTAGAACATTTGGTCATTTTTGGAGATTGTGGCTTTTGGCTGCCAGTCCAGACAACCTTGTTTACAAAACAGTGTTGGGTTTTTTTAACCTAAAATATTAAATTTGTTCTGGGCTATTTCATACCTCTATGTAAATAAGTACAGAGAGAATATGTTTCGATAGGTTGTTTGAGTGCTCACATTAAGTGGATTTTTCTGGACAGTAATGCCCTGGGGGGAGGGGGGCTTGGTGTATTTTTAGGTGGCACTGTTTGGCAGCTGAACAATAGTTTGTAATTTCTTCTCATCTCCTATAAAGAACCAAATCAAGCTGGGATGTTTGTAGCCTGTTCGTTAACAGACTTCACAAAAAAAAACAACCCCACTTGCAAAATATTGTCCTAAAACTGTTAAGAGCGAAAGGGTTACGGGGTGCAATTAGGATGCTGCCACCTCCGATACTTCATCTCGGAGACACCGGGGTGGAAGATGCTCCGAGGGGTGGATGTCTGTTACGCTCACTGGCTTTACCAGTTTTGTCTGTGACAAGGGAACTCATTTTAGGTTCTTCCTCTTAATGCCCTTCATTATCCCTTTGCTAATGGACTGCAGCCTCACTGCTTCTCCTTTATACCCTTGGGCTTTGTGGAAGGGATTAGACTCAACCCAGGCTCTTCACGCGGCAGAGCAGGTTTAATCTTTTGAGAAGTTACCGGTGTTGGGCTCACAGAGGCTGTGCTCACCGGCGTTATGTGACCAGAAAGACTATATTGCAGGATTTATATGAAATAAGAGCCTTGGAAGTGGAGGGAAAACGCGGTGGGGGATTGTGCTTGGTTTTATTTTCTAAACAGCTTTGATTTCCCTTCAAAAATTTATTTGTCTGATGATGCCAGCTGCAGGCCAGGTAAATTCAACGTGTCCAGAGGTAGAAGCTGGCTGAATTATGGCTCTACTTCTATTGAATGGGGTTATTTTTCCATGGGCAAATGCAACTTGAGGAAGGGACTGAGCTTGGTGATTTTTAGCCATGGGGGCTGTGGTGAGAAGCAGAGCCTGTCAGTGCCTCGCGTGAAACGCTGGCAGCCTGCTTCGGGAAGCCTTTCTGCATGTGTTACAGCCACACCGGAGTGAGATGTGTTCGGTTCAGTGAGGAAAAGATAATTAAAAGGTCAACCAAGGCCTCTGTATGAGACGTTCTTACCTTTGGGGTGTATTATTTGTTGAAAGTAGGTTGTAACGTCTCGCTGTTAAGATGACGGTCACTTGGCAGAGATGAACTGCTGGACTTTGATGGCTTTCCCTGTAAATACTGTCTAGTTCCTGTCGCTACTGGACCAGCAGAACAGCTTGTTTGGAGATACTGTATTTTATGTGTGCTTTGGTAGGAAACCACAAATTCAGCTCTTAGTAATGGCTGAAAACAACAGTTCCCTTCTCCTTTTTGTTTCCAAGGAACCTTGAGCCAGTAACGCAGCTGTACGTCAGCGTGGATGCGAGCACCAAAGAGAGCCTGAAGAGAATTGATCGCCCCCTCTTCAAGGATTTCTGGCAGAGGTTTCTCGACAGTTTAAAGGCCTTGTCTGAAAAGGTACCCACTTAAGAATGTATTTTTAGATATTTTTTTCTTCCTTCTGCGCTTTACCTACTCAGGACAAAAGTAGAAGACTTGAGAGGTTTAAGATGGGCCATGGAGTGGGTTCTGGGTGCGTTGGGAGCATATTTACATGTTTCGTACGTCAAGGTGTGTAAAGTCCAGCAGATTTGAGTTTTCCACGTGGGGAGAAACTGAATGACAAAAGGAGAGCAGAACGTGTGTCCAATGAGACGGTAACCTCTGCTGTGAGTATAAGATGCTATAAGAGATAAAGAGATCATAAAATAATAAAATATTTCCTAATGAAGCATTTACACCCAAAGCAGGCTGCTGAAGGAAAACTGAGAGTTCAGGGAGCCTAGGAAGAGTCGTAAATCCCCGTGTGGCACTTGGCACTGGTTCTCAAGGGTTCCCTTGAATTTGCAGTACCTAAAGGACATTAAAATGCATGTGCTGGAGTTTACTAGCTCTAGTCACCCTCCTGCTACATAGAAATCTGCTTATTTCTGGGAGATTTATCCAAACCAGTAGATCTGAGCCTAATTGCAGGGGTGACCCTTTACCCTGTCAGTGGTTTGTAGTAGTTTGTGTCCATGAGACAGCGGAACAGTGACCCGAGGGCCCATGGGATCGTGTCTGCTGCTGTCAGCTCAGAACTTAGTCTACCGTGTAACAGCCTTTGTAGTAGTTAATGAGCACTTGTGGTCCCAGCATCACATGAATTAATAAGAATAGTGCTTCGTGAGCATGTCTTCCCTCTCATTTACTGATCCTGTGCTCTGAAGGAAGCAAGTACTTCTGTTTACGCGTTTGGCAGAAGTTGATGTGTTACCTGCTGAGATGAACAGACAAGAGAGACTGTTTCATTTGAATAATGAGTTTTTCTGCCTTCTGCGATGACAGTGTTGGACCATTTTCTGCCACACATACTTACGTTAGTAGACCTGGGAGGCTCAGCGTAATTGAGTGACAATTGCTCCCGCAAAGGCATGTGCGGAGCTTTATCAAGCTGCTCGCGTGCAGCCGTGCCGGCTGGGCTTGTAAGCAACATCTCAGGCCAAACTCGGAGCTTACTGGAGTCAGGTACAAACTTACTACGTCCTCTGCGTGAGTGGAGGAGGCTGTGGAAAGAAGGGAAGCTAAAATATCGAAAGAAAAAATATTGGAAAAAGTCTTTTGGGAACTTGCTTTTGCCCATCACTTCCCTTCTGCCTCTCTTGACCCTGGATAGATGTGGTTCATTCGTTGCTGTGTGTTGTCAGAAATTTCCTTGCGAAGAATTGAAGGTGAAAGTATTGGCAAGTCTGACCATACAGCTAAAAATACTCTGGTCAAGGTGAAGAGGAGAGGAAAAAGCAGCTCAACTAGCAGGTGCATTTTCTCCTCGAAGCAACTGCACTTTGAAGGGTCCTTGAAACACTGATAACACAAGAGCCAATTAATAGTTGCTCCAGTTGGTAATGCGCTGTTCTGCCAGCCCCCGCTCAGCTGCAGGGTGCATCGTCACACGTGGGGGACAGCAAGAAGTCTTGCGGAAACTGTTTGTTTGGTTTTTTTTCTCGTAATGTTATGCATGGTTCTGGTACCCCAGAATTATCTTGAACTACTTCTGGGCAGAAGCACCTTCCCGTTTTCCTTCTGAGCGCGTTGCTTGGTGTTCAGGTGTGGCATTGAGCACCGCTCTGTAGGACTGCCGTGAAGGAGAGGTGGTGAAAGCTAACGCACCTGCTGGCTCTTGAGAGGTACAGCTCCTGTTTCAGAATAGGTGGGGAAGTGCTGATGCACTGCGTTGGGAAAGTGATGTTAATTTATCTGGAAACAAAATACAAGTCCCGTATTTTTCACACTGCCTGACAAACCATGCAGGCTTGTTCGGTTCTCCTGAGGCTGAGACAAGCTGGCGTTGCAGCTGACGTGAGTCACTGCTACTAACAGTCATGGATAGGTTTGATCTCTGCACATTCAAAAAACAAAAATGGGCGAAGGGAGTTTTTAAAACCACAAGTTGTACCTTGCTGTGCTTGCTGTTGTTGCTTGGCAGGTGCTGTTCCCGCGCCGTTACCCTGCTGGCTGCGGTGTCTGCCGGCTGCCCCGGCGCTCGCTGCCGCGGGGATGCGTGGTTAGAGACAGGTCCTGCTGCAAAATGTTGGTGATCCGAATAGATGAGTGGGAGAAAGGAAGAGGAGAGGACATGGTCGTAGGTGAGAAAGCAGCGAGGATGTCCTTCTTGGCTGTCGCCAGCAAAAAGCAGGCGGATTCTTGTGAAAAATAGAAATGGAAGGGCCTGAACGAAAATGTGTGTTTCAAATCTGTTGCCTTAGTGAGGTCGTTATGCTGATAACGGATTTCCTGATTTTAACTGAAGTTCTGCACAAAGTTCTTGAGCCCCTAATAAAGGAGTGAATTTAATTATGAGCTGTTCCCAGTATGGTTTGACAGCCACATACAGTGTGTTGGTCATTTGTTGCTACAACATTTCCAATACAAGTTCAGGAATAAAAAATAAAAATCTTGTGTGGTATTTCTTTCTGCAGCAAAGACCAATAAACTCCCTCTTTGTCCACTATTATTTGGAGCGAGTTTTATCCTTTCTAGAGAGATTCTCATTGAGATTATCTTTGTTGAATTTTCTATGCTAAGAAATGTGGGGTTTTTTGAGGAGTTTATGTTGAACAGCAGGTAGACTCCCAGAAGGCTCCATTTGTTTCTTGTCGTGTGTCTTCTGCCCTCCAAATTAAATTGAGAAGAAAAAGAAAGACGTTAACGTGTGCAATTTAGACTGTGCCCTTTCCAAACGTCACATTTGAGAAGTCTTGTAGTCTCGTCCTCTGACAGCCTTGAGTTCATAAGAATGATTGAGAGGTGGCTTGACTTGATAGACAAGCGCTTGGAGGAAGCGCTGAGGGTGTGAATCCTTATTCTCATCCTGAGGATCTCTGTTCAGTGGTTGAAAGGCATTTCCTTCAGCCACTGCTGCTTCATAATGCTGTATGCAAATGAGAAATGATGTACAAATTAATGATGAGGGCTCAAAAGCTCAGGAGGGAACAAGTAGATTTTCCATCCCTTGAAGTTTTGTGATCCAGGTGTTGCTTTTTTTCAAAAATACCATTAACCAAACGTGTGCTGTCTGAGTGAGAAAATAAGGAAGCGATGTTCTGTGAGCTCTAATCCACCAGCTGTTGGAGTCATGGTCCGTTTGCGTTTTGGCTTTGTGCTCTATTTCCCTCCGTGTTCCTTTACCAGATCCTGTAGGTTGAGAAACTTTTCAAACTGTTCTTCTTGTGGTTGTCATCCATAAATCACCAAGTGTTTTCTCAAGCGATAGGGATGTTGACTGAGACAAATGCGAATCCCCTGCTGAATGGCTGAGAAATGAAGTGGGGATGCAGTGACCCGGTGCGGCAAAAGTGCTCGCGGATTTCTCCCCAAGCGCTCTGGCAGTAACTGGAGAAGAGATGGCCATGGACGTACCAGCAGAACATGCCCCGCTTGTGGTTCAACACTACAGTATCGATATCTAAAGGGTGGGTGTCAGGAGGATGGGGCCAGGCTCTTCTCAGTGGTGCCCAGGGACAGGACAAGGGGCAACGGGCACAAACTTGAGCATGGGAAGTTCCGTCTCAACATGAGGAGGAACTTCTTTGCTGTGAGGGTGGCAGAGCCCTGGCACAGGCTGCCCAGAGAGGTGGTGGAGTCTCCGTCTCTGGAGACATTCCAGCCCCGCCTGGACGCGTTCCTGTGCCACCTGCTGTGGGTGACCCTGCTCTGGCAGGGGGTTGGACGGGATGGTCTCTAAAAGGTCCCTTCCAACCCCTGTGATTACAACATCTCTGAGCACGCTTTTTTTCACCTGTTGAGAGAGTAAGACAACTCTTGAAGGAGGTGGCTGCTGGTCCGTGGACGTTCATGGGCTTGATGAGTGCTGGGAAGAAGGTCCCTGGTGTCACCTGTGCGCTCTGAGGAGCACTCATCCAACCTTGACATGGTGTCACCTCTTCCGTCTGTGTCTTCTTGACTTAATCATGATAAATCCTGTCCAATCTGCTTGATACGCTGTCCCTCACAGTACTTGCTGTGCTGCCAGACACCAAGTAGGCACTGCTGAACTGCTTTAACTTTCAGGGGACAGGTGCCAATGTTCTCTCAAACAGATTGGAGCCACGCACAAAGCAAACGGGGAAAAAACCCTTTAGGTTAATAGATGTTATGGCACTGCAGGAACTGATGATGAAGCAAAACCTTATCCTTCCTGTCCTTCCAGGAGAGTCACAAAAAGCCAAAGACGCAGCTTATTGGCACTTTCTGGAGTTCAGTTAGACTTGTGTCTTTAGACATCATACCAACTCTTGCTTTAGACCTCGGGTGAAACGTTGCCCTCAATCTTTGTCGTCTTCAAGTGAAGTAAGATTTCGTAGAGAAACCGGGTCGTGGCTCTGGGGGTGAGGCGTAGCAAGTGTATTTTTTTTTTTTTCCTTTTTTAATAAAGGACCACAAAGGGAAATTCTTAGCTCTACGTGCCCTAGGATATCACATATTTGGCGCCTGTGGCTCTCTGCTCCTTGCTGGAAGGTCCTAGAGATAGTTTGTCCAGAGAAAGGCATGAAATATAAAGACGTCTCCTATTACCGTCTTCCAGCTCTGCATTTCCACGCTGCTTCCAGGTACTTCCTTCAACACTTCTGGGTGATGAGGATGCCAGTTTGCATATTTAAACATTTTCAGGCTTGCAGCTGGCGCTGTTTACTCCAGTCTTTTTTTTTTTTTTTTTTTTCTCCAGTGTGATCATTTCTTCAAAGTTACCCTTGGCTTCTATGTGATTATAAATGTAGTGTAAATACATCAAGTTACACCTTAAGCACGTTTTAGTGCTTGTTCTGTTATACGACAGTAACAATTGCTTTTATGAAAAGAGCACATTTGATTTGCCTGGAGATTATTGATGCGATCGCTGGGGGAGGCGAACTGGTTTGTAGCGCCTAGCCTGATGTTTCTGAGCTTAAGTGACTTTTTAAGGAGAATTTAAATGTGAAATCTGCAACAGATGTAAGAATCGGTAATCAATTTTGCCACTGTAAATTTAGAAGAATTTGACTCTTCTGCACAGTAAATGCTCTCCGCCAGCTGTGTGCTTGTTTTAATAGTTTTGCTAATGAGACTTCTGGTGTAAGCCTTTTGAAATGCAATATGAGGAGTGTTACAAAGGTATGATGTTTAATATTAAAGTTATTGTCGCTGAAATACATCATTTCCTTTCAGTTTAGCTTACAGCAAGCAGCAATCCAAATGCGGCTTCAGCGAGATTCTTGGCTGCAGAGGGAGTGAAATCTTATTTCTTCTGTCTGTTCCAGTACCTCTTGGTTTGCTTGCAGGCAAGAAAAGGGGGGGAAAATGTTCAGGTACGCACTCTGCAATCAAAATGATGGGTTATTCCAAGCTGCTGGCGGTGACTCCGTGTCTTCTGAAGGCAAGATAGTGAGGCTGGGGGGGAGGCAAGGTGTCTCTGGCCGCCCAGCGAGTCTCAGCCAGAGGTGGGGGTAAAATCCATGTGGCCTTAGTCCTTGTCCAATGCTTTGTCCGTTATCCCACATCAATCCCCTCCTCCTCATTATTGGCTGGTGCTTTGGGGTAGCCAGGCCTCGTCCTTGCCAGGGGAGCAGTTAGGGCTGCAAGAGGCTGCCCGGCTGCCACCCTCACTGTTTGGAGGAACTCCTCCCGCTTCCCGTGTCTTCTGGAAATGGGCTCTGACCTATGAGGTGTAAATGGGAGAAACAGAGGGCCCTCCTCCTCCGCTTCCAAGTTCACTTCTCTTTCGCTCCCTGAGTAGCACGCGTTATTTAGCTTGCCTAGCTTTCCTGCTACTTAACATTTCAGAAGCATTTGCTATTCTTACTCTTTATTAAACATGACGTTTCTTTTGCCTTGAGCTCTTCCTTAGAGACTGTATGAGAGATGCCAGACTTGGCTTTCGGAGCAAACCAGTCTCTATTTCCGCCTTCCAGCCCTTCTGTTATTTATTAACCCAATCGCTAGCAAAGGGGCAGCTCTGATTCCTGGGGCTTGGCTTTGGGAGCCAGAACTCCCAGCTACCCCAACAGGCTCCATGGTCTTGGGAAACATCTTCTCACTTTTTCACTCTTTAGCTGTGAAATAGAGCAGTAGTCTTCACGTAAAAGCACCCTGAGAAGACGGAGCATGTGTGTGGGTTTATGTGAACTCTTAAAAAAGGAAAGAGCCAGCCTAAAATTCTGCTTGTGGCAACTAGGCAAAGGAAACTTGTATCTGCACTTTATTTTAAAGCACGTTTTTATTTAAGCCTATAAAGTTGAAGTAACTGGGCCGAATGCCGCAGATCGGGATCGTGCAGAGCATTGCATAACACCCCATTCTGCTGAACGCATTAGCTCTTGGATTTCTCTACTCGCTGACCGATTATCGATGGCTCTAGCACGATGATTCAGATTAGAAGCATTTATTGGGTTCTTTGAATCTATTCATTTGACATTTCAGGAAAGATGAGTTGACAAAGCATCTGCAAGATTGTCTCGGATGGTGAGTGTATAATTGAGGCAAAATAACTGCAAACAAGAAAATGGATTTTGTGGGTTGTGCTGGTGCTCCTCCGAAGCAGAGGGAATGTACTCATGGATTCGTGCAAGGCAAAATCAGGAAGAGTTACTGCTTTGGAGGGGGTGAGAACTCCTCTCGTAAGGGGTTGGCTACGATGGGCTGAGCTGGGCCGGCGTGTTCGGATGACATAGGCTGGGCTGCTGGCTCCAGCCTTGCCGAAGGAGCTGGCGTGACACGTGGACTCAGCGCCCCAGGGGTATTCAGCGCTGCGTGTGGTCTGGTGGGCTGGGCTCTGGGAAGGCTCTCCTCTGCTCGGTGGGATCAGCAGGCTTGGCTCAAATTGCTGCTGAAGGTGATTTGACCTAATTCAGTTGGTTTGGGGCTGAAGCAGCTGAAGAGCGCTCCATCTCTTCCTCTGGTTCTCCATTAGGGCAGGATCCTGCAGCAGGTAGGTGCAATAGAGCTCAGGGAACGGTCATGTCTTCAGTGCTCTGCTTGTCAGTAATCTTCTTCCTCAGCTCCCATTTCAGCTTCTTTGGGTTACCTGAGTGCCCGCGAGAGCAGAATCTGACCCTAAACTTCCTTTGTCAGATGGACGTTTAGCAAGAAACCAGCTCATGCAAAGAATTGCTGTTTCTCCTTGTTGCATGTGGATGTTTGTGCCTTGGCCCTGTTCCTTTTTGTGGCGCTCTGCCTTTAAAAACCCAAAGGGAGCTGGTGGCACGAGTTGGGTATTTGTACCTTTGGACACTTGCTGGTGGGGGTAAACGATGGCTGTGGTCAGTGGGCTGGTCTGTGACCTCCCAAACTGTGTGCCCCAGCTGTCGTTTCTAGAGCTGCTGGAGTAACCCATCTGGAGCCTCGTTGACTTGCAAGTTGTGGGCTTGAGAGCCAAGTTCTGCCTTTTCTCCTTGGATGCTGTTAGATTTGCCAGTGTAAGAAATGCAGGAACCACAACATGCGGATTCAGTGTCTCCTCTGAAGCTGCTGAACTGCCGGAGCATCTTTCATACAAATTTGTGGAGTTTATTGTCTTGTACGTACTTGAATACAGGAAGCCGGTAATTAATAAGTGACAAAAGGTCAAAGCAAACTGGCAAATCAAAGGTGATTTATTTTTCATTTTTTTTATACAATTAAGGCCTTTGTGATGGCTGAGATCAGCTTCTGTCAAACTTGTTCAGCCATTTCTAAGTGCAGTAGTCGGGTGCGATTACTGTGCTGGCTAATGTGGGGATCTCCCTTTCTCGTTATCCCAGAACGCTTGGCTGCCCATAAATCTGGTTGGTGGAGGAACCAACCGTGCAATTAGATGCACGGTAAATGATCTCCTCTGACTGCTTAGCTCTAAAGCCAGAGGAGCACAGAGAGTATAGGTGGTGGTGAGCCCTGGAACTGCAGAGTTGATGATTCGTGGTGCTGATGCAGCTGTTCACAGGCCTGTAAAAATGTGCGTCTGCTTCACTGCCTTCGTTTCGTTCTGGCTTTGTGTTGAAATTTGCTTAACAGTCTTGGGGAGCCTTATCTCCCTCTGGGGCTCTTCTGAAGAGCCCAACTTTGTGTGAAATTAGGAGGATCTGAAGGCTTTTCATGGAGACTGGGTCTCTAAAAGAGTGTTTTAATGTGAGATGTTGGAGTTTCAGGTAACATCAAACACGTACCCGCCAAGGCAGGCTCCTCAAATGGGGGAAGAAGTTGCACTGTGCATCCAGAGACAGTTTGGACTTTGTTAAGCCCTTTGTGATACGCTTTTTTTGTTTTTTTTTTTAAAAGAAGCAATGTAACTTTTCAATCTGTATATCATACTCCTGGATACCTTTGAAATGTGCAAGACGGTTATTCTGTTACAGAATTGGGCTCAGACCCCTTCACAGAAGGTGAAGACTGCGTAGCATCTTCTTCACCCGGCGCTGGCTAGGCAGCCTTCCTGCCAAAGGCTCTGCCCGTGCCGGCCCTTGACCAAATAGAAAGTTGCCGTTTCCCTTCAGGCTGCCGGAGAGGCAGATCCCCACCTTCCACAACCGTAACGTAATTTAGCAGATGAATGTGTGCCTCGGTGAAACCAGATGAGGAGATGGTGCTCAGCAGCAGCCGCGAGTGGTGCCTTGCGCCCGAGGTTTGCGCTCAGGCGAGTTCGTGAAGCCGGCTGCTCCCCTGCTGCTCTGCAGGAATGGGACGTGGCGTTTAGACCCGGACACTAGCCCTGGTTCTTGCCATGACTTTGGCTTACTTCTGCAATATGCGTTAAGGGGTTAATTCTCTTTCCTCCTTCACCCAGCCTCTGTTGCATTGAGCAAAGCCTTCCGATTCGGCTCTAAATACTCCGTTTTCATGCATTGCTTCTGTTGCAGTGGTCTGTGGGAAACAGATTTACAAATCTGATGGAGCAACACCACACTTGGAGTGAGGTGGGAACAGCAGGATGCTGCACAGTGGCAAGCGAGAGCTTTAATGTGCGGTGTGACGCTTCAGGAGCATCCCATCCGGTAGCTTTCAGCGATGCCCAGCTACTTCATGCTTATGTCTCTGCACTTGAGAGCACATCACACGCAGGAGCGGGACTGAGAAGAGACAAACCTTGCCCATGACTGTCCCCTCTAGAGGGGGGTACACGGGGATGTCCCTACAGTAGGTATAAGCCGTCCAGATCGGGCGTGCAGTCTGTGGTGGTCCTGGGGCATGTGAAAGAGCTTGTGTCCTGGTTTGAGGTAAAACAGAACCAACTTTCTGTTCAGTAATTTTACTTCTTAGCTAGGCCTCTTCTCACTCTCCGAAATTAACAGCATGTTGTGCCGAAAATGGTTTGTTCAGAGTGATAAGACCAATGTTCACAGTCAGTGCCAAGGAATGGTACGCAGAGAGGCTCCTGCTTACACCTATTGCTGTAACAACCAAGGTCAGCTAATTTCGTTATTTGCCCCACTGGAGGGTCGGAAGCGGAAAAGCGTAGAGGGGTCCCACCTTTGGGAGGAGCGGACAGGACAGGTGACCCAAAATTGACCAACAGGGTATTCCATCCCATCTGCCCCATGCTCAGTGTAAAAGCCGAGGGATCAAAGGGTCAACGCTCTTCCTTCAATGGCCGACGTCTGAGGAGGACCCTGTCTGTTCATCTGCCTTTGATCCCGATCCGTGGGTTCCTGACTCCATCTGTGGAATCCAGTTCGCACCTGTTACTGAGTCCAGTCTGGGACTTCCCCAGTGACTGACGGTGACGTCCTCCTGGGAGCTTAACGCGGTTTTGTACATACTGTATCTATTTTATTATTTTCCTTTTTATTTTATTATTAATATTTTCATTAAAGTAGTTTAGTTTCTTCTAAACTTGTAAATCTCTTTATCTCTCCTCCTCCTCTCCGTGTATGAGAGGTTGAAGAGGGGGGAAGCACCTGTCGCCGGCCATTGGCCAAGTTGGCCAAAACCATGACAGCTTGTAGTGGGATTCAGCATGCCGAGACAGGAGAGGCAGTTGCCCGCAGTGGATTGCTGGGCGCATCTTCGTGTGGCTGCAAGGGGACCAGGGTGCCACACAGAAGCGTAGTGGCAGTTCCTCAGCTGGCAGAAACGATTCTCGCCTGTGAGCTGCCGGGCTGCAGGGTCTCCAGACGCCGCTCTGCGATGCTGCCCTGGCGGTGGGACTGGGGCAGCCAGGAGGAAGCTCTCGGCAGATGGAAACGATGAGGTGAGGGCTGGGGAGTTCAAGTATCGCTCCCCGCTCTGAAGCGGTGATGGCTACAAATTTTCCTAGAGTATATCTGTAGGGAGCAATCCTGTAAACCAGTGGGAACTTGAAAGGAGTCCAGCTCCTCGAGGCTAAAGCTCAGAGGGTCACGACTCAAAACAAAGAGCCAGATAGAAAGCCTGTGGGAGCTGCTAAAAGGCTCCCGGTGCTGCATCCGAACACTCGGGTAATGCTGGTGGGAAGGGTTTGGAGGGGGGCGATGGTGGCCACCGGCAAACAGCGGTTTTGCTGCAGCAGGATTGGTCTCCAGACCCCGAGTGTGTTGCAGAGTGCTGTTCAGGGGCTGCTTGTACAAGCCTTCCCGTGCGGAGCATCGTTCCCATGCGGAGCATCGTTCCCGTGCGTGCTCAATGGGGAATGTCCCCTCTCCACGCGACGCCTCCTGGCGTGCCTGGCTGTGGCCCAGTGCCGGGCAGGAGTGCTCTCAGTCCCCAGCTCAAGCTGGAGCTCGGCTATTCAACAGGATGGGCAGTAAAAACGTTGAAAGCTTATTTACCTTTCCATCATGTTTGTTACTTTAGAGGCTAACTCCTGAGTTAGGGCTTTACAAGGGCGGTAGGCTTGCAAGGATTGCTTAATTAATAAAAAAGAAATTTATTTCAGACTCCTTGTTTATGTTGTGCTTTGTCAAACGAAATGGGCAGGATTTTCAGCAAATCGTGGTTGGGCTTTCAGATCTATTTTTAGGTGATTTGGACAAAACCCAGAAGACAAATATTATAAATCCTTTGCTTCGCAGACTGCGAGAGCGATTTTTAACGAGGCAATTATGTTTTTATGGTGGATTAATCTCTGCTTTCATTGCTTGACTCTTGAAGTTGCGTTGCTGGTTTGTTGTTTCCTGAGATAACGAGTGTCAGTTTATTCTGTGATTCTCTTAAATACAGTAGCCCCTTCCCAGGCTGCGGTGGAGCCTGTATGCCGTGCTGTGCCGTGCCATGTCGTTAGCCACGCACCCGTCCCTCTGCAGCGCCGGCTGCAGCTCTCCGTGAGTTACACCCATCGAAGGGCTGCCGTTTTGTCAAATCAGCTTCTCTTTTCACCTTAATGACGCGATGCCTCTTTGTTTTTCATTATCCTGCAATTGCTCGCTTAAACCATCCTCGCTTAAACCATCGTTAGTACAGGATTATTTAAAATGCAGTTTATTCTTCCATCCTGTATCCCCCCCTTGCTGAGCAAAAAGCACTGATTTTGAGGAATATCCTTTTAGAGCCCTGCAAAATTTCAGTGGGATGTTGTTTTTCTGGCTAAGATTTCCAACTACAGAGGTCTGTAAGGAAGCGTCCAAATCTTTGGCTGGATGTATAAATAACTGCGGGGATGGCTTAAAAATCCTGAGCACCTGGGAGCTGATGTGGGGGAGGCTGGGTTCCTCCGCTGGATCCAAAGTCACTTTGGTGGACGTTCAATTCATTCTTCAGCCAGAAGCGTTTGGCTAAAGTTGGGCCTTGTTTTCGAACTGCTTTTATCCCTCGCTTTCTTTTTTTTGCACGTACAGATGCCATTCAGGCTTTCTCTTTCAATTCCTCAATCTGTGTGTTAAGATACTTGGCACAATGTTGTTCGAGGCGAACTTTCCTCTGTGTTGCCCTCTCTGGGGCTCCCCTCCTCCTCTGTAGTTTGGTCGTAATTGTCCTCCTCTTGTCTTCCTGTCCTGGTTTGAGCGACACAGGACTAATTTCTCTTCTAATGCCTGGGAAAATGGCACTTTCAGAAGACTCTGGTGTCTGAATTCTTGAAAATACTTACTTTTTATAGCCAGCTCTGGCATGTGCGTTTCAATGTCTCGGTGTTTTCGGGTTGCCGGGTTGGGGATGAGGAGGAGCGAGACCCGGGCACTTGACCCAAGCTGCCAACGGGATTATTTCGTGCCATGAAGGGCACGTTCAATAGAAATTAGAAGTTTTGCTGAGGAGTTTTGCTCTCCCTTGATGGCGGCGGTCCAGAGAACTCGTTGCCCCGGTGCCGGAGCCCTGAGCCCTTCCCTTCCTCCTGCAGCCGCTGCGCTCGCGGGGTCCCACATGGGCTGTCCCTGCGGGGAGCGCACGGCTGAGTATAATCCTCATATATTTCATATTGGTATTGGGGTTGGTATTGTTTCTTTAGTATTATTGTTAATTATTTAGTCTTATCCTATGAAATCTATTTATATTTCAACCCTTGGGTTTCTTTGTTTTCCCTGGTTCCCCTTCCTGGGTGGGGAGGGCTCATCAGGTGAGAGAATAAGTGTCTAAACCACAACAAATTTTTATGGGTTTTTCAAACTTCCTTGCACCGCCGGGGTTACAGCGGGGCACTATGAAGTGAGGTGTTTGGAAAGGTGCCTCTCCAGCAGCGCTGCACCAGGTGCCGCAGGCTGCCCTCCTCTTTGGCCAAGCAGCCCAGCTGGAGACATGGGGTCCTGGAGCCAGAGGGACCTGACAGCGTGGAGCCGCAGCTGGGATGCTCTGGGGAATGTGAAACAAAAGAGGGCTGTGGGAAGTCCCAGAGGCCTTTCAGCACTTCCCCATCCCAAGTCTGGCTCTGGATGCCTCTTCTTTCCCACACGTGACCAGACACGAGTGTCTGCCCCATCACAGAATCACCACAAAATGGTTTGGGTTGGAAGGGGGACCTTAAAGATCATCTAGTTCCAACGCCCCGCCGTGGGTAGGGACACCTCCCACTGGAGGTCCATCCTGCGACCTCGCCTGCAAAGTGCTGGCCCAGAGGAAGGTCGAGGTGTCTACTCAGCTTGAATAGAAATCATTTTTATGGTCTGATCAAAGCAAATCAGTGATTCTCCTGGATTTTGCCCCTCTTTGGCGAAGGGGCTGTTTTGCGGATGGGATGGAGCCAAGGTGGCCGAGCAGGTTGGCTCGTGGCCGAGCTCCTGCGCTCGTCCTCGCTTTGTGTTGAAGAGCAGCAGCTGGAGCGGGACAAAGAGCTTGTCACTCGGTGCCTGCGTGGCAGGTCCCCGCTGCTGCGGCAGCTGCTGCTCGACCCCCGGGGCTGCTGCCGCGCTCCGTTGGAAGACGCCCATGCGGAAAAGGTCCTGATCTCGCTTACGTTTGGGAGCCTTCACAAGAGCAGCCCCTGTCAAGCTTCTGGTTTAAGTCCTTTCAAAGTCAGCGGGACCTGGGCACAAACTCAGAGCGTTACTGGAGGCTTTTATTATCCTGGTGAAAGCGCTTTTTTTTTTTTTTTTTGAGTTTCATGAGTTCTCTTTCTGCTCAGATTTGAGCCTGTCTTGGGTTGTGCTGCCTCTTTGGCGCAGGGCTCGGTGGGAGCGCTACCCGGGCTCCTGCTGATGCTTTTGCTGGCTGTTTGGTGTTAAACACACTCTGTTTCCCCGGGAAATGAAATATCGTCGGGCTGTGGGGTCTGTTTAACAGCAAGCTCGAAGTGGTTTTTTGCTGATGATTTGATATGATGTGTTTTAATGGTGTTCTTCTATTTTAAGTTACATTGCGTTGGACATTTTCCCCTTGGTATAAATGTTACATGATAATTCCTTGAAACTGCCCTAGAAATATTGAAAAGAAAGAGAGAATTACTGGAATGCTGTTGGTGCTCATTTACAAGAGTAAGTGTATTAAAAACGAGTCCATGAAAAATGGATAGGGAGCAGTCGTGGTTCTGGATTTACTTAAGAAAAAACGTTTTTAGGGCTCAGAACAAAGCTCTTGCTCTACTTTGCTTTATTTCTAGAGATTTTTAACTAAACAAACTGATTAATTTCTACTGAAGTGAGAAGCAATAAAGTAGATTACAAGCAATAGGTGGCGAGTACAGGAAGACTGATTACGGAGGGGGATGTGATTTAGGATGCTGGTTTAGGAAGGTAAGATAATGAAATCTGATTTATTTTCTCCTTGGTTTCTAGTCCAGATCGCTCATTCTTGTGCTTTGTACATCAGCAGGGCTGAGGGGCTTTTCTGTCTTAAAGTTTTGGCTTGGGAATTAAGAGCTGATGTGCTTGTCTCACTCCAGGATTGTCTTTTTATTTTGAGACAGAATTTCAAAGCTGGTCAGTACAAACCGATTTTGTATGATACGAGAACAGGCATCACGCTGACTGATTTCTGTCTTTAAAGAAAAAACAAACCCACAACCTTGTGCAAACCAAACGTCCAACTTTCATGTTTCTGCAATTATTAATTGTGATGGTTTTTTCATCTTTTTTTCAAGGCTCTAGAAGAATAAGAAATTTCGCATGGCTTTCAGACTTGCCACCTCAGAACAATAGTACTTCCCAGAGAGAATTTTGTTTCTTACATGAATATATTAAACCAGAAGGAATTATGGTCTGCTTTGCTCCTTGGCCTCATCTAAGGGGACTGACTTGGGACCCCAGTGTCAAGACGAGATCCAGTCCCTCATTTGGATGCGTGCACCTTGTCATGGGTTTTGTTACCTGATTCTCTTGCAAGGAGCAGGAATGGCTTTTGCATGAAAAGGTCGTACCAAGTTGATGGGGGCATTTTTAAAAGTTTGGTGTTTTGTTTTTTTTGTTTTTTTTTAAAAAAAAAAACCCTCCTAGTTTCTTGGGCATTAGAACTTGGCTATTGAGCTGGAGCTGGTGCAGGGTCTTTGTTTTGCCGCTTTAAAAAGAGGGTGGTGGTGATGAGGTTGGTTTTCTCCCCCGTCCTGGGGATGACATGGGGACAGCTCTTGCGCTGGGAGATCCTGGGCAAAGACCCAGGGCTTCGGTGCTGATCTGCAGGTGAATGCCGGGATTGAGCGCGCTCGCTTTTCTGGCAGTAAAATCCAAGTTCTGAGCTTTGCTCTAGTTTTCCAGCAGGGTAGCTAATGTCTTAATTATCCTATGGTAATAGGCACCTTTTTTAGCAATGAAGACAAAGCCTCCACTTGCTTTAAACTGGTGTATTAATAGCAAATGCTTGAACAATGTGTGTTTTTAGTAGGTACCTACGCAGCATAACCTATTCAGGTTTTTTGCGTTAATGACTGTATTAGCCTGAAGAAAGGAAGCTGAAAACTTTAGTTCTCTGTGTTGAGTTAATCTTTGAAGGGGGGAAAAAAAAACCCTCCTCTGCTGTGCAAATCTGCCCAGGAGAATGCTCTCAGGTGTTTGCAATGTGACTTTTAGGGGGACGTTATCTCTCCTGTGCCTTTGTGCAGGGCTGGCTGTGTAGTGATAGATGAGCCCGAATGAAGTGATGAGCCCTTTATTTAAGGGGAGGGTCCTGGTTGCCAAAAAAATAGATTAATCTGCTGTCATTTCAAGGGCACTGAGGCTCTCCCTGATGGTGTTCTCCTGGAGCGCGATGGGTGCCCCGGCTCCTCTGCAGAGCTCCTGCGGGCCTGGAGGCTCAGCAGGGCTGGATTCGGGAGAGGCAAAGTGATCTCCAGTCCTCTCGGAGAGACTCTGTCTCCAGGCTGAATGGGAAGGGTTTGGAAAGCTGTGAAATTTGGGGTGTGTTGGCATTTGAGAATTCCTTCTGCTGTGTTTCGGATCTTTTATCCTTCTCGGGGTTTTACGCATAAAGATGCGTGTTATTGAATATGGTGAGTAGATACTTGGCTGCAGGGTTGGGGTTTTTTTCTGATCACGTCCCTGTGACGAGTAATTTCCAACCGTGGAAATTGCTTTGATATCTTTATTCAGGACTCGCTCACTTTGTGCGACGTTGCATAACCCGACAGCAGGAACCGCATCGAGTCTTCGCGGAGGGCGGCTTCTCCCTTCGCAGGGGCTGTGGCCGGGAGCCTGCCAAGAGCAGCAGCGCTGCGCCGGGATGGCACACACCATTCAGGGTTTTAGGCTGGTTCAGTATCACGGTCAGAGCGGGCCCTCGCCAGCTGGGAGGCTCTGAAAATGTGTCATGAAGTCAGTTTGCAAGCCGAGCCTGTCGTTGAAGGGAATAAGAAATATTAATGAAACTAAGGAGCTGGCTTTTGAAGTGGCTTCCTGCTCATCATCTAATACCTGCAGAGGATTTGTGAAGTTGTGCGAAAGAAAGAGCAGTTTTTGTTTAGAGTCTGCGCTGTAATTTCTTCTCCTCCAAGAGTGCTGTTTCCATTTAAGCAGAGCAGTGTTCCTATTGACAATTTTGGTTTTGTTACTTGAGTTGCGTTAGCTGCAAGATGTGGATTTGCATTGAGTTGTCTGTGAATGAGACGTCATTTTTCTAGCAGTAAAATTGTTTTATCTATATCCAAGGAAGGCGTGTGAGCGTTCAGAAGATCTGGCTTTAAGCCAGCGAGTCGAAATCTGGGTTTTGTTGTGTTTATTTCCAAACAATAGGACACTGTAACTCAAAAGAGTGAGTTCAAGTGACACAATCCAAGGTGAGGGTCTTGTGGGACCTCAGTGCTCAGTTTGGAGGAGGAGGTTTGTCTCCTCTCTGCCCTTTGCAGTCCCATGAGGTCCAGTCCCGCTCCCACTGCCCCCCTGCCCCAGCCGAGCTCGTCTCCATCCATCCATCCAGCGACTTGCTCTTCGCAGCACGGGTGGTGTGTTCCCCCCTCTCTCTTCCTCCTGAGATTAAACCTGAGATGTTTTATGAAGAATAATTATATTTGATCTACGAGAAGATGGATGTTGAGGAGGAGGGAATTAGAAAGAAATGATAAAAAAAAAAAAAAAACAACCCCAATCCCTCTTGGTTATTGAAGCAAGAAAGGGAGCACTTTGTCAAACTGACACGTGAATCCTTTCTTAACATCTCCTGGGCCAGCAGATGCTGGGAGAGCAGTGTCACCTCCCGGGCTCTGTCTCGGTCCGAGGTGTGTTCGGTGCTTTGGGGTTTGGCCATCGGCAAAATAGGCGCGTGCAGAAAATGCTCATTTGCAGCTGTTACAGGACTAGGAAAATTTTAGGATGGTTTCAAAGGAAAGCGTAACCACCCTGGCAATGGGCAGAAACGTCAGTGCTGTGGTGCTGCTGCGAGGGCTGGGCTTCGCGGTGGGGACGTCACCCCGCTGCGCTCCCAGCTGGGCTGCGCGGCCCCGGCAGCGCCCGGCGGGGTGTTTGAGGGTGAGCTGCTGGAGGGGTGCAGGCTGCAGCGCCCTGGAGACCCATCCAAGGTTCACCTGAGTCTCAGCCACCCTGCGGGAGGCGAAAGGAAGGAGCCGTATCCCCGTCTGCTGGCCCAGATCGTGAGTTTGAGCTCTGGCCACGGGGCACTGCTGTTGCTGGGACCAGGGCATGAGACGCTCTTGATACAAAAATTTTGATCTCTTTGTCTGCTGAGTGAGGCACCAGGATCTCAGGTCTGCTTAACGAAATGTATTTGATAATAAGTATCCTTCCCTCATCCCGTTCAGGTCTGTTTTCCCTTGTGCCCTCTTCTGGCATTCAAGAGATGCAATGCTTTTTGGGGTGGCTTGGAAAGACTTTTAGCAAGCGTTGCCTAAAGTGAAAATGCTGCTTTTCCCCAGGTTGGTCCTTCGTTCCTTTGTCCTCAAGTCTACTTTGTCTTCAGGTGTTGGGGGAACAGAAGGCTGAGCTGGCCCCTGTTGTCTTGCATTTTTGGCACCCTGTTATAAAAGGGTGACAGCTGCTACGTAGTTTTCAGGACGCAACGAGAGAGAAAGCGCGATATCTCTGTTTCTTGAGCACGCTGCCAACACTGGTGTGGTTTGTGTCCTCCAAAGAGTAAGATCTGAAAGACCTGGAGGAACAGGTCATGGTGTGGTATGTGCCAAAGTAGTTCTCAGTGTTTTTCCTCCTTTTAAGATGTTTTTCCTTCTTTTAAGATATTTCTTGGACGATATTTGGTATTAAGGTGCCTTTAATGGACCAACCACCACAAACAGTCCCAAAGAAACCACATGTGCTATATTTTAGAAGAGTCTGCTATGATAATCTGAGCAAAGGTTTGGGAAGGCGAGGGGTATTTGTATAAAACTGCTCAGTGTATAAAACTGCTGGGTATATGCTCGGTGTGCTGTGTGCGCAAAAGCACCTCATTAACTGCTTTTTATACCTGGGTTTGTGCGTTGAGAGTTGGAGAAGTTCATCAGAACTGGGTAGGATCACAGAAACGTGTTGTCTCCGCTCCTGAGCGCTGTACACTGGCCTGAAGGAACATTTCCCAACATGAAGGACTCACAGGACCTGGTGCTACTTGTCCTTAAACAGCAGCACGGGCCCTTTCTGATGCTATTTTGGCAGCTTTTAAGGGTCGGCTTCGTGCTTCTGCCCTGTGTTGTGACCCGTGCTCATTGCCGTTATGATGATGTGCTCTGTCAGAGTCTCCGAGCCAAGTGATTTACCAGGAGTAAAAGCATTGCTGACCCCTGAGCTTTGGGACAGAGAGGGGATTTCCTGGTAGAGAAGGGCGGTCCTGTTGGGATGCTGCTTTCTGGGGCATGGAGCATGTGTGGGTGCCTGGAGGAACCCAACGACGATGCTACTTAACCTCTTTGGGAGGCCGCTGAGGTTTTCAGCAGGGCCAGACCCCCCTGTCCTTAGCCCTCCCGGCTACACAGTGAATGCGCTGTGACCTGCCACCATGCAACAGTTTTGTGTGCCTTGCAGGGACAGAGAGGTGACCTCTTTTCCCTGGCTCAGCTGCAGATGGGAGCAGAAGCGTCAGGATGCCCAGCGCAGTGTTCTGCTGCGGCCCCGCGAGGAGACTGGTTGGGCCTGGAGTGCAGCCAAGGAGGCTTCATTTGCCTTTTGAGTGTTCGTAACTGCAAAAATAACCCTTTAATAGTCGGTTACTCTGTTTCTTGAGATCAGCTCTTCATGGAGCATGCTCCTCAGCCATGATTTCGACTGGGGGAAAAAGCTGGAGACTGCTGCTGAATGCTCTCCTTCTGGCTGGGCTGGATGTGTGTCCTCGGCGTTCAGAGCAGTGGATTACGTTGGAGCGAGGACACATCCCGTCCGGACACTTTCCATGGAGGTCTGCAGGTGTTGTGCCGTAAAACCGTTCTGATGACTCTCTGCTTTTCCTAGTATCACTTTAAAAGTTATCCTGATGTCGCAGATAGAAATATTTGACATGGTTATGATTAACAGCGATTCAAAACTTAATAACGATTTGAGGTAGATCAAGAGGTTGAATTTTAGCAGCACTTAACCATTAACTGATTTAAAGGTGTACGAAGTGATTTAACAAAATAATTGAACAGTCACTTAATTACAGATTTGAAGATGACAAGATTCACACTGACTTATAAGGTATCCCAAATCGATACATACGCATGTAGGCAAAATCACAGATCTCAAATTAATTCGTATGCATATAAGCAAAAGCATATAAACACGCGCACACGGGGCTCTGCTGGAATCAAAATCTGTTAGTAGCGGTGACTAACGAGCCGATGGGTACCCCTTTGAACTCCTACACATGCATGGACAAACGGAAGACCATATCTGTAAAAGCTAACATGTATATCACATGCATAGAATCACAGAGTGTGTTGGGTGGGAAGGGACCTCTAAAGGCCATCTAGTGCCACCCCCCCGCAGTGAGCAGGGACATCTTCAACTAGATCAGGTTGCTCAGAGCCTCATCCAGCCTGGCCTTGGATGTCTCCAGGGATGGGGCCTCCACCCCCTCTCTGGGCAACCTGGGCCAGTGTCTCACCACCCTCAGTGTAAAGAGCTTCTTCCGAATGTCTCATCTAAACCTGCCCCGCTCTAGTTTAAACCATCGCCCCTCGTCCTATGGCTCCATGCCCTTGCCAACAGCCCCTCCCCAGCTTTCCTGGAGCCCCTTCAGGGACTGGAAGGGGCTGGAAGGTCTCCCCGGAGCCTTCTCGTCTCCAGGCTGAACCCCCCCAGCTCTCTCAGCCTGTCCTCACAGCAGAGGGGCTCCAGCCCTCGGATCATCTTCGTGGCCTCCTCTGGCCCCGCTCCAACAGCTCCGTGTCCTTGTGCTGAGGGCAATAAAAGTGGAGAGGTGGCTGAAAGAGAAACAAGCCTATAGTTAGAAACTTCCCTTTTCATGAGTTTAGAGTCCAGCTCGGACAATGGGATATTCTGGTACTTTCCACCAGAATTTGCTAGATCTTGGGGTCCTGGTATCCCCCCTCTGTGGCCGCAATCCGTATATTGTCAGGAGTGATTGATTGTAGTTATTATTTTCAAATGGTAGGAGTGAGAGGAGCCAGGCACGCTAAGGGGTTGCCATAGTGTGCTGGTCCATTTCTCTCCACCTTTGCTTTCTTTCACGTTGGACCATTATATGATGCTCTGGTTCCTTTGTATCATTATGTGGCCCAGGTGGGGAAGAAAGGAAGGCCTGAAGGGGGAGGGGGGGGCTGCACCCCCACACCTGACTTCCCCGGCCTTGACTAGGTTTGCTTCAGCGTGCCCAACTACCCTGCTCTGTGCTCCCGGTTCTTCATTAAGGTCCATAATTGCTGGTTATTTCATCGCCCTTGCTGACGACCTGATGGGCGGTAGGGCTTCCACTCCCGCTGTCATTAGGCTGCGGCCTGCGCTGCCTGCTGCCCTCCCAAATTATTGCTTTGTGCCGATGCTCGCCCCATCTAATGGAATCTTCTCTAAATGCAGCTGCTTGTGATCCTTCCT
The DNA here is from genome assembly GCA_009819605.1 of Sterna hirundo. Taxonomy (NCBI): domain Eukaryota; kingdom Metazoa; phylum Chordata; class Aves; order Charadriiformes; family Laridae; genus Sterna; species Sterna hirundo. Next base: position 11,943,168 of record CM020450.1, on the reverse strand, counting down.
CATGGAGCCGCTCCGCGTGCTGCCCTTGGTTCTCCTCCTGAAAGGCACCTGCGAAAAATCTCCGACTCCTGGATGGGCAGGACGGGAGCTGTCGAGGTGGGATGGCACCTCTGGCACTGCCTTCGGCCAACCCTTCTGCTCAAAGCGGGACCAGCTCGGTGGGTTGGATGTGAATGTCTCCAATCCTGGAGACTTCGCAACCTCTCCGGAAACCCCTTCTGGTGTTCAGTCGCCTTCCTTGTAGAAATTTCACTTAAAAATGCAATTTTCTCTGCTTCAGCCTGTGCCCATTGTCCTTTCCCTGGGCATTGCTGGGAAGAGTCTGGGTCCATCTGCTTTATTCCCCCCACCAGGTATTAATGGTGTTTATTTAGAAGGGCATATTCTCTTGTTTTCTTTCCCATCTCTTCTTTTCCTTTGCCAGCCGATGGGTATTCGTGGTCCTGCCAGGCTCCGGAGCTGCCCCTTCCTGGGAGGTCGATCATCTGCGTAAAGAGCTTTTGGGTGTGAAATAGATGCGGTTCCACATCCTCAACTTTCACCCCTTTGAAAGGCTCGTTATCGTGTTAACTTTTTCTTTTCTGCTAATGTTATTCTGATGGCTGTCTGAAGTGAAATAATGGTTGCTTTTCCTGGAAACGCGGGGCGTAAAGCATTGCAGTCTGGTTTTATATCCTGATGGTTTACATCGTTAAATTCTCAGGGCTCAAGCTCTTATTTCTTGTTTTTCAGTGCTTATAAGAGGATCTCCTGGGGCCCTATTGTACAACCAAATACAAATAATACATTAATAAAACAGGATTGTGTATTTGTACTGCTGGCAGTCTGTAGGGATTACTCGTATATAACGTTTTGCGGTGTTAGGCCCTAAGTCATTTTGATCCGTCCCTTCTACCACTCTAAAAAAAGTGACTTTTCTCTCTGCTCAGACAACGCGTGAGAGTTGTTGCCCTCTGGAAAGAGGTTTCTTCAGTCCCGATATTAGTTTCTGCTATTTCTACCTTTTCTCTGGATCCCTTTGGCGCAGTGTTTTGGTTTCTTTTACCTGTTTCTTTCACCACTGGTCGTGATTAGTTAATACAGTTTTTGTGCTAGTTCAGTTACTGAAGTGATGGATAATACACACGGGCTGCAGTTAGTGCTTGTCAGTTAGTGCTGCCCTGCGGGGGGAAAAGCCCTTTTAACGTGGTCGTAGCAGTTTTGGTTTTATGAAGTACTTGAACTTTAAAGTTAAACTTCTAAAATGGTCTAGGATGTATATTAGAGAGTATTTAAAAACGAGATTTAAACAGGGGAAAACCTCTCCCTTCCTGCAGAGCTTCATTGCTGTGAGAAGAAATACTCGCTGAAGCGTTGTACTCAATGTACGTTAGAAAATGTTGCGATAAAAGTAAAATGATAAAGCTTCATCCTCTCCGCAGAACTGGTCTTGCAGTATTGCCTTTGCTCGGCTCTGCCAGCACTCCTCCTGCGTTCTGCCGGAGCTTCCAACCATTTTTTGGTGGCATTTTATGTTTGCTCCCTCTGCAGAATGAGTGCAAAATGAATGAATACTTTAATTTTTTTTTTGCAGAAAAATTGTTTGCATGTCTCAGCCCAGTTCCAAAGTGGGAGAGAGAACGGAGTGTTAAGAGTTACAACAACAAAGCATGGATAGCGATTGGGGATTAGCCCCTAAAAACTGTTTTTTAGATAATAGAGGGAAGAAGCGAGCTGGTCGCAGCACTTGCAGGCACAGCGCTGCTGGGCAGAGGGTGTCCCCTCTCACCCTGGCTTGCAAGGTGACAAGTGACTGGACTTCAGACACCAGAGGGGAGGCTGCACATGGATGTCCTCTGCCAACATAGGAAATGGTCGTATTTTTGCAAAATTCTTGCTGGTCCCGTTGGGTTACGGTCACGTCTACCTGAGAGCGTGTCCCCCTGCTGCGAGCCAGAAGCAGCTGTTGGTGGCCGCGTGCCTTCGCACCAGCTTTCACGTCACAACCTCCCTTTGTACTGGTGGCGGCTACGGGAAGCAGGGGCAGCTCTTCCAGTTGCTGCCAGTAGTTTGTGGCCTTCCCTGGACCTGCCCCATCTGCTCTGGCAGCTGCAGGGGCCATTTGGGGAACAACCAGACGTGTGTAAGAGAAGTCGATGAGTGCTGGAGGCCGTCCCTGTGACGCCAGGCAGAAGCAGGGCTCTGTAGGGTCAGCCCCATCTCTAGGAGCCCCTGGGGATCCCTCTCCTCTGTGCCAGCAGAGGACTGAGCCACATGTGTAAGGACAAGCAAGAAGCCTTCCTTCCTGCTGCCTCCTGGAGAGCCGTCCCAGGGAGTGAGGTCCCGGTGGTGGCTCTAAGTGTAGGGCTGAGGACTGGAGAATAAGAACCAAGCATGTACTTGTTTCCTCTTTAATAACCGTGTGTGTTAATCTTTGCAGCCTGATTCCATCCATTTTTAATAGAGTAGACTTGGATTTTTTTAAAAAATATATTGCTTCCACGAGATTTGGGCAAGAAACATGAGCTGCAGGCGGTCCCCTCCAGTGTGGTCGCCTCTGGGGTGTAGATGTTTGGCACATTCCTCTGCCAGCAGGGGTGGAGGCAGGAACCAGTGTGGGCCCCCCTCCCCCAAAACAGAGTGGTCCTCTGAAATCACAGCATGGCACTCCCTGAGTCGCCTCCCTCTCTGATCGGTTGACTTGCTCCTGGATGCTGGTCATTTTTTAGTGCTGCGAGCGGTCCTTTGGTCCTTCCCAGCCCTTAGAAAATGGTTTCTGCCCTTTTGGAGATCTCATAAAGGAAATGAACTCTGGGAGAACACTTGGTGGCATTTTCTAAGCTTGCTCCGAGCAATGTGGCAGTACCGTCGGTGACACTTGTCACGTGTATTCCCCAGGGTAGTAGGTGCCCTCCTGAACTGCCAGCACTTAGTTACCTAAAGCTCTTGCCCTCACTGCTCAGCAGAGGTGACGTGCAAAGCTCTAGTTGGTCCACTTCACGCTTGGGCTAGCTATAAATACTTCTGATTAGTCTATAGGAGCTTTCCATACATATATTGATGTTATTTTTTTTCCCTTAAGTCCAGCACTTGAGACCAGTTTCTGCCTGGTCCAGTCTCTTATCTGTAAGCCATGTTCAAACTCCCTAAATAGCGCGTATCTGCTGTCTGAAGACCAAGTGGATTTTCGAAGACTTTCATCCCACCACCCACAAATGGATTCCCGGTGTTTTACGTCTCCGTGTTACTAAGGTTGAGAGGTTTTCTTTTTTTTGCCTTTTTTACGTTCTCTGCTGCTGCAGGCTCTCCCGCCAGCAGCGGGGATGCTGCTGGTGCTGGATTTAAGAGGCTGCGCTGTCCCGCTCGCTGCGTGCACGTTGCCAAGCCGCGTTTCTGAAGCGCGACAGCGACGATCAGAAATCTGCTCTGAGTTTTAGCACAAGGCCACCCTGCCAAAAAAAGGAACAGCCCTAAAGGCTTCACTTCATGGTGGATTCCCCGCTCCGATGCGTGCACTGGGGACCCGACCTCCCAGTCTGAGGACCGGGTCTGGATCAGCAGCCTTCTGTAGGGGCTGGTATTAAAAATATCATTTTTACTTACTGTTGCCTTGAAGCTGCCTGTATTTGTTTACCACTGTGAGCTGACCTTTGGGGAGACATTTCTTGATTAATTGGGTATCTAATCACTGCAGACGATTGACAGGCGTGCGCATAGCCGAGTTTTTCGTCTTGTTAGGTATTTTCCCTCTGGTTTCTTCTTTCCCTGTTACACGACAAATGATGTGTTTATTTTTTATATTAGTTCCTCCATTGTTTTTCTCTCATAATTAACTGTTGACTTCATACTTGCCTGTTGTCTCTTGGCCTGAACCTTTCTTTGACCAGTACATTCAAATCGTAGAAGCTGTAGTCTCTTGTTCTTAAGTATGTGCTTCTAAGCTCTGTGTAAAGGCCAGATATTTTAATTCTTGTAATATTTGGCCTTCAATAATCATTGTCTTAATAATTCTTTAAAGTTCTCTTCACAGACTTTTTTTAAAAGAACCTCCGCCTCTAACTTACTTTCTTAACACGCTGACTCCTTGTAGGTACCGAATCGAATCCTCCCTTGTGTTTATCCCCTGGAGAATTTTGCAGGTTTACCTGGTGCTGTAGGTTCCCAAGACGCTGGGCAGCGAGGGCATGGGGACACTTCTGCCTACTCTGGCTTTAGTTCTTAGAAACACAGAACGGTTCGGGTTGGAAAGGAGCTTCAGAGATCACCCAGTGGCACCCCCTGCCCTGGGCAGGGACACCTCCCACCAGCCCAGGTTGCTCCAAGCCCCGTCCAACCTGGCCTTGAACCCCTCCAGGGATGGGGCAGCCACAGCTTCTCTGGGCAACCTGGGCCAGGGGCTCACCACCCTCACAGCAAAGAATTTCTGCCTCAGATCTCATCTAAATCTCCCCTTTTCAGTGTAAAACTGCCCTCCCCTCGTTGCATGGCTCCCCTCCCTGATCCAGAGTCCCTCCCCAGCTTTCCTGGAACCCCTTTAGGGACTGGAAGGGGCTGGAAGGTCTCCCCAGAGCCTTCTCTTCTCCAGGCTGAACCCCCCCAGCTCTCTCAGCCTGTCCTCACAGCAGAGGGGCTCCAGCCCTCCCAGCATCTCTGGGGCCTCCTCTGGCCCCGCTCCAGCAGCTCCGTGTCCTTCTGCTGTTGGTGCCCCAGCGCTGGACATTCATATGTATGTAGGTACATAAAGACCTGCCCCCTGCTCTGTTGGGACTTTAGCTGGAGATATTCCTGGTTTTTGTTTGTTTGTCCTTCAGTTATTAGTAAATAATTTGGAATGCTTCCACTGCAAACCAGTATAGAAAATATTTTTTTTTTTCTTGTGGGAAACATAACTGTGTTTGTTTAGGTAAGTGACGTTTTGATTTTTATACTGAGGACAGGATTCACTTACGTGGCGTGTAGATCAGAGGCGCTGAAGAAGTAAACCCTGGCTAGATGGGGGATTGGTACTGGGACGTATCGGTTTTATCTGGGGAAGGGTAAGAGCACGAACTTTTTAATAGCCTTGGGCTGGGACTTGGGGTGCTGCGACCTGTCCCTGCTTTGCCCCTGGCCAGTGGGTGCTGTGGGAGGTATCGCAGTGGGAAACGGTCTGAGGTTCAGCCATGGAAAGCTCAATTTGGTAGCAGATCTCCTTATTAGCTTATCGTTCTGTGTTGAAAAATGTAATAAATGGAGTAGTGTGCATGCTTCCCCCCCTGGTAACCTTGGGCTACGGGCACGTTATGGGGGAGGGAGAATCTCTTAACTCATCCTGAGTCTAAGCCTGGATGTTCTGGAGCAGGAGAACTTGATCCCAGCCCTTTGCTGCTCTGCAAAGTCCCAGCCATGGTGTAAGCCTGGCCACGGCCGGGGAGTCTGGGGTTGCCATGGATTTGTTACAGTGCTCCTTCGCTCTGGCTAAACCGGTGCTTTTGTCACGTTTCACAGTCTACAGCGTGCCAAGGAAGGGAAAGGAGTTAATTCAAAAAAACAATTTTGCTGGAAGATTGCTCTATAAATAAATTCCAGAGATAAGAGAAATAAAATGTTAGGGGAAGATGAAGGGAAGGAGAGGGGAAAGATGGAAGCGAGCAGATGGGAGCGGTGAGACTGGACTTGTTCCATGACCAAGTGCTTATGGTGACAGTAGAAGTCCTTTTGTCACCAGTAACTTCTTTGGCGGGCAGCCCTTGGAGGGAAAATTGGAATAACTCCAGGGAAAGATGTCCTCGAGTGCTGTCTGCTGCTGGGCACGGGAATGCCTCAGGTGTGGGCATTCCGGAGAGGCAGCGGTGTGGCGAGGAACTGTGGGATGGAGAAGGACGGGTCTGTGCGGGGACACTGCCGGGCAGAAATGGGGCTGCCCTGCTGCGGAGGGTACCGAGGGGAGGATGCTGCTCCTGGAGTCCTTAGTGCTGCCGCCACCGCGTTTGTTCCTGATGGTTTGCACCGCGCTTTTTATAAGGCTAGGTCATAAGCAGGGTATTTTCACCGTTTCCCGGTTGTGATTTTAATTGTCACTTTGTGCTTCCAATAAAGTGTTCTGCGTAACTGATGGCAGGAGAGCCTTCTCTCCGCGATATCGTACCTCGTGTGCTGGAAGAGTTTGCAGACAGGGGCCCGCCATGGTCTGTCTGTTCTTCTTCCTCCTGTCCAAGAGTCACCAATGCCAGATGATCCAGCTGGAGAAAATAAAATGTCTGTATAGCAACTAACGGTGAGATTTTATGCCTGGGGAAGCAAATCAAAAGAGAGAGAAACTTCCCGCTTATTTTCCCATTAAATTAAAGCTCCTGTAAAGACAAAGTGCCTGGGATAGGTAAGATAAGTCTTTGTACGGCCAAAGGTGGCTCAGCTCACGGATGCTGCAAGTAGCTTTCTTGAAACATGTGAGGTGGCTCCAGGTTTGGGTCTGATTTGTTTTAGCCCCTGGGTTCTTGGAATAAATTAATGATGGTTTTTTTATCATTATTTTTTTTCCTGTTTGAAGCTGCGTGGAAGGCTGGAACATCCTCCCTGTGTCAGAATGCGTTGCTAATGTAAATTTTCCTTTATTCCAGCAACAGCGCACTGTTTATAGGCTGACACTGGTGAAAGCTTGGAACGTGGATGAACTGAAAGCCTATGCTGACCTGATAGCCCTCGGTAAACCAGACTTCGTCGAGGTCAAGGTGAGCTGCATGGAGCTATTTTATTTTTTTTTTCCCATCAGTATTTTACTTTTTTCCTTCCCATTCCCTGCCCCCTCCCAGTCTTAAGCTTACGCAAGTAAATGCAATTCTTCCAGAGATTTCAGTGATGCATAAGGAACTTATCTCTTGCTTTTGAAGTTAGGCAGCCGGGTTTCTAATATGTTTTGTGTGCATTTGGAGTAGTGTTCGCTGTTACGCACGACAAGCTTTGTACCAGCCAGCATCAATTTCTGCCCAACGGAATCATAACCCTCTGGTCTCTTTTTGTATTTCTCGTGAAAGCAGAGACTGATAAATAGATATTCCTTCTTTTATGTCAACCAACATTTTAAACAAAATATTCTAGGAGAAGCTGATAGTTTGTGGTATTATTCTTCCCATCCTGGACTTGAATTCTGCTGGGGGAAAGGGTGATGGTGTCTGGCTTACTGATGTGGTATTTGTCAGGCTGTGCAAAACGGGGAAAATATTACCCTCGGGGAGTGGAAGAGCTCCGAACAGGAGCATGTGAGTTACAGTAGGGCAGGAGGTGCTTTATCTTGGGATTAATCAATTTAGTGTATGGAGAATGTAAAAAAAGGCACATTACAAAGTGTTCTGTAAAGAACCACTATCAGCATTTTCATCCAGCATCTCCCCTGCACACCGGCACATTTACCTCAGGTCTGTATTTTTACAGCTCTGTTACTTCTGAACTCTCTTTCTCTTTTCTCTTTCCTCTTTTCTTTCTCTTTCCTTTTTTTTTTTAACCTTTATTTACTGCTGCTTTGAAGAAAAAAACCTGGAGTTTGCTGCAATTTCCTTATGAAACAAAACTCAAAGGTTTTGATACTATCAGTATTGAGAGGTCTCTTTCTCTCTGAATGTGCTGCTGAAGTTGATAGCTTAATAGAAAATCAGATTTTGAGTACAGTTTGGGGAAAAAGCCTCAGTTTTACAATGTGTATCAGACTGTTTTATATTCCTCGGGTAAAACCTAGCAGGAGGAGTGCTCCTATGGGACCCTTCCCACCTTGCATCTCCTGACTCTTACTGCAGCCTGGTAGTACCAGATCCTTTTCTCCAGCGTGTGAGGAGGCAGAGGTGAGCGTGCACAGCAGCGTGGAGTATGAGGCTGTCAGTGTACGTGCCACTTAGACTGCTCTGTCATGTGTAGCGACTTTAATTAGTAAAATGAATCAGGTGTAAGTTAATCAATGTTTCTGAGCGCTCTCCAGGGCGAACATCTGTCTCTTCCAAGGTAGAGGGCTGCCGTTCCCTTTGCCTGGAGAAGGGTTCAGCCTTGCAGTCGTGGTTTCCCAGCAGTGTGGAGCTCAGCTCTCCCAGGGAAAATCATGCCTCGGACTGCCAGGGAAATAGGCAAGAAGAGGTGGTTGTAGAGGTGGTCCCAGGGTGGTCCTAGATGTACTCCCGACTCTTCCAGCTGGGATGGGCTCCTGCCCACGCTGCTTCAGTCGAAAATGTCGTCTTTGCACTCCGAGTACTTCAAAGTGCTCGTTGGGACTCAACCAGCGAGGACGTTCTCCGAGGAAGGAATACATCTTGAACACTTTGCCATGCTTGCGAAAGTGCCTGAGGCAGAGAGGGGCTGTGTGACGTTCTCAAAAGCCACGTAGGGCGGCGGTGGTTTTTTTTTTAATATAAAGACGTATGCTGCTTAATGTTACTTAATTAAATTTGCAAGCGGGATGCTTTGATCTGTGTGTCAGTTGTTCAGAAATATTCCAGGAGGTAAGTGGAGTTCTGCAAGTGCTGGGGGCAGAATTGTCTACTGCGGTGCTAATCCTTGCCACGTCGAGCTACGGGCCAGAACGTCTCATGCTGGAGTTTCTGCTTCTGTGAATGGTTTAGCATTGCGCCTGTACCATGGCCACAAAAGTGGTCTGTAGTTGGCGTGTGGAAGGTCTCTTGTCTTTCCGGGCCCAAGAGCAGTACGCGGGGACACAGGGAAACTCAAGCCTTTTCAAAGGATGCAGCGTTGCTCTCCCTTGTCTCTGCTTGTTGCTGGACTTAGGCTGGGAGCGATGGGAAAGTCTTTCCTTCCCTGCTTACAGCTCTCATTGAAAACCTCGGTGCAGTGTTTCACCACCTCAGATTCAGTTGTCACAACTTCACAAATACAGATTGCGATCTGTATAGTCAAAGTCCAAAAAACGTCTTCTACAGCTTGTTCTTCATTTCCAGTCTAGTGGAGGGAGGGCGATTTTCCAAAGCTCTGAAAACCATACAGCAAGTCTGACAGCTGCTAAGCCCCACACGGCAGAAGCGAGAGGCTGAGTGCAAGAAAACACACTAATTCCTTTTCATCTCCGGCAGCAGAAATGAGTTGTCAGGGTGCTGCTCCACCTCATTCACCAGCAGGCTCTGAGATAGTCTCCATTCTTTTTCCATTTAATTGAGCTTTTAAATAGAGCTGTGCTGTCCTGTTATCTTAATTTTGAAGACAGGAACGCAGGGTTCATGTCCTTGAAGTACGAAGCGCGCCGTTGCGAGCAGCGGTGCTGGCAGCGCCCACTCGCAGTCGGAGCTCGACTGATGTTGTCAGTGTCTGAAACGGACGGTGCAAATCTATGCTGACGCAACTTTTGGGGTTGAAATGGCACTTCCATCCCTTTTAAAAGTCACAAATTTTTGTGATGGCTTCTCTGGAGCAGTGGATTTGCTTGACATTACGTTGTGTTCAAATAGACCTGAAGTTGGACAAAAGGTCTTGCTCACCGACTGTTACATGGGATGTCTTTATGTGAGAGCAAGCGGTTTTTCAACACAGTTGCCTCTTCTTCCTCGCCTCTTTGGAGGTAATGTTCCAAAAGGTGGGCGCTTGGTGCTCTGCAGAGGGCAGGTAGCTCACACCACATACAGTATTACCCAGGCAGTGGCCTTATTTGTTTCGCATAGTTTTATCTGCCAGTTCCTGCTGAACAGCAGCGTTTCGGAAGCGCGGGAGGTGTGGCTCGGTGGGGAGGTGCAGTGGCTTTCTCCTCTTTGCTGCACTCTCTCCGTGACTTTCAAATGCGAGGGGATTATGTGGCTTCTCACCTCGAGCGTGGAACCAATTTTTCCCTTTTCTTGGGCAGAAGGAGGAAGCGGCGTGTTCTGCAGTGGCTGATGGACAACGAGTTGGGTTGCTGTGGGGTAGCGAGAGAGTCCGGCCAAGTACCAACAGGAGTGGCTGGCAGAGGGGATGTCACCTTGTGGATGCCTTCCTTACTTGGCCATCTTTCTCTGAAGTGTGGAGTGGTTGCTGGTGGGGTGGGGTGCCCTCCGCACCGATGGAGACCATCGTGTTTCTTGTGTCCAGTTCTGGGCTCCCCAGTTCAAGAAGAACAGGGAACTACTGGAGAGAGTCCAGCGGAGGGCTGTGAAGATGCTGAGGGGATGGAGCATCTCTGTGCTGAGGAAAGACCGAGAGCCCTGGGGCTGTTCGGCTGGAGAGGAGCAGACTGAGAGGGATCTCATCACTGCTCAGCAATAGCTAAAGGGTGGGTGTCAGGAGGATGGGGCCAGACTCTTTTCAGTGGTGCCCGGGGACAGGACAAGGGGCAACGGGCACAAACTGGAACACGAGAAATTCCATCTCAACATGAGGAGGAACTTCTTTCTCGTGAGGGTGGCAGAGCCCTGGCACAGGCTGCCCAGAGAGGTGGTGGAGTCTCCGTCTCTGGAGACATTCCAACCCCGCCTGGACGCGTTCCTGTGCCGCCTGCTGTGGGTGACCCTGCTCTGGCAGGGGGTTGGACGGGATGGTCTCTAAAAGGTCCCTTCCAACCCCTGTGATTGTGTGTTGCTGCTGTGCCTGCACTCGGACCCTTACCCCATGCTCTGATCTAACTAAAGGAGCAGGTTACTCTCCTTTACGTTCAGCTCCGCAGCCAGCTTGTTCTCATCTGATCCTCTTCAATCCTCGCTGGCAAAGCTCTTGTCCAACACCCTGCCCATGAGATCAGCCTTCCCTTACAGCAGCACCACTGGTGCAGATGGACGCTGCAGTGGTTTCGGAGGCATCCGAGCCATGCGGATGAGCAAACAGGAGTTGAGAAGGTTTCAAGGTGCTTTGTTGCTTCTGCCTGTGTGCCTGCAGGATGAAGCAAAGAGCTGGGCTCTCTGTCCCTGCGATGTTTGACTGCTCTGGACTAAAAGGTGAACAACAATCTCCTCCTCAGCAGGGGAGGATGGCAGAAGAGGGGCTGCATCGTACCCCCCAAAGCCTGGGGTTTTGCAGTTGCGTAGGCAAAGCGTACGTAAACGGAGTCATCACGTAGATACAATCCCATAGCATTCAAAGTGATGCTTGATACGATAGGACAAGAAATTGGGAGTTAAATTCAGACCCAAAGGAAGACAGGCAGGATTGAGGTGGGTTCAAGTCATTCCTTATTGCTGTCGGTATTCCCTTTCATTTCTCCACTTGGACAAAAACTCCTGCCAGTGTGTAACTGGCCTTTAGTCCAGCCCAAGCAGCTGGGGTGTTCACACAGCGTTTGTGACCTGGGAATTTTCCCCAAAAGACTTGATATTTTTCATTAAAAGTAATTTCTTGTGTTCCTTTGAGAATTAAGTGCATTGAAGAATCTGCTTGGCATGTGGATAGGGCTCAGCTTTTTTTTTGGTTGGTTTTTTTTTTGGTTTTTTTTTTGTTGTTTTTTTTTTTTTTCAAAACCCCAGTGTGTTGGGTTGAAAAGGCAAGGACCAGGTCCTGCTCAGAGCAAATAAACAAAAAAATATTACAAAACGCTGCAAAGCATCTGCCAGAAAATGAGGCTCATCTCGGCGGGGTTTCCTGGTTAAATGCTTGAGATAAATGGCGTTCATTTAAAATGAATGTAGCTAATCCCCTGTTGCTCCGGAGAGGCTCGTGGGGTGGAGTGGGTAGAGATTTAGATTCTTGCAGGGCTTAATACTTGTTCTCATTTACATGAGTAACTTACAGCCGTGTAACTCTGTGGGACCCTATTCTCTTACTTAAGCCAATGGAAATTAGCCTTGATTACCCTTGTGTAAAACCCAAGTCAAGGAAGAATCACTCATGCGGTTATTAAATACGCATCAATTTTATTTATTGCCTTAGTCTGTTTTAATGCCATAATGTCACCGTCAGCAGTTGTCTGAAGCTGTTTGTTATATTTAAGATCTAGAATGTGCAACTCATCTTTTTGCTGTGATACCCTCTTTGTGTTTTAAAAGCCAGGCGCTTGTGGTGACGTGCGGTATTTTGCCATTCGTAGCCCTTCTGAAACCGAAGGGGCAAAAGGGTTTTGAAGAGAAAAGTAAGTCGGTGTGAAAGGACTCGTTCAGAGCTCCTGGAGTGGAGTGTGCTGCGGGGTCCCCTTAGTGCAGTCGCGGGTGGAGCGATGCACTTCACTCCTCGAGAGAAGCAGCGATACGTTTATTGATAGAGAACTGGGATTTAACAAAGTTTCGTAGTAAATGTGACAGTGGTTTAGCAAGGATCGATGGCAAGGCACACCTGGTTATTTACTGCACAGAGGGCAGGGTCAGAGCGAGCTGTCAGGGAGACCCTCCTGTTGAGTCGAGGTTCAGAAAGGATCCCCTGGCTTCTAAACTCCTCCTCAGAGGAGTTTAGATCCAATCCTAGTCCCAGTCTTGGTCAATGGTTTATGTCTTAAGGATTATATATGCGCAATCAATCCTTTATATATATGGGCTGTTCACTATTTATGGGGGTCAGACGATTGACCTATAGTCGTATTTGCATGTTGACCACAGTACCCGCATTGCTCACATCAGCCCTTGGCAATTGTGTTACCTGTCTCCCCGAAACCACCTTTGAGACGGGGGTAGCCATCATGACCAGATGCACGGCGTGATGACCGTCACAGGTGGCTGTGGCTTGGGCGGGAGAGAAAGATCAGGTTGACGCCTCGGCAGGGGGAGCACACAGTCACGGCATCCTCTCTGCACTGCCGGGAGCTTTAAGGTGCAAATCACAGAATGGTAGGGTTGGAAGGGACCTCTGGAGATCACCCAGTCCAACCCCCCTACGCTCAAGTTTGTGCCCGTTACCTCTTGTCCTGTCCCCGGGCACCACTGAGAAGAGCCTGGCCCCATCCTCCTGACACCCCCTCTTTCAGTATTTATAAGTGTTGATAAGGTCCCCCCTCAGCCGTCTTTTTTCCAGACTGAAAAGACCCAAATCCCTCAGCCTTTCTCCATCAGAGAGGTGTTCCAGTCCCCTCAGCATCTTGGTAGCCCTTTGCTGTCCCCTCTCCAGCAGTTCCCTGGCCCTCTTGACCCGGGGAGCCCAGAACTGGACCCAGTGCTCCAGCTGTGGCCTCCCCAGGGCAGAGCAGAGGGGGAGGATGACCTCCCTCCACCTGCTGGCCACCCTCTTCTTGATGCCCCCCAGGATGCCATTGGCCTTCTTGGCCACAAGGGCACATTGCAGGCTCATGGTCATCCCGTTGTCCCCCAGGACTCCCAGGTCTCTTTCCACAGAGCTGCTCTCCAGCAGGTCACCCCCAACCTGTCCTGGTGCGGGGGGGTTATTCCTCCCCAGATGCAGCACCCTGCACTTGCCCTTGTTGAATTTCATGAGGTTCCTCTCTGCCCAGCTCTCCAGCCTGTCCAGCTCTCTCTGGATGGCGGCACAGTCTTCTGGTGTGTCAGCCACCCCCCCCCAGCTTTGGGCCATCGGTGAACTTGCTGAGGGTGCACTCTGTCCCCTCATCCAGGTCATTGATGAATGCAAGCGGGCATGTCAAGGGTTCAGCCTCGCAAACTGAACTTTGCGTTTCAGGGCTGCTTGTGCAATGGTGAGGGAGATCTGGTTGCTCTGGTCAGAGCCGTGAGTGGAAGGACATCCCCGGGGAAGTGGTCTGTACTTACTAAAACGAAGCTTCATCTCGCAGCTCTCGATAGCAGCGTGGCTTCCTGCCCGAGCAGAGCCTTGCTGCTTCTCTCCATCCATTTTTAATTTAAGGAGAAAGAGGGAAAAATAAGCCTGCCTGGCTTTCCTTTGTTGGAGGGCTGTTCGTACCATGGTGCTCCCTGAGGGCAGGACCGGGGCAGAGCAGAGATGGCTTGTGGCACTGCACAGAATTTCCTCAAGCCTTCGGGAAATCAATTTTCAACCACTTGAAAGCACTTGTCCCTGATGATTATTGTGCAGCTCCGGCTCCAGCACAGCACCCTCGCGCTGAGCTCCTGGTGGTGGGTGGGCTCGGTGTCCGCTGGAGCGAAGGACGGTGTTCTGGGACTGCGGGTCCCGCTCCTGGCGTCTGAAGCTTTGCTACGAAATTAAAATGAACAAGTAAACGTCTGGAAGGAAGGACCAGAGGGAAGCATCTGTCCCAGTCTGCTCAGTCTTGTCATATTAAACAGTAAAGATTATTTAAGTGCTTAAAATAATGAGGAAAATGAGCTCTGCTTTAATGAGTTTTTAATTGCATGCAGCAAGAGGCGATTGCCCCCACCTGTCAAAAAGCTATTCAGTCTTGCTGCCATTCCAATCTGCATTTAGATGAAGAGAAGGTGAATTTAAAAAAAATCTTCTGTCCTAGTGCCTGCTATAAAATAAACCCGAACAATGTATAATTTCCATGCCTGAAAAAAAAAAAAATTGCTCACTTAATGTCCTTCAAACTGCGAGCCTTGTGTCTGAGGGCGAGACATGAGGCATGGATGGTCCAGGGGGGCCAGGTGGGCAGCGGCGGGGCTGCAGCACCTCCCCATCCTGCTGGGGAGCTGCAGGGCAGTCGGGCACCCAGAATCACAGAATGGCTGGGGTTGGAAGGGACCTTCAGAGATCACCCCCTCCAACCCCCTGCCAGAGCAAGGTCACCCAGAGCAGGTGGCACAGGAACGCGTCCAGGCGGGTTTGGAATGTCTCCAGAGACGGAGACTCCCCCACCTCTCTGGGCAGCCTGTGCCAGGGCTCTGCCGCCCTCATGGGAAAGAAGTTCCTCCTCATGTTTAGGTGGAACTTCCTATGCTCAAGTTTGTGCCCGTTGCCCCTTGTCCTGTCCCCGGGCACCACTGAGAAGAGTCTGGCCCCATCCTCCTGACACCCACCCTTTGGATATTGCTGAGGAGTGATGAGATCCCTCTCAGCCTGCTCCTCTCCAGCCGAACAGCCCCAGGGCTCTCGGCCTTTCCTCAGCACAGAGATGCTCCAGGCCCTTGATCATCCGCTGTCCCCTCTCCAGCAGTTCCCTGTCCTTCTGGAACCGGGGAGCCCAGAACTGGACCCAGTGCTCCAGCTGTGGCCTCCCCAGGGCAGAGCAGAGCGGGAGGATGACCTCCATCAACCTGCTGGCCATGCTCTTTTTAATGCACTCCGGTAGACCATTGGTCTTGGCCACCCCAGGGCTCTGGCTCCCCTGGATAAATCCCAGTGGCCCAGGACTGCTGTGGAAAGCTGCCTACAGCTGGGTCCTGAGCAGCCTCTGCTGAAACCTGCTTCTTCCCCGATTAGTGCCTGCGGTGACAGAGGCGGGGACCCACTTGCAGTTTCCGTGGATCCAGCTAAAGGTGACAAGTTCCTAATAGACGTGCCCGAGGAGTTCAGCTTGACACCAGTGGGTTTTTTCATGCTGTGAGTGCACAGTAAGGCTCGATATAACAAGTTTCCTTGCAAACACAGGTGAATGATTACATTTTGAATTTACGAGTGACCCTGCCGCACGCTTCCCTCGAACAGTCAGTCTTTCGTCCAAGCCTGTGGTTTGACGCAAATACGCTTTGGAAATTGAGGAGGAATTATTGCAGTCCGGCCCATGGGTGCGAATGTAAGCCTGATCAAAATCTGAGCTAAAACAGAGTGTTCTCATCTATTTTTGGTGTTTCAGTAAAAGTTAGTATCCAAAATAAGCGGGAAGCCCAGGGCATGGAAATCACGTTAGGCTTGTGAGGCTTTTAGATATGACCAAGGGAAGCCGTAGGAGATACGGAGCGGGTGGGGACTGGTTGTGTGTGATGGGCCAGAGGTGCTGTGCCCCGCTAGCGGCCTGTCAATAATAATTTCCTGTCTGTGGCTCCGGTGGTTGCTTGGAGGGGAAGAGCTGGCACCATCTACCGTGTCCTACAGCAGGGGAAACTGAGGCAGGGTAGGAGTGGCTCGTAGCAAAGCAGGTCCCTGGCTGAAAGTTCACCTCCTGCCTTCCAGTCGAGCTCTTTCTGCTCTTCCCATGCACAAATACAGACTGGGCAGAGAATGGCTTGAGAGCAGCCCCGAGGAGAAGGCTGTTGGTGGATGAGAAGCTCAACGTGACCCGGCAACGTGCGCTGGCAGCCCAGGAACCCCCCCACAGCCTGGGCTGCATCCCCAGCAGCGTGGGCAGCAGGGCGAGGGGGGGATCCTGCCCCTCTGCTCCGCTCCGTGAGACCCCCCTGCAGCGCTACCTCCAGCGCTGGGGCACCAACAGCAGAAGGACACGGAGCTGTTGGAGCAGGGCCGGAGGAGGCCCCGGAGATGCTGGGAGGGCTGGAGCCCCTCTGCTGTGAGGACAGGCTGAGAGAGCTGGGGGGGTTCAGCCTGGAGAAGAGAAGGCTCCGGGGAGACCTTCCAGCCCCTTCCAGTCCCTGAAGGGGCTCCAGGAAAGCTGGGGAGGGACTCTGGAGCAGGGAGGGGAACCATGGGAGGAGGGGGAACGGTTTTGAACTGGAAGAGGGGAGATTGAGATGAGATGTGAGGAAGAAATTCTTTGCTGTGAGGGCGGTGAGCCCCTGGCCCAGGTTGCCCAGAGAAGCTGTGGCTGCCCCATCCCTGGAGGGGTTCAAGGCCAGGTTGGACGGGGCTTGGAGCAACCTGGGCTGGTGGGAGGTGTCCCTGCCCAGGGCAGGGGGTGGCACTGGGTGATCTCTGAAGCTCCTTTCCAACCCGAACCGTTCTATGATTCCCACCTCCCTCTTGGCAATCTCTCTTCAACAGGGCGTAAGGAGCAGGGGGGTGAGTGATTTAGCAGCGGCCGTGTCTCTCTCGGTATCTTTATGGCTCATTTTGAAGAGCTGGAATGAAAGACTGTGTCCGCGTTTCAGAGTTTAGCTTTTCCAGGAGGAGTTCCTTTGCCTTCAAGGGAGTTGCTGAAGATTTATGAGCCGCTGTAGCACCGACCTGCGTGTAGCCATACGCGGGGTGCGTCTGGAGAGCTGGTGTTAAGGACGGGGGTTACGCTGCGTAACTAACCATTTCCATTCCTGCTTTTCAGATTTCGCTGTCATAAATAAACCCACGTCCTTTGTTAAATCAACTTGAAAGCGATTATTAAAAACAACCAACGAGCCTGAATCCACTCCAGCAAGGAGCAGACGTGCATGAGAGCTTGTGTATATAATTTGGACAATGCTGATGGCTCGGATCATAAGCGTTTTTATTGCAGGGAGTGTGGTCTATCAACGTGTCATTTGAGGCTTTCTATATTTGTCTTGGGTCCGGGCTGCCCCAGTTCTTGAACAGTGGCTCTGTCACTCAGCAGCTTGGCCGACACTTTGTTCTTCTGTTAATTCACATGAGCCTCAATTAAACAAATTTATAATTTGCCGTCTAGGAGTTAAGAGAATTTTCTTGTTCACTAATTAAGTTGGGAAGCCTGGAGTTTCAGAGTTGAGAAACAAAGCGCTGTCGTATGTAGTTCCCTGGTAATCTTTCCTTCGTAGCCCCGTGGATTAAAATGATTGCTGGCTGTCGAGACCTCCGGCGAGGAGCCAGATCGCGGCGGAAGAAACGGGCTTCTTGTGCCTCACGCAGCAGCGATAAGCGTCTTGGCACGAGGCGTTGCTTACATCCAGTTGTGCTCGCTCGGCTCCGTTACAGCGGCGCGGAAATGCAGAGCACGGCCGGCACGCTGGCTCGGGATCCGCACTGGCATAACCGAGAACAGCCGAGATGCTCTTCAAAAGGCTGCCGCGTTTCAAGGTATTTGGCCAAAGCTGCGTGGCATGATTAGGATGCTAAAAGTGCCCTTATTAAAGGCTAATTAAGAGGCGGCATCACTGATGCTGCTGCTGCAGGGAAGTTGGTGTAAGAGCTTAGGGTGTACAATAGAATGGTTTCCTTTTTTGATACTTGATGTCTTAATAACTGTCTTCGTGCATTACGGAAAAATATAACATGACCGCCCTAATCAACTGTTCACATTTTTTAAGTGGTATCAGCTCCGTTAATTACCTCAAGTTTTAAGAAGATGGGGAAGTTGAAAGCTGATGTGCTTTCATTCGGTGTGCTGCTAAGCTGATTTTCATTGATTTGTGCCTGTGAATTAATCAGCCATCCGAGCACTTAGTTATTCCATTTGCCGCTGCGCTTTCTTTGCTTGTAAATGATATCTTTGAAGTTTATTAAAAGAATGAGTCATGTTGTAGCTTCCTAAGAATTTTCCCCCTCTGTAGTCATACATTTTTCATGCTGCCTCAAATCATAATCTGTATAATGAACGTGGGGAAAATATTGCTCTATGGAGCTGCATCTATACAGCTGAGCTCGGGAGATACAGATCCTATTACTTGCGTGGTTGGCTGCTCTAATATAAGAACGTTTAAAATCTTTTTTCAGACTTTCAGAGCCGGGCTAAAAAATTAATGTACTTCCCTTTTTAGCACTCCCCCGACTTGTCTGCGGTTGTGCACAGTCAACCCGGTTCCTCGGCGGCTCGGAGTTACGCTGCGCGGCTCCAATATCCTTTGCTTGGGCAGATTAATTGAGGAGGTCCCTCATAAATTTACCAGTAAGAAAGTAATTGCTTCCAAAACTTGTACAGTTTCTAATTAGCGCGAGTCTGTTTCTTTTGTAGCCCTATTTAAGCACCGCGTGGTTCACCTTGCTCTAATTTCAAGTGTTTGCAAAGGATCTGTCTCTGTTTATTGCTGGGTGCGACACGTTCAACTTTAATGGAGCTGAAATAGGTCTTGGGGGTGCAGCGTGGGCACCGTAAACATAGCGTGGATGCAAATGCCATTTGAAAGAAGTAGAAGTGTTCTTCACAGAGGAAAAACATGAGAAGGCAAAAGATAATCATCCATAAAATTGTGTGCGCTCTGTTTTAAAGACCGGTGCTTGATGGGATTTTGTGACTGGAATAAAATAGCTCCGCCGAAGAGCAAAGGTGGTGGAACCACCTAGAGAGGTAGAGAGGAGTTGGGCTTTTGTCTAGAAGAAAAGCCAAGTTTCGTGTGTGAAATTGCCCTTTTGGGTGCCGGTGGCTTTGTGACCTGTGTTGTGATACCACAGGTTAAACCAGCTGGATGAGCCTTTAATGAATTTTATCTGGAAAGAAAGAAATAAGAATAATAAATCTCAGTGAGCCACATACTGCTGAGCTAATTTATGAGAATTTTACTAACGTAATTAAAGATGGAGCAAGGCAGTAGTGAAACCAAGGTCACGGCTAAGGCTAAATCAGTAAATCAAGAGGTTCAAGCGATCAGATCCTCAAATTACGAGCAGCTGGTCTCAAAACGATGAGGCTGAAGTTGGTTGGAGTGGGGCGCCGGAGAACTTTGAGGGGCTGCACTGAGTGGCGGGGGGCGGTTGCGGTGCAGGGAGCTGGCTCCTGCAGGGGGTGGCTGTTGAGGTGACCCGGAGCACCTCAGCTCCTGGTCCCAGTAAATCACCCAAACCAGCAGCGCTGGCGTCGTGGCTTTGGGTAGGGCACAGCAGGAACGTGTGTCCCAACTCCGATGTTCCCTCCTTCGGTCTCTTTGCTGTATTGGGTGGTTGGGAAGGGAGCTGGAGCAAGAACCTTAATGAGTCTACAGTTGCATCTGAGATGAAGGTGTTTTTTGAACAATCCCACTTCTAAATTAGTGACTAATTTTGAGCGTGCTTCCAGAAAACGGTCAGAAAAGCTGATTCCCCAAAGACTGCTGCTCCCGCCTGTTCACACGAGTGAGCTACAGAGCTTTGCAGACCCACGTGTGCTGGGAAACGTCTCTCCGTGCTCTGCCCGGGGGATGCTCCTAGTGCTGGTCACAGCACCCTGCACGGGCTGGCTACTTCCCACCCGGGGGACCAGGGGGTTTTTTGGGTGGAGATACACCGTGCCAGCACTGCGTGACCTTTACTAATGCCAAGTCAGGGGAGATGAGGAGCCATGGGGGCTCTGGGGACGCGTGAGCGATGGTGCTGGCCTTTTGGCTGGCAGACCGTGGCGGGTGGGAGATCCACAGTCAACGCAGAACCATACTATAAAAAAAAAAAATCCCTCGATATTTCCTGCAGACGTTCATTCTGGGGGATTACTTTGGCTCTCACCGTTGCACAAAGCAGCACGGACTCTTCAGGCAGCGGTAGCATTATAGAAATTCCTCAGTTGTTCAGGTGGCCTTTGACCAAAACACCACGAGCTGCTTTTTAATGTCATCAAGTCACTTCCTACTCTTCAGTAAACAATAAGAGGTTCGACAGCACCAGCTTCAGCTGGATTTTCACCCTCCCTCTGCGCGTGCGGGAGGTACAGTCAGAGGTGGACTATTTTCCGAACAGTTCTCAGTATTTTCTGAATTAATTTAAGCAAAAGATAGTAAGAGTGAGGTGAGCTGGAGGGAGTTGTTATAAATACCTTTGTATTTTGGGGTGCTCGCTTGTGTGCTCACCCCTGAAAAATAACCTGTGTGTTTCCTGGCTGTGTTTGCCCTGGCTTTACTGCGCTAACGTTAATTTTGTATCTAGCTCACGGCCCTCGATATCCAGGGGGGATCTTGAGTTTGGACAAGTGACTCCGATCTCTGTCTCTTTATTTTTTTAACAAGGGTCTGGATCACTGAGTGCCCAGCAGTTACTGTAGCCATCTTTTCCCATAGGTGAGGTCTGGAGGGAAAAGCAGGGAGGAAGATGCTCAATGTCTTCCTTAAAATGCTCCCCTCGACCCCATGGCAGGCACTGGGCGAGCGGCCGGCAGAGCTGAGGCCGGCAGAGCTGCCCACACCAAGCCAGAGAATTGCAGAAGAATCCTGGAAGCTGGTGGCTTGTCTTTCTTTAGCGAGGTGGAGGAGGTTGAGCAGAGTTCTCCACCCGCTTTCTAGAAGCACTTGGCCACCTGAGGCTCCGTGTGCATCCTTTCACGCCAGCGTCGAGGGTCTTAGTGGGACCTTGAATCGCCGAAGGTAGCGGCACAGCTGGGGCAGGGCTAGCAGCAAAACAGTTCTCGTGGTCTGCGCCATGGTCACCTCTAAACTGCAAGCAAGGTGCTTGTGGCTCCCACCGACTGGATGAAAAACAAAGCAGCACCTTCCTCTAGCCTTGGAATTTTCTTACAGTTTTCGAAGTCTTGTGCTAATTGGGAGCTGGCAGAGCGGTACCACTGGAGAGGAGCAGATGAGGTTTCGGCAGTGCCACGATGCTGTCCAGAGCGGCTGTCCTTCCTCCCATCCTTCCTCCTGTCCTTCCTCCCTGGCAGCTTCCCCCGTGGCCCTCTACAAATCTTTGTCTCCCTTTTTTCCAGGCTGTAAAAAGAGGATAAGAACATGTCCCTCTCTCCCAGAGGTGCGTGCTTGCTGGTTTCCTTCAGGATGGTTAGGTGCTTGGCCACTGCAGAAGAATAGCTTAGATGAGCAGCAAAGCCCTGTTTTCACTGGGGGAACTCTGATTTTGCCCCCAGTGAAGATGCTTTCGTCCCCATGGAGTTGGTTCTCTTTGCTAAACGCCAAGGTTTAGCAAAGACCTTGGAGAAGGGAATGGGCGATGTGGCACTGGACCGTGCAGATTCACCATTTCTCCACCTTTAAAGTGCAATTCCATCCCTCTGCTTTGAACTTAAAATTAGCTCTTGTCTTCAGAAGACCTCAAGGTTCACAAACATCCTCTGCTTTGTTCCAGTTTTGCGCTATTTAATTTTTTTAGGCTCTCGAGAATCACGCACTTGGTGCATGCGCAGAAGGGAAGCGTGATTTGCACGCTGACAGATACTGGTTTTTCCCCTCTTTTTCTTTGGGAGGAAAGGTGTTTAAAAGAAATCTGTTTCCCTAGGCTCAAGCTGCTGCTACCTTGCCAGCATCTGGATCTACGCCTTTCTCCTAGCGGGCCACATCTCTGCCGGTGCTGGGTTTGGACGCTGCTGCCCGGTGGGGCTCTGCCCAGCCCATCAGCGCATGGATGCATCATGCTTTGCTTTTCTTCCGCCAACATGGGCAGGATCCTATTTTTTTCCTATAAAATGACCAGTTGTTGGGAAGAACCTTGAGATCTCAAGATCCAAACAATCATGTGAAGAGAAGTGAGCGTTTTACTCCGAATCTGCAATATTGCTGATATTCCTAGTGCCCCAGGTTACGGTTGCCTGGGTCTCATTGCATGGGTGCCGCGGGGAAGCCAGAAAATGGGTTTTGGAATTTCTTCTTGGATACCAAAATGGTCTTGATCTGGGGCAGTTACAGCAATCATCTACAGCTAAAATAGATGGTTTTAATTCTCCTGTAATTAAATTGAACAGCTGGAAGCAGGGAGAGCCAGCACTGTATGGCTGGGGGATGTTCCGCAGGCACAGTTAGGGAGGAGGACATGTAGGATGGTTTTTACAAGGGGCCAGAGCGAGATCTGTATGGATAACAGAGGACAGTGGCAGAAATCACAGCCACCTTGGAAGGACACTTATCTCTAGAAGCGTCACCCTGACTTGTTGCATTGGTTGTTCGCAAGACTTTCTTCCAGGCATATCACGCTTCAAAGCAAAGTGACCTTCTCGAAGGTCCCTTAGTAGCTCAGGGGCACGAGCACTATCCGTTTGAATGTTTTTAAAGACGTTTTTCCAGGATAAAGACTAACCTGTACTTTACTGACGGGGAAGCCTGGGCACACAGTGGTTTGGTGATGTGTCGCTGAGGGAGAGCCCATTTTGGACGCCTTCTCCAAATTTGTTGCCTTTCCGTAAGATACCGTGTGAAGCGGGGGCAAACCAGGCTGTCCTGGGGGTTTGCTGTGGCTGACGTGCCGGCGCTGCCCTGAGCTCGTGGAGGGGTTAAGCTGATGGTGACTGTTTCCATGTTTCCTCTCAGGGCGTGACATACTGCGGCGAAAGCTCGGCCAGCAACCTCACCATGGCCAACGTCCCCTGGCACGAGGAGGTGGTGCGCTTCGTCCAGGAGCTGGCTGACCTCGTCCCCGACTATGAGATCGCGTGTGAGCACGAACACTCGAACTGCCTCCTGATGGCTCACAAGAAGGTGAGACTGTGCCAGGGTCTGAGACCAGGCACCGTATCTTCTCCTTGGAAGTGTTGCACAGCTGCTTTGTCCCAACACGTGTCCTCTCTAGAGTTAGATGGATGCTTTTTGGGGGGAAAAAAAACGCGTGTTACTGAGGTCACTGCGGGTTGCGGCTGGTGGTGATAACTCGCAGCACTGCCGCGGCAATCCAGGCAAGAAGCTTTTAATGGCTCCAGGAGGCACTCAGTGCAATATCTCCTGGGCTTTGCGTTTTTGAGAAAGACAAGAACAAATCATGATGAGGTGGCTCAGCTGGTTTTGTCTTGTTTCTGTTCTTTCATGATGGTTCTCAGCGGCTGTCACGTCCCACTCTCAGGAAGGAGTGGGGTAAGTGACTTCAGATTTGTAAATTCGCAACGGCACGGACTAAGGCGAGATAAATCTCCAGGTCCATATAGAAACATTTATTAGCTGCCCAAAATGGTTAGTATAGGTCTTAACGAGTCCACGATAATTGGTTAGGTATATAACAAATTACGGCAAGTGGTGAGGTATGCGTTGTGTTTACTTAACAACAGGTAGAGGACAACTTATGGCAAGCAGTACTTCAGGTCGTTACTTGACAACTCTAACCGTTACTTGACAACTCTAAGAGCAAAGAGAAACCGAGGGATAGAGAAAGGAAAAAACAGAGAAAAAGACAGAGATAAAGAGAACGGAGGTCCTGGTTCCAGCGTCTTTTTCAGGGAATCTTCCCAGGCATAATCTTATTATTTCTTGGAAAAATCTTCCCAGGTACGGTCTTCTTTCTTGGGAGGAGTCTTCCCAGGCACAATCTTCTTCTTTTGTTTCTTCTTTGTTCCCCCTCAGGGGCACTTGTTTTCCCCTTTTGTTAGCACGGCCCACCCCCCTTGCCGAGGACAGCCTCGTCTCAGGTGTCTCCCTTCTCCCAGGTGACGTGTGGCATGATTTGGGTGGAGAGACGAGTGCCATGGTCATACGTGTTTAGCATGAGCTCTATAACCTTCATTAGCATACGCAGGGTGTGCGCTTTCACATGCATTTCCCAGATAACGAAGCAAAGGTTCCTCATCGGACACAATGGCCTTGAGAACTGAGAACTAGCGAGCTCACCACACGAGTGGCAGAACTCTCCCATCTTCACAAGACAGTTCTCCCACACCTTCAGGTGCCAGAAGCGTGAGCCTTATCAGTTCTTTGAAGGCCAGGCCTGCATTATTTATTTCCTTGCGAGCGTTCGAGGCGTTCCATCGAAGGCTTGGAGGGCCTCCTGCCCCTCGGCAGGGAATTTACAGTCCGTGCCTTACAGTGGCGTACACAGCTCAGGAAGGAAGTTACACCAGAAGAGGCCAGGGTTGTGGTATTCCTCTTCTGGATCTTTGGGATACCTACCAAAACTGTAGACCTTCCTTTCAAGCAGAGTTGAAATAATGTATTTTTCTTCCTTTGGAGAAATCATTTTGGCAAAAGACGTTGCCAGGTGGATGTCAACAGAGGATGCTTTCCTTTTGGCCTGGAGCTGCCTTTCTGCATCTGTCCTGTTTTGCGGGACAAACGAAGCAGCTGGAACGATGACACGCCTTCTCCATCCTAGCGGTGGGGCAGAGGTGGTGGCGGTGCTGCCTTCTGACGCCAGCCCGGCGTCCCTCACACTACTGGAGTGCTCCGCCGGCCAAGCGTGTCTCGGCAGCCTCCGTGCGTGTAAAACGGTTTGTTTGAAACTTGGGTTCCTTCATAAATACCATCAGCACAATTTGAAATCCAATCGGCGTGCCCAAAAGAAATGATGACTTTTGAAGGAAGCGGGATATGAAAAATATCAAGTACAGTTTGGCTTTCTGAGCTCCGGAAAAGTTTACTAGAAAGATAATAAAAATGTATAATAATGTGCTAGCGAGGCAACAGGTGGAGCAGCTGCTTATTATGCTAATTGTGATGATTTTGCTCTTTGCATATTCTTGGCTTTTATTTGCTGAAGTCACGAGCGCTCTCGTGGCCCTCTCTTCAACGGGAGCTGGGGCTTCCTGTGCGAGGTGCTTCCCGGTCCCCACAGGGAACAACCGGTTAAAATCGAAAGATCAGAAAAATGCTTTAAATCCGCGTTTGACAACGATTAGAAACTCATCGTTGAAAACTTCCGTGCAGTTACAAAAGTGTTGCGCGCTTTTGCAATTGGCAGTTTTAGGGGACCAGCTGTGAAGGAGCAGGGGGAGCAGGGGGAAGCGGGATACCTGGCACTATTTTCATTTAACTCACCTTAAACTTTGCTTTATTTACGGTCTCAATCTCGGCCGTTGCCACTGGCAACTGGGCCCGAGCAAATCCTTGAGTGCAAAATATTCTTTTTCCGTTCTAAGGTGAAGGGCCCCGGGAAGGAAAAGAAACAGATTGCCACCTAACTTATTGATGTGTAATTTTAGTAACGCCGTTAGTAACAAGAATAGATTGAAACCGGCCCGGGAGGAATTCAACAGCTGCTTTGCTTTCCAAAGCCATTAGAAGAGGGCGTCTTTTGGAAACAATCTATACTCGATACTAAAATAGCTAATAAAAAATAAATCTATTTCTATTACATTTAATTCTGAATTTCAGGCTCCGGCGGAGAATAAAATTTGTCAGTGTATATTACTTTGCAGAAAACCTGTGCTCTGGGAACAATCAAACTGGAGCGAGTAATTGCAAAATCAAAGGTATCTTTAAAAAGTTAAGGAGTTGCAGGCAGGCGGTAATAAAGATCATTAAGAAAAGTGGTTTATTTCATTGTGTTCGGCTAGGTCTGAGTTTTAAGGTGTTCAAAAAAGTGCTTAAAATTAATAATTTTAAGCGCCAGGATTGAAATCCCAGCCTGTATGAAAAGTCTGGATACGTCAGAGAAATAACACATCTTGCTTGTGGCCTCCGCTCCTTGATTCATGGAGAATCACTGATTGGCACCTGTTCACTTGATGAATAATAGGACGTAGGCTCTGAAGCCTCTTCAGGCCAGGGATTTAAGTAGAAAAAGGGATTTTAGGTAGAGGAAACTGCAGTTTGTACGTGCGGTGTTATTTTCTTTTCTTGGGAAATCAAGAAGTGATACAAGGATAGGAACTGCCGCATCTTGGGGTACTTTGGTGTCTTGAAAATCTCCCGTTGGGCTTCCAAGTCTCTTCCCACACACACCCCGCTTGTTGTTTTTTTTTTTTTCATTCCTGCTGACCAGAAGTGGTTCCGGGTGTCTGAGTGTCTGCCGTGACGGGTGGGTGTCGGGCAGGGAGATGCGCTTCGCCTCGGAGAGCTTTGGATTGGGCACTCCTCCACTATTCAAGGGCAGCGTCAAAAGTCTCATAGGCTTAAGCCTTGCAGCAAAATATTTGTTTTCCAGTTACCCTTCACAGAGCCCTAAAACATAACGCAGAGAACACCCGCGCCCCGCTCACCATGACCTGAAAAACCACTGGTTACTGGTATTTTTGGTATACTGGCTCCCCAGTTCAAGAGGGCCAGGGAACTGCTGGAGAGGGGACAGCAAAGGGCTACCGAGATGCTGAGGGGACTGGAACACCTCTCTGATGGAGAAAGGCTGAGGGATTTGGGTCTCTTCAGTCTGGAAAAAAGACGGCTGAGGGGGGATCTCATCAACACTTATAAATACTGAAAGGGGGGGTGTCAGGAGGATGGGGCCAGGCTCTTCTCAGTGGTGCCCGGGGACAGGACAAGAGGTAACGGGCACAAACTTGAGTGTAGGAAGTTCCACCTAAACGTGAGGAGGAACTTCTTTGCTGTGAGGGTGGCAGAGCCCTGGCACAGGCTGCCCAGAGAGGTGGTGGAGTCTCCGTCTCTGGAGACATTCCAAACCCGCCTGGACGCGTTCCTGTGCCACCTGCTCTGGGTGACCCTGCTCTGGCAGGGGGTTGGAGGGGGTGATCTCCAGAGGTCCCTTCCAACCCCCACCATTCTGTGTTTCTGTGATTTCCGCTTTTTCTTGGGTTTGACTGGTTATTGGCTCCTTAAGCCTGGAGGAGAAGCAGGGACAGGCAGGGTTGGGTGCCCTCCCTTGGGCTGGGGGAGCTCCCCGTCCCTGTCTCTTCTGCACCCCCCTCCCAGCTCTCCAGTCCCCTCACCTGCTGGTTTCCATCTCTCCTTAAGAGGTGCCCGGTGTGTTTTGGCTCCATCCTCTTTGATTCTTTTCTTTTAGCAATAGTGCAAAATTCTTGAGCAATTATATTTGCTTTGTAGCAAATCCTATAAACACCATGGTGCAGAAAAATCCAATTTATTACAGTGCTTTTGAACTAATTGGCTGAGATATTGAGACGGCAGCAACTTTATAATTTAACAGTTAATTCAAGTAACCTTTTTCAGAGAGAGACCTTAGGCGGCTGCTTTTCCTGGGTTGTAACGGTAAATGCAGCCTCGCGACGACTGTAACAAGGGCCTAAGAAGGGGGAAGGTGCGGCAGCTGCCTTGCGGCAAAGGGTTTTTTTGAATGAAAGGTAGGCAGCATCTTGGTAATTTCTAGAATAAAACCCTCTGCCCTGCTTTGTTGAATTTGCTTCGCGCGTGTGTTTACCACCCACTCCGTTGTGTCGGAACGCTTGCCTGCCAATTATCTCCTACTACCTTCATTTAAATATCTACCTCGCTTTCCCACGTGGGATGTTTTCCAGCCACGTTCTCCCTCTGGCTTTCCAGTCGTGAGTTTCCCGTTAGTGCAGTTTGTATCGCGTGCTGCTGCTCGGTCCGGTCCTCGTGTGAGCATCCCTGCCTCTTCCCTGGGATGCCAGGATCGATTTCCGTGTCAATGAGCCATGCGTAGCACAGGGAATAGTCCTCAAATCCCGTCCCTTTTTGCTCTCTCTGGAGGTCTCAGTTAAGAAGGTGAAATGAATGGCCGGTGAGCTTAGCAAAGTGGCTCTCATCGTCCTTTTTCGCCTTAACAAATGGATACGCCTGACTCCCACAAGCCGATGCGAGTCTGTACCCTGGATCTAGATGTTCCCCGCTGGTGTGGCTGCAGTCCTGCGCCCCGGACCTCCCCGGTCTCACCAGTTGGAGTATTTCCCTGGTGGCTGTGGCCTGGGTTAGCGTTGTGTTCTCCGACGCAGCAGGCTGAACCTGGCATCCACAAAAGGACCCGAAGTGACTGTTTTGAGGAAGGTCCCTGTAATCATTCCATTTCCCATAGCCAAAATGTGGGGCTGAGGGTACGCAGGTACCACCCAGGCGGGGTCATGGGTTGTTGGAACTGAAATGAGTTGGGGGGAGAGAGCAGCCCTGGTCAAAAGTGCTCATTGCTCTCCGTCAGCCAAGAAATCTTCCCAACAGAGAAGGAATTGGCCTTTTTCTTCCCTCTGGGTTTTCCAGCATTGCCCATGTCTGCACCGTGGGGGCTCGGGGGGGCCGTGAAAGCTTCACGTGCGTCCTGGCTGCGCTTGCAGAAGGCTCGAGAGGTTGGGTGAAAGGCGTTGAAGTTGTTCCATGCTGAGCGTTTCATCTATATTTAGGGAGGAAAAGGAAGCACTTAACTACCAGCTGCAGATCGACGAACAAGGGTTATATTAGAGAAAAATAGTCCATCACGTTTTATTTCCTTCCTGCCTCGCAAATCCCGTGGAGAGCGTAAGCTGTCCTTGCGGCCCAGCATCCCGCATCCGGAATTTGGACCGCGGTCTCTGCTTGTTCGTCCGTCAAGAGTTACCCCGTACCCGCGACAGCGTTGCCGCGCGAGGGGGAAAATAAACTTGGGTTGCTGCTTCGTGTCAGAAGGTCACCAAAAAGGTGCAACGTCCCTGTGTCTGCAGCAGAGGCGGGGGCCGGCATCACCCCCAGCTGAGCACGAGGTGTCTCAGTCGCCAAAGAACAGCCCCAGTGCCGCCGTGAGCATGAGATGGTATGTTTCCCGAAGGGTTTTAGTTTTTCTTTTCCATTGTCTCCTTCCAAATAGGAGGGTGGCTCTGCTGTGCTTGATCCGTGAGTTATTAAAAGAAGATCGCAGTGGTGCTATAGTAATCCATTTTTCATCCATCGGAATTAAAACTGTCTGGATGTAGCCCTGGTTTAATTGGCAGACGAGATGTTCTGCTCTGCAGCGGGTAAGGATTGGGAAAAAAAAAATAAAATAAATAAAATCGGCAATAATGAATCTTTTCTTTATAACAACTCGCGCAAGACGGGCTGTGATGATGAGAAGGTAAGGAGCTGCGGGGGAGCGGTGCCGTGGGCCGCACAGCGCTGGTCGCCCGGCAGCGCCCGGCACGGGGCAGCCTTGCTTCCGTGTCGCCTTTTTGTTTCACTCCTGGAAAACACGAGAGCAGATCCCATTTCCAGGCATTCTAGTTGCCGGCTTTGGAAGGTGTTTCATCTACTTTAACGTGTCTGATTGCTAATGAGCCTTTATTTAAGCACCGAATGTATAACTGCAGGGCTATTTTTTGTTTCCGTCTCAAATGATGGAAACCTTTGGGACTGTTACCTGGGCGGAGATACTGCCTGCAGAGTTGCCGAGGGGTTTAGCGCTCGGTTATCCCCAGGGCTCGGTGATCCTCTGGGCATTTTTGTTCAGCCCCACGGCGAGGGGATGTGGTGAGACTCCGGCCTCTGCGTGCCCCGTGTCCTGTGTCACTGATAATTACCTTGTGTTGCACGCATTTGTAACTTAATAACCAGCTTAATCTTCATTTCTTCCCCCTAAAGCCTGAGGTTACAACTGGTAATTAAAAAGAAAAGTTTTTTAGCTTTTTAACAAGCAGTGTGATCCTGGTAAGATAAATTAATCTACAATATTTCTTCTTTTCCTGAGTGACTCCAGTTCAGTCACTTCCACCGTTGAACAAAGGGAGCCTTAAATTATTGTGAGCCTTAATTAGACGAGAAACTGTGTGTAATAATTCAATGAATTATTTGTTTGACTTGGAGCGCTTTATACTGGCAGGTGGCGAAAATAGTCATAGCAATTGCGTAATGTCAGTGCTCTGCACTCCCGTTATAGATGGTCTGTTTTAATAATCTGTGGGAAAGTGTAAAAGCTGTTTTTTTTATTGCGGTGATGGGCTGTCTCCAAATTTAAATCAAGGAGCTCCAGATTAGAGCTATCAAGATCCTTTTTCCAGCTGCCTTTTTGATGTTGGGCTCAGAGAAGCGGCTGATGGTGGAGACCAGTGGTAGAAAACCAGTAGCTGAAAGCTGCCGTGTTGCAAATCTGGAGTGGTGACTAATTCCCGAACAACGCATTTGCCGTGGCATTACCCTCGGCTCAGCCGTCTCCTGTTGCGGGCACCAGCGGTCTTAAACGTTTCGAAGCCAAGTGCCCGTGGGACGAGGTGATTTTATTTTTCGGAAGGGGGATGGTAAAGGTACGGACTCACAAGTCAGAGCGGGATGAACTTACCCATCGTGGCTTCTCGCAGGGCCTCGGCTGCCGTGGTATCTGCATTCCTGCTGCCGGGGGGAGCCCAGCCGCACCGTCGCGGCAGCTCGTGGCCCGTGTAGAAAATCCAGCGGCGTACGTTACCCCCCGACTGCGTGGATGTGCTTCGCAGAGCGGTTCTATGCGGGCTTTGGGCTCTTCCTTCAGGGCCGATAACGCTGCAGCAGACCTGGGGTCTCTAAAGCGTCCCCCAGTCTCTTTGGTGACAATGGAAATGTAAGAGGAAATGAACGGGATGATGAGTGTTGGGCTCCTGCCCAGCCGCCTGGCCAGGGTAAAAAGTAGCTGGGGGGGATTGATTTTTGTATTCTGAGACATTTGATGAAACTCGCGGTCTTTTCGATGCTGCTGAATTGTTCCAGCTGCTGCCGGGGATGCTAAGGAGAAGAGCGGATTGTGCCGTGGATTCTTTTTTCTCAAAATACTCTTAATACAAGCCGTGTGGGGACGAGTGTCTTCAGTCACCCCATGAGCTCGCTCGGCCTGGGGTGCACCGGCTGCACGGCTGGCAGGAGGCTGCAGGGTGCTTGAAAGCAAGTTTTTGAGTCTCAGGACCGTCGATATGTCAGCGTGGAATGAAAAATAAATACATCTGCCTAAGACTTGTGTGCAAAGCCACACTCCATCTCCCCCCGAACAATGCTTTTCCTTAATAGCAAAAGAATATATTTAAGCTCGGCAAAGAAAGTATCTCAAGGAAAGCCTCCGGAAAACATACTGAGGATACCCTGCCTGCTTCTCCAAAGATAATTCAAAGATAAGTTTTCTCAGGAAAGAATATAAATGCAGTGTAGTAGTGGGGGTTTTGTAAATCCTTCTGTGCGTTTGACTGCTCAGGCGGTGCAGGGACTGTCGTGTTTGCAGGCTCCGAATGCATTGCTTCCCTTAGGAAAAAAAAAAAAAAGGAAAAAAAGAAATCTTTGTACGTGAAATGATTTCGTTATTTTTATTTTTTTATATTTTTTTGGAAAGCGAAGCCTGCAACACCGAATGCGTCTTGCAGCCCTGGTCACCGAAGGCCCGGGCAGCAGCGTGGGGGTGGGTTTGGGGGTCGGGTTGGGGTGGGTTTGGGGGTGGTTTGGGGGTGGTTTGAGGGTGGCAGCCAGGACGGGGCTGTGCAGATGGTGCTGGATCTGGCAGCTCCGCTGGGAGAGGAGCCGGGCATGGGGTGCCCGGCAGCACAGAGCCCCTGCGCGAGCTCCCAGCTGGCGTCGCTTGGCTGGGATTGTAACGCTCCGCCAGGGAGAAAACTTGATAATTTCTGAATGTCAAAGAGCAGAGGTGGCACTTGGGTTTAATTTGTTTTTCGGAATGGGACATAAAAGTGTGGACTGGGAAGCATCGGACTTGCTGGCCTTGTAAAAGCTGAGTTGCTGAGACTTGCTTTTGCAAAATGTTCTTTTAATGTCGCACCCTCTGTGCAAACCAAAATAAGTGTCGACTGAAACATTTGGCAAAACAAGGTTTTAAAACGCTGGCAATCGTGACTAGAAGCGCCGTCAGAGGAGCAGCGGGCTCTCCCTGCCCTCCTGTTCCACACACGCCAGCTTCCGTGCCTCCCCGCCACTGCGGCACGCGCTGGTTCCCCTGTTACCCCCGATTGATTTATTTGTGTGTGTGTGTGTGGTCTTTAAAACGATGCATAAAACTGCTGTATTTAACCGTTAGACCCTGAGCATCTGCCGGGGCAAGAATCCATTTGTTGGACTCCTAAATCTTCCCAACCTCAAGCACTAAAAGAGCAGCTGCTGCAGGACCCGAGGCTCCGCGTTCTCCTCCCTGGGCGCCGTGGGGACAGCGTGGGGCAGCACAGCCCCGCGGAGGGAGCATTCCTGGGGGTTCTCTCCCCATCAGGGACGGACTCTGTCCTTCCAGCCCAGGGTTTGCTCTGCGAGGCGGAGCCGCGGCAGGCTTTGCCGCACCGCTCTTCTTTATTCTCTTATGCTGCCCACACTATTGAGTCCTTTCTTGAAAATACGTTAATTTAAATTTTTTTCGGAGAGACAGAGCAGAGTGAATGGGTGAAGAGGAGCCTCCTCATTTCAGTGTGTTTTTATGTGAAGAAAATATAACATTACCCTTGTTAGAACAAACTTAATTGATTTTTGGCTGACTTCCACGTTTCGATGGTAGCGTTTCATGTGTCGCCATCTCTGCCTCTCTTCTGTATTTCATCCCTTCAGATATAAACCCTGTGTTTATTTCTCGGCAATTATGCATGTCTGGAGGAATGTAGTAAATTGTACTACTATATTGTCCTCAATATATGCATATGTTTTTACCCACACAAAAAAAATTGCTTATGCAAATAGGTTGATAGGAGAAGAAATACGTGGTGTTGTGGCTCTTCTCCTTCATGAATGTTGATGGGTTTCTGTAGCAAGAAGCTTCTCTCTGCAGTCGGAGCAGCTGTAAACTTATTGCAAAAGATAATTTAAAGAAATTTCCTGTTCATAGCCACTCCTGTGAGTGATAAGAGAAAAGAAGGGGCTTAGCCACGCTCTGTTGATGCTCCCATCGTTTTAGCCCAGGCTCCTGATTGTCTTTGCTGTGCGTGTATTAATTTTCCTATAGAGTGTTTGAGGGACTGCCCGTGCCCATGGGCACAACCCCCCGCAGGCAGCTCCATCCTTGTACCTCGTTGCCCCGGGGCTCCCCTGGACCCCAGCCACTCCAGCCGCGCCATTCCGGTCCAGCTCTGTAACCCCTTGACAAATGCCCTCGGTGATGGGGTGGCCCAATGTCACCCCTCGATCTGCTTTTCTGGGCTTGAAGGCTATTCTGAGTTCCCTTTCGTCGTTTCCCTTACCTCTCGTTTTCATAGAGTCATAGAATCATTCAGGTTGGAAAAGACCCTTGGGATCATCGAGTCCAACCATCAACCCCACTCTGCAAAGTTCTCCCCTACACCACATCCCCCAACACCACATCTAAACGACTTGTAAACACATTCAGGGATGGTGACTCCACCACCTCCCTGGGCAGCCTATTCCGGGGTCTGACCACTCTTTCTGTCAAGAATTTTTTCCTAATGTCCAACCTAAACCTCCCCTGTTGCAGCTTGAAGCCATTCCCTCTTGTTCTATCGCTAATTACCTGTGAGAAGAGACCAGCCCCAACCTCTCTACAATGTCCTTTCAAGTAGTTGTAGAGAGTGATGAGGTCTCCCCTCCGCCTCCTCTTCCTCAAACTAAACAGTCCCAGCTCCTTCAATCGCTCCTCGTAAGATTTATTCTCCAGGCCCTTCACCAGCTTCGTTGCCCTCCTCTGCCCTCGCTCCAGCACCTCGAGATCTCTCTCGTATTGGGGTGCCCAGAACTGGGCACAATACTCCAGGTGTGGCCTCACCAGTGTTAAGCACAGGGGGACAATCCCCTCCCTGCTTCTGCTGGTCACACTATTTCTAATACAAGCCAGGATGCCGTTGGCCCTCTTGGCCACCTGGGCACGCCGCTGGCTCATGTTCAGCCGCTTGTCAACTAGAACCCCCAGGCCCTTTTCTGAAAAAATTTTCCCGGCATTAATGTCTGCTCGGGGCAGATCTGCAAAAACCAGGGAAGTTTTGCATTGCTGTGCGCCCGTACTGCCTCCGCAGGGGGCCATGGGTGGTGGGACCATGGGGACCGTTCCTTGGGGACCCTGGGAGCGGAGCTGTGAGGAGAAGGCGGGGGCTGGCTCCCGGGTCACCTCGTGGTCGAGCAAAGCCCTCGGGAGGAGGATTTTGCTTTTCCAGACGACGCAGCCTGGCTTCAGAGCTGGCTGAAGGAGCTTTATTACTTGTTTTTTATGATGCTAGCTTAAAAAAAAAAAAACAAACAAGGGAAGGGTTTCGGCTGTTTGTCTTTTGCCGATGTATTTATCACCTTAAAAGACTTAACCAGGTAGTGAAAAATTCAATAAAAAACCTGACCGCATCAGTCTGAAATAACACTGATGTTCAGCGTTGGCTCGCCTGTTATATGGATGCTGTGAAACTATTTGGAGTCTTAAATCTTTTGTTATCTATGGAATAATCACAAAAGTGTTAAAATCCGATCTGTAAATCTTGTCGGCCATTGAGGCTGTTCTCCCCCACCCCGTGTTTGTCTGGTTTTCATTCCTCACCAGAAGTGATTGCTTTCCATGACACACTTAAAGGATTGCTCCCATTCCTTCGTGTTTTATAGCTGTGCTATTGCAGCACTAAAAATATTTAATATTATTTAATCTGCTTTTGTAATGAATCCCAGGCAGCCTTCGTTTGGTTGTTCTGCTGGCAACGGTAGCGTCACCTTCGTCTGCAGCAGACGGCTCCCGGCCTTAATAGCTCCGTTGTGTCCGGAGCTGCGCGCTCAGGTGGAGTCAAAATTAAATAGCTTTAAAAATCTCACTTTGATCCAGCCAAAGCTCAGGACACAGAGCAGCGCAAGTGGTTTGTGCGGGCCTGGGGGGGGGGCTTGGCTCGGCTGCTTCCAGCTGCCACCTCGCACACCAAGGAAAGGTCCACCCCCTGTGAGATCTGCTGGGGCTCACGCAGCTCCATCACGCTCCGTCACGCGGCTGGTGGGGGTCCAGCCATCAGCTTGGTGTGATGGAACCGCAGCTCCAGCAAGGGAGTGGGTTCGTCCCCGGGAAAGCACAGGCTTTATGCTCGGGGGAGCGAGCGATGAGGGGAGGAGAGGACAGAGGTCCCTTCCTGCCACTCTCCAAGCCACCTCCCGGCATCCCACCTTGTTCGGGAGCGCATCCCGGCAGCCGGTGGGTCTGGGCATGCTGAGACCTCCCTCACTCCGCTGGGCCCTTCCTCCGGTGGCCTCTGAAAGCTTTGCTGCCTGACTCTGGGCGATGGGGACTTCTTGGGACTGGTGTTGGGAGATCTTCGGTTTTATCCCCTTCTGCCGCTAGCCTCACCGGAGGCCGTTAACTCCACGGACAGACAGCTGATGTGGTGAGAAACAGCCATGATACGGAGGGGAAAAACAATAGTTTGCTTCTAGAAAGAGAGAAGCCATCTAATTGTGTCCCAGAAGCTCATGTCAGACTCTCGTCCCTCTATCAGAGGTCACCTCTGCCCTCGGCTGGGCCGCGGCAGTGTCACACGGGTGCCGAAGCTGCTGCGGGTGATGGCAGCACGCGCGCTGGCGCCAGCCCGTTCGCAGGATGCTGGTTCTTTTCCCCACCCATTGCCAATTCAGCTGGGAGCGAGGGCAGCTGCGTGACCGTTGACTGGCTCGGCAGAGCAATAGTCTGAGCAGGGCTTCTTCTAGAAATAGCCTAGAAATAGGTCTCAGTATCTCCTGCAGGTAATAGTACGCTGTTTTCGTGCCGTTTCCAGCTTTAAGATTCTGGAAAAGCCGATCTCTGCGTTGGTGTTGGGTTGGGGTGGTGGCTGTGGTCCTCGTTTCAGCTGGCCTGGGTGGCACCAGTATCTCCTGGGGCTTTGGTGCTCTTGCTGAGCCACTCTTGACCCCGGGGTCACCGGCTGGTTGCAAGCTCCCCCTTTCCTCCCGAGATTAGAGCAAACCGCTGGTTTTCAAGGAAACGGGCTTTACCGAATTACCCGTTCGGTTGGGTTCAAGTCTCGGAAGCTTTGTGCTCTTTATGGCGCTCGGTTTCTCTTCGTCGGCCTCCAGTCTGTCTAGGGACCCTTTTGACATCCCACCCATCATGGGAACAAGCCCGGCAGCTCCTTGTGTGCTAAACAGCTCTCCAGTAAAGGCTTTGCTGGAGCCTGTGGGTTGGGGGGGGCGGGTGTTTTTGCCCTTAATTAGTGTGCGAATTTGCTGATGAGTGTTAGTCAATCAAGCTTGGAGGGGCAGGGAGTCTTATGCACGGTATGAAGTTGTCACCCAGCACCTCCCCCCGCGTTGGGAGGGAAGTTCAGGTCTCCTGAGCCTGGAGCCTGTTTGGGACCTGCTGCTTTACGGGCAGCGCCTTCCCTCCCCCCGCTGTCGCTTTACCCGCGGCCACGCACACCGGAGGGGACGTGTCACCTGGGTGGAACGTGGCCTCCGCGGGAGCGTATGAAGAATGAGCCTTGGGCGAGTTTATTTATGGAGAGACTCGTTCCCCGCTGTTATGACTCTGCAGTCTCCCGTCTCCGCTCCGTGCAGAGGATGACTCCTGCAAGAATTCGCTGTAATTACGCAGGCAGCGATAGATTAGCACTAGCAGTGTTTGATTGCAAAATTTTGCCGGTGTCAGCAGTTTTGCCGACCAAAAAAGCTTTTAGCTCTTGGGCGGAAAGTCAAGTGCCATTTTAAATGCATAGCCATCAGGTTTCTGAAAAAAAACAGGGAGTCAGTCTGTTTTCCCTCTTTTTTTTTTTTTTTCTTTTTTTTTCCTTTTTTTTTTTTTTTTTGGATGAAGTGCATAATAAGCTCTTAGCTCAGATAAATCCTAATTGAGGATTCAGTCAAGGCTGTTGCTAGATTAGCAGAGCAGGTCTGCTAGACAAATGCAGCTTCAGCTTGTCAAAATAAGCAATTCTTAAAATTCTCACACGGAAAGAGGATTCATATCATTAAAGCTTTTTATCTTCCCCCGTTCCTGAACACAACTCTTTTGCCCCTTTCAAGAATCACCCGAATCCATCCCAGTCACCAAAGCACACGGCTCTGGTGTTGCTCCCGTAGCGTTTTGCCAGGCGGTGGCTGCCCTGGAGCCGGTGTCACACGCTCCGGAGAGGGGCTTTGATTGACCTTGGAAAGGTCCCTTCGTCGAGGGGTACCTGGGCATCGCTCTCAAATGTACACGTTTCCGCCAGGGCTCTTCTAGTTCCCCGAACCAAGGTCTTTCAGGTATAAGTGACACCTGGGAAGGCTTTGGGACGCACCGTGGAAGCGTTCCTTCTGGCAAAGTGGGGCTGAACTGGTGGTAGGATCCCGTCCTTTGGAGGGTCCAGCAAACGACCCAAAAGTCAGACCCTCACAGAGATTATCTGCTGGGAAATGATTAATGCCGTAAGAAGAATGGCCATCCTGTGTCTGTGTGTGTTGCCAAACCTCGGGGGGGAAATGTGGCTCAGAAAACAGTAAGATCTGGATATTTGTCCACCTCATTTTTTTTTCTCTCCTGTTAAAGCAGCTACTCCGCCTTAGTTTCTGGATGGCTTCACCCTGGACCTTAATGTGGCTAGAAAATTTAAAAAGACTGCAGCTGGGTGACCAATTTAACGTGCACCCAACCTGTGACGTACACGTGGTATTTGGTGCTTCCCACTGCTCCCGCCCTTGGTAACACGTGTCTTCTCCCTCCAGTTCAAGGTGGACGGCGAGTGGTGCACCTGGATCAACTACGGCCGCTTCCAGGAGCTGGTGCGAGAGCACGAGAGGAGCGGCGGGGCCAAGACATTCACAGCGGCCGATTACGCAGCCAAAACTCCTCGCTGGGCGCTGTTTGGGTCCAGAGAAAGGGGATTCGATCCCTTGGACGTAAGATACCAGCGGAAGAACAAAGCGAGAGACATCTCTGGGTGCTGAGGTCAGGTTGGGGCTCGCCGAGCTCTGGGCTGGCTGCTGACTTTTGGTCTCTGTTTCAATCAATTCCCCTAGATTTTTCTGACGTTTGATATTGAGAAGGAGGGTAAAGCCTTTATTTAACCCTTCCCTCCTGTTTTTAGAGCTTCTTGGATGAAAATATTTATAACGCTCTCTATCTCAAGATAAATCACAAATGGTGCGTGCCAGCGATTTATCCTGAGTGGCAGCGGGAGGAGGGAGGCAGCGGTTGGAGTCTCCGCGGCGGAGAGCGTTGGGAGTTGGATTTCTGTGCCCTGCTGCAAGGAGAGCCCAGCACGTGCCGGCACCCAGCTCGGCAGCAAAACGTTCCGTGTCCATACGGATAAGCGCCGAGGGGATTTCAGTGCCACAGGCTGGTTGGATCCGTGCAGGTAGGACTGCGGAGGGATGTGGATCTAAAAGCCTGGTGGAAGTGTCATTGTACAGACGGTAACAAAGATTTATCTATTTTAAACACTGGTGCCAATTCCTATAAAGACCCCAATCCCGAGAAGCTGAAGCTTGGGAAAGGTAGAAGTAACGGCACCGTTCTTAATGTCATCTGCAACTTCTGATATCTCTCCAAATATTTTCCAGCTTCATGGGTTCGGCAGTGAATATTTCCCAAGTAGTTTTATCCCACTCCCCCGGCAGCCCTAAACATCGCAGATAATTCTTAAAAGCCCCGTGTGTGTCCGGCGTCCTGCTGGTGGTGAGGATGGTGATGGTGCTGTGGGGAGCCGGCAGCATTAGACAGCAGCTTCCTTCGCTCCACGTGGGCAAGTCGCCAGCATCGCTGCTGGTTTGGGTGGAGGTGGGAATCTGATGGAAATGAAAACCGGACCTGGTGGAGGTCTCTTGGGTCAAGAAACCAACTCTAGTCTGGAGAGGTGACATCTAGGTCCAGTGACACGTCCCCAGGTGTTGCTCTCGGAGACCCTGGGCTGTGCCTGGCGCTCTGTTTGGAGGTACCGCAGCCTGGCTGGCAAATCACTTCTCAATGAGAGGGAGGGGGGTTGTTTTCTTTTGGGGAAATCCCCACTTTCACCTGAGGAAAGCCTTTCCCTTTCTGTTTGTGCAACGTCCGCGCCGGCTGCGGTCCCGACGAGTTGCCGGGGCTCAGTGTGCAAACACCCGGCAGACCCCGCTGTCCTGCTCTGCCCGTGGGTGCCGAATGGCTGAACTGGGCTGCGATGCTCCCCCTTCCCGGCCAGCCTCCCCCACCTCTGCCCGGGGCTTCCACCCTTTGGTAGCCCTGAGGCACGTGCCCAGCCAGCCTTTTGGAGTGCGCGGGCAGCGGACAACCGGGCTCCTCCATTGCCTCGTGGTGGCTTGACCTGCTCCAGCCGAAGCCCTTTGGCCGAGGAACCTGACCGAACCAGCTGCAGAAAGAGCTTTCATTTAGACCCAGAGGTGTCAGCTGCTGGTGGGAAGAGGAACACAGCCATGCCCGAGTGGTTTTGCTCTGCTGAACTCCAGGAGCACAGGTCGGAGACCTTCACAACGCTCCCACCTTAACAGTGAGGTCCGTAAGCCCGCGATGCCCTGTGGCAGCACTGTGGATAGGACTGTTCCCGAGATGGTGATTCTTTTTTAAAAAAGGACCTCATTTCTTAGACTATGAGAAGTGTTTTTGAAGAAGAAAGAAAATAAAGTCATTTTCCCTAGAGCACCTTTGTTGTCGTTGCTGTATGAGACTTTGTAAGAGGGGATGCTAAAGGGATTTTGAGGAGATCAAAAGCGCAAACGTTGCTGAATATCTTCTTTTTTCTTGATAGCGCTTGGAGTGGAGGGGAGAGCATCTGTGTATCCGTGCACGATGGAGCGGGCTTGGCTGATGGCAGGCTGCTCTGACAGGTCAGTCATCTGGCTCCTCTCCCCAAGGCGCTGAACGGAGGTTGGAGGTGGTGAGAAGTCACCGTGCTTCCTCAGGCCAATGCCAAGCAGGTGGCACCAGCAAGCCCTGGGGAGGGACAGGACATTTTCAAGCCATCTGTCCATCTTCCTGCCACAGAAAGCTGACACGATGACGTTGCTGCTGTGTGTGCGTTGCAGCCAGCTGTGGGACTCTCAACCCGAGGTGTCCACGCCGTCTGATTGCGTCTGGCTGGAGGCTGAGCTCGGTGTGCCGGGCGTCCCAGCCAGGCTGGTGACACCCTGTGCCCAGGCCACCATGTGTCATGGCCTGTCATGAAAGCTGCCGTCGGGGTGAGCCAGGCCATGGTCAGGCTGAGATCTGATCTTCTGGGCTGCTAGTGCCGCTTCCGAGCTAAGGCATGTCCGTGTGTCCCATCCTTTATAGCCCCCTTCATGGGAGCTGGCGAGTACCAAGCTGAGCTGGGACGGCACTTGCTTGTTGCCTTCTTCCACCATAAAATGGGTTTTTTTGTGTTCTTGGTGATGCACTTCGCTGTTCAGTGAACATTGGAGGAAAGACACAAATTTATTGAGATACTGAAAACTCTGGGTGAGGGTGTTTGTGTATTGGGGTCGGTGGTGGGTACCTGTCTTCAAGCAAGGTCTCCAAAATGACTTTTTTTTCCTTTCCTGACAATGCTTTCAGAAAATACCTCCTAAATCCTCATGGGAGGTTAGTGTCAGGGACTTGATTTCCTTAAGAAACAGGGTAGAGAAAGGATGCTCTCCTTTCCCCTTTGGGAGAAGGATTTGCCCTTTTGCCACAACAGCTTCACCAGGGTCGATCCCATCTTCTGCTCAGTCACTCCTTTGTTCTCTTGGTCACGTTTGACAGCGTTTAACTCCCATCTGGGCTTCGGGGTGAAGGTTAGCGGCACTGGAAAGCCCAGATGCTCCGTGCTGAAAGATTTTAAGCTGTTAAAAGGA
This sequence comes from Sterna hirundo, assembly GCA_009819605.1. Lineage (NCBI taxonomy): Eukaryota > Metazoa > Chordata > Aves > Charadriiformes > Laridae > Sterna > Sterna hirundo. Next base: position 11,902,612 of record CM020450.1, on the reverse strand, counting down.
AAAAAAATACGTTTACTAGTGAGGCCTGTACTCTGACTCCTGCTTCCGATGGGAGGGATGCTGTGTGGAGAAGGTGACTTCTCAGCAATGCCCAGTGTCGGACCATGTTTGAGTTAAAAGCTATTCTTTTCTGGGCTTATTTTGCAGAACTAATGCAGTTTGAGTAAAAATATGAGGGGTGAGAGGCAGCTGCCTGAACACAGATGCTTAGTAGGTGCAGAGACCTCTCCAGCCACCAGCTCTGCTCGGCAAGACTTAGAGGACCCGGGTCACGTCTACCAGCTCAGGCCGTTGTCCCAGGGCATCTCCCATGTGTGTTTAGGTAGTGGTCTTCCCTGTTTTCTCGTCAGCTGTGGGATTACAGTCAGCCTCATTCCTCTCTGTGACCTCTTGTAAAGGTAGAGCATGGGGAGACCTTCCCGTAGCGAAGCCCAAGGGACGGGAAGTTCTTCGTGCCATAAGAAATAAAAGTCCGTAAGTATTTCACTGTCTCTTCATCACCAGCCTCCTGTGGGTCGGGATAACTGAGGTCAGCAGCAGCGTAGGCAAGGCGTGAGCTTTCTGTGGGACTCTCCTTAACTCTGGAGCACCAGTTCGTGTGGGCGCAGCTGGAGGTTTGGGCCGGCATGTTTGGTGTCCACCATAACCCGCCGTATTCCCCTCAGTGGATGCCATTCCTCCTCCCTGGGCCGGGCACCTCCCCCCTGCACCCACCTCCTGGACAGATGAAGCAGCCATAAATCACCGGTTCATCCCAGTCCGTTGCTGGTTTGTAGCGCTGGTAGCAGCCGGTGCTGCCCCAGGAGAGGTGGTGGAGGAGCCCTGGGCTGCTGCCCTCAACGGCTGCCGTGGTGGTTGGCACTTCATGTAAAACGCTCCATAAAACCCGGACAATCCCTTCCCTTGGAAGCCCTAGGGGAGCCCTAAAGAAAACTCCGTGCTTTCTCTGCTGTGGCGTCAGCACTATTTCTTCTCCCAGGCCCCCTTGGGACACACAAATTGCTGCCGTCCCCGTCACACAGTGCCTCTCCACGGGCCATTGGGCTCAGTTGAAATAACTCGTTGCTGCTCTAAGAGGCCTCTCCCCGATCCTCCCCGTGTCCCCACGTTCCCTCCATCCTTCTCCTGATCCTCCCTGTGTTGCCACGCTCCCTCCATCCTTCTTCCTTGTCTTTCCCATGCTCCCTCCATCCTTCTTCCTGACCCTCCTGTATCTCCATGCTCCCTCCATCCTCCTTCATCCTCCCTGTGTCCCCACACTCCCTTCTTCCTTGTCTTCCCCATGCTCCCTCCATTCTCCTGATCTTCCCTGTATCCTCACACTCCCTCCATCGTTCTCCCTGACCCTCCATGTCCTCATGCTGCCTCCATCCTTCTCCTGATCCTCCCTGTGTCCCCACACTCCCCCCATCCTTCTTCCTTGTCTTCCCTATGCTGCCTCCATCCTTCTCCTGATCTTCCCTGTATCCTCACAATCCCTCCATCCTTCTCCCTCCTCCTCCCTCTGTCCTCATGCTCCCTCCATTCCCTCAATCCTTCTGATTCTCCCTGTATCCTCACGCTCCCTCCATCCTTATCCCTCAACCTCCCTGTGTCCCCACACTCCCCCCATCTTCCCTATGCTCCCTCCATCCTTCTCCCTGATCTTCCCTGTGTCCTCACGCTCCCCCCACCCTTCTCCCTGATCCTTCTGCATCCTCATGCTCCCTCCCTCCTTCTCCCTCGTCCTCCCCACCATTCTCCGGGACAAGTCTGTCCTGGGCGAGTGCCGGCGGCTGCTTTGCGGCCCTGGAGTTGGGGCTGACGGGACCACCACCGTTGGGGCTCGGAGGAGAGGACAGCGGAGAGGGAGGAGGCGGGTGGCCCGCGCTGAGGCCAACGCTGCAGCGTCTGCATGAGGTGTCTCGGGACAATCACGATTTCTCTGCGCAGCAGCTAGGGGCAAAACAGCCCCCGAAACCCAGGCAGGGATGGCAACCGGGCCGCGTCCTGCCCGCTTCTCCCTCCCGGGGTCCGGCTGACATCTGGAAGCTGCTCTGAGAGCAATTTGGGCAGGATTCGCTCCTGCCGTTACACTTGGATTGCCTTGTGCTTAAAGCAAATCTTTCAGCGCACGTATCCAAAAGCAATCCGCTTGCACAAGCAGCTTCCAATGGTACAACTCAGTCCCAATCGCCATCTCTCGCCGTTCCGGGGCCGTTCCAGGGCAGCCCCAGCCCCCGGGGGTTCTGCTGTGGCCCCGGATGGCTGCGGGCGGACGCGGGGATGGGGATCGTGCTCCGGGTGTTCTGGGCCCGGGGAGCTTCACTTCTGCTGGGGAGGGTATTTTTTACCTGCTCTCCCAACAACGGCGTTTCGTGCCTCACCTGAAATGGCTTCTTTTAGATTTAAAATCGATCGCCGCTCCCCGGGATGCTCGTGCGGGCTGGAGGTTGCGGGGTTTTTTTCACGAGGCAGCTTTAATGGGGTGGGATGGCCTCCGAAAGAAAAGTGATCTTTAGTTAAACGAGGTCTTTTCTATTCTGCCGGAGATGGGGAAAATATCCCAGTCTGGGAAAAACCTCTCCAAAGTGACGATTTCAGGATCAGCCCATGCACTTGTCACGGCGATGCTCTGTCTCTGGATATGTTGGACTGAATAACTGGGCAATGCCAGCCCTTTTTCCATAGGTTTCGATCTGGACCAGAGCCACCCTCCAGCACCATGTGCCCGTGGTGCTGCTGGGGCACGGCGGGGGGGGGGGTTTCCATCCTCCTCGCTGCCCCCAGGGCTGCCCAGGACCCCCCCCAAACCACTGCCCTCCCTCCGGTTTGGGGGGGTTTTGGCCCAAAGCTGGGACACGATCTGCTTCCGGGGCGAAGAAGGATTTCTTGTTTCAAGAGCCAAACTGGAGGCTCGGGATGTTCCAACCTAAAGGCAAAATGGGCAAAAATTAAAGCCAGGGAGCGTTTGAGGAACCTGTGCCCCGGCTCCTTCGCCTGGTCCGGCTCATCCTTGCGTGGCGCGGGCTGGCATCCCTCCTTGCCGCGCTGCCGTTGGGCCCTGGCTCACGGGGTGACTCACTCGGGATGGGGGGTTGCGTTTCGGTTTTGCATGAGGATAAATATATTTGTTTCCAAAAATCTCCAGCAGGAAAATATCCCCCAAAACAGAGGATCGTCATCCATCAGCTTTGTCTTCATCTGGCTCTGCTCCTAAATCATTTATGATGTTAGAGCTGCTCTTTGTGCCTCCAGGGGAAAGGAAGAAGAAATCTGAATTAATTGGAGGAAGGGCATCGTTTTCATTTCGTCAGCTGCAAACTGAGCCAGGAGCTGGCGGAGGCCGCGGGCCCCGCGGGAGGGGACCCGGCCCGGCAGCGAGAACATGTGCTGCTGGAGCAGCTCGCTGCGACGAAGGGCAGGCAATTAATCCTGGGGAAATATTTCAAAGGAAGGCCTTGCTTCTCTGGAGCTGAGCTTTCCCGGAGGTGGGAGCTCACCCCGTTCCTTCCCCTCCTCCTCCTCCTCGGCTCCCTCTGAGCTCCTCCCCGGCCGAGCGGGACCGACCAGCGACCGCTGTCTACGGCAGGGCTGGAGGTGGCAGGAGCTCCTGGGTCTCACTTCCAGCAGGGATGGGACATTTAGGAGGAGGCAGAGAACCCGGGCCAGGCATCACCCGGCTCCTTCAGCCAGCCCCAATCTTCCCTCCCAAAACCTGGGGCACGGCGGCACGATTGATGCCAATGAGAGCACGAAGCGGGGGTGATTTTGTGGCTGTCACCGTCCACCGCCCCATCCCCGGTGCCCACATCCCCCATCCAGCGTGGGGCACGAGCCCACGTGGCCGTGGCCGTGTCCTCCAGCTTCCCGGAGCGGGACCACCACGTCTCCCTGGTGCTTAGAGAAATCCCGGCTCTCCCTTCATCCCAACGCCTTCACTCTATTATTACTTGGAAAAAACTGAGGAAGAAAAAGTCTTTCTGCCGTTTGCACAGCCCTGGTGGCCCCGTGTCACAAGCAATCCTCAAAAAGGCAATGCTGAGATGATCTCCCGTCCCTGGAGAGGCTGGGGAAGGCTCGCAGAAAGATGGCAGAGGTGGGATAACCGCCTCCGAGAGCAAATCACCGCTTTAAATTAATTACCGGCATCTTCCACAAGTGGGGAAGCCCCAGGTGGAGCGAGGCCACAGGAGGGAGCGGGCAGGGGGTGCTTGGCGGGGGACGACCTGGGCAGGGAAGGGCTCCCGGCGTCCGGCAGCTGCTGGTGCCGAGGGCGGCTGGAGGCGCAGCAGGGCCCTGGGGATGCGGAGAGGCGGATGCCGGGAACAGTTATATTTAGTCTGGTGATTTAAAGCATTTTTTCCCCAGAAGCTGCTGTTCGTGTCAGACTGGAAATAATTTAGTGTCGCAGCAGGCTTTCTATTAGTTCTACTATTTGTTCTTTTTTTTTTTTAGCAAAAGCCTGCTCTGTGCTCTCAGTGCTGTCCCTGGCTCCCGTACCACCGTCTGTGGCTCTCCCGGCTTCCCGGCTGACCCACTGCCCTCTCCCCAGGGGCTGGAGGAGCCGGAGCTCCCTCTGCCGCCTTTCGCAGCCGGGGGGGACACGGCGTGCACGTCCCTGATGGGGTATCGCTGTGCCTGACCCAGCCTTTTCCTTTTATACCTCTAAAAACCCGACGTGGTGGCTTGGAAGGGCCGCTCGGCAATGCCTGCCTGGGGGATGCTCGCCTGGATGCAGCGCCCAGACCCGGGGACACCCAAGCCCAGGGACACCCCATCCCGGGGCTGGAGCATCCTCGCTCTCTCTCTCTCTGTCTCCCAACCTCTCTGTCTTCAGGCTGCCCAGGTCACGGCTCCATACATGATTCTGCCCCTCTGCCCTGCTCTCCTGAGACCCTACCTGGAGCGCTGCGTCCAGCTCTGGAGCCCTCAGCACAAGAAGGACACGGAGCTGTTGGAGCGGGGCCAGAGGAGGCCACGAAGATGATCCGAGGGCTGGAGCCCCTCTGCTGTGGGGACAGGCTGAGAGAGCTGGGGGGGTTCAGCCTGCAGAAGAGAGGGCTCCGGGGAGACCTTCCAGCCCCCTCCAGTCCCTGAAGGGGCTCCAGGAAAGCTGGGGAGGGGCTGTTTGCAAGGGCATGGAGCCATAGGACGAGGGGCGATGGTTTAAACTAGAGCAGGGCGGGTTTAGATGAGACATTCGGAAGAAGCTCTTTACACTGAGGGTGGTGAGACACTGGCCCAGGTTGCCCAGAGAGGGGGTGGAGGCCCCATCCCTGGAGACATCCAAGGCCAGGCTGGATGAGGCTCTGAGCAACCTGATCTAGTTGAAGATGTCCCTGCTGACTGCGGGGGGGTGGCACTAGATGGCCTTTAGAGGTCCCTTCCCACCCAACACATTCCGTGATTGTATGAAGGACACTGCGGAGGTGGTGCAGCTGCAGCGCTGCGGTGGGGTGGGGTGGTTTTCCTGCACAGGGCTCCCCACTGCCACCGGGTAATTCAGCGGAGGAAGCAACACGGCAGATACCAAAAATTGCCGGATCTCTGGTACAAGAGGGTTTGTTACGGCAGGAAGAAGCGACAGCAGCTAATCCCTCCTCCCGGCTGTGCCGGCGCGGGCCACGTCAGGGAAGAGCCGGGAGCAATCGCGCTGGCCGGCGAGTCCGAGCTTTCCAATGAATGGTAAAAAGCTCAGTTCTGGTTTTCCATGAAATTTAGATAAAATCTCTCGGGAGATTTAATTAGGAAGGTTTTTTTATTTATTTTCTCCTTACTTTTCTCTACCTTCATGTATTTTAAATTGTTTTTTCAGGAACAAAGTAACTAAAGGTTTGGTTTGTTGGTTTTTTTTTTTTAAATACACTGTTCTTTTGAATGAAGCTTTTCAAGGGTTTCACAACCTAAAAATGGAGGTTTGAACTGGAAGATGAGCTGGGAAGGGTCTTTCCTTCTGGACGGTTTCTGCGTCGGTGATCTGGTATTTCCACATTCTGCCCCATCTCGTTTCAGGGTGGGCTCAAGCCCGTCGGGCAGCTCCCGGGACGGCGGGTGCTCTCTGCGGGGACGCCCCGGCCACGGGAAGCCAGGCCGCACAATGGCCCCGGGACCCCCTTTGCACAACAACCAGGGGCAGCTTTCAAATGAAACTTTCTAAACCAAAAAAAAACCCAACCAACCCTTTTCAGGACAGATCAAAATCAATGAGATTGTGAGAAATCATTCCAGCCCCCCCAGAAAAAAAAAACCACAACACCCGAGCTTGAAAAAATTCAGAACAGCACCAATTGCTTGGAAAAAACTGTGGTTAAATGCTGATGGGCAAAATCCCCCAAAATGTGGTGCTGTTTTTTTCGCTCTGACGGAGCCTGGTGTCCTGGTTTGAGCGACACAGGGCTAATTTGTTTTCTAATTCTTGGGAAAACTGCACTTTTAGAAGACTCCAGTGTCTGAACTTGTGAAAATATTTACTTTATAGCCAGCTCTGGCATGTGGGTTTCAATGTCTCGGTGTTTTCGGGTTGCCGGGTTGGGGATGAGGAGGAGCGAGACCCGGGCACTTGACCCAAGCTGCCAACGGGATTATTTCGTACCATGAAGGGCACGTTCAATAGAAATTAGAAAGTTTGCTGAGTTCCCTCTCCCTCCCTTGATGGCGGCGGTCCAGAGAACTCGTTGCCCCGGTGCCGGAGCCCTGAGCCCTTCCCTTCCTCCCGCAGCCGCCGCGCTCGCAGGGTCCCACATGGGCTGTCCCTGCGGGGAGCGCACGGCTCCTGCTGGGGAACGGGCTGGGCATAGTCCTGGTGTATTTTATATTGGTATCGGTTCTTTAGTGCTATTAATGTTAATTATCTAGTCTTATTCTATTAAGTATGTTTATATTTCAACGCTCAGGTGTCCTTGTTTTTCCCTGATTCCCCTTCCCAGGTGGGGAGAGGTCATCGGGTGAGAGAATAATTGTCTAAATGACAATAAATCGTTGTGGGTTTCTCAAACCGTAACACCTGGCCTGCCTAAGCCTGAGCCGTTCCAGCTCCTGAAACCAGTCCCGCGTTTACAGGGAGTGCAGGAAGCCCTTGGCCATCCCGGCCAGGTGGCCACAAGGGACAAGGACGTGTCCGTTCACCTCCTACAAACACCTGCACCCGCGCCGGGGCCGGCTCCATCACCTCCGTCCTGCCACCACATTGCCGCACCCGTTCGTATCACTGGGATTTTTTAGGGATGCTGATAATAATGTAATCCTCACCTCTGGGGCAGCCATCTGGGAGCTTAAACCGCCGCTGCCTCGCTGAGTTTCATCGGCTTTGCCAGGGGCTCAGATCAGATCAGCTGTTTAAATCATCTTAGCGCTAAATACATGTTATTTGGAAAACAGAGAGAAAGCATCAAAGGCATGAATAATTAGCTGTTAAATGCCTTGCCCCAGGAAATGTGAAGCCGCTTGTCAAATTAGCCACAGCCCCCTCCCCGAGCTGCGGCTGGGCCCGGAGGGGGGGGGACACGACAGGTGAGACTCCGCTGGCGGGTTGTTTTGCCCCGTCCCAGAATCATACAATCACAGAGTGTGTTGGGTGGGAAGGGACCTCTAAAGGCCATCTAGTGCCACCCCCCCGCAGTGAGCAGGGACATCTTCAACTAGATCAGGTCGCTCAGAGCCTCATCCAGCCTGGCCTTGGATGTCTCCAGGGATGGGGCCTCCACCCCCTCTCTGGGCAACCTGGGCCAGTGTCTCACCACCCTCAGCGTAAAGAGCTTCTTCCGAATGTCTCATCTAAACCTGCCCCGCTCTAGTTTAAACCATCGCCCCTCGTCCTATGGCTCCATGCCCTTGCAAACAGCCCCTCCCCAGCTTTCCTGGAGCCCCTTCAGGGACTGGAAGGGGCTCTGAGGTCTCCCCGGAGCCTTCTCTTCTCCAGGCAAGAAGTCATCACAAAGTTGGCACCTGGCTGTGAAGTTTCCCAGAGAAATGGGCTTGTTGCAGATGTGGCTACATCCCGGCCATGGAGCTCTACGAGGGGTCTGTAGGGGGGGGATGACGCCTTTAGGCGGCTGGTGGGTCACCTGGAGCATCTCACACCCTGGCTGGAGCCGGCAGAGAGGCGGCGCCGCCTCGCTCCCCTGGCCTTGCCGTCGGTATTGCCAGTTCTTACTCCAAAACCCAAAAAGCCCCCGCAGTGCCGGGGGGTGCAGAGCCCGCAGGGAGGTCTGACGGAGCTGCCTGCACCCCATGCTCCGGCCCCAGTTCCTGCCTCCCCTGCTCAAATACGTGACAGAACACGCACCCGCTCGCTGCTAAACGTTTGCTTCATCGGAATTTTACTCACTCCCACCCCAAAGCCGTTCTGTTCCTCTCTGGCTGTATTTGGCTCCGCTGTTTTGGCAGCCCGGGAGGGACAGGGCATCCCGGACATCCAGGAGGTCACAGGGCTTGTAAATGCAGAAATTTCCGCCTTTTTTTTTTTTTTTTTTTGGGTGGGGGTCAGGTCCTGTGGTCCTGCTGGAAAAGCTCCTGGTGCAGCTGGCCAGCGTGAAGATGACGGTAAGATATCGCTCTTTCCCCCAGCTCTGCACCCGGCCGCCACCGTGTCCCGCGCACCCAGCCCTTTCCCGGGGGGGGGGGGAGCAGCTTTAGGGCTTTCAGAAAGATATTCCTTTGGGGTTTATTTTCAATAAAAGGCAAGATCTGTAGGAATCCAGCCCAGAAGCACAGAGCCAGCCCCACCAGCCCTTTAGTTCATTGAGGCACACGCGCTTCGCGCGGGCGAGGATGCCCTCAGTAATTCCGTGTTTCTTCCGTCCCTCAAATCATGCTTGCAGACAGCGCGATTCAACCCAAAACCCCGATTTAAAAGCGATATTTGCTAATTGACCCCTTCCCTTGCAGCGAGCCGCGTGGGAAGAGGCATTTCATCCGGAGCTGGGGGGGTCGCAGGCGACGGCCCCCATACCCCGGGCCCCTCCGCTGCCCGGCCGCGGGTGAGGGTGGCGTTTACATCAGGGCCCGAAGGCTGCCGCAAATGCAAGTGACGTAACTCTCCTCGATTGTTTTGTTGGTTTTTTTTTAAATAACAGCTACAGCTGCAGTGGTTTGAGGTCAAACGGAGCCCCTTTTCTGTACCGCGGTTTTCCCTTTCAGTTAAGCCTCTTCCAAGGGACTGAACTCTCGGCAACTGACGGCGTATTGCCCAGAGCCGGTTCGCTCCCTCCCAGAGCGATAAGACCTGATTGTTTCTAATTTACGCCGAGGGATGGCATGCAGATGGTCCCGCACATACTTACACTTGTTGCTATAAGTATATATACATTATAAAATATGTATAAGCACGTATATATATATTATACTTATCACTATAACAGCCAAGGCCAGGTAACGTTGTTATTTGCCCCGTTGGAGGGTGGGAAGCGAAGAAACGTAGAGGGACGGCACCTTTGGGGAGGAGGGGACGGGATAGGGGACCCCGAACTGACCAACGGGGTGTTCCATCCCATCTGCCCCGTGCTCCGTATAAAAGCTGAGGGATCAAAGGGTTCAGCTCACTTTTCCTCAATGGCCGACGTCTGTGGAGGACTCTGTTCATCTGCTTGTGATCCCAATCCATGCATTTTGGAATCCAGGTCCGGAATCCAGTTCCCCTCTGTCACTGAGTCCAGTCTGGGACTTCCCCAGTGCTGCCGGTGACGTGATTGTCGTCCTGGGAACTCCACAGAGGTGTATATATCGTATATATTTCATTATTTCCTTTTTATTATGTTATTAATATTTTCATTAAAGTAGTTTGGTTTCTTTAAACCCATAAGTCTCTTTTCTCACTCCCTTCTCCCCTCCCTCCGAAGGGAGAGAGGTCAGAGAGCGTCTGTCATTCATTTCCAGCCCGGCCCAAACCACAGAAACGGGTGATGTATGGTTTAATGAGATCCCGCGAGTCCTTTTTTAATGCGAAAACAGGCTAATTAACAACAATAATACAATAAATCATAAAACCATGATAACGAAGAGGATTATTTGTGGTGTACGGTTTGTGTTTGCGACGCTGGGACAAGTCTTTGGCTTTAGATTCTGCTCTCCCCTTCCCCTCGGGGGACGGCGACTGGCGGCACATCGAGGTGCCCTTTGGGTTTGGGGGAGCTGGGGGCTCCCATCCTCGCTCCAGGCCCTCTGGACTGGGGACGGCTCTTCCCAGGGATCCGTCACCAGCTCTGATCTCTCTGGGGTTGCAAACCAGAGATGTGAAGACACCTTATTTTTCAGCCTGGGCGTTTAACTTGGACATTTCTCCTTTTTGGTTTGTTTCTGCTGCTCCTTGCCCAGGTGCAGGCTGGGCACGTAAAGCCTTCACCCCATTCTCCGATTCACACCCAGCCTCTGCCCGTGACCCGCTGCCTGCCCAGGTCTGCTGTTCCCCCTGGTCAAACCTCCCCAGGGGCTGGTGGGGCATCCGCCAGCACGGGCTGCGCTTGCCGCGTGGGCTGATACGGCTTATAACGGAATTGTCCTCTCCAGCGTGTGGTGACGGTGGGTTTGTCGCCCTGAGGCTGCGTCCTCCTCGCCAGGGAGATAATAAATAAGAATCCGCCCGGGTGCCTTCGCTGTGGATCGACGCCGTGTGGCGTATTTCAACGTGGGGTTCCCGGAGGGATTTTTCGCCTGCTTTGGTCTCCTCCAGCAGACCACCCCCTGAATGGTATAACGGATCCTCCACGTGTTGTGGAAAGCCACCCTCCAGGTGAATGCAGAAGACCAACCCGCGGTGAGCTCTCTGCAGGCAGGAGCCGAGGCTGCGAAACGCCGGATCGTGGCATCAGCTCACGCTAATAATAAAATATTGTTCTTCGGCGGCCGGCTCACAGCATTACAAGAAAAGCTGCCCTGAGCTCTGCTCAGCTTAAGCGGGAAGCGCCCAGACGCCTGCGCCGCCGCTCTCCCAGCATCTGCTCAGAACAAAGCTTTTTTGGATTTGTTAAAGAAACAAGCTACAAAAGCCGCTAAACACTGCAGAGAAACAGAAATTGAAGTTACTATCCAGCTTTTTTGACTCCAACCTCACGCAGAAGGATGGGGGACGGACCCGTCAATCTCCCGTCCTGGTGAGGCCTCCAAGCCCGAGCACACTCGTGACATCTCAGGGTGGTGGCATGCGGCTCCACGCATGGCTCCGTGCAGTCAGGGGACATGGTGGCACAAAGGCCCCCGTCCTGCGAGAGCCGTCTCCGATGCCGAGCTGTCCTTGTACCCTGGGGAGCACGCGGTTTCTAGAAGGTCTGCAAACGCTCACTTGGAAAAGGAGCGAATGTGTGTGGATGTGTGGGGGGGGGTGGGTTGACCTTGGCTGGCTGCCAGGTGCCCACCCAGCCGCGCGCTCACCCTCCCTCCTCGGCAAAGCGGGGAGAAAATCAGATGAAAAAGCTCATGGGTTGGGAGAATGGCATCAAAGCTGCTCAAAACGAAGCCCCAAAACATGCCTCCTGGTTTGAGGAAGCGATGATGGGTGTCTCCTGGCCCCGACGAACGCTGCTGGAGCGGAGAGCAGCCGAGGAGCGGCGCAGCCTCGGTGTGCGGCTGGGCGATGCACGAAGACACGGAGCTAAAATCTTCCTTTGCCGCGGGCAACGTGCATCACTCGGAGGAGTGTCCCAAGGTAACCGCCACCTTTCCTTGAACACGTTTGTAGCTACTTCTAAAATGTCGGGGACAAAGCTGGTTGCTGAGTTCCCTATAACTAAACCAAATTGTTCATCTCATGAAGGTGGTTCCTCCGTGATTAAGACTGCTGTGGTTTTGGGGCTCACTTTGCCCCAAAAGAGGGACCATGCTTGAGGCAAAGCCCTCCTCTGGCACGGGGGATTGCCTTGTCCTTGGGTTTCCTCTCGTCCTGGAGCTCTCTGCAAAGGGGGTTATGGCTGGAGAGTGGACGGGGACACCACATTTTTCCCCTTCGCTCCCTTTAGGTCTGCCCTCGCCCTTGGGAAGAGGATGGGACGGGTCCCACCAGCCCCAGCGGGGTGGTTAACGGGAGCTTAAAGACGAGGAATGGACACGGTGTGGTTTTCAACAGCCCCGTGAGAAGGCAGCAGGTTTCCCTTAACAAAACGAGGGACAACATCTGGCTGGGGTCTCGGGGGGACGGAGCCCCCCTCCCTGCCCTGGGTTTGCCGTGGGCTGTCTGTGCCCGCTCTCAGGCCCCAGCCGGGGACGCTGTGCTCGCCCTGGGCGTATCCAAAGGGAGGGAGATCTGTTGCCTCTTATTTTAAAAGGGAAAATGTGAAAACAGCAAACGGGAGTCGGGTCCTGTAGCCCTCCCTGCCGGGGTCGCTGGCTTTGATTTGCGCAGCGCTCCGCTGCGTGCTGCGCTGGGGCTTGGGAACAGGCTATTCCCAGGTTTTCCCTTCTTCACGTGTGTTTCCTTCTTTATATTTTCCTAAAGATTTTGGGAGGACTCACAGGAGGGGTGGTGTGCATGGCTGGAAGCATCGCCTTTGGTGCTCCCACGGTGCTCGTCGGGTATGGGAGACCCGTGCTTAGCCCAAACTCCAGGGATACACACTCCTACGGCAGCCGGTAATATCAAATCTATGGGAAGGAGATGTGTTTATCTGTGGTTTCAAGGTGTTTGCTGCTTCTCCAGCAGCCCGCCATGGCTCCTTGAGAGCTCTTCTGGAGAGCAGCAGTGAACGTCCATCCCCACATGCACCCTCAGGCACCACAGGAAAGGTGGACATGGCCACCAGCAAAAACCCTGTAGTTCTTTTCATAAAACCTCCGCTTTCTGCACTTTGTGCTCTCCCAGGTCGGCGTTACAGGGTATTTCCCGCAGCTGTGAGGACCATACTGCCGTGTGGAAGCATCAGCGTGGCAAAGGGCTCTGCAGGAGGAAAACCAGCAGCAGGTGATTTCTCTACAGGTGGATCCAGTTTGCTGTAAGGACAGCAGGAGGGAGGGACTTGGGCAGGACGCTTGGAAAGGTTGTAAAAGCCACCGGCGCCCCCACAAAGGGAAGGAGTTTGGTTTTAAGCTTTGAAGGTGGATTGTTGAGCAGGGGGGAGTTGATGCTGAAGGATGTCTCCGCGCGTGGATGGGGCTGGAGGTGAGTCTTGCAGCCTGGTGGGACCAGGGATGGGGACGTGGTGCCACGTTGAACTGTGCTGCTGGGGTCGGTGGTGGCTTTGAGGTCCCTTGGCCATGCTTCCCGGGCACCCGTGAGGTGGGGGTGCTGGCAGCTCTGCCCTGCCGGAGCGGGCTCCGCTGCAGGGGGGTGAGGAGGGTGCACCCCGCTCCTGGCGCTGGGGTTAGAGGTGGGAAGAGATTCCTGGCAGGCGTTGGGTGGAAAACCAGCCGGGAAATGGCCGTGAAATAGAGCAGCCATTGCTCCAGTGCTTTACAGCGTTAGCAAAATTAATCTTATCATTTCAAGAACAAAGAAAAAAAAAAAGGGGGACTGCTGGGATCTGCTCAGGCCTCTCAGAGGCTGAAAAAAATCATGTCTACTGAGGGCCCCAGGATGGACCGGTTCCCTGGGGGCTGTGGTCATGGCTAGAACCCCGTGGTCTGTGAGGAATGGTGTGTTACTGATCCAGCATCTCTTTTTGCCCGAATCCTTCATTTTCCTCCATTCAAGCCTGGCGTGATGGGAGATGCGTTTGAGGGGGGTGGGTTGACCTGGGGACTCTGGGGCAGGTTGGGCAGGAACTGCTGGAAATGTGCTCTGATTTCCCAGAAAAGGCAAAATATGCATGTATGTTACTGTATTTCAAAATACGTTTCTGTATTACTGTATTTAAGCTCTTGTTTAACCCTCCCGCCTCCGGCATGGCTTCATCTCATCCTGCTGGTCCTCCCTCTGCCCCCTCCCCGTTCTCGTGCTCCTCTCCTTTGCTGTAGAAAAGCGATTGCAAAGTCAGGCTCCGGGGTGTTTCTTTCCAGCCTGTGAGCGATCGCCCCAAAGGGCGCCGAGAGCCCCCGGCGATGCTCCGACCTCCCCTGTGGCAGCGGGGGCTCCTCGCTGCCTTCCCCCTGCCTTGGCTTGGGCAGCAGCCGGGCTCTCGGGACGGGGCCCCCGCGCCTCCGACCCGGCCCACCACCAGCACGTGCGGGTTTAAGGATCCCTCTGACCTCAGAGGGATCCAAACTGCTTGGTTTTTTTCCAAAACCTGGCCCAAATTCTGACTCTGGCAACACATCAGCGCTGGCAATACTTTCAGTGGGGAAATAATAAGTGGGGAAATAAGGCGAAACTGCCAATGTTTCTATTGAAAGCTTGAGTTTCAGTCGATAATTTGTAGGTGTTCCTTTCCCGACTCCATCCTGGCCAGCCCGTCTCAGGTGTGTATTTCCTGCTAATATTCTAATAACCAAGTGCATCAAACTGATGATTGTTCGTAATTGTAACCCTGTGATGTTTCTGTAAAGAAACCAAATGAGCTCTGCCCAGCCAGCTGTGTCTCTCTAAACTGGTCTTGGGCGCTCTTTCTTTCTTAAAACATGTTTTCATGTTATTTTTCTAGCCAGTCTCTTCGGAGTGGGGAAGGGTCGGTAGCTTTTCTGCCTGTGTTGCCCTTTCCTGGGCACTCGATCCAACCCGGGATGTGCTGAGCCGCCTTCGGAGGGGGTGTTTTCAGCGTGTACGGAGGTGACCACGGCAGAGAGTGAGGAGTGATGGGGCAGGGCTTTCCCCAGTCGTGGGGGGTTAATTCGGGTATCAGTTTTGGTGCAAGGGGATGGGAAGCCTTTGCTTACCAGACCCCAGGTGGACCGAGGTCGGTGCTTTACCCCAGCTGCCCGTGCTCACCCGTGCAGCAATTTCTTGGTTTTGTGTTTCTCCTCCTCCTCCCCGTTTTCTCTCTTCTCCTCCCAAGATTAAACAGGGAACACTGGGAACATCCAGACCCCTTTGAACAATCCTTGTAAAGCTCTGATCTCTTCAAAGGCTCTGTTTGATGTCTGCTGCAAGCGATGCTCTGCAGGTTTCCCTTACGGGGCTCGACGAGGCTGTGGGTGGGATGTTGCTGGTGCCGCGCTGCAGCCGTGTCCGCCTCTGGAAGGGGAGCAGAGGGTCCTGGGTAACCCAAAAGCTGAGCCATGGCTTGGTGGCAAGACTGTTAACCCACACCTGGCACCAAATCTCCCTGAATCACTCGAGTCTTGGGAGTCTTGTCTTTGCAAGAGATCCGGATGCCTGTGTAGTGGGCTGGTGATGCTCTAGGGACCACCATGCTGGAGGGCCACAAGGGAGAGGTGCTGGGCACTGGCCACTGCTCATACCCCGTCCTGGTCCCCTGCTGCCAAGCACGGCTGTCCCCGATGCCTCTTCGCTGGCCATTGATGCCACCTGGTTTGCAGCTCTAGGGTTGGGGCTCAGCAGCTCTGGGGAAATCCGGGATGTCCTTGCTGCTGGCTTCCTCCACAGAGCGCTTACCAAGTGGTCCTGATGCTCAGCTGTCCCTGTCACAGGCACACGTATGACGCTGAAGTGTGGGCTCGCAACCAAAGCACATCTGCACGCTCCTTTCCCAGGTGCGATGTGTAAAGGCCCAGCATATTCATTATCATTAAACCCCCAACAGTAATGTGAGCAAATATTCCTGTTTGTATCACCATCTGTGGCCTCAGAGCCGTATAAAAAAGCAGCTGCCAGTGGTGTATGTGGTTTTTCTCACTATCCGAACAAATTTGTAGACTGAGATCCTAAATTTTAACCATTGGATGGAGGATCAGCTCTGTAGGAACGCTGGCAGCAGGCAACTGCTCCACGATGAAACGGATTTCAAACTCATAAGCTGCTTCCTTTGTATATATGTGCTGAAATCACATTAAATACAAGTAGTGCCGAGTAAACTCGGATTCATAGGAAAATCGGGAGAGTCTGAGAGAGAAAATGTGATTTAATATTGTTTAGGTATTCAATAATATTTTATATTAATAGTATTTCATATTTTCTAGACTGTTTCCAGATTTGCTTCACTGTTGCTTCGATAACATAACACGGGGGTTTTTTTTTTTGATGTTTCATGTCTTCCGTCCAAAGTCTTCAAAGCACTTTATTGCCATCAATGAAACACGCTTCCCCACAGGGCTGTGCTGGGTGGGCTTTGTGGTTGTCATTCTCTGTGTTCCTCTGTTCCTTGGAGGCCCTGGAGATCCAAGCCTCCTTGTTGCATCACATAGGACAGGTAGTGTCAGATACTCCACCCCCCAGCAGCCCTGGTGTTGGCAAACGTGTGTGATGGGGGTGTTGCAGACTCCTGGGTGGAGGTGAAGCTCTGGCTCCACGTACTCACGCTGTCTCCATCCTTGGAGGGTTTTATGACCCTCCTGGATAAAGGCCTGAGCAACCTGGTGTGACCCCATAGCTGACCATGCTTGAGGAGAAGGTTGGGCTGGAGACCTCTGGATGTACCTTCCAACCCAAAATATCTGGCGATCTTTTTCATCGAGGAGCTGAGCTTTGCCATGGGTCATCCGAAATGATAGCCTCCCTGGTACTGAGGCCTCCAGTTCCTACCACGGCCAGCCTCTTGGAGGTGGTTTAGCTCCTTGACACATTGGATGATAATGGGAGTCATCATGAATTCTTCCTGCATCCTCTGCTGCTCTTGTACCACAAGGCCACCAGAAGACCCTTCTTTTTTTTTTTTTCCCCAGCCTCTTGGTTGGCTCTTCCTGTGGTTTTGGGTTTTTTTTGCTTTCTGGAGGGGTATCTGCTTTTTTTTTTCTTAAAGATTTTTAAATTGTTATCAAAAATCAAACTTTCCCCAAGGATTTCTATATTTAATCAGCAAATGTCATCCAATTATATGGGGATAAAGTAATTATGTCTCCCTCAGCAAACCTACTTCTCTTTCCTTCCCCAAGGGGAGGAGAGGTCTTCCCTCAGGATTATGTGATTAAATAGGGGTTTAAAAGAGAAATCTTGCTTTGTTACTTAAAGAGCTTAATCTGAAATCCTCTCAGAAGTGAACTGCACTTTGGAAACGCTGAGTAAGAGAACCATGAGCTGATCACCCGCCTGGGGTCCTGCTCGGTCGTGTACCCCATGCCTGGGTGCAGAAGTGAGCTCCAGGTGGGATCAGCCCTTGGCCAGAGTCTCGGAGCAACCCCAGTGTCCTGCATTGTGGCTGGCCACCCCCGCTTTACTCCTGAGGTGTGCTTTGAAACAGCAGGATGGAACCTTGCTCCTTTGGTGGGATGTCAAGCCTTGGGTGGAGCCCAACAGCGTCGCCTCTGGATGTGCCCAAGCATTCTGATCCGCTAAGACCATGGGAATTACAATTGGATATGGCCAAATTTGCCTCCAGAGGCACCTTGCCTGTGTGTCTCCCCACCCTGGGGAGGCGAGAGAGCTTCACTCCCAGAAGCTCTCCAGTGGTGGCTTGGCATTAGGCTGCCCCACGTCCAGCTCTGACTTCACTGATGGTTTTCCCTGGTTTGGGCCCGTTTCTGCTCCCCAGCACCCATGGCCAGAGAGCTGGGGTGGGGGGCTCCTGCTGACTCTGCTTTGGCAGGTCAACAGTGGCTCTAAACATCTTGCCCTAAAGAAAGGTTGAAAGCCACGTCACCCTTACGTATACCTGCCTACCTGTGCGTTTATCAGCTCTATAAGGCTCAGGAGCGATGGACTTGCTTGGACAAGGTCCTCTAAGCAGAGGAGCTGCTGGCAGGAGGGAGCTGCTGCATTAATTCATTCAGTACAGACAAAAAAAGCATCTAAAAAGCTGTTATATCTCCTCAGCAATAACTTGCCATGCTCTGCCTCTAAAATTTTATGTGCGTTTATGACCCGATGGAGAAGTGCTGGCCACGTGCTGGTCCCACGTGCTTGGCGAGTAACACCTGGTGTGGTCACGGGGGCCAGTACCTGGTGAAAGGAGATGGAGATGGCTCTGTCTTGTTCTTCCTTACCAACGAGAGGCCAAATCCCCAGCTGTGAGCTCTTCTAACAGCCCTGGGCGTAGGTGGTAATTTTTCCAAAGCTTTTACCCTTTTAACTAGTGTCAGAAGCAAGATGGGACATTTACAGGCTTCTGTAGTTTATAAAAAGCTGAGAGGCTTCACAAAAGGACTGGAAAGCCCTTCCCAAGCATTTACTTCCATGCTTGCTTTTTGTCTTTGAGTTTATGTTACACAAGGCTGTCATTTTTGGGCAGAAGAAAGCACATTTGGGGAATTTGAAGGAGCTTGCTGGTGTGTTGAGCTGTCAGCTCTAACGCAGCAAGCGTGGCAGATGCCACCAAAGGAGGACTCGGGTTTTCTGGGAAATCTGCGCTGTGGTTCGGAATGGGCGCACAGGGAAAGGGCGAGAGGAGAGGAGGGAAGCGAGCTATCCCAGAGCTCTGCCTACGCGTTGGCTGGTCCCCTGCCCGGAAGTGGCAAACAACGGAGAAACGCAATAAAAATATCCAGGATGGAAACGTTAGCGCCTGCTGCGGTGGCCGCTGCTGTGGTGGGCGTGCCAAGGACGCCACGGTGGGCTGCGGGTGTTCAAACCACAGTTCAAAATCCAGCGGGCAGGTTCAGGGATGGCGTCTGCGGTGGCTGTTCCCAAAGATGCTGCTTTGGGGAAGGACCAGCTACGGGGTTTAGGTGCGAGCATCGCCCTGCAGCGTGTCGGGGAGAGGGGGGGAAGAAGGTGTCCTCCCCAGCGCTGCTGTGAAGCCACCACAGCATCCTCCCTCAGCATCGGAGCATGCCCAGAGCCTGGTGAGACATGCCTGGCACCTCTCCTGCTAATTTAGCCCGGCGTTTTACGGTGCTTAACACCATTATGTTGCCCTGTTCCCTTCCCTCGCCCATGCGTTAATGCCGGTGGAGACGGCTAAGCAGCATCCTATCCCTCTGGATGTCCTGGGGATGGGCTCTGGTCATTAAAACCACGCGGATATTTTCCAAGGTTTGATGAATGGTGCCTCGAAGCTGCTCGCCTTCCCTCTGCTCTTCTGTCGATGTAGTGTTCCCAGCAAGACTGCAGGCAGCTGTAGAGATGGGAGAGTGCAAATCAGGGCAAGGCAGAAGGAGAAAAAGGAATTCAAGGAGATAAGCATCTCCCAGAAGCCTGTGTTAAAGGAAGACAGTAAGCTGGGATGAATGATGCATGAGATATAAAGCCTAGGGACAGCGGGGAGGGGAAAGAGAGAGTTGCGTAAATGGGGAAAATGTATGAGAGAGACAAGGGGAAGAGCCATAAAAGCAGGGTTGTCATTTATCAGGACATGTTTCATGTTTGCAAGAAAAAAAAAAAAATAAAAAAAAAAAATAAATCCACTAAACTAAAAACCTTGTGGCAAAAATTCAAGCGAGCCTCAGGGAACACCTTGGAGGGTGGGTGGTTGCGAGGGTTCAGTGCGCTGGGTTGAATGGTGTCATTTGCAGTTGTTTTGCGTACGCCGGGGTGAGCAACAGCTCTGACGAGCCCTGCCTGGGGGTCCCCACATGTGCCAGCTGCCCCCAGTCAGGCCAGCGACCTACGGACCTCGTTTAAATGGTGTTTGGGCTGTGAGGGTGGGAGGGGAGAGGGAAAACCAAGGGAACTGAGAGCCCTCAGGCTCTTGAAAATTGCTAAATTGAAAACAATCTCATCAGTAGTTAATGATCTAAATACGTATATATGTGTGTATGGTGCAGAAGGAGGGGTTCAGGGAAGGGTTCCCAAAGTCACCTCTCCTTAAGGACTCTGCACAAGGAGGATGCAGAGGGACGCCGCTGGGCATGGACACCAGCAGGAGGGGTCTGCAAGGCGGAGCAGTGAGCCGGTGCCTCGGGGAGCGAGAATTACACGTCCAAAAAGGGGACAGAAGAGGGGAGCAGGGGCTGGGGGTGACCATGTGCTGCTCCCCCACAAGAGCAAGCCGTGCAGCCGGTGTGGTTTGTGGCTGGTTTTGCTCTGGAGCGATGGGCTCCGGGGATAGCTGGTCTAAAAAAAACCGAGCTGGAGGGAAGGTGGGGTAAGAGCTTGGGCTGGGGCTGTGTTAGTGGGGCCTTGGTGCCAGGGAAGGAGCTGATGGCCGAGGAGAAGGAGAGGCGGTGGCTGTCCTTCCATAGGATGCAGGACTGGTCTCCTTGGAGGGATGTCTGGCGACGAGGATGTAAATCTGTGTGCGTTGCAAGTAGAAGTAGCTACAGGATATTAATTGCACCCTTTACCACGGCGCAGGAGCTCCTCTGTCATCATAAACCTCTGTGTTACCGTGGCTCCAGGTTATCAGCCGTTCCCCACGCTTTACATACTGATGTCACCCATCTCCAAAGGGTTACGGCTGCTCCTGCAATATTCCCTGCAATCATGTCGGAGCTGGAGGCTTGAGGGGGGTGTGTGTGTGTGTGTTTTCCCTGATACCCCCTGCCTCTGACTCCTGCTGCCTGCGAGGCACCGGGGAGCGTGGCCGGATCACTCTGCCCTGGTTTGCAGGGGGAGTCGTGCCCCCGGTGTGCTACAGCCGAGGGAACGGAGCCAAAAAAGCATTGCTGTGAAATTTTAAAAACCTTCGACTGGATTAATTCAGCTGACCTTAGCACTCCCCGGTAGTCTAATGGCCATTGATTTATTCTGCTGATGTTAAACCTTTAATACTAAAGCCAGGCTTCGGGAGCAAGGTCTTTGCTTCCAATGACAACGTGCGAGCTGGGCAGTGAGAAAACAGCTGCGATAACTCTCTGCTTTCTTCCCCCTTCCTGACCCCCCTGTTAAGCTTTTCCAAACCCCTCTGATGCTGAAGCCCCCTTGCCAGCGGATGGTGCACGACAGGTCCCCTGGTCTGGGAGGTGTGCTCTGGGGCACGGCCTCTTGGATCCAGGGGTCTTGCTCCCCCCAGGACCTTTAACCCCGGGTCTGCGTTTTGGTGATGGGCCGACCGCGGGCTGGGCTTGGCGAGGGCTCCTCTCTCCATTTGTGCACCCCAGTTTGTGCATCCCAGCCTGGCGCCGGGAAACATCCCCTCCCAGGCTGTCCGATCTCTGCATGGCTCCGCTCCACGGCCTGTCTTCTCTTGGCTGTAAATATTAACGATACAAGTTAAGTGGAGTTACGAGACTGCATTAATTATTGAGTAGTTCCTCAGCAGCCTTTTTCTCTAGGGAAAGGACGGTGGCGTAGCACATCACTACCTTCACTTTGCAAATGCCGCCTGAGTGCATTTGTCCGGGTTTCAGCTGAGATAATTTTCTTTCGAGTGGTTGCTGTGTTTGCAGATTTGGTGTGAAAAGAATGTTGGTGATGCATATTGTTTCGGTTGTAGCTAAGTGATGTTTATACTAGTTTATACTAGTCAAGGACTTTTTTTTTTTTTTTCACAGAAGCTAAATAGAAGCATAGATGGAACAGTAGAATGGTCAATGGAATGTTCTGTACTATAATACCGGGTATATGAATAGGGGTTGGCTGGGGGGGGTGGAATCCACAATCTCTGCCCAGGTCAGGCTGGGCAACCAATTCGGTGAGAGTGACTTGTGTCTTGTGTGTTGTTTTACCATTATTATTATTATTGCTATTTTCATTTTCTGTTATAGTTCTATTAAACTGTCTTTATCTCAGCCCACGAGGGTTATTTTTTTCCCGTCCCCCTCCTTTTCTCCCCACCCTTCTGGGGCGGAAAGGGGGGGTGAGTGGGAGGCTTTGTGTTCCCAGTTGCTGCCTGGGGTTAAACCATGACAGCACTGTGCAGCCCAGGAGCACCGGGGGGCGGGGGGGGGCAGGTTTGCTCCCGTAGTCTTTGCAAAACGTGCGAGTTTTGGGTGCTTTTGCTGGGTGCGAGTTTGAGGTACCAGCTCCATCGTTCCGGAGCAGCAGGTACAGCGTGTTCTGTGGGAAATTAACGATGATAAAATTAAGCTCACCTCCAAAACCCAGGTCCCAAAGGCAGGCAGGCTGCACCCGGGGCTTGGCCAGAGCTTCCCCTTCAGTGCGAGCTCTGCTTCTTGATTAAAAATGCAAAGCCCCAAGTGATAACGCCCATCACTCCTCTGACACTGCAGCAAAACGCAACGTCACAGGGAGTTTTGGAAGCCGTGTGTTAGCTGGAGAAGTAGCACTCCCCTTAAAGTTACAGGAAAGTATCACCAACCGAAAAATTACAGCCATAGAAAAAGAATGGCGAGAAACAGGAGTGATTTGTTTGTAATTGTAATGCTGGAGGAAGGAGTCAGGCTTAGTCCCTGCGCTTCGTTCTTCCCACTGCAATTTGGCAAACGCCAGCAGCTTTGGAAAGTTCACATTTTTCTCTATCTTTGCTTGAAACAAACCTATTTTCTGACTGCTCTCCCTTTGTCCTCTGCTTCGCTTCTTTGTGGAAAAACCCATTAAACCCAGAAAGGTCAGACTTTCAGAAGCGCGTGGTGCCCGTACGGCACGCTGGCCATCTGGCTGTGAGCATCCCCTCAGAGGCTGGTGGATGTTGTTCGAAATGCTGAGGCTTCTCTCGCCGCCTGGCTGGCGGACGAGCTCTCGGGAATCCTGCCCAAACGTGCCCCGCTGCCGTCTTCGCCCTGACAAGAGGCAAAATGCCCGGAGCCCTTCCCAGCCCTGTGCCCTTGTGTGCAGAGCGCGGGCAGCTCCTGAGAAATCCAGGTGTTCCAGAAATCACCTGCCCTCTGGGAAACTGATGCAGCTGAGCCCATAATCCCCCCCCCCCTCCGCCCCCCAGTCTGGGTTTTGACAAACAGAAAACAGCAGCGACTGAGCCAAGGACCAAAGATCTACCTAGAGGTCCCAAGGTCCAGAAACTAACTTTGTAGAGTTCGACCAGCCAATGTGGAAGGGCTGAGATGACAACCTCCCCTTCACCTGTCCCTCAGCATCACATCAACAAGCTTAGAAAAGCTTAGCTGATAACCTTGGGCAAGTTCCCTGAAATCCAACCAGCAAAACCAAGGAAGAGAGGAAAAACTCCGATGAAGTCTAAGATTTTTAAAAAAAAAAAAAAAAAAGTCTTGCTGGTACATGGATGTGAAGGGAGGAACTATCTTGGCTTGATGGTAACTTCATCTCCTACCGAACATAGTCCTCCTATACACATCCAAAACAACACTTATGCAAAAGCAAGAGAAATTCCTGCTTTGAAAGAGGTTCATTGTGCTTGAACTCAACTAGGGAATACAACTTGTTTTGCTGTGAACTCAACGGTCTTAAGCCTAGATTGCAAAAACTGCGATTAAAACACAGCTTGCCTTTTCCCAGTAGAACCAAGTGGGATTGTTGTGCCCGCCCTTCGTGGCGTCCAGGGGAGCCACCTGAACCCCGGGAAGAAGCAAGGCAACCTCCTTCCCCAGCTCCACAGCATCCCACTGATCCTCGCAGGAAGGTGAGAGCTGGAGGGCCCTTGTGAGACAGTTTAAAGCAGGACCAAACCCTTCCAGCCCCACGTAGAGGGGTGTAAAGAAGCTGGGAAGAAAAAACCTGACCACAAATAGTCTCCCACTTCCTTGCAGGTGCTCTTTGCGTGGTAGTTCGTTATCTTCCGCCAACGCCAGTGGAGGTAGAGGGGATGACAGCTAAGACATTAATCCCCTCAGGAAACGGCGTCCCACATCTGCATCCATTTCTGATTGCTTGTGGCAGTCGTAAAACCCCCGAGCACAACCCTGACACACCGACCGCTGTGATTGCTGCTGCTTGGAAACAGGAGGAGAAGAACAAATCCCGCAGGAGAACAAGAAATTGCTCCGCATGATCCTTAAAATACCACGAGGTGCTCTTGTCCCATCATTTGAAGTGCCACACCATTACTAGTAAAGAGATTAGCGGGGATGGCAGTAATTCTTCAGAGAGACCTTCACAGTGAAGAGAAAATTATGCCTTTTTCTACCTGGGACTCCCACAGCCTTGGCCAATACTTCATTTACTCTCCATTTTAGCACCTTGCTCTATAGACTCCTTGTCCCCATAACCACTGCAAACTTTGTGCTGCAGGCGTGACGAGTCCCAGCCCTTCAGCCTCTCATCTCTGCTGCGAGCGTTTCTCCTTTTCCGAGCCGTTGGGACCTTGCGTCGAGCGTGCTGCAGCCTGGGGTCTGCCGAGGCCACGTCCTTCAGGTGGAATGAGGGGCTGGAGCAAGGTAAGGCGCTATGGTGACCTTTCCTCTGTGCGCGTGTGTGGTGTCACCAGTGCTGGGGTTGACATCCCAAAGCTTGCAGCTGGTGTGGAGCATCTGCTCAGGCCATAGGGATGTGCCGTAGTGACCCAGGCTGAGCTGCTGCTCAGAGGGCTCGAGGGGAGAGCTTCCCTCAAGCCCCAGCCATGACCGTTAGTCAGCGAAATCTGGACGCAATGTTGGGAAGATCACTGCGGTCCCTGGACCGAGCAGGAGCCCAGCAAGCTCAGAAAGCCTTAAAGTGCAGAAAACAGATGTTTTCATCACAGCTTTTGAAATAAGGACTCCCCAGGCAGCTCCCCTTGCTCTCACTAGGACCTCAGTGGAAACCCTGGATTTTGGGGGTTTGCGTTGCTCCTGCAGCTGGCTGCTTCTGGCCCAGGGTTCTGTCTCTAGCAGAGGCCCAGAGATGATGCCTCCTCGCCTGTGATCCCCCACTCTTGGCACTTCTCCCCAAAATCAACTGTGTGCAGGCAGAATCCCTTCCTGCTATGTGCCTTACAGCTCACAGAAACACTTCAGCGTTACGGAGGCTCTCCTGAATGGATGCTCCTTGGTTTTCCTCTTATGGAAACCTCAGTTCTACAGGACTGAAAGTTGGATTACAGTATTTACCTGTGCATTATGTGTTTTCACTTATTACTTCAATTATTTTGCCTTCCTCTGCAATTTACTTCCATATTTTATTCTATAATGGTCTTGCTGTGCCTAAGGATACTTCCAGCTCTAATAATAATTGTAGGAGTAATAATATAAAACATCCTGGTGCTACCTGGTTACTTTCTTTGCATTTCAAATAATAGAGCTAGACGGGATCGAACGGGGTGTTTTGACGTTTTTCTTTTACCTCTCAAAGGAGAATCTCCAGGTGTATCTGCTGTTCCCAAACACGTGGCAACCCAAGTAATTCAGCATGTCACCGATGGCTACTGGCTACTATCAGCCAGTTGACAACTTGTTGAGGGACCTCACTGAGGCTTTTTTACAGTGGTAATGTTAAATCCAAAAGCTTTGGTATACGGGATGACTGTTCAAAGATCCCAAATTGCAACATTTATCCACTTAAGGCACTACTATTGATGTTGTGTCAGCATTATTGAGCTTTTGATTATGATAGCCATAATGGAAGTATTTATTGCATTAAGGAAAAGCCTGGAGGCGGTATGATTGTCTGGACCATCCCTGGCCATGGCAGTTTAGAATTTTAGTAGAGAGGAATAGCAAAGACTTGGAGAAAACCAGTCCTTGACTGTCCTGCTTTTGCAGGTGGCAGACTGGGACAGGAGGGTTTTTAGACTTGTCCGGCTTCACACCACAAGTTGTGGCTGAGTCGCCGACACCATTCGCGGAGTAACAGCTTAGGGCTGCAGCCACATCATCCCTGCCTCTGGTGGGAATTATGTACCCGAGATGTCATATTCTCACCTGAAGGCAAAAAAAAAAAAAAAAATACGGAGTTTTGTAGAGGAGTGGGAGGGGCGGCTGGTGGGGTTTCTGATGAGCTCAGTGCCCGCGGGACTGAGCTGTACCCAGCGTGTTCCTGGAAGTCTTGGCTCTGCAACCCCAGGCTGGGAGTTGCTCAGGTGAAGGTCGTCGCTTCTGCGGTGTGTGCGAAGAGCCCGGCACACCCAGACCTCACCCCAGGCACACCACGAGTTTCCCAACAGAACAAGACCTGCAAAAGTGGGAAGATAAAACCTTGAAGTGTCAAGATGGTTTGGTTGGTGTCTGGTTGAGGACATGTCAGGAGAAGGCACGTTTCTCATTTTGCCCTATATCTGGCTCCTCAGCATCCCAAATATAGAAAGGAGGAGGCAACGAGGCTGCAGAGAAATTTGAGACCAGCTGTGTAAGGATGGAATCAACTATCCTTCAGTTCCTTCCCCCAGCTTCAAACATCTCAGCCACACAAGGATTTACCCACCAGCGCATTTGTGGTGTGTACAAGTGCCTCAGTCCTCTGGAGCTTCTCAGTTCCTTTTTTATTTTTGGTATGAGAAAATAAAGCTTTGGCAGTGACCAGGACAAGGTGGAGAAATGCTCCGGGCCAGCTCCAAGTAGGAGCCAGCCAAAACCCTGAAGACCCTGAGATGTCACATCTGACTCTTCTTCTCCTGTGCTTATTTTTGCCCTCTGCGTTGCTGCTGCTGTCTCTGGGTGATGGAGACTCCTGAGGAAATCCGCGCTCAAGGTCTTTGATGAGCTTCAAAATGTGCTACCTGAGGGCAGTTTCACCCACCGGCAGCACTCCCAGCTGCACCGAGGGCCATGCCAGAGCCTCTCCAGTAGAGTTTTGGAAAGGATCTGAATGCACCAGGGGGTCACGTTCACAAAGGAATGTTTGGAAATGTGGGTGTTGCAGCCAGGAGCATCCCATTAGGATCTTGGTGTGGAGCTCCCAGGGATGCTGAGCTGGCTGCAGGTGGCTTCGGAAGGGATGAGCAATGTGGGACTGCCACTGATGGATGTCGCTGGATGAAACACCCCGTGAGTGCCCTGTGCGTTTTACAGCTGATGGCCCAGGGGACCATTCGGAGGAGAAAATGTCTGGACGAACGGAAATGCAAATTGGAATGAAATGTAGAGCCTGTGCCTCCAGTGCTGCCCGTGTCCTGGGCTGGGTGACTAAGAAGAGATCAAATGGATCAGAATAAGCTTCCTTGACAGCAGGAATACTAATGAAAAAAAAAAAGTCACTGGAGGGGTTTATCTGTCCCTCCTTGCTAGGAATCAGGCAGCATTATCCGGCAGCCTCTCCTACAAGGCTGATTTACTGGTGGAGAAATAACAGACGGGTCTCTGAAGGAAGGACCTGTGCCTGGATCACCCCCCGGGCACCCATTTTGTCAATCACGGTAACGAAGTGGCTGTCTCCGGCCACCCCCCCCCTTTTGTGCTCATTAAAGCCCTTCCCTGCTGTTATTAATGTGCTGATCGGCTCCGATCTGGGTCCATCCCATAGCGCACATCCGTGTCCTTGATAAACATGGTACCCGCACGTCCTCTGGGCAGGACCCGGGTCCTCCCTGCCGTCATTTGTTCTCCTTTTTTATGTTATCTGAGCCTGTGTCTGCAGCCTCCTACCTTTAAGTCCTTTTTGGATCTCTGTTCGTTGTTCCTGGACTCTATTTACAAGCCGTGAGTGCAGCCGCTGCCCAGACCGCGCCGGGCTTTCGTTAGTGGCTGGGAGCCACTTGGAGTGCTTTTCCAAATGACACCGGAGCCAAACTCTCAGCAACGTTTGCTTGTAGAAATGGGATTCTGGGCAAAGTTTTCAGGCTGTCCCAAATCCCATTTCTGAAATGGTCGAGGCTCCTGGGACAGAGGTGGAATTGATCAGTGTGAGTTTGGCCAGAGGCTTTTAACAGATGCTGGTCACACCCAGGGGCTTCTTCAATAGTGAATAACTCGCAGCCCCTGAGCTCAGGAATGCATTTTAAGGTGTTTAAATATCCTTCAGGTCAGGCCCCCCCTGTAGCTCAGACCTCATTGGCAGCCCACGGAAATTAAAGTCCTGCATAAAGTGGAATTTAGGCTTCCTAAGCCACTTCTGAAAATGTCAATTAATGTCTCTACTTGCACCTTTATTTCTGTTTAGCTGGACCTGCCATGGCAATTTTTCTTTTCGAACTCCCCTGGCATCTTCAGGTTCTGGTCCCTTTTCATTTTAGGTGCTAATTATTTTCCTCGCGGCGTTAAGTGCTTCAGCGGGCTGAGCAGCTTGGTCGCTCACTCTTCTTTTCTACCTCCGTCCCATCAAACAGTCATGCTCACTTTGGCTCATTACACTTTATATCCTGGACTCTAACCGGCAGCGTGCTGCCAAACCCGAGCATCCCTGGAGCTTCTTGCTGCTCACTCCAGAAAGCAGAGAAGATTTCTACAGTCCAGCTAGTTGTGTTTTGTTTTGTTGGTTTTTTTTTCCCCATTCCCTTGAGGCTTTTTCCAGGGGAGGTTTTTCAGCCAGATGTGGGTGTCGAGGAGGTTTGGGGGTGCTGGGGAGCAGCGGGGCACATCTCCCCACCGACCTCCACTCCCGGAGGGATGCTGTCAGCTAAACGACAGCCCCGGCTGATAAGCCCTCGCTGTCTCTGTTACGGCTCAATCATTTCAATCTGGATTTTGACACCGCGTGTCTCTCCAGCCCTAACATAATGGGAAAGGAAATTATACGTATTTGAAAAAAATCACATCACTTTGACAGAAGTCAAGAGCAATTTTACTGAAGCCAGACTCGTTACCCCGTCTCGTATCGCTGAACGAGCAGGTGGGACTGTTAATTTTAACTTGACTTTGTCCCTTTAAATAATAGAAATGTGTGATGTCATGTCCAATGCTCTATCAGTGCCGGTGATGCCGTCAGTCATATGAGAAATATTATGACATAGATATTTTTCTAATGCTGAATCGCATCTATCATTTTGGAAAAGATCCCGTCTTAAATGGATTGAGCTCCTGTGAAAAACCCCAACCCTTTGGATTGTTGTTGGGGTTTTTTTTTTTTTTTTTCCAGTTTAAGTGAAGAAAAGGTTGAACTGGCTTTGAAATGATGTTTGAAGTGGGAGGCTATTGCAAACCCAAAACCTCCCGTGCTTGAGCGTGCACCAGAGGGCACTGCACGATGGGCTGGGAAAGGCGGACAAACCCAACCGCCGCTCAGCCAGGCTCTGGGGATTTTTTTTGCATGGGGGCAACATTTGTGCTCACACCTGGAGGTGTGTGTCTCCCTTTTGGGGTGAGGTGGCCCAGGGCTTCTTCCCCCCGGGGGCTGATGCTACCATCACAGAGCAGGTTTTAGCTCAGCCACTGGCCCCGGTGTGACCACAGGCTCCGTCCCACGGTGGAGGCACAAAATGAAGCCCCCAAGGTGTGACAGCTCCTGCCCCAACCCAACTCCTGATGGAGATGGTGTATGGTGTCAGCGGCTCCTCGCTGGCGAGAGGCATCTCCCCACCTTGGATGACACCCCAGCTCCCTCGCGGCGTGCTGAGCTGGGGCAGGGGTGCGTGCTGTCCTGGATGGGTTGACCAAATCCCTCAAGGCTTGTGAGATCCCTTCCCACTCTGTGCCTTTATGTCCTGTCTGCCCACCACCGAGCCAGCCGCCTGCAATTGCCGCCTGCTCCAGGAAAAGCATTTCAGGAGGGGCACCACTTCTCCGAAACCAAGCTGTGGCGTCGTGTCCGCAGCAGACCTGATAGGAAGGGTGTCATGGATGGATGGTCCATGGGAGACATCCCTCCTGAGGGCACCTCTGGGTGCTCAGCTTTACCTGCACAAAAAGCATGAAAGGGGAACAGAGGGAGGGAGTGAGGAAACATCCCAAAATTACTTGGAAAAGCAGGTAGCACTGATGGGCAGAGGCGAAGCAGGGTGTCTCTCTGATGAGCAAAGGCTGAGAGCCCTGGGGCTGTTTAGCCTGGAGAGGAGCAGGCTGAGAGGGGATCTCATCGATGCTCAGCAATATCCAAAGGGCGGGGGGCAAGAGGATGGGGCCAGGCTCTTCTCAGTGGTGCCCAGTGAATGGAACATGGGAAGATCCATCTGAACATGAGGGAAAACTTCTTTGCTGTGAGGGTGGCAGAGCCCTGGCACAGGCTGCCCAGAGAGGTGGTGGAGTCTCCGTCTCTGGAGACATCCCAAACCCGCCTGGATGCGTTCCTGTGCCACCTGCTCTGGGTGACCCTGCTCTGGCAGGGTTGACCTTGATGATGTCCAGAGGTCCCTTCCAACCCCCACCATTCTGTGTGCTCAGCAGCCTTCCCCGAGGCCCATCCCACCAGCTTGAGTTCACTGTTGGCATTTGCACCATCCTTCTCTGCTCCCGCTGCCCTCGGTCTGGTTCCATTAGATGCTGCACATCCATACGTGCTTGATGCCTATCACTGCAACAGTCCTGGGTTTGGGATTTTTTTCCCCTTTATTCCCTTTATTTCTTCTAGAATTTTCTTCTTTTTTTTTTTTTTTTGACTTCTGAGCTCATGTGTCATATGCCACCACTTCAACCCTTTCCCATTAACTTGGAGAAACTGGTGCCCTCCGCCTTTACCACTTGTGCGCCAGTGTGAATCCCAGGCGGAGGTGGGGTAGAGCAAAGGCGTTTCTGTGCTCGGTAATGCCGAGGACGTGGCTGGGAGGACTTGCCTGGCTGGTGCCAGCAAGAGGACAAGGCTGGAGAGTCAGCGCAGCCTTTCTCGACCCTTAATTATGCCATGGACGTTGTGCAGGTAATGCGGAGTCCCGCCGTGCTGCCAGCGCGCACCGCAAGCGGTCACCCTGTAACGGTGATATCAGTGACGGACTAATACGTAGTGAGATGATAAAAATAATAATGCGATCGTGACTACAAGTGAGTACATATGGAACGGGACTACTGCCCAGAAATTTCCGCTGTTGGTTCAATCCGGGAAACGTGTTTCCCATAGACCAAGGGGTTACTGTGCACGTCAGCGTTTCTGCGGGGCGGGATTGCGATGGCCCCGTGGCAGGTAACCTGGCAGAGGTGCGTGCTGCCTCTTTTCCTTTGAATTCAAGGATTCCTACAATCCGAATAAACCCTGTAGGACAAGGTTTGCATTTTTAGCGTGCCACAGTCCCGCACCACACAAAGCTAGGCTGCTTCTGGAGCTGCCAGGAGCTATAAAGCAGTAATGGAGCTGGCAACCCGCTCCTGCTCCTGCACCTGTTTTATATTATTTGTGGGCAAAATCCTGAGGCCTTTAGTCACTCGCCGAACAGCCATGGGAGGAAAAATGTTTCTTGGGGAGGAGGTGTTTGTGAGAGTTGTCTCGCAGACGTCTCCTCGGATAATCCTTCCGGGAGGGGACTCCCCCTCCCTGCTCGTGGACAAGGCCAGGGGATTATTCCGAAGCACCCTCCTAGCTGGGGGATTTCCTGCGTGGAAAGATGTGCTCATGCACTGGGGGTGCTCGTGTGTGTGTGCCTGTCAACCATCTGGAAAAAAGCCCCCAGACCCTCCCCCGGCTCCCGTGCGATGTCCCTGCGGATGCGGCGCAGGAGAGCCCAGCTCGAGCCGTTTGGGTCAGCCTGTGCTGTGGGAGGGGGCTGGAAAGGAGGAGCTATGGCTGACCACGTACCCAGGAATGAGCCCATCGTGTGGGTCTCCTGCCTTATCGCCACTCTCACCCCCACTGCCTCCAGCAACCCTTTTCTCCTTGTCATCCTTTCAGATCTTTTTTCAGGGTCCCACTCCCAGCTAAGGGTGGTCCCTCTGGCAGTCTGGGACCAGGCTGGAGGAGCTTCATGGTGAAGGTCCCTTCTCCAAGCTCCTCTGCCCAGCCAACCCTCCTGGCTACAGAGTGAGGGCTGACCCTGCTTGGATGGTCTCTTATGACCAGCTCCTTCACCAGAACCATGAGTCAACATGTGTTCGAAGGTGTTTCTTTTGCAGAACAGGCCCTCTTACACCCTCCACACTTGCAGAGATCCTGGGTGGCTGCAGCGTGGCCAAAGATCAGCAGCTGAGCAAAGGGTGGCCACTGGAGCACCGTGTCACCGGCCTGTTCTCTCCGGGTCATTTAAGTTTATTCCCATCTGATCATCCCATCTGCTCACATTCAGGACCCACCAGCACCCTTAAATTCCTTCTTCACCCCAAAAAGGAGGGCTGGGGGGGGGTCCATGGGCTGCTCTCCTCGTTCCTCTCCTCCAGCACGGGGGATGGCCGGTGAGGGGCAGCCAGCGGAGAGGTTTCCCAGGAGCCTGATGAGGAGGTAAAGGGCTGCAGGAAGGGTTAATCTTTGCTCTCCAGGACCGAATGGAATTGATGTAATCCCACATACGCTAATGGGAAGTGCTGTATGACGATGTTAGTTGTTGTCGTGTCCTAGTCCTTCAATTATTTGATTCATTCACTTTTCGCATAAATACAGGATTAACCTGAAATGAGGGCTTAGGAGGGAGAATCTCTTACTCTAATTTTAATCTAAAATGCGTTCAAGCAAATCACTCTGGTGATTGAGGTGAGGTGATTTTGGAAAGGATACAGGCATGGGGCAGCAGCCGCCTGGGGACGGATGGGGCCTGGGACAACCATGGTGGCCACTGATGTCTGCTTTGAAAAGCCCTACACGTTTCTCTCCTCTCCCCTCCGACACCCCTTAATAAGCTCTTCTTCCCAACCTTGTGGTTTTAGCTTTGTGTTTGTTTGTTTGTTTGTTTCCCCGGGCAGGCACTCAGGACACCTCCTCTCCTCTGGGGACTGCGTTAGCGTAGGAATCGAGGCAGATCAAAATGGTTGGCACATCTGCCTGCGCACCAGGCAGCATGATGAGGGAGAGCATCATCCCATCCCTGTCTCTGAGCCGCACTTTCTCAGCTGTGCTGAGAAGCCCATCGGCACCTCCCAGCGGGTTCTGGAGCAGGAGGGACCCAGCCCTGCCCGGAGCAGCCCCTGGCAGAGCCATGGGGAAGGAGCAGCGGCCAATGCCCAGAGGTCACCGCATGGCAGAGCCCATCGAACAGCCTCTGGGCTTTCCTTGGCATGCAGGTCAGGCAAAGCCCTGGTGTTTTGCCCTTGCATTTGGGGGTTTCTTTGCATGTAGTAGAGGTGATACCAGTTGCAACTGGTATTTTTGGCGAGCCATCCTCTCCCCAGGGTTCAGATCTGCAGGGCTCAAAGAGCTGAAAAGCAGCCTGAAACGCCAGCCCAGACCCCACTGACAGGGAGCACCAGGTGCTGCCCTTGCGGGGACGAGGTGGCAGGGTGACAAAACTTCTTCTCAGCTTGGCTCCCCCACTGTGCCGTGGGGTGAAGGCAGGTGATGCTGGAGGTGACTTCATGGCCCCTCCACAGGGCACTGCGGGCCGCCTTGAGCAGCAAGGTTTGTCCATCCCTCCCGTGCATGAGCGCTGGACGTGGACGGGCAGCTCGGTACCGTGCACTCAACAGGATGGCCATAGCGAGTTTAAGTTTATTCCCATCTGATCATCCCATCTGCTTGCGTTCAGGACCCACCAGCACCCTTAAATTCCTTCTTCACCCCAAAAAGGACAGCTGGGCGGGGGGCCATGGGCTGCTTTCCTCTTGCCTCTCCTCCAGCACAGGGGATGGCCGGCGAGGGGCAGCCGGAGGAGAGGTTTCCCAGGAGCATGATGAGGAGGTAAAGGGCAGGAGTGAGGATAACTCGCTGCACTTGTTTCCACCCCGGGATCCCAAAACAAGGCCAGATTTTGCATAGGTTGAGGTTGCTGTGCTAAAAGGATGACGCAGAGCCATCGCCATGGAGACCGAAAGCCAAGGTAAGGAGCCACGCTGCTCCTGGCAGCATCCCGGGAGCGGGGACCTCACCCCGACTCCTGCAGCATCTGGTAGGGGAGAGCGGGGAAAGATGCGTTCCCCCAGCTGCAAACGCACAGTTTGGCATCGCTGGCAGGATCGTTCACTGGTGCTTTTATTCTAAGTAAATGCCTCAGCTCTATACGGGATGTAAATATTCACGCATAGGTTGAAGCCTTCCCTCCTCCTCCTCCTCCTCCTCCTGCGCACACTCATTTGCCAGCCGCACATAAGCGAGCAGACACAGGTTGCGTAGCGTGCGGCCGGATGCAGGTTACACAATTTGGTAGCATGAAATCGTGCTTAGCATTTTGGGTAATAATAGCTACACTTCAAAGAATTGCTTAATGACTCTTTTGCTGAGCCCTCCGAGTTGCTCACACAAGAGCAGCGCAGGAGCTCATAAAAACCCAATTAGCGGCTGCAAGCGCTGTGGCTCTTGAAACGCCGAGCGGGGTTTTGTGGGGCAGGCAGCAGCCTGCGGGCACAGCATCCTCTGCCACGGTGCCCAGGACACCAATATCCACCCAAAATCGCAGCAGAGAGCAAGCATGGTGGGGAGGGGGCTGGAAAATGTTTGAAAGACCCCCTGGTTGTCAGGACACGTTTTTTGAGGGGCGACAAACTTCCTCATCCTCTCAGGGAGCACTTTCACATAGCCAGGGTAGGATGCTGAGACCGGGTCCCCGTGCTGGCGGGGGACCTGAGCAGGTGCTGCTGCCATGCGAAAGCATCTGAGCACCCACTTACTGCTCATCTCCTCTCCCAGCATGTTACCAGCCCCTTTTCTTGGCTCTCGGTGGGTTGGAAAGAAGGGAGCTGCCATGAAAATATGGAAACTGCTACTTCCCATGTCCTTTTCATATGTGATTTAGCTTAGATGGAGGTGGCAGAGCCAGGCTCCCAAGGGCTGAGCTTGATGTCCATAATGCTGAAGGTTCACATTGTCCGTCCCAGAGTTGGGTCCTCCTGGCACCCCCAGGGCCACCCAGCAGGACCGGTGGCCCCAGGACAGGGTTCCTGGAGCTGGGCATGAACCGCTCGAGAGCTGGGTTTGGCCATGCTGGATGGAGAGCCGGTGACACAGCACATGGAAAAACCACATGGATGGAGAGGTGGCTGTTGGGGTCTTCCTACAAAACCAGCGTCTTGGTTTGTTCCATCGTACGTGTGTGTGTGTGCAAGCTGCTCTGTTCTCCTGGAAGAGCAAAATAGAACAAAATGACCACAGCGGTATGAAACAAGCGTTGGGGATACGACATTGCGGGCTCTTTGCAGAGGCTCCCTTTGGCTTCCCCCTCCTGTAGGCAAAGCCCGGCTTCGAGCTTAACGGGACGGTGATCACGTTGTAGGCACAGCACAGGTTGGCAGGTGGGAATTGCCGTGATGGATGAGCCCTGCAAATCCATCCAGTCCTGCAGGTGTTGCGCAGAGAGGTCGCGCTCAGGAGCAGAACAGATTGCACAGACCAAGCCTTGGTGGGTTTTATTTGAATTGTTTTCCCGATTCAAGCCAACTAGAAATTTTCCAACTGTGTCTCTAAGTCAGTCAAAAGGGAAAAAAAGCAGTCCAATAACTCTGTGAACAACAGAATCAGCAGGACCTGCTTTCCTATGGATTTATGACTTCTAATTTTTTACCCAGTACTCCCAGCTCCTTCCCTTATCCCCCACCAGTTTGGCAGGGCAGGTGGCACCATGTCGGGCTGCTGGTTTGGAGCTATGTGTTTGCTGACGGGCTAGACAGTGGACGCGTTGTCTTGGACAGTAAGTACGTGGCAGAGTTGAATTTGCCTCCTATCGACATTATTTTTGTATTTCTCTTTTATGTAGCCAGTTGTCATGAAACGTGGTGGAAGAGCAGATCTTTGAGGTCTCTGCTCCAGTATGAAATGGAGTTTGAGTTGGCCAGCAGATGCAAATTTTTTTTAGTGAAGAAGGACGGACGGTAAAATGAGTGGACGCACTGGCTGTGTGACCTTGGTTTTTCCTTAAAATAAAGGTAGGAACAGCCATAAAATAAGAAGCAGTTATTAAAACTGTCAGCAAAAAGTTTCCTAATTTTTCTTCTACATTTTGAAAACTTAAACCAGCCCATCAATAAGGTATCTTCTTCTTCCAGTGTTAGCCAGAGGCTGATTTATGCCCTGAAGCAGAGTGATTTAGGTCTCCTTCACATTCTTCTTACAAACCGTTTGCCAGTGGAAGTCGGGATTCCCATCATTTGCCTGCGAGGAGTCCTTCCCTGGGTTCTGCTCAGTCCTTGCTGTCAGAGCGTCTTGCACAAAATATCACACGCCAACTGTGGAAACAATAAAATCCCTTTTTTTGCTTCCAATTTTGAACAGCCATTAGCTGGAGCGCAGATACTGTCATTTTATGTGTCTTCATCCTGTCCCCTTGCAGTACACCTAGTAAAGCTTAGCGTTCCGCTGCTTTCTGTCTTGCGAGCCCAGGGGAAGTTTTTTTGCCGGATTTGCACCTTTCGAAGGGCTCTCCCCTTGGAGGACAGCCTGGCATCCAGCAGGGTCAGGCTGGAGCTGGCCACGACCCTGATGAATATATGCTAAATTGCTTCCCGGGATACAGAAGCCACCGAGACAGATGGACACGTGCACATCCACGTGGTATGAAGCTCGTTTCATTTGCAAATCTGGGTAAAGAGAATAATTGGTGATTAAATTAGTGAAGTACCCCTTTTTTCTGAGAGATGCGTGAGAACGTTCTCCGTGGCCTGAGCTTGGACATCGGTGCCCAAGAGGGGTTCGGAAAGTCAGCAAAAGGAGAGACTGAGGGCAGATATGCAAAAGTGGATTAAGCGTCAGCGCCTCCATGTTTAACTAGGTTTTTTTTTTGTTTGTTTCCAAATTCCTTTTGAAGTTCTAAATAATCCCCTGTGATACTTGGTGAAAGCAAACAAGGTTTTCAAAGCTTTGCCTTTGAATTCAGGAGAGCAACACTCTGCCTATAGGTTTCCAGCATGTTTTATTCTCTTTGCTTTTCATCTTTATTAAAGGGCTGTAATTTGTGTGATTAATTGCAAATGCATATGGCTATTTTCTTGGCCTAACACCGTATTGCACTTTGAGAGTCCGTTGTCTGCCCAGAGCAGATACACTGAATCCTGCTTCCATGTCAGCAGAAAAAGGGTTATCGTATAGACTCCTCTTTGGATTATGAATTAATTAAATCAGATTTAGGGTCTCCAGCCAGCACGGCTGTCCCGTAGCAATGTTATATCAATGAAACTCTCTAGAGTGTGTTGTGGGAAACTCTGAAAGAGAGAAGCAGCAATGGGGTCTTCCAGCCCTGAAACCTACGCAAGTGAGAAGGTGGTTTGCCCTCCAGAAAACGTGATGTAGAGAGACAAGATGCGTCCCGATGCATCAAAACCATGCAGGAATGACAAAAGTTAACACTATTTGGCTTGAGAGCGGCATAGTCAGCTTGTCTGCGTGGTCAGGCAACCCTGGCTTTCCCAGCAGCCTCACCGTTTGGGTCGCAGAAGGAATTTAGCAGCAACGTGATGTGGGATTTGGACAAGATCCTGCACAGCTCTGCGTCTGGCTGATGGGTTTTCTGCCACCCTGCTGCTTGGATCGCATGTGGTCGCCCTCCCCACCCTGCCTAACTGCCGTCAGACCCAAGGGTTTGGGTGGGGGAGGATGGTTGAGATGCCTCATGCAAGGGCGAGCAGTGGCCCCACTTGCTGCAGCGTCTGGGTGCTCTGGGCAAGGTAGATGGACCCAGGTCTGCTCCAGTCTAGCAGCTCCTCTCACCTGAAATGCCTTTGCCTTGGCGCTTTTTACATGTTCTTATCCTCAGAAACCCGCTGTTCTCCCCAGCGTCACGAGAAGCTGTCCTCTAACATCCTCGTAGGTAATAAAATCAAAGTGATGCCGCTTCCATTAAGCAAGCAGCAACCCACCAGAAGTAAAACGAGCCACCAGCTGCCACGCTGCCGACGGAGCAACGCCGCAACCTCGCGAGCTCAGCTGGGTCTAGCGCTGCCGGCACCTTGGTAATGCAAATACCTGCAAACCCTCATTTCTTCTTGAGATTAAACATCTCCCTGGCTGCCAGCTTTCCAGGAGACTTGTTGCCCTGCAGAGACAGGACCAGACGAGGTCAAGCGCAAGATTTAGGTTGCTGGAGAAAAGAAGACACGACCAAACCTTCAGTGAACCAAACTTCACACTTAACGGCGTTCAACGAACCCAACAGAGAAACCGTGGCAAATGAGGGTTTTTGAGCTCATTGAAGAAGGAGACCTCCTGTGTCATGGCTCAGCCCATTATAAAGAAAAAGGAGGAGATGAAAGATTCAGTGTCAAATGCCAAAAATTCCCAGAATGCAGGGTGGCATCACACTGAGGTTTATTTGCCCCTCACTGTAGACTTTCAGGTTGATCAAAATGGATAGAGTAAATGCAAGGTTTGTTTCAGAAACTCGGGTCTGTGGTGGAAAATGCAAGGAAGGCAGAGGATCTTCCAAAAGGCGAGCGGCTCAGCACTGCCGCTCCAGCCTGGCCAAGCAAGCCAGCACACAAGCCCGTGCCTGACAGCCAAGGCATCTGATCTGGAAATCAGATATAGCACACACCATCCCGATGAAAAATATCACACGTGGTCTACACTTCAGGCTACTTTCCAGTATCTCAAGGAAGGGATCTTTTAATTGAAAGCCTTAATGTTTCTCGTTATATTTAAAATTAGAGCGGAACGGCAATAAAATTGGTCATGGGATTGAGACAAGTTTTAAGGGAGAGAAGGAAATTTATTCTTCATTTTTTACATCGCAGCACCCTTTAGAAGCCCGTGCATATTTGAATACGTCAATGCAAGGATTAATAATTAAAGGAACAACAGCCACATGTCTCCGAGACACACACAAGAAAGCAACAGCTCAGGCCGGAGGCTGGAGTCTCTGGGGACGCGCTGTTTTTGCTGGCATTTCACCTCCGCCTGGTGTACCTCATTATTTAGAAAAGCACTTTCCCACCAGCCTCTGCCAAGGAACATCTCACCTAGCAATTTGCAGCTGATGGCTAACCTCAGCGTTAGCCTGGGAAATTGTGTCTGCGCTTGTTATCGGATTGATTTTGAAGGAAGACGTGGAGGTGTTCACATAGATGATCAGCGACTCGGGTAGTTGTGTTTTGGGGTGAAACCCTCCAGCCGCCAGCAGAAGGAGACCAGCAGAAACCCTTGCAGAGCGGTGATGATGCTCCGGCCAACCCAATAGCCCCAGGTCGATGCGACTCGTGGCCGCGGTTGCCCAAGACTTGCAAAAAAAAAAAAAAAAACCAGTTCCAAAACTGCTTCCTCTCTGCTCCCCGGAGCCAGATGGATGTCAACAGGCTATGGCGACGAGATGGAGCTATTTCGCTCCCCGGCGTGGCCCCCGGCCAAGCAGACGCCTCAGCGCGCCGCTCTGCAGAGCCGTCCCACAGCCCCGCGGCCGGGAGCATCTCGCCGGGCGCTGAAGGCGGTTCAAAGACTTGGCTTGGGGAAGGGAGCCTCCGACATGAATGCGGTTTCCCTCACCAGGCCCGAACAGCGCTGCTCCTCCCTCCCCATCCTTCCTTCCTCCATGTTAGTAGTCTTCTCATTCATTAAAAACCTGCTAATTATCTCAGCAGCTTGGAACTGGGTTGCCGCGTGGAATTAAAACCAGCTTTTCGTTTTGGCATCCACCGCCTCATGTAATTAATAAGACAAGAGAAAGCCAGAACATGCGGGTCAGCCCTGAGTGTGAGGAAGGGATCGATCGGACACGGCCAGCACCGGAGCTCATGGCCGGGATGCTCTGAAGCTGGCCTCAGAGAGGGTGGGTTGCATTTTGAGGCCAAACCAGGGGAATGGAGGAAGAGATAAGGTGTCGTGGTTGTTCCCCTTGTTTTTTCCTCATTTAAACTCAAAATCTGGACCAAGTAGTGCTCCGTGAAAACCCTGCACTCAATCTTCAACACCTCTTTGCTGGGGAAGGAATGGGAAAGCAGTCTGGCAAGGCTTGACGGCATGTTTTGGCCACCCCTGCCATGCTGAGCAGACCGGGATGCTCTGAGAGCCTGGGCTGTTGCAGACGGGCGTTTTGATGGAGATCTGGAAAATGGCTGGAGGAACCTGAAACCGATGGAGGGACCAGCGCCGCTTGCCCGCCCGCCAGCGCCAGGTCCTCTCCCCACTGCCTTGGCACCAGCAAGCGGCCACCAAATCCAAACGGAAACGCTGCCCTGCTCGCTGGCCACAGGCAGGAGAAGGACAAGGACCCCAACCTGCAGAGCGGAGCTGGGGTGACGCAAGTGTCCCCACCTCCACCCAGAGCTCGGGCTGGCGGCGGGAGGGCGATGCCTTTGGGCACCGTCGCAGAGCGGTGGCAGCACCAGGACAGAGGGGACACGACCTTCCTCCCGACTCGCCGGCGCCTTGGTAGAGCACGAACTTTCCTCCCACCATCCGCAGGAGCGCTCGGGCTCCCCTCGCCCGCCCCGCTGCCAGCAGCATCCCCGCTCGCCGCCCGCCGTGGCTGCTC
Organism: Sterna hirundo; assembly: GCA_009819605.1. NCBI lineage: Eukaryota > Metazoa > Chordata > Aves > Charadriiformes > Laridae > Sterna > Sterna hirundo. Next base: position 11,862,725 of record CM020450.1, on the reverse strand, counting down.
TCCGGAGCATTGATTTACAGTTTGTTGCTGCTGCCACCGAGTAACTACTGTTGCTGCTTTCTACGGATTCACTCGGCTGCCAGGATGCCCCTGCCGGGCAGCGAGACGCTGCTGGAGCTGGCAGGCCAGGGCGGGAGAGCATCGCTCCTGGGGGAGCAGCAACACCAAATTGGGGTTCTAGCCCTTTAAATCCAATCCGGTACTGCAAAAAAAGGGCGAGCGAGCAGGAGAGAGCCTTCAGACTCTTTTAATTAAAGCTTGTACCATATTCTGTCTTCCCAAGTCACGGCAATCACTCTCGCTTCTTCAGGACATCTCGGGGCTCACCGGCACCGCGGCATGGATGGGGGGAGCCGCTCACCTGGGACCGGCGGCAGTAGGTACGCGCGGAGGGATGGGGCTGTTTGCATGGCTTCTCCCCTCTCCTCGCTGTCAGCTGGAAGCATTTCTCTTTCTTTTTTTTTTTTTTTTTTTTCCCCTCCCCATGTCTTTTCATTTGCCGGAAAGAAAGTCTTATCGCGTCGCTTTTGGCTGGTGGGAACGGCGCACCTGGGGGCGAGGGGCTCCCCATCCTGCCACCGCCGCTCTCATCCCTCCCCTCTCCCTCCCTTTAAATAACGAAGTGCATGACCTAGAGTTGCGGGTTGTTTGGTTTGGTTTTTTTTTTTTTTTTGCCCTCGCTCCTTAAATGAAAGAGCTGCCACTCAGCAGAAGATAAGTTGGGATGCCTGTTTCATAAATCACCGGAGAAGTTGGTCCCTGTCGCGCTCTTGCCGCTGATGGCCCCCGCCGGCTCCGCTCAGGGCTCCGCTCCCCTCTGCCTCCCCTTGTAACCAGGTTAAGAGTTTTGCCATATCCTTTCATGCGCAATGCAGAGCATTTCTTAAGAGCCTCACGGACCAAATCCCGGGGTTATTAGGAAAGACAGCGTTGCATTCACACTGGAGTCTCATCTCTCAAGAGGTATAACCCACAGCAGCCTTAGCTGGGCTTATAAATTGCCCTTCAGCAGGAACGTTGCGCACGGAGAACATTTAACTGCTAACTATCCCATTCACCGATCGATTTTTCTCTCCCCCTCTGCTCCTAACTGCGTGATCTCTTCATTTGTATTTCCACGCCACACGGCTGTGTCTTTACATTATGTATCGCCGTTCCCCCGGCGCCGGCTGGGTTGGTGCGTGGTTGGGGTGCCCCGACCTTAGTGAGAGCCCCTTTTCCTCCTTGCAGCCGGGTGCCAGGTGGGTCCCGAGGAGCCTCCCTCCTGCATGGATCCCCGGAGGGCAACAGAGGCTCTGCCAGGAAAACATTTATCCTGGTGCCTATCTGAGGCTAATAACACTTTTGACAAATAGCAGACCTCCTCGAAGCTTGGAAGAGGGTTGAAAAAGCAGCCACTAATCTCCTTGCGAAGTGCTAGATGGTGGCCACTGCTCTCCGTAAATCAGGGGACAAGCTGTTTATGTACGGCGTGGTGAGACTTTAGAGCAGCAAAAAAAACAACCCATCCCTTCCCTTAATCCACCGGCAAAACCTCTGCCTTGGCATCATTTCGCAGGGTTTATGTAGGAAATACCGTGAAGTCAGCATGGCCCAAAGCAGCCGGGACTGCGGGGCTGCCCAAAGGGGTCGGGAAAATGGGCTTTTTTCTCCCCGGCCGCATTTGCCGTAAGTGCGAGAGCGATGGGACGGGGAACTTGCACGTGAGCAAGGGGAGCGGAGCCGTTATCGGTGTACGAGCGGCTGAGCAAGAGCACCCAGAGGTGTCAGGCGGCTTGTGGGCAGCAAGACGTTTCGACTTGAGCGGTCGAAGGAATTAAACTTAGAGAGGAGGAGGAGGAGGAGGAGGAGGCACGGTGCCTGCAGGAAAAAGCAAAGATTCCAGGGCAGAGTGAAATCTGCAGCGCAGGCTCCGCCGTTAACTCACAGGGGTGCGGGGCTGCGGAGGAAAAGAAACGTTGGGTACCCTGGGGGTTTGCTTTTCTCAGTTATCCTGGTTCAGGGCTGCTTTCATCCGTGGCTCCCATCTCTTTGGGAGAGCTTTAACCATTTGTGACTTTGGGTGACGTTAGGAAGGAGCGTGGCCCTTGTGACCGAGAGGTGGGATAAATAGCTCCCTTGTTTCCAGCTCGCAGCGGGAGAGCGAATGACCTGGCAAGGAAACCTGAAAGGGCCCGAAAGTGAAAAAACCTGTTCCTGTGGCCCGAGCGGGGCTGCAGACAAACTCTTCTCGGGTGAAGCCCCTGAAACCTGTTTCTTCCACCCTGCAGAGCTGGAAAACCCAGAGTGGGATTTGAAATCCACTGACAAATACAAGTGGGGCGAGGAAAGATGAACAAAATGCACATCTCGGTTCAGCAAATTGACTCAAGCCTCGCAAGCATGCGGCGGGTGGGGAGTAATTATTTATAGTGCCATCAGCAGAAATAATAGAATGAAATGAAGGGCTGAAAAGTTTTGCTGACTCTCAGGGAATGCGTCCTGGCAGGGATTGATACTTCCCGGGCCCAGCCCTTCACATCTCCAGCGCTACCGAGCGTGCAGCCTGGAGACCGGCAGAGCCTCGCCGGGGGTGAACCCACCGAAAACGGACGGGCAGCGTCGAGGAGCTGAACCCAGCCAGAGGATGGACTTTAAATGTCAGCTACGGCTTCCCCCTTTGAGCCAGCTCTGATGGCCCAGCCTGGATTTATCTCCCGGTGGACACGCAAACTTTGAGGGGAGCAGCGCCCTGGCTGGGTGGCCAGGTTTGGCTTTTCCATTCTAATTCTATGAACATTGAGATTAAAGAAAAGGAGGGGGGGGAGGGAGGGGGGGAAGCAATTTTCGAGATCAGCCGTTAGCGTAATTCAGTGCTTTGTCCTCCGTTAATTAAGCTCTGCGTTCTGCGTTTCAAGAACGCTCTTGAACCGCGATGACAAAAGGAATTAGGGGGATTGGCAGGCAGACGCAGGCAGAGAATCGCTCACCTGGCATTACTCAAATTAAAGGTGACCTGCATAAGGTTTTATTTTCCAAATGGAGAAAACTGAGTTTGGACTCTTCTTTGTGCTTTTGTGGTGATGAAAAGGCCTCTTTTTCCCCTTTTTTTTTTTTTTTTTTTCCTTCCTTTTCTTCACTTATGAATGATGAGTAGCATCGAGCTTGTCTCTCCCCATCCGGGCAGACGGGCTGGAGGGCTGAGATGGCCACGGAGGTTGTTGCGGGTGGAAAGGGTGAATTTGAGCACCCGATCCAGCAGCCAGCCCTCAGCAAGTTTGACAGACAGTCACCAACATCCTGCAGAAATTACCTGCGCCGCAAGTTTTCTGTAATCCCAGAGCTCTTTCCTTCCCCCCGGGGTACTTGGTAACACCAGGAGAGACCAGTCCCCAAGTGGGCACAAAGATCAGGGCTCCCTGAAAGTCCCCAAAGGCAATTTGCTCCATCTCGTCCTGCTTGTCAGTCTCCAACCATCTGAGATTTTCCTAGTGCAAACAAGACCTGAATTTCTGAAGAACAAGCAGAAAAATAATTCTTTTTTTATTGTAGGTAATAACCTTTCCCACTTCCTTTACTCCGTAGACTGGAAAGAGCGCAAACACAAAAGGCATAGCTCTCATTTTTGCTTTTTCTTCACCAGCCACCTTTAAACAAAAGAAGAATAGCAGGGTATCTGGAGCAGGAAGGGACCAAAATGGATCTGACTGAGATAAAACCTAAATTTACTCTTTCTAGCTGTTAGAGTCTAATATATTCTATTCAGAGCAAGGGACGTATGTCAACCCCATTCTACGTCTCTGGCAGGGTATTAGAGTTTGAATTAGTATGATAAATTAAAAACAGTCATAAAATTCTACAGAGGTCTTAAATCGTAAAAATGTATCACTCGAATGAAATTGCACGGTTATTGAGCGCAACGTTTGAGATATAAACATTAGCGTGGCACGTCAGCCTGGAGGGATGTGAGCAGTCACGTCCAGGGGACTCGGCGGGATCCAGATGCGGATCATGCTGATGGTCTGATCATCTTTGCTGATCATCTGGACGGTTTAGCTGGATTCAGGTAACCTTTCGGAGCAGGCTAATCCACCATCTGCTGCAGCATTTTCTTCTTCGAATTTTTTAGCTTGTTTTTTTTTTTTTTAATTCCTTCGGGATACGTTTTTCCCCTTTGAACATAAGCTACTTTCAGTGTATTATTTAAAACCTACATTTTAATGGAAGGAGGTAAGAGGCTGCACAGACAATGTAAACCTTGTTTTCCGTGGCCACCCAGAGACTGCCAAAAATCAATTGTCTGCTAGAGGCTGATCTTTAAACAAAGTTAAGCCAAATTGTATCAGGAAGCCCTGGGGATCCCCGAAAGAAGGTCTTCAAGAAAGCCGTGTACATGTTACCGAGCTTGATATGGGTCTCATCCTGTAAATCCTTTTGTGCTGCGACCTGCTCTGCTCGGGAACTGAATTACTCTGAGTTACTTCTGGCTCTAGCCGAAGCATTGACTCCAGTTTGAGAACTGCCCAAGCGCTTTGGGAGCCTGGGGCGCTGTTTGAAAGCGGATTAATAAGCCTTTAGGAGCTGCAGATGCTTTACTGGGAGCTGGTGGGATGCCCCCGGGGGATTTTGCAAAGGTTTCTCTTGGAAGCTCTGCTGTGAGACTACGACAGGAACGGTCTGGCATACGCAGACCCGTAAATGAAACGGGAATCTGTTTAAAATGTATTTTTCTTTTTACTCCCTCATAAATACACTGTGGCAAAACAGCCTGTAATGCTGGGGAAGGATTAACTTGAGAAGAGTAAAGGTCTCCAAGGACTTAAGAAGAAGAAAGCTGCTGTGCTACAGGACAGGCATCCTCATGGAGGAGTCGATGAGCCTGGTTGCCCCATGGACATTTGCTGTTCGTGACGATGTGCAGCACCGCTGACACCGCAGAACCCCCCAGATCTGCAGCCGTGACCAGGAGGACAAAGTGGGAGCGTGTTGGCATGGGGAGGGATCGGTTCCTGGCTGGTGGCTCCTGGGAAGGGCAGAAGTTCTGCTGGGGCCAACAGGCTGGTGAGGGAGATGATGTTTTACAACACATGAACCTTACACACATGAACGTGCTGTAACGTGTGAGTTGTGACGGTGCCAAGAAGCTTCTATTAGGGTGGAGTTGCCGCTTGGCATTACACATGCAGTCCATGGAAAAGGGCCTGGGGGTTCTAGTTGACAAGCGGCTGAACATGAGCCAGCAGCGTGCCCAGCTGGCCAAGAGGGCCAATGGCATCCTGGCTTGTATTAGAAACGGTGTGACCAGCAGAGGTAGGGAGGTGATTGTCCCCCTGTACTCAGCACTGGTGAGGCCACACCTGGAGTATTGTGTCCAGTTCTGGGCACCCCAATACGAGAGAGATCTCGAGGTGCTGGAGCGAGGGCAGAGGAGGGCAACGAAGCTGGTGAAGGGCCTGGAGAATAAATCTTACGAGGAGCGATTGAAGGAGCTGGGAGTGTTTAGTTTGAGGAAGAGGAGGCTGAGGGGAGACCTCATCACTCTCTACAACCACTTGAAAGGACATTGTAGAGAGGTTGGGGCTGGTCTCTTTTCACAGGTCATTAGCGATAGAACAAGAGGGAATGGCTTCAAGCTGCAACAGGGGAGGCTGAGACTGGACATTAGGAAAAAATTCTTCACGGAAAGAGTGGTCAGACCCTGGAATAGGCTGCCCAGGGAGGTGGTGGAGTCACCATCCCTGAATGTGTTTACGAGTCGTTTAGATGTGGTGTTGGGGGATGTGGTGTAGGGGAGAACTTTGCAGAGTGGGGTTGATGGTTGGACTCGATGATCCCAAGGGTCTTTTCCAACCTGAATGATTCTATGACTGTATGCAGAACTGTTACCTTGATAAGTTCCTTTCAATGAGGTTGCATGCAAAACCCCCGTATTCTGGAACAAAATCTGCAGATCCAAGATCTGTTGTAATGCAAATAACAGCAGTAGGACTAATCCTAGCCAATCCAATGTCAAGAAAAATCCAGAGGAAAACCTGACAAGGCAGGACCCCGTGCAACTGCGGGACACAGTCTCCATCCTCGGCACAGCCCCCCGGGCCATGGTGGGGCCGCTGGGGTGAAAGACACAGCCAGGAGACCCACTGCTCCCACCCGATGGAGCCCAGCCCCATGGCCATTTGCTTTCTGAGTTTCTGGTGGCCGTATGGAGTGGGAAAAGAAGCTTCAGGCATTTTAGATAATCCTCACCCTTGAAAAGCAAGCTGCATGAAACATGGGTGGATTCTTTTCTCCATCAAACTGAGGGTGCAATTTTGTCCTGTGGCCTGCTGATTGAAGAAACAAAATCATACAGTGCTGTCATTGGGAAGGTTGGTAAATATTTTATTCCCCCCTGAAATGTCAATTATGAGAGATATGAGCTTTCTCCGGGGTACAAGAAGAAGATGGATCTGTGGAAAATACTGTCACTGCACTTTACAACCTAGCTGAACTGTGCGACTTCAACGAGAGGTTTTATGATGAAGTGACATGGGCTTATATCGTTTGTGGCACAAAAGACAAGAGGGGCTTCACCTCGGGTCTCATGTAATGCTTGAGAAAGCAATTACAGCTCTAGACAGGCTCAGAGCAGCCAGAGGCATCAAGAAAACTTGAACGGTCCCGCTGACCCCTTTGGTAACACTGACCCTGTTTTGCCCCGTGTCAGCTATTAAAAACCCAGCAGACGTTGTTCTGGGTCAGAGATGGATCTCCCAAACTGCTCAAGGGTGGTCCAGGTTCAGCTGCAAATTGCCAAAAGCACTGGTGTGGCCAAGCCTTGGCAATCATATGATGAGTGTCCAGATGACAATGTCCCAGGTAGGATGGCATGAGAGCAGCCACTCCGTGTCCATGAATATCCATGAACAAGACGGCATAGGAGCGCCTGGGACCCGTCGTGGGGCTGCAGACCGTGGTCTTCATGTGCTTCAGTCTGCTGCCACATTGGCATAGGACCCATGGTCATCTTCTTGAGCACCGGTACGCCTCTGACTTGGCCTGGCTGACACGAGGAACACTTGGATCTCCAAAAGCCACATTTGATTTCTTTTGATCAATGGTTTGGCTTTTTGGGAGAGGGAAGCAGATAGCGTAGTGCTTCATGGGCACTGCTGTCAGAAGGTACGGGAATGGAAGGAGAGGGGAAGGCTCTGGGCTTGTCCAGAAATACCTGGTTTTGAAGTGAAATCAAACCACATTTCAGAGAACGGAGCTTGGCAGTGGGCTTTTTGTAAAGAAACACAACGTTGTCTATGGCCCTACCTTTGTCCTATGGACTGTCCCCAGTGGGTATCCCATTCATGTGGTCACACGTGCTGCTAGAGAAAAAAACTTGAAGAAAATAGGGCTTGTTTATTAAAAATAATGGCAGGGCGTGTGAGAGGAAACAGTGAAGGAAGCATAAAGCTGGAGGCACACGCTGGTATTCCCCTGATCCTGAGATATGTCCCCCAGCAGGAGTGGAGAACAGAATGCTGCGATACAAACCACATGTTTGTACAGCACAGCAGGCTCTTGGTCTAGCAGTAGGACACCAGGTCTTCTTCTGGGACCTGGAGAAACCAGTTCTGCCATGGTGGCTTCCCTCTTCCCCTTCCTACCACCTCCTGCAGCCACTACCAGCGCTTGAAGCCATGGTGTGCAGAAGCTGTGGCTGCAGCAGGTTGGGAGAAACCAGGGTTTGGTGAGGACAGCTGGTAGGACAAGGGCATTCTCCAGGTCCTTGAGACCCTCAACTATTTCTGGGGCCTGCCAGGGGCGCCTGGTTGTATTGGGAATATGAATCAATAAGGACAATGCTATCAAAGTACGTGACAAGGCAGAATAGCCGTCTTTGCTGTGCAGTTTCTTGAAGACAAGCCCGCGAAAGTCCATGAAAAAAAAAGATATTTATTTTTTGTGGTAATGTGCCTAAGTCAGATTCACCAGAGAGGATTTTAAAGAACAGATTAGCTGAGTTTAATAGTATGAATTATGAAAAAGAACGTGCTCTGTGCAAAGCACAGGGTCGCATTTGATGATTCACCAGGCTTTTTCTTGACCATTAGTTGAATGCTTTATGTCAAAAATGTGATCCACATAAAATTGCTGCGGTCTGATGGAGAATGTCTTCCAGCTCTCAGTGTCCAGCAGGTACAGGAGGAAACATTTTCTTCTCTGTCAGCAGAAAAAAAAGCCACACAGACTCAGGGCAATGGTATGGGAGCCCCATGCCTTGCCACAGCCTCTATAGATAGTGAGGGAAAATTCCCCTCACCTAACACCCTGGAGGAGGGCAAGAGCAGCGTATTCCTTCTCTTACAACTTCCCAGCTTCTCTCAGTCACTCACGGAAACTTCCGTGCTGAAGGCTGCATCGGTCTCTGTTTCAATGCACTATTTTGTTCCGCCTTGAACCTATTTCTTCTTTCGAGCACCACGATAACTTCCAGGAAAAATTCTACAATGTAATTGTGCACTATTTGCAAAAATACTTCCTTTGACTTCTTTTTTAATGTCTTCTCTTGGTAATTTCATTGGATACCTCGTAGGTCTGGTGCCGTGAGACACGGCAAGTATTTGTTCTCTATTCGCTTTCTCTGGGATGTTGAGGGTATGGTAAAACTCTACTTTAATACGTGTCCCCGACATCCTTTTCAACCACCTCTTTGCCAGACTGAAGGGCCCTAATGTGTTGGTCTATTTTTGTGCAGAAGCCGCTCTCTGTCCACGCTCCCTTCCCTCCTCATTCCGTTATCTCCTTTCACGGAAGCAGAAATTTATTCATCGTGAAGGCGCACAATGGGTGCAGGCAACGGCGTAGTTTCAATTTTGTTCTCTGTGTCTTTGCCAGAAATCTCTCGCATCACATTTACCCGTGGCTACGCCGACCCTGGGGTGGATGTTTTCAAAGAGCTACCCATGTTCCTCCCCACTAACGCGTTCCTGAATGGCAGTGGCCGGTTCGGAGCTCGCCGTTTGGCGGGCAGGCCGCGGGCTATTTTTCTCGTGGGCATTATTTTGCGCTGATTTGCACTGAAATTCAGCTCTTGCTTTATTCTTCAGACCTTGGGTTTTGAGAGTTTTGGTTTTTTTTTTTTTTTTGCAACCAATCCTGGGTTTGATTATCCTGATTAATTTTGTATCATTAATAAATGTTGTCGTCTCACTCCTCACACACCTCCAGTCCCCAGATAATTTCTTAGTAAATGAGTAGATCTATTTTACAGGTCTCCCTGGGATTACAATAGGAAGTTGCTTTCATTATGAAAGCAGATTGTTTATCTTTGTTTCCTGCCTTCTTTTCCCATCTCCTTCATAATGAAAAACAATGCAAACAAATCACTTAACCTTTCTGCTACGGCCTGTCTCTCCTGAGTATGCTTTTTATTCAGCGATCATCTATCAGCCACACCACCTCCCTGGCAAACTTCCTTCCCCTAGTGTTTCCGAGGAGGTTTTCCTGTTACCTCTTACGTCTCTACCAAGTTGTTGTTCAAAACCCTTTCTGCCATATTGTTCCTCTCCATGCAATTTATCACGTTTGGGGATCTATTTCCTCCTTGAGCGTGACTTGTGCTTGTTGAGAAATGCCTTTTAACTCTTCTACTCCGCCGTGTAGCTGCACAAACTTTGCTCCTTTTAAGTCTCGTTGATTTGGCAGCGTGTGATCACTCCGGGCTTGCAAGACAGAGTTTTAAAACCATGTTATTTTACTCTTTTAAATTCTCCTTTTTTTTTGTTTCTTTTCAAGCAGCTTCTACATTTTTAATATACTTTATATATCGTCTGTATATATATAGACACCCCATATATATAGGATAGTGTAGTGGGTGTATATATAGCGTGTGTGTTTATATATATATTTAAGGTCATATGAGCAATGCCGAAATCTTGAATAGGCCGTGAATCTTGAATAGGCATCTCGGAGTCAAACTGAGAGTTGTTCTTTCTGCTTCTAGAGTCAATAGTTTTAGCTCCAATAGTTTTTTATTATGTCCAAACGTTATTGTAGAGGTCATGCCTCAAACGAGATACGCTGGTCGTTAGCCTACCCAGCACGTGTCCTGGCATCCCAGAGCCCCAGCAGTCAGCCCTTTTCCATCAAAACCTGGGTGACGGCTGGATTGATGCCCCCACCCAAGTGGGTATCCCCATGTTTTGGCTTCCAGCAGCGGCAAAAATATTGGAGGCAACCGCTCTGCGTTGTGGATGGGACTGATCACTCAGCAACAAGTGCAGCCGGTTCCCACTTCCCCAAACGCAGCGACGCCAGTTGGAGATCGCCTGTAGCGCCTCTGCAGCTACTGGCCAACAGAAGACGGGGCCACTGGGGCAACCTGGATGCTGGCCCTTCGCACCACCCCCATGTAACACCTTGACCTATTATTTTCCTACCTGGCTAAGCCACATCTCCAGAAAGCAATAAAACTATTTAGAGGTAGAATCCCCCATATCGAATGAAGTCACAGCATTAACGTCAACGCTTTGACAGACAATTAAAAAGACCCTTTCGTTTTGAAGGGTCTTCTGCTGCATCACTGTGGCAATGGCCGTATTAGAGGCAGCAGGCCTAAATTAAATTCAAGCGGGCCTAAATTAAGCAGTAATTGAAACGTTTGAAGGAAAATGAGTATGGTTGTCGGGGTCAGCCTTAAATATGTTTTGCTAACATCTTGCAGAAAAATTTTGATAAAAATTACAGTGCTGTGCAAGTGATGACTGGGTTTTATTTCACAGTAAGTAGAACAGGAGAGAGAGGGGGAGAACACACAAGAGCACAGTTAATAAGATGTATAATCAAATGAAAACTTTTGCACAGTGATATTGCATGAGGTAAAACTGGATTCAGAGCTTTAAAACAGAACATGCTTTGTTTACCAAAAAACCAAGCATGTTTGAAAGCACATTTGACTCTAATATACATCCTATGCTTTATGGAGTATTTATTTAACATATGTAGGTTGGGGAAATGAAGCACCTTTTGACAAGTAATGTCTCAAAGTGCTGCTGAAAAACAACATATGCATAGAAAAAGTTGTTTTGCAGAACTCAAGAGCTGCTAGCGGAGTCCTGATTTAGAAAAAACCTGTAACGTCAAGTGAAGTAACTTAAATCAATGGCACATGAGCACAGGCTGAGGTTAAGCAAACGCACTGGTGTTTTTATAAATACCCGTATTTGCTTTCTTGAGCCAGGGCAAAGTTGCGCGCATGGATCTAGCAGACCAGGATGGTTCTTTCTGCTTTCCAACTGATTTCAACAGGAACACCAACTGCTCGGTGTTGTAACACACACCAGCTTACTCTTACCATAGCACAGAGCAACTTTGAGAGGAGCACTATTTAAGACACCAGGACAGGTGACAAGGTTTTTGGTTTTCAATGCCTGAAGCCCAGTCCCACCATGTTTCTGATTACTGGGATCAAGCCTGAATGCTCTCAGAGCCCTGAGGGCACTAATTGCCCTAAGTAGCCTCACCTGGGTCCCACCCACACCCCTGACCATGGTCCAGGAGCCCATTTAAGCTCATCCCTGGGCCTTTAGACCCTGTTTGTGCTTTAGGTGTGCTGGTGTCTGGTTGGTGTGGAAGGACCTCAGACCTGTTTTGCAGGTAGATTTTCTCCCACCCTGTCTCCTCAATGGCCTCTAGACCTATGCTGCGGCTCTGTTTCCAGTCCCACCTGCTCCTGACTGAGCACCTTGGGTGGACCTTGGACCTAATTCCTACTTTGTCTGGGACTGTGGCTGTATCGTTCCTGGCACTCAGCTCTGCTTATCAAGGTCCGATCCTGCAGGACCTCTGTTGGTGAGGGCACTGCCTGCACTAAGCCCCCCTTGGCTCCTGGCTCTGTTTTACTCACCATGGAGGAGATCCGTCTCTGCCACAACCTAAAAAACCTGTTCTTGACCAGATGTTTCATTTCTGAATCTCTCCTGCTGAGTAGGTGCTATCATAAGTAGTAGTGGTGTGGGCTGGGGTTGAGTTTGGCTTTGTAGCCTGTGTAACTGGGAGCTGGTGCTATGGAGGTCAGGAGTAGGATGTGAAATGTGTTTGGAGAGGCCTCCTTAGCTGGACAGATGAGTGTATCTGTGTGCTCAGATAACTACTGAGCACCATCCGGTTAAGTCTGGACACTTCTTATATGTCAAGGTCTTGATTTGCGCACTCTTTGGTTGACAAGAGACTGTAGCTCTGAGTTCAGAATAACTATTTGCTGTTCTACAGTTATTTCCTTGGACTTCCAGCCTAGCCGTCCTTATAAATACCTACTGAAGCTTAGCTTAGATCCAGCTGTGCCAGATTTTGACCTAAACTCTGTTTCTCTTTGGTTCCCTCACTGTTGCCTGCACTCTGGGTTGGGTCTTTGAGGATGGAAGCAGCTTTGTCTGCACAAGGTGATTCCACCTTCACGGCAGAAGCATCTCTGGCGAATTAGCTGCAGCACACAGCAATTATGTTAAGGAAGTTGGGTGAAAGGCAGCAGTAATAATTTGCAAGTTCTGCCAACAAAACCCCTTTCAGTTTTGTTGTTGTTGTTTTTTTGGTTCCCCCCCCCCCCCCCTCCATACCTTGGCAAGACTCTTTCCTGTTTTTCTTTCATTGCGTGGCAAATGCACAATAAGAACAGGAGGTCATTTACTCCAAATCCTCGATTTATAATTTTTTTGACGTTGCCATTTGCTTTTTCTAAAGACTGTGAACAATGTGCACAGTCCTTGTTGGGTAACAGTCATAATTAGAAGCTTTCTAAATTTCCAAGAGCTTTTGAGTACTCAGCACACTCCTTCCCTAATATCCTGCGGCTCTGCATTTATGCTAAAAACTGAGTTGCATCCAATCGACCCCAGAACTGGTGCCCTGCAGGTTTGGAGAATAGTGTATGAAGGCAAAAAAACGAATGGCTGGAATGGAAGATCTCATGCAAGAATCCCACCAAGCCTGGATTTACAGAGAAATAATATTTTTGTCAAAGTTCTTCCAGAAAAGCTTACAGGATCAGCCCAGGTACAGAGAAAGGAATGAGAAATGATTGTTACAGATCCATGTGGTCAGATAAGCTAAGCATGGCCTGGTGGACAAGAAAAATACGAAGTGCTGCTGAAAGTAAATATGCGTGAACTTTTTGGCTGGGTGGGGATGAAAAAGGCAGCTACAGGGAGGAAAAAAGAACATGTCATCCATGTATGATCAAGCTGACGGCTCTCTCTCTCTGCCAAAATGGCACCTCCTGGTTTTGGTCTGAAAGCATACTTTTGGATCAACTGAAGCAGTTTTTCAGTTTGGTGAATTCCAAGTTAGGAGAATGGTTTACTGAATTTTTTTATATTTTTTTTACTTTTAGCATAACATTTTGGTTTGGATGGGATGTTCTCCAGGGGGTGGAGTGGAGACCTGAGTAACCCACATCTCAGGGCTGGGAGTAAACAAGGCAGCAAGGTCTACTGGAAATGCCTCAATTGCCACAAACCCAACCCAGCTTCAGGCTGCAGAGTGGGTCCTGTCTACGACCACCTTCCTCCAGCTCTCCTGGGGCATAGCAGACGTCTTGTGGTTCTTGACCACATAAATCTTGTGATTTGCAGTCTCTGGGGTCAGGGAAGCATGCCAGTCTTTGATCCAGCGGTGAGTCAGAAGGTGGGATGTGTTGGCTGAAAGCATCTCTCTACTCAGTTTGAAAGAAGGTCTTGAGCCAAGGACTTTTGCTTCCTAGTGGAGTTACCTCCAAGCTTGTATCGTGTCCTTGGGTGGGTTTCCCTTAAGTTCTCCTGCTGCTGCTTCACACTGTGTCAATAATTGGGTATTCACACTGGACATGAAGAAATAACAACCTACTGTCTGGTTTTTTTCCTGGTAGGACAAGATATATGAGCTCTACTCTCTGTCCTAGTGAGTTTTTAAGTATTTCTTATAACTGGAGCTAAACCAGCTCCTGATTTCTGATAGCCTGATATTTAGGCCATGCACTTTGCTGTTCTGAATCTGGTCAGCTGTGCTCCTGGCTGTTGGTCACCTGCCTCTCGCTTGAGCATCGGAGACCAGTGGAGCTCACAGCTGAACAGGGAGCATCACAGACACCTCCCTGCAGCAACCAGTGGCGTCTGGTGAACTTAGCCTTTCTTGTCAAATGTTCTTGGCCTTTATGAAGTGCCAGCAAATTAAGTGTTTTGCATTAGTCACCATCTTTTTTCAGGCTTGCTTTTTCTTCGTTGGCTTAAAGCCACACATGAATTTAGGATTGGATCAAACCGAACTTCAAGTTCTGCTTGAGAAGATCAAGAGAATGAGAAGATCATTTCCATGACCCTGTATTGTCATTGATGCTTAGATGGGCTGGAGATGGTGAGGGCTGGGGGACTTTGCCTTTACTGTTGCCTGATACGACATAGGAACTGCAGGCTGGGTGTTTTGGGAACAGCCATATACACATGTGTTTGCCTCAGCCACAGCCTCACCATTCCCAAGTCTATCAACCATCTTGAATCCTACCTGAAAATATCACGAGGGAGCATGTGAGGCATTTATTACTGAGTGGAGACGTATGCCCATGGTGGTGTGCTTCCATCCCCACCAGGAACAGAGCAGCCCATGCTACAAACAACCTTCTCGCTACTCCAGGTGCCAAGCGCCTTTCTTCAGCTTGTTCTCCAACTTAGAGGGCAACGTATGCATTAAAAAAAATAACCCTTGCATCAAAGCGCCTGTAAGCCACGTTAGTCATCTTGGATGTTACGGAGTGCCCTATGAATGGAAGTGCTCTGTGTATGAAGGGGACGATGATGCACGATCTCCCTCCCCTCCCGCCTGCGCTCTTCCAGCCCACTCTCATCTCTGTGATCCTCTCCCCTCTCCTCTGCCTCCACTGGAAAGAAAAATGAGATGTGAAAGGAAAGAAGTGTTGAGGAAAATCTGGAAATCCAGATGTCTCGGCATCAGAGACGCAGTCCAAGCTGTGTCCTTTATGGCTTGTAACGAGGAGCATTGGAGTGACTGAAAGCCCTGACCCCCAGCCAGTCATTGTACCTGCTCTCAACTACTCTGAGAGGTGAAGTCTGGAGCAGCTGCTGATTTTCATTTTAAGTCTTGGGGTTTGAGCTATTAACAGGCCTGGAAAATAACCACATGTTCTCTGAACTGTATAACAGATGTTAAATTCCCCAAGATGAAGAGGTGTCAGCCTGATGGAAGAAGTGATGTGAGGACCTTTCTTTTTCCTTTGGGCTGGGTTTCTCCTCTTATTAGCAAAATTGGTTATCTGCTGGTGGAAGTGAAAAGAAAATTAGTCTCACCCCACCAGTTTTGACCCAACCCCCCCGTTCCCCGGCTCTTTGCTTTGTGCCCATGTTTATGCATTTCTTGCTGTTCTCCAGCATCAGATTCTGAAGACGAGTGCCATCCAAACTGAAGTCCCATTGAAAGAATGTGTTGTGATGAAGAGCTGTTGAATGAGTCACCGCGCTCGCGCTGGCAAAGCGGGCTGCGGAGCGGGCCAGATCCTTACGCTTGGCACGAGAGAGCGAGAAGCGAAAGAGGAAAGTAAACTTGGGGCCAGGAGCACTGCAGTGCTCGGCCAGCCAAGGGGGCTGGGTTGCAAACGCTTTCCCACTTAACCATTTCAGCGAGGCAGCTGCCCCCAAGGCAGGGACGTGTTCCCAGCCACACTACCCTACCCCAGGAGATGGGTTGAAGGTGAATACGGAGGAGGTGCCCTAGTCAGGGGATTAAAAAGGGTATCATTTCTGTCTTTTTGCCAGCCAAATTTCTTTTTTTTTAAGGTTATCTTTGTTGTGGTCCTCCTCTGTCCCAGAGTGAGCACTTGCGGCTCCATGTGGGGAAAAGTCCCCAGCAGCTCAGGATGGCATTTAACCAGGATGACTCTCTTCCTAGGACACCCCCCCCTGCCCCCCCCCCCCCCTTATGCCTCTTGGTACCTTGCGTAAAGATGGAGGGAAGCTGTCATCAGCTGCGTTAACACACAGCTGAGCAATCCCTTGGGAGAGACATTTATAAATGCGGATTGAAGACACTGGGCCCCAGGGGTACCACATTTTCTGTGGGCGCAGGTACACAGCGAGACTAATAAATCAGCCTCTGCGCGGATAGAGGTGCCTGCGCTCTCGACTGTGACCCTGCTGGCTGCTCCCTCTGAGGGGTGACTTTGCTCAGACACTTATTTCTGAGATCTGCTTTAGCATCTCCTGTGACACCCCCGCTGGCATGACAACTGCGAGCGCTTGTTCCAACACAACGTGCCCTTTCCTCCTGGGGATGCTCCTGGGGAAACATAGCTCAAGCGGGAACAGGCTCACGGGGGAAAGTCCTGCTGGAGGTGTGAGCTGCGTTCTGCCACCACCCGTAATGCAATTGTAGGGAGGGGCCCTTCTGGATTCCTCCCTCTTTTTTCATGCCTTGTACCAGGGAGTGGAAGAAATTGCGGAAAGTGAGTTCCTGCTATGCGTGAAATCCAGCAAGACCATGAATGTAATGGGAATCTCCTGGGTACTGGGGTCTAATATGGACAGCAGACTTTCTGGCACAAGTCTGGGTCCCCCACACCAGGAATCCTGCCAGAATTGATTGTCAGCCACTTTAAGGAGGAAATAAAAGACGACGTGGAGACCAGGGGACCAGATTTTGAGTGGTTTCACCATTTCCTCGCAGTTCCCCTTAGCTTGTCCTTCAGGAGCAGTTGACAGTCTTGCACTCTGTGTTATTCTCTGCTCACTACTGATTAATGGGCTTCTAATGTCATTACTTATTTCATTATCCAATCAATCTGGAAGATCAGCCGTTATCTAGAAGGAAAAAAATAAAAAGGCAATTTCTTACTGGCATTAAGTGTTCGGCTAGCAGGGCAAAGTGCAGGGTTCACATTTAAGAATAAGGGCAAGACACTATTAGCAACAAAATTTGCAATAAAAGCCATCTGTAAATTTGCACTATTCAGAGAAAGAGTAGAGTCTGGCTATCAGAGGAGGTGTTGCAAAACGCAGAGATAAGTGAGGGAGTCCAAAAAATGTAAGGACCGTGTCAAGAACCCAAGCGGAGCCTCGGAGAGTTGGTAATAACAGTGGTAGTAGTAATAATAGTACTGATCATTGTACACCTGGGAGGTCAGGCCTCAAGTGCGTTAGGTGCTGGGCAATTGCAGAGAAAATGGCAAATAAGTTCTTGCCTCAAAGTGCTTAAAAACAATGTAGGAGGAGAGCGAGGCCAGAGCGATGGTGACAGATGGGCAGGGGAGAGGAGAGAGGTATCGGCGGCTGGCACAAAGAGGGTACAGCCCAGGGCACCAGCAGGCTCACGCTGTTACGGAGGTGGTGTCGGGAAGGATAACAAGATGCGTATGTGGATCGGTTGGGAGCACTCGCCCAGGCGCAAGGGCCGGCACAGGGGAAGGAACAAAGTGCTTGTTCAACGTGTAAGGAGAGCCTGCTGGTGGCTGACATTGCTGGCTGGTTGAAGGCATGGGTTGGTGTCCCAATGGGAATGAGAGATGATGGGTCAACCAGGTACAAGGCACGATGGGGCCTGGCAGTGGAGGCACTGGTTTATCTTGGATGCAGAATGGAGGAGGGAGCTGTGGAGAGGCACGTCCACAGTGGTGGGAAATGAGCTTTGCAGATGTCTTTTGAACGACAATGGTGCAGCAGGTGGTGCGTGGCGATGGACAGGCGCTTAGTGACGCGACGCGGACGGTGTTGGTCAGAGGTCTCGTGTGTCACCACTGGGGAAGAGACGCTTGCTGAGAGGGACACCCTGCCTGGGCTCTCGGGGGCTGGGTGCACCCAGCGCAGGTGGGTGCCCTGCAGATACCTGCGCGGCTCTTGGTAAGAGCATGGAAGAGCCAAGGCTGCCCTGGCTCCTCCTCTTGCGCAAGGGTGCGTGCACCCACATCCCTGAAAGACGGGGGCACCGGCTGGACCCAGCTCACTCCTAGGAACAGCAGGCTACCTCCATGGGAGGGAGGTGGGCACGCTCTCAGCTGCACGCAGGGACCCCTGTGCTGGTGTGCTCCAGGCTGCTGGGAGTGGACACGGAGCACACAAGGGACTCGTGGCATCGCGTGTTCACGCTCGGCACTGCCGTGCCAGCACCTGCCCAGCGCATCCGAGGAGGAGACGCCTGCGGACGCTGCAGGTCTGCGCTCTCGTGACTACTGGCCCGCAGCTGAGCCAGCCCTGGCTGTTTCATTTGATCTGTGCCAGCTCTGCCTTGCAAAACATATGAGCAAATCGCTGTTGCCCCCTGGAAGGAGCAGGGCTGCGTCCCAGAGCACACTATTCCCATGGCATTTAACATTCTCTGCAAAACCAGCTTTTATTTAGAACTGAACATCTGTTCCAGATGTGGTTATTCACTGCCTGCCTTGCTGCGCTCCTGCCATTGTTGTCCTGCTACACAGTGAAAGGCTGGCATGAATTATTGAAAGATCGAGTTTAAATAAATGATAAAGCGGTACTGTGCGTGCGGTTGAGTTTCTGTCCCTTCCTTACAGAGTCACACTGCCGGCTTTGATGTCCCCATGATGAGCTCGCACATCGCCCAGGACCTGCCGTCTCATCTGCCTGATGGGGCTGATCGAAGAGCGTGGAGAGGGGCAGCCCAAGCATGAAGGTGGCCGAGGGGACGAGTCTCCTGGCGAGAAGGAGGAGCCGCAGCAGAGAAGCAGGCAACCAGAGTTTCCCTCCTGGCAAGTGTCTGTCTCCTCTCAAACCGTTCCCCGCGAGGGGGGGAGCTGGCACGGGGTGGGGAGGTGCTCGCGGAGGGCAGTCGGTGCCGGGAGGGAGGGATGCGGACAGGTCCCCAGGGTGGGCAGTGGGGACCGTGCCAGGCACCGGCAGCGGGTGCGTGCGTTGAGAATCTGATAGCGTTAACGGAGCCTTAGTTAAAAATCCTAGAGTAAAACCTCATCCTGGGGAAACATCTTGGGGGACCGTGCCGAAAGCGAACGTATCCAGACCGCCTGTATGCACGCCATGGGCAAGGGGCGCTCTGGGTTTGAGCCCCCCGTGGGTCTAAACAAGCCAAACCCTCCTTTTTTTGTTGGCTCTGAGCTGGGAAGGCCAAATGGATTTTTGGAAGCCCGGTAGTCTTGGAAATCGATTTTTTTTTTTTCTTTTTTCAAATTTTTTTTTTCTTCACCATTTTGAAAAATGCCTTGACTCACAGTTGCATGAGGCTGTGGGGATTCACAGCAGACCATCTGTTTCAGCTGTTAGCAGTCATTAATTTCTTTTCATATTTTTTGCTACTTTTGAGATACTTTGGGGGAAAAAAATATGTTCTTGATGGCACTGGAGGACTTCGAAGTCGCTTACGTTTAATTTTTTTTTTTCTCAGAGAAACAATATACAGTGGATGCAGTTGTTACAAAAGAACTACATTTTTATTGGGTTTTCTAACTGGGGAATTTGTCTCCTGTGGACAAGCAGGAGGACAGAGCGTGTTGTTTATCTCCTTTCCACCGTGCATTTGGTTAATACCTGCCTTGCTACTGTACTGCGATACATCTACTAAGGAGTTTTTTCCTGGGTTAACTCTAATGCAGGAAAGCGTTCATTTTAAAAAAAAATAATATATATATATATATATATAGTGAGATTTTTCTTTTAAGCCACTACGTTTCTGGAGCTAAGTACTTACTGATTAAATCAGCCTCATTGTCTCCAGTCGTTCTACCCAGAAACTGGAAAATTACTCAACTCCTTGACAGGTGTTCACAGTTGATGGCTCAGATTTGTGGATCGAATGCCGGGGCATATGGCATGATAAATAATAGAACAAACTAATCCTATTGACACCGTCCACCCTCTGGCCTGCGCTCATTTATCCTTGTGCCTTGCTCTCGCCGCGTGACAGCCCGCTCCCCGAGCCAGCTCCTGTCGGAGGTGCCGCTCCCGAGCCGCTGACTGACGTGTTGGGGCTCCGTCTTGGAGCCAAGTGTCGTAGTGCTGGTTTTGCAGAGACCTGAGCTTGGCCTGATGGGCAGGTGTCCACCATGGGGTTGCTCCCTTGTCTGCTTCATTAGTTGGTTCATCTGGTGCTTGCGTTGGCGCGTCGTGTTGGGGTTTGCCCAAGAGACTCGCTGGTGGTTCCCCTGCTGCACATGTAGGGTTTTAGGTGCAGGAGAAAAACTTCCTTGGGTTTAAGGGGTGCTGGGAAAAGGCTGGTAGCACGAAGGAGGGTGCAGTGTCCTGCGTGGAAACGTGTGATGGGGAGATGGTGGCAGCTCCTCCAGAGGATGCAGAGTCCTGGCTTCATGCAAACATGAAGCTGTGGCCCGGTAGTGGGCAGAGCAGAGCGCTCTGCACTGGGCTCATAGTTGTGCTGGTTTGGCTCATGAGTGCTTGAAAAGAAAAAGCTGCGGACGGGAGGTAAAACATGAGCCGCGAACCTCCAAACCTACTCTTGAGTCTTATGATGGTGGGAGACTGCGGAGCAGAGAGTGAGTATCTCAGACCTGCCCGCGACACCTGGGTGAGGTGACAGCCAGAGAGCCGTGGAGTATTTCCAGCAGTCCATTAGGACTGCGGCTTTCAGCAAAATTACAAATGCGTCCTGGAAAAGGCTCCTTTGAGCTGGCCAAAGAGCCGTTATTGTTTCTGGGTGCGGGAGCTGGTTCCGTGCTTGGCAGCCAGAGCGGGACCGTGCTGCGGCCGAGCCCAGCGCGTGCCACTGCGGAGCGAGCTGGCACTGGGGGACACCATGGGGATGGTGCCTCCTCCTGTCCTGCTGCCTGCTTCAGGGGGGAACGTGCTGGGAAAACCCAAATATCCCTGTAGTGCAAAGCAAAGGGTCCATAGGATGTGCCTGGAGAGCTCAGCATCAGGTCTATGATGCTCTTGTCTGTGTTTTCGGGTATGGCCTGTTGTCCTGGTTTGAGGTAAAACAGAACCAACTTTCTGTTCAGTAATTTTACTTCTTAGCTAGGCCTCTTCTCACTCTCCGAAATTAACAGCATGTTGTGCCGAAAATGGTTTGTTCAGAGTGATAAGACCAATGTTCACAGTCAGTGCCAAGGAATGGTACGCAGAGAGGCTCCTGCTTACGCCTATTGCTGTAACAACCAAGGTCAGCTAATTTCATTATTTGCCCCGTTGGAGGGTCGGAAGCGGAAAAGCGTAGAGGGGTCCCACTTTTTGGAGGAGCGGACAGGACAGGTGACCCAAAATTGACCAACAGGGTATTCCATCCCATCTGCCCCATGCTCAGTGTAAAAGCCGAGGGATCAAAGGGTCAACGCTCTTCCTTCAATGGCCGACGTCTGAGGAGGACCCTGTCTGTTCATCTGCCTTTGATCCCGATCCGTGTGTTCCTGATTCCAGCTCTGGAACACAGTTCCCACCCGTCGCTGAGTCCAGTCTGGGACTTCCCCAGTGCCTGTCGGCGACGTCATCTTGGGAGCTTAATAGGGTTTTGTACATACTGTATCTATTTCATTATTTTCCTTTTTATCTTATTATTAATATTTCATGAAAGTAGTTTAGTTTCTTCTAAACTCGTAAATCTCTTTCTTTCTTCTCCTCTTCTTTGTGTACGAGAGGTTGGCGGGGGGGAGCATCTGTCAACAGCCATTGGCCAATTTGGCCAAAACCACGACACCTGTGTCCACCTCTTGTCCCTTGCGTGTGGAGGAGCAGGACGTGTCCCTTCCCTCTGTCTCTTGCTCTCGTCTCTGTGCGCGGCGTGTGCCCCGAGTAACCCAGGGCAGCCAGCGCACGGCGGTGCCTGCTGCAGGCTCGCCAGCGGAAGGTGGAGGAATGCACATCTGGAGGCTCGGAGACGTTTGGTGCCTGTGTGGTTTTCATTTGGAGGCCTTTCCGTTGTTGATTGACTTAATTAAAATTAAAAAAAAAAAAAAAAAACCAAAGGGAAGCAGACAGGATTGTGCTTTTTTTTTTTTTTTTTTCAATGAAATGCCTCGCTTCAAGGGCTACGGAGCCAATTTTCATTTTGAAATTTCCTTTAATTTTATTTTGAAAGATCCCCCCCGAAAAAATTTTGAGCTGCAAACTGAAAGGAGGTGTTAGACTTTGGAAACCCAACCCCAAATCTCTTAAGGCATTTTCTGTTTTGCAAAGTTAATTTTCTGGGGGAAAAAAAAAGGGAATATTTCCTTTATTTTCAAAATTAAAGCAGTGCTTTTTAAAAATGAACTGAATTCACCAAGGTACCCACAATACTCCTTGTGTTTTGCCCCAGCGTGGAGAGATGTGGGTTGGTGCTCAGATGTGGGATGCTGAAAGCCTGCTCCATGGGACGGAGCCTTTCTGGGGCACGGCTCGAGCTGCTCAGGTTTGATGAAGAGGGAGGAAGACGGTCAGCGATCCTGCGGTCCCTGTTTGTTTTCCATGCCTCAGCGTGTGTCTGATCTTTTTTCCTTGCAGCCATCTTCCTCCTCCCTCTGCCAGGTCAGACCTCGGTGCATCCCTAAGACACCCCGCTTCAGGCATGTCAAGAAAGGTTGTGCCCTAAAATCACCGCCCAGATCCCAAGTGAGATGTAAAAGTTTGTGTTTTTTTTTTTTTTTTAAAAAAAGAAGGGGGGGGGGGAGAGAAAATATCTTCCCATGAGGACATTTGCCTGTTAACACCCCAGACACAGAAGTCTCAATGGAGCTTTTCCCCTCCGAACCAGCTAAAATGTCTCTCACTGATGGGAAGTCTAAAAATAAGCGCGTTCTCCACAAACAGCTTAAAGATGTCGAAAATGAAAAGCAACAAAGGATGTAGGACGTATGAGTCACTAAATTACAGGGCTATCTTTCTAAGAGCAAAACAAAACAAAACAACAAAAAAAAAAAACCCAAAAAAACCCCAAACCCTCCCCGCTGAAAATTCATTGTGAGTTTTCTGGGTTTGTTTTGGGGCCGTTTGCCCCGCGGTGCCTGCGCAGAGTCATCGTATTTTTGTGGGCTAGCGAAGGGCTGAAACCTCATCCATTTCTCTATTACACAGTGTGCCAGAGCTGCTCTGGATAAATAATACGAGTAAAACCAGTCTGCTCAACGGCATGAACAGGAGGTGCTTTTCTCTCGCACATGGGCATTTCTGTTGATTTTTTTTTTTTTTTTTTTTTCCTTTTTTTGGAGATAAACCCCTTGCACGAGCTCGCTGGATGTCAAGCTTTCCTGTCGGGAGGAGCGTAAGCGTACATTCGTCTCGCCAGCGTGTTCTTCTGGCCCCGGATAAGCCACAAGAGTTTGGCCTCTCGGGTGGGAGCAAGCAGATTTTTGTGGGTGTAATCGCATTTGTCTATAGCTTTAGTTTGTTGAGATAATGTAATTAAAAGGAGTTCTCGGTTTGGTTTGGGTCCCCCCCCCCCGGCTCCTCCCTGAAGGTCTCATTCCGTGATGAGCTCCGCTGGGGTGGACTCTGTTGCAAAACTGAAGCTTTTTTAGCATTTGCAGATGAGCTTGACTCAAAATCTTGGCGTCTGAGGCAGCAGGACAGAGGGTGGCCGGGTGCCAAACCTGTGCCTACATCTGATGTTTGCAGCCAGCCCCGATCTCCCCCATGGGGCTGAAGCGAAGCGTTGGATCCCGGCAGATGGTGGGGCTGGAGACGCGGCTCTGCCAGCGCTGCCCTGGCCCAAGCCCCCTGCTGTCGTGTGCGAGACCCTCGCCGGGGTCTGCGGCAGCTGGAGGCTGCCCCTTTCCACCCATCATCGTTGGCACCTTCATCCATCACAGAATCACAGAATGTGTTGGGTGGGAAGGGACCTCTAAAGGCCATCTAGTGCCACCCCCCCGCAGTGAGCAGGGACATCTTCAACTAGATCAGGTTGCTCAGAGCCTCATCCAGCCTGGCCTTGGATGTCTCCAGGGATGGGGCCTCCACCCCTCTCTGGGCAACCTGGGCCAGTGTCTCACCACCCTCAGTGTAAAGAGCTTCTTCCGAATGTCTCATCTAAACCTGCCCCGCTCTAGTTTAAACCATCGCCCCTCGTCCTGTCGCTCCATGCCCTTGCCAACAGCCTCTCCCCATCTCTCCTGGAGCCCCTTCAGGGACTGGAAGGGGCTGGAAGGTCTCCCCGGAGCCTTCTCTTCTCCAGGCTGAACCCCCCCAGCTCTCTCAGCCTGTCCCCACAGCAGAGGGGCTCCAGCCCTTGGATCGTCTTCGTGGCCTCCTCTGGCCCCACTCCAACAGCTCCGTGTCCTTCTTGTGCTGAGGACTCCAGAGCTGGACACAGCGCTCCAGGTGGGGTCTCACGAGAGCGGAGCAGAGGGGCAGAATCCCCTCTCTGGATCTGCTGGCCGCGCTTCTTTTGATGCAGCCCAGGATGCCATTGGCCTTCTGGGTTGCGAGCGCCCGTTGTTGGCTCGTGTCCAGCTTTTCATCCACCGGCGCCCCCAAGTCCTTTTCCGCAGGGCTGCTCTCTATCACCTCATCCCCCAGCCTCTATTGATAAGGAGGGTTGTCCTGACCCAGGCGTGTAGGACCTTGCACTTGGCCTTGTTGAACTAATCCTCTTCCACACTGCGGCGGGGGGAGGAAAGGCAGCGGCGCCGGAGCCCTTCCCCTCGCGGTACCCGCTGGCTCACTCCCGGCCCAAATCAACCCATCCATCAATAAATGAGTCGCCCGTGTTGGCAGGGACAATAAAGGCTGCGCACAACGATCATAAATCCTGGAGCGGAGCTCGCTCGGCAACGATTTAATTTAGATATTTAGTTCTGAAATGCGCTAATTAAACTTCAGAATAAAGCAGCCAGCGCAAAAGCGAGATGGATAAAAAGTAAAAAAAAAAAAAAAAAGTTTCTCCTGGAATAATTAACCATCATTAAAACATGAAAATCCAGGCTGGGGAGCAATTGTACGCCTTCCACAAAGTGTTTCATCAGAAATAATGGGATGAAATTAAGCAATACAAAAATGTAGGCTGAAAGTTGAAAAACTGATCCCACTCGTGAGACCCATTAGGCTGCGAAATGTTACCGAACCCTCCCCAGGGAGCGGCCGAATGCGGATTTCTCAGGATGTTTAAAAATTGGTCTGGACAGAAACCCCTTCCCCAGTACTGCGGGGACTAATTACAGACCTCCTCGCTTCGACGGGCCTTACAGACCTTTGAGTTTTCATTTCAGCGGGTCATCCCTAACCGAGAGAAAAAAACCCCGCAACTGTTTCATTTCAATGGAGGACTTTCTTATCTGAGGGACCTCCAAGTTTAACCCTACGGGCCTCGCGTCTTGATATTATAAGGGATGTTGGGAAGACACCAGCCTCTTCTGAAATCATAGACTGGCTTGCCCTGCCTCCCCTTGGACGCCGCATTTATTGCTGCCATATTTATCGCGTGCTCGCCCGATGCTTCGGCCACCGCTTTCCTCCGTCTCCTGAAAGGGAGGGGAGACCTGGCTGCGCCCGGGCGGCCGGGGGCTCGCTCAGCATCTCCCGGCGAGCGGGGCGGCCCCCGCAGGTAATCAACCTGACTGGCGTACAACGGCTCGATGGCAAATTACACCCGGCGATAATCCACTTGTTATTAGAGTGACAGCTCAGCACTGACAGTGACAACTATCACCGGGCCCCAACAGGCAGCCAGGCGGGTCGCTGACAACAGCCTTCCCTGCCTTGCATAATTTTTCAGCGCGTTGCTTCGGCACGTTAGTATTATGCTGTCTCTCGCCGTATCATTTTCGGGAGGGTAATGCCAGAGGCACGGTGGTGCTGATTTCCCAGGTAGCCCTCTCTTCTGGCGAGCGTGCCCTCCCCCCGCCGCCCCCCCCCTCCCTCCGCCACCCGCCGCGCTACCGAGGGCTTGCCGCTTAAAACCGGAGGGTTTGGCACCGTCGGCTCTGTATTTTAACAAAGAAAAAGAAAAAAAAAAAAAAAAAAACAACAAAAAAGGGCCACTGGCTGGTCTTATTTACGCGGACGCAAGTTTGGAGATATTCTGGGTACGTTTAGGGATTAATGAGAACTGGGTCCTTTAACAATTTTTAATAATAAATACATAAGCCTAATGGCTTTTCCAGCTACTGTTTTCAGCCATGAAGCTTGGAACCTTTTTGGCTAATGTTTTCCAGAGCCAAGGGGAAGGAAATTAGCTAAAGGCAGGGAATAATGTTCTGCAAGTGAGGGGTTTTGCCCCCACTGTACTCACGGAAGCAGCCCAGGGGAAGCGGAGGGAGTCGCGGGTGAAAGTTTCCTTATGGATCAAGCGAGAAAAGAAATTAAAAGGAAAAGGACAACGAGGCGATCGATCGGAGTATCACCCTGTGAAACAGAATTCGGTCCCATCATTCAGCTTCCGGGGACGGTGCTGAGGGCCACGCTGCGGGAGCAGGAATTACCTTCTCACTGGACACAGGAATGGCAATAACTGAATGCAAATGGTAAAATGGCAGGGTGTAGCCAGGCCTGCGCAGCCCTGATGGTTTATACGGGACTTGCACCACGGCTAAATTCCTGCATCCCCATCCAGGCCCGGGACCCAGTGAGCCGGCAGCGGCGCAGGCGCGGGGATGCAGAAAGCCCGCGCCTGGGCGGGATGGCCGAGCCAGGGCAGTAGAAACAGTCTGATACCGATGGAAATGGGATTTCTAGTTTGCGTAGGGAGCGGAGAAAGCAAAAATCCCTCGGCCCAAGGTCCCTGAGCTGCTGATCATGTTCCTTCTGATGGTAAAATCCCAGCATGGGCATGGCATGACCCAGGAGGCTGGAAGGAGGGATTTTCCATCAGAAAAGCACAACACAGGAGGATGTGGATTAGACACCTTTGAGCCATAACATCAACACTGATTCTGAAGGCTTTGTTCAATGCTGACACGGTTGTGGGAGTGTTGCCGTAGATGCTGGGTGGCTCTCCGAGCTGTTTCCCGGATCCGACCAAGGCAGTTTTAGTTGACGTGTGTTGAGTCTTGGGTTCCCACTGGAGACATTTCTGCAGTCAACTGATTTTGGCATGAGAACATCTCTCCATGTATTTAGCCTAAATTGCCTTTAGCCGAGTTTCACCCCACTGGAAGTACCCTGGTCCAGCATTCCCCAGATACGGCTTTTTCGGTGGGTTTGCCGATATCGGGCAGTGATCCAAAGGGCATGTGCCTCTGATGCATTCCGAAAGGGAAGGGGAAAGGCAATCAAGCTCCAACCAGCTCCAGCAACCCACTGAACGTGACTGCAGTAAGGAAAGGTATCTCCTGGCCGACCCGCGGTGGTAGTTTTAGCTCAGCTGCGAATCCTAAGGTGATGCTCAGCAAGCGGGGAGAGGTGCGCTCCTCCGAGTTCTACCACTCCGGAGAAGCCAGGACCCCCCCGGAGCTGCCGGCGTCCGCGATTTGTAGCTACCTGCTCTGCTCCTCAGCACCAAGGGGGGGGTCAGGCTGGCTGGGCTGGGACACCGGGTTCAGGGAGACGCGCACCTTTGTGTGCGCGGGAGCCAGGTGTAGACGTGGTTTCTTCTCCTCCATTGCTGTTTCTAAAAACCCCAACCGGCAGCTTCCCCCCCCCCCCCCGGCTAAAACGAGACCTGCAGAGCTTTCGGGGAGTCAACTTTCTAAGGGGCTCAGCTCCACGGGAGGGGATTCCTTAGGGGTCGTGGGCTATTTGGGGTCGTGCCCTTTGCCAGCCGCCCCCGGCAGGGAGCGGAGCCGGGTGGTGGGAGCAGCCGGAGGCGTCTGGTTCCCCCCCCGCCCCCCCGCGCAGCATCCCGCGGGGGCTGGGCGGGGGGAAGGGTGGGATGAGGGGGTGGCTGGCACCCGGGAGCCGGCGACGAAGGGGTTACGGGGGGGGCCCTGCCGCAAGGTGGGCCGCGGCGGGGGGTGTTCCCCGGGCGGGCGCTGCGCCGCCGCCCTGGCCGGGGGCTGCCGGGGGGAGCGCGGCGGGGCCGGGGCTGCGGGGGGCCATGGGGGGCTGAGCCGCAGCCGCGCCGCACTCGGCAGCTTTCTTCGGCGTTACCTGCTTTCATTTCATTCCATTTTTAATTATTTTTTTATTTCTTTTTTTTCCTCCCATTTTATTGTGGTTTGGGTTTTTTTTTTAATTATTTATTTTTTTCTTTTTTTTTTTTTTTTTTTTTTTTGGCTCCTCCATCCTCACCGCCCAGATCTCTCCTCTCCTCTCTGCCTCCTCCCTCCATCCTCCTTTGAATAACTCGGCCAGGAGCGATCTGGAGGAGGGAGGGAGGGAGGGAGGGGGGGTGGAAGGGGGGGGGGGGGGGAAGAGGAGCCGAACAAACCTGTAGCGGAGGAGCCGGCTGGTGGAGAGGTGAGTCCAGGAGGGGGTGAGACCCCCAAAAAGGATGGAGAGCACCGGGGAGGGGGGGGCGCAGCCGCTTCTCCACGGGGAACCGACCTGTTGGCCGGGGCGGGGGCTCGCCGGCTCTCGGAGCGTCCCCCGCGGGGTGCGGTGGGGTCCGGGGATGGCGATGTCGGGCGGGGGGGGGTCTGCGAGGGGGGATGCTCATCCCCATCCCCAGCCTGACTTGGTATCCCGTGTACCCCCCCCCCCCCACGCGTGCGGTTCGTTCACGGGTGGGTTTATTTTTCACCCCTAGTCTTGGGCTGTGTGGCGCACACGCGTGTTCGTGGAGCGGGGCGCGCAAGTTGCCATGGAGCGGCGTAACATCACTTTTGCTGCCCAGAGAGCCCTTTTTTCTTAATTTCCCGGCCCTCTCCTCCTTCGCGCCGCGGATGATGTAATGAGCGCTCGGTATCTCTGCGGTGTCCTGCTCTTGGGGAGTTAGATAAGAACGAAGAGCCCAGAGCAGGGGGAGCATCCGCCATCTGGTTGAATAGACGGGGCTTTAATGAATCTGTCAAAAATCAACAAACGTACGCGCCGGAGGAATTTGGCCCCAAACACCTAGTGATGCCGCTGTCGGCAACCAAAAGACTCCCAGAGAGAGTCCTGCCTGTCGCCCAGATGCCTACGAATAGCTTTAATGGATGCAGCCCAGCCTGGTTTTATTTCCGATTGTAATTTCAATCCTCAGATTTAATACACGATTTGCGGTGATTGCCTCCTGATTTCCCCAGCAAAAGGAATGCGTTAAGGAGGGCTGAGCTGCGGGGCTTTTGCTGGTGTCCTGAGCGTGAGCTGTTTCTCCTGTTACTCACCAGCAGCTCAGACCTTTTCCACCCACCAAGTTTTACTGGTTTCCACGTAGCACCTGCATCCCCCTTAGCACACGCCGCCCTGCGCCGCACTCATTCGCCGCGCAAGCTTGTCTCGGCTCTCGGGGGCTTTTGGAGTGTCTTGCAAGTCGTCGGGATACAGCCGGGCTCCGTCGGGATATGAGAGCGGGACGAGATCAGCCCTGGGAGCGGCTCGCGGAGGTCTGGCCGGGCTGCGGTTGCCCGTAACTCCAACCCGAGGAGAGGTGCGTGATCCCGTCTCGCTCCATGTGCTTGCCGGACTACAAGGGGATCTCCCCATTGCCCGGGAAATCGAATTTCCCCGTGGTTCAGCTGTAACATAGCTGCACAAGGCCGTGGTTGGCAAAGGACTGGATCACCCAGGTTGCTTACATCACGTAGGCAGCTGCCACCGAAATGACACACTTGATTGAAGGCCAAAAGCACCATATACGTAACTGCCTGTGATTAAGCTCCATATGATGCCTCAGAGCAAGTAAAAACCCCTCCTTCATCTCATCTTGTTTGTAACGAGACAGCCCTTGCAGGGATATCATTTGGGTCATGTTGTGGCTTTTGGGGGATTTTTTTGTTTGTTTTGGTTTGGGTTTGCGGTGGTTTGGGTTTGTTTGTTTGGTGGTTGTTTTTTTTTTTTTTTTTTTTTTTGCTTCTGGCTGTAAACTTCCATGACCTGCACCAATCTGCCGCTGCACCCTCGCGCGATGCCCCATGAGAGCCTGGTGCTGTAGGTGTGCTGGGAGCTGGGAATACAGATTTTACCAGGTAAGAGCTCCCAATGCTGTTTGGTTTTTTTTTTTTTTCTCACAAGGAATATTCCAGCTGGCTTCTTTTGGGGAGGGGAGAGGGTCTTTGCCCGCGTCATTTCCCCACTGGCGTGCATGTCTGGCGGTGCGACTTTATTTCTGGGAAGGGTTTGATAGGGGAAGCTTCAGCTTTTCGGTTTTTGGAGTCTTTGTGGATGCTTAACTGTTTCCTCGGGAGTGCGCGCTGTACCTGGAGATAAATCCTCTCTGCGCTGCACCTGTAGATAGATCCCCTGCCCCGGCTCCGGCAAGGCAGTTTGCATCTCTCCTGGTGAGATCCCAACCTGGAGGTGAGGGATGGGGAGGGTGGGGGACCTGGGCCAAATCCTGCACCGGGTGAGACTTCCAGGTCTCCTCGGGGGACTGCAGGAGCCGGCTGCTGCTTCGGTAGCGTGTAGACCCCATCTGCTCCTCACAACACCCTCCCTAAACTTTTCGGTGGGGCAGGATGAGGCCGGGGCCCCGATCCTGCAAAGCGACGGATTTCATCGGTTATGGATAACACTTTGCGAGCTTTTCCCAGCTGTCGAACCCCAGGGCAAAATTTGTCTTGCAAAAAGGAAAAAAAAAAACAACAAACCAAACCAAAAAAACTCCACCCCACGTTTAAAGAGAAATAGTTTGCACAAATGCTAATTTAAACGAAATCTCCTTCCTTTTGTGCCTCAGCTGCGTGGGGAGCCGGGCTCAGAGCTCCTTTCTCCGGACTCACCCTCCCTCCGACTTCATTACCACGCAGTTTTTGTCCAAGCATAACGTGCTCGAGGATCATGCTGATGCAGCTTATTCCTACCCTATCGTAATAATATGGGTATATATAAATATAGATGGATATATAAACAACATTTTTGTGGCCACTTGTCCGGGCTTTCCTTCAACAGAGTAAATCCCAGAGTAAATCGGGGCGTTTAAATGGCTGGTCCCATGCATCTCACACGGCCTCCGGAAAACCTTCCTCTGTAAGTTACAATGCAATGCAAGTCCTCTCATTTTATTTTGCTTTAAATGGCCTCATTTCTAAGCAAAATCATGGCTTGACCCGGAGTGAGATGGTAGCGCTGTGCATGTTTTATCTTCCAGAGTTATCGTGAACCGAAGAAAATACCCACCGAGAAACTACTTGTATTAGAAATGCCAGTAAACATCATTTTAGTCGATTTGTGCACATATAAATGTATCGATTCGGGGTGAAATATGGCAGGCAATCTATTAGGAGACGTAAAATGAAACAGGCAGAGCCTTTTCAGAATATGCTGGGAATGCAGAACGGGTTTGAGAGCGTTCGTTTTTTTAGCCAGGTGCATTGCTAAGGTAAACGGCAATGATTTTTTATGAGTCCTGTAAACAATACCGAGTCAGTTTTGTTCAGTTTTATACGGCCCACAGCTGAAGATACCTTAGCTCAGCGGTTAACTGGGGGAAATGATACGTGCGGAGAAGCTTTTCAAGACCGGGTAGTCCTTAATTGTATTTTGGACCTGTGAATGTGGTTAGTGTTAAAAGTGTAAGCAAGAAGCTGAAGAAAATAGTAGGTATTATGCAATAGCACTTGGGCTATCGTGGAAAGAGGGCCACAGAAACACACTGTTTTACGGGTCTGCTTTCAATTAAAGGCAGTCTACTTTGATAAAAGCGCTAAAATGTGAAAATGCGTCTCAGAATAAAGATGTTAAGCGGCGGTAATTAAAGCCACCGCGTGGATTTAGTCTGTTGAACCTGAAGTGCATGGGTAGGGGCACGGAAAATGTGGAGAAATGCAGTGGGTGGTTCCGAAGCTGCCCCCTCATTCCTTGAACTTCGGATCTGCTTGTGGAGGCTTACCGGGCATAACTGTGTGTACATTTTTACAGCATGATAAAAGAAAAGCTTAAACATCTGCACTGCATGCTGTCATTAGGTCTGTTCACAGCTGAAGCTTTCGGGCAGCACTATACCTCCCTTTTTCATACGTTATCGAGCCATTTAAGCCGGGTGGAGGGTTGGGATCCACGTCGTTCCTTGCCTGCAGCCGTGCCCCGCTGCGTTGGCATCCCAGCAGCGCCGGCGGGTACCTCCGGGGTGCAGGTGTTGCAAAGCGGGGTGCTGACTCCTTGTCTCTGAGCCCCCAGCAGCGAACCGATGCCCAGCAGCGCTGGTGGAGGGGGGGGGGGATCCTTGGTGGAGGTGCTGGTTTGGGGTTCTCTGAGCCGTCCCTTTGCCTTTCCCTCCTGTATTTCCGTCGTCGTCACGCGTGCGTATTGTAGTTCCTCCCCGTGGTGTCTGCGGAATGGGTTTGGGTGTTTATAAAAGCAGCAAGGGTCAAAATCTGGCTGCTTTGCCTTTCAGATCGGGCATGAGCAGATTCCGGGTGTGCTTGTGGTCACGCAGGGTCCTGGAGGATGCCCGCATGGGGTGACACAGGTGACAGGACAAGAGGAAACGGCCTCAAGTTGCACCAGGGGAGGTTTAGGTTGGATATTAGGAAAACTTTTTACACTGAAAGGATTGTCAAGCATTGGAAGAGGCTGCCCAGGGAAGGGGTGGAATCGCCATCCCTGGAGGGATTTAAAAGCCGGGCAGACGCGGTGCTGAGGGACGTGGGGTAGTGGTGGACTTGGCAGTGTTGGGTTGATGCTTGGACTCGCTGATCTTGAAGTCCCTTCCAACCGAGATGATTCTATTCCATTCAATGGCAGCGCGGCGGGCACGTGGGTGCAGAGAGAGCGTCTGCGTGCAAAGAGTTTCCTTGGGATCGT
Source organism: Sterna hirundo (assembly GCA_009819605.1). NCBI lineage: Eukaryota > Metazoa > Chordata > Aves > Charadriiformes > Laridae > Sterna > Sterna hirundo. Next base: position 11,830,083 of record CM020450.1, on the reverse strand, counting down.
TTTATCCTTGATGCCGGCACGTTAAACAGTAACGTGAGCGAGCCCGAGGAGCTGGAAGCTTGTTCAGTCGAGGGAATGGATGCCGCTGGTATCCTGCACCCATTCCAGTTTGGCTTAATTCCTTCCTAACCTAAATTCTCTTTTGCGTTTGTACTCGCCTCCTGCCGGGGGCCTGATTCTGCAAAGAGGTCAGTAGGGCAGCGCCTCGCTGAAGTTAACGAGTTGCAGCGAGCTCGTGCCTTGCGCCGGGATTGATCCACTTTAATGAGGTTTTCTTCATTCTCCTCTACGTGCAGGCCCACAGCTCTTTGCGTAGACGCGACGATCATTTTGGAGGGTTATCCGATCCTGCAAAGCCTTAGGCAAGCAGCTAAGTAAATAGCCCGTTGGCTTGGATGAGCTCTGCTGATGCTTGCAACCTGTCCCGGTGAAGGTAACGGGAGTTTGGCCGTTGCCTCCTCTGAAGGCTGTGGTTCCCCCCCCCCGCCCCCCACCCGGCCCCGAGGGAAGCCTGCCCCATGGGCATGGGTTTGAAGACCCAGACATGTTTGGGATGCTAATTGGAAAGCTTCTCCAAGGGTTTGGGGACATATCTAGAGGCTACCAAGGATGTCGCGGTAATGTGTTCTTTGAGATGTATTTAGCTGTTCATCCTTGATCTTAGATACTCTGCTCTGACCCCTTTTAGAAACTGCAGTTTAACAAAAAAGCCCTCTCTACACTATTTTTTTCTGCATATTGGTGACCTCCGCCAGGGCAGTGATTTCCCCATGGAGAGCTGTCGGCACATCAACCATTATGCAAATGAGATTCCAAATAATTGATCATCCCTGCCAGGTATTAAGGTTGGGAACAGCCAGTCCAAGAGTAAATCCCAGGAAAAACAAGAAAATGAAGTCTCCATAACTGTTTTCAATTATTCAGTCTCGCTGGTTCTCCTTATGTTTCAAGAAGAAACATGCAAATCTCTCCGGGTCTAGCTTGTTTACAGAGTGCTCGTGGGTTTAAAATACAGCCAGCATCACATTTCTGTTGTACATTTCCTTCAAATAAATACTGAAATAAAAATAAGGATGCTGTAATTTGTGCCACCCCAAGAGCTAAATACTGCGCTCCAGCAGGAAATGATCATTTTGGTTTCTTGGAACAGCTTTACTATAATCTTCCAAAGACCGGTAGCTCGCAAAGAAAGAAGCGCAGACTTTCTCAGCACAGCTCAGCATTCCCTGATAGGATCTGGCTTAATTCTGAATGAAGGTCTCGGCCGACGAGGCCCCCCCCAGCACGTGCTCAGACCCTGCTGGGTCCAGGGAGTGCTTCGGCGCTTTGCAGCATCAGGGCTCCAGGGCTTACCCCCCGGAGGAGGTCCATTCCTGCCCACCGCCGTGCACGTAGAGAGGTCATTGCAGGTTTGGGATCTACCTATATACTCTTCTCGTAAGCAGCTAAGTAGTGTCGTGGTCGGTGTTGAGCAGCTGCTCCGGGTGGACAGTGCACCATTTGGTGGATGCCCTGGCCACCCTCATGAGTGGCGCTGCGAGTCCTGTGCGTCTAAAGGTAGCTGATACCATCAGGGCCAAAGGCTTAGGACAAGAGGAAACGGCCTCAAGTTGCACCAGGGGAGGTTTAGGTTGGATATTAGGAAAAATTTCTTCACTGAAAGGGTTATCGAACATTGGAACGGGCTGCTCAGGGAAGGGGTGGAATCGCCATCCCTGGAGGGATCTAAAAGCCGGGCAGACGTGGTGCTGAGGGATGCGGGTTAGTGGTGGTTTGGGCAGTGTTGGGTTGATGGTTGGACTTGTTGATCTTAAAGATCCCTTCCAACCTAGACGATTCTATGATTCTATACATCCAGTTTTCTGCGTGGAGAGGTGCCATGAGCATAGCGGTCGGTCCCTTTCTCACCGCAGCCTGTTCCTGGCTTGACAGTAGTTAATAATAACCAGCCTGGTGGTTCTGGAAACTTCTTGTTGGGGTAAGGTCTTCATTTGGGTCAGTTGACGCTCTCCCAGCAAGCAAAAATGGGATCCTCTTAAAATCTGGATCCTCTTTTAAAGCTGGGCCATAGTATGTGTATAAAGACACTTTCTTGGAGCATGTCTTGGTTTGAATCCTATGCTGCGATCCACCTCAATTTGTATGAAAATTATTCCAGTGTTATGGCTACCCTCGCCTCTTTAATTACCTTCTGGCTCATTTATATATGTTGATGGCTGCAGTCCTCCTAGCTCCTAAGGAACTTTCTGTAGGAACCGTCAGCTATTGCTTTTAAAAAATAACCCTCACCAGATGTCCAAAAGCCTCCTTTAAAGAAGAGGCCTGGCATAAGTCATATTTATTGGGAGTAATTAATTGTCCTGTGAAAAAAGCCTAAATGTTTTGGCATTTCATTAATAATATATAATCAACCAAAAGGCTGTTTGTAGTGTGCTACTTTGTTAAATCTGCTGTAAAAATTGTCATTATTTATATATTTCGTGTTTATAATTACTCATCTGTGACGCACTCAGTCTGTTATGAATAATCCATTGTATATTGTTTTCTTAAATAGGATGCTTGCTCAGTGTGCTGGGGGGTGCCAGGAATCGCGGCTAATAATGCCTGTGGGGCTGATTTATGCCCGTGAAGTGAAGGCAACCGGACAGGAGGAAAGGAACAGAAGCACGCTGAGAAAACTCTCCTCCAGACGCTCCCGATAAGCAAACACTCAGTGGGTTGCGAGTGGGGGAGAAAACGGTTAAACAGAGCGGGGAAACAGGTTAGAAATGCATTTGGGGGGGTGGGGTGGGTAAAGGTGCCCAAGTGACGTTTCCTCGCTGTCTTGACGTTCTCTTCATCTCAGCTAAAAGCTCTGCGATACGCTGCTTCCGACTGCCAACGAGGACCTTGTTACCCTCTGCCATCAGTTAGTTCTCTATTATCTTCTTGCGTTCTTCCCCTCGGGGTGGGGGGGAAAAAGAGCTAAGTATTCCAGAAAAGAGAAATCGGGTGTTTTCGTATTTGAACAGCAAGGCCTGTGGAGGGGGGTTGGTGTGATGGTGCGAGCGGCTGCGGCTGTCGGGCCGAAGCCTCTCCTGCGCCGCTGCCCCCCGACGTGCGCCCAGCCAGACCGCTCGGTGTCGACTGCGCCCGTGCCCCCGTCTCCTGAGCACCGGGGAAGCCGATTGCCGGGGGGTGGGCAGGAGGGTTTTGAGGCCCAGGAGGACCGTCGGAGCATCTAATCTGGAAAACAATATATCCCAAGGCATTAGATTTCAGCCCGTTAACTCCAATACCGAGCCGGGTAGCTTGCGCTTGGCTAAAGCGTGTGTTCCAGCTGGTCTTGTCTGGGAGACAGCAATGTGTCACTCACTCCTTCTGGTACTCTGTTCCACTGGTTAATCACCTTCGCCATTAAAAACTCCTGCTTAGTTTCCAATTTGCGTGTTTATAGCCTTCAGCTTCCCATCACAGAAGCCCTTCGCCTTGAGATTTTAGAGCTTTTTGGAAGCCTGCGTTGGTTTCCTCTCACAAACTCTTACTGTGGCCTCAAACAGTCTTTTTTTTTGGAAGCCCCCGGATGATGCACGACGCGGGTCCTGGCATCTCGTAGAGGGGCTGAACCCGTAGGAGGGAACGGGAGGCTGGTGTACGCACCCTGCAGCCTTCCCAGGGATAAAAGCTGCATTTCCAAACTGATTTTTTCACGTTTCCAGGTGAATTATCAGAAGGAGGGGGCGGGGGGGAAGAGAGAAAGGTTCGGAGGTTTTTGTTGTCCTGTTGACTTGTCTTTTACTTTTTAAGATCAGCTCAGTAGCTTTCAAAAGCAACGGTGGTTTATATGAAGATGGAAATTTTTGACTCTCCCTGGCTAAACTCAAGCCCTGCCACCAGGAGCAGAAAGCGGCTCAGTCGGCAAAAAGAGGGAGAGGGGCAGCAAAAACCCTTGGGACTGCTGGCTGCGAAAGGGGAGGATGGGTCTGGGGGCTAAGAGGAGCCTGGGTGAATAGCCGAAATGCTGGCGGAGTTGGTTATGACGGTTCTTTAGTTATGCAGGTTTCAGCCTGTTTGGGAATGGAAAGGGAATATCCCCTCGGCGTGTGATGTGCTTTCCCGGGAGACGCAGAGCTATCAAGCCATTGCAGTCCTCTCCTGCCGGCAGATTGAGCTGCGGATCAGTCTAGGCCCTAGCTAAAAAATAACAAACAACAACTATGGTTTAAAACCGTCCCGCTGTGTTCTCACATGTTCCGCTTTCAGACAGGAATTGGGTATATTTTATACTTGACCTGGCATCCGCAGCTCGTCCTTTCCGCCATGCGGAATTCAAAGGCAGCTGTGAAGCTTCAGTCGTTCAGCGCTGCGGTGTCTTTTAAAAAGTGACCTTCCTCTTCTTTTTAATTTCAAATTTTCTGGGGAAGGTGGGAGGTGGGGGGTGGGGGGGGTTGGTGGGGGGAGAAGAGCACAAAACCATCTGAAGCTCGGGTCGCTTTGTAGTCCCGGAACCTGCAAGTTTGTCGCTCGTGAAGTGCCTCGGTGGCACTTCATCCATTAGGCTTGTCACTCAGACCTTGTTTTCTGCATTTCAGAGGACTTTCTTCCCAGTTTCATCCTCAAGTGCCGAAAATGGTCTAAGATTTGCAAAGTCCTTTTACCCGTTGATCACCGTGGGGGCCTTTATTGCTGGTATCCCAACCTGGTGTCTATCAGCAAGGAGGTCTTCATTTTCTTGGTCATTGTCTGAGATAGGGGAATATTTTCTTTAGGCTTGTGCCAATAAATAATCGCATACTGCTGGAATGCCGTGTACGGTGTGATGAGGCCGGGGGCACACGTGGGTGTGGAGGGTCAGGGCCGAAAGTGGTCCCTGGGGACCCAGTTTCGGTCCGTACCTGTATCACCACCAGCAAACGCATCGTGAATCTCACATGTCTGTGCGCGCACCGTGGATTAAGAGCTCACGTTTGCAGTCCGTGCGTCCTTGTAAAAGGTATGAAATTAATCTGGATGGATTAATTTGCTGAAAATAACATGCGTGTAAGTGCTGGGTCTAGCTTCTGAGGAGCAGCCCTGCTCCCGCAAAGTGAGAGCGCTCCTGTTTTCCAAAAGTAAAAGAAAAACCTTCTCAGAGGAAGCTTTAGGGCTCACTTGGACTCACAGCCCAATGACTTTGCATTACAGTCTGAGGAAATTTGGCTTCCAAAAACGGTCCGGTGTGTTTACTGCTCTGTGCAGGCTGCAGCGGCGGACTGGGAGCAGGGAGGCTCTTGTCTTTCTCTTCCTGCAATAGATCTGTTTTATATATAGCCCAAATGTGCCTTTCTGTGTGTTTTGGGGGATTTGGCTTTATTGGTATCAATAGTCAGAAAATACAAACTTCCTCAAAGATTTTCCTCCCTGGGAGGATCTATTTTAGGGCTTTCTTTTAAGGCTCCCTATGCACCAGACCTTATTTTTCTCAATCCCAAGGCACCCTTCCCTTCCAGGACCCACTTGTATTGATTTTGTAGCTACAGAAAAAACCATCTGCCCGAGCACGCTTTCATTCCTGCGTCTCTTTACGCACCTGAGGTGAGACTGATGAAACAAGACTTCTGCATTTTATTGCAGCAGCTTAAATCCTCACACCTCATTACGGAGCCCTCCATGTGCTCCCCTTCCCCTTCCCTGCATCCTCAGCGCTCCTCCCCGTGCCAAAACCACACTCTTTGGGCCCTTCAGGCTTCCCTCTGCTAGCTTGGGCTCCTCTTGCAGTCGAGGTGCCAAGTTTTTGCACAAAATAAAGGGGGAAAAAATAATCTTTAAGGCTATTGTTAGCAACAGCCGATGCAGGTGATACGGGACGAGGTGACTTGGTGCTCTTCCCAGCAGGAGGATTTTGCCAAAGCCACGCGTCTGCAACAAAATGCTTGACTTGTCTTCCCCTAACGGTATTGGCTCCAAACACAGAGATGGGGATTTAGTCCACCTCCATCCCTCCCACGCCGGAGAGCACGGGCTGACCGCGACCCCCCAGCTGTGACTGCCTCCTGGGGAGAGGGGAGGGACAACGGGCCCGGGCAGCAAGGAAAGGAAAATGTACCAGAACAGCAATAAAGACTTTTTGGAAAGTTGGTCGTGTCCCCTGCCTGCTGCGTCACGCCCAGAGCACGGAGGAGCAAATCGCCCGGGAATTTCCCGGTTCTGTTTGCTCTGCTCTTCCCTTTGGATCCGGCTAGGTATTACACAGCCTACCTGAAAAGATAATGGCAATGGTTCAGCTCTGGGGAAAACGAGATAATTTTTTTGGAAGTCACCGCTCTTATTTGCCTTAGATGTTATAATGTTGCTCTGCCCAGGGAGAAGCATCTTTAGCGCCGTTACTTCATTTGATGAATTTTTAAAGGGTTTTAGAGCGAGCTGGGGGACTTTACAGCTACTGTTCCAGTTTCGCTACCATCTGGTTGCTTCATGGATTTTCTCTGTATTCCTGTAGTTTTTTTAGCCCGCTTTCTTAGGGAAATGAAGCTTACGCTGCTGTACCGCGCGTGTGTGCTTGTCCGCCCGTGTACGTGTGTCTTTTCCCGCACTATCAGCTGGAACCCTCTGCTCAACCTCACCCAGATTTGTGGGAGAGATGGGGAGCACGATTTTACCCCCTTCCCATGTTTCTCCACCAGCATCATTCCTGCCTGGTCCATTTGACAACCCATGGGGCGGTGGCTGTGGGGCCGGTTGGCATCCAGGACGGAGACCCGTTAGCCCAGGTCCCAGCCAGCCTGCTGGGCCGCAGCCAGGATCCATCGAATTACAGCTGAATCCAGGATTCCGGCCAGGTGTAACACCCAGGCAGGGCAAATGATCCCGGGTGTTACGTGCCCGAGGCTGTAAAACCTGGATCAACTCTTGGGCATCATTTTGTGCTGCACGTAGGAGAGGGGTTAGCAAGAAATCTTTTCCAAATTGGTAACTACCAAGGGAGATCCGGGATCGATACAAATTGATCCTGGTTCCATCTTGTCACCTGATACTTAAGTTAAACCTTCCAGCTTTGTCTTCGCGTGGATTTTCAATTGGGTCTGGAAGCCTTTTTAAAAAACATATCACCAGAGCGGGTGAAGAATGCGAACCGGAGCGAGCGTAGACATGTGAGCATCGTCTAACTGCCTTTTTTTTTTCCTGACGGCAAATTGCTTTACGAACATCTTATAAATTTCACAAATGTGGTTGTGCTGAAAGGAAAGAGCGAGGCTGGCAGAGCTGCTGCCGGGCGTTCCGGGGGATGTAACCTGCTGGTGAGCTTGGCGCAGAGACGGAAACCTTGGCAAGGTACCATGGTAACATTTCCATACACACGTTTATGGGTTCTTTGAGGGCTTTTTGGTTAAATGTCAATGTTTTCATGATACTATTCAAGGAGATTTCATTGCTCCAAAATCCCACTATGCCTTTGAAAACTGCTTTCGGTTTGCAAGTCGCTCAGTGGAAAATGTGGCTGTCTCGAGTGCCTCGGAGACGGAGAGCGAAGCTCGCTGCGAGCTGCCTGCTCGGGGGCTTGTTGTGCGGCTCTGCGAAATGGGGCAGGTGCTGGGGCATCTTCCCCCTTCCCGCCCAGAGGAGGTGAGCACACGTCAATGCCAATTTAAGACGTGTAAGAGACAGAAAGCTGTCGGCACCCTGCACTCCGGCACCAGCATCTGACCAAGCGCCGGGGAAGGGTGTCACCGTGGTGTGGGCTGGGTCCCGTCAGCGCCCGGTCTGTTACGGATTGAGTTTACCCGGGGTCTCGGCTGGCGCTGGAAGGAGCAGCCATAGGCAAACTCAAGGTCACCATGTCTCTAACATGGACGTTTTGGCTAAATTCAAAATGAGCCTGGACCGGTGTGTCCGTGCTAGGACAGACCTCTTGTTCCCAGCCAGGCATTGGCCACCTACGTATTTCCACGAAGCTTTTTAGGTGTTTCAACGTAGGATGCTTTGCAAAATGTGGTGCTTTCCTTGATGAGCCCTCCCACAGCCCGCACCTCGCAGTGCCCCCTCTTTGCCGTGGTCTCCCCCGGTGCAGACGGCTCGGTTTTGGCAGCAGACTCCGGTCTGCAGGACGCCGAGCGCTCCCGAAACGCGGCTGCGCATCCCTGTTTGGACATCTGGAGCTGCTGCCGGTCCGGTTCTGAGCATCTTTTGTTAAAACTGGAGGCAGGCTGAGAGCTGCTGGAATTCGGCCGCTCTGCAGGGTTTCTGTTGAATAATATTGCATTTTTAAAAATAATAATATACCTAGCCGGTAGAATTTAATCCAGGATTTCTCGCTGTGGGATATCACGGGTCCGTTCCCCCCACCCCCTTCCCCTCCCCGGTACTAAAATGCATTACAGGATCCCAGGTGGGAGCAGTTCAGCCCTCAAGGGAGATGCGTTGTCATTTTTTTTTTATTGGTTGTAGAAGCAGAGGCACAGAAAGTGATTTCAGAAATGCTTTAGTGCAGTGAAGTGCATGGCTTGCGGCTGCTCCGACGGCGGGTGGGCTCAGGGAGTGCGAGGGGCCGAGCTCCCTTAGCCCAGGGGCCGGTGCCACCGTCCGTCCCCAGCCCCAGGGGCTCATCCCACGCTGCTTTCTCAGGGCAAGCTCCGCCTGGGCCGTTGCAGGTGTTTAGATTTCTAAGTCCCTTTAATTTAATAGGGTTTTGAAAAATCAGTGTTAATTGCTTTTCCGTTGGGCATGTGATTATCAAGAGAAAAACATGGATCGGTTGCTGCCCGAATACATTGTGGTGGGACTGGGAGCTCCTGGAGATGGTGCGAAGGGCTGGAAGTGTCTCTCCAGCCCTGCTTGGCGGGACCTAGAGCGGTCCCAAAGCCGGCATCGCCTGCGTTGTCTCCCTCTGGGTAGGTAGAATTCCCCTCTTAGTGCAGAGCAGTATGTCAGAGCGAGCAATATATCAGAATGAAATACATTAATTGGCAAGTGCTGGGAAATTACAGATAGGCTTAATGAAAAAGAAAACCTTGTTTACGGTTTCTAATGCGCTGCTGAAGAAAGTGGCTCCCAAATAAAAATACTTAAAATTACGATTAGGATTTATTTACATAATTACTGCGAGAGAAATTCTAGGTGCGTGCTGAGCAGTGCGAGAGAAACCTCACGGCTTTTCTTCTTCCCTTTCCTGTGTCTCGAGGTTAGTTTGCTCTTGGTGAGTCTATTAAAGCTTTTACTAACTCGGTGAGGCAAGAAGGCATTTGTTACAAACTTAATGAAATATATGTATATACATTTGTTTTATTGACTGTGGTAAGAACATATGGCTGAGTAAGAGCCAGATCATCCTTGTAATTGTAGTGTTGGCTGGAGAAGGATTCAGTAGGTGGCACTTATCTCTTTATGGCAGAGCAAGCTGATGGCCCGGCGTGGCTGGAGCGAGAACGCCCTTGGAGTTTGTTTCCAAGGGGCTGTGTCCCCCGCTGGCATTGAGTGAGATCTGCCAAAGTCGCCGTATAAGTTTATATTAATGGCCCATTCCAAGCCGTACTGCCCAGCGTGTCCTGGCCACCTTCCAGCCCCTGCGGAGACCCCGGGCCGGATCCTCGGCCGATGTCTGGGTGGCTCTGTTGACTCTGCTGATTTATGTCTGCTGGAAACGTACGGTATAAAACGCAATAGGCCCATGATGGGGCCGCGCTGATTGAAACCAGCCCAGGGTATGACAAATCTTCCTCTTAATATTTCAATTGACTTTGGCAAACTCGCCTCTTTCTTGTGTATCCTAAATCAATGTGTAAGTGCTGCTGACAGTAATTTCCACTTTTGTCTGTGCAGATGGCTGCCCTTCACTAGGCTGCGGTGTTTATACCTGCTAAGTTTGCAAACACTTTTCTGCTACAGCCTCCCATCGAGCAGTATTTTTCCTTAGCTGTCATATTTGCGAGATGAAAATGCTCTTTGTTGGGCCCTGCTCGAATGTGAATTTTCTTCTTGTGGCGAGGGCCGCTGACGTTGGGAGCGGGGGCACCGGAGCGACATGGGTCTCGCTCAGCAGGGATGCTCTGGGCCGGGGGGGGGGCTGGACCATCTCAGGGGTCTCAACGCTCCGGCGCGGGGTCTGAGAGCTGGTGTCCAGACCCTTGTGTGGCTTTGAAAGTCCTGCTGCTGGATGCTATGACTTTGTAATTGCATGTCTATGTAGACCCCTGTGCACTATATAATTAGTATGAAGTAGCAAATCTCTAGGCTGAATGCGGCAGAACGAGTGCTAGAAACTCGTATTGTCCTAAGGCACTTCTGTTCTCTCTCTGCTAACTCTTGTTCGGCATAAGGAAGAAGCTGCTGCTGCTTTTTTGTTTGTTTATTTAGCTCCTGTCTTAGGCACTAAATAAAATCTGCAACCCATCAGTCACGCGCCCAACTTCAATGCACGTTCCCTGGTGTAGGGTGCTTTGGTCCAGCTACTCTTTCAAGGCGGGCTATTGTACTAGTCAAATCAAACAAAGACAAATAATTAAAATAAGCCTTTCTCTTCCTTTTTCTCTTGGGCCCAGGGAGAAGATGCCATTCCACCATGTAACAGCTGGCTTGTTGTACAAAGGCAACTACCTGAACCGCTCACTCTCCGCTGGCAGCGACAGTGAACAGCTAGCAAATATCTCCGTGGAGGAACTGGATGGTGAGCAAACGTCCTTGCGGTTTTCCAAAGGGGGCTGGGAGCAGGGAAAGACTCATTTTCACCTCCTCTGCGGCGTTGTCAGGGCCATAACCGGCGGTATTCTCGGTATTCTCCCCGTCAAGCAAGGAGCAAAAGGCAGGTCAGAAGCGAGATGGCTCAGCAGATCAGGGACAAAGAAGAGGTCCCCGACCAAAGTTATGTTGAGAGCTGCAGACTGATTTTAGCCTCGGATTTTGTCCTTCTGCCTAGAAATAAGGCAGCTTTTTGAAAGGCAAAGGCTGCTTTTTATGGGCAAAACTTTGCAAGAGGAAAAAGTTAGGCTAATATCTTTTTATAAAGGTGTCTTTAGCCTTTCCTGGGAACCTGCAGAGCTGAATCTGTCTTCCTAGCAAGTCTTCTCATTTGCTTTGTGGCTGTTCAAAAGTGACGTTTCTCTCTCTGTCTCAGTGTAACAAGGTGCACGGAGGTGGCTTGTGGCATAAAAAGCTGGAAAGAGCTTTAAAATTCCCTTTTCCGGGTCAGTGATTGGGAGCACAGAGCAGCCTCTGGCTGGCAAAGGCTATCAGGAAGGCTGTCCACATCTGCTGCCTGTGGGATCCCATAATTTCCTCCCTAGGAAATGGTTGCTGCTAATCCCTCCTGCCCCGCAGACGGGATGTGAGGCCAGGCAGACTCCCAGTCTGGTTTGTGGTGGGAAGGTCTCTCTGGTAGGCAATTTGTGGCTCACCAGGGTCATTTCTGAGCAGAAGTTAATATTGTTGACAGCTGGTCTTTGAGGGCTGCGGAACAAACTGAAGCACTTGGTTTGCTTCCCAGTGGACATTTGGTACAAGCCGTGATCATAATCAGTGGTCTCAGTGAAGAACTTGATGAGGAAATGAGCGAGGGGATGGTGCAAGGTGGAAACGGTCCTTCCAGGACAGGTTGGAACCATTTTGGCAAAACAGAAGGCCAATATTTCTGCCCACCCTCCTCCTTTTCACCTCTGCTTTGGTAAATCAGACCTTAGTTTTCATGCCTTTGTCAACTTAGAACCTTTGGATTTGGTTTTGCGAGCTTTACATTAACCGGCCTTGAGTACAAACAATGTTTTCTGTGTATTTGTAACTGCTTGTCTTCTTCCCAACGAGCGTGTGCTGAAGGTGCATAGATGCCGCGTGAGAAACCGCTTTCAGGGCAGCCTGGCTAAGACCTGGGCACACAGGGACAGCAGAGGCATCTGCTGGGCTCTTCTCCTGGGTTACAGGAGCTTCGCTTGGAGATTTGAGTTGGCGAGCAGATCTGAGCTGGCTCAGCTTCTCTGCATCCTATAGATGGCAAATTATGTCGCCAGGTAAAGCTTAGCTTTTTTCCCTATTTGGGATGGCAGGGGTCGGCTGAGCAGACCGGAGGACGTCAGATGAGGTCTCGCAGTTTATTTCAAATGCAGAAAACAAGGGGTTTTCTGCCATGCCTACCCTGATTGCAGCACGTCTGCTCTAACTGCCTTTGAGATTTGCAGATGACTGTCAAGAGCTGATTCAAGTGGCATCAGGGCTGCAACCCACCGTCGGGGCCATGCCGTTGCACGAGGGAAGCTTGTCCTTGGTTTGTTCCCCTGCTCTCTGCATGGAAACGGCCCGCGGCTGGGTGTGGGAAGGAAGCCCAGTCTCCTCTCCATCCTTGCCGTGTCTCCCTGCTGCCAGCCCAAGCCACGTCGGGTGCTCTGCGAGCTTCGCCAGCCCCCTCGGCATCGCTTTCCCACCGGGGGGCTCCGGGGCAGGAGCAGCGACAGGGAGGGGAGAGGAGGCAGCAGGGCACAGCCCCCCGGGCAGACCCCCCCCCATCCTTACCCAAGCACTCGAGAGGCTGTGGATCATCTCCGTTAATTAACGGCAAATGAAGTGAAGGAGGCGTAGAGGAGCCCGTCTTTTGAGAAGGCAGCAGCCGAGTCGCTGCTAATGCGAGTGCTGCGTCCGTTTGACGCGGCCGGCGCCCCATTAGGAGTGTGCTATTGAACGGGAGAGCAGCGGAGTTCATTCATCTCTGCTCACAAAGAGTATCCCCCCTCGTTCTTCAGGAGAATGGTTAGAGCTCTTTAACTAATCATCCATTTATTCTCTGCCTGTTAAGCACAGGCTCCTTGTTAGAATTTAGTTATTTTTCTTCCTGACAGCCTTTTGCTTTACAAACACCTATTTTCGAGGGCTTTGTGTCTTTGCCGTGAAGATATGCCCCAGTTCTTAGCCTAGCAGAGAAGAGCTCAACCTCAGGCCATTATTTTCCACCTGCAAACACAGAAGTGGTACCCAATTCATTCATGTCTGCTAAAGCCAAAGCAGCATAAGAAGCTGGAGATACTTTTCCGCGTGCCAGCTACCAGGGTCGCTGGAAATTAGATGTGATATTAGGTCAGCAGCCGCTATCTTACTGTGTTTTGTCACTAAGACTAGGTCAGTGCCCGGGCGTGCTGGTATCTGGTGAAGGTACCGCTGTTGACTGCCCAAACCCAAACCAGAAATAGTCTTTCTGCCTTGAAGCATAAACTATCTCGGGGTGAGTAACAAAATGTTCTTCCTTGAGAAGTTAATGTCAGTGTATGGGAGCTTTGTGGAGGTATCAAGCTGTGATAGCTCGATGCCAATAACATATTTGCATTTAATCTTACAGGCTGGGAAAGAGATGCCAAATTCTCCCTGGTTTCTTTTTCAATGAGATTTTGGTCCCCGGGGAGTTCCAGCCTATTGAGAAATTCCAGTCACACGTATTAAATTATTAAAGGTTTGAAGCTGGGGAAGGCGGTGGGAATTTTCTCTAATGCCTCCCTGCGCTCGAGGCTCCAACAAGTGCCTGATGTGTCGGGTTTTTTTCCAGCAGATTTTTTTTTTTCCCCCCAGCATCTCGCATTGCGTGTCTCAAGGCTTTGGGAAGGGTTTCCGCACGTGTGGGCCCTGGGATGCTGCAGGGCTGGAAAGCAGCGCGTCCCCCTGTGCCCTCCACCCACCCCCACCCCCCCCCAGCTCCGGCGCGTCCCTGAGGTCAACACCAACCAACGCTCCGTGTTGGCAGCCTGCGGGCGGTGCGCGAAGGATAATACGGGGTTGGGGAAATGAAAAATATTTATGACTTCAAGTAACATAAGGGGGAAGGAGTCTGGGTTTTCGGATGAGCGTGCGCCGTTCAGAGTGCCGTGCTGAGGGTGCTGCTCTGCCTCTTCTCCGACCAGTTATTTTTCTCCTCTGAAAACTTTTCCGACTTGCATCAGCCATCTGTCGGCTTCAACTCCGCTCTGTTTTTTTCCATCCTGCTTTAAATACTATGCTGGCAGCGAGGAAAGAGGCTGGAGAGATAGCAGGTCACTCTGCTGATGGCTTGTCTATTCCTAGCCGCGGTGTTTGCTATTTGCGGTTCCGTAGTAGCGTGAGGGTTTTTAGAAGCTGTCACCGTCACAAAGGGAATTAACTCGCAGAAAGCTATATTAGGCCGTACTTAACTTTGTAACATCAAGTAAATGATGAAGTTGAAGGTGGCAGGCCATCCATAACCCGTCTCTTAGGGACCGCGAAGTACGGTGGGGTCTCGGATGGATGTTATTGCCATATGCTTAGCGGTTTCTAGGCATGAGATTATAAATTAAGGCTGGGAGGAACTGTTTTACATACAGATTTTCTGGCGATTGCTGGTTGACATAAAATTGTGGCAGAATTTGTGCATGCTCTGTGCTTTCCGCATCCCTTTAAAAACCAGCTTCTGTCTCCACATTAGGAACCGCCAGGAGTATTTTTAATAAAAAAATGGTGGATGGAAATCATCATGTCAAGCTTGAGTCATCCACCTCCATAGGCACTATCTAAAGGGTATTGTCAGGAGGTAAAAACATTTCCATAGTAGGAATCTGACAAATATCACCTGAAGGGAGGCACATGCATTCTAAGTAGGCTTTGCAAAAAAGTGTCTGTGAAATGCGTGCAAGTCAGTGCCTTGCAGAGAAAACCCAAATGGGAGCCACAGCAGCAGCTCTCTGTCCAGAAAAGACATCCTGATAAATCCTTACCTGACCCGGATTCCTTTGAAACCAGCAGTGTCCGTGCAGGAGGAGGTGTTGCTGCGGGGCAGCAGGACAGCTGTTGGCAGCTGGCGCTTAGACCAGGCGGCCCCTGCCCCCGGTGGGGTCTGTGGTACCTACAAGGCTTTTTCTAGGCTGAGAGATCTATTATTTTTCTTTGTTGTGGTTGTAGACCTCAACCTGGCTGGCTTGATACAGTCCTTAAGGTTGAGATCCAGAGTGGAAATGCCAGTGCCTGGTTTCACCTGCCTGAACCGGAGATGTCAGCGGAGCAACACACGAAATGGGGACAAAGCTGCTGGCCGCAGGAGCTCGGGGTGCAGTAGACTTCAGGGCAGGAACCTGGGGACGTCCCTCCCCAGGGGACTTTTCTATCGTTGTAAATTATACACCACGTTGCAGGACATGCTTTACCTGGTTTCGGCTTCTTCCCAGCAGCCTCCCGTCTGCCACCTGCAGAAGCTCTGAACTGGGTCGCTCTTTCCTGGGCTCCTGTGTAAAAGTCAACCATGAGCGGCTCCAGCCCATGTTGGGAAACAGCTCTTGGAATAATTTGAAGGGCATGGTTAAATGGTGCCCCATATGGATTCCAAATTAACAGTTGTCTCCCGCATGCCAATAACCCAGGCGATGCCAAGTGGCTGAAGGTGTGTTGGGGCTGGAGCTGGTTCTAGAGTGAGGGGGTCATTCCTGGCGCCAGTGGCACGCTGGGTCCAACTCTTTTACCCCCGGGTAAAATATCCCCCCGTCGCAAACACAGCCATACCATCCTGGCCCTGCCTCTGAAAACAGGGCCAAAATGCAGGGCGTTTGCCCTCTTGTGCGTGTCTGAGATGACGTTGTAAGCCCTGGGAAGGGAGGGACCGTGATGCTGCCGAGCCCTGTCACCGGGCAGTCCCGTTTGGGGGTTGTTATTTAGCAGAAACCCCGTGAGCCACGAGGATTGCGGCTGATCCAGATCCTAGTTCACTCTGGTGTTATCAGAAAGGCTCGATAAACAGGCCCTTGCTTGCGGGGGAGTCGGGGCTGCTGCGCGGCTCCTCGTATCTCTCCCCAGGTGTTGATTTTTCTCCGGGTCTGCTTGTTTGCTAGCCGAGATTTTAATCCCGCTGATGGGCTCGGAAGGCAAAGGGGCAGGCAGATTCCCTCCAGCCTCCACAGCCAGCTGGCTGCGCCGTGTCGGCAGCTGAGACTGATTATCTGTGGTGTCCCAGGTGAGATCAAACGGTGTTTTGGAGAAGCGATGTGCTCGGGGAGGGAAACCCAGGGGGGAGAGAGGCATTAGTCACTTGACTGACTCATGGAGCAGCAACAGGCTGAGCCCGCTCCGCTCGGCTTTGTGTCCGTGAGAAGAAAAGAAAACACTTGGAAAAGGGGAAGGAGAATCAAAGAAGCATCCTGCTGGCGAGGAAGGAGTCGCAAAGATGTTCTCCTGGGACAGGAGACATAGGAAGGGGGAGCGTGCTGGGGTATGGCCGCAGAGCATCCCTCTGCGCATGGATTTGTGCACGGGTCTCCCAAGTCCGCGCTTCGGTGTAAGCACTGCAAGCAGCCTGTTAATTAAGTGGATGAAACTGTATAAAGCTCGTTTTCTCTTTTGCAGAGTTCTTTTTAAAGAGAGGTTTATCCACAGTGTCTCCGCTGTGAGTGATCGTGGCTGGAAATGAAATAATTTATGTCTTATATTGGGCTTTAATAGCGTTTCGTGTTCCTGAATATAAAACTGCGGCATCACTATGCAGATTCTTCTGTGGACAGAAGCAGCTGTATCTCTCGCTTCTGCTGAGCTCCTTCTGCTCATTTCCCAGTTCCGTATTTTAATTACAGTGTGGGTTTCCCTGGGACTCGGCAGTTTCAGGTACGAAGCAGCCTCCATTTAAAACCTCATAAAAACCGGCGCAGTATTAATATTCTGCAGAGTATTATTTTCTTGCGAGGTGCCCGTTTCCTCCAGACGGCGCGTGTCCAGCGGAGGAGCGGAGCTGCTGGTGGAGATGCTGGGGCTGCCCATCCCGGGCTGCAATGCCGGCTCAACCCTGCTGAGGTCCGAGGGAATTCACCCAGGGAGAGATGGAGGGTTATGGTTCCCCGGGGTCTGCCCCAGCCTCATGAGCCGTCTCCAGGTGTCGGCACTGACTGGAGCAGGCGGGAGACCCTGTCCCGCTGCAGAGCACCTGGAAGGGCTCAGTTGCCCTGCGCTGGCTTGGGGAAGCTTTCTCCCGCCTCGCACGGAGTCGTCCTGTGTCCCGCAGACAGACAGACGTCCACCGAGCTCCAGTATCACCCACATTTCACTGTTGGCCTCCAGGAAAGCTTTTTTTTTTCGATGAAATTAGTAGCACTTCCCAGCCCAAACGGGCAATGACAACGTTTGGCCACCCGGAGTGGCTGAGCACAGGGAGATGTGGCTCCTCCAGGTTTCACTGGAGAGGAAGACCATGTCTTCAGGGTTTTAGCTGCCGCATTGCCTTAGGGACTATCGGGCCTTGGAAGATCAGCGCTGGGTTTTCTCCAGCACTAGAGATCCTCAGGAGGAAGAGTCACAGAATCACAGAATCACGGAATGGTGGGGGTGGGAAGGGACCTCTGGAGATCATCCTGTCCCACCCCCTGCCAGAGCAGGGTCACCCAGAGCAGGTGGCACAGGAACGCGTCCAGGCGGGTTTGGAATGTCTCCAGAGACGGAGACTCCCCCACCTCTCTGGGCAGCCTGTGCCAGGGCTCTGACACCCTCACAGCAAAGAAGTTCCTCCTCATGGTTAGGTGGAATTTCCCGTGTTCCAGTTTGTGCCCGTTGCCCCTTGTCCTGTCCCCGAGCACCACTGAGAAGAGCCTGGCCCCATCCTCCTGACACCCCCCCTTTGGATATTGCTGAGGAGTGATGAGATCCCTCTCAGTCTGCTTCTCTCCAGCTGAACAGCCCCAAATCCCTCAGCCTTTCTTCATCAGAGAGATGCTCCAGGCCCCTTGGCCATCTTTGTAGCCCTAAAAGATGGAAGGTGGCAGAAAGCTATGGACTGGGGGAAAAACTCCAGAACAGCAAGTATTTCCACCCTCCAACACTTTACAGCCCAAGCCCTGTACAAAGCGCCATTGCTTTGGCAGGTTGATTACCCGGGGGGACAAACGTTTTTCTGGGTGCAGCCTTGGGAAGGGCTCGCAGAGGGGCTTGTCCCCCCGTCCCACATCCCTCTGCCGAGGGGGGATGTGTCACCTGGGCTCCCTGCCCCCAAAATACAAGAACAGGCACCAGCATCATCCCCGAGGCAAGAGTCCTTACAGCAAGAGAGTATAAATAAAATGAGATTGGCTGCCAACAAATTAGAATTACAGGGACACCATCTGGACAACAATTAAAGAGATTGTTTGAACTCCAGCTATGCTGACACAGTTATAGGAACTGGCGGGCGAGCAAGCGAGTTACTAGTGGTGGAAATTCAGATATCCTTGGTCAGAGGCTTGAGGGTTTCTGGCTTATCGTATCCTCCGCGAAGGAGCCTCTTGAAGCTAAAGAAGGTGGTTTTGGGGAGAGGGATGCAGCCTCCTTCCAAATCTGCTGCTTGTCCCTCGTGGCAGAGGTGGCGCCGAGGCTTCGGTGCTCCCTGACGTGCCGTGAATCCTGTGGGGCCGACGCTCCTCGCAGCCGTCTCGGGCGCTGCCGGTTCGCCTGCGAGCCGGGCTCTCGGTGGAGCCAGCTGATAACTCGCCGCCTGCGTCGCCTCGGGCCACGGGAAGGGAGCACATTCAGATCAAGAGCTAAACATGCTTTAAAAGGCATTTAAATCTTGCTGTGACACGTTTATACAGATTTTAATATGGATTTTTAATTTTTTATGCAAGCTGCTAGGCTGGATCATTAATTTTACACGTTCCTTCGGTCCCTTGCCTTAAAACCCTGACTTTAGCAAGTCGCGCCTATTCTAGTAAGCGTCGCTGACACTTAGTAGACTCAGGGGTCTCATCCTGACCTGCTGCCTTATTGCTCTGAAAATCTCTCCCTAGGCAGCGGCTTTTAGCTGTGCACGGGAGGACGGGGACCAGGGTAGGGTCACTGCAGCCCAGACCCATAAGGATGTAGCACACACCCTGGGACTGGAAGCCAAGGAGACTAAATGCTCCCCATTTTCGAGATGAAAGCATAGGAGAGCTGTGGGTACGGCAGGGTTTGGGTGTGCTGGGCACTGTCTGCACGCCCAGCCGGGTGCCCACCTCCCAGCAAAAGTTTTCTGGCTGGTCCAGCTCCGAGTGATCTCGTTTGGGATGCGGTCAGTCTGTCCAGAGCATCTTCCCTGCAGAGGCAGACACCAATTTGTGACCCAGGTCTGTGGCTTTTGGGGCCGGCGGTGCCACGGGAACAGAGATTTTTGGCTGAAGCAGCCTGGGAACACCTTCTCCACCCCAGAAATGGAGGCGGTGGTGCTGCTTTTTTGAATTGGGTGGAAACGTCTCAGCCGTCCGGCTCCTTCCTGAGCGCGAGGCTGGGGCACTGGGGAAACCTCAGCTCTGAGGGAGCCACAGCAGCTCTGGAGAGTCAAGCCGTTGGTCCCCAGTTGAAAATTACCCTGACAAGCCATTTCTTCTCATTTAACTGCACAGACAGAGGTAAGAATCCAGACTCTGGCCTGGGTTTCAGCTGCCTTAGACATCCCCTCCATGTCGCTGAGTGCCAAGCAAACGGCTCGCTATTTATTTCATTTCCCGGGGCCTCCTTGTTGATGCTGGGCTCGGGGGCTGATGCACGGGCTTGAAAAAGACGCGGACAAGCTGCCGTTAGAGCGAGTCGGAAGATGACTGGCTCAGCATGCTGGTGAATCCCAGCAGCAGGGACAGGAGCGCTGGCGTGGACGGTGGCAAAACGCAGGGGCAGGATGGAGCTGAGGGTCTGGTGAGCGCTGCCAGGTCTCTGCTTGCGCAGACGGCGTCTTGTAGTCAGTCAGCGTTAGGTTTTGCAGGTCCCTCCTTCGATTACCACGATTTTAAATCCTTGAGGATTTGGAGGTTATCGTGATGCTCTGCAAGCTGTGCCCATGCCCTTTGTGTGGTCGTGATGCTGCGGACTGTCAGGTGCTCCTCCAGGTTGTGGAGGCCACTATTTTAGCCAGGCTGTGTTGGTTCACTGTGTCTTTCAGCACGTCGGCTTTAATCAAATCACAGCAAGCCATAAGCAAACCTGAATCAATCGCCTCCATCGGAGCAGCCACCTCCCCAAAGTGCAAACATCTGCAAAAAGCCTCTGTTCTGCACTGCGGCTACGCGCTCGCTATAGGGGAATGTGCAGAAGTAGGTTTGCCCCCTAAATAAGGAGGTTTAGGAGTCAGATGTACATACGGAGAAGCAGGAGACCATTTGTAGTTCTTCACTGGGATGTTTTGACCATCACTGATCTTTCTGTGCCTCGGTTTACCGAGCAGCGGCGACGCTTGTGAAGGGGGGAGGACAGCAATATGTCTGCAAGACCCCTGGGTCAAGCGTCGTCTGTGGGTCTTGCTCCCCGTGAGCAATGGCTTTGACTCCCCAGGCCCCGTGCCACTGTGGTCACAGCCGAGCCTGTTGGTGACACAGGGGAGAAGTGGCACAGAAGGGCACTGTCTTGGCACAGCGCTGCTGCAAAAATGACAGGGAGAGAAACTCAGTGATCCGGAGTGGGTTTCACCTGGCTCTTTTGAACGTTGTGTTTTGGTTTGGGTTTTTTTTTTTTTTATTTCAATGCCATTCAGAGCACTACGATGTCAAGGTTAGTGCTCCTGGCCTTGGTTTGGCTGTCGGGGCATCTGCTGGGCGGTCGCCAGCCGCATCCCCGGCCCTGCGGCGCATCCGTCGCCCCAGCTGCTCTGCCCGAGCCTGCTGCGCCAGCGCTGCTCGCGGTCCCGGCCCCTTGCCCCCGCTGACGACAACGCGCGTTTATCTTCCTGGGGAGGAGGCCAGTGCCTTGGCAGAGCAAGAAGTCACCCGGCAGGGTGCGAGTCCAGATGAGGGAGGCAGACGACAGTTAATTAAACAAACAGACCTGTCTGTCCTCTCCCTCTGGCTGGAAATCTTTGTTTCCCAGTTTCCCTTGCCCAGTCGTGGGTCCTGAGACCTTCTCAGCCCCAGCTGAGATGAGAAATAGGTGCAAAGGCCGGGCTTATGGAATGGGCTGTGGAATGACACCAAGCTGGGAGGGGTGGCTGACACACCAGAAGGCTGTGCCGCCATCCAGAGAGACCTGGAGAGGCTGGAGAGCTGGGCAGAGAGGAACCTCATGAAATTCAACAAGGGCAAGTGCAGGGGCTGCACCTGGGGAGGAATAACCCCCCGCACCAGGACAGGTTGGGGGTGACCTGCTGGAGAGCAGCTCTGTGGAAAGAGACCTGGGAGTCCTGGGGGACAACGGGATGACCATGAGCTGGCAATGGGCCCTGGTGGCCAAGAAGGCCAATGGCATCCTGGGGGGCATCAAGAAGAGGGTGGCCAGCAGGTGGAGGGAGGTCATCCTCCCCCTCTGCTCTGCCCTGGGGAGGCCACAGCTGGAGCACTGGGTCCAGTTCTGGGCTCCCCGGTTCAAGAGGGACAGGGAACTGCTGGAGAGGGGACAGCAAAGGGCTACCAAGGTGATGAGGGGACTGGAACACCTCTCTTATGGAGAAAGGCTGAGGGATTTGGGTCTCTTCAGTCTGGAAAAAAGACGGCTGAGGGGGGATCTTATCAACGCTTATAAATACTGAAAGGGGGGGTGTCAGGAGGATGGGGCCAGGCTCTTCTCAGTGGTGCCCAGGGACAGGACAAGAGGTAACGGGCACAAACTGGAACATGGGAAGTTCCACCTAAACGTGAGGAGGAACTTCTTTGCTGTGAGGGTGGCAGAGCCCTGGCACAGGCTGCCCAGAGAGGTGGTGGAGTCTCCGTCTCTGGAGACATTCCAGCCCCGCCTGGACGCGTTCCTGTGCCACCTGCTCTGGGTGACCCTGCTCTGGCAGGGGGTTGGACTGGGTGATCTCCAGAGGTCCCTTCCAACCCTACCATTCTGTGATTCTGTAAAGGACAATCCCTCCCAGGACTTGTCCTGGATGGTTGCCCCCGGTCAGAGCCGGGGAAGGCAGGAGGCGAGGGGGGTGGCAGCGGGACCGGCAGGATGGGGGCCGGCAGGAGGGAGCGGAAGGGGCAAGGGGCAGATTTCGGAGATGGAAAGGAAAGCGAGAGGATGGGCAGCTGCATCCAGTGCTGGCTCCGCTGTTCCCGGAGGGAAACGCGCTGGCAGCCAGCGCCGTGTGCAGCAGTTGTTGGCTTTCACAGGACCCTGCGGCCGCAGCCGCCAGCCAGATGGGTCGAGGGGGACGGAGCGGGAGCCTGGCTGGGAAATGCTGCTTTTTCCAGCCTGACTGGCTTTGGCGACATCAAAGAGGATCAGAACAAACCCTTTGAAGTCAGACTTAGCTCCTGCCTGCCCATGAAAACAAAGGGGTGCGAATCTCCCGGGGTGAGCGTGATGCTGTGAGGAGGTGGGTGCTGCGCAGGGCCAGCGTGGCCAGCGATGGCCGGGCAGGTACGGCCACGCTCCTGGGCGCAGGCACACCTACAGCTCAACGCTTTTGCTTCTCCGCTCCGATGTCAGGGATGTGTCCAGGAGCACGGGGCGTGCAGCAAAGCTCACCGGAGCCAGGCAGAGAGGAGCAGTTCATAAAACGCTTTGTGAGCCTTCGGTGCCAGAGCAGCCGCTGCAGCGGAAGGTGCCCGGGCTGAAAGCACCGCAGCTCCTCAGGCCGATGCCAATCTGGCTCAGATTATTCACTCTCCAAATGAAATGAGTTAAAAGTGTGCAGGGTTTTTTTTTTTTTTTTTTTTGCAGACTAAGGTCGGCCCAAGGTCCTGCATCCCCTGCATCGCTGGGCGATGCTGCTTCACGCAGGGCTGTGCTCCTGGTGTGGCAGAGAGGGCTCAGCCAGGGGCGCTCCGGGGCAGCGTGGTCCTCGCACCATGTGGGTTTGCGGAGGATGAGCTGAGCCAGGAACTCGCCGTCCGCTTTGGTCTGCAGTTCGTCTCCACGTTGAATGACTGCCGTGCCCTGGGCCTGGCTGGGAGGACTGGCAGAGAGGGACTGCGGTGGTGCTGGCGGGACAGGCAGCAGGACCCGTGGGAGCATCGCGTGAAGCCACGCTCAGGATGAGTCGTGACATGAGGTCGCGGACCTCGGGGTCCTCAGGGACCTGGTGTGCAAAGTCCTGGCACCATTCAGCAGAGGGAAAAGTAGGCAGGGCCAAACGTCAGTCTGGAATCATACAATCACAGAGTGTGTTGGGTGGGAAGGGACCTCTAAAGGCCATCTAGTGCCACCCCCCCGCAGTGAGCAGGGACATCTTCAACTAGATCAGGTTGCTCAGAGCCTCATCCAGCCTGGCCCTGAATGTCTCCAGGGATGGGGCCTCCACCCCCTCTCTGGGCAACCTGGGCCAGTGTCTCACCACCCTCAGTGTAAAGAGCTTCTTCCGAATGTCTCATCTAAACCCACCCTGCTCTAGTTTAAACCATCGCCCCTCGTCCTATGGCTCCATGCCCTTGCAAACAGCCCCTCCCCAGCTTTCCTGGAGCCCCTTGAGGGACTGGAAGGGGCTGGAAGGTCTCCCCGGAGCCTTCTCTTCTCCAGGCTGAACCCCCCCAGCTCTCTCAGCCTGTCCTCACAGCAGAGGGGCTCCAGCCCTCGGATCATTCTTCATTTGGATGGGTTGGAGAGGTGGTGAGGTGCTCGGTCCCACGCCGTGTCCTGCCTGCAGCTGGGGGGGTTGCAGCAGCGCTTGCAGCCCTTTGCAGCATCAACCAGGAGACAAGTAAGAGCGAGAAAAATAACTTTCAGAAAACGTTAGCGTGTGGAATTTTCAATCTTTAGTTTTGCAGAACAGCACAAAGCCTTTCCGGAAATGTTTCCTTTATTTTGATAAGAATTCTATTAAAAAAAAAAAAATATGGAAAAATGGCTCTCATGTTCTTGAATGCACATCATTAAGATGTCATTTAAGAAAAGTCCCTCTTTCTAAATAAGCCATTAGAACACAAGCTTATTAGCAACATGTGGGATGAGGCAGTATTTTGTATTTTAGGATTATTCTTTGGGGCAATTTCTATTTAATTTGCCAGGAAACACAAATCTCATTACTTTTCTTTCAACTAAATCTAATCCAGGGCACGAGATTTTGTGAATAGGTTGGGATGGGGAGGGCGAAGAAATATGGCTGTGTAACTGATTGTAATTGCTATTACTTCCCGAAGGTTAAAAAAAAAAAAAAAAAAATTGAAGCGTTTTTTAATTCTTTATGTTTGCACAGAAGGAGTAAATTGTGCTTTGCAGGGACACGGTAATTTTTGCCTTTGAAATGCGAAACTGTGTTTGCCAATGCGTCTGATGGATGAAACGTCCATCACAAGTACTTAAAGGCAGCTTGTCACCGCTTTGTGAATTTGATTTCGGTGTTGCAGAAGGGAAAATGAGAAAAGAGAGCGAGAGTTGGAGGGTATCGCCCGAAACGACGTTCTCTCCTGCTTTGTCCCTCGGGGAGGTGGACGTGCCGCGGGCTCAGGTTTCCCCCTGTCCAAGCCCCGGAGGTGACACCGTCCCTGGTTGCGGGGGCTGCAGGGGTCTGTCCCTCTGGGGCTGGCGGGAGAGCTAACAGCCCTGGGACAGGCGCTGCCGCCGAACTCAGCTGTGCAAATACGGGATTTTTCCCAGTTCAGCGGCAGTTTAAAAAAAAAAAAAAGAAAGAAAAAAGTAGGGGGATCCATTTCAGTTTGAGCCAAATCAGCACATTTTTAGTTTCGCATTTTTTTTTCCCCAGGAATCGGAAGCTGGGGGGGAGGAGGGGGGGGAAATCTCGTCTGTTCCAAAACAAAGTGTTTCATTTAGAGTTTGAGCTTTTAAACTTATTTCTGGTCTGAAGGTGTGGCAAACTTGGAGATTTTGGCTCGCCAAGTCACGTGCTTCCAGTAAAAGAGTCAAACCAAAACGTTTCATTTCGGCGGGAGCCGGGACAGGCAGCTCATGCAGGTGCTGCGAGCTGATGAAGTGTTTCAGAGACGCGGAATCTGTGTTTTCGGTGAAAGCCCTTCAAGGAGACAAATCGTCTTGTGATGTTTCTTCTCCGGGCAAGGCCTCGGCAAGGTGCCGCGGTGGGGTGAGGAGGAGGTTTGGGCAGGCACCCGCAGCCATCCCTCCCATCCTGACCGAGACGCAGAGGACCCCCAAAACTGGTGGCATCGTGACCGAGCCACCTTGAGACGGGCAACTTGACGTCCGTGGGTGTCCATGGGCTCCTTCAATGCAGCCACCTGGCACGTGGCCTCTCAAGAGCTTTAATTGCTTCGTTGCTGAGCTCCGGCGAGCTGAGCCCCGTCTGCTCGCAAGCCCACGAGGAACGGGCGCTTCAGCCCAGCTTCTGAGCAGTAAAACTATACGAGGTTTGGTTTGGATTGAGATGCAAAAAGAAAGCACGCTTCCCCCCCGCCCCCCTCCCCATTTTGGGGCTGTTTAAGGGGTTAGGTAGCTAATGACTTCTTCAGAGTTCATTCCAGTTGCCTTCCAGGCTCGTTTCTCAATAGCTTTATTTTGCTGTATTCCCCATCTTCTTTTTTCTCTCTCTCTCTCTCATTTTTCACCATAAAAGGTGGAATATAGGAGCCGAGGAAATGGAAGCAAAGCAAATAAAGAGGCTGGTTAAATACAGGGCTCTGGAGGGAGGTTCTGGCCTCGGGCTTTCCTGCTGTCCTGCGCTAAGGTCCGGCGTTTTCTGCCTGCCCTTTTTTTTTTTTGCTCTGATAATAGCAAACGGGAGACGGGCTTTGGTTTTTGTAACTCTTATTGATAAGGGTAAGGCTTATGTGTCCTTTTAGGGGAAGGTGGCCACATAATAAAAATGCGGAAGGATATTGGATTAGACAAGCAGCCTCTCCCTTTAAAAGCTGCTTATCGTTAGCTGTTCTGGGTTTTTAGAGGGTTTCTTTTGAGTCAGTGTTTGGAGGAGTTTTTCTGCAGGTCAAGTTTATTGTCTTCTGTGTAATGGTGCAGTGAGTCAAGGCTTTTGGCTGGATTATACGTGCCCGATGGACACCTTGCGCGTGTTGCTATGGCACGGCGGGAGTTTTGCTGTGGGAAAGTGCTGACTCCGTAATGGGTGATGTCTCCAGCGGTGTTTACTTGCAAGAACGGAAGCCTGAAGCTGCTCTTTTCAGGTATTTGGCGCAGTTATTGGGCCTTCTAACGCTTTCCAGGGTGCTTTGCAGCACCCAACTTTGGGTTTGGAATTGCAATGTTAAGCCCCAGCAAATAAGAAGCTCTTCTGAGAACTTGTTGGCCTTGGCAGCTTGTGTTTCTCCGTCAGAACAACGTTCACAGCCAAACGTTGCACGTCCCTGAATTTCCCAATTCTTTAGCTGCGTGGAGAAGCCGCCCATGAGTGATTCTTGCGAGGCAGAAGGGTTGGTGTCCTCCTCCTTGCCCAGCCAGCGGAAGAGCAGCTTTCAGCTTGGAAAGGGGCTTCTTGTCTTCAAAGTAAAACGTGCTTATTTTGCAAATGCGAAATTCTGATCCCATTGATACAAGGAGCAAAATTCCCATCGACAAAGCTGGGCTTTCACGCTCTATAGCTGAAGAAATCGGATAACTGACTAATCTCTTTAAAGTCTATTTCTCTTTCTAACGGAAGGCTTTTTAGTACCAGCTCCTAGAGGAAGTTTCATCCTCGCAGCCTGAGCATGCATCCCTAATTTAGTGCTAAAAGACGGGACATCACGTCTCCATCCTGGGGTGCTTTCTGGGACGTAGCTGCACGTTTTCCACCTGCGCACATGAGCACAGGTAATATTGGCATCTCTTGTCCACCGGCTGGCAAGGCTATGTCAGCTCTTGACGGCACGAAACCAGCGCCATCCCAGTTTGTAATCCACCGGAGCAAGCCTGCCTGTGCGAGTGGGCCAGCCCCAGGCTGGTGTGGGTGTTTGGACTGAGAACTGATGATGGAGAAGAAAGAGGCTCTTTTGAACCTTAGTCCTTTGGGTAATTACCAGTATGATAATTTATGTGGTTCATTAGTAATCAACTTTCTGCATTCCCATTTACCTCTTCCAGCACTTGTTCATGAGGCCTCTGAGGCTTTGACGGGATGGGAGGAAAACAAATTAAAAAGAATGGTCTAAAAAGAGAAACTGTGAGGCAGGAGGGCTATGAACCTGTCTGGTTTAGCTCTAAAAGGGATTTAACAAATTGGTTTGACGCCAGCTTTGACCTTTTCTTCCCACCCGTGCGAAGAGGCACTTCCCATGTCTCCATCGTGGCCCCAGCTCTGCGTTGGCTGATGGTGGTTTCAGACTCTCCATGGCCTTGGTGGGAGCAGGACTGGCTCTGGCCGTCCAGAGGACTAACACAGACCTTAACCAAAAGGTGGGGAAAAACCCTGGTGTGGTTCGCAGCTGTGAGCACGGGCCACAATTCATTCCCTCACCTGGAGAGCTCATTGAGACTTCTCTAACCCCTGATTTTACGTTGTCCATGGGGACAGATGGGCGTTTCCAAAGGATGATCCTTGCAAGCTACCAGGGAGTGAGTCAACCTGTGTAAGCTCGTTACAGTAGCTGTTGAGGGACCCTGAGCTTCAACTGAAGTTTGAAGGCGTGTGGGAAAATGCTGGGCAGCTGTGACAAGCTTTTATGGATGTCGTCTCAGGGACGTGTGTAGGAATCTTCAAGCCATAAATACTTGGTAAGTGCTGCAGTGACTTTTTAATTTTAGTGGGAAAACCAGAATGTGGCAGCCAGAAAATGATACAAAAATAGTAGGAGCGCTTTTGGGAAGAGGAAATGATATTCCACTAAGAACAGCAACCCCAATTAAATGGGAGCCTTTAAAGAAGCGAATAGCTAATTACCTAGATAAGGATGAGGCAGACTCTCGCACATGGAAAACAGATTTATTGGGGAACTTTTATCTATGCACATATGTCCAAGATGATGTATTTTCTTGCCACAAGCCCAAAATTGTCTGTGCTTTGTAAATATTGTGGTTGATGGCTGTAAAGATTTCCGATGAGATCAAGTTGGAAAGAGTCGTATGGTCAACCACAGTTACCAGAAGTGGAGAATTTCATTAACGGCTTGAGCAGCTGAGGAGGCTTTGAGGGCATGGCGTGTCGCAGCCCTTGATTTAAATAACCACTGGCACGTGAAGGCAAGGGAGCCCTCCCCCGTAAGCCCCCCCTTGCACTTGGTGGCCTGGCGTGACTCTGTCGGAACAAAATACTTTTAAAAGCAGGTTTGTTTTACGGCTCTACCGCAATTGTGCAAGAGGGACAATATATTAATTTTCGAAGCGGGGCTGGCAAACGGCTCACGGCTTTGCGGCTGCCACGCGTCGGACATGACCGTGGTGTCTGTGTTTGCGTTGCACGGGCTCGGCACGGGTGTCCCGCACCGTGGCAGGGCTCCCTGCAGCCACGGGGTGCCCTTCCCTGCTGTCACCTCTAATATGAATTTTCATCACTTTTTCACATCTCCAAATCACTTCTGTTCTGACGTTAATAAGAACAGCAAAGAGTTTGGAGAAAGTAGTTTTGGCATCTACTGTATTTAATTTGCACAAACTTTCACGTGGAGTTTAATTTAGACTGATGAGAGAGGCAGTTTTGTGAGTATAAAACTCCATTAATTACAGATCCTGTCTTAATTATAAATGGCTCTATTTTAAAGTGAGTTTTACAACCAAAATTAAGACTTGGAGCAGTTCAATCAATACAAACATCAATTAGACCTGACTTTGTACTCCAATTAATTTATAAAGCTTCCCAATGAAGTGTAAAAAGTGTGCCACTTTGTACTCCTCTTTCTGCCACTCCCGGGCAACAGGAGGTCTCTGTGGTTTCATTAGCAGCCTCCTAATGATAAGCGTGGATGGAATAACAAACCTCCCAATGGTCTGCTTTTTCCCAAATAAACCAACAGAGTTAACTGCTAAAATGGTCGAATCTGGCGCAAGCAAAGGGGAAAACCGATGCTCTTACAAGTATCTGTTGTATGCTCCTGCCAAGGGAAGCACTGTCCCAGCAGACCATGGCTGCTCCGAGGAGCTCCGGGAGACTCCAGAGTAGGGCACGGTCACTTGTCAGGAATGTGAAGCTACTTAAGCCCTGCTCAGGTTCAGCATTACCATCCTGGCTTTACCAGGCGGGTAGAGGTACGGCACACTTTGTTTCTCTGCGCCGACTTTTCAGCGGCTTTGCCCACTTGGAGTCTATGGCGTCGTAGCTGCTGACTCTGGGGACGCGTGTCCTTTACCTACCCTGGTCAGGAGCTGAGGATCCAGCCCAACCGAAGGGTCAGGATCTGCTCCTGGGGACGTAGCGTTGGTCACTTGAATCCCTGCTAACATCTTCAGCCTGCGCTGCAGATGGTGGTGAGCTCGCCTAGAGTACGAGTGCATAAAACAAGCTTTTTCTCAGCACCAGAGGGTGAGATGAAAGGACCTGAGGACTCCCGTGGGGAGCCCAAGCATTAACAGATGACGTAAAATATCTTTTTCCTTCTAAACTGAGTGCAGGTCATCTACAAGCTGCTGGGAAACACCAAATCTTTATTCCCGGAGAGTCATCTCGGCATCCTTCTCCCTTCAGCAGGGGGATGCCATTTGCCCATGTGCAGATGGTGAGGTCTGAGGTGAGAGATGATGCCCATGTGTGAGGTCTTAGGAAGAGTTAATCTTTAATGCAGGACTTAGGAAGCCACGGAGCTCTCTGTGAGCTTTAGACGGGTCCCAGGTGTCTTCTCCTCCCATAGCTCCTTGGGGCAGAGGCTCTGCCTTCCCATCCAGTGGAACAGCAACTGCCACGTGAGACCCCAGCCCTCTTGGACCTGCAGTAAAACGATCAAGAAACTGTGATTTGACCATGCGTAAAGTCATGTCGGAAGCAGGGAAAGGACGGAGCTAGGTGTTAGCGTGGCTTTTATTTAATTTCTGGTAAAACGGGGTGTTTTAGTAAAGCCAAGCTCTAGGCTGCGTAACTGTTTGAAGTTTGGAACCGAAAAGCAAGCGACAGGCAGGCAAACAAAGCGAAAACCTGCTCTGAATTACCATCGGCTTTTTTGTTGTTTTAAACCCTTTCAAGCAGAGCCATTTGTACTGGAGCAAATTCTCCCAAGATATTTTTAGATGATATGAGCAGAAAAATATTACTCTATAGCAAGCTGTTTACAAATCTGCTAACCTTGTTTAGTGCTAGTAAAACTCTCGGCTTGGTGTGCTGCGGAGCATGCTAATTACTTGACAGAAATTACGCAACTGTGTCTTTCCGAAGTGATATACATTGGCTCGGCCCTGCAGCTGGGCCCGCGTACAGCGTTTTATATAATTAAGTGTGAATGTTTCTGCAGCTTTTCCATTAAAACAGGGAGAGCGAGGCAGGAAAGAGGCAGACCCTGCCAATTACCGGCTGCTCTCCGTCCTCTCCTCGTTTCTGTAATGGGGCCATTCTGCAAATGGCGAGTCCGGCCGATATCAGTTGATTTGAGCAGCGTGGGAGGCGCCGCTGGCCAAGCTGCCTGCTTCCACCTCCTCGGGAGGTTGGTGGAAGTGGTCCGGTGGGTTCCCGCTGGAGACGGCCAAGGTGGACGGCTGCTGCTGGCCCACCATGTGTGTCTAGTTCAGGAGCCCAGGTATCGCTCTCTGTCGCTCCCTGGGTCTTGGCTGGCCATGGGGTGGAGATAAGAGCCATTCCCCATCACATCATGGATGCATAAGCGCAGGTAGCAGGGTGGTATTTAGATGATATGGTAATGGTTTAGATGATATGGTAATGGGGTGTATGAATACATTGAAGGTAGATATGGGCTCCTATGGATGGGAGGTCTCAGTCCCTCACAGTGGACCTCACTGGCCTGTCCCTCTCATGGGTGTTGGGTACAGGGGTGTGACCAAGCTCCTAGCCCTGGTGACCCGCTCACGGTGATCTCGGGGAAGCCCCTTTTCCCATGCGAGCTGCTTCCAGTACTGCTGGTGACTGCAGTGAGGCGGTGCGGGATTTCAACCTTGAATATTTAGGAGCTGGTTTTGGGGCCCTGGAGGTATCTTTATTTTCGTCTACTGAAAAGGGCTCAGCAACAGACTGATGATCTTCTGAAGGGTTTGGTGGAAGCCCAGTGTTTCTGATGACCACTGAGAGTTTAGCAATGGTTGAATGGGCCAAGTTGGAAGGACAGACTAGATGAAGCCGGTTTTTTGATAGCTAGACAAAGACTTTTCAGCCTGAACACAGCTGAACATATGGTAAATCTAAGTCTATGAAGTGAGTGAATGGTGTGGAGAATGAGAACAGGGAACAGTTGTTTCTGTCCCAAAACAAAAGCTGGAAAGCGTCAGATGGAAGTTGGAGGAGGTGTTTCAGAAGAAGAGAAAGTGGATCATTGCATATTTCATGATGAAACCGTGGAACTCCTTGCCACAGGACAGGCAACGTTAACTGTGATCATAAAAGGAACTGGGAAAGTTTGTGCAAGTCTTGGGACTGTTTGAAGATGGGCCCTTGGCTGAGTGTCAGATCTCCTCTGGCCTGTTATCGCCATTCACAGACGTGGACACGCAACCATGGCTGGTAATTGGAGATGTGTAGTTGTCCCGTGGCCAGCTTGAGCGTTTCAGGTCCTCCTCATTACCCTTCTTTGGGACGATGTGAACTCAGCTTGACAAACGCTGCCCTACGTGAGCTTCATCCGGGCTTTGGGTGAGCACAGGGGATATGTGACCCTGTGAGAGCCCTTCCTTTCTGGGAATGGTGTAGTCCTGCAAATGTGGTGAACCAGACGGGAGGGAGCAGACGAGGGAATGCAGCTGATGTGCTACAACAATAAACCGGCTGACCTGCTGGGGATTGTTCCTCCTTTTTTGCTCTTCTGCACTGTTACTTAAATACACCAGAAGAGAATCCCAGGTGGAGATGAAGGACAAGTAGCTGTCTTTATCCTTTCCCCCACCTCCTGGGTCGTGTTGCGTGCTTGTGAAGCAGCGGTCCTCTGGGCCCAGGATGCCCTGGTGTGCTCCTGCTGGGGCGCAGTCCTTCTCCACAGGCAGCTGGCGCACGGGATACAGCCTATGGAAGTAGCACAGCTGGGATTTCCCTCCTCCTTGTTATCCTTGGCCACTGCGGAATCCCCTGGAGCTATTGGCAACCTGCACAACTTGCAGCAGCTTTCCTAATAGCTCTGGTGATGTTGTTTTAGTGTAGTAACGCTTCCGAGATAACAGGCAGATTTTGTCCCGCGCAGCGGGCTCGGCTGGGGAGGGATGCGGGGAGTCTCTGCAAGCAGAAGCTGCATCGCAGCTCGCAACACAAACCAGCGGCGGGTTTTCTGTTCGGCGAGAGAAGCCGCTTTCACGGGAGTGGGGTGGGAATACAACAGAAACTTTCTTCCCCCCTCCCCAACTTTCAAAAACTTCATTTCTCTGAACTGACTTAGAAACGTTGCTCCCTGGTCACTGGTTTCTTAGCAAGATGCTCCCC
Source organism: Sterna hirundo (assembly GCA_009819605.1). Taxonomy (NCBI): domain Eukaryota; kingdom Metazoa; phylum Chordata; class Aves; order Charadriiformes; family Laridae; genus Sterna; species Sterna hirundo. Next base: position 11,797,919 of record CM020450.1, on the reverse strand, counting down.
TGGTCCTCTCCCTCCGAAGGTGTTTTCATAGCAAATGGCTGAATTAAGCTGAGCAGGCGTTGGAGCAGGGTCCTTGACCTGTTTTCCCCCCCGGGGAGAGGAGCTGCCGTCTCTGGAAGAGCCCAGAGCAGGTAACCGGCGGGGCACGTTTCTGAGCCTGTCCCCTTGCTTGATTTAGGGAGTTGTGTGGCAGTTGTGTCAGGAAGGGGATTAGTGCTGGAGCCTTTTTCTTCCTGCCGTTGGTTTCTTTGTGCTGGGAATCTAGACTAGGGACTAGGTTTACTTTGAATTTAATTATGTATTTAATGGCAAAGCTGCCAAGAGCTGCCAGGTGGGTTTTTTATTTCTTTATTATATTTCTTATGAATCTAAATAGATTAATATTTGCAAGACATACTTCCAGAGTAATTTTATCAAACAACTTCGTTATTGCCATGGGAAATTCAATGCAATTTTAATCTGGGACCCATTCCACTTTGCGGTCTAGCTAGGCTATGAGTTTTAGAGGTAGGCACCGTGCGAGTGTCGTGGCTGTGGTGTGTATTGTACGTGGTTGTTGTGGTGATGTACTGAGCCTGCTGCTGCCACGCTGCACATACTGCCTCGGTGTCTACCCTGGTGTCCTGTGTTTGCAGTTAGTTAGTTAATAGCTGATGCTAATTACGCTGTTAAAGGTGAGAGAGGCGGTGCGTACAGGTGAGCGGTATAATCGTAGAATCACAGAATCACAGAGTGGTTGGGGTTAGAGGGACCTCTGGAGATCACCCAGTCCAACCCCCTGCCAGAGCAGGGTCACCCAGAGCAGGTGGCACAGGAACGCGTCCAGGCGGGTTTGGAATGTCTCCAGAGACGGAGACTCCCCCACCTCTCTGGGCAGCCTGTGCCAGGGCTCTGCCACCCTCACAGCAAAGAAGTTCCTCCTCATGGTTAGGTGGAACTTCCCATGCTCAAGTTTGTGCCCGTTACCTCTTGTCCTGTCCCCGGGCACCACTGAAAAGAGCCTGGCCCCATCCTCCTGACACCCCCCCTTTCAGTATTTATAAGCGTTGATAAGGTCCCCCCTCAGCCGTCTTTTTTCCAGGCTGAAGAGACCCAAGTCCCTCAGCCTTTCTCCATAAGAGAGGTGTTCCAGTCCCCTCAGCATCTTGGTAGCCCTTTGCTGTCCCCTCTCCAGCAGTTCCCTGTCCCTCTTGAACCGGGGAGCCCAGAACTGGACCCAGTGCTCCAGACGTGGCCTCACGCAGCAGCTGATGAGGATGAGCTACGTGAGAGCTGCAGCTACGTCAGTCTCTCCCTTATTAAACCTTCAGCTGTAGTGTTTATTTTAGCTGTGAGCTGCTCCCCCCGCCGCAACCTGAGACGGCAAATGAAGTGTGCGCGTAGTGGACCTGCGTGGCAGTCCTCGAAGCCCGCTGTCAGATTGATTACTTAAAGTGCCTTTGAAATCAAGTGCTGTACAGTCAGCTCCAGATCATTTCGCAATCATTTTTCATGTGCCAGTAAGTAAAACCACGGTGAATAATACAGCCGGTTGAAAACGGGGAAGCTACTCCGTCTTGTAAATCTACACGGACCTCAGCATCTCTTCCCTGTGCCCTTGAGCGCGATGCAATCATCATGACATAAATAACAGCTGCGGCGATATAATGGAATTACATGAGGGCTGCTATTGTGAGTGCTGTAGAAATAAGGCCGGCAATACTTGGAGGAGCCAAGATCAGAGCTGAAATAGAGGTTGAATTGATTTCCTTTTTATCCGTCAGGAGCGAAGGGAAAGGAAACAAGTCCCGCTCTGTTTGTAAAAGCTTCAAGGAGTTGTCTCTGCCCCTTTGCACGGCGCTGGAGCGGCAGGCACCCGCCTGGCACCTTCTTCTGAGTGAGGTTTTTGCTTCCATCCCCTCCCGAGGCCGCCGTGGTGCCCGGTGAGCCGTGAGCTGCTGGGCTGGAGGTCTGGGTGACCTGCGATGGTCATCGCCTGGGAGGACCCGGGACATGCTCTCAGCCGCCCCGCCGCAGGATGGGGCTGGATGTGGGATGCAGCTGGAAGGCAGGAGGAAGGAGCCCGGCACAGCTCCAAGAGCTGCTCCCGCTGCTTTTGGTCCAGAGTTTCAATTCGAGTGGTTTCAGGACGAGGAGGTGTGCTCCTTGCCCTCGCTCTTTGCTGGCCACCGCCAGCCGTCGAGGTGAGTCTGGTCCACGGCGCAGGCTGATGGATTGACCTCATCTCAAGAGCCCACAGCAGAGGAACATGCCCAGTGCCCCAACTCCCAACCTGGTCCTGCCTCCTGGCCCTTGTACATGCAGACCCCATGGCTCCGGTCCTGCTCACACTGGGGTCAGGGAGGATGGGGACTTCAGCCAAGCCAAGCCACCTTCATGCTGAGTCCTGGGGGACAGGAGGAGAAGGTGTGGCTTGGTCTTCAGGTGGGACAGGAGCCCTGCAGTGATGCAGGGAGATAAGAAACCAACTTTAGACTATCTGTATTGATCTACTGTGACAGGAGACGTGTTTCCATTTTGTTTTCTAAAGTTCTCTTTATGTTTGTGAAAAAAAATGCCCGGAATTGCTGGGTAGGCAGCACACGAGCTCCACAGGGACAGGAGACCCAGGCAAAGAAGTGGCTTTGTGCCATCCATTTGACATTCGAAACAGTTTCATGTACTTCTGCAACACCGTATTTTCCTGCGGGGGACCTTGAATTGTTGTTTACCTGAGGAAAGCTTACCAGGAGCATGAGCTTCCATGCCGGGCTGGAAGAAGCAGATGTGAAGGTGGGAGTCAAAAGCCCTTCACAGAACTCTTGTAGGCTTGGAGAAAGGGAGGCATCCAATGGCTCTTCCAGCGCTGGGCTGAAAGCGTCGCAGACAAGAAAAAGGGAGGCTTTCTTTTATCTCACCCCTGCCCACTGCCTAGAGGCCACCACTTGAATCAGACCCAGGTGGAAGAAAAAGTTATTTCCATGATTTTATTTTATTTTTCTTACCGGCTCTTGCTGCACCTTTTGTTACATTCGGTTTCTCATTTCTTATCTAGTTCCTTGCATGAATAAGATATGCCACATATTTCCCTGACATGTCTACCTGCTATAAATACTCTATCCTTCTGCGGAGAGAGAATATGGAATATATGTGTTTATATATATTCTGTATGCATCTAGAATCCTAAATGCCATTTTTCCAATATTGTGTCTTTAGTGGGAATTCACTGATTAGGTGCATAAAAGGCTACAGAAGATGACAGTTTCACTGTGCTCAGTTTTAATACAAAGAGTACTACGGTTGCTAAGAGACTGGTACTTCAAGTTTGGAAATCTTCATCCACACTAGATATATTATCTTGGCAAATTGGACTTTCTGAGTTGGCAGCAAATGGAAAAGAGTAACTTTTAAAAATAGAGATAATTTAGATGACGTCAAAGACATCTGGTGTCCTTTTCCAGAAATGTGAGACTGATCTATTTTGCTTATGTGTATAAATCACTCTGCACCCCGTGTGAGGTTTTACTTCTGCCTACACTTGAGTCTGGTTTATTAGTAAATTGACTTTATGTTTAAGACGTTTAGCCAGGTATATTTTAATTAAATTGGCTGCATGTTTACAACAGAGAGTACCTGTCTGCCCTGCGTGTCTTGGAGAACCTCGGCTTTGCGCCTCTGTGCAAAGCAGGGTCTCGTAGCGCCCAGAAACACCCACCAGGCTCCGCAGTGACTCAGAGAGGACAGTCACTTGTTTACCTGCCTGGGAAATCGGCTCTCCCGTCCACGTGCGGACCCTACATTCGCAGAGTAGCGTGGCTGCCGCCGTTATTACCACCTTGCTAATGGGCCGCGTCTCTCGTCCTCATTCCCACCCTGAATTGGTGGGTGCAGAGAAAGGGGGGAGGCGCGTCCGGGCTTCATCGTGCCTCATGCATTTTGGTCTCGAGAAGTGCCGGTGCTCCTGAATGGCAAGGAGGCTTTGAATGGCAGCCGAGAACCAGCTGGGGACTCTCTCGTGCCGTCCATAAGAGGAGAAGGAACGAGGGAACTGGAGAAAGAGCCGAAATGGGCAGCGCAGGGCTGACGTGAGAGAAAGCGAACGAATTAAAAATGACTCAAAAGATGGAGGGTGGGAGGAGATGGCACCGGCTCGCTGGGGGAGAAGGATTGCACTTGCGTGGCGGGTGCGAGGGGCAGGAGAGGAGGGGAGCGATGCAGCCCGGCAAAGGAAGGCACTCCGGGAGCGCAGCCGGGGCGCGCCTGTGGAGAGCGATCCAGGGAGGATGAGCAAGAAGAGGCTCAAACATCTGCCATAGGACTTTCCAGCCATAACCTGTGTTCTGATAGCATCCTTCCTCGGGATTCAGCGGGGTGCCACCACCAGAAGTCACATGGATAAGGCGTAGCTGCCTTTGTCATCTGGCTTGCAATGCTGGGGAAGGCTGGTCCCCCACTTCAGGTGTTGCTCTGCTTCCCAGACACAGATGGATAGCCAGGGGTACATTATTTCCTCCCAAGCAGAGTTTAAGCTGGACTTCTCCATAGTTGGAAGGAAGACATTTGAATTTTAATATCAACTCTGAAAGGCAATTGCAGCCTGTGCGCTTGATTATGTGTTCAGGTTATGAGATTCTGTGTTATTTTTAAAAACGCTAATTTCTTCCAAGGACCAGAAGATACAGAAATGGCCACTGAAATGTGAACATGGGATATATTTTTGAAGTATCAAGCGAACATAGAGTGAAATGATGATAAAGGCAGGTTACATGGTTCTCTCAAGATTAGACAATGCACTGTAATTGTATGTCAGAAGTCGTTCAGGTTTGATATCACGCCAGCTAATTAAACCATCCTCTCTGAAGAGACTTGCTGTACTTTCAGCTTTTGCTGTTTCGTTCTCGAGAACAAAAAAACTCTGACGGCAGCTCTCGTGTTCGGCGCTCACGTTGGCATAAATTTGGATGGGAACCAACACGTGGGAAATGGGAGCTATGAGCAAATCCTCCTCCTGTTTGACCGGTGTAAACCAGGTTCACGTCCACCAGAGGCGGTGGAAGGAAGAGAAGGGCTGCGTGCTGTCCCGTGTACTGCGTGCATCTGCTGTCACTCATTTTTGGTGGCTGATCTCCATGCGGATTTTTCTGCGATCCATGACAGGTGAATCCCACTATAGTCTTTGTTTCTCCGGAGCGATCTCCTTGGGTGTCTTATCATTATGTTCCTTCCACGTATGTCACGGGACACAGTTCATAGATCGGTGAAGGTGGGCATTGCAGGGAAGGAGGCGGCGCAGGCTGATAGGTAGTGGCGAGGAGCACGGCACGACTTGAAGGACCTGCGTCTTGGACAGGGAGCTCACCTTGGCAGGTAGCAGAGCAGCTCTTGCAGACGAGGGAAGGAAGATTTCTTCTCTATTACCAACACCTCATTCCTCTTTTTGGTGATGTTCTTCCCGTATCCTATTAAATGTCTGAAATATTTAATTCACGGCAAAGCAACGTATTAGTAACAGCAAGAAACGAGGAGCTGGGCTCCCCAGACCGCTTGTGGGCTAACGAATGGTGTCCTGTAGGCTGGCTGAAGGCCAGCGGTGGAAGAGCTGTGGCCAAAAGGAGATGATGATGATGTCTCCAAGCCTCCAGGTCTGTCAGGGGTGTGCAGTTTTAGCATTCGGTGCAGAGACTGATTGCCCTAAAGAAGGTGGGGTGAGCCAGAATTGCAGTGGTGTGAAGTGCCAAGTTGACTCCTCAAGCCGGAAAATAAAGGCTGTTTCTCAACTCATTCAGCCTCTTCTGGAAATTCCGGCGTCCTCACCCAAACATAGGATGCCCCCCATGGGGTGTACAGTGGGTAAAACCTGACAGCTGTAGGGTTTTTGAGAGCTGGATTTTTGGTCATGGGTAGCAAAGCGCCGGCCTTCCAGGAGGAGGAGCCTGACTACACCACTTGCTCTCCAGTGGGCACTGGCTGGAAAAAGCATGGCATATTTTCATGAAAACAGGGAGAGTGAAGGTGTTCACTGAGAGTCCTTGTAGCCTTTTCTGTAGCCAGGAGAGATGCCTCAGCTGAATAATCAAAGTGGCTGGGGAAGTTTGGGTCCCTGGCAGACAGTCCATCCTCCTGCACCAGGCATGGAGCCTGCTCTGCAGTGTAAAATGAACGTTTTGGCCCTAAATGATGCATTTTTTTTAATGTGTTTCCCTGCACTAGCCGTGTTAATGTGTTTTAATGTGTTTCACTGCACTGTTGGCATTGGCTTCTTGAAAGCTTAAGTACCTCAAGGCTTCGAGCAGGCTCTACGGAGGGAGCGAGCTGCCAAATTCACCATCATATGGGCACCACTGAGGCGGGGTGGGGAGGTGGGAAGACCTGGATATGGCCTGGGAGCATCGCTCTTGGCTCTGATGTGTGAATTTCGGTGTGTTTTCCCCAGAGCTCATCCCTAGGAGGAGAGAACCAGCTTCATCTTGAACCAGAGGCAGAAACCTTCAGGTTCCCCTTGTCCTTCAGGTTCCCCTTGTCCTTCAGGTTGCCCTTGTCTTACATTTTATGTACCATAGAGGGGCTTCTCCGGCTGCTCCCAGGATTTGGCTAGTAAAGAAACATGACCTGGGGAGGATTGAACATTCATCTACCCCACTGTGAATGGCTTCAGAGAGTGTTAAACCTTGGAGGACCAGAGCAAGGTTACTCTGCCAACTGCTGTCCTCATCCAAATGGATCTGATGATCTGCAAGGAGTCAAATAGTCCGGTTGTCTTTTTTGGTGTCCCAGTGCAAGCAGTCAGTACTAGCAAAGGACCCAAATCTCATTTCTCTTCCATCGTCCCAGCAATGTTTCTCTTCATCTCACCAGAGAAGGAGTTGCCAAACTCATTCCTATTTTTGGGACAGGGAAAAAAAAAAAAAGCTATTGAAAGGTAGAAAATTAAAATAAATACATTCTTCAACATTATTTAAAATGCCTTTAAAGCTTGTGAGTAAAGAAATCCCTTTTAAGCTGGATTGTCTGTGCCTGCCTCCGACAAATATATTACAATTGACTTCTCAAGGACTGCTTTCGGGTACACAGCACAGAAAAAACACACATATTTATTCTTAGGAGTGCTTTATTTTTATGTGCCTTTGATATGTGGAAACCGCAGTTTCATTCAAATAACCAAACAGAACAGAAAGGCGAATATTTCAGTCGCTCTCCTGGAATGTTTGGGAGATGCAAGGTTTTTAATACAGCATTTTTCCTGTTTCCCGGAAAAGATAAACAAGTTAAAAAGGAAACCAGAAGAAGTTCCTCCTGCACCTGCGATCAAGCACTTTATGGGTAAAAGCTCTCTCTGGATTTGCAGGTGAAACCTTTCACATCGTGAGGGTCCTGAGCAGGTCCCTCCATATCTCAGAGACCTGACGTGCTTCACTTAATCTCCTTCAAAAGTGTCGGTCTCCAGATCACTGGAGTTAATTCGTTCGTATCAGTGAGCAGCTTTCAGTTATCCGTTTACGTTTCCAGTGGTGGATGGTTTCAGCTGGCCTGACGGCACCTCCGTCTGATTTCTTCGGCTGGAAACCAGGCTGGGCATGGCTTTGCTTCAGGAAAACCCCGGGACTGGTTGGTGACTTTGTCTTTAGCCAGCACATCCTGGGGGAGGCTTGTCTAGACGCGCACAGACTTTCTGAGGTTAACTTAGCGATGAATATTGTGAAAATCCCTTTCTTTTTCCTCCCAGCGGCAGCCTCTTGGGGCATAACCCACCTCAGCAGAGCGTGAGCTGAGGGAGCGCCCCTGGGCTTTTGGAGGGGATTGAGGAAGGAGGGTTTGTTTGAGTCTCAGCCTGACCCCTGCCGCGGCTCCTCTGGCTTTGCACGGGGTTGCAGACCTGCTCAGGAGCAAATTTTCACCCGTTAGGTGAGCGGCTGCGGGCGGCCTGTGCAGGCAGAGCTGCCCTCATGGCCTGGGAGCCCTGGTCGAGGACAATACCTTCAGCGAGACAACAGGTTGGGGCTGGCAAATGCGGAATATTAGAAGATGTCCCGTATGCCAGGAGGTGTGGCTGGGTGCTGCCCGGAAATAAAGACCACAGCAATTCCGTTCCCCTCCAATAGAGCTTGACACAGGACCAGAATAACTTCTGGTGTTATGGATGTACCTTCAGCCAGAGAGAAGGAAAATCTCAGCTAATGTAGCTCCAGGGCAAAATTCAGATATTTTTTTTTTTCATGATTTGCAATGAGTTTCCTGCTATCTGCGTAAGGAAATACTTTGGAAAGGCTAAGACAAATATTGAAGCTATATCAGCTTTGCATACGGGCTGCAAGCGTTGCTGTGGTGTGTTCTGGTGCTTCCTGTCCCTAAACGAGTATGTTCCAGCGCCGCTTTGCAGTCACGTTGGGAAAAGGTTCCTCAAATTGCTTTTATACTTTGTAAAGCAATAAACTTGGACCAAAAAGTATGGAGGGAGCTGGGGAGCTCGAGCTGATTGTAATTCTTCCGGTGGAAACATTTTCCATCAGAAAAATGCAGATTTGATTACCTTCCCTGTTGACAATGGCCTTTTCAACTGAAAATAATAGAAGAGCTTCATTTCAGTAATGCTGCAATATTTCGTTTTGAATTTACGATTTCACTTTTTAAAATATTAAATAACACGGCCATGAAATATTGGGACTTCACTGCGGTGAAGCCTTTTCTGGAAACAATTCCTGAAGAGGAATGATAGATGAGCTTTGGTTTTGTTACACCGCAAAGCCACGGAAAGGAAAGCAAACCGAAGGGCAGATCGTTGCAATATTTTCCTCACCTTTCTTGCAGCCGGAATATTTGAAATTAACCCTTTTGGTCCCTCGCGGTGTGATGACGGCTGCCGTAAGGCTGAGGAAGAGGCAGTGCGCAGTCGAGCTGCCCAAAACCCAACCAAGCGCAGGATTGTAATTTAGCACCCGGCAGAGCTCACGTTTCGGGCAGCGCCTCCACCGCATCCCTCCTGCCTGCGTCCTTCCTGCCTGCATCCCTCCTGCCTGCATCGCTCCTGCCTCCATCCCTCCTGCCTCCATCCCTCCTGCCTGTGTCCCTCCTGCCTGCATCGCTCCTGCCTCCATCCTTCCTGCCACCATCCTTCCTGCCTCCGTCTCTCCTGCCTGCGTCCCTCCTGCCTGCATCGCTCCTGCCTCCGTCCCTCCTGCCTCCATCCCTCCTCCCCGCTGCCGTTCTTTTCCCTTCTCCTGGCACGAGCTCTCCCATCTTTCTGCATCACCGAGAGCTTCCAGCCTTTGGTATTGTCTGTTCTTCAAAGCGTTCATCCTTATCTGATGGCGATTTTGAGTCTGTTTGGGAGACTAAGGGAATTTCCAGTAATTAATAGGTGTCGACAGAGGCGGCGGGGCATTGGTGCTGCATCGGGCAATGCGGAGTGAGGTGTACGGCCCGGCTCTTCTGGCAGGCTGTTACTGGTTTCCCAGGGATTTGTGGATATACGAAGACCACCGCGAGGTAAAAGTGCTCAGTAGAGTTTGGAGACTATAGTGGTTGTCAGCCGGATTAGATAAAGAGGTGCCCATTTTTACTGTGCAACCGAAAGTGAAAATAAGGGGAAGAACTGGCCCAAAGCAAGGGAAAAATAAGAATTAATTTCCCTGCATTAGAGTTTGGGTTTCTCTGAGTAAATAGCAGAAATTGTAATTTCTGGCACTTTAGACCAAGATGACATTTCTGGCGTTATTGAGTGCTTCCCAGAAAGTTTCCTTTCAAAACGGAGCTAGCTCTGCATTTTTCTTCCTTTTGAGCCAGGATTTTTGTTTTGTAGGACAAAGCTCGTATTCCTGAGCCTTGAAATGGTGAAGAGGGAGAGCTGGAGATTTTGTTCTGCTGAGCTCCTCTTCACAAGGCATGCTCTCAGTGAAGCAACTTAGGTGTTATAGTCACTGATTTTGAGGAGAAAAACTGTCTTCTTTTCCAGGATCGAGTAGATTTTGGGATCTGGGAACAGAAAATGCACAGGAACAGGCAGCTTTGAACTGAAAAGCATTAAATCATAGGTCTAGTGTGGTCCTTCCAAGGGTCCTTCCATCCTTCCTTCCCTCACCTTGGGTGGTGATGCTGGAGAGACAATTAGTGGGAATATGGACCAGGTGATAAACGTGCTGATTGGAAAGGGAATGGGGGGATGCTGATGGTGCTGCTCCCACCCCACCTGGAGGAGTCGGTGGAAGAGGAACGAGCAATGTCTCGCCGGGGCCTTACAGGCGTGTGGGCTCATCCCATCAGTCCTGAGCCAGGGACCGAGGTGCTTCGCTGGTCCTCACTATAACCATCGTAGGGACATACTAAGCTGGGTTTAATGTGCCGCTGGGTAGCCATGTGGAAGTTAATTAAAGGCAGAGGGACTGGGAAAGCAGTTGAACTCCAGTGAAACTTGCCGCAGACACTACCTGTCCTGACCGGAGGGTCGTTTTGCCACGGGAAGAAGGATGCCAACTTATCATCTTTGTCAGAGCCAGCTCTCTGGGTGCTCGAGACGCTCGTAACAAATGGGTCTCTGCATAGCCGTTTCGAGGACATTATTCTAAATGGCAGGTACCTACGTTTAAATATTGGGCAGTAAATTTCCAACAGAGAGTGCTCAAAGTCTAATTAAGCCACCTTTGCAAAGTCTGGGGAAAGAGCTCCAAATGATGGGAGAGGTTATATTTCCTACGCAGTTACTGCCAGGCGAGTCTGCAGACCGAAACTCTCATTTTGGTAAGAAATGTGTGAAGACTGTTCTAGCAGTAAATCATTACAGGATGCAAATTATATATATTTAAAAAAAAAAAAAAAAAAAGAGAGAAAAGATGGGCAGCCATTATCTCTTCAACGTTAATGTGAGTCGTCCCTAAGCAATCCTGAATCAAATCACTCTCGCTCTCCGAGATGCTCCAGGGTAGGGGCTTAAGCTCATTACCTATTTATGTCCAGCAAACGTTTCCCTTCTGATGATGAATGGAGTATTGATGTCGATAAACTAAATCAGCAGCTCCCAGATATTACAGGTTTATGTCTAGGCAGCTTAAAAAAAATAACATTGTGAAGTTAAACAATTCTCTACACGGCTCAGCTGTTCCCAGGAGAATACGCACCGGGCAGGAGGTTCTCTGAAGTGGTGTGGTGTCGTGGGAGGGAAAATGTTTCGTGCCTCCTATATGTAAAGGACGAGGGAAGGATAAAGATTGTTTCCTAAGAAGAAAAACTAGTGAAAGAGGGCACTGAAGTTTCTTCGGAAAAGAGTGGAAATCTCTTGTCTCCTTATTCACCATTTAAGTAGCAGATTCTTAACTCGTAAACAGAAGTTGTAGCGTGCATTTGAATTTACCTTCTTTGGTAGGGGTGATCTTTCATTTTTAGGAGTTTCCTTTTCTTTTTCCCCTTTTCCCCCTTTTCCCCTCTTTCCCCTTTTCCCCTTTTCCCCCTTTTTTCCTTTTTTCCTTTTTTCCTTTTTTCCTTTTTTCCCTTTCTCCTGTTTCTCCTTTTTCTCCTTTTTTCCTTTTTCTCCTTTTTTCCTTTTTTCCTTTTCTCCTTTCTCCTTTTTCTCTTTTTCCCTTTTTCTCTTTTTCCCTTTTTCCGTTTTTCCATTTTTCCTTTTTTTCCTTTTTTCCTTTTTTCCTTTTTCTCCTTTTCCTTTTTCTCCTTTTCCTTTTTCTCCTTTTTCTCCTTTTTTCTTTTTCCTTTTTTCCTTTTTTCCTTTTTTCTTTTTTCTTTTTTCTTTTTTCCTTTTTCCTTTTTTCCTTTTTTCTTTTTCTCCTTTTTCTCCTTTTTCTCCTTTTTCCCTCTTTTCCCTCTTTTCCCTCTTTTCCTTTTCCTCTGTCTCTATTTCTTTTTCTCTCTCCTTATTTCTTTTCCATCATGAATGAGTGATGAATTTTCACCCTACCTTGAACATCCTGGGTCACGCCACTTCCAGAAAGCCTCCCAAAAGCCCCGACCCTGACTGCCCCCCTTAGTCCCATCACAGAGGGCAGGGCTGAAGAGGACCATAAGCCCAACCGGCGCAGGGTCCAAGCAAGGGCAGAAGTGGCCTTCACCACCAGTGTGAGGTGGCCGAGCTGCGGCTGTAAACAGACGTGGGCCTCTGGGGTGTTTGCAAGGTGTTTTCCAGCAGCTCAATAATCCATGACAGGAGAAGAACAAAAGAAGCACAAGAGGAGATCTTGTAGATCTCGTAGAACTCTCTGAATTTACAGATTTTACCCCAGTTTGTGTGTTCGGAGGTACGTAGCCCTCTCCTTTCTCTTAGCTGCGGAGTTCTGTGTGTGGAACAAGTCAAAAGAAGGGTGTCTCCTGATGGTTGCATGGAATACCCCACCCAACCTGCCTGCGGGCACACGGGGTCCCATGGGTTGTGCCCGGAGACCAAAATGCCCCCCCGGGAATGGCAGGAGGTGCAGTGCTGGCTCCACATCCGTCTCCTGCAGGACGGTGCTAGGCAGTGGAGTCTTGCAGAAGACGCTGAGACCTTTAAAAAGCTGCTTTCCCTGCAATGAACAGAAATGAGACACGTGCCGCCCCCACCCATCCGAGTGCTGCTGTTGCTGATGACTTGTTTGATTGTGGATGCTCACAGAAAGACCCACGTCGTGAGCCGTTTGGTTGAGAGAGTGGAACCACAGAGCCCGGGATGCGGCAATACATCGGGAGAACGAGAGATCTGTGTTCAAGCAGGGGTCGGCAGAGGATACACCTCAGCACGTCATCCCTCATGTAAGAATTAACGTGAAATCACCTTGGGTTTATGCTGACTGCTGCAGCGTGCACCGATATCCTTGGAGTGAAAATTTTTTTAGCATGCTGAGGAGTAGGGGCAGGGGCTGGGAGAGGTCCCTGAAGCCGGTTCCTACTGCTAGAGGTGACTTGGTCACAGAAAGCGAAGCTGCCCAGAATGGGTGAAGCCCCATTTTGAAATTCTGCAGTCGTTGCTCCCCTCTGAAATTTTCTTCTAATTGTCAGGCTGGATTTGCTCATATCCATTTATTCTTAGACCGATATTGCTCTTCACCTGAAATAGCTTTTCTTCGTGCCTGGGGTGTCCCCTCCGTGCGCGTCGCCCATGGAAAACAAAGCACCTCCGCGAGCCGAGCCCTGCTCTCCTCTCGCCTGGCAGCCTGGCCGTTTGCGTCCTCTCCGGCCTCCTCCTGGCTTTTTTCATCCTGAGTTCATCCCTCACCCCTCAGGACCGGCCCGTACCTTTCTCAGGCACTGGAAACTTGATTATTCTGCATCGTTTAATGGTGAGGGCCACAGCGCGGCATCTCCAACCCCACGCGTCCTTGTGTTGGCGTCGGGAGGAGTTGAAGGGGAGCCCTGCTTGTCTCCTGGGTGGAGAAATTCTGGCCACTGTAGGGAAATTTATAGGGAAGAGTGGAAGTTGTTATTTCGCCAGGTTCTTCTGACAGCTGGCTTTCGGCACCGCGCTTCTTCCCCGCGGGCTCCGTGCGATGCCGCAGGGCCCCTGTGGTCCCCCCGCAGAGGGGATGCAGCCACATCCAGGGAGCAGCCTTGCGCGAAGGCGTCGGAGTGCTGCTTCCACGCCAGCCCTCCGAGTAAGTGTCCTCCAGTATTCCCAGTCCTGCCCCTGTTGTTTGCACTAAAAGATTCCGTTTAAGAGAGTGTCCGGTAGCAGCAGCCAGCCTGTGTGTGTGTGTCGTGCGTTTATACGGTAATGGCGCGTTCCCGCAGGTTGCTTGGCAAGCGTTAAACGTGTTTGGGAACGCGACCGCAGGAAGTGTCATTTCCACAAATCATTTTTTGCCCAGAGAAGGCCAAAAAAAAAAAAAAAAAAAAAAATCTGCCAAATTACGCATGAAAAAGTCCCTGTGAGGAAAAACGAGAGGAGGCACTTCGTTTTGAGGCAGACCTCGCTGAGCTGAGGTGCTCCGTCAAGCTGCCTCGCGCCGGCTTGCTTCGCCCAGCCGGCAAAACCCCGTCTCTCCGAGCTGCCCTGGCGCCGAGGCCACCGTTAAATCCAGGGTTGTTTGTGCCCCGTTTCCCGCCGCGGGGTTTTTGGTGACGCTGGCGGGACTTGGTGCCCGAACCTCGGCCAGACGCTGCCGCCACTCGGGTCGACGCGGCCCCGGGTTGCAGGGAAGGAGTTTGATCTGGGGACGCAGAACTGTTTCGCTGCGATTGAGAATAACCAAGTGAAATATTTTGACACTTTCAATCGGAATATGTTGGGGGGGGAGAGGGGGGAGAGACGTTTCCATTACGTGAAAAATGTAGATATTTCGACGCTTTGTTGCAATTTGCAGCAAAAAAAGACCAAACAAGGGTAAGAATAGCAGATGGAGGGATGGAAATTTCCGTTTTTTTTTTTTTAAACAGACATAGTAGTTACGAGACTCCCTTAACGGTTCACCCAAGGACGTGCTATTTGCAGCTTTTAGATCTTTCAGTTTGTACTTTGGTGCCCAAACCTGCAATTAAGGGAATGAGATGACTTGCAGGATTTGGGGTGGTGGTATTTCTTCTCTTCTCACCCTAATGAAAATAACCGTACGGGGCTCTGACTGTAGTGGCGCTGCGCGTCGGGTGTGGTAGGTCGTGTGTAATTACGACATTTATTATGGCGGTATTTACGCCCAGTGAAATAACCCGCAACCGTCGGCGGCGCCCGAGGGTGGCCGGTGGACACCGATGGCTCGGGCCAGATTTATTTCCCGGAGAATCATGATTCGTTCTCATTCAGGAAGCAAACCCAAGAAATAACGATGGTTGCCTCTAGTTACCAGTCAGAGGGGAAAATCATCTGTAAGGAAACCTGCTCCTCAACTTGGAGGGGGGGATGAGCCGGGGAAGGGACGCGGGTGCCGGGCAGGCAGGGGTGCGGAGGGAGAGGAGTTTTGGTGGGAAGGGCTGGAGCGGGTGGGAGAGGACCTGGTCTTTTGCATCTTTTTGGGTGCAGATGGAGAGAGTTAACGACTTGCTAGGCTGGGTCCGGCTCTGGCAGTGGTCTTGCTTTGTGCCCTTCAGAAAGGTAATTAAAATTTAAAAAATCATCCTTTTCCCTGATTCTTCCCTTCTCCCTCCCCAGAGGAGCGTGGGGGTAACTGGACGGCCGTGTGCTCCGGAACGGGGAAGCTGGAAAGTGCAGCTGTTCGGTGTGAGGAAAGAGGGGAACGAATTAAAAGCAAACCCCCCCCCCCCCCACGCAGCTTTTGAATGCTCAAATAACTCTGAGAAATGAGTGCTGCGCTCTCAGCTCCCGTGGAACATAAATCCTCACCTGTGGAGAAACACCGAGCTAAACTTCCCCGAGAAACATGTCTCCGGACCCAACTCGCCGCCTCGGCCCTGCTGGCGCTCAGCTTCTGCTCCAAAACCTTGGCCCGCTCGCACGGCGCTCCTTCCTGCTCGCTGGCCTTCTTGTCCTGGCAACCCTTTCCAGCCTCGCGTTATTTGGGAATTTAATTAATGTTGTGGCTGCTCCCTCTTTGAGGTCATTGACCAAGGCGTTAGTTAGGGCGCTGATCCTGTCTCTCCTCTTGTTCACCCGAACGCCGGTCAGCGCTGAGCATCGTCTACGCTCCATCTGACCCAGCGGCGTTATTCGCTGGTGCCGTTTGAGTTAATTCTGGGAGCGAGATGGTTTAGTGCTGGAATAGTCACTGACTGTTGGGTGAGCGCTTTTGTGTTGAGGTCTCCTTGTATCGAGGAGCAGCGTCGCTGTTCCCAGGGGCTGGGGAAACTGAGGCACGGAGAAGAGCACTCAGGTCCCGGCCTGGGCTCCTTGAGAAGTGACATTTCCTCATGCTCAGGTCAGGGCCATCACGAGCAAAACGGGCTACTTTCCGTTCTCTAAATCTTTCTGTAGTTTCCTCTTCTTTTTTTTCCCTTTTATACTCTTAATATAATTCTGCGTCACCTTCCTTATATCTGAGAGCAAGCAGAAGATAGCATACAGTGGGAAGGGGAATAAATATTAATATTTGCAAACGCCCCAAGGGAGGTCTAATCCAAATATACGTGCGTTTTTTGGTGCGGAGGGCTGCTGCCAGCCGCGCTGGGCAAGGGGAACGGCAGCTGCTGGGGCAGCATCGCTTGGACGCCTGCCGCCCCCCCGTTATCTTAACCAAAACTCTTCTTTTAAAGACAAAACAGGGCTCTGCTTTTCTTAGGTAAAGCAGCCCTATGCAGAGCAGCTTCCAGCCGAAATGGAAGAGGTCTCAAAGTTTCTCCCAAGCCCTGGCCGCGTCTTTGTTGAGAGATTTACTCCGTGGACCACATCCGCTCCCAGTTCTCAGCCAGGAGCATCCGTTGCCACGGCGACTTCTTTGGGAAAGTCGTATGGGGAAAAGGCTGATGTATTTTTAGCTTTGGCTAATGAAATTTAACAGCTGGAAATAAAGGTGAGGGCCGGCCAGGGTGCCACGCGTTCATGGACCGCTCTTTGGGACCAGCTCTTCGGCAGAGCTGTCGGGAAGAGCTGGTGGGGCTGCGTTGGGGGAGGATGCTCAGCCCCGTGCTGCGCAGGGCAGCACCCGCGAGTACGTCGGAGGGGAAGGGATCACTATAGGGAAAAGCTGATAAGGAGGTGGTGTTACATGGAAAGATAAAGAGGAGGCACCGATGAGGTCAGAGCTGCTTCATGTACAGGGTGTTCAACCTATAAATAGCTCTTCAAATCCACCTCTGCACAAGTGGTATTTATAGAGCGATGAGTGAAAAAAGCTCTGTTTGGGGTCAGGAGTTGATGCGTGAAGGATGTTTGCGGCTTGGTCAAAAGTTCAGGTTTCTGAGAGGTGCGGAACAGAGCTGGGCCCCAAACGTGGGGTTTTCTCCTCCGATCGGGGCTCAAAGGTTGCGGTGCTGTTAAACGCGCCTTCTGAAACCAGCGTGTCTGGAGAGGATGCTCGCCAGACCTTGGCATTCAGATATCCCACAGCGGAGCCCCTGTACGGGCGTCATTTATTCATGTAACTTGGATCAGTCTACGTCGCGCGTAAACTTTTCTGAAGGTAGACTCTTACTTTATTTTCTAAAATAACTTTCTCAGCTCCCTGCAATATTTTTAGTTCTTTCGTCTTCAGCTGTCAAAAGTTTATTTTAAAATTAATTGATTTCGCTGTAATATTTACTGCACTTCAGCTTTCAGCACAGCGTATGAAAATAGATTTCACTACAGCTGGCGGCGTCTAATGGGATTCGTTCCTACTCCAAAGGCTCTTTGCGTTATGTACCGATGCTTCCAGCTGAGCTTGCTTAGAGCAGCCTCACCGTCTTCTCGTATCACCGAGCTTACAGCAGCTCGGGCTGGCAGGGGGGGCAAGGTGAAGCGTTTAAGTTTAAAGAAAGCCGCAGTTGATGCATACTTGAGCCCAGAGTGTCGATATTGCAGATCCGGCCCCATTTTAATTGGAATTAATAGGATCTTCCCTTTTTTTTTGCGTCAGCGGGCTCTTTGGCTGGATTAAAAATTGATCGTATCTCATTAAGGTAACCACAGTTGTGGTGCAGATGGAGCCGTGGGTCATGGAGGTGCCCTGGCCCCCGGCACATCACCAGGGTATTACGCGTGGCGGAGAGCGGCACACGGAAATTGGAGCAGACTTCGCTGGTGTTGTCAAGGGAGGTGGCGAACTTTGATGTGAGGCGATTTAGAAGCAGCCTTTGAATTGTAAAGCTTTAAAGAACCTGTTAGCAAAGACGTCACCGAAACCCTTTCCTGGTGGGTTATGATGCTCCTGGCTTTCTCCCGGGAGGGGTGAGGACCATCTTTCCCGTGGCCGCGCTGCAGGGGCTGGTGCCTCCCTCACCCCTGGGAGCAGAGGGAGAGGCAGCCCATGTCCTGGGAGCCCACGGCAGGACCGAGGATGCTTGCTCAGCTGAGGCTTAATGCCTCAACTACCCAGGGCTGGACAGACTTTTTCCTGATAGAAAATAGAGTAGTTTTTAATTAGTTGGGGTTTTTTCCCCAAAAAACCTGAGTTTTCCCTCCCACTCTCCAATGAAATCCTTTCACGTGAAGACTAAACTCCTCTGAGCAAAGTTGCAGCGGGCCCCAGCGTGCTGTTTTTTCACGTATCCTCATTCCCAAAAGAGATATGATAAAGCCTCCTGAGTTTTCCTCTCCACAGCGTGGGGGCAAAGAGCGTTTAAACCAAAATTAAGAAACCGGCGCCTCTTTCTCTCCCTACCTCCAACCGAACCCGTTCAAGTACACAGGCTCCCAGGCAGCCGAAATGTCCCGGTTTCTCTGTTTGGCGTTCGCGAGAGCCAGATCTGGGGAGTCTGTTGGAGGGGTGTCGCGTTGAGAGGTGGGTGAGGAGCGGGGAAGGTGCAGAGCCGTCGAGGCGGCGGGTGCCGGGGGTGCTGCGGAGTGCTGCCCCGGCGGAGAGCGGGTGGTAGAGGCGGGAGAGGGATACGCCAGGTTTCAAAAGCCAGAGTCAGATGTCAGAGGCTGGGCCAGGCTGAGGAAGAATGATGGAGGCGATTCCTTTGGTGCCGTCAGCATTTTTATTGATCTGAGGCTGTACACCGGTTCTAAATTAGAGAAGAGCTATGAAGAGGAGGGAGAGATGGAAATTGCCCGGGTGTGGTTTAAAAGATGTACATCTGCGTTTATCGGAGAAGGGAGAACGTGCGCATCCAGGCTTCGGCTGCCGAGCTCCGGACCCGCAGGGGAGGCAGCCGGTGCCCCGCTCTGCCTGTTCTCGTTGTTTTGTTGGAGAAAGAACAGATTTTGCTCTGCCCGCATGACGTGAAGTGGTTCTGCCTCGCACCGTTACCGAGGGGCTCGGGGAAGGGCTGCTGGGGAAGGCTCTGGGGCGGGGGTTCGGTGGGCAGCCCCAAGTAGAGAGGTTTTCCTGTAGATCGGGATGGTTCACCCACAGCGGTCCAGGGCAGACGCTGCAGAAAGAAATGGAAGTCAATGTGTAATGAATAAATCATTTTGCACGGGATTTGTAGCCCAGAAAAGAGGCGGTCTGAGCGCGGATGCGGTTGTATCTGTGTGCGTACAGAGGGACGCGTGCGTGAGTGCACACACGCGTGCGTGTGTGTGAACGCATCACGATTACGCTGCCTTGAAATGATCAAATATACATCATTCACATTAGAAAAGGCAACACGTGCTGCTTCCGTGTCTCGAGTTCAGATGCGCTGACCATGCTTTGTCCATCTGACCCAGTCTCTTCGCAGCAGCGTTACTCGCTGGTGCCGTTTGAGTTAATTCTGGGAGCGAGATGGTTTAGTGCTGGAATAGTCACTGGCTGTCGGGTGAGCACTTTTGTGTTGAGGTCTCCTTGTATCGAGGAGCAGCGTCGCTGTTCCCAGGGGCTGGGGAATCTGAGGCACGGAGAAGAGCACTCAGGTCCTGGCCTGGGCTCCTTGAGAAGAAGTGACTTTTCTGGAGACTCAGTCCGTGGGAGTCCCTCCACCATAATAACTCTCCTCTTCTTCCTTCTCCTTCACAGAAATCCGTGAGGCTTTCCGGGTGCTGGACAGGGATGGGAATGGCTTTATATCCAAGCAGGAGCTGGGCATGGCGATGCGTTCCTTGGGATACATGCCCAGTGAGGTGGAGCTGGCGATTATCATGCAACGCCTTGACATGGATGGTAAGTCCTCACTGTTGTTGTTCTCTGTTACTGGTGGAGAGGGGCTTTCCCAGTGCATTGCGGCCCACGTTTTTTAGCTCAAATAATTTGCGGTCACCAAGGAAGGTCTGGAGAGGAAGGTGCTTGTGTTGCCATTCACCACAGCAAGGAGAGGACAGCAATGTGCCCTTGTGGCCAAGAGGGCCAATGGCATCCTGGGGGGCATCAAGAAGAGGGTGGCCAGCAGGTGGAGGGAGGTCATCCTCCCCCTCTGCTCTGCCCTGGGGAGGCCACGTCTGGAGCACTGGGTCCAGTTCTGGGCTCCCCGGTTCCAGAAGGACAGGGAACTGCTGGAGAGGGGACAGCAAAGGGCTACCAAGATGCTGAGGGGACTGGAACACCTCTCTGATGGAGAAAGTCTGAGGGATTTGGGTCTCTTCACTCTGGAAAAGAGACGGCTGAGGGGGGATCTTTTCAACACTTATAAATACTGAAAGGGGGGGTGTCAGGAGGATGGGGCCAGGCTCTTTTCAGTGGTGCCTGGGGACAGGACAAGAGGTAACGGGCACAAACTTGCCCATGGGAAGTTCCATCTCAACACGAGGGAGGAGGAACTTCTTTGCTGTGAGGGTGGCAGAGCCCTGGCACAGGCTGCCCAGAGAGGTGGTGGAGTCTCCGTCTCTGGAGACATTCCAAACCCGCCTGGAGGCGTTCCTGTGCCACCTGCTGTGGGTGACCCTGCTCTGGCAGGGGGTTGGACCGGGTGATCTGTGATTCTGTGACTGTAAACCACCAACCTCCCGTAGATAAACCTGTCCCTCAGGTGACCCACGCGAGGGATAGCTCTTATTTGCCCAGCTGGCACAGCGGGGTGAAGACAGACCAGCTCTTGCAGCCTTTCTCTGCAAAGTTGCTAACAGTCTTTCGTAAGGCCGTTTTACCTTTCTCTTTGCATTCCTGGGCAGCATCTGGCCCAGTGGCGCTTACTGGGAGATGACCTGAGCGCCCGACGAAGCAGAGCCCCCCCGTCCTGTGGCCTCACCGCTCCTTGCGAGTAAAAGATGCTGTGGCTGGGAGCTGTGCTGTGTCGTAATGAAGTGTTGATGGTTTTTGAAGGAGAAGTTTAGAAGGGTGGAATAATTTTGAGCAAAGTCCTGCTGTGAGAGCTTGTCAAACGATTACTAAGAGGTAATAAAAGAAACAGAACCCACCATTAACGGGAAGAGAGAAATGCAGCATCAGGATGCTGGAGCCAGGGGGGACTTTTTAACTGCTGCAAAGCTACAATCAGAGCTGATCACAACGAGCGGGCTGCCTTTAAAATGTCCTTGGTCGGAGCAAGAAGGGAGACTTTCCTGATGCCTGAAAAGTGCAGGGAAGCTGGGATGTGGATCCAAACTTCTCCCTCCCTTCCACAGGCAGGGGTGGAAACGCTGTGCAAAGTATAGATGAACGGACGCCAAAGCAGAGCGCTGGATGCAGCCCTGCTCTGACGGGGGATGCTTGGCAAGCCGACGCGACGCCAGCATCCTCGGGGAGACTGCCGAGAGCAGAGCCCGTGAGATGGCGGAGGCAGGAATGAAGCTCTCCGAGCGGAATGCCCCCGTGAGCCGCACAGTACAGCGATATTCATCAGGCCAGGGGAAGCGGCTCTCAGCCTGCTCGAGGGTATCCAGCATCTCCCCTAGAGCAGGGAGGCAAAGTAATGCAAAACCTGGCGGATAGAGAAGATCAGTTGTTGAAATGATCTCATTCCTAAAAGAAAAGGGGGGAAAAAAAAAACCAACCCCAAACCAATCCATCATTTTTAAAAGCATTTTCTCCAAAAATTATTGTTTGCACCTTGTTATGGCCTTTCCTAGCAGACCAGGTGATTTCTCCTTAGGTTTTGCAAAGGCCAGACTCAGCATGGTGCCAATTCGTGGGGTCTTTTACCGAAACTCTGCGCTTCTTTGGAAAAAGAGTGCTGTGGACTTGGCTCCCAGTTCTGATTCATCTCCAGTTATTCCCTGACTCTTGGTCTCGCAGACTTGTGACTTTGGCACTCTTCCGTATACACTCCTAGTGTGCAGGGACCTGTAACCGGAGAGGTGGAGTTAAACTGTGGAGTAATGGGCTGCAGATGGAAGGTGTTAAATTCCCGTTTGAGAGCTTTCAGAAAGCTCGGTGTGTTTTCTGCGGAGACGGGAGGCGATTCTTCAGCTCTTCCAGCTCAACGGTTCCAACAGCTCCAAAGAGACAGTCGGTTGCGCTGGGTGTTTTTGTTGCTCTTAGGTCTCAGCTGCCCGTTGTTGCGGTATTTTGAGCAGAGGGTTTGGGGGCCGGACTCAAGTCTGTGCTATGTGAAGGTCAAATGGGCCATACATTAAAAAAAGACAGGGTAATGGGAAATTCCGTAGGCACTGAGCATATAGGGGGATGTTATGTGAAAGATTTACCTTGCCTGCAAATTGAATTAATGCTATACGGCTTGAATTAATATTATATGGCTTATGGCTACTTTTCCTCCGATGGATTGTCTTCATTTTTTTTTGCTGGGATTTAACTTGAAATACATAGCGAGAACCAGCAATAGCTTCCTCTCCCCCTGTGTGTGAGCACCATTCGGTAGCAGGGCTTGAACCCAGCGAGCTCCCGGGGATGTCGGTCGTGCCCTGCGCTCCCGGGGACAGCCATACCCTCCTTCCCGTATGTCCTGGTGAGGGGTCCCGAATTTTTCCAAGGCTTTTGGCTTAGCATCAGGTGGGTGGGAAGCTCGGCTGGATGAAAGGTCACTTTCAAGGAGGAGTCCCCCGTGGTCAGGAAAGCCAGGGGGGAGGCAGTAATCCTCCTGCGCGTCCCCAGGCACCTGATGTGAATTACGATGTGACGGCAGGTAGCGTAGCCAGACGTCCGCTTCTCCACGCAAGGCTGCTGCCAGTGTCTGCTAATAATGAGGTAATACAATTGGCAGTGGTTTATGTTTAATCTGAACCAGCCTGAACAGACCTAGTGCAAACAGACGGTTTTCATCAGGAATTACCTTGGGAGTGCATTCGCATTGCAGGATGGCAGAGTTGGTGGATCTGCCGTGGGTTATTTAACTGATGGGCTTCAAATCATGAGCAACCGGAGCCGGTCTGAATTTGGTTTTCATTGCAAACCCTGTTTTCTGCAGGGAGACAGAGGGGGGCTCAGCCCTGTCTAGGTCAGGCTGAGGGGACATGCGAGCGGTGGGAGCAGGATGGCCCGGTTGGACAAAACCATGTTTTAAGAGGAGCATATGCAGTGTATGCTGGAGTGGTTTTGTGGCCGAGCATAAACTGATGTGACAAGAGCATTTGACACCTGTATGTCACCTTCTGCCACCAAGGATCTCACCAAGCTCGGTAAATGACACAGGGATCAACTCCAGAGACACCGCAGGACAGTGGCTTTGGGGCTGTAGCGTGAAGCTGTTCAGGAGCACACAGTGAGCCTCCGAGTCGGAGCAGAAATGAAGGTGCATTTCATAATTCATTGCATTCGAAGGCAAAATGGAGCTAGTTAGAAAATGCTGCATGAACTTAAGTGAAAACGGCAATTGCACTGCTTCGATTTTGCCCAGGAACCCTTCACGGGTGTCATATTGCTCCATGGCTCTTGAGAGCTACCATCAGCCTTCCTTCAAAGGGGAGATGCCATCAGCCTTCCTTCATGGGGAAGATGCCATCAGCCTTCCTTCACAGGGGAGATGCCATCAGCCTTCCTTCATAGGCGAGATGCCATCAGCCTTCCTTCATGGGGGAGATGCCATCACTCTTCCTTCATAGGGAAGATACCATCAGCCTTCCTTCATGGGGGAGATGCCAGCAGCCCTGGCATTGACGGCGTGGAAGTGAGTGCAATGAGCGGGGTTTGCCCACAGAGGATTGTCATGGGGTGATGCTGAGGATGCTCAAGAGCTTCCAAACGTCCTTCAGGGCTCAGAGCGGCAGGAGGGGACTCCTGCCTGTTGGGATCGCAAGGATTCAGGTTGTCCCACGCCGTGAAGCCCATGGAGCAGAGAGAGGTTTGGGTTACTTTGGGCGTCGGTGCCAGGGCATGACAAAGCTGCCGTAGGGCTGGGGAAGAGGGAGAGAAGTTTAGCCAAGAAGTGGGAAGACAGGACTCCAGGATGGGTTAGGGCTCATAAACGGAACAAGATGTGTTTTCCTGTGCACAGGCAAGTGCAAACTCAGAGCAAATCCTGTATTAGGAAGCACCAAAACCAGCTTCCCATCCCCAGAGACGTCTGCCGTGTATTCCCAAGAGCTTGAGCACTGAGTTGCACATCGACTTGGCCTTTTTTACGCCAACAGCTGAGGCGAGTTTGGGCCGCTGGGGCAGACGTTTCATTCCCATGCTGTGACAGAGGGCCGGTGCTGGGAGCCGGTGGTGGCACATGGGAAGCCCTGAGCCTTGGCCATGCCTTGTCCTGAGGACACGCCACAGCCCTGCAGAGGACCATGCTCCCAGCTACATGTGCCCGCTCAGCATGGCTTTGCCGAATGCAGGGATTCCCAGTGAGTATCTCATTCTTGCTCGTCCTCGCTGGAGGAAGGCAAGCATCAGAGGCTGGAGTATCCACTGCATTTCCTACAAACGCCTTCTCCTCCTTTTCTTCCAAGTCCCTTTGCTGTTCTGCAAGGCGTGCTTCACCCAGGTGAAGAGGAACCCGGCTGCCGCAGGGGGAAATATTCTAGCTGGCGTAAAAAACCTGAACTAGGGAGAAAAAAATGAGAATATACTTGGAATATTTCCAGGTCTCAAGAGAAATCTTATAAATCCTCAGAAACACCCTGTCGTGAGCTACTGCGAGGTGCTGTGGCGTTGCTGTAAGGGGGGAGACGAAAGTAGCAGAACAGAACACAAGGCAAAGGGGTTTTCTGTGCAAAACGTGCCTCTTTTGGGGAAGGGAGGGGAGGAGTGGTGGTTCCATCACTCGGAGCATGAGATTCGCATTAGGCCAAAGCTTTGCTTGCGTCTTGATAGCAGCGGTGGGTGACTATGCCAGGAGAAGGCTGTTCAGTATCGCTGGGCATCTATCCAGGGCCCTGTGCCTTATAGGGACATATTGTTTGCTTTCGGTCTGGAAATAGAGGTCGAATTTTACCTTAGTTTATACCCTTGGTCTGCTTTATCCTTCGACATAATTAGGTATTGCACGAACGTAAACATTGCAGGCTGTGAGAGGTGCATACATTTCTGTCTGCAATCTGGAGAATGACCTGAAATGTTCTGCCAGTATGTGGAAAGTAAAATATTTTATGTATTTATGTGCTGGAAACTGGAAATTATTTGTAAATCCTTCCAATTGGCAGTAATGCTAATAAAAATGCAGAGAAATGGCACATTAAATGTGTTGCCTTATCTGGGATGCCTACTCTTTAAGCAGACTTTCGCAATAAAATAGATGAATGTGTGACTTAAGTGTCAAACTGGTTCGTTACAACACAAGCCACTTTTATCTGAGGAATAAAATAAGCACTCGGTGTACTAATTAGAGGAGCAGCTGGTTTTCAGTACCCTGAAAAAATAACTTCAGGCTAACACAAGAAGGGGAAAAAAACCCAACCCCAGTGTGTCAAATTGTTTATTATAGTACAAATAGGAAATACTTTGATCAAGCAAAAGAGGAGCTGGTTTCATCAGCCTACGAGCGAGCTACCTGTTACCTTTTATCACGTTATGTGAGGCGTCAGCAGGAGTAGCGAAAATACAGCCATGACATCCTTCTGAGCACTAAAAAACAGGGGGAAGAAATCCCAATTTAACATTCTGCATATTCCCAAGGTGTTTTTGCGACGGCTCTTTGTGGAGCAGGGAATTGAAGAGGGGGGGGGAAAAAAAACCCCAGTGACTCTGGCAAAACAGATTTTGAAGATACGCTGCTCTCCCGGGTGGCTCTTCTGCGGCGGATCTGGCTTTGGGCAGCCCCGGGGTTGCAGTGGGGTTCTGCAGGTTCATTGGTTTCTTCTCCTTTGCGTGTAGAAGTTGTGCTGCTCAGGTGTTGCCCCGTCCAGCGAGGCATACGCACGCTTGCTGTGATCCCCTTTGGAAAGGGAATAAATGACAGTGACATAACTGCATGGCAGCAAGGGATGGTGTCAGTACGCTGTCCCATAGAATCACAGAGTGTGTTGGGTGGGAAGGGACCTCTAAAGGCCATCTAGTGCCACCCCCCT
The DNA here is from genome assembly GCA_009819605.1 of Sterna hirundo. Taxonomy (NCBI): domain Eukaryota; kingdom Metazoa; phylum Chordata; class Aves; order Charadriiformes; family Laridae; genus Sterna; species Sterna hirundo. Next base: position 11,772,196 of record CM020450.1, on the reverse strand, counting down.
GCAGTGAGCAGGGACATCTTCAACTAGATCAGGTCGCTCAGAGCCCCATCCAGCCTGGCCTTGGATGTCTCCAGGGATGGGGCCTCCACCACCTCTCTGGGCAACCTGGGCCAGTGTCTCACCACCCTCAGCGTAAAGAGCTTCTTCCGAATGTCTCATCTAAACCCGCCCCGCTCTAGTTTAAACCATTGCCCCTCGTCCTATGGCTCCATGCCCTTGCCAACAGCCCCTCCCCAGCTTTCCTGGAGCCCCTTTAGGGACTGGAAGGGGCTGGAAGGTCTCCCCAGAGCCTTCTCCTCTCCAGGCTGAACCCCCCCAGCTCTCTCAGCCTGTCCTCCCAGCAGAGGGGCTCCAGCCCTCCCAGCATCTCCGGGGCCTCCTCTGGCCCCGCTCCAACAGCTCCGTGTCCTTCTTGTGCTGAGGGCTCCAGAGCTGGACACAGCACTCCAGGTGGGGTCTCAGGAGAGCAGGGCAGAGGGGGAGAATCCCCTCTCTGGATCTGCTGAGAGGTGATCCATGGACCAATGTATCCTTCTCCCCAGAAGATCACCTTGCACTGCCCTGCGTGGGACAATGGTGACATGCACAAGCTGAAAGCATTTTACCTCTTCCTTCTGTCTCTCCCTCTCCTCTTCTTCAGTTTTTGGTTTTGGTTTTTTTTTTTTTTCCCCACTTAACAGCCCTGGATAATTCCTCATGTTTCAACTTTTCATCGTGAAACCCTGTAAAATAGCCCAGGCTGCTGGAGGCAGGCCAGAAACAGTTTCCGTGTTTAAAATGCAGAGTTGATAGGAAAAGCGTGGACAGGTTGTTGCAGACTTTGGGTTTCTCCTCTGTACTCAAAGTCCTGTGATTTTTACATGTGAGGAATGATCTAGCAACACTGCAGCGCGGTTGTCCTTTAAAGTGTGTTGCCGAGCTGAGGAACTTGGTCGGTGAGGTGGGTTTGATGAGGCTCGTCTTTATTTATAGAGGCCACTTTCTTCGTGTCTGCTCTGATTTGTAAAATGGGGATTATCATATTATGTGTTCTCGCTGCAAAGAATGAAGAGTAATTATTGGTACTGGTGAAACTAGTCGGATTTGCAGCTCGGTCCTGGGCAGAGATTCGTAAGTAATATCAGATTCTGCCTGCGATGGACGGCTGCGTGCGGCCGTGCTGAGGAGACGGGACAAGGGGAAACACTGGATTACAATTCCCTCCCTGAAACCTGTCCCCCCCCGCCATGCTCCAGCGGGGCAGAGTCCTCTGCAAAACACAGCGTACGATCCGTGATCTGTCTCACGCAGCCGTGCCCTGTAATTTCACAGAATCACAGAACGGTTCGGGTTGGAAGGGGCCTTAAAGATCATCTAGTTCCAACCCCCCTGCCCTGGGCAGGGACACCTCCCATGAGAATTTCTTCGCATCTTTGTTTAATTTTATTTATTCCTTAAAACGCCGTATTCCTGGTATTATGATTTTGGTTTCACAGAATGCGTATGCCTCAGGGAACGCACGTATTCCCCTGTTTTAATGAGCCTGTGGCTTGCCAGTCATCTCAAAGTTGTGCCGAGCTGTCTGATAGCGGCCGCGATGCAGACAGAGCCCTCCTGCTATTCCCGGGGCCTGGGGAGCAAAATTAATTGAAGTCCTGGGTAGTCGGGATGTGATTTTGCTCCTCTCGATCCATTTGACAAGGGGATCAACTGGTTACAACTCGCACGATGCGGGAGTTCTGCCAAGACCTGCAAAATGAGCCCTCGTGGTCTTGTGTGCCAGGGGCGAGGGTCTCGGGGGGCGTGGGGCGGAGGGGACGTGGGGGGGAGGGGACATAGGGCAGAGGGGACACGGGATGGAGGGGACATGGGATGGAGGGGATGCAGGGCAGAGAGGACATGGGGCAGAGGGGATGTGGGGTGGAGGGGACACGGGGTGGAGGGGACATGGGGCGGAGGGGATGCAGGGCAGAGAGGACATGGGGCAGAGGGGATGTGGGGTGGAGGGGACACGGGGTGGAGGGGACATGGGGCGGAGGGGACGTGGGATGGAGGGGGCGCGGGATAGAGGGGACATGGGTGGAGGGGACACAGGGTGGAGGGGACACAGGGTGGAGGGGACGCGGGATGGAGGGGACACGGGATGGAGAGGACATGGGGCGGAGGGGACGCGGGATGGAGGGGACATGGGGCGGAGGGGACGCGGGATGGAGGGGGCACGGGATAGAGGGGATGCGGGATAGAGGGGACAAGAGGTGGAGGGGACACAGGGTGGAGGGGACATGGGATGGAGGGGACACGGGGCAGAGGGGACGTGGGATGGAGGGAATGCGGGATAGAGGGGACATGGGGCAGAAGGGACACGGGGCAGAAGGGACACAGGGCAGAGGGGACACGAGATGGAGGGGACATGGGGCGGAGGGGACGCGGGATGGAGGGGACAGGGGGTGGAGGGGATGTGAGGTGGAGGGGACAGCGGGGGCTTGGGCGCCTGTGCTGGAGGCACGCCGCGCTTGGCAGGCTCTGCAGTGCCTTTCCCTGCAGGACGGTGGCTCACAGGGCCGGTAATTGGGGCGTCCTGTGGCTTCCCAGGGCCAGCGTGAAGCTGGCACGCTGCGAGGCAGGTGTCTGATGGATAGGGGTTTTTTTTTCACTGCAGTCGCTGTTTTTGTTGGAGTTTTCTTCAAGCCAAGCGCTAACGGCATCCTGCTTGTTTCAGTGCTGGTGGTGGAGCACGGGACACGTCCCACCTGGCGCCGCAGAGGCAGAGCCCCGGCTCCTCTTCAATCACTGTCTCCTGGACAGGCTCCCCCTGGGCAAACGTGGGGAGTTAATAGATTATTATTTTTTTTTTTTTAAATGGGGAAGCAAACAAGTCCTCTGCAGCCATTTCCTCTTCCTTGCAAGACGAGCCAACGGACTGTCAAAATGAGTAACTCTCAAGGTCCTTTTCTCGGTGTCGTGATGGATGCACCTCCGGCTCTGTCTTTCTGGGCTCCGTTTGAGCCTTTCAGACCCCATGGAAATTTCCTCCTCCAGGAACACGTGTCTGTACAATTTGCTAATCTTTTATGTGTAGTTGTCATTGAACCAGAGCAGCCAGCTCCTCACAGCCGCTCCTGAAACCGCAGGACTTGGAGGTGCCCTTAAGGGACAGAGTGGGCTCCAGCGGAGATGTTTCATCCCTTCCTTCGAGCTGAAGGCTCAAAATGCAGCCGTTAAAGCTGTGGGGTGTATGGCAGAGCTGGCGAACGGTAAAAGAGCGGCTGAGGGATATATCCCTGCTGTTCCGAAGGAGCCTTATACGACACTGGAATTTTTACATGCGTGCACTGTAGTTTTTACATGTATGTCCATGTGTGGCACTAGGACAAGTTGCCCAGAGAAGCTGTGGATGCCCCATCCCTGGAGGGGTTCAAGGCCAGGTTGGATGGGGCTTGGAGCAACCTGGGCTGGTGGGAGGTGTCCCTGCCCAGGGCAGGGGGTGGCACTGGGTGATCTTTAAGGTCCCTTCCAACCCAAACCATTCTGTGATTCTGTGATTCTAAGTCTTGTTAGGGAATATCAGTGACCCTCTGCAGATGGCTCTGGGACACAACCTCCCAAGGGAATGCAAGCAGGGCTCTTGGGAAACAGGAGATGCTCATTGTCTTCTGTCTCCATCCTGGGGACTGGTTGCATGTCCCGTGCCTGTGGATCGCAGTGTAGGCAGGCGGGGGTGGGGTGGGGTGAGCATCGAGCACCCAGCTCTGCTGGCAGCATCCTTACTGGTAACATTTGGGAAGGTGACACTCCATGCCTCAGTTTCCCCACTGCAAAAATGCCTGCGTTGGCACAGTAGTGGGGCTTTACCTGCTCTTTTCAGCCGGTTTCATGGACGTCTATAATTGAAACTGTTTTCAAAGTCAAGATTTTTATGGAAGACTTTCCCCAGTTCTGGTTGAAGTTACGGACTGAGGCTGTAATTAGACAGAAAGTCTTTGGGTCGTGCCGGGGAAAGGGCCAGGCTGGCGATCAGGCTCTTCTGGTCTGACCTTAAAATCTCGGAAACCGAAAAACTCGTCTGGGAAATATCCCACGGCCGGAGCTTTTCTGTGCACGTCCTCGGCGCCATTTCAAGGCCCGGCAGCACCAGCCTTCACCAGGCTGTATTTTTGGTGCACAGGTTACTTCATGGGCACAAACAATGACACAGAGCGGGACAGAGAGTCACTGCAGCTTGCTATTAAGAGAATAAAAATAAACAGGAGTGTTGTGTGCGCCTGGGACCCGAGCTGCAAAAGACTAGCTCATTAACTTTAAATACCTCACCTAGCCGCACTCTGGAGGTCAAATTTGAGAAGGGAAAAAAAAAAAAAAAAAAAAAAAAAAAGTGCGAATACTTATCAGTCTCCACACAGCAGATCCTCATCTCCGTTTAAACGTGTGCATCATTTCAGTGCCGTGGCGAGAAACTTTTAAGGAGGAGAGAGAACCGGATAATCCTGAGACTGGCCAGGGAAAAAGGCTTATTTAGGACACAGAGGGGCCAGGTGATGCAGGCTCCCAGTTTGACGCACAAGGCTCCGAAAGCCTTTATGTTTGGACTCGATGATCTGAAAGGTCCCTCCCTCCCGAGGAGTTTCTGTGATTCTGTGATTCTAACGGGGTGTAAGGCTCTGTTCTGCCCTTGGGTGTAGGCGACGCAGTCCCTGCACGTTTTCCCCCTCTCTTTTTCTTTCCCTCCCCTGCTCCGTCTCTCTCCAGCCCAATGAATATTGAATTACATCCTCCAAGGGAGCCGCTCCGACGGGAGACTTTTGGCCGGGCGGCGGTGGGCTGAAGGCTGAGGGTGGGGGCTCTCCCGCGGGATGGAGGGCGAGACGGGTTCGCGCTGCTGCTCCTCTGAGCCTTTAATTATTTCTTCAAAGCGGAAGGGCTCTGAGAAAGGTGGCAGGAGAGTTTGCGAGGGCACTGGCTGCTGCCACCTGCGAGGTGGGGATTTGCCATCCCGCCTCAGCCCGGTCCCTCTCTCCTCTGCCGGGTCCCCCGTGGTTTTGGCAGGGGGGTTGGGTCTTCTGCTGCACCCTCCCTGCCCGGCACATCCAGCCTGGGCAAACCACTGCTGCCGGTAGATCCCGTGGGATCAGGACAAACGTACCGGGAGGAAGGCAGGACGGAGCTCAGGCCAGACGGGTGTAGCGTGGTTTGGTGTGAGAGTTGGTATTTCACGCGGCCGTTGTCCCCCCCAGGTGAGTGCAGGGCCCGGCCTGCCCTCGAACGCTTCATTTTTCATAGAATCATAGAACGCTTCCAGGGATGGAGCATCCACAACCTCCCTGGGCAACCTGTGCCAGTGCCTCACCACCCTGACAGTAAAGAATTTCTTCCTGATGTCCAACCTAAATCTCCCCTCCTTCAGTTTGAGGCCGTTGCCCCTTGTCCCATCATTACGCTCCCTGATAAACACCCTCCAGCAAGGACGACCTTCCCTTTTCCTCTTCATTAAAGTCCCGGGGGCTGAGGGAAGACGAGCTCCTTGGACTGGAGCTGAAAGCCCACCCGCTGAGAGAGAGGACTGTGGTTTTCTGCGCTCAGCTCCGAGGCACCGGTGGAGCACGGCACCTCCAGCAAGAGCGAACGGCAGCGCCTTGAAACCTCTTTGGCCTGGGGATTGTGGAAGCACAACCCCAATATGAAGGAATTGGGGTTGAAGGCAAGCAGCTTAGGAGAGCAAACCCCCCTTCAAAAGTGCTGGAGGCTCCTTCGGCTCCCCCCCGACATCCACATCCAACCCAGGGCTTGCTCCCTGGGAGCGCAGTGGTAGTTTTAAAGGCTCCTCTATGTGTATTGAGTCATTAGCGCTTTTCCTTTTTCCACATCCCATTGCTGTATTTAGAAGAGTTAATGGCCGTTTTTCAGAGGTGCAGACACCCCTTCCCTGGGGCTGTCACGTCCAAAGGAAATCTCCTTGAGCTGCAGTGTCTGGGAGAGCTGGAAAAGAGCTTGGTTTCCCACCTCCGCGCTGCTCGTAGCTGCAGCTCCAAAACCTTCGGTGAAAGGTGGATGTTGGACATGCCGCCGGGCGCCACGACTGCCTGCTGTAGCTCTGTGGAGCTCCGCGGTGGTGGCCAAGCTGAGCTCACGGCACGGCAAACAGGGATGCTGGGGGTCTTCAAACTGAAATCATCCCCAAGGTCTTTCTGCACCCAGTGAGCGAACAGTGCGTGTTGTGACTTTGGCAGGTCCAGGACCCCTTGCTGGCCGTGCGTGGGTTTTGGGCGCTAAAAAAGTTCCCAGGGGACCCAAAGATGCCTTCAGCATCCTATTTCCGCAACGGAGCAATTAGCCAGGATCACACGATTGTTCCTGGGCCCGTTGACAGTGCGTCTAGTTGCCGTTCCTTGTTATTATCACATTTGCCTGGTTTTTGTCAGAACTGAGGCAGTGTCTTGCGGGGAGCAAAACCTTTGTGGGTATCTGGAAGCACTTAGCGCCCAGCTGACGCTAACAGACTAGTAATGATAAGCAGATCTGATTTGCCTCTGATGATGTGGCCAGCGATGATCTGAGTCATAGTTTTAGTCATGCGAGGTTCAGCCGCATGATTGCTGACCCCCTTCCGACTCTTTGACATTAATGCCAGGATTAAGAGGAAACATTATGGGGAAGAAAAACGTTAGGGCATAACTCTAAGTAAGCAGAGAAATGTTTTAGGGGGTTTAAAACCAGGGGTTAAGCTCAGCTCTGGTGTTTTGTAAGATCACCCACACAAGCAGTGACCATCCCTTGGCTGATGGGTGGTAACTCGGGGATGGGGTGGCATCTGGATTGCATCCTGCCCGGAACCCCTCTGCTCCTCACCCACCTTGGCACCTGATGGTGTCCCCCTGCCCCGGCTGACCCACACTGCCATGCCTCCAGGTTTCCCTGCCCGCCCGGTTTGTAAATAAGTCATTGCCATGTGTGAGTGCCTTCACCTGTCAGGGACTTCAGCACGGCTTGGGTTCATAAACCCTGTCTGCATTTGGAACTGGTAGGAGCAGGGAGAGGAGAACTGCTGTCACCGTCACTGAACGGTGTAAATCAACACTTATCAACATTTATAAATACTTCAAGGGGGGGTGTCAGGAGGATAGGGCCAGGCTCTTCTCAGTGGTGCCCGGGGACAGGACAAGAGGTAACGGGCACAAACTGGGACACGGGAAATTCCATCTCAACGTGAGGAGGAACTTCTTTCCCGTGAGGGTGGCAGAGCCCTGGCACAGGCTGCCCAGAGAGGTGGTGGAGTCTCCGTCTCTGGAGACATTCCAAAGCCGCCTGGACGCGTTCCTGTGCCACCTGCTCTGGGTGACCCTGCTCTGGCAGGGGGTTGGACTAGATGATCTCCAGAGGTCCCTTCCTACCCTATGGTTCTATGATCTCTATGATTCTATGACGGGTGGCGCAGCCCGCTCCATCCTCGCCATAGGTTTTCACCTGCTTGTGCCCCGTCCCTCCTTACGAGGTTGGTTTCCTTCAGGGTGATGAGTTCTTGCTCAAGTAGCTCATGTGAGCTTGGAGGCAGAAGGTGTGGGGAGGATGTGAACATGGCACGTGTTATAAATTGGCCGGGGGAGGGGATGGAGAGGGACTGGGGCTGTGTGATCGCCGCTGTCGGCAGTGTTGTTTGGGGCTTGCTGGATGGCTCGTGGAAAGGAGCAAGGGAAGGCGAGAACAGCGTAGACAGCACACGTGCTCCAGCCTGCCGTTTTCCTCCCTTTTTCCCATCCCTGAAACCCAACTAAAAGTTCATTTCTGAATAAGATGCACGTCACTCGCTCTGAATATCAACCATTCCCAGGCGAGGAGCACATCTGTAGGGACAGCAAAGCCAAACGTGGGGACGTGCGCGGTGCTTGATTTGCCTCCAATGCAGATTCTCAAACAGATGCTTGATGTGTGCATCGCACATCAGCTTGTAGCGTGCCATGTACATGAGTATAGCTTGGAGGAGGGGGAGGAGGAGGAGGAAGAAGTCAGCTTTGGCTGTACCCAACGCAAATTTCAAGCTGATTGCTCCCAGGAACTGATGGGTGGCCTGAGCACTCATGGACCCTATGGATGATGTGGGTATTGGGCACCACCTGGTTGAGCGACCCTGAGCATCTTCACCTTGCGGCCATGCAGAGCTGCGCTGGGGGCGTCTGGGGGCCGATGTGTTGTTTTTTATAATATTTCTCTCCTGGCTGTTGAATACTGTAAAAGGAATTTTCAGCCAAAATTGTGAGTTCTCTTTCTTGCTGTTATGATGCTGCAGTCTCCTGGGATCCTGGTGGCAGGAAGGTTTGTTTTCTGCAGCTTAAAACAAATGTTAAAGGGATATTTCTACCAGGCAAAATGTTTTGGGGGCTGGTTTCCTTGCTAGTTAACAGTTTTAATTGAAAAAGCAGTCAATAAGGTTATAATGCATTTTGTAATGGCATCATTCTTCTGAGGTTGTGGAAAATGCTATAATTAAGCTGATAATTAAACCCCATGAAGTTAGTTATGATCCCTGGCAAAGTCATGAGCAAGGGTTTGCCCAAAGTCTTGTTCTGAGTCAGACACAGAGCCCAGGAGTCCTGGCACCCGCTTTCTCATGAGTCATGTGTAGGACTAAGTCCTGCCTCTCCTCCGTGGACGAAATGACATTGTAGAAGACGCAAATTGAATAACTCAATATTTTGGGGTCGTGTATGGATAGACCAAATATATGCACGGGCAGGTACTAGAATCTCTTTAAAATGCAAATGGTTTTCTTGCTAATCTGGCTAATTTCTTTAACCCGATTTGCATCGTAGTGTATGGTTTTGTTACTGCCTTTCCCTTGCAGTGGTGTGCTGCAATGTAAATCGCCCCGGATCCACTGTCACCTTGCATTACCTTCCCCAACGTGATCCAACGTGCTGTGACTGATACAATCTGACTTGATGCCATAAAGTGATGCCTCCCGTGGGGAAGCAGAAGGAACGCATTTTCTCGTAGCCCATGAATGTTTTACAGAATGGCTTCCCAAGCGATGGGGTGCCCACCCCTTTCCTTTTCTGCTTTACAAGCTGTCCCAGAAATGAGCTCCATCCTGCAAAGCCCTTGAGCGTGTGCCGAGCCCTGAAGGTGTGAGCGACTTTAGCAGTTGGACGGGGTCCTCCTGCACGTTACGGGATCGAAGCTATTACGAATCCCTGCTGGGTTTCCTTTCAGAGCCCCTCTCGCTGGCTCACCCCCAGGATATTCACTCTTGTCTTCAAGAAGTTACGGGCAGAGCCAAGTGAATGGAGATCGCTACTCTGGCAAACGAGCGTTTCGACTCTGCTTATTTTCACGTTGTGTTTCTGGGAAGATAAGGACATGGAGAGATTTCAATCAGTGGTGCATATGCTCAGATCAAGCGTATGAAATGTAATAAAAAGGAGAGGTGGCAGCAGCACACAGCGCACGTGGCGAAGCTGTCACGCAGGGCGGCTGCGGGTACTGCAGTCAATAGTGACGTTTTAATAGTAGCCCTTGCATTGACCTGCTTTAGTCTGATGGTTTTGGACACTTCTTACACCAAACAATTTAGCGACAGCAACTACGTGGAGAGGGGGATGCAGTCAGTTCCAGCTGAGTTTGAATACAAAACAACCAAAAAGTCTTACAGTTGCTGGTTCTGTTTCCAGACTTGAAGGAGTCTGATATATCTAATATATGAAGGAGTCTAATATATCCACCCGTATCAATTGGCCTAATAATACGTAGGAGGACATGTCTGTAGACTGGTAGACAAAGGAGAGGCATATAGACATTGAACTACCCTGTTCGGAGAAGCTGGTATTTTTTAGATCCTTCACTAGGCGTGAATTTCCCTTTTTTTTTTTTTTTTTTTGCCATTTTCATTAAGCATCGCAGAAGTTCTCGGAGGGGAAAGTAATATTTGATGCAAAGCTCAGATATACTTCAAACAGCCACATGCCTCATTTACAAAACATACAATGTCCTGGAGGGCTTGGGACTGCATAGGCTCAGTTCATTAACGGCGGGAGCAGCCTCCTCTTCCTGCTAATGGCACTGAAGCCGTGTCTCCACCGCCTGCTCTGCATGCTGAGCGCACAGGGCTTTTAAGAGATGGATGCTGATGGAAAGCTGAAATGAAATGCCTTGTGGGTTCGCAATAATCTCTCTCGTCCCTCCGCGTGTACTCCCTGCCTCTGGAGGAGGGGGTTGGTCCCGTAAAAGCTTTGTAGCGACCTGGCTGTTTGGCAGGTCGGTGGAAGGGAAGAGCCCTGGCCGTGCTGATGGCTGCTCTCCTCCTGCCAAAATTGGTTTTCTTGAGAAGCGACTTGCCTACAAACTTTCTGGGGCTGGGGAACGACCTATTTATCTCTATTTGCGCATCGCCTGTCTTCCAGCTGTGGGTGCACCACAACATGGGCCATTCATTGAGATGACCAATTTGGGTCTGTAGGTACCATGGAGCTGATGTAGGAGGTGCCGTAGTGCACGTGTGGGTCCAGGGCAGTGTGTTGGACATTGGCACGAAGTGGTACTTCAGTGAAAACATCATTGATCTTTTTCTTTCATTTCAGGGGATGGCCAGGTTGATTTTGATGAATTTATGACTATTCTGGGACCTAAGCTGGTATCATCGGAAGGCAGAGATGGCTTTCTGGGAAATACAATAGACAGCATATTCTGGCAGGTAAGTGGCCATTTTTTTAAATGCAACTTTAGCCAACTCTCGTTACCTTCCAGAATGGATCTGTTGAGGAGCACAAGATGTTTTGCTAAGCGTGAGTGCTTGTGTAAAGGCTACTCGGGTCCCTCTCGCTGTGTGCTGCGTAAGACAATCCCGCGTCGCTGGAGGGACCTGCTCTCAGCTGAGCCCTGTGCGGGAGGAAGGGAAAGCGCTTACTGTGGATGAACTTCAGTTGAACACCAAAAAAGTGCCCAGTTATTGGCGCAACCTGTTTGGGAGTGGTTTGGAATGCATTTTTTTGGAAGAGAAAAACATTTTTCTCCATAAGCCTTTTGAGTTAGGAACCTTGAACCTGGCCGGCTGCTCTCAGGAATGTGCCGCCTTTCCACGTCCGTGGGCTGTGGTGGAGGGATGCTCCATGCAGGTCATGTCTGGTCGGCGCTTCTGTGGTCAATTCAGTTCCAAGGCTGAGGGTCACGTTAACGTGCCAGTTCAAGTCTTACCCGTGGTGCTGCCCTGGGGGGGTTTGGTCCTGCCGGTTCCAGGCCTGGGAAGTGGGGGGCAGGTTATGGCAGCGGGAGCTGCCTCACGTCTGTCCTGCAGCGTGATTTTAAACGGCGTTAGACCTTCCTGGAAAAGCAAGGGCAGTCCAGGCTGTTATGGTGGGGATTAAAAACCTCCCAAAACACAGCGCTGCGCGTTCCTTGCCAACGGATTAAATGTGTGGCTTCCTGTGAGATTACTGCTCATTTCATTGATCATCCAACAGCCTTTGCTCGCTAATAAACTTTGGCTGTTCCCGAGTTTATGTGAATGAAAAGAGTCAAACCTGGATAGAAGCATTTCTGTCTTCTTTTACTGCCCTCCAGCTCTGTCCAGACTGAATTGGGTGGAGTTTTGTAAAAGTCCTTTAAAAGTCTTTTAAAAACTTGTTCCTGACCCCCCTGGCATGTGCTAGAAATAACTCTGGAAATCCTGGTCTGGATTCTGGTATTCGGTTGTCAAAGCGCGAGTTTGGCGTCAGTGGAGGCGCGGTGGTTTGTCACCTATCTGGGGGGATGCGAGAGCTGAACTGACACCACGAAGGGCAGGACCGTGAGAGCCACGGGTGTTTAGTTGCCCCCGTCGCACCTCGCAAGCCTCGTCCCAGCACGTGGGCAACGGGGAAGGAGGAAACACCGAGTCCCACCGAGCCATCGGCGCCTCCCAGACCCCCCGGCGAGACTGGCCTCACCGCAGCCGTTCGAGAAGTGAAAATACCCATTGGGAAAATCAAGTTCAGGAGCTGAGCTCTTTGATGGGGAAGCAGAGAAGTCTGGAGCCCGCCCTAAAATTCAGCTCGCGGGCTAACCCGCGGCCAGTTAGCGACCCTTTGGCCCATGTAAATGCCTGCAGTGGCTTTGCTCGGAGGAAGGGGGGACGTGTGCTCTGGTTTGTAGAGCAGCAGGACCCCTGGGCTCAGCTTTGGCCTTGCTCTTTCACGCGGCAGGGACCATGGCCCTTCTGCCCCCACGAGGCTGCGGTGGGACGAGTCAAAAGAGTGCAGAGACCTCAGGTAACCGGCCCCATGGTGGGAAGGGACGGCCCTGGGGCTTGTCCGCAGGCAGCGAAGCTTTGACTGAATTGCACAAGTGCTCCAGGGCCTCGGAAAAAAAAAAAGTTTATGGTCTTTTACTTGTAAGGGTAAAAATACATCTCTTTACGTAGCACTTTCTTGGATTTCAAAGCCCTTGAAGAGAAGGCTTCATCTCACATTTCTTTTCTCCTGGGGTAGAAGAGCTCATGAAGAATACAATGATTTTACTGCGTATTCCTAAAGAAGGATAAAACCGCCTAGGGAAGTGCCATTCAGGGAACGGGCTCCCTCTGCCCATTCCTACCTGGCTTTACCCACACCGTCTGCAGGGCCATAAGTCACCTCGTCTTTAAGCGAAGCATTTATGCGTCTGCGTTATCTCCTGCAGGATTAGATCTGATTTGAAACAAAGCCCTTTTCAGAGTCGGGGCCTGGCTGTGTTTCCCATATCCCCCTGGCGTCGATTTTCACATTTACTGGAAAGGAATGGCCGGGAGAGGAGGGGGATGAGTTTGGGTTCCTGATAGAGCACTTCCCCCCGGCAGCCGTTCCCATTTCAAGGAGGGGATGGTGCCCACAAGCCTGTGGTTGTGAGTGGTGCCAGGTGACAAGGGCAGCGAGGGCGGGACAAGAAGGGACAACTCTGCTTTGGTGGCCAGGTAAGGCTACCAAGAACCCTCACCCCAAAGCTGCAGGCAGCAAAAGGCATCTTGAAGAGGCTCTTCTATCAGTCCCAGGGGGAGAGAAAATCTGTGTTGGCATCCAGAAAGTGCCTTCCCCTCTTCCATCCAAACAGCTTCCCTCCAACTGTCACAATTTTGGCTCTCGGGGTATTTTTGCCGAGGGTCCAGCTTTCTATACTGTGGCGCCTGTGTGCAGGCTCTGTTCCAAGCGCGCCTTAATAACGCCTTAAATAATGCAATGACAGAGTTAAATAATAAACAGCAGCAGAAGGAGAGAGGGATTCAAAGGAACAGGCAAGGGCCTGGAGATGCGTTTGCAGACGAAGCTGGGAGTGAGTTGGTGGCAGGAAGGCAGTTCCAGATGGCAGAAGCTGCAGAGAGGGGAAGGATCTTACAGCGACAGCAGTGGGGCTGCAGGAGACGGGGAGGGGCTAGAAACCGTGGAAGAACAGGGAGGAGAGAGAGGGATCATGTGTGGAAGAGGCAGGCTTGAAGTAATAGGGAAAGGGCGCATCCCTCCTATCATATGTGTTGCCCAAAGAGCAATGGCTGGCCCCGGAGAAGCAGGATTGGGTCAAGACCTGAGTGTTGGCAGGTGTTGGAGACACAGAGGGTCTCTCGGATGTATTTTTCTTCCTTGATTTCCCATGTGGGCTTTAAATTAAATTGTATCGGTGTGTGTTCGAGGTGGCTGACTCTTGCTTTCTCAGGTAGCGGCGATCAGTTCTGCTCCAGTTAGAATGGCTCTCCGCGGTCCCTCAGATGGGTCAGGAGGTATTTAAGGGGCGGGAAAAATCATCCTAGCAAACACTATTTCGGGCCAAGTCAATATAGACCAATGATATCAGTAGAGCTGAGAAAACGTGGACCCTCCTCCGTCTCAGAAAGGCCCTTTCCCGAGCGAGACGCAGCGCACACCAAGTGCCGTTTTGCGGAGAACATCCCCAGGTGCCTCCTGCTCTGTTTCAAACTGGTTTTCTCATCCTCATTCCAAATGCGTGCAAATGGCAGTGACATGTACCCCTGCACAGACATCTTCAACGGTCTTAAATTGTTAAATTTAAGCTGTCTTAAATCTTCAACTGTCTGGTGACCCCCTGGCCCAGGTTGCCCAGAGAAGCTGTGGCTGCCCCATCCCTGGAGGGGTTCAAGGCCAGGTTGGACGGGGCTTGGAGCAACCTGGGCTGGTGGGAGGTGCCCCTGCCCAGGGCAGGGGGTGGCACTGGGTGGGCTTCAAGGTCCCTTCCAACCCAAACCATTCTATGATTCCATGGTAAATATTTTTTCTTAAGTACACAGTTGCTTGGTAACCATTAGCCCATCCTCAGGGTGCAGGATCATGGTCAGGAGGAGTTTGAAGACTGGAAGCACCCAACGAAGCCCCGTTCTCCCTGGTTTGGGGCAGACCTGCCACGGCAAGCTTGCAGCAGCAATGCAAGCATCCCCTTTGGCTGCTGCTGCAGAGTCTGCATTATTCAAAGCAAAAAAGTAAAGAAAAAAAGAGCATAGATGAGATTTTGGGAGTAGCTATTAAGCTCTGTTTCGGAAGTCAGTGGGAGGAGGTGAGCCTGGCCCTGTGCAGGAGTGTTGGACCTCCCATGGTCTCTCTCGGGGTGTCTGCCTCCTTCCCTCTCCATCTTTTTCTCTCTGGTTTTTAAAAAGTGGCCACCCATTGCTCGCCTTCCTCTGCCCACCTTCTCTCAGCGGCTCCTGCTGGTGCTCACACTTACTGTCCTGAAGCTGGTTTTCTTCCGTGTGTCCGGCCATGGTTTTGGCAGGGATGCGGTAGCCGTTGTGCGGTCAGAGAGATGCTGTTTGATCAATTTTCAGTTTTTCCAGAGCTCAGGGAATACGAGTCCGGTTCCAGTTAGGCTCCGAGGGCTGTGTTCTGTGCAAGTGAGTGTTGAGGCATTTGAAATGCGTGGCCATCCACCCCTGTAAAGCGATTTAGATCAAGAGCTTTACAGAACAGACAAACGTCGCTAGCAGTAAATATTAGCTCCTTTTTTTGGCAAACAGACTCCACATCTGTCCACTGTGCCCTGCCATTCTGAGCCAGAGAGAGGGATGAAAAGAGAGGGGAGAAACTGGGATTTCATATTCATTTGCAATTTCTGCCCAGATTGTTTCTAAGTGCAAAGACCTTCAGGCACAAGAGTTAAATAGTTTGCGCAGGGCGTAGCGTGGTGGATTTCCAGTCCCTGGGGGTAAGCAACGGGAACAGAAGAGATAATCATCTTGGATTCTAGGCTTTTAATTAAAATAAACCTCTCTGTCTTGGCTAAAATGGTTTTTGAAGTCAGAACGTGTTTGAATGGTTAAACAACAGGGCTGCATCCCCTTCAGATGCAGGATAGGTTCTGTAGCCAGCAGCACTGATGAGATTATTTTGAAAAGTCAATATTTTGTATGGTGATCGTTTGAGAGGCAAAACGCTGCCTGCTCTTCCCACCCCCCGCCCCCCGCCTGCCTTTACTGTGTGCACGTGGAAGCTGCAGGGAACATCGTTTCAGCCAGCGCTAATGCACTGCCTGTGCAAAGATAGCTGGAAGCTTTGTCTTGCATGAGGGGACGGCACTGTATCATCGGCTCAGACACGGTGCCCATTCGTCGCATTAGATATCGCCCGGTATAATTCACTGGTGGTCAGGAGGCGGCTGGTTTGGGATAAATACGGCTGTTTTGCTGGAGCGGGGAGACCAGAATACCAACGCGGTGCTCCAGGCTGGGGAGGTGCTGCTCAGAGATCTCGTTTTTCCACCGTAGAGATGTCTCCGCAGTTTTGGGCGCGGGGGGAAGCCAGAGGACTGCAGGGGACAGGTCCTGCGAACGGAGCAGCTCAGCAACCGCTTGTTTTTCCTGGGCTTGGGAAAACCCTTTTTGTCTCTCCAGGCTTCCGTGCACCTTTGCTCAGGAGGAGGAATACATTGGGTTTGATGGTCTTTGGTGGATGAGTAGGTAGTGGATGATCCCAAAGCTAGATCCCGCAGCGAGGAAGGAGGGAACGCCAGGGACAGGCCAGAGACAGCAAGAAAGCCCTGCGCTCCCGAGCCACCAAGCTCAGCAGTGGGCACCAAAGGGCATTTTGTTCCCTGGAGGCAGGAAAAAAAAAGACCAAGGGGCACATCCAGCTGTGCAGTACCGCATCTGGCGCGGGCTGGGGAGGGGGCGCAGGGAGGCGAAGGGAGGCTCGGAGCCAGCTGTGAGCACGCGTGGGAGAGTGGAGGGACAGGGCTGGGATGGGACACAGCGGTTCCGTCCTCCTGGCACGGCTGCTGATGCTTTAATGATTTGCTGGGCAAAACTGCCCATCCGTAAGCTTGTTTGCAGTTGTCGCTGCAAATGCAACAACAGCGTCCCGGGGGAGAGATCTGGGCTCTCATGATCTGGTCAATCAATTAGTACTTTAATAGAGTGAAACGAAGGAGAAAATGTGTGGGAACCTCCGTGGCACAGCGCAGGGTACGGAGAAGCCACGGCAGGCGATGGTGTGGGAGGGAAGGCAGGGGACAAGGGGCCGTGTCGGAGCCGCGCTGCCTCCAGCAGCACTAAGATTTTGCTTAGAGAGGGGTTTTTTTCTTTATGAAGTCCAGTAGATAAACCTAATGCAATTTCTCCCCATACGTGAGTTTTCTCCTCTCGTCCCTGCAGAGGAGTTAATTTGATGATGGCAAATTAGCCTTGCCGGAGTTGTGGAGCAAGCCTTTGTGTCTCTCTGTGCAATTTCACGTGGTAACAGATCCAAGATCCAACCGCCCCCCACCACCTGGCTGGCCAGGCACGGGGTGTACGTGGCCTTCCCTCCTCAGCCTCCTCCTCCTCCTCGGCCGGTGCAGCCCCTCTGTAGGGGTTGGGTTGTTGCTGAACCCCAGGAGGGGCCATTTCACATCTCGCGCCACAATTGCTTGCCGGCAGCAAGCTGTTCTGCTGCAAATACCTTTTGATTTCAGGATTTCAGGTGCTGCTGTTTCAGCCTTTGAAAGAACGACGTCGAATCCACTTCTGCGGAGAAAGAGGGTCGGTTTTGTGGTTCAGAGTACTAGGTGGTGCTCCAGGTCGGTGGTAGTTGCCGGCGGGGCAGGTTTCGCAGCTGGGCTCGAAAGGAGGAACTGCTCTTGTACCGCTGCTTGGAAAGAAAGCCGAGATTCAGGGAGGAAGGACGGCTTAATAGTGTGTGCGGACTTAGTGCCCGTGTAAGGTTTGGTGACTGCTTTGGGGTTTCAATCAGGAAACGCTGCAGGTCAAAGTTTGGGTGCCAAAACTTGATGGATGGGGTCAAGGATGGGCAACGGGAGCTGGACCGTTGCACCACACACATCCCCTCACCCGTGCACGTCCTCTTCCAGCAGCAAAGCCCTCCGCCCCCCAGCAACTTCTTCGGCGTTAGCAACCATGTAGGTGCCTGCTTTTTGGTTGCTGAACCTGAAATATCTTTCAGGTGATTTCAGGATCAGAAAATAAGTTCTGCACGTTTAAAAGAGCTACCCTTTCTTGGGTTTCCCAAGCTGGATACCACCAAACTGAAGGACTGGTTGGAAACCTTGGCATTACCTCTCCTGCAGAAACCACAGCAATTTCGCCTGGGAGCCAAGGCAGACACCTTTCCTGTGGCAGCTAATACTGGGCTCTGCTCGACCGGAGTCATTAAATTCACCCAGTGCACTGTTAGCTCCAGCGTCCTGACCGTGTTTCCAGTTTCAGAAATTAAACGTGTCCTGCAATATCCATTCCTGCGGTTTAGATTTGATGTGTCGTTTCCTTCTATCCAGTTTTAAAACGTTGTGAGATTTCACCTTGCAAGGACGCAGATGGCTGTGTTGAGCGGAGTGACTCTGGCCACGTAGCTGGTGTGGATGGCGTGCAGAGCATCTCAGCTAACCTGGGACACTGCTTAGACTCCCTGTAGAGTTAACAGAGACAAATAGACACTTCTAGGGCGAAATTCAAGGTATCTGCTTTAGGCATCAACCTCAGGAAGAGATGCATCATGCTTCAAAAGTGCCAATTTTTATCCATTTGGTATAAAGAAAGTCTAGAAAAGTGGCTCAAATGGAGATGTGTGCACTGGGGACAGCTACATGTCGTCTGATGAGTCCCACCAAGAGTTTCACCAGTTCTGCTGGTGCTGAGGCTGTTTTTGGTGGAAGGAGAACAGTTTTGGTTGCCTTATTAGATTTTCTTTTGTTGACAAAGACATTTCCATTGACTACGTGGCACTCAATGGTTGCTGTCGCAACACGGCGCAAGTTGAATGTTTACAGGTGGTGAATTCATCAACAAGACACTTCCCTCTGTTCGTAGCCTGCGTATCCAGCACAGAAGTGCTGTCACGGCCACTGGTGTAGATGTGAATATTGGAGAAGTTCGTGGCCTGGGTCATGGTGGTAAGACTGTCCTTAGACAGTGAGACTGTCACATCCCTGTCACCCCTTTGCAGTGTATGAAGTTGTCAGTGGGCAGGAGTGAGCAAGAATGGTTGGGTGGCCTCATTTTTATCTGTTTCTATGAAAGGACCTCATTTGCTCCAGTGCACACCTTTCCCTGTAACAAAATCAGTTCTCCTGAGTCACCAGGATCAAAGTTAGACCTGGAGACACTGGAAATGGTAGTTTTGGAAGCACTTGTGAACCAAAGCAGGACTGGTACCAATAGCAGGAGAAAAGCAAGACTTCATTGTCCGACTGTGTTTTGGAGCTTCAGCCAGCTTACTTATGCATTTAGCCTTCAGAAACGCGCTACAGCTTTGCTTCAAAGTCTATTTGAAGCAGGCAGTTTATATCAAGAGGCATCCTGCCTGCTGGATGACAGGGTACGACTGTCCTGGCAGGTGGTCATTTGGCTTTGCGCACGCTCTGGAGCGCTCACGTACATATACTCCACCCAGCTCTTACGGTACAGAGGTTATTTTTTCTATGCCAGCTTATATATAAACTCAATCTGCAGCTCTGTGTGTCATGGGGTTTTCTTTTGCCCCTGCCTGATGCGTGAAATAGGAACGGCGCCGCGGTTTTCTCAGTGATTTGCTTAGAAATGTAAGGAGCGATGCGCGGGAAAGGTAAATGTGTACGGTCGTCAGCAGATGTGTACGTGGGTAGCTGGAACAGGGGCTGGGGAGTTTCTTGCTTGTTGTAGACTCCTTGCAGAGGGGTCAGACTCCCCAGCACCTCTGAGTGCCAGAGTACATCTCTGGGGCTGGTTTTGTTGGGGCGGGTGTCTCTTTTCTTCAGGTGCACTTTGATGCCTTTGAAAGCCACCACTGGGTGATGGAGCCGAGGTGGCACGTTACGTGCAGGGGAGTTTCAGGGGCAAGAGTTCTGTCTTCAAATCCCATATCCCCTGCACTCCCGATGTCAGGAAGGAGTTCCTTGGAGCGCAGAGGCTCCTCAAATCCTAAGCCAGCACCAGATCTCAGGATCCGTCCTTCTTCTTTGCACAGAGAAAAGGACACTTAAGGATCTGCGATTCAGGTGTCACCAGAGGACCTTTGGCTTGCCTGGATGCTTTATGTCCTTGGAACAAAATCGTCTCTTTCACTGCCGTAATTTTGTCGAGGGAAATCTAATTGACTATGAGGAAAGTCTGATTTTCGTGGAGATCAGAGTTTGGGAGTTGTTTAAAACAGACTCGATGGTGGTGGCCTTTTGCAATTTCTTCTTTCTAAAGAATCCCCACTTTGCGATGGAAATCTATCTGTTGCCCTGCCTCCGCGCCCTGGGTTTCAGTAGAGTAAAAATATTGTGAAAATTTCCCTAAGGTTTTGAAGAGACGAATAAGAGGGAAAAACAGGACGAAAGGCGCTCCATCGCTCATAAACAAACAAAAAAGCTGAAGTGTTGGCAACTGTTTGTGACAAACAAATGTGTTTAGAAAGAAAAATGACCTTTTATGCGAAGGGAAAGCTAAAAAAAGAAATTACTCGCTTGGAAAAAAAAAAAAGAAAGAAAGAAAGGCAGACCCCTGAAAAAATGCAGAGGGGGAGCTGCAGAGGACAGCGGTGGTGGGGCCAGTGGATAGCTCAGGCGATGGCAGAGGGTCGTTAGTGCGAGCCAGATGAGCGGTGGATGCTGTGGCATTGAGGAAGGACCTCCAGGTCCTGGCTGCCAGACAATTTCTACAGCACAGCGTATAACTCAGGTTTTCCCAGTAGGTATCCAAGATTTTCAGCGCAGTTTGCTGAAGCCTGACGTCTGAAGCCAAAAGCAAGCTACCAGGTACCATCGAGCCCTAAGTGAGGCCTCGGTTAGATTTTATGCTTCTCAGTTTTATCAGCAAATTTCCTCACGTTACAGCCCAGAAGCAGCTGACGGCCGGGGCCAGCAGCAGCTGTTGGAGCATCTCGATGCCTCTTTCAGGTTGCGGTAGGAAAGTGCCAAGAGCTCCCGGGTTTCTGCTCGCGCAGAGGCACGAGGAGTAGCTCGTGCTGGGAACCGCCTGTAGAGGAGAGGGGCATTCGCCAGCTGCCTGCGACTTGCAGTGGTGGCCGTCCCTGCCATGCCCACCCAACCTTCACCTCTGTGGTGTTCCCCCGTGGCACAGGGCACAACCTTGCTGTCCCAGACTGCTGTTTCTGAGGAGCAATGGTGGTGGGCAAATTGGTGGCCCTTGCAGGTGGTTTGCCAGTCACCAGCCATCTTGAGCTGCCATCAGGACGGAGAGGTTTCCTTGGCCATCAGGATGGAGAGGTTTCCGTGGCCGTCAGGGTGAAGGTGTTTTGCTGGCCATCAGGATGGAGATGCCCTGGCCATGCTGCAGACACAGCCAGCTCCGTCTTGCCCCTGCCTCCCCGCCTCCACCAACACTGAGGACCAGGGAAGATGGGGACATGGGTGTCTAGTGACCACTGGAGCCCTGAGACCACTTCCCTCCATGCTGCTTTGCCGACCTCTCTGCATGCCAGGAATCATCGAATCATAGAATCATAGAATGTATTGGGTTGGAAGGGACATCGAAAGGCCATCTAGTGCCACCCCCCTGCAGTGAGCAGGGACATCTTCAACTAGATCAGGTTGCTCAGAGCCTCATCCAGCCTGGCCTTGGATGTCTCCAGGGATGGGGCCTCCACCACCTCTCTGGGCAACCTGGGCCAGTGTCTCACCGCCCTCAGCGTAAAGAACCGGAGGTGGGACAGGGTCTGGGCCACACACCTCCCTCCCCTTCCCCTGGAGTCTGCACAAGCTCCTGCCTTGGTTTCTCCAAGAAGTTGTGCCACAAGTGCTGCCAGCAGCCCTGCTGCACCTTGGTTTGGTTTTTTTCACTCTTTGGCAAGAATTTCATGGATTGCGGGGTGATGCGCAGGTACTGGGAGCGTGTTCTGGGTGTTGTGAACATCACCTCTCGCTGCAAACGGTGCCACCACACTGGCTGAGCCAAACGGGCTCCGGTAGCCCCTTCCCCAAGGTCTGACTCTATTAATACAATTTTTCAGCAGAGGCATAATGTAGTTTTACCAAGTGGGTGGAAAGATGCTGATCCTCAGGAAAAATTCCTTTAAGATCTTTTTTCAAACAAATTTGCCGCTTCATTGAGAACCTGTTTCTTCGTCCGTGTGCTTTCTGCACCGTCATTTGACTGTCTGGGGAGGTTTGAGTATATTTCTGTGCTGGCAAAGAAAGAAATCACACACTCCGAGATGCGTGCAGCCTCCAGAGCTGCTAGTCCTGATGTAGTCTGTAGTGCCACAGAGAATTATTTCTTATTTTTACTGTTGAGTAACGCTATAAAGTGATAATTAAAATAAATAATTATGTAACCCAGTACATTTACTCACAGTTAAGAAAACGGATCAAGATGCAGACGCTTATGGCAGAAGTCCAGAGGAACCTGCGAGAGCTGGTGGAAGCATTCAATATACGTGTGAGCTTGGTGGGAAGCGTTCAAAACTGATTTTGATCCCTTTTTCATGGAAATAAGCAGCTGTAGCGTGTAAAGGAAAGACCTCTGTTCAACATGAGCCAGGAGGATGTTGGAGTTCCCTCCCGAGATCTGTTCTAACGTACGGCTTCCCTACGCTGAGCAGAAACGCAAACCCCGGGAGATAAACGCAGCAAGGTCCGCAGGTGGAGTTCGTGGAAATGCCCCATTTTTGGAGCAGAGCGTAGGAGAGAGTCGCCTTCCCCTGGAGGAGAGATGGGGAAAAAAAGTAAACATATAACAACGATTTGCATGTTTTTAATCTCTTTCTACTCTTGCTGAGTGTGTTAGTTTGGATGTTTTTCCCCCGGAGGCTGCCTTGCTCAGGGGATTATTAGTACAAGACGTCACTGTCAATCCGTCAGCTCCCCCCGCGCGCACGAAGCTCCAATTCCTTCGAACTTTTGGAAGTGACAGAGCAACGAAAAGACAAATGAAATAAATTGATGCTTTTATAGGGGAGCAGAAAGTGAAAAGAGCTGTCACAAAGCAGACAGGCTGTACGTAGGTGCCAGATTTCAGGGCTCTCAGGAACTGCGATCCCCTGTGAAGATAAACACGTGAACCTCAGCTTCCAGCACATCTGTCCTTTGTATTAAGAGACAACCGAGCTAATATTAATATTTATTTTATGGCTAGTTGGTATGCGGGCACATGTTTTCACCAAATCAGCCAGTCTGTTAGGTTAAAATATACCCTTTCCCCAATACTGGCTGCTTCTTGCTACGTCTCAGCCCCGTCCTTGCATTTTTCTAACGCCACGTCTTCATTACAGGCTGGCGTGAAATCTCTGCTGAGCTCCCAGCTCAGAAATGCGCTGGTAGTTATTCAAATAGCCTTCAGTAGGCTGTCTCTCTTTTTCCTACTGACTTTCGAAAGTACTTGAATCCCAAGGGCAGTTTCAGAGCAAAAGTGGAATATATTATAATCGTAGGATCAAACGATGATGAAACCCTCCGGGAATTGCTGCTATGGCTCAGGAAAGGCGTGTGCTGGAATGCTGCAGAAAGAGAACACCAGGACTTTTTGTTGTTTCATTAACTTTGTAAAATGTTTAAGAGAAGAAGAGACCACTATGATGATGGTATGTCCGGGGAGGTGGAGCGGGACCTCAACTCTGGTCCTGATGTGTCCAGACCCAGCTGAGGCTTTGCCTTCTTCTGCCTTTTCTGTAGCTTTGCTCCACTTCATGAGGAGAAGGATTTGGGGTTGCTGGTAGACGAGAAGCTCAACATGAGCTGGCAACACGCGCTGGCAGCCCAGAAAGCCAACCACATCCTGGGCAGCATCAAAAGTGGCGTGTCCAGCAGATCCAGAGAGGGGATTCTCCCCCTCTGCTCTGCTCTCCTGAGACCCCACCTGGAGCACTGTGTCCAGCTCTGGAGCCCTCAGCACAAGAAGGACATGGACCTGTTGGAGCAGGGCCAGAGGAGGCCCCGGAGATGCTGGGAGGGCTGGAGCCCCTCTGCTGTGAGGACAGGCTGAGAGAGCTGGGGGGGTTCAGCCTGGAGAAGAGAAGGCTCCGGGGAGACCTTCCAGCCCCTTCCAGTCCCTGAAGGGGCTCCAGGAAAGCTGGGGAGGGACTCTGGAGCAGGGAGTGTTATGATAGGACACGGGGTAACGGCCTCAAACTGAAAGACGGAAGATTGAGATTGGGTATCAGGAAGAAATTCTTGGCTGTGAGGGTGGTGAGCCCCTGGCCCAGGTTGCCCAGAGAAGCTGTGGCTGCCCCATCCCTGGAGGGGTTCAAGGCCAGGTTGGACGGGGCTTGGAGCAACCTGGTGTGGTGGGAGGTGTCCCTGCCCAGGGCAGGGGGTGGCACTGGGTGGGATTTAAGGTCCCTTCCAACCCAAACCTTTCTATGATTCTGTGGGATTCATGTTTCTTCCTGTGTAGGATAGGGCTCACTTCAGTCCCATTTAAGCACTTTGTTTAGGGAAAAAACCACCAGTTTAGTGCTGCAAGTGCCTCGGTCTTTAAAATAGGTGAATAGGGAACAAGCAAACTGGTGTGGGACAGGGCTGGAGAATGGATCGATCCAAAATATCAGCCTAAAGCGGCTTTATGAGCTGGAAGGGGATGTGTGCCGGCTATCCCGGGTCAAACTTCTGGGGCTTGCTATCAGCTTGCTGAGATGATTTAAATTTGTGCTTAGCTTTGCATCTCCTTGATTCATGCCAGACGTAACAGCGCAGGCAGAAAAACACCGACATAAATCTCTCAAGATTGGGATCTCCGGAACTCAGGGAAGAGCTGAGTCTTGCCTCTTCGTACTGCGCTCCTTCCCCTCCTGTTGAAACGCTGTTTTTATGCAGGATAGCTGTGTTATACCTTAGAGAATAGTTACGCTGATGATTAAAGATAATCAAAATGGTTTCATGAATCCAATTTTATTGAAAAATTACCCTTTGTTTTTTTCCCAAGTGAAACTTTCATCAAACACTCTTTGAAATTGCCATTATTCCCAGAATTTCGACATTGTTTTTATTGAATATGTGCCTATTTTTTATCAACATGTTTTTAAATATTTTTTACTCTGAAGTAACACGGCATTCTTATTTATCTGGAGCATGCTTTTCAGAAAACAAATCCAATGGGTTTTCTATTATATCATTTGTAACAGAAAATGGATCCATTTAGGACCTGGCAAAATGAAAATGTCTTAAACGTGTTTGATGTGGGTTTTTCCATTTTTTAAAGTCACAGTAATTTATCATGTTTAGCTGTTGGGGCATAGCTTTCTGGTTGCTACAAATTGCCTGGCTGGCTACCAAGCCAGGAGAAATGCACCTGATTTTAGGGCAGGTATCTCTACAACCCGTTGGCAGATACTTGCAAATCTTGCTGCGCTACTGGGTTGGGTTTTTTTGAGTGCGTTTTTTTTTTTTTTCTGTTGCAGTGGTGAATTGTTCTCTCTACAAACTTCCTACAGATATCCCTGGGTTCCTACGGGGTAAAGGTGATTATGATCCGTATATTGAAGAATAATCACTCCTCTGGCAGCCTGCGTCTTGCTTTTCTGAGAGCCCCTCTCGCTATGACGGGTGTCACCGATGTTGTTTCTGGTGGTGGCCAAGGCCAAGGAGGGCTCTTCCGCGGCAGGGTGCGGGGAAGGAGCAGTGCCAGCCCCGGGAGCAGGGGCAGGGGAAGGGTTGGAAGAGCCTCCAGCGCTACTGAGCTCTTCTCAATCTCCCCGCACGGGCCGGTCTGATTGCTTTGGAGACAGCTGACTGTTGATTGCTGTACAGGAATTAAATTAGGTGAGTTAAAAACCCGTATCAATCACCGTCATGCATACTTGCATACGAAACGTTGACTCAAAAGGTTTATGGTAATCAACGTGGAGTGGCTGATTAAAGTCCATTAAAATTCACTAGAAAAAATTCTAATCCTCTCTCTCCACTTCCACCCCGGCTCTTTTCCGTGTTTGATAATCGCTGCCGACTTCACTTATCATCCCTGACAAAGTGTCCCAGGATCGGACACGATACTGCTGCCGTGACGGCAGCCCGAGGGCGTGCTGTACGGGCACGTAGGAGCAGATGGGAGGCGAAGGTAGAAATAATTTAGTTTATGGCAGACAAAACATGGAATCTGCAGGAAGGCACGTGCAGAAATTTCTGGTAAATATGGTATCTTCCTTTAAATATGCTCCTTTTCTGAATGTGAAGCAAGTATAGTGTCCACTGAGGAGGCAGCTTCTAACTTTCCTTCTCTGAATGTGTCTCTTCCACAACGTGCAGAAACTTCCCAGTTGTTATTCATACAAGGTCGTTATGGACCAGGACGGTGCTCACGACTAAACCTCCATAGGATTGTTTGCATTATTATTGCCTGGCTCTGGCTATTTCAAACCCCCCAGGCCTGTCTTGCGTGTGCCATTTGATTGACACCTAAATTGCTCCTAGAATTAAATCTCCATCCAGTTAATTTAACACCTGCAAAATTAAATCCTGGTCTTAAGAGTCTTTTGATGAAATGGGGTCACAACTGTTAGGCGCTGCCTTCGAGTAGACGCTCGGCCTCTGATGGCTTGGAGATGCCACCACGCCGAGGGCCCCGAGTCAGCCGAAGGCAGGGAGCATCGCTGCCTTGCCTGCTGCAAGGCGACCAGCAGCAGATGCCTTTCCAGCTCTCAGCTGGTTTTAGTGCACCCTGGAGCGGTTGTTAGAGTGCTAAATGGGTAATGGAGTCCCAATTAAGCCTTTATGTGGCCTTTTGTCATTCCCCCTTGTTATTCTTTCTGGCCATGGCTCTGGCGTTGCTGCGCCGGTCTCCCCGTGGTGGCTGCTGCCGCTGTCACCTCACTCGTCTTGCCTTCCCCGCCACTGCGCGGGTACCTCGGTCACACAGCGGGGTTTTGACGCTCCCGTGCCCCGCTGGTCACCTCTCTCCATCACGGTGTGTGGCCTCACCCCTGCCTAACCTTTACCTTTACCTTTATCCCATCCAGGCAGTGGTTTGTGGGTTTTCTGCGCTGGTAGAGCTGACGATGCTTTCGGACCAGAGGCTGGTACAATTTTCATCCGGTCAAGTCTTGGACACCTAATTACTTAATCCCTTCAATAAAAAGAGGGAGACAGGAGGAGATGGACAGATATCCCCACATACCTCATCACAGACAGCCGTATGACAGTATACCTGTGTGCAGACAATCTCTATGTTAAAAATGCTTTTGTAACATTGAAAAGCTACTCACCCGAAAGAGCGGAGAAAAGGGAATTAGTGCAGTTCAGCCCCACAGAGACAATAACTCAGCATCCTTGTGTGGCAACAGCGTGATTTACTCCTAGATCTTGTGGTCGCAGGCTGCTCTTGCACAGGGTCTGGCTAATGACTCTTGAGTGCGTGATTGCTTCTGTTTTTCCCTTGTCGCTGATCTGTAGATGATTAATATAAAGGTTAGTGTCCATGGGTTGGCCCTACAAAACATGGCTAATTTGTATGGCGTTCCTGCTGACTTCAGCCAGATCTGCCTTGGTATGCCCTGCTCCCGCTCCTTGCTTTGTAGGGTGATTTTTAGAAATTATGGTGGTCTTGGAGTCTTTGTCCTTGGAGATATTCCAAGCCTGAGCGAACGCGGTCCTGGGCAACCTGCTGAAGCTTGGAGCAGGGGGTGGGAAGTGCAGTGGTGGGGTCCCGCAGGAAAGCCGAGGGCGGGAGGTGCAGTCCACATAGGTTTCCAGAGGAGTGTGTGGGCTCCCACGTGTCTGCAAAGCGCTGCACCGGCAGTGGGGTGATCTGGAGTAGCTGCTGTTTGCACCGGTGTCACCTCCCCGTGCCGAAACTCCCGTGACGCTTGGCATACCCAGAGACATGAAGGCTGCCATCCCTGTCCTCCTTCACAACTTCACCCAGGCTTGGGCAGAAGTAAATTAGAGCTTTCCTGGCTCTCTGTAGCCGCAGCAAACGTAAAGCGGTGATTTGCGGCAAACCCGACCAGGAGTTGGGTCCGGGCGTAACAGCGCAGTAAATACCGCTGGTACGTGGCGGTCAGCAGCCTGGCAGGCTTTTTCTTGTGTTCCCATTTTGCACGTGGCCAGTTCCCCCCAGCAGGGATGCGGCAGTTGATTTTTGTTCGGAGATGCTGCAGCGAGCCTGGTCGGCGGGAAGAGCCGCCCGGCAGGCGGGTGGAGGGCTCCGCGAGGGACCGCCGGTAAGGTGCTGACCTAATGGCCGCGGGGTTCTGTTCGCCGCTTGGAATTAAGATGAAAATTTCTGACAATAAACTGGAAAACGCTGAGGGTGATTTTATTTGGTGGAGGCTGCCTGCAAACATTTTCCCGGGTTTTGCAGGGCGCATGGATGCCCCAAGAGCCTCTTCGGTGTCTCCTGGCCCGTCCAGGGCTCCGTTTCGGCCATATCCACCCCGGGTCAGTCACAGGCAGGAGACGCACCCCTTAATTCCACGGGCTGCGTTAGGGAGCGGTGTGATTTATAACCAGCGGAGCAGTGGGGTGTTACATGGTGCTGTTTGATAACACATCTGGAGGAAGCAGGAGACGGCTCCGGAGAGTCCCGGAGCGGGTCCTGCTGCTCTTGCATTGGGTGTGCAGAGAGCGCATTTGAAATAACTCAGTGCCCAGCTTACATACAAAACCCAAGCAAGTGATCACATCCAAAATAACGAATTGCAAAGAAAATGAGGTATGGAAGTTGGTTGAGAAGACTTTCCCGTAGCTGGGGATAAATAAAAGACTCGATTATGAGAACTTTGATTCTTGACGTTTGCATCTGCAAACCTGCAGCTTGAAGTCAAAGCCTCTGCTTGCTACAGGGACAGAAACCTTTCCTGCTAATCATGCGGAAGGAAAGAGCAGACAGAAGATACAGCAAATAGGAAACAGGACCAAACACAAATAGATCCATACATTTGGAGCAGACTATTACTAAAATGGAAGTTGGAAGCGGAAAGCCTTAATAGCGGAGACGGGCTCAAGCCTGAATTTCTGGAGTCTGATTTCAGGATCGCTGGACTTGCTGGATCGTAATGATAAAAGAAACATTAATCCAGATGTTGTTTGAAAATACTCCGCAACTGCAAAGAACGAGGGCATTTGCTGTCGAGATGTTTTAAGCCAATTGCATTATATTTACTAAATTGGAGGATCTTTTGGGCATAATGACAATTCAATTGAATTTGAAGAGGCAGTAATATTATATCTCAATCTGCAGGTCATTGTGGGTGGCTGGATGATGAAGTCTCATTCGCTTTTAGTACGAACAAGACATTTACAGACTTTCAGATCTGACTTAAAATATCACTGACAATAAAAAGGTCGCATTCTTTCAGCATGATAAACTGAGTGATTCATAAGTCTCCCTCCTCTTTGGAATGGGGTAAGGTACCTCAGCTGAAAGTATTTCCTGTGTTCTGACCGAGAAAATCTGGTTTTCAAGTAAGTAGCGTTGGCTAACGACCCTTACTCAATTAGGCACAATTTTAAGAGGTGGTGGGGCCACAGTTGGAAAACCGGAGCATCCCACTGGGCACCTGTAAGCTGACAAAAGGCTGCGTCAGGGTGCGCGTCCCTCCGTCAGAAATGAGCCTGCGAGACGCCCGTCGTGTACCATAATCCCACGAGCAGATGCTGTCTCAGTAATTAGCTCTGCTGCTAGATGAAAGGCCCATGCTGAATCGTGCTCAGATTGCCCGCTTCTTTGCTGTAATTGCTCAAATCTAGCAGTGCAAAAGCAGAAGCTTGGGCTATTGCTTGGGAAAGTTATTTCCACGTGGCTCAGGGGAGAAGTAAATCAGTTAATGGTTTTAATTAGCAGTCTTTTCATGTCTTCCCCTCATTGTCCACGAGGAGCTCTTCCCTCTGCACGGATTGCGAAGGCACGGAGCACTTGACCACGCTGGGGTTTGCAACCGGCCACGGCAGTGGGATTCAAACCCTCTCTCTTGCTTTAATGCACCATAAAATAGACAGAAACACCCCTTTTTTCTGGTCAAAATGAACTTGGGGATACATTTTAAGCCCCTCTCCTGCCTGGTCCGTAGGACCTCTGTGGCACAGCCTGTACCTGGACACATTTCTTGTAACTGCACTAATTTCTCTTATTTCCCTCGTTCCATTTCTCCTCTGGCTACTTGAGGAATAAGTCCAAGTGCTGCACATTTTATTTCTTTAAGTCCGTGCGGCAAACAGGAATTTAACATCTCCTGGAGCACAGTCTCAGTGTGTAATAAGGTATCGGGGGAGCGTGACTTCTGAAATGCCAGTAACTAATCTTATCGCACAAGCAGAACTTGCAGTTGTTTTTAGGATATGATCAGGTCGGCGGGATAAATCTTTAATTAAATTAGAACGATCCCTGCTTTTGATAGATGCTTCAGTTTTCACAGTTCCTGAAAACAGAGGACATAAGATCTGAGCGGGTTTGTGAGGCTGAGGGACACGGGGGTTATTGCCCCCGACCTCCCGGGGCAGCCAGGATTGCCGAGGAGGGACAGGCTGCAGCCTCGGTGGGTGGTGGAAGTGGAAGTGATGGCCTTGGGATGGAAACGGCTAACGAATGAGGTCATCTGCTTGGTGACCGCTCAAACGCCTTGCTGAAACGCCGCCTGCTAAAGCCTCAAGGCTCAAGAAGTCTCGGGAGCACTCGAACGACCGAGCGCTCTGGGGAGCATCGGGGGGGAAGGTTGGCATGGGCGACTGCTTACGCCCGTTCATCACCCCTCCGGCTTGCGGAGGTCGGGCCGGTTTAGCCCCGAGGAAGATCTCAGCGATGTAGCTGGCGCGTCTCTGGCACGGAACCCAAGCTGTCACCGCTTTGGCAGCATCGCAAGCAAACTCCCTCCTGCGGAGAGGGCCATCTCCCACAGCTCTGGACCAGTGCATTGGGTCAAGCCCAAGAAACCCTGGTTTTTTCCCCGGTCCCTCACCCCTGCCTACATTTGCTGCCTGTCTGCATTCCTTCCCACTGAGCCGCTGCCGTCCCAAAGTGTTCTCGTGCTTATCAGTTTTCCTTGCATCGAGAGCTTTCAGCACAGACAGGGTGGTTTTAATGCTGGCCATGTGCATCTTCCTTCCCCATCTGTTTTTCACTCGCATCTGAAAAACTTCAGAGCAAAAATCTCATCCTAATAAAATTAGACGTGAGAGTCCCTAGGAACAGGGAGGAATGGGGCACCTGCTCCCCCTCTGTTGTTCCAAGTTGCCCGTGGAGTGGATAGCTGGAAATTATTGCAAGTGTGTGTGTGTGCGTGTGTCTACGTTTATTTTATTAATAGCCTCTTCTAGCAGTGTTACAGAGCACCACAGGTGACTTAGGCTGTGAACAGACGCCGTGGTCTTGCCTGTTGAAAAACAAATTGCCCTTTGGCTGTACATCACAACGGCACTGTGTACAGCGAGGGGTGTTGAAAGCCATCGTTTTGAAGTCATGGGAAGTGATGACACGAACCAGAGGAACAGTGTAGACAGTGCTGACATCGCACACACCAAAACTAGCAGCTTCTGCCACTTCCGTGCTCTGGCCATTTCTGGGCCAAACCTTTGCCGTGACCAGAAGGCGCAATGCCAGCGTTCGCCCATTTCCTAGGAGGCAGAGGAGGGATTTGCCACCTTGCCTTGTTCCCAGCGAAACACGCAGGGAGCATTTATTCCAATCTGTCACTTCACCAGGAAACGTTGGTTGCTGGGGAAAAAAATAAATGTTTCACATTTGCGGATTTGATTTTGTTCCCCTGTCTTCTCGCTCTTGAGGATAGGCACCGCGTCTTGGATTTTGCTTAAAGCCAGCCCTGTGGAGATCAATACATTGCTGTAATGTGGGTAAAACAATTTCAGATAAACCAAACAATGCAGCGCACGGTTTTCTTTCGACTGTGATGCCCACCTTAGCCTTGGCCATAGCCTCCCACATGGGAAGGTCTGCTCCATGCTTCTCCGGTCCTCATCGAAAAGCATTTAGCTGCTTCGCTTTGCTGTTTGGGTGCTTTTTCCTACTGCTTTGGCTGAGATTTCCTCTGTCTTTGGTTTATTTTTGTGTGCATGTGGAGTTGCGTATGAAGTAAGTAGTTCTCAGAAGGACTGCCAAGCAGGGAAGCGGTCTCCGATAATAATAAAAGTCGTAAAAACAACCCCCCCCTCCCAAACCCCAGCCATTATTTTCTTGCAGACATACTGAAAATGCAAAATCAACTTATTAGCTGAGCATTCAGTCCTGATTTCATGATTTTATGTTTGGCTTTTATATATATATAATATCCATTTTCCACTTTCGTAACACCCAACAAAGAAATCATTTCACGATCCGCTCCTATTTTGGTTTTGCCTATTTCCAGTCCAGTCGAACTCAGCAACGAAAACAGCTGGCAGTTCAGATGCAAGTGTGATCGCAGCCTAATGTGGTACATTTAGGGAATTTCAGACCTACCGCGCTGAATTTGAGGTAGTAACTAAAGCTCGTGTCGAGATGTTGCCCCTGGCTGACCGAAGACAGACGCTGCCAAAATGAAACTTTGACAAACAATCTGGTTTCTTCCTCTCATTTTCAGTGGGAAATTTGATGTTTAGTCAAAAGTATTAAATAGCACATTTTCAAAGTGGAATTATTATGAAATCCCATAAACGTTGAGACTTTTTGACCAAGTGACGGCTCATACAAACTAATGCAATGTGACAAGCTGACGAGCTCACATCAGTGATCGGTATTATCCTTTCATGGGAGGCAAACGATCCAAATTTCTATGGATAATTAGACAGAAAGGAGCAGGTGGCGTCAGGTTTTCCTGTTAGTTGTCAACAACATAAGTAATTTCCACCAACCGTTAAGACGCTTTTCACTCCTCTCACAGCAGGAAAAGGGCACAGTTCTCCAAAACATACACTTGGCTCAATAGTTCCTGGATTCAAGTAAAATCTAAAATGTAGCTTAGAGTACTGAAAAGGTCTCAATGAAATCCACATGTGCTTTCAAAGTCAAGGCTTGGCTTCTTGGCCTGTCAAAACAGCATGTTTCTGAAATAGCACGTTTACACAGAAGGCTACTCGCGGCTGGCATCTGTTGTGATCGAAGTCGTCTTCAGGTGAAGAGTGCTGCCCAGAGTGACGCGTGGCTTTGCACAACCGGTGAGACAGTGTGGGGGTGGTTATTTCCGCAGCAGCCTGCCCGTGCCTGTGCTGCTTTGACCCCAGATCCTTCTCTGCAGAACTCCGTAGTGTTCCCGCGGCAGGTGCCCAGCCGGATGGCGCAGGGATGCCGCAAGCCTGTGCGAAACAGCTACAAACTCAGACCAGCTTCTTCAGCATCAGACTTACCTTCTCTAGGGCCAGCACGGGGCTTCTCGAACTTTCTTTCTGAAGTCCCAACAGGCGTGTTGAGATCCAAATGCAATAGGTAGAGCACTTAGCAACGTCAGGTACGGCAGGTATTACGGCAGGCAAGCTGAGAGATCAGTCAGTCTCGCAAGAAGTTGAAGTTAGAGCCAGTCCTGGTCCTCTCAAAACCAGCAGCAGTCTCGGAGCAGAGCTTGCTCTTCCCGAAGCCCCTCCGCAGCGAGGAGAGGCACACATCCCTCGCACTGATGCACCAGAGAAGATGGGAATCCCGTCTCCTAATTCGTCGCGTATGTTAGATCGTAGTTAAAATTGCTTCCTTGCGCCGTACCTATTTCCATTTGGCGGCTGTACAGATTCTGTAGATACATTTGGTACATCGGCTTTTCCTGAAGTGGTGAATCACACTGTGTTGAGTATTAATAAGCGCTTGCCTGTGTTAGGCAGAAGATGGTAGAGGACACCACTGTTTTTACAGCTTAAAAAGCCTGGAGAATTAAAATTCCAATCATAAGAGCAAGTGTTGGAGAAAGGCAACTACCTGCCTGTCTAGACACTGCATTGAGAAAGGGAGCGGGACACCCTTTGAGGTGAAAATGAGCAGGCGCACATTTTTGGCGGAGAGAGGCTGCTGCTGAACACAGGTTGGACCCGTACATGGATGATGGTCCTTTTCATTCCCACTCAGAGTGTTTTCCTCCAGGTTTGCTCTCCGAGGGAAGCTGCAAGCCAGGAAGGACGCTGCCTCTAGGCTGATGGTCGCTTGTTCCCCTGCTGATTTCCCTATCTGTAGGAGCTTGCTGGTGGGCAGGCTGGTTTCTGGAGGGAGACACCGTGTTTTTCGTCACTTTTGGAAGACGGTTACTCTGTGGTTGTAGCATAGAGGATTTGAGTTTAGGAGTAAGACTGCAGCAAAGTGGGTGCCTGCGTCACAACGTCTGGCTTAGAGCTGTGGTTAATGCTGGTCCAGGAGCTGCAGAGCAGTGGGGAGAGCGTCTGTTCTTCTGCACTTTGCATGGACCTTTCTTTTATCATTCTGAAAGTAGGAGCAATGAACCAGTGAGACTCCTGAGAGAGTACGGGGGTGTTTGCCTATGTACTCCTGGTTCTGCAGTGAGCCTTGGTAGAGATTTCCCCTTCAGGACTGCTTGGAGACTGCCAACACTCCAAGTCCAGCACAAAGGTTTTGATGCAATGGCTCGCTTGGGAGCTTGAGGTCAGCTGGGAGAGATTTCGGGAGCCAGCCAGGTGCCGTTAGCTGCCACCACTTTTTTTAACCTCGTGTGTGATTGGTAGGTCAGCCAAGGTGACAAGGGGCTCCTGAAGAGGGACACAGACCGCTGGCATTTAGCAGCTGTTGAAACTTTTGCTCATTGGTTCTGCTTTATTTCGCCAACTGTTGCCATCCTGTGTCAAACCAGAAATCACTTTGAGCCCTACACATCAAGCAAGTGCACTTCATACTCTCCAGCACTTACCTGCAGTTTGACAAGGATAGTTCTCAACCCCAAGTCTTTCTTTTGATGCGTACTGAGTGGCCCTTCATGGTAAAAGCCAGCTACAAGTTGAAGTTGTTGGCATTGGAGGCCACTCGAGGCAGCAGATGATGAGTTTTCTGTTTGAGCAGAGCTCAAACAGCCTCATCATCGTCATCGAGCCGGTCGTGATGTTGCTTGGTTACAAAACCCAGAGTTTGCTGACAAGGGCAGCACTGAGACACCAAGGCAGGAGCTGGATCTTTCCTTTGGAGGTGTTTCTGCAGGGGTCAGAAGGGCAGCAGTCCCATTTCATGTGTGGTGCCTCATGGCTTCGCTGTCTTCTCAGATCCCTGGGTGCAACGTTAAGCAAAGCACACGTGGTGAGCTGAATGATCAACACCGTGATGGGTGTATGGCCATCCCGGTTGGAGCCTTTGCTGTTGCAAGTCACATGCAGAAGCTGGGTCCATAGTGCAGGTCAGGATGCGGAAAACACCAACAGGTGCTACAAGGCCAGTAGAAGAACGATGCTGTTCTTGTTGCTCATCATCTAGTACCCACCTTCCATGACAAAAATAAGCAAATGCTGAGTGACATCCAACCTTTTCCATATCGGGCGTCTTTGGAGCTCTGAGCTGGCTGTTACCACTCGAGAACGAGATCTTCAAGTTATTTATAACAGATAGATCCGTGAGAATGTCAGCACAACCCTCAGCAGCAGTCAAAACAGCAAGTGGAAAGCTAGGAAAGTTTCAGAAAGGAACAGGAGAAGAAACTTAGCTCATCGTTACGCCGGTGTGAATCAGTGGTGTGTTTGCATCTTGGATGTTGTTGGGTTCTGCTCTTGAAGGGAGATGGTGGGATGGGAGAAGTTACAGAGAAGGACAAGGGAAAAGGTCACAAATTCCAGAAGTCCAGAAAGTGATGACTGGATCTGGGAAGGGTACAAATGAAATGGTAGTAGACAGTTTCAGAACAAGAAAAAGAAGAGGATCTCTCCTGCAAGGCGTGAAATCTCTTGATAGCAAAAGTTTTGTGTGCTGGAAGGACTTCCAAAAATAACTTGGCAAATTATTCAGTTGAAGTGTCTCTTCTCTCTAGCAATAAAGGCAAGATTTTCTTCTGACATCTATTTTTGACCTGCCCATACACAGAGACACGTCCATCCATAGATGATTACATCCACATGGAGGAGAGCTTCTTCCCAAAGGAAGAGATGCAGTTTAGGGAACAGTAAATGCAAGCAATGGGGGCGTCAATGTTTGGGCAATACCGTCCTTATCTCTGGCATTGGAGGGCAGCACTGGATAGCAGTTTTTAACCATAAACCAAAAAGCAGAGCTCCTGGACTGGTGTCAGTATTCCAGCCTGGCTTTTCTGCCCTGTGTACCTTTAACCAAAGCCTTTAATATCTTTTTTTTTTTCCTTTTTGCAAAGTGTAATGAGATAAGCAAATAACAGCTGTGATATACCATTAGGCTGAATTTTAGCAGTCCAGGCCTCACAGTTCCCACCACCACCAGAGAAAGTGAGCACTTATGTTCTCCGAAAGCCAACACTTCATCTACTTCATCTTTCAATATTCAATATTTCCTATTTCAGCATTCAATATTTCATAAGGAATTTACTTCTTATAGACCTCTAAACCCCACCATTGACGTGGGATGGCACTGGAGCGATGGATTGCACCAGTAGCATCTAAACATGGGGTAAAAAAACTAATTCATCTTCCCAGCGTCAACAGAAAACTCCAATTTAAGCAGTCACTTTTTATTTTTTGTTCCATAAATTACAAATGAGACTAGCGATGTCTGGGGATTCCTTATGCCTTTCCTTTTGTTCGGTAGTTTAGCAAAGTCTGCATCCTCCTGGCGAATTGCCACAGACCGCCGATCTGGAACAAGTCCCTGCCGAGGCTGAAGCGAAATGAAGAAATGGGATATCACTAAGGGTGGGAGGGAGGGATTTATTGCCCGTTGTGGTTGCTGTGATTGCTGCTGGTGATGGACTCCTAAGGAGCCACGGCCCCAGCCCCCGCACTGCTGCACGTGGGCCACATCCATGCACTGAGCCAGCCGGCGGCCCCTGGAGATAACTCTGCATTAACCTGTGCGATGCTCTCCTACGTTTTGTTGGTATTTCCCAGTGGATGGTGGTGTTCAGGAGCCTGGGAAGCTTTGTTAACCAGCCATCGGCTCTCCACTGGGATCACCGTCAGCACTGGGGTCTCATACCTCTGGCAACACAGACAGGCACAGCCCTGGTTCCTCCTGTGCTGGCTTCTATGGTAATGTGTAGCTCTGCCCAGTAAGTAAAAGAAAAAGCTGCAAAGCTGAGTTTCATCTGCAGACTGCAAATTACACATTTCACAGCCAACGGCATTCCTGCGGCTGAACAGATTGGTGATGGCTCCTACTACTGGCAATAAAGGTAACAGGAGATGCTTGTGCCAGGAGATGTTTGTAGAACAGGGGCTACAGTTCAGTGCCCAGATCCGTAGGTGACCCTGAAGTACTCAAATCCAAAATCTAGGGTTTTTTTCCTGATTGAAGTCTGCATTGAGGACTGTGTTTGCTTAACGAGTACCAAGCTGGGAGAGGACTAGTGAGAAAACAGGCACCAGCCACACTTGGAGACGACCACAATGACCTCACATCTTCTTCTTGCTCCCCTGAACACAGGGACTCTGAAGGCTTTCTTGGAAAGCGCTGTCTTTTCCAAGTAGGAAATCTTTCAGTCTAGCCTAGCCAGCTCCTTTGTGCTTCTCTCTGTATTTATTGATTTGAGCTAGGGGTTAGCAGGCACAACGAGGACCCTTCAGCTGAAAAGTTTCGGATGACAGTAGACCTGGCTCCCCAGGAGGCGACGCAGCACCGCTCGACCAGTTCACAACTGGTTGTAGCTTCGCAGAAGCTTCCTCAATATTGGTTGCTTTGTTACTGCAGGTGGAGCCATTTGAAGAGCCGTAAACACTTTTCATTAAACTCAACAAGACTGAATTTTGTATTCTCAAGACTCCTTCCTTCTCCTTCTCTCTCTCTTCACTTTTTTTGAACTGGCCATTCATAAAAGGAAAAGAGAAATGTATTACAGACCAGTGGCGTGCCCATGGGGCCCAAAGGGCGCCTTTTTCCAGCAGCTCTTCAGGAGTGAAGCTGTGATGTCTGTAACACCGCGTAAGCGTGCACCTGTGTACAGTGGGACAAGAAAGACCATTACCCAGCTCATATGAAAAGCTTTCAACGGCCTTGCTATGATCTGAGTCACCAGCAGCTTAGCAGCATGAATATGATTTCAAAAACATAAAAGTGGGAGTTGCTTAAAGTTCTGTTGAAAACATGTGCCAGATGTCACCCGTTTGACTCACGTCGCGTCCAGGGAGAAAGCAGTTTGTGCTCAATGCATCTGCAGAAAGTGCCAAGGCTTGGGCAGCGAAGGGGTACGCAAGTTGGAGCCAGATCTGGGAGCACCCATGCCACTGGGCCACCAAGAGCTGTCTGGGGTCTTCTGGCGGCGAAGGCATTGGGTTCTCCTGGGCTTCAGCTTCTGGTGGGCTGTGATTCAGCACATTTAAGGGAAAGGGAAGCAAAGAAAGTTTCCAGGCAATGTGATTTCGGCATGACCCAGAGAGCGCCGTGGTGGGTTTGAAAGACAACTTTTGTTCATTTGGGTTTGCTACTTGTGCATCCCTGTTTTGGTGAGCATGGGAAACGGCTGCTGCCTCATTCATAAGGACCTAAAGCTGGTCTTGACTGTTGTGTTTTTGGAAAGCAGCTTTACGCATCTCTGTTTCACCACTTACAGTCCCATTTTGCAGTTCTTCTTGTTCTCCATCTCTGTCGGAATACTCCAGGCTGGGATCATGACCACTTCCACCGTGTCCTGTAGTGGACCCAGGTGATGGAGTTTGAGAGTAACTTGCAAGAAGTAAGAAACAAAGGAAATGAGGCAACAGCATAAACAGTTGGATTACTTTTAAATCAGAACGAGGCCACCAACAGAAAGGCCAAAGGTACCCGGATAACTAACGCATGATGAATAATTTATTTATGTCTAATAGCAACATAATGGTCTGACTCCGGTGTGGCTTGAAGTGGGATCTTAGATCACCAGAAGACTCAGGAAACCACACTCTGCTAAAAAATTCCTTTGTTCCTAAAAACCATTTATCACCTGTAGGATCAGTTCAGGTATGTTTTCACAAAGCCACGTGACTTACAATTAGCTAGCACTCACACAACTATTAAAAAGCAATTAGCTCAAGGAAATTTATCTAAGCTGTTTGCAGAGCTGATCTAAGGAGTGATAATGTTTTCTTGATGGAGGCATGTCAAATTTACACAGCCTGACAGGGGCCACTCCCTGACTTTTTATAAAAATTTATAAAATTTTATAAAATCCCTGTTAATTTTCAAAAGTCTTCATTAGCACTTATAAAGACCAGCTGACAGTAGCACCTCGTCCTGGGGATGCTCTTTCCTGTCTTTTCCAGGGTACTTTGCTAGGCTCTGAGAGAAGCAGATCCCTCTCTGCTCTCCTGGATCCTGAATATCTCATTTCTACCCATTCTGATATTAATTGGCATCGTGTATAAATTAGAAATTGGATTTTATTCCTTCTTACTGCATATTATGTTGACTTGTCAGCTCCAATGACTTTTTTCTTCCCAACATAAATTGAGAATTATGCATGAATGCTGCAAACTGCTTCAAATTATATTTTACAATGCCTTCCTTTTAATTATATTCAGTTATGATGTATACGTATATACATATATATACACGCACACAGAGCGATAGGCCGCGCAGTTGCCGTTGGGCTCCACTTGTCTCTGAGCTCAGCGGCTCGACAACAGAAGGCTCCCAGGGCGACGGCTTCAGCTGAACTCACTTCCCTGCAGCTCTCATCAGCTTTTCCCGTGGAGAATTAATGACAACATCAAACTTCTCCAAATAGACTGTGCAGGGGGAAAGAAAAATGTTTAATATGGAAGATCATGGAATCACAGAATCACTGAATTTTTCAGAGTTGGAAGGGACCCCTAGAGATCATTCGGTCTCACTCCCCTGCTAAAGCAGGACTGCCCGGAGCACATCCCTCAGGACTGCATCCAGGCGGGGCTTGAAAGTCTCCAGAGAAGGGGACTCCACACCCTCCCTGGGCAGCCTGTCCCAGTGCTCTGTCACCCTCGCCGTAAAGACGTTCTTTCTCATATTTGATCGGAACTTCCTATGTTCCAACTTGTGCCCGTTACCCCTCATCCTGTCACTGGCAACCACTGAAGAGTCTGGCTCCATCCTCCTTAAACCCACCCTTTAGATACTTGTCAACATTAATAAGGTCTCCCCTCGGCCTTCTCTTCTCCAGGCTAAAGAGTCCCAGGTCTCTCAGCCTTTCCTCATAAGGGAGGTGCTCCAATCCCTCCATCATCGTTGCCCTTCGCTGGACTCGCTCCAGCAGTTCCCTGTCCCTCTTGAACTGGGGAGCCCAGAGCTGGGCACAGTATTCCAGTCGTGGCCTCACCAGTGCAGAGTAGGGGGGGAGAATGACCTCCCTCCACCTGCTGGCCACACTCTTCCCTATGCAGTCCAGAATTCTGTTGGCCTTCTTGGCGACAAGGGCACATTGCTTGCTCATGGATAATTTACTGTCTACCAAGACCCCCCAGATCCTTTTCTTCAGAGCTTCTTTCCAGCAGGTCCCCCCCTACCCTATGCTGGTGCCTGACATTCCTCCTCCCCAGGTGCAGGACCCTACACTTGTCTTTGTTGAACCTCATTAGGTTCTTCTCTGCCCAGCTCTCCAGCCTGTCCAGGTCACGCTGGATGGCAGCACGGCCCTCTGGGGTGTCAGCCACCCCTCCCAGTTTGGTATCATCAGCAAACTTGCTGAGGATACACTCTGTCCCCTCGTCCAGGTCGTTGATGAATACGTTAAACAATAGTGGTCCAAGTATTGACCCCTGGGGGACACCACTGGTTACAGGCCTCCAACTCGACCCTGCTCCATTAATCACGACCCTCTGAGTGCTGTCACACAGCCAGCTCTCCATCCACCTCACTGTCCCCTCGTGTAGCCCACACTTCCTCAGTTTCCTAAGGAGGACGTTATGAGAGACAGTGTCAAAAGCCTTGCTGAAGTCAAGGTAGATGACATCTGCTGCTCTGATGTCTGAGATGGCGGAGTCTGTTATGAACTTCAGCTACTTACGTGTAAGCTTTATTCAATCAACCATGATGGCAAAAAAAAAAAAAGAGAAAAAAAGAAAGAAAACACACATTGAAAAAAAAAGAAGAGTATGGATGCTGTTGACAAGTATGCAGCCCAAAATGTAACCTTATTCTTGAAATTGCCTCCATTAGTGAAATCTCCTGTGTGGCCTTTGGAAGCAGGTGTGTAGTCAGGAAGACAAAGTGCAATTATTTCATTTCAAATAATAAAAATTAACTCTTTTTTTCCCCGGCCAGGGCAAGTGCTGCTACCTGCAGCCTGCCTCCGTGGGGTGAAGGGTGCCGGCCATTCTCCTGCTGTTCCGCTTTGCATAAAAGCCTTACAAAAAGAGTATCTCTACCAAAAAGTGTATCTATAACAGAATCGTAGTCCTTGGTCCAGGAAGGACTGGCCTTTTGTTCATTTTGGCCTTAATCTACTGCATCAGGGGCTTGTTTGTAAAACCTGAGCGACGTTAGTGACACGCAGAATTTTGGGCACTTTTTCCTGAAGAAGGCCCATTTCCTGCTGCTCGAAAAAAATACGTCGGTGAAAAAACAGAACCGTTTTGATGCCTAAGCTACAGAGAGATACGACAGAGTCTTCTCATCTCACCCTATCTGATAAAATCCAGGTGCATTTGACATACTCAAGTCGAGAGCAAATATTTCAGCCTGGCTTCACCAGTGACAGCAAGATTAATCGATCGTAAACAGCCGCCGGTGGTGATCGGCACAGCAATAGGGGACCAAGTTACCAAAGAGTAGTGGCACTTGGTATGTTTTCAACTGTTGGTTTCCTTTTTTCTTTTTTTTTTTTTCTTTCTTTATACACTTTTCATGAAAGCAGATGTCGCAAAATGAGCGCTTCAGGGCAGCAACGGACGAGGTAGCCCAAGAAATTACTGCAGGACCAAAAAGCAGGTGGTGCGGGGACACCCCAAGGACAGCAAGCCATGGCTTCGCCTGCCCCTCGCGGTGGCCAAAGAGGAAAGAATAAGGTCAGAAAATGAGCTAGTAAAAAAACCTGGCCAGATATGGATTTCTCTCTCCTGAGGTATTGCAAAGCAATATCACATGGATGAAGCGCTCCAAGAAAAGCGTCAGAGATGACAGGCTGACGGGACTCAGTCAGCTGGAGCAGTTGGCCAGGGACCACAGCATTCCTGCGGGGAAATCCAGCTTTTTGAAGCGTCTTTTCGTGAGAAGGGAAAACAAAAAAAAACTTGAAATGTGACACAAAGAGGCTCTCGTGCAAACGCTGCAGAGCTGGCACCGGCGTCGCCACGCGTTGTCCCCTGCACGCGCCTGCTGTGGAGCAGCCTGCGGGTGACACTGGTGGCAGGGTGGCCGTGCCCTGCAGCAGGAGTGGCGCTGCCCCGTGGTACGGCTTCGTTCCCTCCAGTACTTCCTCAGATGCGGAACCTCATGCATCCCTTTCCCACCGGGAAAACACAGGCCTTTTGGAGAGAGGGAGGTTTTCTGTTCTTACAAAACATTTCGCAATGTTGCGAGCAGGGCTTGACCTCTGCGAAGGAGCCCCCCAGGCCATGGGGAAGCTTTAAACTCATTAAAACATCCCCATTAAAGGGTTCAGAGGGCTTTAACCTTCCTGGCAGAGCTAGCAGCGCCCATGCTTGTGGATGGATATGTATATAAACATCTATATGCGCTGCTGTCCTGCCCTGTTCGGGTCATTAGTGTCCCTGTCCCTGCATCTTGTCATTGACCGACAGCGCGGACGGGCTGTTTTCCTTCCAGTAGCTCCATCAGGTCGGTGCGGAGCTGTGCCGGGGGAGCCATCTCTCCCCAGCGCTGCCGTTCCCGATTGCCGTCTCTGGGGGCTACTGCAGTGCAAATAAACAGTAGCAGCGACAGGGACGTGCCGGGCGTTGATTCGCAGTGAGATTAACTCACGGCAGCCGGCCAGCGGGTCGGCACATGCTTGCGTTGGAAATGCCGCTTCCGTGCTCTCCCCCAACCGCGGGCTCGCGGTGTTGGGCAGGGGGAGACGCCGGACACGGGGCTCCGAAGCAGCCAAGGGCTCATGGACCTGCTCAGCTCAGAGCATCGGAGCTCTGCCCAGATGTTTCCCCCAGATGTTTTCTCTCGGGTTGGTGCTGCGGCAGGATTATTTGGGCTCAAGTTTCTCTCTTGCTTTCCCTGCAGAAAGCAGGGGGGTCGCCTTCAAAACTAACAACACGATGACTCCAGGTTGCTCTGGCAGAATGGGAAGAAGTCACAGGAGAAAGAAGGGGGGAGTCAGAGATCAGTCGGAAAAAAAGGCCTAAAAATGCCAACCTCTGTGAGTTTGAAAGCTTTAAAACAAACTGCTGTGAGCCACCCACGTGAGGGGTGGCAGGAGCCTGTGTGAAACCCTCCCGAGCGAGCTGCCTGATCTTGGCATTGTCTCGGGGAAGGAAAATAAGATTTGGGTTGTGGCTTTTGAGCCTATTGTGTCATTCAGGCATTAGTGTGGGATCAGTAGTCCCATCTCTTCTTCAGCTCCTTGTTAGCTCGGCTCTTGCAGGTCTGCACATCGGGTACCGAAGGATGAACGTCACGGTCCTGGTTCTCCAGATGCGCTCGGAGATCCAGATCACGAGCCGGGCTCGTCGCGTAAGGGACATTTCAACTAAAAAAACACCATTTTGCTTATGGTCCACTGATAATGGTGAGATAAATGCTCCTCAAGTTCAATCAATGGGAAAGCTCTTTGCTGAACTTTGACTGCGTGGTGTTACTTGGCGTTGATGCTACATGTGGAGGAACAAGCTGGCCTGAATCGGGAGCAGAGGAAACCTGCAGGCGAAGACCCCATAAATCTGCAAGGGTCGCTGCAGCCTGAATGTGCTGCAAGAACCGGTGCCTGGGGGACTGCCAACAAATATTCTTGGTATCGATCGGACTCGAGCTGTTAAGAGCCTGGTGTAGTCAGACTGATGCAAGCCAGAGACGGTAGGGTGGTAGAAAAGGCCTGTCTTCCGTACGGCTTATTTTGGCGCTAGGCGACGCTACGCTTTCGGAGCGATGCAACTGCATTTGTGGGAGGGAACATCTTTCATTTGATTATTTGGACTTTTAGAGGGATGTAATTAACTGAATGCTAACACTGTGCCTAGAGAGGAAGATCCTCATCCAACAGGCAGCTTTTAACCTGGAGATGTGCTTGGCTAAACATAAGCCCATCCCTAACTCAGCAATTGTTGTCTGAATAGAAGCACTTGAGTAGCTGCCTCTTACACGTTGCGATGGAGCGTGGCACGTAATAAGTGAAAACCTTCTCTCCGTTTTTCATCTCTCCAGCCAAGCAGAGAGGGTGTCTCGTCCCTAAGAGTAGGGGGGGGGGTGAGATGGGAGGGGGGTTCAGTTCAATCCCCTCGTGCTTTTGATGTGCCCGGGGGCACAACGAAACCTGAGGGCACTGCTGGACTGCGCAGGAAAGCTCAAAATTGACGGAAAGTCCATGCTGACTGTGACCACACCAGCTGCAGGTAATACAAAAATGTTTTGTTTGGCATGATGGGACAGATGGACCTCTCCAGGCTCCCAGAGGTGGCTGGCATTCAACCCTCAGCCACAAAATCTGCATTTCACCCCCTGTGTGCAGGGAGCTCGCCTGCAGAGGGGCTTCTGTGCACCCCTTCGAGCAGGCACCAGCATTCTCCCCACACAAAGACCCCTTTCTACAGTCGGGGTCTCCACTGCATCATTTTTCACAGCTACCAGTCTTTGGGCAGCTGCTGCTAATGGGCTGTCCTGAGGAAAAGGGGGAAAAGGGCTTTCTGGGGCCGGTGGCGAAGCTTGATCCCGGGCAAGGAAGGGCACGGGACCCGCGTGGCCTTTTCCAAAAGGCACTTCTGCAGTCAAGCAGAGAGGGCATCTCATCCCTAAGAGCTGTGAGGCTTTCATTGGGATTGACCAAATAACCCCAAAGGGTTATTGTGCCGGGGCACGTAATGCAGCAAGATTTGCATGCATTAAGACAAAGAAGCAAAGTTCAGTATAAATACTAAGTTCAGCCCCTCCTCTCATGCAGGAAGGTGTGTGCTTGTAGCATGCACGTGTTAAGATCCCGAATACCCCGGGAGACATCAGCAATCCCATTTGACTTGTGGCCGGGATCACCCATTTTGTCCTACCCAAATGGGGCTGTAAAGACGTTCACAGGTGGGGACTGGAT
Organism: Sterna hirundo; assembly: GCA_009819605.1. NCBI lineage: Eukaryota > Metazoa > Chordata > Aves > Charadriiformes > Laridae > Sterna > Sterna hirundo. The sequence goes on along the minus strand of CM020450.1, from coordinate 11,727,716 downwards.
GAAAGGCAAAAGCGCATCCTGGCTTGACAAGCCACACAGCCCGATTCCCCCAGCCACTGAGAGTTACAATATTGATTTCAATCTCCCTATTCTATTATCCTTTTCTTTTGCAAAAGAAGGCGCTGCTGTAGCAGACAGGATGGGATGATAACGCTGATAATGCTGCTGACGAGCCAAGGCTCTTGGGCAAATAATAAACATTACGTAACATTTGCAAAGAAACTGTAATCAAGGACTAATGAAACCAAGGTCCCTTCTAGGAGGGAATTAGAAGGAACCTAATGAAATTCAACAAGGGCAAGTGCAGGGTGCTGCACCTGGGGAGGAATAACCCCCCCCACCAGGACAGGTTGGGGGTGACCTGCTGGAGAGCAGCTCTGTGGAAAGAGACCTGGGAGTCCTGGGGGACAACGGGATGACCATGAGCTGGCAATGGGCCCTGGTGGCCAAGAAGGCCAATGGCATCCTGGGGGGCATCAAGAAGAGTGTGGCCAGCAGGTGGAGGGAGGTCATCCTCCCCCTCTGCTCTGCCCTGGGGAGGCCACAGCTGGAGCACTGGGTCCAGTTCTGGGCTCCCCGGTTCAAGAGGGACAGGGAACTGCTGGAGAGGGGACAGCAAAGGGCTACCAAGATGCTGAGGGGACTGGAACATCTCTCTGATGAGCAAAGACTGAGGGTCTGTTTAGCCTGGAGAAGAGCAGACTGAGAGGGATCTCATCAATGCTCAGCAATAGCTAAAAGGCGGGTGGCAAGAGGACAGGGCCAGATGCTTCTCAGTGGTGCGGGGAGACTGAAACATGGGAAGTTCCATCTGAACATGAGGAAAAAGGTCTTTGCTGTGAGGGTGGCAGAGCCCTGGCACAGGCTGCCCAGAGAGGTGGTGGAGTCTCCGTCTCTGGAGACATTCCAAACCCACCTGGACGCGTTCCTGTGCCACCTGCTCTGGGTGACCCTGCTCTGGCAGGGGGGTTGGACTTAGATGTTCTCCAGAGGTCCCTTTCCACCCCCACCATTCTGTGATTCTGTGATTGTGTGATTCTAGGCCCAAAGCTTCTGGTACCTCACAACAGACCCCTTTTTCCGAGATTAAATCCATCAAATAAGCAGATCCCATTTTTTGTGCTCCCTTCTGAGGGTGAGTGTCTGCAGTCAGCTCATGAGTCAGCTGCCAGGTCTAAGTTGGAAGCAAAGACCAGCTGCATCTTTCCCTCTCATGGTTAGATCTTCAATTAATGAAGTTTTAATGAAATCAGGGTTTAGAAAGGAGACGGAGCTTTCATGGATCAGTGACATTTTCTATTAGAAAAATCCCTGATCAAGCTGTTGAAGATGCATGCCCTTCTTCGGAGCTGAGACAGAAGCCGATGGCTCCCAGCGAAACACAGGTTGGGAACAGCTGGATTCTATTAATACATTTCATAATTTGGGGAGAAATGGGGTTTGGCACCTGTAGAGCAGAGGAGACTTCAGCGAGGCTACAGGTCCTCGAGGTCCTTGGTCCCGTAGAATGGGGAGAAATGGGGAATGATTGCCAGGGGAATGGTTTGGTGTCAGGAGAAAGTGACTGGGAAAAAATTTAATGTTTCATAAAGCTTTTTTTCCATGTCCCGGAGAGTTACGAATTTTAATTCCTAAGGCTATTTCTCTTGGAAATGAAGTGCCTTAGGAATGAGGGTGCGCAGGGAGCTGGCAGGGTCTCTGACCCTCGGAAACGGGCAGCTGTGGGTGGGTAGTTGGGTGATTTTCCACATTTTCCTGTTGTTCCTGGTTGGCCTCTGGGAGAGATGTATCAGCCTGTGAGAACTTCGCTTCGGTTGAAGACTTTGCTGAGATTGAGCAGTGCTTGAAAGCTGCATGGCGAAAAGCCCAGGGAACATCTTTTTGATTTTTCCATGACAGCATCTTTGTTCAGTGTTGGTTGTATCCGTTCAACCACTTTCCCTGTGGTTCCTGGTGTAAGGTACCGTGTGGCAATAAGGGATATCAGGCAATGGGTTCTTCAGGGCTATTTGTTTCATACACAGCAAGTTTGCACATCTTCTCCTGTGGCTTGTTCAAAGGCACAGGGATTTTCCCAAGAGGAAAGTGTCTTACAGTGTGAAGATGATCTCTTCAGGGGTGAGACACGCGTTGTCCTTACAGAAAGTGTCTTGGGGCAGAAGTGTCTCACAGCCCTTTGGTGCGGTACGCAGGGTTGATGCTTTTCTGGCTGGTTTTTTTTCTTTTTCCCCTGCATCTTTTTTGTGGATCGCCGTGTTTTAGGTTGTTTATGGTATACCTACTAAAACTTGATGTCACCTTTGCTAGGTAGGAAACATCCCGTTTTAGTGAGTCGCCTAATCCTGTCAGAGATAGCTTTGAATGAAAACAAATTATCCACATATTTCTGCGTAACTGTCAACACGGTGGAACAGGACTGTGTTTTCCTTGTGCCGTATCATCAAAATTATCGGCTGCTTTTTGATTGCCGTGCATTTCTCACCGCTGATAAAAGTCAGCTTCACGCTGTGGCTCGAGAGGGAGCATCAGCGCTTGGGAAAACTGCCTTGTTTCAGTGCACACAGGAAAAAAAAAAAAAGGTTTAGCGCGAGATATCGGAGCTAGAGCTGCATGTCATTGGGAGCGTGAGGTCCTGCTTTACCCCCACAGACCCACATACACACCAGGGCTGCATCCCATCATATGCCATGTTTCTGGGCTGCTTGTGAGGGTGAACTTAAATGCATCAGCAAATCTTCACTATCTTCTTGAACAGCCTTGTTCCTCCGTGCCCGGGCAAGCGTTGGAAGAGTAGCCCATCATGGCCAGCTGCCGACAAGGTGTAGGGCTTGGGGTCTGCTGACCGACAAGCTCATGTTGGGCTTTGATTGGAAGCACAGCCATGATTTGCCACCTGGACCCTGTCCCTGGGCTTGCCGAGTCCCAGGGTGCATCGAGCGCAGCTCCAGCAAAGCGCCGTTAGCAGGATCGGGGAGCTGAGCTACCATGTGACAGTTTATTTTAGTGTGAGAAGAGTCCTTAAGCGCCGCTGAGCTAAATATTTCTCTAATTCATGCATAACTTAAGTACAATTAGCAGCCCGATCTCACAGACGTAGGTCAGACCTCTCTCCCGTGACGCCCTCTACAACTCCCTGAAAGCTGGGGGTAGCCGGGGGGGTCGGGCTCTTCTCCCAAGGAACAGGACATGGAACAAGAGGAAACGACCTCAAGTTGCACCAGGGGAGGTTTAGACTGGATATTAAGAAAAATTTGTTCACCGAAAGGGTTGTCAAGCACTAGAAGAGGCTGCCCAGGGAAGGGGTGGAATCACCATCCCTGGAGGTGTTTAAAAGCCGGGCAGCCGCGGTGCTGAGGGACACAGGTTAGTGGTGGTTTTGGTGGCGTTAGGTTGATGGTTGGGCTCAATGATCTTAAAGGTCCCTTCTCTGTGGTTCTGTGACTGTGCCGTGACTGTGCCTTGCGAGATGGGGAGCTCAGGGCTGGGGTTTGGCTGAACCTCCTGAACTCCCTGAATCCCCATCAGAGTTTGCTGCTGGTACTAGGGAGACATCACCAAGGCCCGTTTTCACTTTACACTGCCATACACCACGATGCAGGCACAAAGCAAATACCCCGGAGGGTTCACAGAGACCGGAGCAAGCCCAGGTTTGGAGAAAGTCTGCGTTTGCCCTCCAGCCCTCTTCTTCGGCTCCCCTTTGTTTCACTGTCTGCTGAGAGGGTCAGAGTGGGGTCTGCCATAAAAGATACCCTGAAGCATCCAAAAGCGTTTATGGATTGTGATATCATACAGAGAAAATCTAACGATTAAGCTGTTCAGACAAGCTCGTGAAGGAATACATGCCGAACCAGCACAGCCCATGTGTCCTCTGCGTTGAGGAACGCGGCCCCTGTAGCACCTGAGTAAAGACCCGTCCCAGGGACCTGGCGTAGAGCTCATGAGACGAAGAGGTGGGTTCTTGCGAGGGTTTCCATCATGTTCCCAGCGGGCTCCGAACAAGCAGGGCAGCCTGATGCGGAGCTCGTCAAAGCCCCCACCAAAAGGCATCGCCCTTTCTTGTCCCAACCCTGAGTTTGTCACCAGATGTGCTGCTCCGTTTCCCCTACACGCTGGCGTGCGTCCTCCTGGGCCACCAGGCTGTGTTCCGTGGTCGTGGAGCCCCGAGCTGTGCTATACACCTCTGCTCTTCCCGTGGCCTCCCCAGCTCCTCCGCAGCCTGGCAGCAGGTACCGGCAAAGGCGCTCATTATTCCCAGTTTCAAGGTGCGAGCGCTCTGTGCCTCCCTCCTTGTCGCAGAAACCCGCTGCTCTGAGTCATGCATTAAAATGACTTTCCCGAATTTTATTTTTTTGCACTGACAGCTGATTTGTATTTTCTTCCTTCGCTACTCTGGCGTATTGGTGGCTGGCAGGAGCTAGCAAATGCCAAGTGAATCGCTGGAGGGGACTTCAGAATTGATCGCCTTGTTTTTGCCATGGCAAGGAAAAAAAATCATGTACTCCTAGCAACAGAGTAACTTCGCACTTACTCCAGGCTTTAATTGAACTTTCCACCTCGCAGTTCTCAGTTGAATTAATCTTGTTTTCAAACAATGGACATCGTGTGGGGAGCAAAATGTTATATAAAAATAATTACACAATGCAAATAAAATAAAAGACAGATCCACACCCTAGCACGACGTGACAGAGAGAAACAAATCAGAAAGTATTAAAATCACTTACGCCCTTTCTTCATATCTTCTGAGCCTTGCTGCACAAACACCGATTTTTCATGTGTTCTGCCCTTGAATTACTAAACCGAAGTGCAAAAGTGGAGGGGTTTTTGCTATGTGTTTCTGTCTCTCGCTGAATTAGATGTTCACTGACTTTCTTCAGGGCTTTAGACTTGTCAGGAAAGATCCATGACAGCCACAAGCCAAGGGGGAAGCTTCATCCTCACCGATGCGCTCAGCTAATGTGTGATAATGCGAGCCATGGGCTTTGGAGGGCAGATGTGATGGACTTCAGAAGAACTCCAGCTTCCAGAAGTTGTGGGGGAAGTCATAAAAATAGCGAAAAACAGGTTCTTGAAGTGCCTTGACTGGGCGGCTGCTGGGGGCCCCCAGGTCTCTGGGCAGTGCCCACTGGGCAGACTGGTACAGGCAGTTCCATCTTCCGCTGTGGCCAGTCTGCCTGTCAGCTCCTCGGCCCTATTAATAATGTCGATGGCTTCTGGCATTTTAAATTTTTTATTTTTACTTCCCCTTAGAAAGTGCCAGTTTGACAAATCATAACTTTTACCCGCACAGATGAATTTCTCATGCCTTGTGTGAATTTCTCACTGTGGAAAAAAAAAAAAAAAATTGCTTTTTCAATACTACATGTCTTCCAAATGAGAAGGTCCCAGTCCTGAGGTCGTGACAACTTTCACTTTCTAAATACAGGCTATAAGATAACAAAAACCCCAGTGTGCATTAATAGAGGTCAAAATGAAACCCCAAGGACTGTACCACAATTACCAAAATTAGAAGTTTTTACTGGCTACGTTTGACTTTTGTTTTCGCTCCTGCCTCTTCTCGTATCCCATGGCTTTTGCAGACATTGTCATTTTGGCCCAAGTCGTGCAGGGAAGGGCACTGCAGGATGGGAAAGAATCCTCCCTGCTCCGGTTTCATTATGCACCAAGGGAAGAGAGGTCCCCAAATGTACCATTAGATTCCCAGACAGGGTCCTATATTTCGCCATAGGTACTCTACAAGAAATGCTTAGTCTAAATCCACACTGTAACTCAAGCAGTTCATCACCGAATCAGAGGTTCGTAGAATCTGGTTGGGAGGGACCTTTGGAAGGGACCTTTAAGATCAGCAAGTCCAACCATCAACCTAACACTGCCAAAACCACTAACCCGCATCCCTCAGCACCAGGTCTGCTCGGCTTTTAGATACCTTCAGGGATGGCAATTCCACCCCTTCCCTGGGCAGCCTCTTCCAATGCTTGATAACCCTTTCGGTGAAGAAATTTTTCCTAATATCCAGTTTAAACCTCCCCTGGGGCAACTTGAGGCCGTTTCCTCTTGTCCCATGTCCTGTTCCTTGGGAGAAGAGCCCGACCCCCCCTGGCTGCCCCCTCCTTTCAGGGAGCTGTAGAGAGCGAGAAGGTCTCCCCTCAGCCTCCTCTTCTCCAGGCTGAACACCCCCAGCTCCCTCAGCCGCTCTTCACAAGCCTGGCGCTCCAGACCCCTCACCAGCTCCGTCACGATAAAGCCACACATGCCTTTGAGCTTCACGTCAGTTTTTGGCAGTGATGTAGACACCGGTGCCTCCGTAACGCCTGCGATGGGTGCTGAGAGGTGCCAGGCACTGAGCCCTTGCAGAGCCCCGAGCCATGCATGAGCACCGTGCCAGCACTGCCCATCCGCCCACCGAATCACCGTCTTGCGCATTTATCCTGTGGCCTGTTTAGGACAAAGTTGCCCTTTTCCGAGCTGTTTTGTTGTGTGGTGCTGATCTTCAGCCAGTGGTTCAGTGTTGGACTAAAATATTTTTTTTCTCTCTCTCCTGTGCACTGTGCAAGCTGTTCATTTCTCTTTAGGGGGAGTCTTCGCAGGACATGTTATAGACTTAAGAAGGCGGTGAATATAGTCATAGAATCATAGAATCATAGAATCTTCATGGTTGGAAAGGACCTTTGAGATCATTGAGTCCAACCATACACATAACCAAAAAAAACCAAAACAACAAAACAAAACAAAAAACCCCACAAACAACCAACCTACAATCTCTGCCACCAGAGCATGCCCTGAAGTGCCACATCCAGACGTTTCTTAAACACCTCTAGGGATGGTGACTCAACCCCCTCCCTGGGCAGGCTGTTCCAGTGCCTGACCACTCTCAGTAAAGTAATTCTTCCTGATATCTAATCTAATGTGGCATAAACAATCCCATTTCAACCCCAGAAGTGAGCTGTTTCAGCTCTGTTCGTGTCATATGTTTTCTTGGGTTTGTCACTGAAGGTGGGCATTTGAGCCTTGAATAAATATTACCAAAGACAGGAGAGGGCAGGGCACCGTCCCCAGCACACGCTTCCCTGGTCTGGCTTCTCCACCTCCAGTGTCCCGACTCCTCTCCCTCCTGTCCAGAGCCACAAATGCAGCAAGGAGAGTCCTGAGAGCTGAGGGACGTCTACGAGGAAGCGCCCTGTCCCTCCGCAGCCTGCACCCAGGAGTTAGGTGACGACAGAAAAGCAAAATTTGCGTGTGCGTCCATGTCAGCATCTGTGCACGAATGATCTCTGCTGCTCCTGGCAGCTTCCTTGGCAGCGCAGGTTGCGCAGTGTTCACGCCTCCTCTTCCCCAGCCCGGAAAACACCGCGTTTCCCCGGCACAGTTGCCAGCCCAGGGCTGACCATGCAAGAAACAGTCTGGCTGGTGAGCTGGAGTCCGGTCTTCCCGCACAGACACCTCACCGTGGCCCGGGCAGGGAAGGGGAAGGAGGGCATGGCTGCACCCGCGCAGGGTGGGTCCTGCTGCTCCCTATCTCTGCTGCTGCCCAAAAACGTGGTGGGTGTTACAAGTTGTCAGCAGAAGGAATATTAAAAGACCAAATAATGGTGATGCTCCTTCACTCCCTGGGCCAGGCTGGCAGTGCTGTTCGTTTTCTCAGCGACACCGCTTTGGCTTCACAGGGCAGCCAGGGGGGTTAGGGGGTGTCTCTGGGGGCCCACCCAGAGCAAATGCTGCAGCCACAGCTTTTGAAAGGCTCCTAGGGATCTGGGTGCTGATGGGGAGCCCTCGCCTGCATCCCTAACGATGTGGGTGCGTCCCTAATGATGTGGGTGCATCCCTAACGATGTGAGCACATCACGAACAGCAGAAACGATGAGGTTTGTGCCAGCCAAGCTCATACCGGTGGGACCACGAGTCAGGTTCCTACCGACTCATGAATTCCTACGAGTCGGGTTCTCTTTGGGACAGCGTAGCGCCACCAATGGGGATAAAAGACCCCCTCTGCTCTCTCCACCTTGCCCGCTCACCAGCAAAACAGGCTGCCATGGGGCTGGGGGTGCGCAGGCTGTGTTCCCCCCCACGGCTGCTGCTGCATTTCACAGCCATTTTGTCCGGTTGCTTCCTCGTTATATTTGTCGACCCTCACCTGGGAGCAAACCCAGCCTGTGCAGCACCATTTTTCTGCAGCCACCGCAGCACGGAGCATCGCAGCCCGCACTTGGCATTTGGCGCCAGCTGATTATCGTGAGCTACGAAACAAGGAGATCAACCTAAAAGACTAATGTAGTTTATGGTAATGGTAAATAGAGCAGCCTGAGAAGCTACTCTCCATCTATCTTCGCTTTGTCTGGTGCTAGACAGCAGTATTAGAAGGTCGGTTTGCTGCCTTGTTATTATTATTTTTTGTTAACCATCATCTGCAGTGTCAAGGATGCCTCAAGTTTCCCTCAAGTTCTTGGTCTCCATGGTACAGCTTTTATTAATTATTAGTGTCCTTCACGCACTTCAGGAACATGTCTCACCTTCTAATCCACTCCTCCCGGCATCCTTAAAACATTTGTAACTGTAAAGTAAAAAATAGCTTTCCTTTGGCTAAAGGCTTTCAGGAGCCGTTGGGCAGCAGGGCTGCGCGGCCACTTCATTTACTTCGCTCGGGTTTCTGCTGCCTGATCTAATTCAGAAGCAGCTGAAAGATCACATCTCCGGGCAGTGATGCTGCCTGCGGCCGTGCGTGAAAAATGGGGAGAAGAGCAGTGGGTCGAATTCAATCTGTTTTGTGAAGCAGTCTGTTCTGTGTAGGGTGCTGCACCTGGGGAGGAACAACCCCCCCCCCCCAACCAGGACAGGTTGGGGGTGACCTGCTGGAGAGCAGCTCTGTGGAAAGAGACCTGGGAGTCCTGGGGGACAACGGGATGACCATGTCCCCAGATCGTCCCAGCACATCCCCCCGGGGTGCAGACACCTCTGCCCTCCCCCTGATGGAGCAGCACCTCATGGGCAAAGAATGAAGGTCCTTTTTTTCTCTTGCAAAACATGTTTTTTCTGGCACAACCATATGGTGATCTGACACAACCCCCCCTTGTCGTGCTCTCATCAATTGAGCCGGGGGGCTGCCTAAAATCCATTGCCTGCAACTTTACTCGTGGGCGCCACCAGCCCAGAGCACGTTTCGCCTCATCCCCCTGATGGATTTAGGCTGGGGAGATGAGTCCATTAGAAACTCCACATCTGCGAGGCAGGCTGAAGGCGCTCATTCCCAAACGGGAATTCCCAGCTTTAGCTCTAATTAAATCCTGTGAGTTTGCTCCTCTGAGAGGTTCCCGTGGGCCTCGCATCCAAGGTCAAGATGTTGCAGACCTGTTCATTGATGCGCTTTGATTGGGATCAGACCAGGAGCCTGTTGTGGAGGCCTAGGAGCTTTAAAACTAGGCACAAGAAATTGTTAGAGCCTGTTAATTTGTGCTTCAGCCTGAGAGCATTCTCTAATTAAAAAAAAAAAAAAAAGCAACACAAACAAACCAACAACAAAACCCAACACTTCTCCGTGTTTTAGTTAAACTATTTAAAGTCGATTGAATGGGCCTAGGATTAATATTCCTACCATGTTTTCTGCAGGGCTGTTACTGCGATTTACCTGTCAGGGGGCCTCCATCTCTTAGCCCACTTATGGAATCATGATGTCCCAGCTGCGAAGCAGGGAGGTCAGTGCAGAGGCAAAACCCGTGACCCACCCCCTTGCCTAAAACATCGCGCCAGAGAGTTACAGGCTGGCTCTGGTAAAGGACGGCACCAACCTCCCCAGGAGAGGAGAAGTAGCAGAGGGAGATACGTCTCCAGGGCCCATCTTGCACAGCCAGGACTGCCCAAGGGGATTTCTTGGCAGACCAGCTCTCAGCAGCAGTTTCCATCACAAGAGCCAAATGACAGTTTGGAGTCCTGTGTCCAGTTCTGGACTCCCCAGTTCCAGAAGGACAGGGAACTGCTGGAGACAGTCCAGCAGTGTCTACGAAGATGCTGAGGGGATGGAGCATCTCTGTGCTGAGGAAAGGCCGAGAGCCCTGGGGCTGTTCAGCTGGAGAGGAGCAGGCTGAGAGGGATCTCATCGATGCTCAGCAATATCCAAAGGGTGGGTGTCAGGAGGATGGGGCCAGGCTCTTTTCAGTGGTGCCCGGAGACAGGACAAGGGGCAACGGGCACAAACTTGACCGTAGGAAGTTCCACCTAACCATGAGGAGGAACTTCTTTGCTGTGAGGACGGCAGAGCCCTGGCACAGGCTGCCCAGAGAGGTGGTGGAGTCTCCGTCTCTGGAGACATTCCAAACCTGCCTGGACGCGTTCCTGTGCCACCTGCTCTGGGTGACCCTGCTCTGGCAGGGGGTTGGACTGGGTGGTCTCTGAAGGTCCCTTCCAACCCCTGTGATTGTGTGACAGCGGCTTCACGGGTTCATTTTAGAAACGTGCTGGGTGCACCAGCTCCTGCCCCAGGAATCCTGTGTCATGTAGCCAGAAGGTTTAAGGGATGCTCTAAACCCCCAGCAGGTTCAGGTGGGGACGTGGCAAGCAAAGCCAATACCATCTCTGGGGCACTGGTGAGGGTCTGTGGGAGGAAACGTGGTGAGCGCTGAGCACGTAGGACTCTCCGGGGGTACCCATCCCTCCCCCAGCCCCTTCTCCGTAGGGATGCCCTAGCAAGCATTTGCGTGTGAGCTGGGACAACCCTACGTTTTAGCTCGTCAAATGTTATTTTGCTAAGTAACTCTGAGACCTAAAGTAGCGTGTGACAGTGTGGATGTCCGAGGCACGGGCAGCAGCTATCATCGGACGGGGGGGGGGGTGCAGGGAGCAGGACAGCACATGGGGAAAGCAGCAGATAGTCATCCTTGCCAGCGAGACAAGGGTAAAAAAGCTTTGCTTTCCTCTCGCTGAATGACAAACGTGCAGCAATGGGGGTGAGGGAGTAATAAGGAAAGAAGAAGTAGCAGCACCAGTATTTAGAAAAATGGTATTTGGAGCATCCTGACTGCTGGGACAAAGGAGAGGGATGCTTCCAGCCAGAGCAGGAGAGGACAGCAGGGCGCTCAGGCTGGGTGTGAGCTGCCAGCTGTGCAGCTTTGCAGGAATTTTGCCTTGCAAATGATTTTCAGTGTTGTTTGTTGCCTTACTGCAGTGGTTCGGGTGTAAGCGCCCCCGGGAGGGGGCCGTGTACGCCAGGGCACTGGATGGCTCTGAGCCAGCAGCTCCGAGCTGTCAGGGCGGCCTGCAAGCGGCAGGGCGGAGTGAGGGACCCATCTCCATCCCCACCGCGCAGGCCAAAGGTGATTTTTTTCATTCTATTTAGCAGTGTGGGTTTTGTTTGGTTTTTTTTTTTTAAAGACGAAATGTTATTATCCGCATGGGAAAATGCCAAGCTGTCAAAGCCTGAACCGGTTTTGCGTCAGTTCCAGGTGGGGGTGTGTGGATGCTGTGGACGGGGATGGGGGGAGGGCAGGGGTGTCCCCTGCAGTTCAGCAGCGGGGAGCTGGGGAGGGCACCCCAGCCAGGCACGTTGCCCACCGTCAGCCTTTGTGGCCTCCTCAAGGTGGATGGCTACTTCCCTCTGGTACGTGGCAGGCTCAGGACTGCCTCCAAAACGTTTCCAGAAGGTTAACAAGGAGTCGGTGGACATTTGTGCTCTCAGAGCATCCCTTCTGTCTTTCATTTCTATTTATTCTTTCTCCTCCTTGTCTGCACACTCAGACAGGTTTCCTCCACTGAGCACCAGCCTGGGCCACCCTGACCCCCTTGTCCTGCTCCCTGGCCCCCGAGGAGTTCCCAGCATCATCGGTCAGGCTTTTCCCCAGCGCTGCCGAGAACCGTGCGGGACTTTCCTGCCCCGGGTTTCAGGCTGGCAGACACGCAGGGGAGAGCTCACACACTCGTACGCCCTTGTGCAGAGACCACCGCTCTTTGGCATCGTCTTGTGCCACCCAGACGAGCTGCTAAAGGGGGTTGTTCCGACCCATGCACAGAATAGTTTGTAATCTATAGGCGTTGGTGCCTCTTGCAGAGCTGTGGCCATCCCAGCAGCGCTCTCGCTGCTCCTGCGTGGGCTGGGGGGTGGCTGGAGGGACACGCAGCGGGGTACCCGGGGGCCAGGTTAGTTACGAATGCCACATCATTTCATAGGGCAAACTTAGGCCAGGCCCTCGGGGTGAAGGGTGCCGTGAATACGCACTTAAATCTGAATTTAATTTATCAATGTGTGTACGATTCCCTGCTGACAAAGCTGCCGGGAAGAATGGAGCAATCTCCCGTTAGCCAGCGCGGTAACGAGCCTGTTACTATGGAAATGAGCTGGTTACCCCTTCCCGTTCCCCGGCAGGCCAGGTGCTCCGGGGCGGCGCCGGGGAAGCTGGCTGTTCCCGAAGGCTGTGGTACCGGGATGATGGCCACCCCAAAGCCAAGGTGGGGTGGAGAAGCTGTCACAAGCGGATGGGTGTTGGGTGGCGGCAGGGCAAGGTGGCTTGGGGCACATCCCAGCGACTCGGAGACAGCTGGAGCGAGCAGAGTTGGCACTCACGATGTCACACAGCCCCAGCCACCACGTGGCTAAGACTCTTAAGTTGATTTCCGCAGGGGCACTGGTTCCTGCTGGGCTCCATGATCCTGCATGCTGCTGGTGCTGGGGGCGCGTGGGTAGGGATGGGGGCAAGCGCAGCCTCGTGCTCCCCATGAGTGATGGGGATGCAGGAACGCCCTGGGGGTGTGCTGGCTGCTGGCCCCCGGGGCAAACAGGGGGCTCAGTCCTGGACTCCAGCCCCTGGGAGGGTGACACCACGTCTTTCCACGGCAGCAGAGCTGTGCGGCATCATCTCCCCGGAGGAGGAGATGATCCATCGATGGATGGAGCTCTGCTCCCTCTTATGGGCTAGTGAGGATTGTCGGAAGCAGCTGGGAGCTGCCGAGGCTGATTTGTATCTGCTGTCCTGCAAAAAGCCCCTTCTCCACCTGTGTGCTGGGAGGCTGACGCAGCCCTGCGTGGTGGCCATTCAGCAGAGGACACCCAGGGCCTCAAGCTCGTCTCGGCAGGGTGACGGTGCCCTCTGACTACCCTGCAACAGGCATCGCAAGGGGAAAGCGCTGTTTGCTCTGCTCCCACGACCACCCCGGTGTAGGGTGAGGACATTTGTTCGCTTCTCTTACCCCAGATGATGTTCCCTACAGGGGAGCTGACAGCATGGGCGGCGGGTTGGGGGGGGGAGCAGGTGGCTCCCTCTGTCTTTGCTGAGGATTGTGGTACTTCATCCCACTCCTCGGAGGTTTTTCCCAGCGGCAGAGGCACACGGCTAAACTGGGAGGAGGTGGGGGGGGGGGGTGAGTATTGCACTGGGTGCAGGGAGAAGCGCGTGCTCTCTCTCGTCCTCCTCCAACTTCTCCCTCCTGCCCCCCGTGGAAGGGCAGCGAGCGGGGACCAGGCTGCTGTCAGCAGGGCGACGTGAGCCCTCCACGGCATGGTCCCTGGGTAGAGAAGGAGCTTACCCCTGCCGGAGCCCGCGGAGCCGCCCCGAGGGACCTCCGCAGGCTTCACCCTGGGCCATAAAGGCAAGCGCGCTGGCATGGAGCCAGCGGTGGAAGGATGAAAAGAAGAGGTGATGGGGAAAAGAAAAAGAGACCCTGCTTATAGCACGTAACGGCCAGCCTCAACAGGGACGTGCGTTCGGAGCGGAGCAAAATATTAGCTTCTGCGCTTTCACTGCCGGTGCTGCGGACTCCCACCCCTCCTTCGGCGGATGTGTGGGCCAGCAAGGGGGGGCGGGGAGAGGAAATCAGTTTTGCTGTAATGGTAGTCACGGTTTGGCGGGGTAGGGGGGGGACACAGAAAGAAATCATCATTGCTGCTTTCGTACCGGTAGCGTGTTACAGGCTGCGAAATGGCTTTGACCCTCTGTCCCGGGGGGGCCGTGAGAGTTGCTCCTGGTCTCGGGCTGGCAAATGTTCTGCCATTAGTGGCACGTTTTCTTTGATGGAGAAATATATAATGAGAAAGCTTCAGATTTGGAGGGGGTGTATGTCTGGACATTTAGAAAATATTTCCTATGTTCCTACATATTTTTATATGTACACACACACGTGCACATTTTATGCTTTACACTTTATTTTATATATGTAATAAGACAATACTTTTCTCTCTATATATATATGTATAAAAATGTATATAAGAGCTTTTACAGTGGGGGCCTGCCACAGTGCTGCGGAGTGAACGGGCACTCGCTGCCCCCTGGGCAGGAGTAGCGAGTCCTTCGTCCTTCACGGCACGGCACATCCCATCTGCAAACGCAGCTCCACTCCCGGGGGCTCGCTCCCTTTGTGCACGGTCCCCCTGCCCCTCCAGGCTCCTGGCTCCTCCAGCGTACGCCGTTTTCCTCTCCTTATAAAATATCCGGGGCTGAGCTTATCTGGGAGGTACAGTCGGTACAACATGGCCATCCAGCCAGCCCCCAGGCAGAGATGGGGAATACATTAGGTTCTGCGCGGAGCGTGCTGGGGCTGTGTGCTTTAATATATGGCCAACACGAGCCGTTGGCCCTCTAGCAAAGTCCCAGATCAGTAGTTTATGAGCCGAAAGCCCGTCTGGCTGGAGGAGCAGCCGCACAGTCGGCTGCGAGAGCTCACGGAGCTGCTGTGTTCAGAGCCGCCCCGAAACGACGCGCTGCGGTTGGCGCGGCACGGAGCCCAGCTGCTCTGCCCACAGTCTGAGCGTTTTTGGGGCCACGTCCCCCGTTGTGGCGGTCGGCGGCGAGAGAGGGCAGAGCCAGTTTGCGTTTGCCTTGCAGGTATTCACGGCCTGACACGCCGAGAGCAAAAGCAAGGCGTTATCTCATTATTCAGAGATTATCAAGGGCTGCCCCAAACAAGAAATCAATGAAACATAGATGTGGCGCTTAGGGACGTGGTTTAGTGGTGGAATTGGCAGTATTAGGTCAATGCTTGGACTCGAGGGCCTTTTCCAACCTAAATGATTCTATGATTCTTTGAAGCTTTTTGGGTTCGCAGATCTGGTTTTCAAAAGCACCAGGCAAAAGCCTGCTCCCCTGTTGCTGTCTCAGCAGCGCACTTGGAGCTCTCGACAGACCAAGATGACCTTTTTAGATGGCTTACATGGGAAACCTGTGCCCCATAGGCTCCGGAAAAATAAGTATCCAAGTGCTCTCCTAGCTAAAACCATCGCTGACAGATGAGCCAGTCCTGCCTCTTGTTGAGAAGAAGATTTTTATTGACGCGGCTTGAAATGATCTTGCAGGTCACCAGAGTGGCCCCCCTCGCGTTGCTGCAGGGTCCCAGCCTGGCATCACCCTGTCTGCACGGCAGAGAGGCCAACGTAGGATTCAAGATTGGAGCCTCCCACTCCTTTTTTAAAAGCAGAGCTGATATGAAAGGGAATTATCATAAGTAATATTTCAGCATTTAACTCTTCGAAGAAGCAAGCTCTTCGCACAGGGTCATGTCCCTGCACAGAGCAGGAGGAGAACATCCCAGGTAGGACACGGAAGTATCTGAAGAAGGTGCCAGGAGTGAAACCAGTGCTCTGCAGGCACGGCAGCTGTCAGTCAGCTGCACGCTTTGGAAACTGGGGCTAGGAGACTGAAGGAACTGGTAGGGGCTCTGCTTTCATTCCCAGCAGGAAATTTAAATCAAGGAGAAGTCGGGAAGCCACAGGCTGGATTGGATCATGTCCAGATGTCTCCTGGGACAGCATCGTCCAGCTCCAGGAGATGTTTCTGGTGGGGACAGTTACTGAGGTCCATCAGGAACTGCAGTGGACAATTCCTGGTGCTCTCCACAGAAGCCAAACATACTTGTACAAGCGCAGGCTTTCATTCGGGGCACTCACTGCATCGCGTGGGGCGTTTGAGCCTCAGCATTAGGCACAGTTTCTGTATCACTGCTTACAGTGTATTCCGAGAGCACTGGTTCAGAAGCAGCTTCATTGATTTCTTCTAATTATAAATCCTATAGAAAGTTTTCAGCTTGCAACGGTCCCAGTTTTTCTCTCAGTGGAGCCAATAAAAGTTAAGAGTTGCTCCCTGGTTACTGTCGTTACAACAATAAAAAGCCAGAGTAATTGAAAAGTGAATCAGGGAAGTGCCAGATTGGAGAGCAATGATAATAGGAAGAAATTACCTGGGAGCCCAAGCCTTGGCAAAGTCTTGTCTCTGGCTGCACAGAGCTTGAGCCCATGCTGGACAAGCTCCTGCGGTGAGACGTGTCTAACAGAGGACATGCCTCCCGCATGCAAGTGCCAGAGCGTAGAGCAAAGCAGGACCAATGGCCATACGCTGGCCAACAGGCCAAACATTCAGTACATGAGCCAACAGGGGTGATTTTGAACCCCATCTGAGATGGTTCCTCTCCCTGAAACGCAGAATGACAATGGAACAATAGAAAAAAATAATTTCTCCCTATATTAGCGTAGATCTTAAAAGCAAGAGCTGTAGGTGCAGCAACAGATGCACATTACTCAAGAGAACAATTATTTCCCAGTAGACAGATTAACCGGTACGGGAAGGCCCAGAAACCCACAAGTCATTCCTGTTTCCATGTTGTTAAGGTTAGACAATAACCATGGCTGTGTTTGTAATCCAGGGAGCTTCAAGCAAAGCAACACGTAGCATCACAGTAGACTCTGGAAGAGCTTGTTAGTGGCAATGCTGGTATAGAGGGAGACCAGCAAAGACTTGTAAGAGCGAGAGGAAAGGACCAGCATATGTCAAAATAGCAATGGTGTGTCCCGAGGTGAGTTTTCACACCCGTAGCTCTGGAAGCAGACATGAAGGAGCCGGGGACTGATCTGTAGATGTTGTTCTTCCAACACACTCGTCTTGGGACATGGTGAGGCAGATCCTGAAGCAGTCAATTGTCTTTTACTCTCCGCAAGGACAGGATGCACGCACCATATCGGAGGTCCCTCGTCCTCAGCTACCCTACCCATGCAAAGTCTGCGAACACATCCAGTAAGGAGGGTCACACATCCCTGCAGGTACCCTCAAAAAAGGATGCAAGCAAAGAGCAGGTCTGAGAGACACTGCTCCGGGCTGTGAAACACTCACCACAGGGGTGAGCATCCACCTGGCGATGGGTGAGCACAGGTTTTGGACAGTTTCTAGAAAGACTGTTCCGTGAAGGGGGAGAAAACAAACCCATAAACTACAACTAAAAAGTTTGTATTGGCCTCAGAGAACTGTCCCTGAGCCAAGAACAGGAAGAAAACTCCAACACAGGTTGAACACGGCACCCTGATGAGGTGGGATGGGGTAACCACATGCAGACAGGCCGCTCCTGTTGATGTGAAGTGACCACTGGGATGAAATTATGGGTTTGGCGTACGGGTGGACTCAGGAAGATGCCGGGGCTCAAGTTCAGATTCGAGTTTCCCCCAGACAAAGACCCCAAAGCAATGCAGCGTTGGGTGATAGGTGAGAAATCATTTTACCTCCACG
Source organism: Sterna hirundo (assembly GCA_009819605.1). NCBI lineage: Eukaryota > Metazoa > Chordata > Aves > Charadriiformes > Laridae > Sterna > Sterna hirundo. The sequence continues at coordinate 11,710,257 of CM020450.1, read as the reverse complement.
GTGCTGGTGTGCAATCAGCGCTGCAGGAAGCCGACCGGGAGGGCTGAAAACCCTGGGCAGCCTCAAGGCACTCTACAAACCTCCACTAACAACACCTCCCCACACCGCGGTAAGGCAACCGTATGAATTAACCCCCGTTTCCGCACCTCTAGTTGCCAAGAGAAACGCTTTTCGTGATCGCGCTGGTTGTGAAGTACACAGCTGCTCGATTTTACTTGCTCTTTTAACATTAAAGGAAGCAGAATACGGGTGGTGAGATTTCCTCGTGCACAACAAAGCAGGCTGGAAATTTGTGCCTAAATACCCAGGGGATTTGCAAGCCAGCTTTGAGCTGTGCAACAAGGAGCCACTGGTGACAATTGTGCGCTCTCTATTTTTAGCTGGGCGGCATGAACGCCGAATCCCTGAGGAACAAGGACAGCAGCAAAACCAGCAAAGCCACCAGACTTGCTTTTCAGAGAACTCATCTGGGGCAAAGCCAGGAACTTTGGCTCTTGCCCCTTCTGTCCACTTTTCTGCAGATTTGCTGCACCAGGTTTTTGGTTGTTGAGGGAAAAAACCCAAACCAAATAGCATTGTAGAAATCAGTGTTTCTAAGGATAGCTGGATAAATACATATGTATGTGTGCAAATCTGCCTAGACACACACAGACAGGCATAAATATTTCAGGGTCCAGACTGAATCAAAGTGCACTTATTTTTCCTAGTTAACCACTTGGAGGATTAATGATTTTGCCTCTGTGCGGTGAGGTGTGCAGCAGTGCTCAGGGAAGACGACCTCAGATAACGCACCGAGCAGCTCAGAACTGATAAGGCTTGTCCTGGCCTTATCAGGCTGGGGGGAAAGGAGCGGGAATTTCTTGCTGTACCGTTTCCGAAATGCCGGCTCTGCACTCTGATCACGCGCTGTCAAGCCCTCTCTCGGTTGCAGAAACAGGCACAAGTTTATAGAATCATAGAATCGTTTGGTTGGAAGAGATCATCAAGTCCAACCATTGACCTAAGGCTGCCAAGTTACCACTAGCCCGTGTCCCTCAGCACCACCCACTCGAAGGCGGGTGGTTTAGAAGAGGGTGTCCAAGTCCTGGTGCTCACTGTTTGCTGTAGGCAAGCCCGTGTTTTGGGCTATAAGGCCAAAGTGAGTCCAAGGTGCTGTTCAGATGATGATCATCTGCAGCACAGGGGGTGACTTGGAGCGTTTCCTTCCTTCTTTATTGGCTGCAGCCATGGCGCAGAGAGACTGCTCTCCTCGCCTGGCACTGCGGGTCAGAGCGAATGCTCTCCCTTCTGTACCATTAGCAGATACTAACACCGCCAACCTGACACACGTGCAAAGTTCCTCTGCTGCGAAATGTTCATTTCTACATATTCTGCAGGAATGATCTAGTTTTAATACCTGGTGTGTGTAAGAACAACACTCACCTACTGGATCGACAGCAGAAATGAGCTAAGACGGAAACGTTCTCTGCTTGTGCTCGCCACGCAGGCACAAATGGAGAGTTAGAAGGAAAAAAGGGGCACGTTCAAGGCTGTAGCTCATGGCAGGGTGTAAGAACTACCAGGGGAGTCTCTCAGGGTTTTACCTCTGTTGGGATGGCCAGGACTGATACCAGATTACTGCATCTCCAGCCTGGAAGACCATCCCTGGCATAGAGCTGTGTTTCTCTACTGCTCTACTGGCATTAAGTAAGCTGGCGAGAGCTCTAGCAACATCCATTCGCAACGTTCACACTGTTAATGTTAAATGAACCCAAAAGAGCAAAATTTGCAAAGTTATATTGAGGCGTTGAAATGAGGTTGAAAAAAAAAGCCAACCGCGTCATGCCCACGTGCCTCTCTTCCTCCAAGCACCGAGCTTGTTGTCGGTGGCTGAGCCTAACTCGCTCCTGTTCCCACAGTTCGACATGCAGAGGATAACACTGGAAGAGCTGAAACACATCCTGTACCACGCCTTCCGGGACCATCTAACGATGAAGGACATCGAGAACATCATTATCAATGAAGAGGAGAGTTTAAATGAAAACTCTGGCAACTGCCAAACAGAGTTTGAAGGTGAGAGAGAAATTTTCTGTGTTTCTGCACAATTCTTCTCTTTCTGCTTCATCTGTAAAACTCATTCTGATCCGTGACAGGCCATGGGCAAGGATGCGTGGAGTTAGCGTGGAGTTATCTTAGGGTAAGTAGCAATGACACACGGAGAGAGCTCAAGAGCTGTCATTAGATTTCTTCCATGTTGTCTGAGTAAAGCTGATCCTGTTTCGGGAAGGGGGATGAACTAGGAGGTGCTCTGCCTTATGGCCCTCCTTTCTCTGATGGGATTCAGGCAGGGGGATGTGCAGCCCACGCTGAGGTGAGTGGCTAAGACAGACTGAATTTCCCCACAGAAATATCCATATGTCTCTCATGGAAAGACTTTATCGGCACTAAGTTCTGCTCTAGCAAGCTATGTTAGGCTTCAGCAGTTTTTATAGAATCATTAGAATCACCGAATGGTTAGAGTTGGAAAGGGACCTTAAGGATCACCCAGTGCCACCCCCTGCCCTGGGCAGGGACACCTCCCACCAGCCCAGGTTGCTCCAAGCTCCGGCCAACCTGGCCTTGAACCCCTCCAGGGATGGGGCAGCCACAGCTTCTCTGGGCAACCTGGGCCAGGGGCTCACCCCCCTCACAGCCAAGAATTTCTTCCTCACATCTCATCTCAATCTCCCCTCTTTCAATCTAAAATTGTTCCCCCTCGTCCCATGGCTCCCCTCCCTGATCCAGAGTCCCTCCCCAGCTTTTCTGGAGCCCCTTTAGGGACTGGAAGGGGCTGGAAGGTCTCCCTGGAGCCTTCTCCTCTCCAGGCTGAACCCCCCCAGCTCTCTCAGCCTGTCCTCACAGCAGAGGGGCTCCAGCCCTCCCAGCATCTCCGGGGCCTCCTCTGGACTTCTGTTGTCGTTCCACAAGCAGAAAAGCTCTTCTGCTCTGGGCTTCCAGGGAACAGCTGGGGAGAGTCCTCTCTCTGCAGTGTAACCCCAGCAGTGAGCAGAGAGGGTGCGTCTGCTCCCTGCTGCCCTGCACACCCCCTGCGCGGCGCTGCCGGGACAGCTGGTGTGGAGCGGCGACGTGCCACACAGATACACCACGGGACAGGGGCACCGCAGGACAGCTCACCTCCACACACGCGAGAGTGGCTGCAAGACCGAGGTCGAAGCGATCCTCAGAGGTCGCTGGAGAAAGGGAAGCACTTGCTTCGGCAGCTGCTGTTTAACACAGCGTCCTCTCGGCAGTTGCCACAAGACCACTGAGTAAGTGGTCAGCAACTGGGATCCGGCACAACCTCAACTTTTACAGTGTTTTTTGCACTGTGAAGGCAGCTAACACTGGCAAGAGCATTCCACTTTTGCCAAGATGGGCAATCAATTTAGGGAAAGCTTTTTAAGTCACTTTGGGAGAAGGATTTTCCTGACCAGAGGAACTTGTTCTGCTCCCAGGCGTTGCTGGTTGGAACAACTAAAGAGGTACGGATCGTCTCAAGTGCAGAAGAGTCCCGGGAGATACCCACAGAGGACCTCAGGGTTTGTGCACCTCACCCTGGGACAGCTACTGTGCTTTCCCACCCGCAGAACTGCCACTTTATGTAGGCCATTTCGGGGGAAATCCTGATACTCGGAGGGGACAAATAGCCTCTGAAAGGGCACCAGGCAGAGACACTGAAGCGTCTTTAAAACAAAGGATAAAAATATTAGTGCAATTCTTAGCCTGGCTAATTAATGGGATTCAGAAGCTATATCCAGCACACTCACCCTCTGCTAAATACTGCAGAAAAGATGTAGAAGAGCACAGCTGAATTTTAAAAAGCCTGCAGGAGGGAGGCAAGCAGCAACGCTCTTCGAATCAAGCCGCGCAACATATTTTTTTTTTGTTCCTCCTGGAGAGCGGCAGGGAGGCAGAGACGCTTGCTTGCATGAGGGGAGTTGTTAGTCCCCACTGACCTGCTGATTCGGTGGAGACAGGCGCCAGCTGTCACCGCGGCGAGAGGCACGCAGGCTTCGTTCAGCTCCGCTACTTGGGTGAACTATCCCAGTCGCAAAAAAAAAAAAAAAAAAAATAATGGGTCCGAAAACCTAAATGCTCAGCATCTCATTTTGGAAGTCCCAGCTTCCAAAAGTACAGCAAGAACAGCTTTTCTCGTGGGATGTTGGCATTGCTGGTGCTAGGCAGAACCTAGAAGCAAAACAGACCCTTTTTTAGATGTTGTTAGAAATACACACACACACACCAATCCACCGGAGAATAAAGATCAACTGAACACTGTCAACAAAGATGCAAAGTTTTTCTTTCAGGTCCCGGAAGAAAGGGACGGTTCTGGTCCATGGCAGCTTTGACGGGAGCATTTCTCCCAGGAAAGGCAGGCTGAGAGCAGGTTGCGTCCCTGCAGGTCTCCAGGCTGGACATGCCATTATCTGAATGACCCGCTTGTGCCCTTGGTGTTCCCATTTCCCAAACACTAAGATCCCCACAGGGCTCAAAAGCAGAAACGATGGGGCCTCATGGCATGGATCCATGGCACTAAGGGAGAGCTGTCGTGAAGGTTGGACAGCATCTCACTCTAGTTGTAAATGGGGTTGTACAGAAGTGTCTTCATGTAAGTAAGTCGCCCTTTGTGCATTTCTTATTTAGCGGAGTGAAGGAGATGCTTTTGGGGTATAATTCCTCCAGCTTATTTTAGGTGCTGCCTTGGGATGAGATGAATTGCACCTTAAAAAGCACCTATTTCATTCAACTGTGAAGGCAGCCTAAAGGGACTAGCTTAGAGGCTCACATCTATATTTAATGCGCATTTCATCCACCCCATTGAAGTGCCTTTAATTGTGGGTAGGAATAAAGCCAAGATGAGCCCTGATGGTTTTCGCTGAGATCTGGGAATGGCTCCTAAGGGAAGAGACGTAGCAGATGCTTCAGTAGTACTTTGCTGAAATGGGGGATCTCCACTCACTGTCACCTCTGGGTATGTTCTTGCCATCAAAGAGAAGCCCCGAAACCCTTCTACATCCCGCGGACAGAGACATCTCCCTTTCCCACACCTGGGGTTAGTTGGTTCAGCCCCACCAGGTGCTACACAGGACACATCACCGTCAGTACGAATACGTACAGATTTCTGTTATTCTGACAATTTTGCCGTCTTGGCTTCTTGTCATAACAAGGTCTTCACTGCTATGTAATATACTTGCTATATCAACACGGACAATATACCTTATCTCTCTCTCCCACACTCATATACACACACGCAACCACCCACACGCTTTAAAACCAAATACAAGATTCAAATTATGGTCAGGGACAAGTCCAGGATTTTGTTCAGTTCACTCTGAACATGAGAGCCATTTGCAAGACATCAGCTCTAGGCTTACATTACGACTTTCCCTCCTACGCATTTCTAGGGGTTTTCGTTTGCCTTATTCTCGATGAAGAGCGGAGCAATGGAAATGCCCAACTCCTCAGCGCAAGCAGCCCACGCCGGCCCTGCCGATACAGAATACAGCCAGAAGGGAGGCACGGTTATGTCTTCTGCCTTCCTCTCAATTTTTATTAATGCTTCGGGGCAGGAGAACAAAGTTGAGAGCCAAGGAGAGTGTACGTTTTATGAGAAAAGGCGCAAGAAAAGGACAACTGTTTGCGGCAACATTGTACTACCAAAAATTTATAGGACAAAAAGTCATTTGTCTGGCAGCTCCCATTATCCAGACACTCACGACATTAAGCTCGTGGCAGACAAGAGTGCCGGCTGGTTACGGTGACCCATGCTGTCTGCCACGGGTGTTCCATCCTCAGCCCTGACACTCAAATTAACTGGATGTACAGGGGCTGCCGCAGCTCCCCTCCCTGCTCCCCCCAGACAAGCACGAGGAGCATCCGCTCCTCAGCGAAGGGCTTGGGAATGAAAAACTGCCGCCTCAAAATGAAAATAACTCCAGCCAGCCAAGAAAGCAAATATCCCTCACCTTTAGCAGGGTTATGACAGAAGCCACTATAAATACACTGCAGCTGTTCACGTTGGCAAGCCTTTTCCTGCAGGCGAGAGGGCTCCCAGCACTTACCCCGACCACCTCAAACCCACCGTGCGCATCGTCACCAGCCCAGCAGCCGCAGCCACTGGACTGATGTACCGCAAAATGGGCTGGACCCATTAACCCCATGTCCTGGTGGAGAAATTATAGCAACAGTAGCTCTGTCTCTGCTCACGCCATGGTGAGTCCTCCTCACCAGCGCGTTCTCTGCATGTTGATGATGAAGGATGACCCAGCCTCGATTGGCCTTTGCTTCTTGAGATCTCATTTACATTGGACAGTCTTGAGACTTGCTCTTCCCCCTCAAAAAGGGGGCAGGACATCTCTAGAGGCGCTTCGGGCTCTGACCATGTTCAAGGAACCAGCTCAGGTCCAAACCCCAGCGTGTCCCATGGGTATCAAAAACTCCTACTGGCGACCAAATGCAAAACGGATCGAGCATCCAGCCCTGTGACAATGCCAGCTATGGAAACCAGCAGGAAAAAGCACAGCTGCCACACTCAAAGGGTCAATGAATTTGGAGGAAGGAGACAAGCGAGGGCAAAAACTCACCAGTTAGCGGAGGGGGGGGGTAAATGGGTCTTCATAGTTAAGAGGGCAATTCGCAGGGCAGGACGTAGTTGTGTTCACGATGAAGAAAGTCAGCAATTTCAGCTTCTTTGTCTCCCTGTGGACTGCAAGGGGGCAGAGGAGCTGCAATTCCCATCTTGCTGGAGTAATTCCTGCTGAGCCCCAGCCAACAGCGTGAGGGTCTCTCTGGGTCTGCAACACCTCTACATTTCAGCACAGACATTTCCCCTTTCTTCTGGAGTTATTTGGTGGGTTATTTGGCTATTTGATGTACCTTCAGTCGATAAAGAACAATAACAATGACTTACCCGGATCCTGCTGCCTTAAAGCTCTATTTTTACTTGATGGTATAACAGAAGACTAAAGGGATTGTTCAATTCGGGAACACTTCTGCAAGAAACGCTGAACGTGCTTTACTCTTTCCCTTTGAATAGGAGAGTTGCCATCACAAAAAGCCTCGGCCATCTTCGACTGCTGCTCCCCGTCACCGTCACCAGCCCAGGAGCCCCGCACTGAAGGGCAATGCTGCCTGTGATGGCTTGTGTCACTGTTTGGTCTGCTGGCCGGGAGTGTTTTCAAAGTACCGAAATAATAGAAAAATAAATAAAGAAGTAACTAAAGCTGTGATTTAACAAGCTTTTCAGAGTGCCGGGGCATCGTGCACAAAACCCAGGAAGCACAGTCTTGATTCTGCGTGCATTATAAAAGCGAGCGAAGGAATCGAGGAGCGGAGCGGTGCGAGCAGAAAGCAAGTAATTTAGGAGAGCTGCCGTAAGGGGGATTTCATTATCTGCACAGAATATAGCGAGTCCCTTGGAGCGCTGGTGGTGCAGCGGTTCCCTGCCCCGGGCAGAGGGACTCAAAGTGCTGCCTAAGGAAGGCTCCCGGTGCCTTGGGGCTGCCTGCTGCCCGGGGACCGCCTGGGAGCTGGCATTAGGACACCAGCACTGCTAAATCCTGGCCACGGGAGGTGAGGGGGGATGAAAATGCAGCGTCCACCTCTCTGTGCAACGATCAGAACAAACGTTTTTTCCATCTATTCTAAAAACACCCTCCTGGACTTTTCCAAATACGGGTACTCAGAGCCTTTTCCTGGTTGGATTTTAGGTTTATTGTAATTCTGAGCTTGTTGCCCACCATGTGAAGGTCTCCCATCGGCACAAGTATGACCATCCGGGAGAAAAAGGCGTTGGGTACATCCCTTCCCAGGCCAAAACAAGGCCATGTGTCACTGCCCATAGTGGCACGGTGGAATTATCGATCCCGTGCCTGAGGATCTTCTGGCTTTCTGTGACTATCTCAGGGACCTCTGGAGCCTTTTCAAACAGATCAATCTTCACAGTACCCCAATCATAGAATCATAGAATGTGTTGGGTTAGAAGGGAACACGTATTGTTCTGATATTCCTAGATAGGGAGGCTAAGACAGAGACATGAACTGTCTTTAGCAAGTCTCAGCATGAATCCTCGTTGATGAACTTAAAAAAAAAATTAAAATTAAATAAAATAAGTCAAATGCTATAAATCCCAACTCTGTCTGCATTTTAACTGCCGCAAATTACTCTTATCTCTTTTGACAATTATTCTGCAAGCATTCATTCGAAAAGGTTCTTAATAAGTCTGATTTTGCTTAGGCACAGAAAACCTAAAGACAGTTTGGAAAAATGACTGACGTACTGTGCATACTCATGGGAGCTATCACAGCGGGTTTTTAAGTGTTGTCGGGAGCACGACTTGAATCTCTGCTCATTTCCAGTTGACCTGTAACTGGAAAAACCTGGATGAGTCGAAAGGGATTCACAGAAGGCTAATAGGCTGTGCTGCCATCCAGAGAGAGCTGGACAGGCTGGAGAGCTGGGCAGAGAGGAACCTCATGAAATTCAACAAGGGCAAGTGTAGGGTGCTGCACCTGGGGAGGAATAACCCCCCTGCACCAGGACATGTTGGGGGTGACCTGCTGGAGAGCAGCTCTGTGGAAAGAGACCTGGGAGTCCTGGGGGACAACGGGATGGCCATGAGCCAGCAATGGGCCCTGGTGGCCAAGAAGGCCAATGGCATCCTGGGGGGCATCAAGAAGAGGGTGGCCAGCAGGTGGAGGGAGGTCATCCTCCCCCTCTGCTCTGCCCTGGGGAGGCCACAGCTGGAGCACTGGGTCCAGTTCTGGGCTCCCCGGTTCAAGAGGGACAGGGAACTGCTGGAGAGGGGACAGCAAAGGGCTACCAAGATGCTGAGGGGACTGGAACATCTCTCTGATGGAGAAAGGCTGAGGGATTTGGGTCTCTTCAGTCTGGAAAAAAGACGGCTGAGGGGGGACCTTATCAACGCTTATAAATACTGAAAGGGGGGGTGTCAGGAGGATGGGGCCAGGCTCTTTTCAGTGGTGCCCGGGGACAGGACAAGGGGTAATGGGCACAAACTTGAGCGTAGGAAGTTCCACCTAAACGTGAGGAGGAACTTCTTTGCTGTGAGGGTGGCAGAGCCCTGGCACAGGCTGCCCAGAGAGGTGGTGGAGTCTCCGTCTCTGGAGACATTCCAAACCCACCTGGACGCGTTCCTGTGCCACCTGCTCTGGGTGACCCTGCTCTGGCAGGGGGTTGGATGGGTTGATCTCCAGAGGTCCCTTCCAACCCTATGATTCTATGATTCCTGATTAAAGAACTTTAGAGAGAACTTCATAAAGAGCTTGAGAGAAATACACAGATAAACTAAGGCATTTGAAGGGTTTAAAAGCCAAGGCGAGAGTGTAAGGCCTTCTTGCAGTATGAGAGGGTGCTCTACTGGGAAAGGTGGGTTGGAAGCAATGAAAGGTGAGGTGGAAATGTCCCAGCAGGGAGAGGTAAGACTTGGCCAGGGCAGGGGATCTCTGAGGTGTAGACTAGAGGGTTATGCCAAGGTGATAATCAGAGGCAAAGGAGGATTTCTGAGCTCAGCGTATGCCGGTGGAAAGCAAAAGCATTACTTTGGCCAAGCTCTCATCTTTCCCATCTCTTCCCCGCAGTGCACGCCCAGAAGCAGAACAGACAGACCTGCGTACGGAAGAGCCTTATCTGCGCGTTTGCCATGGCCTTTATTATAAGCGTGATGTTGATTGCGGCCAACCAGATCCTGCGGAGCGGCATGGAGTAGCCTCTCGCCACGACACTGTGAACCAAACTGACCATGCATGCGCATGCCAGCGGGTGAGCTTCCCCCGAACCGACTCTCACACGGCAAAGAGACAGAGGCAGGCAGATAAAGCACCATTCGACCAGGAGCCTGAGGCCAGCAGCGTAATGTGTCTTGTGAATCAACTACATCCTTTTGGCAGGGACATAAAAGGGCTGTCTTAATGCTTTAAAGGTTTTGTTTCCTAATGCAATAAAAAAAAAAAACACATACAGGACTCCCGAATTATTGCTTCAAAACAGCAATGGTAACTTGGAAGAAACTTTCATCCAGCAGCCTTGTTTTGCAGTTTTAAGGAGGCGCAGCCTCATGACTTATCGCAGCGGGGCTGTCTTTTAACCTAGGGACCGACTGACTATTCCGCGTAGCTCTCCGCTGGGCCCACATTCCCAGGAAGTTGATCGTAGCATTGTCACAAGCAAGTCCTGTTTGTTTTATTTCGTGTACTCCGGCTTCACTTTGTTTTTCCCTTATGACCATGCCTTTGAGTTTACGGCATTAGAGGGGAGCTAGAGCATCCGTGTACAGTATTTTCAGAGTAAAAAAGAGGAGAATTTGCCAGCAGCATACAAAATTTCTATTTTTGCTTCGTAAACGCCACCTTTGACACAAGACTGTGGGGCAACACAAGTCCATTTGCCATTTTTTTCCCAACCGTGAATCAGGGCTTGAGAAGCACCACCCATTTCCACACATGGGCATTCCTGAGATTTGTGCACAGTCTTCCAACCGACTCTGCAACCACCAGCGCCAGGTAAAACTCCCTCTATTTGGTCCCATCTGCGTATTCAACGGCATTTCTTTTCCAGCAGTTTTGCCCTTCTTCTATACTGGTCTTCAATAACCTTATCTGAGATGAAAATCACGAGGAAAAGCTCAGAAGGAGCCTTCCTCCCTTCTCCTTGCCTTCCCAATTGCTATTTCTTTCATCTCATATGCCCTGGTTGTAATCTGTGGTGAAACCTCCGTGTCAGACACCTTCTTGTGGGAGAGGTTATGTTTTTGCCCACACGGCAGCTGATGCGGTCCCTCCCGGCAGCCATCGCACCACCACCACCACCACGGTCCCATGGGCAGGCTCCAAAGAGGGTAAGCTGAAAAGCAGACTGCAGCAAGAGAAGAAGAAATCAAACTAGAGCATACCGCCATATGTTGCCTAGTGTGTCAGACTTTCAGATCCTGCAAGTGTTAGTTATTTTTCCTGGAAGGGATTTTAATGAGCAGCAAGGAGAAGATGCAGTGATGCAGACTGGAGACACAACACGTCCTGCGGAAAGCACAAGGACTGGGCGAGCCTGGAGCCAGGATTACATCTGAAAGCATTTTTCCTTCTAAACTTGACACAAATCCTTGCATTTACCTTCGGATTAACTGTGCACCTGTGTGTCGTCCCAGGAGAGGTCTGGTTTCCTTGCCCTCATGGGAGATGTTTCCTGGTCGTCCCTCACAGAGCCGGCACACGGAGCGCTTCTGGGGAGGTCAGTGGAGGCACCTGGGTGTTGGAGATGTGGTGGCTTCGTCTTGCTGGCTGGGCGAGCTTCAAAAACACCAAGGAGCAGCGAGATCTTGCTACTGTAAATGTAGATGACTGTTCCCTGTGTCACGAGAGGGGGCAGGATGCTCCCCAAGGGACTGCAAACCATGAGCTTCCCTCGTCCCACACAGCAGCCATCGGCTTACGCCTGGATCCATCCCAAAGACTCATTTCAGGTCTTTCTTTGCTTACAAGTTCGATCGATAATATTTAACCTGTATTTTTTAGTAGCCTGATTTGAAAACTTGCTTCTCGTTGGTCCGTCTCCTGTCACCCCTTTAAACTCATGTCACCACTTTGTATTCTGCCTTTAGGTCCGTGTCTCCGTTGCCCACCTCCACATCGTTGCCATTCTCCTGCTGCCCCCTTCCATCACGGAAGACGACAGCTGCCTTTTCCAGAGCAGCTGAGTTATTGTTTTCTACCTTTCACAGACACATGCTTTTGTGTTTCTGTTCTGCTGTGACTAATAGAGGTCAACTGCAAAATGTTACGCAAAAAATGTTACATCTCCCAGAAGATGGAGAGAGATTTATGTTTGCTATAGGGCAGCAGCAGACTTCAAACCAACGGTGGAAAGTCCTAGGCAAGCTCTGAGCGTGGGATTCGCACCGCTGGGGAGCCAGGGCACCCTCCCAGCACTCGCTGTGCGGGACATTGCAGATAACGAGCTTTGAGATCATTTTACGGGAACCGTCATCCACGTTTTTAGGTCTCAGGGGCATGTGAAAAGGTGGCAGCAGCAGAAAAAAAGTCTAAGTGTTACTTGCCACTGAGTAATACTTATTAAGATTTTTTTTTTCCCCCTTCCGGGACTGTGCTGGAGTGGACGTGGGCAGCAGGGGCAGATGGAGATGGAGCGGAGAGGTGGGCACCAACCCACCAGCCCCGCTCAGCGGCGGCAGAAACACAGGGCAGAGCGGTGCCCCTGTGCTGAGCTCAGAAAAACAAGCTCAAACACATAGACCAGGCATTTCTCCACGTTCTTCTCACTCATCTGACATCTAATACCAGGCAGACTCCAATTATAACAGCTACGTTACAGACAAGATGATCTTTTCCATTCCTTTAAGCTTTCTGGAAGGCTCCATAATTTCTACATGCATGCTCCATAAAAGCCTTTGTAAATACAGTCATTTTTCAGCATAATTCTCCACCTTGAATATCCATTTGTAAAACCAAACTATAATTATTATATCGGTAAAAGCCATAGCCTGGTGTCAGTAGAGTTCATTGAAAACTCCCCACTGATTATACTGGGTACAGGATTTGAGGGGGTTCGGGGGTTTGCTTTTTCTGTAGGGAACCCAATTTATCCATTATGAATCAGTGTCATGTCTTGCCAGAGGTCTCCTTTTCCTTCCTACAGCAGCCTTTCTCCATCTGAAGGCATCTTGGAGACATCCCTGCTTTAATCAGTCAGGCTCCTCTGGTGGCAATGCAGAATGGATCAGGCCAAGCCATTTCATCCGTTCCTCTCCCCACAACCTTTCTACCAACACCTTCCACCTTCCCATCCTTCCTAGCCAGCAACACTGGACCTCTGTCTCTTACCTACCTCCCTGGCTACATTTATATAACATCCATTTATCGTCTTTTTTTTTTTCCTTCTACACAAGAAGGAAAAAAACCACGGCTTTTTGTTGCTTTTACAGACAGTAGGTAAAAATAGAGCAGTAAAATTTTGATTGGAACCTGATGGCAAGAGCTTAGGGGGAAGAAAGTAGAAGAATCAAAGAAATAAAAATAAAAAAAAACCCACATCCCATACTTTAACGGAAAAAAAAAAAAACTTTAAGTGCTAATTAACATACTTTAAAAAATACCCAGACTGCAGCAGTGCTAGGTAGAGCTGTCAGAAAAAGCACTAAACTTATGCTCTTGCCAGTTACATGAGAATTTAAGTGTCTTTTCAGCACTGCAATTCTGTACGAAAAGGATATTGCTATGGCAACCCTCGCTGTTCGTGACATGTGTGCCACCGTGTCGGAGCGACACGCAGCAATTGCAGACGCGCTCCCAGCCAAACCAAGGATGGACAAACAGCTCCCAACAGCCTGGGACAGCGTTTGCCCTCGTGGATTAGCAAATTATTAGCAAATTGTCAGCCCCCCCAAAGACAGCTCTGTTGGCTTAGCCACAAAAAAACTGTGTGCAATTAAACAGACTGACATGCAGGGAAGGCTTTGAGATGGACGTGATTATTTTAGCTTCAGAGAGGCTTTGGTTTGGTTTAGGAGCAAGTGAGGTCAATGCAGCGTAAGCACTGCTCGACACAGGTGGTCCACAGTTTGTTGAGGACACTTTGACCAGGTTCTTCATGGAGGGATTGATCTCTGATAAGAAGGATTCGGGTTACCGCTCCTGCAAGGCACTGGGCTGCATCACTGATAACGCTGACTTTGACTTTAACCATTGGCTTTAACTTTGAAGGCACATCCTGATTTTCTGCTCCTGGAGAAGCCAACGCGTGAACGTCAGGCACGTGGCGTGATGAAATACTTTGGAGGCCACGGAGAAGTGAACATTCCTTACCTGTCAGGTCCAAAGCCATACCATCAGGTCAGTCATGAAGAAAACCACAGCTGAGGAGTTACCAGGCAGGACAACTGCTTCATGGTTGTGGCAGTGGTCCGGGGGAGCGGGCTTCTGCCCACGACAGGCTGCGCCACCCAAGGACTTTGCTGGGACGTGATCATGTCAACGAGTCCACCACTGAGAAGTAATTTCTAATCTGAAGCAATATCAACAATAATTTAAAGAATTAAACAGGGTGGGCAACTGGGAAAACTTGGCTTTGCTAGGAAGAATTTGGTCCTCATGCTGTTGGAGTTCCTATAGGATAACAGAGAGCTGACAAAGAGAAAGTAATTGTTTTCATGTTTGATGGGTACCCACAAATATGCCAGTTACTGTTAGCAGACACCCTGTCCTGGTGAAGGTGCCCACAGACCCCCCAGAACAAGGGTCTCTTGTGAGCGGAAGGGTGGGAGGTGGTAGGAGACCCAGCTACCTGCCCCTGCTCCCAGGTGAGCTACCGCTGAATGTTTGGCTATCATCTGGTGATCTGGAGAGATTTCATACAGACCATTCAATGGTTATTGGGAGCTCGGGTGTTGGATATGGTGTGCTGGTAGGGCTGGACATTGGTTGCTTTATATGGGAAACTTCCAGCAATGTTGTGAAGTGGGGACAAGTAAATGGGTTTTTTTGGTCCTTCTCCCGTAAGAAATAGGATAGCAAGCAGGCAAATCAAGAAGAGGCACAAAGCATTCCCAAGAATGCTACTCTAGATGGCTGAAGTCTGTTTGACAGACTTGCATAAGCAAAGTACCTACTGGCAAACATTTATTTTCTACGGAAAGAATAGGAATATTCTTTCACACTAAAAAAACCAAACCCACTGCGTCTTTCCGCCTGCTGCAGGAGACCAAAACATTTCCTGGGACACCCAGAGGACCGTGACGGCTACCCGAGGTCCAGTGCTGGCTCTGCTCGAGATGACGCGCTGCTTTGCGAGGTGCCTGGTACAAAGACTCTCGCGTTTTTTTTCCGCGAAAGGCTCTCCTCCCCCCACGCCGTGCGCACGTGCCAGAGCAAGTGGTGCTGCGAAGGGCTGTCAGTGCACAAAAGCAGGAGGTGCACAGGCCCGTCAGACTAGGCTCTGCGAGGAGAGAAGCAGTAGGAGGAATACATTAAGATCACTAAGAACGAAGTTCCCTATTTTATCCACCCGTGTAATAAATTATTTAGTTTCTGCTTTATGGATGACTATTTGAAAGAAGAAAAACCAACTCTTCTAAAATGAGAATCTGATGAAGTATCTTTTTTCTTGGCTCTGAATCATGCCTACATTCTGCAGATGAAGATGTACAGAACTTGCTGGTTTTCAATCTATTATTTTACTGTACTGTGTTCTGACAGTGCAATTACATTTCCCTGGCATCACTTAAAGCCTATTACTTTCCCAGGAATTTAATACACAAAAAGAAAAGGCACACAACATTTTCATCTCTATATATTGTCGGTTGTTATCAGGACTGGATCTTGTTTTTCTCCAGTTCAAGCAGGACATTTTAGGCAGCTCTAGGAACTGTAGAAGCTTTACCACAGGCAATCTGACAACATTCTGATTGGAAGAGTTCTCCACTCCTACCTCTGCAGTGGCAAAAGCCTGAAAAACTGCCTCAATTTGGCATCTTTACTATGAAAGAATTTCAGCCCCAGAAGTGAGGAGAAGGGGGAGAAAGGAGAAAAAGGAAATCCTCTGGGTCTACAGATTGGTACTTGGCAATTTGGTGATGAAAATACCGTGGGGTTTTTTTTTATTTTCTTTCAAGATAGACCAAAATACTTGGTAGCCTTGAAGAGCATTACTAGATGAAGTTGGCATTTTCCAACCAATTATTTTCTACAGCTGTTCATGCCCAGCCTTTGCCAGCATCAAGAATAAGCAGCTTCAAACACTGCTACGGAGCTTTAGCTGAGATCCATCTCATGACCTTCCTTTTCAGCTGGTCTTCTATTGTCGTCAGCCAACAAGTAGACATTGGACCATCCCATTTGAAGCTCCTGAGCTTGCTCTAGTAGGTCCCCCTCTGGTCTTGCCGGCTCTCAGGCATGTCTTCTCTTGTGAGCAGGCCCACTAAACCCGAAGCATACGGCCGATGCGTTTGCAGCATCAGGCCCCTGGGTTTGCCATAGGAGCAATCTTCAAATAAATGCCTCTATAGTCCCATTGCCCCAGCCCAAGAATGGCATTACATTTCCTACCGTCTCTTTCAGAGGAGCCAAAGTTATTTCAGTTTCATGCAGCAGCTCTTGTTTTCTCAGATTTTAATAGCGGTGGGGGTGGTGGGGTGGAAGAGAGATGAAGTTCCTCTCGGACTCCAGGGTAAATCAGAAGTAACTCATTAGAGTTAATTGGCTTGAACTCGAATAAGCCCAGAATCCAGCCTGTTGCCATTTAATCCATACTAGGATCTAAGTAATCAATGCCTCCTGATTCATCTCTAGGAAGTCTAATACATGCACCTCCTTTTTTTTCCTCGTTTCATCCCTCACTGTTGTCAAGTCGTTTACCATTCATTGTTAAAAACTGACCATTTTTTGCTTGTTAACAAAAGACATGGCATTTTAATTAAAGACAACAACTCACAAAGTCAGCAGCATAATGGTAAAAACAAAAAAACGAAAACAAAACTTTGTACAAAATACTGTAAATATTAATATAAATTAACTTGGCATGCAACTTAAATCCTATGTTATTGCAAGTTACCCAAGTGTATAAAGACGTGTATAAAGGAAAACCGAATGCCATATGTATCGGCTGTTTCCTCTAACCAAACAATACTGTAAATATATAATCTGTATAAAAAGATTTTAATTTTACCATTATTTATGCAATAGAAATAAAGGTTTTTTTCTTTTGATGAGGGATGAAGTTTCTTTTTTCCTCATTTTGCAGCAGTCATTGATATTTATTCATGCCCGAGTACAAGAGCAAAAGCTAGATTTGCATAAAATATTAAGACAGAGACCCTTTCTTCCTTCTGAGGGATACATGAACATTTGGGGGTTTTATGTTGCTTTGAAAATAGATTTACATATTTTAAAGCCTGTTACTACAGAAAGAGCTCCTGGCTGAATAGATGCCTTGGCTGTTCAGAGCTGGGATCAACGCTTCGAGAGGGCCACAGATGCACAGGACTCCTCAGCATGCCAAAGAGAGGAGCTGAACTTCTCCTCTGGAAGTGGAAGTCAAAGCCGCAGCTGGTGTGGGGGGTGGGCACCACACGCAGCGCTCAAAGAGAAAGGTCGGGCCATGCCATGTGCTCTTTTGTGGCACTTGCTTAAAAACTCAAACCCCTTTTCTTATACCTACCAGAGAGTCAGAGCCTGTTTCCTCAGATGGGCTGGGGTCCAGTGCGTTGCTGATGGGAAGAGGATGTTGACCACAGGTTTTAATCCTGTCTCGTCTCCTGCCAAGGCTCTGTACCATGAGAGCTGCTCTGTGTGGCTAAACTACACTCACGTGCCCTGAAGAGCAGCTGCTCCCTTAGAAAATCCAGATCTCTTCATTTCACTGTAGACCATTGTCCACAGCTACCGGTCCCCTGAGTCCTGACAGACGTTTGACTGAAGAAGATGAGGATAATGTTAATGATTGTCCCCAAAATTGCTTGTAGTGGTGCCTAAATTAAAGCTTAAAAAGACAGAGCTGATGTAGGCAAGACATCTTTACCCAGGTGGACCCAAGTCACCGGGATGGCACTGCTGGGACAACCAATGCAACCCCCAAAGCTCCCACCGTGCCCATAGGTACAGTACCACCACTGCCTCGTGCTTGGAAAGGAGCTGTGATGCTTTCCCTAGACCTGGCCATTTTTGCAAAAACAGCATCTCCGATTCCTTCATTTAAACTGAAAAAATGACTGGGTTTCCCCAGACAATGGTACGTATCACACTCCATTTCATAGGCTCACATTATCTATTAATTGCGAGCATTTGGACAACAGCCTGGCGGCTCAGATTATGGTCCTTATTCCTGGAACCATCACAACTTCCAGTATGAGCAATTGTCCATGCATGGATTGACACTGAAAAGTAAGCGATGCAGAAACCTTCTGTTTACAAAAATTTGTGATCTAATAGTTTAAAAAAAAAGATATTGTACACTCTAGTTGACCTCTTACATTATGTAACTGGAGAGCATTTTAATGAATGGCTTAGGAAGGAACCTGAATTTGTTACAGGAATGAATCAAATCTATTGTAGGAATTCCTATATATTTATCCTAGGAACGAATGAGTAATCGAAGAAATTCTTTGCTGGAAGGAGAAACCTACACCACACAGCTCTCCTTTGAAAGCAGTGTTCTCAAGCAGATCATTGCGTTCAATGTCCTCAATGAAACCACGGGTTTGTATGTTGTATTTCAGCCACCGGAACCATTTAGAAAATGAAATTCACTGGCGTTGTTGCTAGAACACCTCCTCTCTGCCCATCAGCCCCCAGCGAGGATGAGCACCGTGCTGGACGGGTTAGTATGATACCGTCGTGAAATCTTCACTGACTGCAGGGAGGAAACAAACTTCAAAAGACAAAAACACACAACATTTGGACTGACACCAAATTGCTTTATCCCACCATAAAAAGCCCACAAACGTGACCACTGTTCAGCTCTCATGTTTTTTTGAATGCTCTCCATTCAACAGAGAAATACCACCAAAGGATTCCACCCAAAAGCCCCGTCCTTCAGCTGTGCCCCAAGGGGAGGTCTCGGGTGCCCTCTGCTGCGGGAGCGGGGACGGACAATAGGCAGGAACAACTGCACGGGTCTAATCCAGCTCCCGGGGAGTCGGTGGAAACATTCCCATACTTAGTGGGATTTGGATTAAGTCATCGTACAGCACCGTATTTCACACCCTGGCCCTTTGCTTTGTTTAAATGGAGTCTGGCCAAGGCTTCGAATTTAATTGCAGAAATACAAATACTGAAGAAATAAGGGTTTCCGTACGCTGACTGAAATTCAGGCATGGCCCCATCTACAACCTCTTGCCAACAGTGGGCTCCCCGAGCTCGAAACTCCCAGCAGCCGGTGTCTCTGGTTAGACACGGGGCACACAACGCACACTCTGCCCGTGACCCTGCAGGCTGCTTTTGCTGCTGCGATCTCACCACCCAGTACGCACTCCTTCCTGATTAACATCTATAGAAAGTATTTGCTAATGCAAATCCAAAGGCAGCAATTTATTTGGTGCATGCTAGTTAATCCTGGCAAGGCTTTCCCGTGTAAGTATAGACTAATATCATCTTGTTTTAATTGCTTCTTTAAGAGTTTCTCAAAAATCAAAAACATTTTAATTAAAAAATTCACCGAGAGTATCTTCCAGATCTTTTCCCATTTATTCTTCTTCCCACCAAAATTATCAGCACATTTGTTAAATTCTGAAGAAAGAAAGTAATTACAGCAGATGTTGATCGCTGCCGCTAGCATTGAGGTTGCTGAATGCTACACATCAGTTTCCCATGTTCTTCTGTTTTGCAACTTTTTGAAACAGAAATTTCCATTCTTGGTCTTTGCTCAGAAAGGAGGCCATCTATGCAGGAGCTGGGATGCTGCTAAGGCAATGGGAAATTCTTGTAGGGGAGGAGGGGGAAGAAAGGAGGAGATACAATTAAGGAACTGCTAGGGATACAGAGATTTGGGCGAGGAACAGCCAGGAACGGCTAAAAGCCATTTCCTTTTACCTATAATACCATTTGTAATGAATAAAGGTCCTGCTCCACCATCACCTCCCCAAAAGGCAAGATGATAAATCCACTAGAAGTGCCACCAGCACACGCACTGTTACAAGAGTGTGGAAGTATCAGACCAAAGATGCCAAGTGCATGCCTGCCGCACAGTAATAAATGTCTTTTAACCCCAATGTCTGTCTAGATTTCTACTATGAGCTGGATAATGACCTGGATTTAGAATAAGCTGTCAAAAATACTTCACCGTATAATGACAGAAAGCTGAGATAATCACAGGTTGACCATACATCTCACAACAGACAGAAATTACAGAATCACACAGAATCACAGAATGGTTCGAGAGGGAAAGGACCTTAAAGATCATCTAGTTCCATGGGCAGGGACACCTCCCACCAGCCCAGGTTGCTCCAAGCCTCATCCAACCTGGCCTTGAACCCCTCCAGGGATGGGGCAGCCACAGCTTCTCTGGGCAACCTGTTCCAGTGCCTCACTACCTTCACAGCAAAGAATTTCTTCCTGATATCCAATCTAAATCTCCCCTCTTTCAGTTTTAGGCCGTTACCCCGTGTCCTATCATAACACTCTCTGATGAAGGGTCCCTCCCCATCCTTCATGTGGATCCCCTTGAGGGACTGGAAGGGGCTGGAAGGTCTCCCCGGAGCCTTCTCTTCTCCAGGCTGAACCCCCCCAGCTCTCTCAGCCTGTCCTCACAGCAGAGGGACTCCAGCCCTCGGATCATCTTCATGGCCTCCTCTGGCCCCATTCCAACATGTCCATGTCCTCCTGGTGCTGAGGACTCCAGAGCTGGACACAGTACTCCAGGTGGGGTCTCACCAGAGCCTGCTGGCCACGCTTCTTTTAATGCAGCCCAGGATGCAGTTGGCTTTCCGGGCTGCCAGCGCGCATTGCCGGCTCATGTTGAGCTTCTCGTCCACCAGCACCCCCAAGTTCTTCTCCTCCAGGGCTGCTCTCAAGCCATTCTCCACCCAACCTGTATTTGTGCCTGGGATTGCCATGACCCAGGTGCAGGACCTTGCACTTGGCCTGGCTGAACTTTATGAGGTTCGCACAGGGCCACATCTCCAGCCTGTCAAGGTCCCTCTGGATGGCATCCCTTCCCTCCAGCGTGTCGACTGTGCCACACAGCTTGGTGTCGTCGGCAAACTTGCTGAGAGTGCATTCGGTCTCACTGTCCGTGTCACTGACAAAGGTGTTAAACAGCACTGGTCCCAGTACTGACCCCTGAGGAATGCCACTCGTCACCGATTTCCATGTGGACATTAAGCCATTGACTGCAACCCTTTGCAGTCAATGAAACAGCATAAGCGCAGGGTCAGGAACCTGTAGCATGATGCCGATGGCACAGCCAAGCAAATTTTCAGTGTCCTGTGATTGCTCAAAGACGGGGCTACAAAACTATTTGAGGAGCGGGGTCTCCCATCTCTGCCTCGGGCAAGAAAAAGAGCATCCAGCAGCGCTCCCTTAAATGCTTGCTGATGGTGGAGTCAGGTCTCAGCTAAAATTACAACGACAGACAAGTAGAGAAAACTCTGGGAGAGATACCCAGAGGTATCTCAGTCCCAAGGAGAACATGACCGTGAGCATGGCTGCTACTGAGCCGTTTCCAGATTCAGCAAGTCCCAGCCTGCAGAGAGTTTTACAGAAAGCATTGAAACCTCCTGAAGTGAAGGATTTCAAATGGAGGGGCTGAGAGACCCCGGCGCTGGCGGTACGAACAGTACTGCTATAATAAGGGTAATCACTGCATGTTATACGGAAAAAAAACCTCTCAAGTGATTGCTGTTTGCAGAGGCTGATTAAATATAAATTAAACTCATCTGCATGTTCAGCAAGATATGTGAATTGAATAGAAAGAACATCCTTTGCATTGGCTGCATGGGGTGTCTGGGCAGCTCGTCCCATGGCCTGGCATGTCCCCACACACGGGCTGCTCCCCACCTTCTGGACCTGCACCAGTAACTTTGGCATCTGCGTATTATTGAAATTAAAAGAACCACGTTCACTTACATAGAGATGATTTCAGATAGAGTATGAACGAGCAATTCATTAGCCCCAAATTGTTCGTGGGGGAAGAATGCAGTTCCCTGTATTGCCACTGCCATAATACCAGTTGCCACTGCTTGTCTTCAGTTCATTTGCCTTCTCTAAATGCCTCTCCATCTTGTGTGCCTGGGAGAGGAGGAGGAGGAGGAGGAGGAGGAGAAGAAGGAGGAGAAGAGGGAGGAGGAGGAGGAGAGGAGAGGAGAGGAGAGGAGAGGGGAGGGGAGGGGAGGGGAGGGGAGGGGAGGGGAGGGGAGGGGAGGGGAGGGGAGGGGAGGGGAGGGAAGGGAAGGGAAGGGAAGGGAAGGGAAGGGAAGGGAAGGGAAGGGAAGGGAAGGGAAGGGAAGGGAAGGGAAGGGAAGGGAAGGGAAGGGAAGGGAAGGGAAGGGAAGGGAAGGGAAGGGGAGGGAAGGGAAGGGAAGGGAAGGGGAGGGAAGGGAAGGGGAGGGAAGGGGAGGGAAGGGGAGGGAAGGGGAGGGAAGGGAAGGGAAGGGGAGGGAAGGGGAGGGAAGGGGAGGGAAGGGGAGGGAAGGGGAGGGAAGGGGAGGGAAGGGGAGGGAAGGGGAGGGAAGGGAAAAGACTGTTTCAGTTGGAAGGGGCTTTCAATGATCATCTAGTCCAGCTGCCTGACCGCTTCAGGGCTGACAAAAAGTTAAAGCATGTTATTAAGGGCAATGTTGAAATGCCTCTTAAACAATGACAGACTTGGGGCATTGACCACCTCTCTAGGAAGCCTGTTCCACCGTTTGACCACCCTCTCAGTCAAGAAATGCTTCCTCAGGTTCCCGGTAATGCACTGAGTGCTCCATGAGCCCTTGCCTTTAAATAACCAGCCAAACCATAAGTGATGAAGGGGCCAACACTGCATCATCAAGCATCCTGGCTATGACTAAGAGATTTCTTAATCTTCTCCCCCACTGTACGAGGGGGAGAAAGCCTTAGTTCTCAATCTGAACTACCATTCAGAGACCCCAGAGCTGACACCATCTCCAGCTTACAGTCTGTGGTGAAGAGTATCATGGACCACCCTCGTCCAGACTAACTCTGGGCATCTTGCATGTAGAAGGTGTTTGGAAAATTGTGGATTTCTCCTGTCTGCATCGAGATGTGTCTATCGACCCTGAGCTGAAGGTAAGGTCGCTAAGTGAAACCAAGGGATAATTTGTTTCTCAAATTGTATGGTCATAAATGTCAGTCACGCACCCCAAGATACGTCATTTTTTCTCACTCTCTCTGAGAAAGTCTTTTTGCGTTCAAGAAGGAGCCTGGAGGCTCTCTGAACAGACGGATCAAGGCCGTGTGAAGAAGCTAATGACCAAAGCTATAAGATCTGAAGGAGAGAGGATGTTGCTTCTTGCCATGTTGCGTGAGCTCCTACTGTGCTGGTGCCGATTTTAGTGTCTTCTCTCACTTCAAACCAGAGAGAATCTAAAAGCCTGAAAAATACTGAAAATGTGAATTGCTTCTTATGGTGCAACTAAGGTCCAAGTATGAGAAACAGGCTCCAGATTAGGACATGTCAACGCTGTCCTGCCAAAATGAAACGTATTTGCAAGTGCATAACCCACACTTTAATCCTGCAGACCTTCAACCACCTACTTTGAATATTTATTATTGCTTAAACTCAATTTCAGAAAGCATTTTTTAAAACAATTAGCTACTGTCTTATTCATTTGGAGACTGATCACAATGTTCACTGCTTCTTGGACAAATTAAACTAGCAATTATTTTATAATATTTGTCTCCTATAAAGAGGGAAAAAAAAGCATCATTTCAGAGGACAGGAGGGAAGAAACAACTCGAGAGGGACAACACCGTGCCAAAACTGAGGCAAGGCTGACCATATGGATTTGCTTATGCTGGTCTCAGTAATAAGCTCAAAGAAAGGGATAGGTAATGTATTAGGGGTACTACGAATCATTGTTGTTTCTTGGGAAAGCGGTTACAGTGCTGCCGTGATAAATTGCTTCTAAGAATTCAGGGTACGGGCTGCTGACATCTGTCAGCAAGAAGCTGGAGTTCAGATCACAATCGCAATTATTTCAGTATTTTTAACCAAAGCAGAGAGTGAACTTGCATGAAGAAAAAGAACTCCTTTATGTAGAAGCTGACAAAGTGAAAACCGTTGCTGGCTTGCCAGGAACCCAAAGCAACCTCCAGCAGCCTGGGTAAACACAGTGTTTCTTTAACAGACTGGCTGAACGACTAACCCGGTCTAGCAGAAAGCCCTGCGCTAGCACAAAGGTTGTTATTGCTGCGATTACGCCAACGCCACGCTCCCAAAGAAGGATTAACATTTAATTCTTCCTAAATTTGGTTTATGAAATATTGACATGACGGTGCCTTCGCAATAAGCTATAAAGACATCTTCGAGGTGGCGTGCAGCGGGAGGTGGGTGATGGTTATTTACTTATCCCTTCCACTAGGTTTGGCTCTGAACACTCGCACTGAAACTGTTAGTGACCCCCCCAGGCTGAGCTAAGCAGATACCAGCAGGTAGAGCTAACAACCAGTGTTAATAAAAATCAGTGAAGCATTCTTACAAGGCAAACTGTTATCCCTTTACAGCTCACAGTCTCCCCGCTCTGACAGAAGATGATGATCAACAGATGTAGAAGCATCAGCTGGGAGCAGCTCCAAAAAGCTGTCTCTTAAACACATCCTTTTGCAGTCCCAACCATCTGATTTATATATTCACAGGCATTTCTTAATACTTTGGGGACACCTTATCTCATTGGCTAAACAAATCCACTTATGTCTGCATCACTTTGAAGCGTGAAATAATGTGTTATTAAAGTTATTGTGACCCTGGTGACAGCAGAACCCTTCCAGTCACAGTGACTTCATTAATGAGAACCCGTTGTATCCAAACGGTCCGGCTTTGTAAAGGTCTTACCGCATGACAAAGTCTTGGGATAACAGCGTCCTCATGGCCTTCCAAACGTGCTCCAGTCCAAGACATGACCTCACCACGAGGCTTTATTGCCTCTTGCCGAAACAATGCCTTCTTCTGTGTCCCAGGGAAATGGTTCACTTCTCTGGTATGCTAAGGTAGGGTTCAGGAGCAGAGCTTGCGGCTCACACCTCTGCGCTAATCCAAACCAGGAGCAATCGTCTGCGTTTACCGAGCAGCTGCAAAAACACGCTGAGAAGTAGTAATCCGCCTTCTTGCCGTCCCTCTGAAATAAAAAATAAAAATAAAAAAAAAAAACAGGATGAGGAATTACTTTTTCATTGGCATTTGCAGCAGGAATTAGGTGGCACACACGCCACGCGCGCCCGGGAGTAACGGTTCTGCTGCACGGCAAACACAAGGAGCCTCCGGCCAGGAGCACCTCGGAGGCTGCCACAAGCCCCGTGCTGTCCCCAGTCCCACCAAACTACAGCCACCGCGGTGGGCTGGTCAGAGCAGGGAGGTAGCTGGCATGGGAGACAACTTCCCTGATTTATCCCCGCTACAGCACAAAACATCTTTGTCTCTGGGTGTTCATCTCAACCCCTGGCAGCCAGTTTACACTGCAGAAATCCACTGGTTATCAGGGGAGGCTACGGTGGCAGGGGAGATGAGGGCGGTTTGAATAAGCAGATTAATGAGCTGTTCAGCCGAATTGTGCCCTAGACTCTACTGAGTCACAGACACTCACACAGGAAGACAAGCTCAGGTGAAGGCATCTAAACTGCAGCCATCCACATGTAACCACCTGAAGCCTGCCCCTATTTCTTTAGCCAGCAGGAAAAAAACGATAGGCAAACTCTTAACGGTTCTCCCCAGCCTGTAGGAACCCAGGAGTCTTCTAGGCACCAAGACAAATTTTCCTGTTTAACAAAAAGCTCAATTTTCTCTTCTCGCCACTCACCCTTGTCCCCCCAGTTAGAGCTGACATCAGTAGGGAAGGACACCAGATGAGACAGAGGCTGGCCCAAGAGTAAGCGTAAGTATTTCTCAATTTTGGGGTGATGCCCATTTGTCTTCCATTATATCCAAACACCTAATTTTTCAGATTCGGATCAATAACCTGATAAGACACCATTGACCCAAGACTTTCACAAGTCTCATGACCTAAGCAGCAAATAAAGAAGTCATGGTCACTCCAGGTAATACAAATTCTCAGTGTCTTTTTCCTTTGCAAGAGAGTAAATGAGTGTAAATAGCACCGTCTACATCTCTTTTGGAGAATGAGAAAAGCATATCTTTTTTATTTGGTTTGGTTTTCCTATTACTCTCTGCATATAGAAGAGCTACCTTAATAAATGCAAGCTTATTATGAAATTAGAGCACCAATATAATTAAAGCATTGATTAAAAAGCCAATAAAACAACCAGCTAAACCTCTTTTGAAAGAGAAGCAATAGGAATACTACTTGATTAAATATTACAATTCAGTCAATATTTAACCATTCGATTGTATTGACTTAATTTCTACATCGAGCTGGGAATAAGCATCTCTTGGGACCTAATTATGTTAGTTTTGCTTCCTTTGTTGTTCGCTAGAGTTTGTGTGTTTGTTTGTTTTGATATTTCCTAAACTTCTGACAGAGCAGATCTTCCATCCCGGGGAACCATACTCCATTAAGATAATTTATGGATAATGAGGAGTTCTGGTGTTTTTCTTTGAAAATTCACTTTAAAAAATCCATCACGTCTATAAAAAGAAGTCATCTTTCCTTCAGATAGCCCCCATAATGAGTTTGTTAATGAACTTGGCAGCTAGGTCAAATCAATAGCCTTGCCCCAAATTCACTGAAGTGCTTAGTGAAGCAATTTGCCTCCCTCCTTTCCACATCCATCTAGAGAAACGTTGCTGCAACATCCCAAGTGGCCTCCAGCTCCTTAATGACACACAGGGAGGCCACATCTTTGGAGTCACCTCCAGCACTGGATGAATCTGCAGCACAACAGGCTCCCAAGGAGGAGTGAGCCTCCCCCCTAGGAAGCACTGACCCTCCAGGGCTCTAGCCCACGGCAGAAGGCACAAGAGAAGCCGGGAATGCAACTCATACGCCCATATTGAGCGTAAGTGAAACAAGTCAAACTACTCTGCCACCTGCATGAGAACAGGGAAGCCCTTCATGAATGGAGGAAAGAGAGGAGAGAAAGTGTGTTGAAGGAAAAGGTAAAGGAGGAAGCGCAGAGAGGTCAAGTCAGATCAGCCATCCCCACCTCCTCCCTCTTGGAGACGAGCCTAAACTCCCATCATCAGAGTAAATTCAGCTGTGGAGCTCTTCAGCCTCATGTGGCCATGCTCAGCTGCTTCTCTCTTCTCCTCACAGCTGCTCTCCACCTTTTTCTCCACACCTGGTGCCTCCTGATGAGGCCAAACTTCCCCCAGGCCCAGCTGCCTCCTGGCTTCCCCTTCACCACCTGAGCAAACTATTGCAGCCATCTCACATTTGCCCCTTTCTAGCATTTGCACGAGCCTCCCAGTTGGTTCCACAGAGCATTTCTGTCCTTTAAAGCTCCAAACTGAACTGTCTGCGCAAATGTGTCCAGTGTAAACATGGCTATCAACCACCTATTTAGCAGTTGGCAGCTTTGTCAAAGACTTGCCAAGTGGCCACAGCCCCAGTGACCAGGCTCAGTCAGCTACCACATGACAGGGGCACCTTGGCTCCATCTTCACTCCAACCTCGTCACGGGAATGTGTGTCACTCCCCATGGCTTTGAGCAGACATGGGTGCCAGAGGTCCCACAGCTGCTGACTCACGAACTCAAAGGATAACTCAGCCAACATCGCCCCACAGACTTCTCTTTCACACATTTCACCTACACAACTCCCTCCATAGGAATCAAACACGGGTTCATCCATTTCACAACTGACGCCCCAATACAAAATGCCCTTCTTTGTTGCCACTCTCAAACTCAAAAGCCCACAAAAAATGGTTGTGACCACAGGGAAACCATGAGCACGTTCACCCCAAGGCTCACAGCTACCCTACCACCAAGGAGGCCACCCTGCACCAGGCAGAGCACCAGCACCCCTTCACGTGGGGCCAGGCTGCCCCCATAGTGTTGCCCATCACCACCACAGCGCACTGGGGAGAGGCCGTAGAAAGCTCAACCAACGGTGAAGCAGGATGCTGGGGGCTGAAGGATGGAGGATGAAGCAGCCCTGGGGCTGAAGATGATTTCCTCCATACTGAGGACGGTGGCCACGCTCCTCTCCAGGAAGAGCTGGCTGAAGTAACATCAGTGTGGCCCTGGAACTTTCTGCGATCACACCAGCGTGAACCATTAACACCTCAAGTAACACTGGGGACCGTCAGAAAGCCTGGAGGAGGCCACATGCCCAGCCTCTCCCTGGAGCTGTGCAAGGTGAAGAAAGCAAGCCTGCTCTTGAGGTTGTCAAGACATTGCTAAATGCTCTCCAGCACTTGCTGAGCAGTTGATTGCGAGATAGATAGACATTTTTGGAAGAAACAAGGTTGTGTTTCAGATTCTTGCAGACTGTTCTGAAGAAGTAGCACAGCTTCGTTTGCCTTTTTCCCCTATGATATTCTCCAGTTCTTTTTACTTAGGGACACAAAGCAGCTATGAAGTAAGCACCAAAGAAGCACAGATGAAAGGGAAGAGGAGTAGTTTTCCTAGCGCTTTTTTAGCTCAGCATTTGCATTGGATCCTTAATTGGGTCTGCAGGACGATCTGATCTCTCCCAAGAGAGCAGCTCACTCTCTGCGTGCTCACAGGCTATGCTGACACCTCCCGGTGTGTTTCCATCAGGAAGGTGCCTTGAGACCTCTTGGGGCAATGGGAGAGCAGCCAGGGAGCTGACACCACACAGGCCTTGTTCTCCTCTGGGTTTGACGTGGCTGCACAGTCCAGAGCAGAGATTTTACAACGCCTTTCTTGACAGGCCGAGAGAGTTGGGTGTGTTCAGCCTGGAGAAGAGAAGGCTCCGAAGAGACCTTAGAGCCCCTTCCAGTCCCTAAAGGGGGCCTACAGGAAGGATAGGGAGGGACTTGATCAGGGAGTGTCATGATAGGACACGGGGTAACGGCCTCAAACTGAAAGAGGAGAGATTTAGATTAGACATTAGGAAGAAATTCTTTACTGTGAGGGTGGTGAGGCATTGGAACAGGTTGTCCAGGGAAGCTGTCAATGCCCTGTCCCTGGAGGGGTTCAAGGCCAGGTTGGACGGGGCTTGGAGCTGGTGGGAGGTGTCCCTGCCCAGGGCAGGGGGTGGCACTGGGTGATCTTTAAGGTCCCTTCCAACCCAAACCATTCTGTGATTCTGTGATTCTCCAAATCAAGCTAGGGTGAAGTGTAAAAAACTGCTGGTTTGTCCTGCTTGGACTCGGCAACTCCTCTAGCCTCTGAACGGTTGGTACACGTTGGGACACTTCCCAGTTCCCCTGTTAGGAGGCATCAACTCTTGGCAAAAAATACTGAGTCTCCAGAGGGAGGGTTGGGGTTGCTTTGGGTTTGTTTTGTTTTTAACCTCCCAGCCTCACCCCAGAGTGGACGCACAACAAGGTCTGAGCTGGGCTTGACCTAAGAAAAGCTAAAACTCTCACCATTTTTTGCTCAGCAAACAGGAGCACGTGAACGTTACCACCGCTTTCAGGAAGGACGCTGCAGCGGTTTAAAGTTGAAAATGCAAATCAAAGCCCAAACGAGCTTTGAGATTGCAGCAAACGTGCCGTAGTGTGTCATTTGCAGCATGGCAGAAATAATGTTCTGGCACATGTGCGAGAAGTTTAAAAAAAAGCGTATTTTATGTCTTATTCCAGTCTTAGGCAGAGTTAAAAAACAAAACAAAACAAAACAAAACACAAGGCCCAAAATCCAAAAAGGGAAGCTTATTCAGGGGTTATCAACGTGACTGTCTCCATCAAGTGATGTCTCACACACCGAAAGCAGCTTCTGAAAATGAGGATAAAAAAACAGTTTATGACATCTAGTGGTAAAAGAAGACGTGCACACGGGCACTGTCACTGTGCGGAGCCCTGCGAGACTCGCCCTCGAATGCCGGTCAGGAGAGAAAGGCCATTTTCGGCAGCCAGTTCACTGTACTTACATCTGCACTTCTTGACAATAATCTGTGTGCGAAGCGTAAACGCTTTCTCTGCGGGTCTATCAAAAGTCAAGGCGCTACACGCCACGGATGAGCGCTTCCAGTTCCACCACCAACCACACCGCACGCGGGAAAACAGACCTTCGCGTAGGCAGATATCATCCTGACAACAGAAGAGAGCTGCGGCTCAAACCCAGATATCTGTGAGCTTTTATTACAAGCCCTGTAGCTGATTTCCAGGAATGATGACTGGCTGCATCCTTTACTCTTCTGGTTCGGAAAATGTCCATGCCAGAGTAAGAAAAAAGCTACGGAAACTGCACCCGGGATCTCTGAGCAGGTACCAGTCTCTGCTCAAACGCTGGGAGCCCGCACAGAGGCTACATGACATCCCAGAGCACACGCCGTTTCTGGTGTAGCTGTGCTTTTCCCTCATTGCAGTGGCTAAGAGATGGCACCTCTGTGCAAAAACATCTCCTTCATGCCCTTTATGTCCCCCTTGTTCTCCAAATAGCCAATTATTGGCATTCTTTCTAGACACCTTTATATGAAGGACTGTGATAGTAACAGCGTGCTGCTTCAGGATGCGGGATAAACAGCTTTTCCAGGTCATTCGGTGCTGCCCTCCACCACGGAAGAGCTGCCTCAGTCCTGCAGGAGACCACGGCTGGAAGGAACCCCACAGACCTTCTCGGTATGAAAGCCTCTGCCACAGCACCGCTTCACCCCCGCCAGAATGAATTCAGAAGCGCGGCAGGGCTCTCAGTGTGCTTTCCTCCGGGAATCCAATGCAAACCTGAGCTTTTGCTTAACAACCACCACCGAAGCTCGGGCGCAAGGCCCTTCTCCACGCTCTCCTCCGTCTCGGCAGGCTGGCATTCCTCACGGCACCAAAGGGCTCCTGTTGGCTGCAAGCAAGGTGAGCGCTGCTGCCACCGCTCCGCTTGGGTCCCCGCACGCCCCTGGGACGGGCAGAGACCTGCAGGGTCTGAGAATGAAAACACCCCGCTGGAAGCGCCTCCTACACCTCAGCAGCTGAGTGCAGAGCTCTCCTCATGCTGGTGGCATCCGTGTCAGTGAAGCCCCCACGCTCAGGGGTGGCCAACACCTCTTCCAGCCCGTGGGACCTGACCTGACAGCTCCAACAAGGGTTGGGTTTGGTCTTGCTGCAATGGAATTCGAAAAAATGGGATTTCCTGTGATCAGCAAACAGAAAGCATGAGGGCTGGAGACAGTGCCCAGACGAGCCGAATCAGGGTCCCTTGAGCCCAAGGAAAACCCCGAGAAGGGGAAGGGGAAAGAAAAGGGTGGACATGCTTTTGGAAGGGAGAAGGTGGATGTTGCCACCTACGCCTACCTGCTGCACAACTTGATAGCGCTGCTGAAATGCACACTGCTCTACCCGCCAACTCGGCACCAGTCACGTAACACTGAATTAAGATTTGTCCACGGTGAATTAATGAGTATCAATTTAGAAGAGTACTAATGTTTACATAGCATAAGCTGCATCCCTGGCTGCCTTTTAAAGCAGTTCTTTAAACTATAAAAAGTCCTGATTAAAAAGGTCTGAAACACTTGCCTTTTTTACTGCCTAAAGAGTTGCCATACTCGAAGATCAGCAAAAAACTACAGTTTCTGGTTTAGACTTACAAGCCAGTATCTTTTTAAGCCCAGGGGACTGTCTGGATGCCAGGGAAAGGACCAGGTGACTGATCCAGAGCACTTGGCACAGAGGGACTTTATCAAATGACGAGGCAATGGGTACATTGCTCCCTAGGACCTCAGTGTCATCTAAAGCTCTTGCTGCATAAAACAAGCCAAATCAAATAAAAATCAGACTCTCCTGTGTTCCTGCCTTTTCTGCCAGGTCTCAGGAGACGAAGTTCTCCCACCAAAGGATGGTCTGGAAGCGAAGGCAGAGCTACTGTGCTAGCACAGCTTTTTAGTTTGTAATGCAGGTCCTTCAACAGAGACTGTTGCAAACAACTTCTATTTAATCCTTCTTATACCTCCTCTCTGCATCAGGAAGTGAGCAGAGGAATCAGTGGGCGCGTTTAAATAGACCCAAAGCACGGTCACAGAAAGCTTGTTGGAGCTGGGCACAGGGGACGTCGCCCCACGAGCTCCCTGCCCACGTCTCATGCTGAAATGTCGCTGGGCTCTCGCATGCGGTGGGGACAGAAGTCACCAATGGACGTGTCCCACCACTGTGGTTGCAGCAGCAGAGACACCCCCATGCCTACACCCAGCTCCAGCTGCCAGATCCAGCCAAGCTGATGTTTGCAAAGTCCCCTGAAGGGGACGGATCTTGTCCGGGTCCGGGTAGGACATATCCCCAAAGAGAGGAAGGCTGCAAATGGCGCAGCTTGAGGACATTCAGGAAACCTCTCCATGTGTGAGCCAGGCTTTTTCTCTCTCACACCTGGCTGTGACCGACAGGCATTTTGGGAGGGATCCCAACACTTTCTAATCTTACAGCACGCCAGTGCTTTGCTGCTCTCGCAGCACCAGTTTCCATTCTGGAGCCCAGAGCAAGAAAATTAGGGGTTCATCATTTCCCCACATGACCAAGAGCACAGACACCTCTCTTCCCACTCTGTTTCCTTATTACAAGGTGGAGGGGAAGTTGCTAAGCAGGAAAGGAAACATCACCTCTTTCTTCCTCATTTATACCAACAAAAGAACTTAAAAACCCTGGGAGAGAAGGTACGCGAGTGCCCTTCAGCAGCCCCAGCTCACGCTTATTCGTGTGGGGGTTTTTCCATTCAGGATCCAACCTGGCCATGTGCTGGATGGACTCAACAGCCTTCGTGAGGCTCCATTGCTAGAGATGCGTAAGAGCAAGTCGATGCACGGAGCTGCCTGCAGAACTCATATAAAATTGTAGCTAAAGAATACGGCCAAAGAAAAAGAAATGCACAGTTTTAAACACCAAGAGAAAACCTATTTCTAACCATTTAAAAGGAAACTCCCCTCACAGCCTGATAACATTAATCTTCATTAGCTTTTTCCTCTGTATTAATGTGAGAAATACCGCTTGCTCCAGGGCTTTCTGGAGAGGTCTCCTTCAAAGAGGATTTTTGCATAATGTACTGCAGGGCGCTGGGGAAGTGTCATCAGAGAGTCCCTTCGCTGGATCCTGTACTCAGACGCCCTGCTAAGCATCTATAGTTAGGAGAGATGACGCAAACATTGGTACCTCTCGCGTCCCCCTTCCCTCTCCTCCATCCATGCCGGAGCCGTACTTGCTTTCAGCCAGACATTATTGCCCACACGCTTCCTGCTAGGAGTCCTCTAGGTACTGCATTAGTCACGTCGCTTGTCAACGTGAGCTCTGGGCCAACGTTTATTTGAACCCGTTTTTTTTTTTCCCAGCACAACCGCCATTGCCTTCAGCGGAAGTTTGAGCAAATTCACCAGCCAAATCCTTCTCGCAAGGGCTGCGGCGGAGCGTGCACATTTCCAGCACCAGATCCTGCGACGTCTTGCAACGAAGCGGCTCAGACAAGCGTGTGGGCTCAGAGCGTGTTCTCCCTCTTGTAGGAGGGGACTTCCCATGAAGTACCTCTCTTCAGCGAGGAATAAACACTATTTGCGCACAAGGACCTGTCAGCGGTCGGTGCTCAGCTGCTAAAGGGTGAAATTCACCCCCCTCTTCCATGGTATATTTTCTAGGGTGGGGGGTGGGAAGAAGAAGGGAAAAGCATTTCCCTAGGGGAACTCGCAAGCCACCCCTTGTGAGAACAGCCACTGGAAACGTGCCCACCTTCCAGAGTCTGTGAGGAGAACAGGGTCTGCTTAACTAAAAAGAAATCAGGAGACCACAGCAAAAAAATCATTCTCTGCCATTCACAAAGGCCACACCTAAGAGAAGAACTGGAAATGAGTCGGGGTTGAAGCCAGACAAGCTTTTCTTGTCTTCCATAGGAAGCAGAAAGGAAGAGCTGCTCGTCTGACAACAAAGCCCAAATGCTTCTTGAACATTTGACGCCTTGTTAAAATGAGAGAGCAAAGGTGATGGAGAGCTGGTATCTCAGGGCAGCAGGGCAGGGACAAGTGGACTATATTTGGTGACGTGCTGAGCTCTTTCACAGCTGATGTTTGGAAGCCCTTGGCATCACATGTGACAGCCAGATCACAGCAAGAGCTTGGCCGTTTTTATTTCCGTGGGTAACACTTATTGACCTCAACCCTCTTCTCGCTGTTTAAACTACCTTTTTCTTGCAGGCAGGCTCCAACTTTAAGCTCGCTGATTTAGTCAAGAGTAATTTCACTTGAAGAGCTTGAGAAATGCCACCTCGAAAGGAACGACAGGGTTCACAGTTTTCCTCCTGCGACTTCATTTGCACTTTTGCCTTGCTACAGTTGAAGGCTTATACCAATAACCTAACGCCATCAAAGTAAACCATGCAAACAGTTTTAGAGTGAGTGGGCTGGGCCAGGACAGTATTATTTTATATTGTCCAGGTTCTCTTCCCTGGGACACACCTGGGTACGTACTCATGGGGCAGTGGGATGGGAAGAAGGAGGATCCTGTGTGTGCTAACTAACTGCCACCATCTGGCGTCTGGCCCCAGATAGTATCCTAACCCCCTCCCAAAAAGTCCCCTGGTGACATTGTCCTTGATTCCCACAACTGCGTCATCCTCACCAGCCAGCCGAGTCCAGGCAGCGCTGAGCTCCTCGGTCCCTGACCACATTAGTGAAAGTCTCTACACAAGCACTGTCCCTTCGTTAACTGGCACCCTGTAACTACTTCTCCATGCCCCAACTCCAGTCCCAACATTTCTCTTGATTCGATCACAGCCTGGCTGAAGCTCTCCCGGCCAGAGCTCCTCCTGTGCACCCTCCTGACGGTTTTTCAGGAAGAAAACACGTATATTCATTTCGGGATGAGAACGATGCACCGTGGTTTTGTGCAAGATCTGTCAGGTCCAGCACAACCCTTCCACAGTCAGCATTAACGCATCAGTCTGACCCTAACCTCTGCCAGGTTTTTGTTCTCATATCTTCCTCCAAGGTACTTCCTGCTAAGTACAGACATGGTCTAATTAGACACACGTCCGTCATCTCCACACAACCACCAGAAGGTTGTCAGAGGAGCCAGCACACTGACCAGTTCCTGGAGAACCCTTGGTTGGTGTCCCTGCTCTTGTCCATAACAGAGGTGTCTAGTGCCCTGGTGATCCAATGTGACACGAATCACCACCTCAGCACGAGAAGGGTCCCCTGGGACTGTGCCCACCACCCAGACTGGATAGTTTACTAGTCAGCTCTGTAAGCATGGGCTTGGGTAGGAGGTTAGAAGTACCTATGGGTCCTGAGCATTCAGATCTGAAAGTATGCACAGCGACCAGGGAGGGTGACTAAGTACAGAAATACAAAATATACAGCACTCATATATACACATACATGTACAGCGTCCAGACAGCACTGCAGGAAGAGGAAGAGTAAGAGGAATAAATCACACATCACCAAGTCTGCCTGCAGGATAAGAACGAGAAAGGTCTCTATTAACATTTAAAAGGAGAGATTGTTTCACTTTTGCCTGCTGATGAGCTCAAACCAATCATGACCACAGAGAAATCCATACCGACATCCTGTGATGAGCTTTTTGAGGAAAGTGTTTTATTAAAAAGAAAGCTCAGGGCTCGTATTTCTCTCACGTGTCAGTATCCCCCTGGTCCGGGGGAGAACGGCGAGAGAGCCTGTGCTGCTGCCAGGGAAGGGCTGGGGTAACCAGCTCCCGTGGTCCCTCCACACAGTGACAATGGCCAAGGCAATGCTGGGGGAGAGGAAGACACACGTTTTCTCCGCTTTTTCTGGAAACGCATGGAAAACCAGGCCAGGCCAAACAAAACAGGTTTTCACCATTGACTTGGCCATGCAAAGGCCAAGGGAGGTCTGCAGCGCAGGCGAGGGATGGCGCTATGTGTGTGTCTGTGCCCGCGTGCTCAGAGATGCCACCAAGGCTGCGCCATGTGGCAGGGCACGGCGACCGCACAGCAAAAGCCAGGCCAAAATGGTCAAAACAGGAAAGCATTACACCTTTTGTGCTACAAGCAGATGAAATGGAAGAGGAAGCACTAGAGCCAGACGGGCACATGGGTCCATTGCGTTATGGCCACCGGCAAAAATCCCACTAGCACCAGCTGGGACACGGCGGAGGAACAGGAGCAACACCATGTCCAACACTGGAGAAGGGCTGACCCTCCTCCCTGCGCCCTGTCGCCACGGACGAGAGGAGCCGAGAGCTGCTGGTTCACCAGGAGATGCTCACAGCCGGTCTCTGAAGTGCCCGGCAGTTTTCCTCACAGCATTTCGAGGGGAGTTCAGAGGCGCAGCCCCCCCTAGTCACCCCCTGCCCTTGTGCGCCCTTATCGCCGCAGCCTGAAGCCGGCCTTCCTATTACTGTGTCCCGCCTTCCCGCGGTCTCTAGCCTCCCATCGTTTGCAACATTAAATTGCATGAGCCATTTATCTGCTTTCAAACCAATTCTCCAAAGCACACGGCAAATTAACTGGCTCCCTCTTTGCTGCCCACTTCCACGCCGCACGCGGGGGACAGGAGAGCTGGCTGCAAGGGCACGGGGACTCTCTCGGCAGCCTGTGCTAAATGACACGGGCTGCTCTCTACCTGGTAGCTGGTTTTGGCCCTAAATCTATTCCCACAACAACTTCTGTTGTAACTTTAGCAGTCCTGTAGTTGACCTTCATTTGTTTCTGCACTGAAATATGTTTAAACAGGACTTTGTTTGCCGTGAGGCATGGAGGGAGGAGGACAAGCAAGCCTGTACTGCTCATAAAGCCTCAAAAAATCATGAGTTGTGCTTCCTCAGTTAACATCACTCTTCATTCCGCTAGTTAACATCACTCTTCATTCCGCTCCCGCTGAAAACATCGTGACACATGTAAATGGAAATGTATTCAGCCTCAGAACGTGATACGAATAAGCTCCACTTAGCTGGGGAAGGGGAGAAAAGCTGAAATTTGGAAACTTGACTGCAGCCGCTGAAGAGACCACCACCACTGAAGAGGAAAAGACCTTGTGGCAGCTGCCAGCCCTCCTACTGTGTTGTCTTGGTGCATCCCTTTGATGAAAAACTTAGTTTTCTTACAGTTCGGCTCTTCCCTTGAAGGAGAACATCCCAGACCATGCTGGGAGCACCTCGGCTCTCCAACCAGCTCCCACATCCGCCGAGAAAGTTTGAAATCTCACCCCAAGGATCCAAACCCAAGCAGCAAACGGCAAGAGATGCGTTGGAAACCTCATGCCTGGGAGAGAAAGTCAGGTTTCCTCCCACCGCTGGTTTAACAACGGTGCTTCCAAACCTTGCTCCTAGGTGTAGTTTCTTTTTATTTTCTTTTTTTTTAATTTTTTTTTTTTTTTGCCTCAGGATCCTGGGGACCTCTTGTGGTGGAAAGTGAAAATGCGTTTATTTGAGAAGAGCAAGAGCGGACTGAGCAGCCCAGGCTGGCAGGCTCCATAGCTTCTTTAAAGATACTTTAGACACAGAAAACAGAGGAGACAAGATGCTCCCAGACAAGAGCGACTAACTCTCCCCTGGAAAAGCCGGCAAACAAATAGCTGTCCCAGGTGAGGTCCCTGCAGCCTTTATAGGGATACAGTGAACGACTCCTGGTTTTACGGCACAAATGACACAACCCTGAAACTCGGAGGCCGCAGTGATGCCAGGCCAGTTGTCTCCATCCTTGGAGATCCCCATGAAGCCCCTGGGAATTGGACTCTGAAGCTTCACTCATCGGTCGCTTCCTTGCCGGACCTGGAGGAGCGATGTCAGCCTGCGTTTATCACAGTCAGGCTTCACTGTGCTCTGTGTTGGTGTTTCAGATGCACACACCCCCAGCACTGTCTTTGGGACTATTTAATTTGAGGCTTTTTTTTGGTAGGGAAGAATTCAGAGGAGGAAGTCCTGAGTTGCTCCATGTACAAGGGCTGTCCCACCACACGCAGTCTGTCTGTCACCGCTCCGACAGATCAACTGCAGCCATGAACTCTTGAGGTTGAAGGCTGAAGAGATGAGACCAGGACTGAGACCTCAAATAAGGCAGATTTCTGTGTCCACCACAGGGACCCAGAAGGGAAGGGGGATGCTGCTCTGCTGACTTGTGGGTCTCATCATTGGATTACTTGTTTTAGGACTATGCTGGCCAAAGGGAAGGGAAACCAAAGAAGGAAAAGCCAAAATAGCTCAAGCTAGATTGTTTCTCTGCAAAATGCCTGTGGGTTGCTAAGGAACGATGGGTGATTTAGTCTCTTTGAAGATTTTGACATCCTCTCCAGTCAGCTGGCAAGATCAGCTCTGCTTGGAAAGACACCCTACAGCCTGCAGATGCTCAGGCTGGGCGTCATTGTCGTCCCACCCGCTCAGCCTTGCTCTCCACAAGGTATGCTGGTGAAGAAGACCACAAAGACAAGCTCCAACTAAACGTGAATGGAGCTGGGAAGCCCGTGGAGAAGACGGCCCGTTTGCTGTGCTGGTGGCTTGCTTATCTACAAGGGCGTTGTTGTTACTACGAAAAAAATATGGTATAATTTTCAAAGATGATTTTTTTTTTTTTTTCTCAACGGATGCTCCTGCTCAGCATCTCAAAGAGCTCAGGACATGTTTCAGTTGGCTGTTCCAGGGTCACAAGCGCTCCAGAGGCCCCAGGACACACCTCCGCACCAGCCCATGCAAGCCCCTCATTCTCCTCTAAGCAGCTAAAAGATGCCTCCCTCCCATGTCAAAGCTTTTAAATGTGACGCTACAATCGCACATCAATCTAGCTAACAATAGCTCAACTACCCCTTTCTCTCTCGTCTCCAAGCGCCTGAATAATTAACCTGCCATTGAGTGCCAGCAGCGCCTCTACCAAGTGCGCCTGGGGACCCCTCTGCTCCAGGGAGCTGGGCTTTCCTTGCGGGGCGGCAGAGCAGAGCCCACCGGTGGGAGACCCCCCCATCCTTCAGCCTGTCCCCGCTCAGCCAACAGGGACCTGGCACAAGCCCGCTGCCTTGTCAGCAGGGGAAAATACATCTTTTGCTACGATTTGTTCTAATGCCGGATGATATGATCTGTTCTTCTGGGTGCCAGGCCTGGTGTCCCAGATGCTACTGCTCAAAGGGCAGGTTTGTAATTCTTTCCTCCTTGTTTCTCCTCCCGTCTTCACTTCTCCCCCCTTTTTTGAAGACCATCCTGCTACTTGTGATGTGCAGAGATGCCTCTAATAGCTCTGACGTTGCCCCGATGGTTTGCCAAGTAGTTTAGGTGGGGTGTTATTAAGCTCACACGATTTCCACGTTGGAAAAGTCCAAGACCTCGCCAGATCCAGCAGTTCCTAGTGTTGATGACAACACATGGATGCTTTCGCTGCTTGCACAGCATCGGGGCCATCTCTGCCCGCCACGCTGCCCCTCAGCGGGAGGGCTGGGGTGGGCGAGAGGCTGGGAGGGGACACGGTCGCAGGGGGGGAGCCAGCAAGTGGCCTTGTGGGGCTCAGCTGCCCGCTGGCGTTAACCCACAACAAATCTCAAGGGTCAAGGAGAGACACGGGCAGAGTTGAGTCTGAAGGCGAGGTGTGACTCTGCAGCTCCGTGTTTCCTCCAGACGCTTCCAGCCCTGGTGCTCGGCCGTCCTAAGGCAAGACAGCTCCGGTGTCTCCCCTCTCCCTCCCCTCCCACCACTGGGCTTTTCAAGAGGTCAAGCTTTCCTCCTTGCCTGAAGGTGCAATTCCCCACTTGGATAGACTGATGGCCTTTCCTGAAGGATCAGGGTGGAGAAAAGACACACACAGAGAGGATATTGGACTGTGTCCTGCCCCACTTGACACTTTCCCAGGCTCAGCATCTGGCTTCTGCATACGGCAACCCAGGGATGCGTGGCTGACACCCGGAGAGCATCTCCCTAAGAGGCCTCACTGGAGAGGAAAACGCGGCTCAGGCACACTGCGTTTAGAAGTCACATTCCTGTTTGTTGCCACATTTACCCCCTCTAACACAACTCCATCCAACTCCTGACTGGAGCCGCATCCTGAAGCGCTGGCTGGACAGACTCCCCGGCCTACGCGCCTCTCCCCAGCTGGGCAAATAGAAACCATGTAAAAATACACCTTTTCATAAGACAAGGCTCAACTTTCCTAATTAAAGCTTCAAATAAAGTCACGTTGTCACCAGGGTCCCGCTCTCAGGGAGGCGCATTATTCAAAAGCCATTTTTTTTTTTTGCCCCCATTTTGGGATTTGCTAGCCCAGTGGGGGCTAGCGAGATGGCTCACAGCCTTGCCATCGCCCTGCGCTTTTAAACCCTGCAAAGCTGCCGGGCTGTTTGGGTTTCAGGCACAAGGTGGCACTGAGGCAGCAGCTTTCCCCCTCCGTGTGGCTGGTCCCTGCTCGGCGGTGCCCACGCAGGACGGGGCTCCCTCGGCTGCCGTGTGGGGCCTGAGGGGCAGCAGAAACCCCCGCGTTCAAACCACCCACCCACTGCTTCGCCCTCCCCGCGGGTAACAGCATCACACAGAATCACAGAATAGTTCAGGTTGGAAGGGATCTTAAAGATCATCTCGTTCCAACACCCCCTGCCCTGGGCAGGGACACCTCCCACCAGCCCAGGTTGCTCCAAGCCCTGTCCAACCTGGCCTTGAACCCCTCCAGGGATGGGGCAGCCACAGCTTCTCTGGGCAACCTGGGCCAGGGGCTCACCACCCTCACAGCAAAGAATTTCTTCCTCAGATCTCATCCAAATCTCCCCTCTTTCAGTTTGAGGCCGTTACCCCGTGTCCTATCATTACACTCCCTGGTGAAGAGTCCCTCCCTTCCTGTAGGCCCCCTTTAGGTCTGTGGCAGTGTGTGAGCCCCGTGGGGTTCAGACATACCGCAGGAGAGCATCACCCCACCGGGGCGTCTGTGGGGACCGGCCGGACACCTCCTGCCATGACCTGGGGTACCAAACCCATCACACTTTGCTGGCGTCGCCCATGCACACCTTACGGGACTTTCCTCCTCCTCCTCCTCCGCATGCAGGGCACCAGGGCACGGGGCAGCACCCCACCATGGGCCACCCCAGGTGCCTGCGTGTGGCTGCTGCCCTCCTGCTGTCACAGCACCCATCAGGGGACCCAGCTCCGCAGCGAGGACACCCATCCTCTTCACCTCTCCAAGGTGCTCCTCTTATATTTGTGATTTCCAACTCGCCTGGGGGAATTTATTTATTATTTTTATGATTTTTTTTTTTTTTTTTGATGAATGCACCGCAGCATGTTTCTTTTCAGGGAAGGCTGAGAGGGGATCTCATCGATGCTCAGCAATAGCTAAAGGGCAGGTGGGAAGAGGATGGGGCCAGGCTCTTCTCAGTGGTGCCCAGGGACAGGACAAGGGGCAACGGGCACAAACCTGAGCGTAGGAAGTTCCACCTAAACGTGAGGAGGAACTTCTTTGCTGTGAGGGTGGCAGAGCCCTGGCACAGGCTGCCCAGAGAGGTGGTGGAGTCTCCGTCTCTGGAGACATTCCAACCCCGCCTGGACACGTTCCTGTGCCACCTGCTCTGGGTGACCCTGCTCTGGCAGGGGGTTGGACTGGGTGATCTCCAGAGATCCCTTCCAACCCCCACCATTCCGTGATTCTGTGATGGGGATGTGAGCACACAGGAAGGGCAGAGGGCCTTCCCTGAGCATGGCCCTGGGACGTGGGGGAAATGTCCTCATTTGAGTGGCACCAGCCCCATGGGCAAGGGGTGGCCTCCAAGCAAGCGCTGGGCACCAGCACCTTCCCAGGGCCACCTGGGAGTGGGGAGCAGCCACGAGCACACAAGATGATGGTGCAGGTCCCACCTGAGCCTCCCTGAACAGGGGACAGGTAGTGGCTTTCCAGCAAAGCCAGGAGAGAACAGTCCCCGTGCTGCTCGCCAACGTTAGCGGCTGGCACAAACGAAGACCGCAGCCGTACCATGAAGCGCCTCAGACTAGCCGCTCTGGGGTATTTAGAGAGCCCTCTGGTTCAAGGAGATGGCAAAGCAAGAGAGGGAACCCCAAATCTAGCAATAAATAAAGCATTTTGTATCCTCCCTGGCTCTGGGATGGGCATCGGCCCCCGGGACAGGCAGGGGTGCAGGCAGGAGCGTTGCCCACAGCCACGTCCCGGCCTCTGAGCAGAAACAGCGCTGCCCTGCCCCGAATATTCTGCCCTGTCTCCATCCTTCACCTCAGGCGGTTCAGCCGTCTCCTTGGCCGTGCTTCCCGCAGAGCCCGGCACGGGGACACCCACGTCGTTCGGGGAGTGCGGGGTCTCCCGTAATAAGCGGCTGGAGCACGCTGCTGAAAAAAAATCACAGCCATGAAACGTTAAACGCCGCAGCGAGGAGCAAATACCTCCCAGGTAGTTTTCCAGGCCAATGGTTACAACAATCTCTCTGTATGTTTACACACAAATAACAATAATTAAAGCGAAAACCAACAGAAGTGCGTGGACCCCTAACCAGATAAAAAATTAAAAAAAAAAAAAAAAAATACCCTCCTTGTAAAACAATTACAGTTTTTCTGCGCTGC
The DNA here is from genome assembly GCA_009819605.1 of Sterna hirundo. NCBI lineage: Eukaryota > Metazoa > Chordata > Aves > Charadriiformes > Laridae > Sterna > Sterna hirundo. Next base: position 11,668,067 of record CM020450.1, on the reverse strand, counting down.
TTAACTACGCAGAGTCTCACAGGAGTCCAGTCTTAACGAGACCTGTTACAGGATGCAATTATACAGGTTACGATCCCAAATATTCGGGGAAAAAACACGTCCCTGCTCCGCAGGATGGGAGCAGGAAGAGTTTCGTGCCCGAAGGCCCTCAGCACCCCTGACTTCTTTGGAAGAACAGTATTAGCGTCATTGACCGGATTTGTCTGTCTCATGGTGGTTTAACAGCAAAATCGCAGAGAAATGGAGGAGCTTGTTACTTTTCGTCATTTCACAACACAAATCTGCGGTATGGGGGAAATCATTCATTAAAACATGAAAAAAAAAAGCTTGTTTGATCTTCAGGGCTCTGGTTCAAAGGCTTGAATAATAAATACGTTTTACCTGCCGCCTTTTTCCAGGAAGGATTTGAATTCTATGGGGCCTTCGTTTTGCATGCCATCAAACATTAAGTAACATTTTAACCGGCGTTTTTCGCTCCTCACCTCACCACTCCAGCTGTTAAATAATTCATGAGACACTAATGACAGTCGCCCCCCCCCCCCGCCTCCTCCAACTGCAAGGGGCCGACAGGCTCCTGCACATCCTTTCACCTGCGCTAGAAGGAAATTGGGGCTAACGGGGATCACCGAGGGCTGGGAGGAAGGTTTCCAGCTGCATTTCCAGCTCCGAGGCCGCTTCCGTAGCGGAGCAAGCAGGAAGGGTTACCAGCCAGCTCCGGCGCTCAGCCCGCCAAGCACAACTCCTTGCAAAGCGTCATTGGTTTGTTTTTTTTTTTCAAATGTGCATGGCAGAAAAATCATGTTTTCCCTCGCCTGCTATTGTCAGCGATCGCTTGCCTCCCAGCAGTCAAGAGATAGCAGCTGATTAATATCAAATCTCTGGGAGCCGTTAGATATCCATCAAAGGCCTGAAGAGTGTGTCTTTTGCCTATTGAAACAGTTTAACCACTGATGGGATTATAATTATCTCGCTATCAACTGCAACAAAGCAGCTCAGCAGGAGCTGTTACGCTTAAACAGAGGAGGTCAACTAAATTATCCTAGTGGGAAAGTAAACGTGAGACCGTGACCTTGCTCTATAGATTGCCCATAATTAATTGGGTTTATGATTTATATTGGGGCCAAGCGTTCACCTGGCGGGCCCAGGCCAGCGGGTCACGCGCTCAGCAGCCGGATGGTCCCTTGCTGTCACCTCCCGTTGATGGTCCGGGACATGTCAAGCCTCTCTGCACCAAGCCTGGAGCGATTCCTGCTTCTAGCAGTCACGGATGAGCAAGAGGGAGCCGCCGCTGTTGGGCTGGGAAGCATGAAAGAGCCGCAGCTCGCTCCTTTCTGATCAGAAGAGAGATCACACAGGAAACAGGAACAGAAGGGAAAAAATCCAGCCAGCCTCCCTGGCGGGGCTGGGGAAGGCGGAAGGCTCAGGCTTGCCGTTCAGCAGGAAAATTCAGCCTAGACGTGAAAAATATTTCTGACAGCGATGCCTGAGGAAGCACTGATGAGCCACCAGTGGTGGATCACGACCAGATGGGATGAACATCTGCCAGGAAGGGGCCTAGGTACGGCCACCTTAGGGGAAGGAGGAGGTGCGCAGCACCTCCCAGCCCACTGTGGGGCTGGGGGTGACCCACGTGCTGGGGCTGGGGGTGACCCACACACCAATGCTGGACTTGGCAGGGCTGACCCTTCCTGGGGCTCCTTGCTGGGTCAAGCGCCTTCCTCCTGGCCAAAGACAGACCCATCCTGGAGCAAGCAGCCCAGGTATTTGCCCGTTGCTCATCTCACCGGATCTGGCCCTAATCTCTTCCATCTCCCTCTCTTGATTCCTCCCTTCCTCCCCCGCAGCTCCTGGCTTTTCCCCTTGAAGTACCATGTGCTCATGGTCCCTCCACAGGGCACCCGGATGGGAGGCTCTGGGCATTCCTTCTGCTCTCATTCGGCTCAACCAGGGTAGCATAAAGACTAGTAGAGTATTTTGGGGTTTTTTTTTCCTTATTAGAAAAAAACCAAACCAAACAATCTCAGCCTACGGCAAACCAGGTTCCTGAGACCCCCATCCTCCTCCCACCTACCCTAACACCTTGACCCCTCTCAATGAGGGACCACAGGCTCACCCCCACCACCTCAGGGAGACGTGTCCCCAAACACCACGGCTTTCCGCTGCTGGAAAGCAGGGTCTACCCATTGCCTGCACCTCTTCACGGCAGGGAGGTCCTGGAGTCTGGGAGAACCAGGACTTGGGCCATGCGATGACCACCACCCAGCCTGTGTCAAAGCACCGCAGCGCTGGCAGAGGCAGGATGGTACCAGCTGCTGTAACAAGCTGTATCGATGTCTATTCATCGGTAATAAAAAGGAAAAAAAAAAAGGTGTGGAGGGGAGGGATTTGGATTATAGGCACTATGATTAAAATTTAAAGAAAGAAACACATACCATTTTCCAACTTAAAATGCAAACTCAGAGAGGAAAGCGGTAGATGGGGAATCTAAACAGCAAAACGATGATGTACAAAGAACAAAACGACTAAGAGAGAGAACAAGAATATGGGGAAAACAAAGCAAGAGCAAAAAAGAAGAGAGATGAAACAGGACAGAATAAGAAAGAGTGAAAAAAAACAGAAGTGGAAATAAGCAATCAAAAGAAATAGCAAAGGAAAGAGAGCGCAAACAAAAGAAAACACATGGAGAATAAAGGAACAAGAGAGGACAGAGATGGAGCAAACTCACACAGAGAACAAAGAAGGGAATGTAAGGCAGCCCCAGACACAAAAACTAAGACAAGACAGCACTAAAGACAAAGGGAAAGTGGAACAAAAATAGCATCAAAGAGGAAAACATGAAGGGGTGAAGGTGCCTGTGAGATGACACCGGAGCCCAGGGGCAAAGCAGAGCGTGGGGCAGCACGGGAGGGCAAGGCCGGGGCAGACGCTGCTCCTGTGCCTCCCTGTGGGACGAGGAGGGGGCCGGGGCGGGCAACGGGAGCAGGTCAGGGCAGAGCCCCACGGCTGGGGCCGGAAAAGGGTCGGTCCCACACCATCTGCCTCCCCACCACACCTCCCTCCCCCACCGGGGCGTCGGCGTCCTTGGCTGCCTGCCCAAAGAGACCCCTCCGAAGGCGTAACAGCTCCCCAGATGCTCTGAGTCGTTGTAAAACCCCCCCAGTGGCAAGAGGCATCCCTCCCTTCCGTCGTAGTTCGTCCCTCCCACAGCCAGAGCGGTCTCGTTCCCTGCTTTACTCCGGGAACGGTGTCGGGTCCCAGCTGGGCCGGCGGGCACGGAGCAGAGCGAGGTCCGGCTCAGGGTCCAGCTGGCTCCAACAGACCGGCTGCTGGGCAAAGCTGAGCCCAGCAGTGAAGCTGGTGGCACCTCTGGGACAGGGTAAAGGGTAAAATTGCTGCTCAGCTGCTGGGAGAGCAGTGAGAGAAGTGCGCGAGAAACAGCCGTGCAGACACCGAGGTCAGTGAAGAAGGAGGGGAAGGAGGTGCTGCAGGCACCGGAGCAGAGATTCCTCTGCACCCAGTGGAGAAGACCATGGTGAAGCAGGTTGTCCCCCTGAAGCCCATGGAGGAAAACATGGAGCAGGTGGAGATGCCCCGAAGGAAGCTGCATCCCACGAAGACCCCCACGCTGGAGAGAGTTTTCTTGCAGGAACCGTGGCCCACGGGGGACCCAGGCTGGAGCCGTTCATGAAGGACTTTATCCCATGGGAGGGACCCCACGACGGCGCAGGGGAAGAGTGTGAGGAAGGATCAACATAGGCAAAGTGTTACGGACCGACTGCAGCCCCCCCTTCCCCACCCACCTGCACCACCCGGGCAGCAGGGAGGAGGTAGAAGAGTCGGGAATGACAGAGTGAAGTTGAGCCTGGCAAAAAAGGGGGTGTTGGGGAGAAGGTGGTTTTAGCTTTGTTGTTGTTTCTCACCATCCCTCTCCAATTTTAATTGCAATAAATGAAATTCTTTTTCCCCCAAGCCAAGCCTGTTTTGCCCATGATGGTAACTGGTGAGTGATCTCCCTGCCCTTCTCTTGACCCATGAGCTTTTTCATCTTATTTTCTCCCCCCGGCCCTGTTGTGGGGGCGACTGAGAGAGTAGGTGGGTGGGCACCCAGCAGCCAGCCAAGGTCAAACCCACCTCCTCAGCTCCGCATCCCTCGGGAAGCTCCTGCACGTGCCAACGACCCACGTGGGGGCTCTGCACCATCCGCCACGTGGGGCTGCATCCCTGGGCCACTTTTCCCAGGATGAGCCTTCGAGCACATTTTCAGCGCTGAGGAGCACTGCGGGAAATAACCCAGCCTCCTCAGGGGGAGCTCGCAAGGCTGAAAGGATCCTCGCGGTAGCTCTTCTGCTCTCAAAATGCCAGAAGTTGTTACCGGTTTAGCGCTGGGTGACAATTCTGCATCTCAGCACAGCAAATCACCTTGTCCCCACTCTGCTGTTATTTTCCTCCCGGCTGTGATTTCTGAAGAGCACAATAAGAAATTAGTTCCTGCATGGGTTCTTGCCTAACTATGAAATACTTGCCTATAACAATAAAACCTAGAATTACAATAGCCAGGAAAGACATTTGGAGAGCTATTACCCATCACGTCTCAGAGCCACCAGATGGGAATAGAATAAGAAACTCCTCCTCTGGAAAGCTCTCCAGGGTTATACAATCGTTCTTCTTGTTATTTTGCCTTCTGCCAGAGGAACAACACTTGACACAGAGGACCAGGATGGCTGTTCTAGGTGGCGATTCCTGCGTGCCTTCAAAATAACTATCTAGCGGTTTAGGAGACCCTGGAGCTAATGCCTGGGTTATTATTTCCCCGCTAAATAGCATCGCCTTGAGCACAACCAGCGTGCAGGTATCTCAGCTCCGAGCCCCAGCCAAAGCAATTGGGCCAAGTTCTCAGCCGCATGAGTAACCCAAACTCACAGTCCTGACCCTTTTTTCTTTTTTCTCTGCTATAAATTCCTACCTCAGCCCATAGGTGAGACCTCCCCGGGGCGAGGAGCCATGGATGGCACCACCTGCTGCACCCAGCAGAGACATCAGCAGTAATTCCCCTGGGGCGTGACGCTTAACTCACTTGCTCTTGACAAGATATCCTGGATAACTGGAGACCTCTGAGCTGGGATTTCAAGCTCGTCATTTCTCGGTGGTATTTTATTTGAATGTGTTGCTCGGAGGATGCTGTCACTTTGCTCCTAAGCATAAAGGCGCAGATGAGATCCCAGTCCCACCAGCGCCGACTTAGCTGAAAACCTGCCTGAGCTGAGCAACTTCACTGGGTTCAGCCTGTTGTGTGGCTCCTGCCTGCAGGAAGATTTAAAGCCATTAATAATTTGAGGAATTTTCTAATTTATAAGGCAGCGGTTCTAGGAACCACCTCCTCCCAACACCCAGGATCAGCCCACCTACAAGACCTTGGCCTTTCAGGAAAAATGCAGAAGGGCTCAGCCCCTCACCTTTCCAGCTCTAGGCTGGTGGGGCTGGAAGGGTTTATGTCCCTAAAGCTGGCACAAAGTTTTTCTGATGTTTAAAGGGCCACCTACAGATCACTTTAGTTCGGCAGTGACAGGGAAGGGCCCTTAGTATTTCGTCTCAATGTCCTTGGAAATCCAGCTGAGATTTCTAATGGTCATACACACTTTCCCCACTCCCCAGCCCAAGGCGAGATGGCTTCTCATCTGCAAAAACGCGCCGCGGAGATTTCCAATGTCTAATTTCACACCGCATAGCGGAGCACTTAAGTCTGTATCTATTAGCGGTGGATGAGTGCCCAAATTGCTCGGTGATCAAGCCAAGAGGCTTTTCTATTGGGAGTCCACGAGTTAAAGTTTTGACTTCGAAACGGCAGCCGTTCAACTCCATCTGAGGGCTCAGAGGGAACTCTCTGAAAGTTTGGCTCTCCGCGCTGGGCAGCACAAAGGTCCTGCTAAGGGCATGGGAAGAGTAAGAGCTCACTATTGACTTCAATCCACCGTAAAGCACATTGGATGGTACCTCGACCTTTCCCTTTAGAAGGTCTTGAGCGTGTAAAACGCACACAAGAAGACCCCAGGTCTTCTTCCATCAAGCTTGCGTCATCCTTCGAGTGGGTGCAAATGGGATAAGCCATGATGGATCTACCCCGCTCTGCTCAACCAGGCTCAAGGTTGGAGGCCACACTTACCTGGGCTCACGCTAACAGCCTGCCGTGTCCTCACCTCGGGCGGGAGAGCCGCAATGGTGCCCTTGGTGCCATGGTGCACCCACAGATACACTTCCCTCCCACATGGGCACACACCCACCCGAACCTCGCTGCCCTCAAGGGGACACATCACCGGCCAACGTGGCTTTTAGGAGAACACAGATGTAAGAAAGAGGGTCTAAGGAGTGCCCCAAGCTTGGGGTTATATTTAGAAACACCCAGCCTGGGGACAGGAACGCAAGCGACGCTTTTTTACCACGAAACGTCTCTTTTCAGCTTCTTGAATGTAACTGCATTATCTTGGTGAGTGGCAGCCGGCAGGGATGGATGAAACGGGAGGTTAATCTGCATCGGCCATCTCTCTTGATTTCTCCTTCATTTCCATTTCTTTTTAAAATGGAAGCTCCATTAAAACAGCAGCACTTTTCTATTAAATAAGTAACAGTGAAAAATGACTGCCTCTGTATCTCATCAGCAGTGAATCTTTTTAAAATCACTCAAGAGGCAAGGCTCAAATCATATATTTAATAAGAACCACTTCGATATCACTTTTTAAAGCAATTAACATATTATTAGAGATAAGCGCAAGATGCAACATTTAGATCCAGATTTCTAAGACAGATTTCTACGGTTTAGGAGGGTGCTGACCTCGGGTCGTCACCTCGGCAATCATCTCTGCATGTCACAAACCAATGTCAGAACAGCACTTCAGTTACACGGACACAGCCGATTAAATTCTCATTCTTTTAATCCCGATTTCACTCCTGCTGCTTCTTTTCAGTCAGTTGAAAGCGCTCTGTGTACACCAGTGAGAAGGGGCAAACCACCGCCGCAGGGTTTCTGCCCCACCTGAGGGTCCTGCAGCCAAGCGTTCATTCCCACCGGTCCCTTCCTTTTGGATATTGAGGCGTTTGTTTTCCTTATGGAGCATGAAGGAAAGGCAGCTCTGAACCTGAATACACCAAAGGATCAAAGAGCCCATGACCAACGGGATCCTCATGGCCAGGTCGCCTTGTGTCGCCTGAGGGCGCGCTCCCAAGCCGGAGCGTCACCTCCAGCAGCACGAATGCCACCACGCAGCCGGAGACGGTGGGTGCTGCACCCCGCTTCCGCCGGGGGCTGCCGCCTCCCGCGCGGAGCCACACGGCCGTCCCAGGGTGGCTCTGGTTGACAATCCGGTGCGTTAGAACAGAGCAAGTCCCTCCTGCCCCGTAGCTGAAGCACGTCCTGCCAATTACGGCAGCCGAGGTGCAGCCACACATTCATTTCTGCTGCCGGTGACGGGGACACAAACCTCCAGCAGCTGAAGCAGATGGAAGGCTGGGGGCGGTGACACCTTACACCACCACTATTAAATCTGACAAAGCCCATCTGTTGGCGCCCTGAGCACTGGCAGGACTAGAGCTGAACTGGGAACCGTGAATTATAGCACAGGCGACATCCAAGGGCTTTTTGGTTGTTTATCCTGAAACATGCAGGCTTTTCCCAACACTGAACAATGTGCGGCTTCCACTGATGACCGACAGCAAACTGATTGCTCAATTAAAGGGCATTTTACCATTTTGACCATTAACTGTGAAGTCTGAAATCCCCCAGACTTTCCTGGAGTCCACTTCATCAGTAAATTGCTTCTCTTAGAAGGCAGCAACAAATGCGGGGGAAACGTTATCATGCATCTAAAGACATTGTGATCATGTTGGTTTTGTAAGTGCTAAAATTTATTACACAAGAGATGATGCAACAGCGAATAAGAGAGCAAAATTCTACATTGACTCCCTACTTTGCAATTCAGGACAACTAAGAGGTTTTACTTCATTAAGGAAGGCAAGGGAAAAAAAAAAAATCAGAGAGAACCCCAATGGACGAGGAAGTCTTGTCAAGCCTAAATGAACAACCAGTCCTACGTGACGCTCGTTGCTGTAGAAGGAACAATGGAACATATCGGCTTCTGTTCAATAAATTACTAAAACATCAGTTATAAAGCTGCTGCGTGGCATTGAAAATTAAACTCATTAAAACATCCAGGTAGCTTCATCCTGATGCAAATGGAAGACAGGCATGAGTGCTCTGCAGCAAACAACTCTGTGCACATCCCGTCTTTGGGAAACATATTTACATGTACATCTCATATATTAATATATTTTAGTGCACCCTAGCCAGAGGGCAACCAGAGAGAGTTTTATTCCGTGAGAAGGACAGGAGATGGGCTGGCTTCTCCTCTCCACCAAGCGAAGCCTGTATCCACCCACTAGTCTGGCATCCATGTAAAGCAACTCTGAAAGACGACATTTCCCTTTTCCAGACGTCAGGACCCCAAACCAGTGGTCTCCCATGACAGCTGGGTAGATTTGGTAGGTGTGGGCCAAGAAAAGCAGGTGAGATCTCCCCAACGTATTAATAGCCTCAAGTCACTTCAAGGTCAAGAATTTCAGCCAAACTGCCATTTATTGGTCTCTTGCCCTCCCACTCCCTTCCTTACTTCACCATCGTCCATGAAGGACCGCAGAAACGTGTGCTGTTTGTGGTGGGCCTTGACCACAGTCACACACCGACCAGGCAGGACAGGTGTGCTCGAGCCTCCAGAAGAGAACACCACTACGAAGTTATGGAGACTACCATTACTGATGCCTTCATTCGGAGCAAGGATGCCTTAAGAACAAACCCTATAGCCTCCATGGGAGGGAAGCCCAAGCGGGACTTTCTCTCGTGTTACCAGCTCCCAGCTGTTGCACACACCAGCGCATCCATCCTCACTTCTACAAGAAAAGAGCAAAAATAGTGTAAAGGTGGGTCTCCAAGAGGACAGTGCCAGGCCGATGGCCCCGCTGGGAAGGCAAGGTGGATCTGCAGCTTCCCAGGCTCCCATGGGGCAGGAAGCATCCCACAAGCCTTACTGCCCATGCGTGAGTCTGACTGACACCCAAAAGGGCTGGCAACTGCCCAAACAGACAGGTGGACGCCCGAGGTCTTTTCCGAAAGGAACCCATGTGGAGTCTCCATGGGAGGGACTGGTGCTGCCCGGGGCTGGCCTGGCCAACAGCAGCCCATGGGCAATGGGAGATCAGTGTGTTTTTTCAATAGGATTTTGTTTGATGACATCTGTGATTAAGGGCTGGAAAGACCCACGGGAGCTACCGGGGGGAGCTTTACCTCTCCCAGACTCAAGAAAAAGGCTGCTGGACGCCACATCTTTCAAACTCAGCTCATTTGGGGCTTGGCAACCTTTTCCTCTCGCAAGCAGGTACGTTTTCATGCTTGCCAGGCTGGTACATCCAGGGTCTCTCGACTCCAATGACGGGGCAAACCTACCTGGCCCTTTGGGAGAGCTTGGAGTCGTCTGGGAAAGCAACAATTCCCTGTCAGTAAAATGCTCCCGAGTCTGCATGAGCTTATTACAGTCATTCCAGCAGAAGTAAGTGGTACCTTTTAGAGTGCTCGCCAGAAGAAAATAGCAGTTCTGACCCAATTTCACACAGTTGGAATCAGCTGTGGGAGACTAATATACAGAAAAGTAAAAAGACACAAATGCCCGTTTCCCCCATGTCCTCTCCTAATAACATGAATAAAGCTCTGTTTTGATATTTCGTCCTTTCCGAAGGAGTCCAGTCACATCAGTCCAAGTCAGCCGTGTTTCGAGCCAAACTCCTCTGACTCTTCTACCCTTTACTTGATGAAATTTTTAATTGTCCACCTTTGTCCTGTGCAGCTGCGAAGAATCAGATCGATGCCGGCCATTCCCCTGTTCTCCACTTCCAAGCATCGTCCCGTTCCCTTGTTCAGGATGGCACCGTTCTAAAATTAAAGGATATGGGGAAAATATTAAAAAAAAATAAAGACCTGGGGTTGCCCGTGAAGCAGGCCGGGGCCGTGCGCTGCCCGGAGCGCAGCTGTGTCCTCCGGCACGGCTGGGAAGCGCACAGCACTCAGCTGGGCGGTGATGCGATTCAAACGATAAAAGAATCCCTAAAATAATCAGTGCGAATTGAATGAGAAACCTTTACCGCTGGCAACACGGATCCCTAACACAGCAGCAGCCAAAGAACATCTGTAATGTTTAAAGAGCAGGGCCGCACCCCTGCCTTAGGCAGCTGGGACACTGGCGTACAGTCCGTATTATTTCCTCTGCTTTGGCACAGAAGTATCGTGTTTTCACCTATTTCCCCACAGATTATCTATAAGAAACAAAGAAATCCGAAAGTCATCCACAGGGCAGGTTACGTACGCCCGAGGGTACCAGAAAGGGAAACTTCTACTGGGAATTGTCCTGAAATACTGTCCCTGATCCCTCTTAACTCCTTCCCTCTGCCCTAGGACATGGCACCTGCTGTCACATAGGGCCATTTCGTCCTCATCCCGCACTGTCCCATGCCAAAAATGACATGCCGCAGCCCCCGGGCTGGGAAGCAGAGGGGCAGCACCGATGGCAGACCCCTGACAGACCTGTATGAAATTCCAGCGCTTATGGAGGCTGCTCTTGACCTTCTCGCAATCGAGGAGCTGAGGGAAGCGGCTTTTCACGTTATCCACCAGGCAGCGGGTATCGGGTAGGAGAGTCGTGGTGCCGAGGGCGCCGAGATGAAGGAAGCCCTCCTTGGTGTAGCGAGCAAGCTGGGGGGCAGGGAAGGAGAGGAAAACGACCATCAGTATCTTTGGAGCATCACTAAAGAGCGACAGAGGAAAGGACAAGTTTGGAGAGCCCCAGGAAAAAAACCCGTGAGGATGGTGTGCAGAGAAAGTAGAACTGACAAGTGGAAAAAAACCCCAAAGTTTCTCCAGCCTTTTTTTCTTGTTGTTTTGGGGTTTTGCGGATGCAGTTGAGGAGCTGGAGCATGGGGAAGGGGCAAGAATAACTCTGAGCCTTAAACCCATCCCTCCTCCACCCTCCTTAAACCCATCCCTCCCCCGAACGCCCTGCAGCTTTGGGGCAATGGATGATTTCCCCAGGTTTTTGGCCGCATCCAGCTGTCTTGGCCAGTCACGCTGGCCCAGCCTGTGGCTTCTCGCATGCTTGGCACGGCAGCCTTGCTTCGGCCTCCACACGTGGTGCTCTGCGTCTGGCACAGCCCTCCAGCAGGTCCGGCAGCCGAAGGGGGCTGATCTCTAACGGGCGCCGTTCCCCGGGGACACCAGCCCACGTCTCCCCCGCGGTTCGGCACCGAAGCGAAGGCTCGGGATTGCAGCTAACCCCTGCCATACCCCCACATCCCACCGCTGCTCCCAGGGACCCGCTCGGCTGCCGGGGAGCCGCAGGCTGGGAGCGTCGGGCAGCGCCGATGGCTCTGGGGACACGGGGCAAGCAGCTGGCACCGAGGCAGCACCGAGACGGCACCGAGATGGCACCAAAATGGCACCGAGACAGCGCTGAGATGGCACCGAGACAGCCCCGCTGCCGAGGGGCCGCACACAAAGGGCTCCTCCATTTGCAGCGTTTAACAATCCCACCAAAATATTTCCCTAAACATATTCAAATTCAGGAGTGGAAAGAGACGAATGACAGTGGCCTGCCTTTTGTAGTTCAAGGGAAAGATATACACAGCTGCTTATTTAAATTATGAATCAATCTATTATCTAGCAGACAAATAAGGAGTATTCAGCACGTTAATTAACTGAGCATATCTATGACCCAGACGCTTAAAAAGAGACAGTAAATCACACTGGGAGTTTGGGTTATCACAGTTAGAATAATTAAACACTGAAAACGAAGTCAAAACAATGTAACAGGGTCCAACTCCAGCTAGTAACTGCAGACCCAGTTAAGGTAATTTTGCTTTCCCCGAGGGATGCTGGCGGTAGGTACAGCTGTGCTGGATCCTCCGGCTGGTCCCCGTGCCGCTGCCTTCCTTGGGATGGCTGCCGGCCGCGCTTTGCTCCCAGCTGCTGCTGGAGTTATGCTTTTACCCAGCACATTGTGTATCAAAGCAAGACCTCTGCTCCGTTACATCTCCCTGAGGTCCATTTGCCAAAGGTATTCCCTCCCCCCAGGCAGATTCAGCCCCAGCAGCCCGCACCATACAGTCCATGCTGGCGTGGGGCAAAGCTGCCCCATCCCATCCCATCCCATCCCATCCCATCCCGTCCCATCCCGTCCCATCCCATCCCGCAGCGCAGGATCTGCTCTTCTGCCCCCCAAAACCCTTTCCAAGATGGTGCAGAACAGTACGTGTCTCTCCAGGTTGGCAGCAATTCCCCCTCCAAGCTGCTGGTGGAAAGGGGGGCAGCCTGCAGAGCTTAAAGCCGTAACCATCACCTCCTCCTCTTCCTCCCACCGATTCGCCATCTCCCACGGGCACGAGGTGCCCGACGGCAGGACGGATCCCACCCACCACCCAGCTCAGCTCCCGCTGCGCCGGGCTCCCAGCGAGGGAGATGCCCTGCGCTGGAGGAACGACCCCCCGGCATCCCCAGCCCAGCCGAAGGCTCAGATTCACTTGATTTTTTTTTTAGCAGTTTGACATTCTGATGAGCCGAGCCTGGGGCGTAGACGGCGCCCTCAGCCCGACAGTGTGTTTTTAACCACGCAACTCATCTGAATTAGTATTTGAGCACCAACACGAGGCCGCTTGCCTTGCGAAAAGGAACAGGTATACAAAGGAAAAGACAAAAAAAGCCGAGCCCTCTCCATGACAGACAGAAGAAACCACCCACAAGTCCCAGCTGGGCCATGCAAGTTACCCTCCTTCTCCTGTTTCCGAAATGTTTCCTACCACGTACATAATTAGCCTGTGAGACGCTTTCTTTTTTTTACGACGCTTGGCAGCTTGTCTTCAGACAGTTGGCCTGATGCCCACAAGGCAACACGATTTCTGCTCTTCCATGGTATCGCCTAATGCGGTGGGAAAAATAAGTAGAGCAAAAACCGCATCTTTCCCGAGGAAGGGAGCGGGGCGGGGGCTGCAGGGAGACAAAAGGAGCTGATAAACAAACTCGGGTATTATGAAAAATGCATTAACTGCATCTATTAGATGTGTCGTCTACAATGTGTAATAGCCAGATAAATAAAGGCCCGAACACGCGTCTGCCCGATCTGCTCTGCCGAGCCCAGCGGAGGCTCAGCAACAGCCGCCCCAGCCTTCGGGCCGGTCCAACCATCAAACCTGAGAGCCATCATTCCCAAAAAAGTCCCGTCTAACTGGCGAGTGCAAGCTCCACCGCGCTCCTAAGACATTTCTGGATTATTTTTTTTTCCTTTTGGGATATTTTGCCTTTGATGCTTTAATTCTTCCTTTGTTGTTTTGGGATATTTTGCCTTTGATGCTTTAATTCTTCCTTTGTTTTTTCGCACCTCTCCAAAGCGAGCCACCGCGGCAGCCGGGGGTCTCAACCCCAAGGTGACAGCGTGGGGGGAAGCACTCGGGTAAATGGGAATCCTGCGGTGAAGCACCGATCCTGCTACCGCTGGGTCTTTCTTGAGCGATAAAAAGGAAGAAAATACCGAGCAGAGGCCGACACTCGAGCTGGCCCCACAGGCAGCTGCGGGGAGCGTGGCTGCAGCCTGACCGGCACTTTCTGTCTGGATTTGCCCGGCATGAGAAGAGACGGGAAGCCCCTCTGTCTCATCACCACGTACTGCATTGACCAACATTCCGAAGAGCAGCTCCAGACCGTGGGCTCGCGCAAGAACCTGAGCCCACCTTAGAAACTAAAGATGCCACACAAATATCCGTAAATCACACGTGCTGTTTTGATTAAGGCCTTCTGAGGGGTTGCAGCAATTCACCACCCCGACAACCCAGCATTTCAAGCACAGCCGGGTGCTTCAACGCGGCCAGCACAGCCCCAGAGGCTGGTGCCCGGGTAAAGTGGTTGATGCGAACTTATCCTTCGGCTACGTGTGAAAGTTGAGTGAACGAGATGTTCAAGAGGTTTCCACAAGTGCTCATAGGGATATTCAGCATCAGCGCAAAATACCCGCGGGGTAACACCGTTCCTTGGCTCAGGGGAGCACAAGAAGGGCCGGCCATGAGCAGGAATTCAATAAGCTCCTTCTTGGGGCATCGTGTTTGGGAGCCTCAGTGATGCAACTCTGTCAATCCTGTCCCCCTTGCCCAGGAGCGCACCCGATCCACCCGAACACTCTGCGCTCCTTCCCACCCCTCCTCATCCTCACAGCTCAGCCTGGTGAGCTCTTCCCACAGGATCCAGGAAGGCTCTTCCGCCAAATGTTTTCCTGTTGGACCACAGCGGTTTTCTCCTCTCAAACGTTTCCCTCCTGTTCTCGATTCTTTCAACGCTGAACACTCCAAAAACGTTGTCTATGTCAGCAAGTGCGTCAACAAGGCTACTCCCTTGGAGATCCCACGGCTGCTTTGCAGCCACCAGTGATCTTCTCACACAGCCATATGGTGCTTAAAGATAATAAAAGTTTGTCTTTTTTTGAAGGAAATTATTTCATTGATGAAGGAGGAGGTTTTGCCAAGGTGCAGTCCAGATATAGGAAGTTAACGACAGCCTACGTTGTGCAACCACTTAAATCCAATGATATTTCACGTAACAAAACCATGTTTTCCTGGCTTTGACAAATCCCTGAAGTGATCCGAGTTTAAATTCTGCTCTCTTGCCCCCCCCAAAATCTGTTATCTGTCCTTCAAAGTGATCTGTCCTACATTTCGCTGCCTGCTAAGCAGGTTTGTCAGCCTCCAGAAAACAGACCAGGCCAGGCATGAGCTGAATGATCCGGCCGATCCAGCAGGAAAGAGATAAACACGGAGGTACCAGGCTGAGGAAACGCCTGAAGGAATTCCCCAGCCTGGCACAGGACGGGAGACAAACCAGAAAGACCAAGAGGAAGGACCAGAGATAAACAGTTTGACGATATTAACAAGCAACCCATTTAAAAGCGGTTAATGTTGATGAGGTCTTAAACCACTTAATCAGTGGAAATGGCCCAAAGCCACCTCCCCAGAGAGAAACACGCATGGATACCCCCAGCCTCCTGCAAACGCCCTTTGGGGTCAAACTGCCTCTTGCAGAGTCCCCCACCTTCAGGCACTGCTTCTGGGGGGCTCCTTGGCCCCGGGGGGACCCGCAGCGCCCGCCGGTGCCGGGAGAGCAGAGGGATGCATGGCCACACGCCTGCCCTGAGCATCCCTCGGGCTGATCTCCCCTCAGCAAACTTGCACCACCGATACATCTTCGTTGATTATTGTTTCTGGCTGGCTGCATCGCGGGGATGTGAGAAAGTTAATTAGGCGCCTTAGCACCTGGGAAATAAAAGCCTTGATGACCTTCATTGACTCTATTGGAAAATAATTTAGGGTTGTTTAGCTTCCTTTCTGCACCGAGCAGATCATCAATTAGCAACCCTAAGTAAAAGCGTACAGAATTTTCTTTTTAACACAATTTAATCCGATGTGCTATTTTGTCGCCCTCGATACTGCAGTGTCCCGGATGATCTCAGTATTGATGGTTTTGTCCTCAAGTTCTGATGCTTAAATGGGCAAAACATATTTTATCCTATAATTAAATGAAATGCTCTGCTGGGTGAACATTATCTTAAGTTTTATAGTATTATAGTGCTTTCTATCACCTTAATATATCACCATAGTCCTGTCACTCCAATGAGGTATTACTATATTATTAGTGTAATACATCATTACGGCAAGGTGTTTTCATGATGTATTGCTTAGAAGATGAAGCCATCAGGAAGAAAAAAAAAATCCACCAGCAGGCTCAATATAATTACAGGATAAAAGGATACTTCATCATGAAATCTGATAATGATTTGACCTGGAAGTGAAGGAAAGCAGGGAGAATGGAAAGCTAAAGGGAGAACAAGAGAAAAACCAAAAATGTCCCAATTTCCCCCACTGACAGATGCTGGGACGGAGGTGCTGTGAGCAAAAGCCAAGGTCTCACCTACATTCCCTTAGGAAGCGAGGTCTTCCACCAAAATCCCAACTTCACCCGGCGTGGCAGGGACCGGGACCCGCGACACCGCTGTCCTTGCACCATGAGGATGCCGGCAGGGAGCCTCGGCCGTACCCTCGCTCGCTGCCGCCGAGGAACCTGCTCCTTTGTTGGGAAATGTATTTAAACACATGCGTGATGGGCCCCAGAATCGAGAAGAGAAGCTGAGATTTTAGGAGACCGGCACCACCGGGTCTGCTTTTGGGTGCTGAACAACTCCAAAAGAATTGCAACTCATGGTGGTTTTATATATATATATATGTATGTATCAAAAACCCAAGCACGCTATTTGAACCCAGTGTTTACATTACTTCTAATTATATTCCCAGCAATAAATTACAACATGCAGCCCATTAATTAAACAGTAGTAGCAAAAGTCCGATTTCTTTTGTGTGGCGCCCGCGCTTCTGCAAAAGGCTAATTTCAAAGCCCCTGCACTCACTGATAGCTACTTTTAAAAAGCATTTTCAAGGAGTTTGACTAATTGCATGTATCACAAAACAAAAGAACTGCCAAGAACTGGCTCTCAGCTGGAGAGGGAAGGGACAATGCGGAGGTGGAAGACCAAGAAGAAAGCTCTGCGCTGAGCTCGCGCGCCCGGCGAGCTGACGGGAGCCAGCACCGCCGCAACGTTTGACTTCAGAACACCAGGTAGGAAAAGAAAACATCGTTAAGTTTAAGGACAAAAACAGCTGAGGAAAAAAGAAATAGCCTGCTTGTAGACATTCATCTTAAAGCCCAGGGTTAGCAGACGATGTCAGGCTAATTTGGTTTCTCATACTATAATGCACTTAAGAGGTTTACGTTTCCAGCCAGAAAGTCCAAAAGGCAGTTTGTGCCATTTGAGAAAAAAATTGTGTGCATTTAAGCAACAGCTCAGTTATATTTAGCAGTGACTCAATCACCACGGTTGACTGATCTTTGTTTAAAGGCAAGGATAAACCCAAGTGAGATTTGTCTCTACCCCGAGGGACTCCCGCGGCCAGTTCCTGGGCTCAGGTGGTTCCTGAATTTTGCGGCTCAGGCTCAGATGGGCTTTGGGATTACTCACCCCTGGTGAGCCTGGAAAGCCGGGGCTGTCCATATTGTGAGAACGGGCTCTTCAGGCATTCCCGTCAGGGTTTTTTAGCTGAAAATGAACCTCCTTGACCTCACTGGACCCCCAGATACTCACCAGGGCTGCCACAGCTGCAGCTGTACGTCTCCACTTGCTCCATCTCAACTTTCAACTCATGCTGATGCCAACGAGGCAGGTGGAGAATTAAGAGAGATGTCTTTAAGTCATATTTGAGGGCTGTGATAGAACAGAGAACTGACGGCCCCATCTGGCTAGGCCCTGATTAATGCTCCAGATCTTCAGCCAGATTTGAGGAGCTCATCATTGAGATGCGACAAAAAAAATCAGATCTTACCTCAGGAAAGCTACCAGGAATGGGATCGCATGTTCCCAGACCCTAGGGAATGGCTCCAAGATTTTGCTGTGAACTCTAATATGTGCTTCCCACCTGAAAAGCAGCAGTTGGAGCACCCTCCACCCCCCAGTAAAGACCTCCTCCCACGTCTGGGCGCTGTGAAGGAGCCAGACGGACATTGCCTGTATCGTCCAATGGATTAAAGAAAGTTCTGTTTTCAGGATCGAGTTTAGGTATCTCTGGTATTCATGCAGGTATTCAATATCGGGGTATTCAAAAAAAAAAAAAGAAGACAAACAAATCCAAGACGTGCTACAACCCATCATCAGAACGCAGCTGGAGACCGAAAACCAGTCACAGCAGCTTCTGCTTCGACTGGGAAGCTCCAATGCTTAAATCGCAAATCTGCTCAATAAATAAATTACCCTGCTGTCCGGTGGGGTGCTTTTCTTCCTCTCTCTGCTCTCCTTTCTGATTCCTGGGAGAAATTTTCCCAGGCAGGGTTTTATTATGCAAACACCTGCAAAAGTACTTAATGGGACGGTCTTTATTTCACGGTTTTGGTCGCAGCGCTGAGCTTTCTTTTGTAACAGTATGAAGGAAGCAGAAGTTTCTCCTCTCCACACCTGCACGGAGCCGCGGTGACCCCGGAGCAGAGGCGCAGGACAGGCTTACAGAGCTCTTGGGAGCAGGAATTCAACCACTGGTGTTGAGCATTTTTATGTTTTATTTTATACGAGCTCGGTTCTGGGTTGCGGGCAAGGTTTGATACAGTAACTTGCCTTTGACGGCCCAGCAAATCTGTCGAACCCTGGCGTGTTTCAGGCGGCCTGGATTTGAGTCTTCACTCGTTGCTGTGTCACCTCCCGTGCTGCTGCGCCGCGGCGGTTTGCTGTCACGCGGTGATTTCAAGAGGGACTTAGGTCCCCGCAAGGCTTTAGACACGCGGCGCTGCCCACCCGGCAGCTCCCAGCCTGAACCCCCCGTCATCTGCCAGCACCGACAGCTCTGGTTTGGGGCCGTGGTGTCAAAACAAGCCGTTGGCAGGCAGAGTAAGAACCACCACGACGCCGAAACAGAAAACGGTGGAATGACACGCCAGGGCTGCCTTGGTGGGTAAGGGAGGGACACAGCCCACAAAGCCCAGCGACAGCAGTGAGAGGGCAGGTCTCCCCCAAAACACACAGAGACCGACTGCTGTCCTGCGAATAAAAAGGTGTCTACACTCCCTTCGGCCTGGAGAAGAGAAGGCTCCGAGGAGACCTTCGAGCCCCTTCCAGTCCCTGAAGGGGGCCTACAGGAAGGATGGGGAAGGACTCTGGATCAGAGAGTGTAATGACAGGACACGGGGTAACGGCCTCAAACTGAAAGAGGGGAGATTTAGATTGGGTATCAGGAAGAAATTCTTTGCTGTGAGGGCGGTGAGCCCCTGGCCCAGGTTGCCCAGAGAAGCTGTGGCTGCCCCATCCCTGGAGGGGTTCAAGGCCAGGTTGGACGGGGCTTGGAGCAACCTGGGCTGGTGGGAGGTGTCCCTGCCCAGGGCAGGGGGTGCCACTGGGTGGCCTTTAAGGTCCCTTCCAACCCAAACCCTTCTATGATTCCGTGATTTTGTGAAACGTACCCAACTCAGCATCCAGGCACAGCTGGGAGGGGGCTGTCTCCCCTGACCTCCCCCTGATCAACGGTGAGCTTCCCGTGCAAGACCGGTCCTCTTGGCAATGGAGAGCGACAGGGAGGACCTACCCCACCGTGCGAGGTGCCACGGGTCCCCTCCTGCGCCACATATCGCCTTCTTTTGGGAGAACGTGGATGCTGGCTGCAGCCTAGAAACCTGGCGTTCAGACAGCTTTTAGATACGGTTTTGCCCCAATTTCTAAAGCAGATCAGTAGATGCAAATCCCTTCAGCACAAATGATCCAGAGACAGTAACAGGGGAATATTTCTGGGCCTGGCAACGAGCACGGTCTTTTCAAGAAAGTGAAAAGAAAAGCAACAGAAGAAACAGCTTCATCACAGAGGAGTTTATCCCTGTTTCCACCCATCACCACTGCACACCATGCGAGCCCAGTGGCGGCAGAGCCCATCATCCCTGCCTTGGCTAAATTTCCCATACAGACAGACACATTTACATGGCAAATTCTGACAAAAGCAGGAGGCTGAAGTCAGACACATCCATCAAATCCTGACAATAAACACCCAGAGTCTCACTGGATACAGCTAAAATGCCAGAAGAGCAAAGGCTGCTACTGTGGTTTTAGGGAGGTCAGGCACGATTTTAGTAATGAAAGAAAACCTAAAAATCACATCGTAATTCTTGAGAACCCCGTGTGCCATAAGATGGCCATTCCACTCCAGACCTGAAGGGAAACTTGTTTTATTTTCTCCTTAAAGATTGTAGGGGAGGAGGACGTTGCACTAAGGGATTTGCATGACGAGATGACGATCGCTGGGCATATAGAAAGAAAAACACAAAGGAAACCAAGGGATTTGGGCTGAGGTAAGAGAAAAACAGACCGGAAAAGTTAATGGGGAACTGGGTAAATTATCTCTGGAGCTGTAGATCCTGAAAGTTCTCCTTAGACTCTGCTGTTGGTTTAACAGATGCCAGCAGCGACAGAGCTGGAGTTGTACCCTGTTTTGTTCCGCATCTACGGCAACGGAACCAGCACCATTCCCATCCTGCTTTCTTCTTAAAACACAGTAAGAGATAAAACTACAGAAGAGGCTGAATTAGTTCATCACCATTAACTCTCAGTATTTGACACATCCACCAATCCTCCAAAAGAGACGAGATCGAGAGCAAATCTTGGAATGACGACTTTCAATCTCGAATAAGCTTAAAATTAGGATAAGCAGCTTTTGATTTGCTCCAAAACTTTTGGAGGGACAAAAGGAGTCCTAGAAAACTAACGCTATGGTAAATCCCAGCCAAGCTGAAATGGGTAATTATCATCCCGCTAAAAAGCACTGTTTGTTTTCTTCACCCAGATGGTAAGTTTTTACTCTGCTGGGTGAAAGAGAAACGTCTTAAAACCCTCTCCTTGTGTACGCTCTGCTCGTTGGCTATTTGCTTTCAGCATTATTTACCCTCATCTGGAAGATTTTTTCAAACTGTGCTTTCACTTGCAGCTCTGGCATGATTATGGTAATCCAGAAAATGGCTACTCTTAAGAGCAGCTGGGAAAATGCACCTTTATATCCGAGGTATTTTTAACAAGAGGCTGGGCCTTATCTATTTGAGTGAAGCCACCAGGTAAGTCGCGCATCCGTACGCCATCCTCCGTCCATCCGGGCTCTGCCGGTACCGCCTGCGCCCGGCACAGTAAGTCCTCACCTGCGGTCCCCAGCCGTGGCACGGGTACAATATTGCTGTGTGGTTCTCCTGCGGGCCCTGGTCAAGGCAGACGTCTTTCGCCTTGTTGTTTCGAAGCTGTAAGAAATCAGAAGCGTGGAGTTATACGGCCCCGTCTCTTCGGCGATAAGCAATAAAGCGACGCGCAGCCATTCCTCCAGCCTCTCCCTTGCTATAGGAAGAATAGATGGTGCTACATCACTGGGCATCACCAGGCAGAGAGAGGTTTAGTGGGCCCTATGTTTTCTTTAAATACAGGGCTTAATGATGACCGCTTTTATATAATAATCCCCATTCAATGGAGCCAACTCCCTTGAACACAGTTTTCTTTGTACTTGGTCATGTGTGGTGGTAACAAACGTATTTTTAGACGGCGGCCAGCATGTTGCCAGGAGCCTGAAATCAATGCACCACCGCTTGTATTTCATCGAAATCTCAATGTGCTCAACAAGGCAGGGGAAAAAAGTCCGGCTAGCGCAAGGAGCCCCTTCGAATCACAGTGGGGATGAAGGAGGAGACGCAGCGATGGCAAACCAGCCGTCGGGCACTGAAGGACACGGTTCGGAGGAGCGTGGAAGTGCTGGGGTCATTCTACAAAGCCAAACGGCCACCTCTCGGCAGGCTCCCCGTGTAGGGCAACCGCAAGAATGCCTTTGCAAATACTGCTTTTTGGGAGGTTTATCTTGAAGGCATTAAGTAACTTTGATAATAAATCTTTCTTAAAATGAATGCCCATCTGGGGCGCTCGGGCTGTGCTTCAAGAAGCCTTCTCAAACTGCCACTGTTCCATGAGACCTATTGCAACGGAGTATTATCAGTTCCCATAAATGCCGGCTTTTATATTCCCAGTATGGTCTCAAAGCCAGCAGAGATTGAATTAAGTCTCCTTACTTTATCTCGTCCTTAAGCTGTTGTGACAACGCACTGTATCCTACAGAGAGACCTCGTAAGGAACGGGGCTGAGTTTAAGTCAAAGGGTTTTATAAAACGACTACGTATTAAAAATAGACATACAGCTGCTCAATCCACGGAGCCAATGGGTAATACAGATAATTTTCTGTCAATTCAGTAAAAGAGGTATTAAAATATTTTACTGTATCTGTTCTCCAAGATCAGAAATAAATCCCAAAATAGGGTTTCAGAAGAAACTGCGAACCGATTTATACAAATTTATATAATTATACACAAATAGTAGGTTTTGACTCACATTCCTTTCCTTTGAGGCTATTTCTCATCAGAGACTCACCAGCTGTAAAAATTACCAGTCTGATCTAAGGGACTGCTCAGCTTTAATTACCTCGCCATAAGCGATGGTGTTGTTGTATCTTCTCATTTCCGGATAAACGTGGTCCAGGTACCACTGGAAATTTTTACACTTCAAGCTCTTCCTCAGCGCTTTTCTCTCAGAAACATCCCCGATGTCTATACCCGGATTCTGAAAAATAAAGACACAGCATGTCACGGAACGGATAATCTTAAAATAAATAAATAAAAATTTCAAAAGAGCATATTTCGCTGATGTTTGATGGTGTTTCCAAGCTGCCTGGAAACTGCCAACAGCTCAGTAACTCCTGAGGCCGTGCCAAGGAATTTTAGCATGCGTGTCCAAGCTGAAATCATCCTCACAGAAGCCAGAAGACGACTTGGGTTTCGCAGCCACAGCGAGGGGGAGACGGGGACTTCTCGCACAGGGTTTGAAGGCATCCTGGCCATGGCCACCAGACTGATGCGCGACACGGTTTGGTTCTGGGAAGTAATTCAGAAAAGGGAACCCCAACGGAGAAGAAAAGGTTTTGGAGGAAATAGGAGCAGTGTAGTGTAACAGAGGTGAAGCTTCTCACAGATACCCCGGGCTTTGGACCCACCTGAGAGAGACTCGATCTGTCAACAAGGCACAACGACACAGTATTTTTAAAAGCTCTCTCCTCCTGTTTAGGGACTGACATACGGGACTTCCAGAGGGGCTAAACAGTAAACAGACATCAGGATTTACAAGATGTCCTGGAAATGCAAACCCCTGTCCGTGCACTGAGCTCCAAACCCCTTCCCCTGACACACCAAGGGCGTGCGACGCAGAAGGTGGGGAAGAAAAGAAGGAAAAGGACAAAGGTTTAGGATTCATATACAATAGAGGCTAAGAATAAAGGGAATGAATCGCAGGAGAAGAGAAGTTGAGGCTGAACCTCAGAAAAACCTCCTGACAATTTGGACAATTTCACGGTGAAAGAGTCTCCCTGGCGACACAGAGGAACCCCACTGCTCCAGCCGATGTCAAAGCGGCCAAAGCCATGGCATCTGTCCCCAGCGGAGAACATTACGGGAGCCGGGGCTGAAGGGAGCCGCCCCCCCTTTCACCTTGTCTTCCATGGCAGAATTTGGGGCGCTAACGCAGCAGCCAGGTGAAGGAAACCAAAAGCTCGCCGCAGCCCCTTTCGCTCCTTCCTACAGGTGTCTGGGCTCCTGCTCTATTTTAGCTCCTGCTCTTGTCTTTTGCAGTGATCATTAAATACAGCTGGGAAAGCAATTTTCCATTACAATGCTTGTAATGATCTTCTAATGAATTATTCACTCTGCTTTAGCGGAGACACCATTTTAATGCGCGACTGGTAGCGCATAGGTAAAAATAAAGACGATGCAGTGTAGACAGGTAGGACAGGCTGCGATCTGAGTGGGCGAGACGGGACGCGGAGCAAAGCGGGACCACAAACCAGTCGGCACCTGAAATACTCAGCGCGTGGGGTTCGGCTTGGTTTTGAGCACAGTGGCATGACAAAATAATTCCGCGTCTATCGACACCCCCCCCTGCACAATACCACCTGTCAGACAAGGCTTCTCTAAAATTAAATGTCAATTTTACTGGGCAGAAAAAAACAGAATCCCAAATCGTTTTTAGGGTAACCCAGACCTGTTTCCCCAGACCCACCCCCAGGGCCCGTTCCTGGGATCTGCCTTTTCCAAGCCGTACGGGACCTGTGGCTTCCCAAAGAATTTTAATCCCTTTTTGCCGCGCTCCAAAGCCGTTCCTGAGCAGGTGCCTCACCTCTGAAAAGGAATCAGCCCGAGGATCGGGGCTGAACCCGCCGTAATTGGTGATCCCTGCCCGTCAGTAACCTTTTTTTAAGAAGGACCTGGAATCACGCAGTCCTGCGGGCAACGCTCTGCCCCTCCGAAGGCTTGGAGCGGCGCCATCACTGCCAGCGCCCTCCTGCAGCTCGCCGGGTAAACAGCTCTTCTTTCCATCACGATTCATCTGTTTCTCAGTAACGAACTAATCCAGGACTCCCCAGCCCCACCCAGGATGCCAAACCGGCAGCGCCGGCAGCTCATCGACCCTTCCCAGGTACCCAGTGCTCTCTAATATGCTTCGAAGCGGCAACTACCATGGCTCGAAATGCCAGTAACTCTCCCCAGATGGAACCTTTTCCTCAGAAAGCAGCAGCAGCTCCTGTTTTTACGTTTTAATGTTTTTCGAAAGGCCCCGGAGCTGCCAGCCGGGGCCGCTGCCGCAGCAGGATCAGGACCGCAGCAGCTCTTTGCAGGGGTGGGATCTGCAAGGTATGAATATTTGGTGTTTATTTTTAGCACCGAAAGGCTGGCTGTAAATAACAGCTCACCCGGGGACTGGCCATTCGTGGCAACGGTTCTTCCTCGCGTTGGACGGGGCAGCCCAGCGCTCGCAGACTGCAAGTGGAGTGGGTGTCAGGGGGCACCCCGAACCCTCATCCCACCCATCACCCGGACAGCATCGCTGCCTCCCCCTCCCCACCAGCCCTTCTTCTCCTTCTGGCAGGAGCAGAAGCAGGAGATGGGGGCACCGGCCCAGCCTGGGGAGCTCCCAGGGCGCTCCAGGCAGTGGTCAGAGCCAGGAGGCAGGAGATGCTCCTGGGTTTCATGATTAGACACAAGCTGCACAGAGACCGGAGCCCAAGCAGCAGCCTTGGACCTACACAAAGCCCTCCTGGAGCCTACAGAGCAAGGAATCACCTAGAGAGGTCCACGTGCAGGATGCGTCCCCTGGCCATGGTCTTGCTGGTGGGATCCCATGGGTTTCCAGAGACACACCAGGCTGTGACATGGCCAGATTACGAAAAATAACACGTCAGATCTAAGAAAACCTAACCCTTTCTGTGCAGAAATTAAATATAAACACCAAAGCTATTTAAAGAGAGTGGTTTTGTAGCACTTGCTGGGTGCTGCTGGGAAGGGATCTCCTGTGAGCCACCAACCTCCAATCCTCTACCTCTGAACACGGCATCTAAGCGCCAATGGCCTTGACTTTCCCAACACTGGGAAAGTAAACGGCACAGGAACCTGGACCACACGCCGTCGGCAGTGAGCTCTGGGCAGCGACAGCATCTGCCAGCTGGGAACCCAAGTTGGGCTGAACGCGACGGCGACCTGCCCGAGCCGCAGGAAAACGCCTCCTGCACTAACGATGCTGATATTAATAACGTTCTGCCAACCGACGTTACAGACAGACTCCATCTGCGGAGCAGTGTAACGACATAAACTCACGCTGTGTAAACGCTCAACGGGGAGATAAACACTGCAATACAGGTTTAATTTTTAGAAATGAAAATAAAAAGGCTGATGCGAACAGTAGGAAATCCTCCAAAGTCTGCAAGTTTTGCAGCGTCTCCGTCAAAGCCGAGGGAGCTCTGCTGACTCTGGCGATGTGACCCGGGGTATTTAAGCCTCTCCTTCACCCAGGACCACTAAATGTTCTATAATTCAAGTTTTTAACCGGAGCAAAGACTTAGGATAGGGAGCGATGGCCGTACCTCCAGCGGCAGGTTCCACGCGATGTAGACGTGCGATTTGTAGTCGTCCATCCACACCTCGGCCACCCGCAGAGCATTGCGCTTGGTGTAGAAACCGATGTTGTTGTTGTAGGGCTTCTTCTTGCGCTCGATGTGAGCCACCCTGGAGCAGGGCAGGACCTCCATGCTGCCGCCGCACAGCCACACCTGCAACACAACCGCACAACACCGTCAGCGCCGGGCTCCGCCGTGATGCGAAGGGTCCGCGTATCAATCAAGGAGAAAGAAGTGGTGGAGTTTGAGGGTTCTATACCGCCCTGGCGAGCGCAGAGCATCACAGCATCCAGCTGGCAAGTGGCAACACACCGCCAGGTTTGGTCTTTGCTCAAAGGCGAGACACACGGGGAGAATTTAACCTCTGCCCAGAGCAAAACATGCATCAACTTTAGAGGGATCCGGTCCCCAGCACGTGCTGTTAATGCGCTGTAGGATCAGGTGCTGAGTTTACAGGGATGTTGCTACTAAATAAAAAGGATTAGCGACTGGAATAGTTGAAACAATTGCAAGATCTCTGCCTGCAGAAGGGATGACTCAGTGAAACATATGGCAGGGACAGATTTCTCCCACTTGAAAACATTTGTTCATTATTTTTCTTTCACATGCTGTTTAAAATTCCCTTAAATCACAGTTTACAAGTTAATAAAATCTTTTGAGATCTGTTTTTTCATCACATGGAAAGGGAATTCAGGGAAAAGACATGCCATACCTGTGTTCTTCCCTCCCTGTTTGACTTCACCAAGAAGTTATTTATCTTAAATTAAAGATCCAGAACACCAGGCACCGTGCAATCGTTACAAACACATATGCCAAACAGGTCTAATAATCCCGGTTTCGCCTATTTTGCAGTCTGCTCTGCATTATCATTTTGCTCAGTTGCTACAACACCCATTGTTTCTGGGATCTCATCCAGGCTCGCCACCTTTTATCCCATCTGCCTTCCCTAAATTTTACCGACCCTGCTCAACCCGCTCTCCCGGCAGCACCAGGAGCCTCCTGGCTGTATCAGCTGCCCTTTTTAATCTCTCAGAGGTGGCTTTGGCCCACCCAACGCGGGGCATGGGCACTTCCCAAGCCCCGGCAACAGGAGAAAGGGTCAGCGCAGGAGAGAGACCTCTTCCCTTGGGGCGATCCTGCTGCTCCTGCTGTTCTCGATTTGAATCATAGAATCATTCAGGTTGGAAAAGACCCTTGGGATCATCGAGTCCAACCATCAACCCCACTCTGCAAAGTTCTCCCCTACACCACATCCCCCAACCCCACATCTAAACGACTCGTAAACACATTCAGGGATGGTGACTCCACCACCTCCCTGGGCAGCCTATTCCAGGGTCTGACCACTCTTTCTGTCAAGAATTTTTTCCTAATGTCCAGCCTAAACCTCCCCTGCTGCAGCTTGAACCCATTCCCTCTTGTTCTATCGCTAATTACCTGTGAGAAGAGACCAGCCCCAACCTTTCTACAATGTCCTTTCAAGTAGTTGTAGAGAGTGATGAGGTCTCCCCTCAGCCTCCTCTTCCTCAAACTAAACACTCCCAGCTCCTTCAATCGCTCCTCGTAAGATTTATTCTCCAGGCCCTTCACCAGCTTCGTTGCCCTCCTCTGCCCTCGCTCCAGCACCTCGAGATCTCTCTCGTATTGGGGTGCCCAGAACTGGACACAAATTGGACCGCTACAGATTATAGGAGCCCACGTCAAAAAATCAGAGCCCCGTTTTATTAGCTGGTGCATAAACATGTAGCAAAAAAAGAGAAAACGTCTTGCCCCTGTTCCGCTGTTTGACCTTTCCGTCCCTCCCGCCCGGCCGCAACCACGCTCGCCTCTGGCCAGCAAAGTCCACAGGGTCTGCTCGAAGTTTTGCGACAGGCCACGGGCTGGCAAAGCAAGTAAGAAGTGAACAAGGCAGTTCTAAAGAAAAAAAATACGTCTTTCCCAAGGCAGTAGTCTGACAGAAAGTGCCTGCGTTTCTCGCCTGCTCAGTTCTTTAGTTTCTCAATGTCTCGGTGAAACAGGAGCATCGAGCTCTGCTCTTGGGCATCATGCATATACGTATCCACAAGCCAGTTCCAGAGGGATCAGTAAAAAATTAATTCGAAAAAAGTACTTACGCAAGGAAAGGCCATACTTCCATCTCCTAAATAAAACCTACATTATCATTATAAATTAAAAAATCTAACTGTTTTTACAAGGCATTTATAAACATTTCTGACAGTAACAGTGGGAGCAGAGAGAACTATTACACGGGAATCGGCCAAGTGGCACCCGGCATCACTGTCCTCGGTGTACAGAGGAGTAAACCATGGCCCCAGGAAGACGCTGCTTCTTCTCATGTGGCCTGGCAAGGACTTTCTGCTCCTGCTGACATCCAGAAATGCATGTGAACAGGTCCACAGGTGACCACAATCCAGGGGACATCCTCCATGGCCACCACGCATGAGGGCTAATGCCCCACACGCTCAGCGTGATGCTCTGTTCTTGCAATAACCATGACTGTGGAGCCGTGAACGGCCCCGAGAACGGCCCCCGGCTTTGTTCTCCTGGTGCCAGCATGAGACGAGCTGCGAGACACCACAACCAAAAGGGCTCAGCAGACCTCCAACCTCCCAGCAAGGCTGGAAGCCATCTCCTCGCTGATGCCCTGATGTCCCAACCTGCAGCAACTTCACCCCTGTGGCACTCAGCCCCTGAGGGCAGAAGGTTCTTGGGAAACCCTCATTTATGGCCCTATTGAGCAGCCATTTGTCCCACCAAAGACCTTTAACAAATAGATTACCTTCCTATTAAGTAAATTCTTTCATGTTCATAGCAAATCAGATACTCTATTCACCGCAACTAACAGCATTAACAGGACAATCAGTCCAGCGCGTTGTTTCTGCTAATTCCTTGAAGAATTACCTCACAGTAGATGGGTAATCAAGAGCCAGCACAACATTCAGACCAATCAGAAAAATAAGGTATTGTCAAATTAATTCATGTTTAGCCTATTTAACACGGCAGAGTCTTTTATATTGCTTCCTACAAAGGCTGAAATCATGGTAATTTTATAAAATAGGCATGGATGGTATGTAAAGGCATCTTTAACGACTCAGATAGAGCATGTAACACAGCAGGTTAAATATGACGAGCAAGTCTCAAGTTTCTTCCTTATTTTCTGACATTCAAATTTCAACACGACTATTAGCTTGCCATTCATCCACCCGTAAAGAGACGCAGAATTAAAAATAGAAGCATTCCCCTCCAGTAAATGACGGTGACTCAATAACTTCTCCATCAGTCTACACACGGGAGTAATCAAACATACAGAAAGATGCTTGGATTTATAAATAACCAGTTAACACTAAATTCTAGTGAAGAAATCCCAGAGAAACAAATAGAAAACAAATCCATCATCCGGAGATCTTTGATGTGTTTTTCAGAAAGCTGGTGGGTAACACACTTGCAATTATTTTCCAGGCAAAATGTGACTGTGCTTAAGAATTCAGCATGGAAAAGCAGCGATTCCTCACCAGCAGTGAAATACCCGAGTACCGCTGAAGCTGCATCGGCCATCTACTTTCTGGAAGCTTTTGCACGTGCAGGAGGCAAACTTTGGTGAGCATGAGATTTCGTCGCAATGAAGTGATGGGGTGACCCAGCTCTGCTTTCTAATCGCCCTTTGGAAGCATGAAGGCACCATGAGTGTGTGAAAGCGCTTTGGAAAGAGCCAGCACCTCAGTGACCTGCACTGGGGATAACGTGAAATGGGGAGAGGTTC
Organism: Sterna hirundo; assembly: GCA_009819605.1. NCBI lineage: Eukaryota > Metazoa > Chordata > Aves > Charadriiformes > Laridae > Sterna > Sterna hirundo. The sequence goes on along the minus strand of CM020450.1, from coordinate 11,638,648 downwards.
GGCGTGAGGCAGTACGGCAGCAGAGCTTCAAGGGAGGTCCAGGCGCCTCTTGTGCACGTGCATCTCCCAGCCAAGACACCTCCTCTGCCATCAGCCTTCTGGCTTCCATTTGTAAGATCACAGCTGCTTTTACAGTGCTCTTACGAAGCACTCTGTATGTCTTCCTTCACACAGAATCACAGAATGGTGGGGGTGGGAAGGGCCCTCTGGAGATCACCCAGTCCAACCCCCTGCCAGAGCAGGGTCACCCACAGCAGGTGGCACAGGAACGCGTCCAGGCGGGTTTGGAATGTCTCCAGAGACGGAGACTCCACCACCTCTCTGGGCAGCCTGTGCCAGGGCTCTGCCACCCTCACAGCAAAGAAGTTCCTCCTCATGTTTAGGTGGAACTTCCGACGCTCAGGTTTGTGCCTGTTACCTCTTGTCCTGTCCCCAGGCACCACTGAGAAGAGCCTGGCCCCATCCTCCTGACACCCCCCCTTTCAGTATTTATAAGCGTTGATAAGGTCCCCCCTCAGTCGTCTTTTTTCCAGACTGAAGAGACCCAAATCCCTCAGCCTTTCTCCATAAGAGAGACGTTCCAGTCCCCTCAGCATCTTGGTAGCCCTTTGCTGTCTCCTCTCCAGCAGTTCCCTGTCCCTCTTGACCCGGGGAGCACAGAACTGGACCCAGTGCTCCAGGTGTGGCCTCCCCAGGGCAGAGCAGAGGGGGAGGATGACCTCCCTCCACCTGCTGGCCACCCTCTTCTTGATGCCCCCCAGGATGCCATTGGCCTTCTTGGCCACGAGGGCACATTGCTGGCTCATTTGTCTAGGACAGGAGTAACCGCAGCGTTTGGGAGCATCCTGGAGAGCAGTGGTGTCCATGCCAGTTAGAGGGGGCCGGGAGCAAGGCGAGGGAGGAGGCCCCCTGCCATTCCCTGGGGAAGCGCACGTCCCCGGTGGTTACTACACTCCTGGTAATGGAGGGAGAAGGGAAGACCGCTCAGAAAATGCAGCGTGCCAATGGCCCTTTATGCATGTAACAGAGACAGCCAGAAAATCCCAATTTCATTTGACCAGCTCATTGCAGCAGCCGCAGAAACAATTTTCCAAGTGTTATGCAGTTAAGAACAATTACTGCCCAGGATCCCCTTTGCCCTCAAAAATATACTGCAGCTATCAATTTACTTTGCTCCTGTCTGCCAGAGCCAGCAATTACTCCCAAGGAGCATTATTTAACTAAAAGGGCTTTTGGCAATCTGCCTAACGTCCAAGGAGCCAGCCAGGCAGACAAGGGAGACCCAGAGGAGACCCACCACCCAGGAGGGTGCCGCAAGCCCGTCCGGTGCCACACCAGGCTCCAGGCATCGTCTGCGCTCCCCAGCCAAGCGTTTGCATGGCGGAGGGGGTTGGCCAAGCTCATGCCTTGAGGTTGGTGGTGCCGGCGCTATTAGCGCTTTTCAGGTCTGGTTTCCTTGGAGGGAGCGACCCAGAAGATGTGGCTTGGATGGCACTCGGGGCAAGCAGGAGGATGCTGCTGAGCACGGGGAGCTGCTGCCTTGTCCCAGCCCATCCTCTCCGGCAGGTCAGAGCTGCTTCCTCCACCGCGTGCTGTCCCCCTCCGCTCCCCCCACGGAGCAGGGGTCCCTCGGGGCTCCCTCCCGCGGGTGCCAGCACCCGTTGAGCGGCAAAGGACACACACAGGGGAAGGCACGGCCGCAGCTCTAGAAGAAGAATCGGCGAAAAGATTAATATGAGTTTAAAAAAAATTAATGCGCATGTATTAAGAAAACCTTCTTCCCTTCCCCAGCCTTCTTCAAACAGTCCTTGCTATGCCATGATGCCCACTGGCAGGGAAGCAGAAGACAGAATTATTAGCTTAAGGAGAATATTTTCATCAGAAAACACTGACGCAGGGGCTGCTTCCCGTGGGATGACAGAATAACTCGTACGTCCCGCTTCCCTTCACGTGGCTGCAAGCCATCCAGGGGAATTTGGGCTCGCCATCTGTTTTTTGCACAAAGCAAGCCGGCATCAAGAAAAAGAGAAGGACTTCTGCAAGACCAGGGGCAAAACTGGGGCGGGCTCCCCGCCCCCTGCCAGCCGGGGAGTGCCGGGACGGTGTCCCAGCACAGCACCTTCTCTCATCCGTCGCCATCCCCAGAGCAAAATCCATACTATTGCTCCCCCGGGGCCGGTGCCTTACGTAATGCTCTGCTTCCTCCTCATCCCTGGGATATCATTAATAATAATAATAATAATAAAAAAATATATATAAGAAGGGACAGTGACGACCCTGGGTCCTGGTCGTTCTAGCCGGAGCGCGGCGTGACATCCACGATGAGCACTGACAGCTCCCATTAAAGGATCCTGACTTTAGTGGCTTATAACTTTGCCAAATTTTAACTATTCGGACTGAAACGCATCCTAGAACAGCGCGAGCCCGCCTGCAGTTAATGCAAAGAGACATCGTGTCTAACGGTGTCAAGATGAGTCTGTAAGGTAAACTTTTAATCTCGGAATGTATTGTGACAGAAGGAAACAGGGTGGGGGGGGGGAAAAAACCCGCTCCTAACTTTCATCACACAAACTCCAGGCTTTTTCAGCTGATAACTTCATTTCTAAGGTGATTAGCAAAACCGTGCCTTAATTAGCAACAGATTTCCCATTTAACAGCTTTGCCTTATCTTCGCCCCCCTCCTTTCTTTTAAAAGTAACTTCCTAAGTTAAGGGGAAAACACAATTACCCAGGGCAGCTAAAATAATAAGGAATCTATCAGAACAAAGACCTAAATAATAAAATTGAGAAACAGCAAAAAAGGCAAAGAAATAATCATTTCTCCACACGCTCTCTCGTATAGTTCTGAGAGACGGTATCTCTCCAAATTATTCCTTTTGTCAGAAGAAACAACACTTTTCCAGATACATTTCCTGCTACGTATCTGAAGCTGGTTTTGACCTTTCTCTTCCCGCTTTGGCCCTGCTTGGTCCCGTGTCCGGGGAGGACATCCCCAGGGCCAAGTTCACGCTGCCGCATCCCGGTTCCCGAGATGCCAGAGCAGCAACGGGGTCAGGAACGGGATGAAGAAGTCGCTCCCCCAAAACCTCTGTAATTCCTCGGCGGGGCCGCGGCCGGAGCAGACCCTGCTGAGGTGGGGCAGGGCAGCCAGAGCCAAACTCCTCACCCCCCCGGCAGTGGGGTGAAGGATTCCCACAGCGACGGCTTGGAGAAGGAGGAGCAAACAGAAGGAGCAACCGGCCCTTACACTTAAAATTCCTCTTGAAGAGAGAAGTAATGCAGGATCTGCCCGTTATTTAAGCATCCTCAGCACCGAGCAAAGGCGGTGTGTGTTGGCCTTGCTTCCTCTAGAAAACCTTGCGGTTTGGTACCTACGACAAGTGTAATTCAGCTGTAGTACTTTCATTCCCCTGGCACAAGGTCCTTCCGACGGAGCGGCGAGAGACACGTACCACAGCAAGCCTGTGGAATCCAAATATTGATAAACAAACATCTCCATGCCATTAGCTGAGGCCTGTTTATGGGCGACAAGCAGAAGTTGCATGACTCACACACAGCGAGCTGGATAATATCTTGTATTTTCGATGTATATATACACGCGCGCGCTGTATCCTATATCATCACTGAAGTGCTCCTTCCAGCTACTGTGACTGCCACCATCTCATGCAACAATCACAGCATGAACTTCAGCAGAAACGTTAAGCTGAATTACATGAAGGTGAGTTAAGAAACCACGTACTGAGGGGAGAAAAAAAGAAGGAAAATGAGCTCTCTTTGGGAACCTTTTGCTTCCACCGCAGTGGAATAGAGTATTCAGGATCTCTGCAGGTGGAGGCAAGCGCTCCTTGAAGAGGACTGCCTTTTAATTTGGATGCGTGCGTTGTCACAGATCACATCAAGGGACGGCTGGTGGTGTGAGAATTCACACAACAGCAGCGGCCGTACCACCTTTGAGGCCGTTTTGCCATAGATCCAGCAAAGCTGCAGCGTTGTATCCATAGACAGGACCCAAACCCAGACCCACCGGATGGTGAACTGTTTCTAAGTACGGGGAGGGACAAACCCTTTGGTACATCGACCTCAGAAGAAGGCAACACCATGCGGGCAGGGACACCACCTGCACTGACGGACTCAACAGAGACCATCTCGTTGGAAATCTCAACACAACTTCACCCTGAACAACTAATAAATTATCTTGGAAACCTCTGTGAAGAAGCAAAAGAGATTCGGCATCCTGCAGCTGAAACGGGAAAAGGCGTTTCATTGCTAAATGACTGTTTTCTGTCTCATGAAGCCACGGAAACCCTTTCCGAGAGGATCAGGGCCAAGCAGCCAGATCAGGCATGGTATTCACCTGCCATCTCCTTAAAATATGATTTTTGAATGGACCATGTCCTGGCCTGACCATCTCAGACCACGTCCATTCAAGCCAAGAATGGAAGTGGGAGGAGAGAGTAATACTACGTTTAAAACGATAAATTCTCTTCTTTTTTGGCATTCCTTATCTCACACTTTATCCTCATGGACGATACCACTTTGGACAGGTTCCTGGCTATGTCGTGCCAGACCAATAACAGAAACGTCCAGATTGTCCAGTGTCCAAATATCTTACCTGCTGGGATTACTGAATTCATTCCTTTTATAATGGCCACTTAAAAATGCCAAATAAGAGTGGAACTCGGGTGCACAATTCACTCCGCCAATTCTAACCTACAGCAACACCAGGTAATAGCGGTGGTTTCCATCCTCTTAACACAGCAAGGAACATAAATAGTTTAACATTTAACATATTGGAGACGTTAGAATAAAGCAAGCTTCACGTCAATGCGAAGCAGCGGTTTCTCTGCGCTGCTGGGCTTCAAGGAGAACGATACACACACACACACACACACACACACACCCCCACCCCCCGCAACTGCGTTCGCTCAAACTGGAGGCTTTGCCAATGCAGAATTTATGCCGCGCTTCTCCAACAAATGCGACACAACCCGTTCTAAATAGCGCATCCTTCCTGGCTACAATAGGTATTGATTTGACTTCATCAGAGATAAGACACCTAAGAATGGGCTTGGTGGGAGGCTTTAAAAGGCTGCGATCACAAAGCCCAGCACGGGGAGGATTAGCTCTAATGACAAGTATCCGCATCCTCTTGGCTCGGATAAACTGCTGAAAAGGAGCATTTTGCTTCTCAGTGCACTGGGACTGATATTTTAATTCCTGCGAAATTAAACTATAGCAACCAGAGCGACTGCGGCTTTGCCGTTTTATCGCTTCCAAAAGTTATTTTAAAAAAAAAAAAAAAAAAAGAGGAACGGGGTATTTGTAAATCCACATCTTGCAAGCGCTCGGTGAAACCGGGGAGATGCTCTCCCACCTGAACTCCCAGCCTTGGCTGGGAGCTGGAGCCAAAATGTGCATCACCCGCCCCCCGTACGGCTGAGACTGGCGTTCCTGCTGAGCACGGAGCCCCAGCTCCGCGCCGGAGCGGTTTGCGACTATCGTGGTACAAATCTGGGCCTCTCCTAATAAGTTCAGCACTAAAATTCCTCAGTGCTTTCACGTTATCTGATCAGCCTTGGCAGCGTGACAAGGACTTGATTATGTTGTAATAGCATAATGCAAAGATTATTACAGACACATAAAAGACAAGTGCCTTAAAAACAGCAGCAACAATACCTGTACGCCCTTTCCGAAGGCGAACAGCATGCTGGGCTTCACACGCTCACAGTACAGAAATTACCGGCAGGATCTGACCCTGAACTCCTCGGAGGTTGCGCCTTTTTTTATTTTTTTTTTTTGTTTTATTGCCAGTAATGTACCAAAAGCATCTTGATCTCGTTTCCCCATTACCGTTTCTATCTAAGCTGTAAAAATAAAATAGCGTAAATAGTTCGACAGAATTTTGATCTGTTTTTCATTGCCAAAAAGCCTTTCGAGAAAATTATCCGCCGACCGTTCGTCGAACTGACGCGATTCCACGTGGGGAGCGGCGGGAGGCAGGGGGAAGGGGCCACGTATCATTTTAACCATAAGAGGCCGTTCTGAAATGGAATTATTTAGGCAGCGAGAGGCGGGCGCGTGATGGAGCAGCTCCTGAGCTGACAGCACCCCGGCTCCACCGAGCCCCTTCCAGCCCTCTTACCTCCAGCACATCACGACTGCGGCTGCTGTGAGCTGTAATTACAGACACCCTCTCATCACCGCTGAGGGAGAAGGCGCGGGAAGGCAGCCGAGCTCCTCCGTAGACGTTCATAGATGGATACGACTGAGTGTGACTCAGCCTATCCTCTGCTCAAGTAACTCGTCAAAAAGAGCAGCAAATGAGTTTCGAACCGGAGCGTGCAAACATGGAGGGAGGGAACGCCCGCGGTGCCTTTCTGTGAGTTATTTGGTGCCACCACCGGTGAGTACGCACGGACCCGTACGCACACGAGGTGTCTCCTGCCTCGTCAGTGCTTGAAGCCAGACTGACAACGTCTCCAAAGCTCTCTGATGATTTCACCGCTGTCTTTCTCCATCATGCTCGGAAAGGATTCTGAACAGCAGCGTCGAAACAAACTGTCGGGTTTATCTAAGGCACTCTACCTTTGTTTTACATCTTGTTCTTCTTAGGAGGGGCATCGGAGGGTCCTGCCCATCCCCGGTGCCTGCTCTGCCACCAGCCGACGTGTCTGCGCCAGAGGTATAGACATGCCTTTGAAAAATGCTCCATTCTCAATTTTGTTGCCCGATCGTGGGTTAGACAGGAGGAAATGCTCGGAGCTGATGTCCGGAAGAGCTGGAGGGAGCCAGCCCCGGCGCAAAACCTCTTTTCTTGGTCCCGCCAAAGCCAAGAGTGATGCTGCGCTGCCGCAGGCACCTAGCTGTCGCTTTAGTCATGACCCATGGGCAGCTCAGGCAGGACAAGCGAAAATTGGAACCTGGCTGTCGTCTGGCCCTTGTTTTAGAGGGGAAGAAGTCTCTGCCCGTTTTGCGGAGACGGGCCACCCTCGGCTCTGGGCTGTCGTGTGCCACAGCCCAACGCGCTCCCCTCCCAGCACCAACTCTGCTGCCGACGGACTTAGTGTGCGCAAGTATGAAATGTTAAAGGGAGGTCCAAACCAGATGGTCAGAGACCGGGGCAGCTCTGTCATATTCGTGCCAGTCACTCTGCCATCTGCTTATTTTCCCTGGCAGCGTTAAAATCCCCTCTTCAGTGGAGCCGTCTCGTACTTTGAAATAATGAACACTTTGCAAGTACAAAAGTTTAAAGCCTGAGCAATTGCCGTGGCTCTGAAGCTATCATCAGCACAACCTCTGATAGCTGATTGTCACAGACAGCCTTCATCCTTCCGCTGAAAAACGATGTTAGAATTCCGGTACGGGCGCAGGTAAAGCACTGTGCAAAGGCTCCCTAAGATTAATTAATAACTTACTAACAGCTGCTCATCTCAACATGGTAGGCACGATCATCTGTTGAACATCACTCCTTCAAGTTTGGCCAACTCCTGAAACTTCTCCCGTTGGGACAGAAGAGCCGCTTAGCTGGAGCTGTGATTTTAAATTTGGAAGCCCTGTCTTTGGGGGCAGCGTTTAGGGTGGTAACTGTGGCGCAGCTGCTTGATCTAGCCATGAAACACTCCAAGACCATCGGGTTACCTTGGTGGCACATCCATCTGGACTCTCTCTTTCATCTTTGAAGGTTTCCAAAGCAAGCTGCCAGGGCTCATACTCAGATGTCGGCTTAATAAAGACTACAGCATTTCCTTGATGTAGACATACTTCGGGTGGGTGGCCACTGACTTCAGAAGACTTGAGCTTGCTCGCAGCAGCCAGAAATTCAACCCTTCAACCAGCACACAACAGCCAAGAGGACGAGGCTGTGCAGCGAGCGGGACCATTTGGAAGGGATGGAAGCAAAAATGTGTCTGATGCAAATTGGATTTTTTTTCCTCCTGTTACACACAGCACTGTTTAAAAACAGAGTTGCATTCCTGGTTTTGTTAATAATAGTACTAACGCCGCTCCTGTGCAATCTAATCTTGATCAAAGCCTTCCTTGGATGTTAAGCCCTGCCCTCCCTGAGACCAGCAGCACAACTCCCGTTGTCTCTCCCAGAGCCAGAGGACGTTGGCCTCTCGCTCTGACCAGCAGCACCAAAAGCTCTGCGTCAAATGCAGACAGGATTCACACGGGTTTGACGAGGGCTGGCGTGGACACATCGGCATGCCCAGGTGTTACGTCCTCCACGTTACAAAGGGCCCCGTGTTGGTGGCATGAAAAAAGGCAACTGTATCTTGGTCAATTCACGCTTTTCCCTATCTATGGTGAATTTCCATGTTTGGTTTATTTATAATTAAAGAATCACAGGGTACCTTAAGAAAACAATCCAGATCAGCTGGCAAAGCTGCTCGCGTTGAGTCCTCCCTAAACCTAATTCAACAAAACCCAATGAAGGCAGAACCCAACCCACTGGAACAAGAGCACCTTTGGCTGCAGCTCCATTAGGAGATCTCAGATGACATGAATGTCCAGAAGAGCAGCAGAAACCCTTCCCCAGCACAGCCACATCCCCCTCTGCCTACCTCCAACTGGGCATCCGTCGTGCCCATGTATCCCACTGCTAAGGTAGGAAAGTGTCCTTCATGGTTGCCCAAAAAGCATCTTGCTTCGCATTAAGTCCCTTTATTGCAAATCGCTCCTTTGATCCATGGCACCGAACTACCAGGGTGGAGATCAAAGAGGTTTCAAAATCCTATCTCTGCCGCTTGCAGACTCAGAGCTGGCACCCCATTCCCGAGGAGCACGTCCCAATGCTCTCCCACTCCCCAGCGCCCAGCCATAAAGCATCTCCTTCATTTCTTTCCGCTCACCTCGGGGTCTGGTCACAGCGGCGACACCACTTTTGCAGAGCATCGCAACGAATGATTTTTCGCGTAGCAGACGCCAGCTGGCTGTTGTGCTCGTTGTACCGCACCTCTGCAGCGCGGGTTAACGGCAGCGAGACCCAACGGAAGCTTTAGCCCCGCGCTGTCCCCAGGTGACTCTGGCGTTACCTGCCTGCCGCGCTGCAGAAGAGGCGGCACAAGGGAATCAGGATGCGCCTTTGATCATCTTTCCCAGAAGAGACAGGCAGGTGGGTCCCCACGCTGGTACGGTGTCTGGCCGCTGACCTGAACGCTGGCTGAAGGTTCAGTCTGGAAAAAAGACGGCTGAGGGGGGACCTTATCAATGCTTATAAATACTGAAAGGGTGGGTGTCAGAAGGATGGGGCCAGACTCTTCTCAGTGGTGCCCGGGGACAGGACAAGAGGTAACGGGCACAAACCTGAGCGTAGGAAGTTCCACCTAACCATGAGGAGGAACTTCTTTCCCGTGAGGGTGGCAGAGCCCTGGCACAGGCTGCCCAGAGAGGTGGTGGAGTCTCCGTCTCTGGAGACATTCCAAACCCGCCTGGACGCGTTCCTGTGCCACCTGCTCTGGGTGACCCTGCTCTGGCAGGGGGTTGGACTGGGTGATCTCCAGAGGTCCCTTCCAACCCCCGCCATTCTGTGATTCTCTGACTCTGTAAGCTACACACACAAAATAGCTGTAAATCAATCACGTGTAAGGCTGCAGTTGACGGGTCCAAGCAGGAACTTTATGCAAAAGATAAAACACACGGAGACACAACCGCTTTCTTGTTTCAGTATTTGTTTGTGCTTATGAAAAAACCTGAAATATCCCAAATTTCTTATTTTTCCCCTGCAGATGTATGTAGTAGGTTGTCCAAGAAGTCTCTTGGGGAGCAGAGGGGTGGGTAGCGGAGCCGCAGCCCCTCTGCCCCTGCAGTGCCAGCTGGGTGCGCGGCTGGAGCTTCCCAGGGCTGCTGCCCTCCCTCCTACATGCACCTTACGGCGAGCTCTGGTTCTGTAACTATTTTGATTTCAAACTATTTATATAGAATTATAGAATCTTCATGGTTGGAAAGGACCTTTAAGATCATCGAGTCCAACCAAACAACCTACAGACTCTGCCACTAGAGCATGCCCTGAAGTGCCACATCCAGACGGTTCTTAAACACCTCTAGGGATGGTGACTCAACCCCCTCCCTGGGCAGGCTGTTCCAGTGCCTGACCACTCGTTCAGTAAAGTCATTCTTCCTAATATCTAATCTAAACCTCCCCTGCCGCAGCTTCAGACCATTATTAACGTGAACAGGAAAATATGCCTTCCCTATGCTCAGCTCCCACAGCCAGGATGCACAAGAGCATCCAGCACTGGGACCGCGAGGGGCTGTGGAGCCTCTGTTCCTTATCCTCGACTGGGCAAGCTCCTGGGAAAGCTGAGCCAACTCTGAAGCTTGGCCAGCTTTGAGCTGGAAGTGGACTACAGCCCTCCAAAAGTCCCTTCTAGCCTGAATTATTCTACAATTCCTGTGCAGAGATGCTTAAGACAGATGTCTGGAGGTCAGAGCGAGGACGCCTCCAGGCTAGGGTAGAGAAAGTGTGAAATACTGTCTTGGTTCTTCCACTGAGCATCTCGACAAGTTATTTCCGTGCTATCTACCTTGGTTCTCTCCTTTTACAACTCGTGTAGCCTAACTGAGACACAATCACACGAGGAGAGAGGCTGTCACAGCACATGCGGATGGTTCCTAGCGCAATGGCAGTCTAACCTCAGCTGAGGCTGCTCTAAATACTGGAATATAAGGAATTATTTTGTACAGCGGGACTTCTAGGGATATTTTAAACTTCAATGTCAACTATGGTGTTTTACAGATGTTTCTAATCTCTGGGTCCTGTGAAACTTTCCAGTTCCCTTCAGGAACTTCTCCAAGGTAGATTATTGTGCATCACATAGGAACATTTCCTTCTTACCCTCTTCACAGACACTGTAAAACAACTCCTGGACAGCCAGTGTCCACAGGTACCAGACTGAAAACGTGGTCTGAGATGATTTCTAGGTTCCTTAGAGCACGGAGGAGATGGGAGCATCCATCGTGTGGTTCTGCTAGACTAGACAACTAAACACAAGTGAGAAGCATCAAGGTATCTATTCCTTTTTGCCCACAAAGCCAACAGCACACAAGGACCTGGACCACGGCCGGGGTCCATAAGGACAACAGGTTGGTGGACAAGGAAGACGTGGTTAGGAGGCTTTTAAAGGTCAGTCTCTACTGATCAAAGAGCTTCAATAAAGTTATAACAGAGAAGCTGAATGAGGAGAAGAGAGGTGGGCAACGCAGGCCTATTGCCAAGTGTCGAAGGATAAACCTTAAGGAATTCCGACGTGCAAAAAACCCACTGTTTTTCTGAACAGTCAAATCTCTCAAGTGAACTACACTGTGCTGGAAGCTGGTGAGAACCGTCCTTTCCCAAACTGCTCCACAGCTTAGCTGCGGGAGCTTCATCTGAAGTCTCTGGATCAAAGCAAACCACACCACCTCTGAACGGGTCATAGACTCAGCTCACTGATTTATTTGCAGAGTTTAGGAACTCATATTATTTATTTTGCATGAAACGTGCAGAATAGAGATAGCGGTAAAAACACACGCGAACATTTCATGCGTTCAGTGTGATAGGACACTCGGCGTTCATTTGATACTACTGTGGTCACCGCACTTGGGCGCTTTCCCTCATGCTGTTATGTATAAAAGTCTTGCTAAATATTTAATAGCTTTTTAAGAATTCCAGTTCTACGCCCCCTTGCTTAAGATCACCTAATATCCATTTGTTTCTATTTTCATATTACACCCCTTTTCAAAGCCACTGATTAATTTACTCCTCAAAAAAAAAAAAAAGAAAACCTCCACGGAATAACGATGCCCTCAATCCCCACACAAGGTACTGCGGGCCTGGTTGGCGGCACGACATTTCATGCAGCACAGGCCAATTTTGAGACTGCATTTTAATAACAGGAGCACAGTCCTTTATCCGTTCTTCCCTGACTCCTCTTGTCCTTGATTTGCCAATTAGAAATAACTGCCATGGAAGCGATACAATCCCACAATGCTGCTTTCAGACAGACCGTCACCTGAATAGCTATTAGACAGCCATAAAAAGAGCTCATAACGAATTTATTTTTTTTTCCCCAATGAAGCATATTGATAAAAACAATTAATGTTTTCATTTGTTTATATGTATACATACTTACCAATGTACACACTCAGGTATTTTATTCTAACACAGAAAAACCAATTACCATCCTCTGCAACTGAGAGCCTCAAAAAGCACCAGGAAGTGCAAAAATGGTGATTATATTCTAATCAGACATTTCCAGGGAGAATATTTCTAGTTTTTCAGCTGAAGCCTGGAACAGCACACAAAACAGGCTCCTGCTGTAGAAATTTGTATTTTAAGTCAAAATTGCTTTTTTCCGAGTCTGCCAAAATCGGGTTGCACTTCAGGCTGCCCAACGTGATGGCATCCGCCTCCTCCCATGGGAGCGTTCCCACCCATGCCCTGGTGGCCCACACTGCCCTGGCTGTGGGCATCTCAGCAGCGTTAGGAACGCCCGGCTGGGCACCCTGCGAAGGCTGAAGGCAGCACGGGGAGCACCACCCACCTCTGAGAGACAGAGAGACCGGCTGGGCCATGCCGTCTGACCGCACTTTTTGGTCGACTCCAGGCATCCTTTATCAACTGAGTGTCCCGCCGCCGCAGGCTCCCATGGCCCCACAAGTGCAGAGTCCAACAGTGCCTCCCAGGTGGGAAAAACCACATCCTCTGCACTGCAGGGACACGCGCCTTATCTACGCTGTGTAAAGATTACGACAACACGCTGGCTTTGCACACACACCAAGACTGGCTTCTCCAAGGGCAACCTACGTGCTGGTATCCACGGCTGAGAACGGAGAACAGGGCAAGCACATGGTGACACCTGCCCCCAGCTCCAGGCAATCTGTCACTTAAGGACGCCCTGAGAAAGAGGTGAAGTCTTTGTATTCAACAACCCCCTGCAAGGTTTAATTTTGTATTTTTTCCAGGAGCAGCCATGGGGAGAGCAGCTCACTATTTGTAAGTGTCTGCAAAAGCCAGGCCAGGGCTCTTGCACGTCACGACCATGATACATCTTGAACATCACAACCTGTGCTTTTATTTCCCATCACTCGCCAACTAATTTGCTTCAGGCCATTGCCAGAAGAGGGCTCTGATGGCGTTTAATGCAATGCGGCTCTATGGGATTCAAGACGACCCCAGTACATAGGGTTGTTGTCTTCTTTGGCCGTGTGAGACTGTCTAATCTCAGTCTCTTCGAGCTGGCACCAACAAAGAAGGGATTTTTTTTTTAATAAAAACCCATACTTGTTATCCTTTGCCGGGAGTAGAGTGTGCCGTCTCATGGAGAAGGGTTCGTCTGTCTAAGAACGTTCCCTCTTTTTCCTTCGGCCTCTAAGAGAAGCAGCAGAGCTCTGGGTTGCTGAGCCCAGGCTGACTCTGGGGGCTTTGCTCCTTCTCAGCAGCTTTGCTGTGCAAGGCCGGAGCGGCTCTGCTGCAACTGCCCGGACAGGAGACCATCTTCTCATTTTTCATCTGTGCTGCGGACTCAGTGCCCTGTGGGAAACCCTCCAGCCCTTCTCCTTCCTGCAGCTCCAAGACTGGGAAGGGCTAACTGGAGCAGGCAGGGGAGGAAGCCGGGCTGCTTTGGAGGTGAACTGCTCTCCTGTCCCTTGGCTACGGCCAGAGAGTCCAGGGAAGAGTCCGAATTTCTTTCATAGGAGCAGCTCTCTTACAGGAGGGCTGGCTGACGCAGCTGGGTTTCACTCAGTGCTACAACAGCTCCTCCACATCAGCCGTCTCCAGAGAGCAGCTGAGAAGATGCGGGCAGTGTGGTTTCACGGGAAGAAGATGAAGAGCGAGAGTTTCCAGACGAAGACGTATGGGAGAAAATGGACAAACAGGAGCCCACGTGGTGTGGGTGCAGCTAGGATGGTACAGCACCACCTGCAATGTCACAGGGCCTTCCTGTTGTGTTTGGCCATGCTCTGCCTCAACAATGAAGCAATTCAGCAGAAGACAACTTCCCAGGCTGGGCTGCATGCCATACATCTACAGGACCTTGGCGGCATCAACACCCGAAGGCAACCAGCTCTTTGTTTTGGACCAGGACAGAAACCCAGCAAAAGCACTGCTGCTTCTCAAGTACCCATGGCAGCTCCCAGTGAGGGCACGACGAGGCAGGCTTCCACAATTGGAAATTAGCAGCCAGTATTAATCATCCTACCTTGTGGGGACAACACGGTTTTGCCATCAGATATTATGTCCCCAAAAAATCAGCAAGTTTAAGGTCCTTCATGATGCCGCCCACCCATCTGGCCAAGTTCCTGGTACCCACCTGCTTACACATCTCGTATCTTATAGATACATCTCGTTCAGGCCAGGGCACCACAGCTTCTGAGGTGGCCCTGGTCCACGGAGGGGACATTCCTGTTCCCTCTCTCAGCTGGCCTAATATATTGGAAGTCACCTGCTACAACATGCTGGCACACCAGGGATGGGAAGGGCAATGGGACCTGTTGTGTAGGGCCTTCTGGTGGCTCATGGGCTTTTGTGAGGCACTGGTGAAGGACAAGAGCAAGAGAAGAAGGTACCGATGCCCAGGTGGGGTGGGTGGGTGCTTTTACACCAGCACTCTCACCAACACATTCAAACTGCTCTACCTGCGGAAAAAGCAATCCCTGCCATTTAGCAGGAGTGCAGAAGGATGAAAGACATCACCCGTTAAGAGTAAACAATTAACGTGGCCAGACCGTTCGCAGTTCTTTTGGTCGGAGAGACTGAAAAAGATGGGTGCTCCTCAAGTAACTGTCGCTGAGCTGATTTATTCTGCCACTTCTCCCACCATGCATATGAAGTATTTCCCAAGCCGTTTATCTCAATGAAGTAGCCCGTACTTAGAAACAACCGAGCGTACGGTGGTTACCCAGCCACGCTCCGCACTCTGCCTCGTCTAAAGGGTTCGTCTTGCTTTGGAGCCCACTTCAAGCTTTTCCTCCTGCCTCTTCGAAGCGCTCCCAGTCACACACCTTGAGCCAGCCTTCATTAAATTGAGATTAAAAGGACTTTCTCCACAGACAAAATCGTAAAATGGAAAATGTCTCATTTCAGCTTTTGCCTCCAAACACGAAGCCTGCCATTCAAGGGCGCCCCAGCGCTAATAACTTTTCTGCTGAAGCAGCTACTTCTATTTTATTCCTTTCAAAGGCACGACAGAGGCAACAAAGCCCAGAGCAGCAGCACAGGGCGCGTTTTTAAGACCAGCTCTCTGGGATGAGTGCTCTGTACTTTGCTCTGGGAGACTCTACTGCGCCGTGAATACAAAGGACAGGGGTGGGAGATGCCCCGCTCTGTTCTCGCACTTGTACCCCACAGGTATTTGCTGTATTTATTCAGTACATAAACGTCTGGCCCCATCTGAAACCAGAGATGAGTCAAAAGCATCTCAAAGAAGTTTTTCTTTAAAAATTTGGAATATGGCGATTTCAATGAAATTCCGCCAAAAAAGGAAATGTAGCATTTCAGGATAATGGATCAAGCCTCATTTAGAGCTCATCAGAATGGAGAGTGTCTGTATTTTTGGTTTTGCAATTAGGTTCAAAATTTATAATAAATTATAATAAATATGAAAGCTGTGAATGGAGCAAAATTTCAGATTTAGCAAAACAAAACACTCTCATCAACTAGAGCATTTTTTAACTTCAGTTCTGGAAACTTTTCAGGCTTTTTTTGAAATGCATTTCAAAACCCAAAGGGAAATAATGAGTTTTGGAAACCGGAATGTATAATGTGAATAACGCAGAGGAGACGAGACAATGAGCAGCGCTGCGTCTTCAGGTCATGACGACACCATGACTCACTTCTCGTTCGTTTCTGTAGATCTCAACACCAATTGTTATTAGTGCCTAATTCATCAGCATTACTGGGTTTGGTACGATTTTGAAATGACCAATATAGCAGTTTCCTCTTAACACACAGGAACCCCAAGAGATGGAAAGAAAGCAGAAAAGCAGAAGATCTCACCCTGATGGCTCCTGGATTGCAATCCCCAAATTTTTCTGAACCACCTGCTGGAAGCAGGGCCATCGCGGCAGGCGCGGAGGTTGCCTCTGATGCTCCCTCTGCTCCAGCAAGGTCAGGCAGGAGAAGGGCTGCTCCGACGCTCTCCGTGGGCTTGCAGTCAGACCAGCAGTTCAGGGATTTTATTTGATTTTACCTGTAAGCCAGCAGGCAGCCTTAAAGTCACTGCAGATCTTCACGAAGTGAAAAGCCCTCAACCAAATTCCCTCAACCAAATTCCCTCTAAAATGAAGCCTGGGCCGCATTCTGGCTCCGCTTCAAATTCCACTTGTGAAGCGTGAGCCAAGTCCCTAAAGGAAAATGGCAAATGCTGCCATCCGCTTCGATAGGCTTTAAATCAGCCCTCAGCGTGGTCCCACACGCCGAACTCGGCAGCGGTTCGTTTGGGAGGTGCCAATGCCATCATTACCTAGCAGGGCTGAGACCGCAATCAGAATACGTTGGTAAGACTTTTTTTTTTTTTTTTTTTTTTTTTTTTAATTAAAAAGATGCATTCAGGTGCAAAAGGATCTGCTCCCTTTGAGGCTCTAGGTCTGGGAAGTGCCTCTCGGCTCTGCTTCATTAGTTTAACTAGAAGCCGCTCATTGATCTTTGCTGTAAATGAGGGGCTCGAGCACCCGGCGAAGCACAGTTATGCGCACCAGGCTGCGGGCAGAGGAAAAGCCTGCCTGGATGCTCCCAACTTCCTTTTTTCTGTGGGAAGCCCCGACAGGGAAAAGCCGGCGTTCTCCTCCTGCCTCCTTGGCATTCCTACCTATTTCTCGCTTTCTGTCTGAGGGCAGAGAGCAAGACTCTCCTTCCGCCGTCAAATCGCTCGCCCGTATTTTTGAATACGCGGTTTCCCGCTGACAGCGCCACGCCAGAGCGGCGGCACACCTGCGTTCCTCGCTACCTGACCCAGCTCAGAGCCGACAGCCTTCCGCGCTGCCGGGGAAAGACAGGATCAGGCGCCGCGTCCCCAAACCTGCCCCACGCCGGAGAAGCACGTCACAGGTACACAGCCCCCCGATAACGTGTGTATCGGTGTACCAGTGACAATAGGGCTTTGTATATGCTCACAAAGCATGTAATAACTTACCTTGTTCTCATTTGCTATATTCTGTCTGTCATGGTTTGGGTGCTTTTAAATGTCTTTCGAGCTATTTAGAATTACTCATCCTTCTGCGGCATGAAATGAGAATCTGAACTCAAACTGCTGGTACAGAGCTTGTCACTGACTGTTTTCATCTCGGTATAATTACTTTTGAGATAGATGCCTCCACCAGAGAGGGAGATGATTCAGCTTTCCCAGGGACCAACGCGCTCCCCGGGCCTCCAACACCCTCCTGCTGAAGAAAACCCAGCTGAAGGTGGTTGGGGCGATGCGCTGCCCAAACCCCACCTTTGCGCCGCCCAGTCCCAGCCCGGCCTGGCTCCAGCCACAATGGGGCAGGCACTGAGGTCCCCAGCAGAAATCCCACCCAGGAGCCACAGCCCAGTCGAGGCGGGCTTGCCAGGCACCAGGAACACTCCATTTCCATGAAAAACACTGCAATCGTGAAATTCGTTCTCGCCAGTCCCAGGCAAGGCCCCCCAGAGCAGAACAAAAACACAGACCCTGCTCTCCTGGCGCTTCGCCGGTTTGACCTGCCGCTGCACTGATTTACTGGGAGCACTGGGAGAATACGCGCACAACGTTGAATTACGGACGCTCCTCCCCAAGCTCATACCACCGCACCAGCAATTAACCCCTTGGTCAGCAGTGGCGGTGTCAAGCCAGTCCAACAGCAGCTGCTTTTGATTTCTTTTGAGCTCCGTACGAGCAGGAGGGAGACGGGATTTCACCCCGTCTGCATTAAGATCATGCGTTCCTGGGTCACGCACGTGCTGCACAAAGCGCAGCCGAAGCCTCGGCGCTGCCAACGGCGTCTCGTGATGATGGCAGAGGGACTTGGGTTTACTCCCAGATCTGTAAAATCTCTTAAAATGAACTAATAGCAGCTGTTAAGCAAATGCACGGTTTAAAAGGTAGCAATTAATTTATGCGTTGTCAGGGGTCGCACCCCACACTATCTGCGGATCAACAATTAAGCGGTATTTAACTCCTTCCAAAAGGCAGCAACAATTACTTAGGACAATGGCATTGTAGTTGCTGTTTTTCTTGAAAGTGCTTTGCTTTGAGCAAACCCTATTGTTGTATTTCATTTTCACACTGGTGGTGTTTCCCTTTCTGCATTTTCTAAATGAAAACCAAACCCCAAAGTTTTCACACACCAAAAAAGGAAAGGAAAGCTGAAAACCAGTCTTTTTTCTGCTTTTCCCTTCCTGCTCCGGGAAGAAAGCACTGACAAGCTTTTGACAAGTCAAATACTTTCGTAACCAGTTCACGGCTTTTTTTTTTTTTTTTTTTTTGGCATCGGCAAGAGTTAACACGGTTCATCTTCCCAAGCTGGAAGACGGGGAGGCAGTGGCGATGTGGCAGCCGCTGAGGGGGTGGCTGCAGCCGACCCCGTCGCCTGCCCGAGTCAGCAGAGGACTCGGGGATGGATGATCTCCATCCACCCAGCTGCGAAGCAAAGGCACATCCCGCGAAATCACGTCTGCGGCAAGGGCCATGACGGCCGCGACAGCTTGGATCTAGTGCTGGATTGGAGTTAACAACCCAAACCGGGAGCCCCAGCCCCGCAGTCGTGGCTCTGCAAAGCCCGAAGCGCTCATCGAGCCAACCAGCCTGCTTGCGCGTGGTGGCCCGCTCTTGGCAGATCCCTCCTGAAATTCAAGGCCACTCAATGCTATTCTTGTTTAGCTCCAGCCTTGCCTCCTACACGTTGTTTTGCATTAAAGCAAAGCAAGAAAAAAAGATTTTAGCAGGGAGCATCTCTTCCCCTCCCAGGCGTCTAACCAAGGTTTATGGTTTTCCCGAACCCGTGCACCTCCACAAACCCACCCATGTCAGGGTGGGACGAATCACCCCTCAAAAGGCTCTTATCTCTCTCTGATCGCCAGAGAGAGCCCAGGCGTGGGGCCAGACACAGAAAGACACTTCAAGACAGGTGAGATGGATATTACACAGCTCATACACACACGGGATCATTTAGGAAGAGCTCTGGTCGGGGTTGGCATCCCCATGTTCTTGGCTCTCTGGAGACCCGCGCGCTTCTACGTGTGTCTGGTTGGAGCAGCATATTTTAGGCCTAAGGCAATGCCCATCAAAATCAGTAATAAATTCCTACGCACCTCACCAGACATTGAATAAGGACTAAAATATTTAGTCACCAGAAAGAAGCTCAAGCTGTTATTAGGTCCTTATTAAGCGTAATAAAGAGATTAGTTTAAAAAAAGTGAAAAAAGGCTGCCGGGTGGATGCAGCCACGCCGTGGCCAAGGTCCCGCGCGGGATGTCAGGACGCCGGTGGGAGCTGACGCGCAGCAGCACCTCGCTGGGTGCCCACCCGCCTGCCCTCCTCCTCCTCCTCCACCCGTGCGTCCTCCGCCAACTGCCTCCAGGAGCAGTGATTTATTGGACTGAGTTTTAAGCGAGGCTCGTTTTGGTTTGCCGTTAGCTGCTCGCAGGAATGGCGCCCTCGTCCCCGCCGGTCACCCCGCTTCTCCTTCATGGAGAGGGACGGGCACCCTCGGAGGACGAACCGCACCCATCGAAGCACCCGGCTCCCCTCCAGCGCTAGTTAGGCTAATTAAGTATCTTGATTTTAAAACAGCCCCAACTCTGTTTCAGCGCAACAAATCCTACTTGCAGCGCTGCTGTGCCATGGAAGAGATTTCTGCTTCCCGTAAGACGGAGGAATTGAGCTGCAGATGCTGCTGGGCGCAGGCAGCCCAAGGGCTGTTATACACCCGCTCTTATACCGACAGTAACTACAGGAACAAACCCAAACACCGCACAAACACAGCCACGATGAGATGCACGCTGTCATGGCCACCGCTGGCCAAAGGATTACAGGTTCCTGAGCTCATCTACAAAGTAAAATAAAATGAAATGTAATAATAAATAAATAAAATTATTTAAAAAAATGTTTAAAAAATAAAAAACCCAAACCAAATCAAACTAAACCAAACTAACCTAAACTAAACTAAAATATAAAATCTACAAACCAGCAGGAAACACGCAGGCTAACACTGGAAGAAAACATCTTTGAAAACTAAAGCGGTGACTCACTCGAGGATCGCAAGAACTGGTAGGAACTGGGATTCCTCAGAGGACTGAAAAAAAAACAGAATAACAAACCCCAGGTCTTAAAGGAGGAACTGTTAATTCATGATTCACGTTACTGGGTGGTTTCCATTAGAGAAGGGCAAATTCAGGGGCAGGCTGGGCACTTACTGAGACTCTCCTGGGACAAGAGCCCACCAAAGCGAAGGAGGAATCAAAAATCCGGAGCTGGACAAATCGTGTCTGGCAGCCTCTGCTCGGCCTCATGCGCTTTCCCTCTGACACTTAAATCTACTGGCCTCAAACCATGGTATAAAGGCATATCCAAACTAAAAGGCACATTCTTGGCGGGTTTGTCTGCTGCCATCTGCAAATCATTATTTCTCCTTCGTAAAAGTAATTAAGTTCAAATGGCTACAAGAGGGGGATGAAATTCCTTAGCTCCTTCCAGCAGGAATTTTTACCAGCAGCTGAAAAGGAGGAGAAAAGACCCGCGCGCGGCAAGTGCCCACGTACCGTTTCCGTGGGGCGCCTCCGCGGCAGAGGGAGGAGGAGAGCCAACGCTGCCTGCCCCGCGCTGCAGAAAGGCTCTGCGGGAGCACAACCCACCCAACGCCGTCCCAGCGCTCCCACACACCGCTCCCTCACACCCCGCCGACGGCCAGGAGGGCTTCAGGTCCAAAGTCAGCTTCCACAATTAATATATAGAGAGTCATAGAATCATCTAGGCTGGAAGGGACCTTTAAGCTCCGCCAGTCCAACCATCAACCTATCACTGGCAAAACCACCACAAACCCACGTCCCCCAGCGCCACGTCTGCCCGGCTTTTAAATACCTCAAGACGGGTAGACGTGGTGCTGAGAGACGTGGTTTAGTGATGGGTTTGTTCCTGCAAGGGGCAGGATGGGGCAAAACCGTGCTCCTGCCAGGAACCTCCTGTCCCGCCCCTGCCAAGGCATCGGGTGTGCGATGGGGGACCGACGGGGCTGCTCCGGAGAGGACAAGAGCCGGCAAGAAATCCTCTCGGAGGATGGCCGACCCACACCCACAGCTCACGGACCGCAGCGCCGGGGCTGGCGTGACAACTCGCGTCTTTGGCTTCATTTTCTCCTGGGAACGAAGAGGGAGACGCTTGGCCCAAAGAAAGCAGCTGTTCGGCGGCTATCTCATGTAATCTCTTAGACAAATTTTTTTCCTTTCCAGTGTGAGTCATGAGACTGGAACGAGTGAGATTGTAAGATTAAACAAGTTATCAGCTCCCATCGCTGGAAACATAAAACTCCTTTTTCTCTCCAATGGCAATTAACAAGGAGCAAAAGCAGATAAAACTAGAGCCGGCTGCTTGCTATCTCCGCTTAATCTTCAGATAACTATTTTCTTAAACCTCCTCAGACTAGCTGTTCTGCGTCTGCAGCACAGTGGTCCCGGCAGATGAGGCCGTCTCCAGCAGACGGATAAGGACATAAAGGGGAAAAAAAAAAAAAAGAAGATAAAGAGATGGGGGAAATGCTTGGCATGCTAAGAAGGGCGAAAACCTACAAAGCTATTGCTCAGAAGCAACAGAGGAACAGAGATGAAAGGGAAAAGATTAACTTCTGTTGTTCAATTTTATGACGGCGCCGTACACAGCTTGAGTTAATAGGGCTTCTTGCGGAAAATCACCCAGGACAGAACTAGCAGCAGCTAAAGCAAATGGGGGGATTTGAAGATTGGATCTCAGAGCTACGTAAACGCTCCTTCGCCAGCGTACTGCCGCGCCGGTTTGAGGTCTTCATTGCCGCAGCTCAACCCCAGCTGAGGGGGGGAGCGCTGTCGGTCCGTCCGTCCGTCCGTCCGTCCTGGCGCACCGGCAGGGAACCTGAAAGCTGCTGCTGAAAGCGCCACGGATGAGGCACGGCCAAGGTGAGGACTGGACCGACTTCCCTGCATGATTCCGTGTCTTCGCCCTCAGAAAGCACAGCTTTGGAAAAATATAAAATGTATAGATACAAAAAAAAAATATAAAGTCGATAGAAAGTAACTCGGAGTATGTTCCAGTCTTCTCGGATCTCCTCTCTGAGCTGAGAAGTCTCAGCGAGCTCTACCAAAGCTACACTTAGATACCAGGCTGATAAAATATTATAGATAAGACATCACAGAGGAATGATTTTGGCTTTGTTTTTCTTGAGCATAGAAGTGCTAGAAGCAATTTTCCTCTCTTTTATCCAAACCTGAAACATATTATTGAGCTCTCCAGATTCCATTAAAGCATCAAAGCTGTGTTCCACACCACAGTTCTTTTTAAAAAAAATAAAAAAAAAAAAAAAAAAAATCAGTGTATTAAAAAAAAGCCCAAACTCCAAAGCCTGCTTTCGGTTTGAACTGTCAAAATATTTTCCACACGCAGTGCAGGTACACACTTACGACTGCCAGTCATTCCAGATGTCTTCCCTGGGAAGGAGAATATTACTTTCTTACTCGCTAATTTATAGATTTTATTTTTTTTTTTCCATTTTGTGGAAACACTTCATCCTAATTGTCTATTAAAGGCGGGTAAACAAGATGTGACTTCCAGCAGGACACCCACGTAACGCGTGTGAGGGGCTGCACGGCAGACACACCAGCCAGGACTGCAGCTTTGACAGAGGCAACCGGAAGAATTTGGATAAATCAACGCGCCATTAGGGCTAAGGCTTCACCGCGCAGCCCCAGGGATTAGGAGAGCTTTAAAACACCTGCTAGTAGCCTTTCAAGCTCCCAAAATCTGCTTTAGCAGCTACGGCGAGCCTCTCCGGTAAGCACTGGCTGCAGCGCTGCTGCTTTTCCCCCCCGTCCCAGCTACCAGCCTCCAGTCTCTGCTCCATCTTTCCCTTCTCCGTGGCCGGTCCCACACGGGGCTCTCCCCTGCCATTTCACCCCCAAACACCATCAGATGAAGAGAGTAGAAAAACCGGAAGGGTTCTGTTGATAAACCAGCTAAACTCTTGCAAATCGGTGGCAATCCCGCATCCTCCGAGGGCTTCTGCTACCTTCCAGATGAGGACTTTGAGTGAGACTTAGACCATTTGTGACCAATTCCAGCTCCCTGACAGTCCCTATATGAAAAAACACATTGAATCATGGCGCCTCAGCCCCTTTGAGATCCACCTGAAGCCAGGCAACCTGAGCTCGGTTCACTTTGACAGAGTTCAGGATGACTAAAGCTGCTTAGGAGAGGAGCTGCTCACACCGGGGACGGCTGCGTTGTCCGTGGAGGCCCGGCAGCGTGGTTGGACCCGGGAATTTCGGCGCTCAGAGCTGGCAGCTTCCAAGCCAGAAGGTACCATGTCACCTCGGAAATAAGCATTTCCTCTTGCTCTGCAAGGTACTCCACATCAGTTAAAGGTGATCTGTTACCTGAAAGGCGGCGACAGCGTTATCACCGAGAACACCCACGCGCCCACCGGCACCCCGCCAAATTTGCTGCCAGCGTCAAGGGGACAGCGGGATTCAACACGGTCGGCTGCCCAAAACAAAACACCGCATTGTGCTCTTTAAACAAATGCCCTGTATCCAATTCCCTGATGCCTCTTATACAAATTGAGCTGCTTAATTAGTCCGTGATGAGTTATGGCATATATTAATAGCAAGCCCATGAATGAGCACCGTGCTGCTGCTTGGCTCAGCAAACGGGCTCCCAGCGCTGCCGAGCACATCGACTCGAGCACGTGGACTCTGCAAACGAAAGTCAATGAGAAAATCCGATCTTCACGGGTTTGATTTTTTATTTTGCTTCTCGCCATGTAAAAGCTTCCCTGTCCCTGACAGCCTCTTGGCAACGGCAGCTGAACAGCAGCTCCAGCTTACTTTGTCTTGTTTGCTTTAATGTCAGTCTGATAACAGTATGAATATTCAAAATAAAGCACCAACAGGCCAAAATACCCCGCAGGCCGCGCACACACCACGGCGTCGGTGAGCCGCCCCCGCTGCCCAGCCGTCGCCACGGTGGCCCACGATGGCTTTTAGCGCAGCACTGGCTGCAGCTTCCAAAAATCCTCATTCTCAGCCCAGCTGGAAGCCTCCCATAAATACCTCCCGAAATCTATGCTGCTCGTTCATCTCATAAATGCACCCTGAGTTTATTCCCTTGACAGCGCCCTCAGCCCCTTGGAAGCGAGTGGCCCAGGCAGTAGCATCGACGCGTGCGCAGCACCCATCACGCCGTGGCGGCCCCCAGGTCTTGAGGTCTCAAGACCTTCTTGACGGCCCTTTTGCTCTTGCAGGCGCCGCAGAGGACTCACGTGAAGGTCCTCTTTTCGGGAAGGCCGATTTGCAGGGAAGCGAAAGGAGAATGAAGAGCCTGGCAGCCCGCAGCAGAGTTCAGCTTGGCAGAAGTGCAACCGACACCCACGGTGGCCGTCAGCCAGGACCGCGGGCTGGGAGCTCACCGGATCCTCCCCACCGACGGTTATCGGTAACGCTAACGAGCCTGTGACAATCACCCGGTGTCACGATAACCCCGCACAGCATCGTGCGGCAGTGCCGCGGGAAGCCGGGCAGTGCAGGGTAACACGGGCTTTTTTGTTCTTTGAATTAGCGGCAATTAATTGGAAGCTGGATTTGCTGGGCGCCGTGTCCAAATACATTCTCCGCTGCTCCCCTGCTGCATAAAAAGGCACAATAAAAAGGTTCTTATTCCCGTTTTAAAGACGGGGAAGCAAAGAACAAAACAGTTGCGCGACTCAAAATTACAGAAGGAGCCGGAACCAGCTGGAGCCGGAACCAAACTCAAGCGCTGGTTTTGTGCAAAGGACTGACCCTTCTGATGCACCGGAAAGAGGTGAAATCTTACATTTACTGCAGAGAATAATCAAGGATGAGAGGAATTATGGGGAAAAAATAAAAAATCTTGTTCTTTTCTTATTTATAGCCCCAGTCTGTGCTGCAGCAGAGCGTGTGCCTGCTTACACCCACGAGACTGTAAAGAACCACAGCCAGACGGGCAAATTCCCTACAAAAGGCTGGCGAGGGACGTGGAAATGGATCTTTCTTCCTGATCAGGAGGCTCAAACTGACAACATTCAGTTTGCAGAAAAGTCATTTTACAGCTTTGAGCCCTGCTTTCCTGCAAACACGGTAAAATTCACGATGCTGCTGGAATGAAACACAAGCCTGGACCTGGCCGGGATGTTAAACTGTACGGAATATCATCAGGAAGGAGAAAAGCCTGGAGTTTCAATTTAACCTCTGAACTTATTACAAGAAGGCGGTTTTAAACTGGAAGAGGGGAGATTGAGATGAGATGTGAGGAAGAAATTCTTGGCTGTGAGGGGGGTGAGCCCCTGGCCCAGGTTGCCCAGAGAAGCTGTGGCTGCCCCATCCCTGGAGGGGCTCAAGGCCAGGTTGGACGGGGCTTGGAGCAACCTGGGCTGGTGGGAGGTGTCCCTGCCCAGGGCAGGGGGTGGCACTGGGTGGGCTTTACGGTCCCTTCCCACCCAAACCATTCTGTGATTCCATGAAGACAACAGAGAAACAACAAGCCATGCCGGTTCAGGGGTTGTGGCTTCAGCCTCCCAGATTTCAACATTTTCAGCTCGTGCAAGACTTCGGCCCTGGAATCAGCCACCTTCTAAGAAACGCATGGTATATATTTCCCCCTTATATCGATTACTAATGCGACTCCAATTTCTCCCTCCCCCAGCCAAAGCAGCCCTGATTTTACAGCAGTGCCAAGCTCCAACAGAAACCCGCGTATTACAACTCTAACTCTGCCAGGAGCGCGGACGGGGGGCAGGACTGGGGCTGTCACCCGCAGACTCGGAGCGCGACTGGCCCGGGGACGCTAAGTCCTTCATGTGCGACACAACCAGGCTTTGCATTCGCAGCAGCCCAAAAGGTTCCTTGCATACAGGAATTCAATTAGAGAACTGAAAGGCGGCCTCTCGTACCACTCTGCCCAGGCAGGCACATCAATTTCTGCCCACAATTAACTAGAGTGAAAAAAACAAAATGAAATCTGAAAGCAGCTCTCATTCTCTATTGACTAAAATTCATACTTTGCTTTCAGATAAAGGCCACTGTCAATCTATCACCTTTGTCCAAATCAGCCTGAGTAAGCGTCGAAAGCAGGAACCGCTGAAGCTGGTATTCAAGCCAGGGAAAACTTCAAAGTGACAAGAGAGAGAAATAAAAAGACTGCGGGGAAGCGGAGTGACGGGAGGTTACAGAACCACCGAGAAGGAACGGGATTATCTAAACAACCTTGAAGACAAATGCTCTCCGTTGTGACGGGCTACATCTTGAATTTGTTTTCTTGCCTGTTTGTTTTTTAAATTTCTCTTCAGCTATTTAAATTCTCTTTATTGTTCCTTTTTTCAAGCAGTCCCCTTCTCAAATCATTTTGACTTCAATACAGACTGCGGAAACACGCTCCTGATGAAAGGGAGAGGACTGTGGTCCTCACCGCTAATTGCTGCTGCCGTGACAAACCCTTTCCTTTCCTCTCCTATTTTAACTGCCAGTACTTAAAACTTATCAACTGTGATATTAAGAGGAAAGATAAAGCAAGAGACAGGGCTCATTTATTCTTCTTGCCGCTTCGCTTACGAGACATCACCAGAGCCAAGGCTGCTAATCAAAGTGTCCTTTTAGATGTGCGGTGGCTTTCTTAAATACGGAATGTTGATTAAAGATTTAACTCAGATTGTAAAACTCATTTTATTCGGTGCTTCCAAAAAGTCCTGAAGTTTGGTGAGCCCCTCCTTCCCCATTTCAATATTTGCTGATGACTGACCACCCCGAATAGCCCAGGAACGAACCCCATCCCAGGGGCGTTACGCTCCACCGAACATACAGCTGCTGGTAACGCTGAAAAATTCAACACTTCAAATTGTTTGAATTCAGAGGCAAAGCAACAACAAACACGTTCCCGAAAAAATCTCAGAAAACCAGCTATTCAAAAATTAATATCCCCGTTGGGATTTTAACATCAGAAAAAGATTATCTTAACTTTTTTTCTTCTTCTTCTCCTTCTTTTTTGTATCATTTTGCAAGCATTTCAAGCATTAAAATGGTTTATTGAAAAATATGCAAGAGACAGTCTGCGCCGGACACAAAGGTACCTTGCTCGGTATGATGCAGAGGAATACTCCCCTATCCTAGAATCACAAAGAAAAACAGAAAGTGGAATACAAGAACACAGTACAATTTAGCTGTAATGCAATACTGCACTATTTGCTTCAAAAGTTGCCTGCTATGACTTTCATGACCATGTACAAGTCATAAATATAAACCCGTTAAACCTAACACAATTCAATTTGGAATTAAATTCTGAAGCGCCCGCAGTTTTTCAAGCTCATACTTTAAACAACATCAAACCTGCTACCGCGTGGATTTTCATTCAAATTTATGAAACCGCATGCAAAAAAACAGATCTTGGAATGGATATTTCCAGCAAACACCAGCTCAGACAACAACTCTCTGCCTCACCCTACTGCCACGGCAACCACTAGGTCCGTGGCAGACCCTCACATCTCAGATATATAGCATGATATACATGATACGTAATATAAAATATGTATTTCCACAGCCTCCCCACTCCTGCCACCCTTCACGGGGATTTCAACACGGACTCCTCCCCTGCCTTCAACATACCAAGGAAAAATTTAGTCTTGGCCACTTTGCAGTGAAAAAGAAGAGCTGAAAGTGCTATTTATGTGAACGAGCCACACTAGAGGTAGGATAGTTTTGTCCCAGCGATGTGATCAAACACAGGCTGAAACGGGTATCACCCACCCAGCAACTTTCCTTTTACAACGGTCATTCCAGGGTTTCTCCTGAGTGATGAAGAGACCAAGTGACGCTGAGGGCACCCTTAGAACGCAACGCCAAACGCTGAAGACGGCCAAAGCATGGGCAAGTCCTTAGAGTCTCGGCTTGCAAAAGAGTCACACTAACATTATGTCTATGAAAAAATCATAAAATAAAATTTACCTGCGCTACATCCCCTCCACGTCATCCTGGAGCCAGCCATAATAAAAGATACTCCATTCAGACGTGATTTCATCCAACATGACGAAACTCTTAAGACGTGTTGGCTTGAGGAAGACAAGGTCAGTCTGAGGTCAAAGCACTGACCTTCTTTTTACTTACTCTTTCCCAGGAAAAAAACTCTGAGGACTGTGGGCTCAGTCCTGCTCTGCTATACGCTGGTGCAAAGAGGGAGGAAGAAGAGGAGGGTGAATGAAGCGCGTTGACTCTGTTCCTCTGGACAAAAGGCAGGCCAGAAAAGTGGAGGAGCAGCAACGTACCCAAAGCGGTGAGCGACACTACTGAATGAATAGTGGGTAGGTCACGGCAGGAGCACACACCTGCACAGCCATCACAAAACAACGAGGCAGCAAATCCAACCCCATTCCTGCAGCCCCACCTGAAGTGACGAGCTCACGGCCAGACGTGGTCTGAAGGGCATCGGGCAACTGGGTCTTGAATCTTCTACGTCTGAGCTGGGTGGCCTAAACCAGAGTCCTTGGTCACAATTTCAGCACACCAGCATCTTCCTGACGCTTTAGAAATGATGAAAGCTTAGGAGGATGAGGAAAGCCAGGCTGGTCATGAACAGGAGTCCCACACCTCCTACCCTCCACCAGTGTCCCCAGGAGCAGCCCAGCCACCACGCTAACCTGAGTCTTTCTAGATGGCTGATACCCAACCAGGACCATGCTGGGCTGTAGGATTTTGATTCCATGCCAAATCCAATGGTTTAGACCAGCTATAAAAACAGCGAGCTGGCTTCATCTTCTCTTCTGTAGCGGCTGCATTCATCTAAGAGCCCACAATTTAGGCTAGGTTTGGGGATTTTTTTTATTGACCGCTCTCCGTACAAGCTCAGTTGCTCAATGGGATGTGCCCGCTTTGCTGGCAAAACATAAGCCTAAGAGTCAACGGGAGTTCAGACCCATAACAACAGAATGATGGAAAAATTTGTAATAGAAAGAGCCAGAAATTCTAATAGAAAGGCTGCTGTATAGTAAGAAATAAATGCTGTTAGCTAGCTCAGCACAAGAAGTCAATATTTTTCTGTACTAGTTTAAACTTTATAAAGATAATAAGGAGAAACTGCACTGCACAAACATTTCAGCTCTTGGCATGGACTATTTTACGTGAGGAAAAAAAGAAAAAATTGCTTCGATAAAAGTTTTGAAGGAAAACTAACTTTGAAAAACCAGGCACCAGCAGCCAGTTAATGACACCTTTTGTTTTTGCTGGGCAAGATGCCTAGAATGCCTAAAATTCCCTTTATTTTCCCTGATCAAGTAGGCAGCCATTCAAGCGCCCCGAAAGCCCAACCGCAGGAGTTGGGAAGTGATTAATACTACAGCAGCTGACCCGCTGCAGTCCTTAATGTGTTTTTCCAGATAAAATTAGAAAATACTTCATCCTCCCTTTAATTTGCATGATATTCACCTGCATTTTGCACACTTATTGCCGCGTTCGTAACGGAATAACTAGGCTGAAGACTGAATGTGAAATTGAGTTTCATTTCCCAAGACCGTGTATTATATTTTAATTAATTCTAATAACTATTAGCACAGTGCCAAGTTGGGACTTGCATATATATATGAAATTTCATGAAAGCTTTTTCTGCAAGAGTATTTTTGCAGAAAAAAAAACTTTTGCAAGTCCCTGGTTTTGTCTGGAATCTGGGGACAGTGGTATCATCTAGGTTGGCTGACCGAGACGCCAGACCCACCTGAGCCGAAGGAAAGGTGTGGATGAGGCTCTACCAGATTTGCATTTGTGGCTTCTTCAGAGGAAAAGGGAACATGGAGCGTTCAAGTACTTTCACGGCGAGGAGATGCTTGCAGTAAATATTCAGGGACTTTGCCCCCACAAATCCCAGCTCAATCTCCCCCTTGTCCTGGTGCCTACAGAAGCATGGTGACACCTTCAGCACTGAAGACCTCAGACCTTGGTCTACAACGGTAATTCCTTACCCAGCTGGATCCAAATAATCCACATCCATGTGGGCGTTTTGGGCTGTTACACAGAAAAAGGATACTTCATTAGACTTAGAGCTGCTGGAAACCATTTGACATTTGGAAAGGAAGGGGTACGGCCTACGGAGGCAGGTGGATCCAGCCCCCACCTCCACTGGCGGTGTGAAGCAGGGAAGGAAGCTGTATCTCCTCAGCCACGGAACCACCGCGCGACATTCAAACCAAGCAGAGTTTAAGGCTCTATAAAAACGCCGCACTACATTTTCTTTTGAGGCAAGTAATCTATGACGGGCAGAGTTTTCCATCACCCAAGAAGCTGTGTGAAAGCAATGGAAACGTTTCCACACAGAGAAAGTTTCAGTGTTTCCTTCCAAGTAACTCTGCAGCCAATTCCATGGAATACGCAAAACTCACACAGAAACAGGCCCGCCTTCCAGCGAGCACAGATCCTGCCTTTCTTCCTGTTAAGTAGGAAAAAACAGTTTATTTTCTAAAAATGGTTTCCATTTCATAGTCAGGAAAATAATATTCCAAGTGTCCTCCCTCCTCAGTGAAACTATTTCACATAATTCCCGCAGCATCTGGTTTTATTTCAGGAATTTTATGTCTGGCTTTGCCAAACAACTGTTATAATTGAGACAAGGGATGTGAACTAAAACGGGGATAAAAATTTACGGTATGTTTGTGCTGACTTCTGAAAAGCTTCCTTAAGGCCCAGACTATCCTTTTGGACAGGGGGATCCGATTTCTGCTTCCAGCGGTTTCCTCCCGAACTCAGCCCAAAGACAAAAAATACCTAGAGAAACTAAGAGCTTTGTATTCTCTTTTTTATCAAGCCTTAAATAATTAAGCCTTTTTCTGCGTGGCACAATCTATATTTGAACACGACAAGTGGGAAAGCACATGAGATCCAGCGATTTGTAACTGAAGACTGAGAAAAAACAGATATTTTATATGTGAGGTTTTAGGTTTTCACTGTGAGGGCGGCAGGGGAAAAAATGCAAGTGAATTTATAAGCATGATCTTTCTTTAAATCCTTTCCAAAGAACCAGGAAATAATCAGGCCTGGGAAAAGTTTTGATAAGCAGCTTTCCAGTGCGGAAAGAATATTTTTTTGTGATAATGCTGGCCAGTGGCAGAAGAAACCGGCCGTTCCGGGCTGTTCACTGCTACTTGGACATTAATTTCCTTCTCTCAGGATCTGCTTAGAAAGCTTCATCCAAAGCCAACTACCTGCAACACCCTGAAGTTCTCCATCACTTTTACTCCAAATTCCTGACAGTACCTCCAGGAACGCAGAGGATTTGGTTACCAGTGATGAGGCTTTCCCTCATTTCCCAGCCCACGAGCATGTCTGTAACACCACTTAGAATCATGGAATCATAGAATCTTCATGGTTGGAAAGGACCTTTAAGATCATCGAGTCCAACCAAACAACCTACAGACTCTGCCACTAGAGCATGCCCTGAAGTGCCACATCCAGACGGTTCTTAAACACCTCCAGGGATGGTGACTCAACCCCCTCCCTGGGCAGGCTGTTCCAGTGCCCGACCACTCTTTCCGTAAAGTAATTCCTCCTAATATCCAATCTAAACCTGCCCTGCCGCAGCTTCAGCCCATTTCCTCTGGTCCTGTCATTATCCACCTGGGAGAAGAGGCCAAGCCCCACCTCTCTACACCCTCCTTTCAGGGAGTTGTGGAGGGCAATGAGGTCTCCCCTCAGCCCCTTCTTCTCCAAGCTAAACGTGCCCAGCTCCCTCAGCCTCTCCTGGAGAAGAGGCCTCTGATGCCTCCTGAACCACAGTTTCCAAAGACCATCTCTCTTTAGTACTCACGTTATTGTTGTTATTATTATTATTATTATTATTATTATTATTATTATTATTATTATTATTACTATTATTGTCATTATTTATCCTCTGGTATTCTCTTTCCCAGCTGCGTTAGGAGTAGTTGTACGCTCTTCCCTACCGGGGAAAATACCAGCCTTTTCCCTCCTAAGCTCGCAGGATGGATTGCTCCTCACTACAACCCAATCTCCAAAAGATGATGGCCCCCTTTCAGGAGTTTTCTTTAGCTTTCTAATTTCCCAGTATGCTAATTCCCGGTATGAATAATCACTTGCTGCATCTGGTTGCCCGCGCAGCGTTTGCCACTTAAAAGGATTTGACGTGTATCAGAGCACACTTACTCCGGCAAAGCATTTGATCTGGAGCAACGCGCGGTGCCCTACATCGCGTGAAGGCAGGCCGCATTAGCTCTCAGGGGCTTACGCCGAGTATATTGTAAATATATAGCTGTAATCGTAGCCACTTTTGATCTCAAATCAGAGGAAGAATAATAAAATAATCCACTAAAGACGGGAGCTTGGGAAGATGCGGTGACGAAAGGCATCCTTTGTTTCACGGCGACACTGGCTCTGAACCAGAGCTCTCTTACTCGAGATGGAGAAAGCAGTTAATTTGTTCTGCTACTAAAAAAACCAGATTAAAGTACAAGGCTGAAGCACAGTAAATAACATCGTGTTCCTTCTCAAAGCCAGTCGAATGGTTGTATAAAACGAAGAGCAACATTTTATAATTCAAACGGTAAAGGAAAGGAGGCTGAATTTGCACAAGACAGACCCCGGCACAGTCTTTTTCGAAGTATTTTTCTCTCCAGGAGAGAAGCAGTAGCAACCTGTCCTCCATTCAGGGAACACTCGGCATGCTGGCAAGTAATCCATCATTTCAAGCTCTTTTTTTCCTTCAAGTAATTATTTAGAGTTCACAGTGTATTAATTTAACGGTAGATCTCATCTACGTAGTATGCTAAAAGCTCACATTTAATCAGAAATCAGCTTCACTCTTGCTAAGCACCACCTCTCCCCCCCCTTCTTTGATTTGCCTGATCCTGGCGGCGCTGATGAAGGATGAGGGGTTTTTATTCCCAGGCAGCGCAGGTTACCCCAGCCCCAGGAACCCATCGCGAACGATGTGGTGGCCAGTTCCAGGGCTGGGCAAACAACTCCCACGGAGCAACTCACCCAGCTCGGACGACAATGTCAACCACCCTCTCTGCTTCTGAATGCCCAAAAGACTTTGGTATTTCCTAAGTGCGTAAATAGTTACAGCTGCAGGATGAGCACGTTAATACCAACACCTGGATGGGGCTTTGAGCAACCCCAGGTTGGACGGGGCTTGGAGCAACCTGGGCTGGTGGGAGGTGTCCCTGCCCAGGGCAGGGGGTGGCACTGGGTGATCTCTAAGGTCCCTTCCCACCCAAACCATTCTGTGATTCTATCATCTTGAAAGGCTCCGGGATTCAGCGGTAACCCTGAAGCCCCAGCCCCGCACAAATACCACAACGTGTTCCAACAAACGTACAGAAACCGGTGATGTTTTTGAGGGACAGTGAGGGGACAGCAAAGCTGGTTTCGGGTACGTTTGGAGCTACATTAACCCACATTATACACACGCTACATGAATGAGCGGAATGTGTTATAGTAACATCATTAGTTACTATAATAGGATATAAGAGGATATAACCAATGAAGATATAACCGATGTCACGCACTGGCAGAAGCTAAGGAGTGATCTAGAGATACAACCAAGTCCAAACAACAGGGTCTATCAGCATTTATTAATCCTCCACATCCCTTTCGCAGAAGGACGGCCGTCTAACGAATGACCCCCCCTTCCCTCGCAGACTAATGCAAACCCCAACCCGCCACTTTGCATTTCATTCCAATCACAACAGACACTTCAGGAGGTAACAAATTGAAGGGATTCTTGCCCTATATATTTTCACAACAATAATTTGCTTTACTTTATGCAAAGAATGTCATGAATATGTATTCCAATAGCAGCACACATAAATCAGAGCTCGGGCTGAACACAGAGCACGCAGCTCCCCAGACAGAAACCTGCCTTCCCCGGGGATTAAGCAGACTGTTGGCAGAAAAGCACCAGGAGCCCCTTTGTCCGCAGCAGCAATAGGTTTAAGTAATGCGCCGCTGCGGGCTACGCACACTCCGTGCACATTCCCCGTCGCCAGGTTTGCTGCGCTTCCCTCTCGGAGCTGTTTTATCACGTGCGATGTTTGCCGGACCACCCAGCCCCAGCTATTCACGGGTGACGGCGGTACCAGCCTGTAACGCAAACCCTCGGCACAAAGCACTTGTCCGAAACACTCCAGCACTGCTCTCAACAACCCTGGCTCGACCACGGGACGCGGTGTGGAGGCACCGAGCCTCCGCCTTTCCTTTAGACTTTCCCAGGTTGGAGCGGCGCCAGGGAGGGAGATGATTTTTCTCATGGCATTTTTATACGAACAAGCAATATTCGCTAACGTAGCACATTTTACCCAGACACCAGATATAAATGATGACATGATGCTGGTGCAAGCCAAGGCCACGCAAGGAGGATTTGGCGCTGTGGCTATCGACATTAAACCGCACCACCTACCCTTCTCTGCTACGGACCGAGCAAAACCCTGCCTGAGGACTCAGCCTGGCTGACAGGCACACAGCTCTTGGAAATTAAAATCATTCATGACTGACACATGCAGTTCTCACCCTGAGACAACCCTCTCCGCCTGGACAGGGAAGGAAGCTCACTGGACTTTTTTTTTCTGCAGAAATCAATCAAATGGTTTGGGTTGGAAGGGACCTTAAAGATCATCTCGTTCTACCCCCTGCCCTGGGCAGGGACACCTCCCACCAGCCCAGGTTGCTCCAAGCCCCGGCCAACCTGGCCTTGAACCCCTCCAGGGATGGGGCAGCCACAGCTTCTCTGGGCAACCTGGGCCAGGGGCTCACCCCCCTCACAGCCAAGAATTTCTTCCTCACATCTCATCTCAATCTCCCCTCTTCCAGTGTAAAACCGTTCCCCCTCGTCCCATGGCTCCCCAGAGTCCCTCTCCAGCTTTCCTGGAGCCCCTTGAGGGACTGGAAGGGGCTGGAAGGTCTCCCCGGAGCCTTCTCTTCTCCAGGCTGAACCCCCCCAGCTCTCTCAGCCTGTCCTCACAGCAGAGGGGCTCCAGCCCTCCCAGCATCTCCGGGGCCTCCTCTGGCCCCGCTCCAACAGCTCCGTGTCCTTCTGCTGTTGGTGCCCCAGCGCTGGAGGCAGCATTGCAGGGGGGTCTCACGGAGCGGAGCAGAGGGGCAGAATCCCCCCCTCGCCCTGCTGCCCATGCTGCTGGGGATGCAGCCCAGGCTGCGGGGGGGTTTCTGGGCTGTGAGTGCACATTGCCGGCTCACGTTGAGCTTCTCATCCACCAACACCCCCAAATCCTTCTCCTCAGGGCTGCTCTCAAGCCATTCTCCACCCAGTCTCTATCTGTGCTTGGGATGGCCCCAACCCAGATGCAGGACCTTGCACTTGTCCTGGTTGAACTTCACGAGGTCACACAGACCCACCTCGCCAGCCTGCCCAGGTCCCTCTGGATGGCATCCCTCCCCTCCAGTGCATTGACTGCATCGCACAGCTTGGTGTCGTCAGCGATCTTGCTGAGGGTACACTCAGTCCCAGCATCCATGTCACCAACACACGATTATAGTTGCATCTTCTCCTGCTTTTAGAAAACCTATTCTGGCTGCGTTTCTGAGAAGAGGCGAAGCAGCGGCAGCGGGAGGGCAGGGGAGCCCCAGCATGG
This sequence comes from Sterna hirundo, assembly GCA_009819605.1. Taxonomy (NCBI): domain Eukaryota; kingdom Metazoa; phylum Chordata; class Aves; order Charadriiformes; family Laridae; genus Sterna; species Sterna hirundo. The sequence goes on along the minus strand of CM020450.1, from coordinate 11,602,873 downwards.
GGGCAAGGGGGGTTTGGGGAGAGTCACGTTCAGCTGCTCCGAGCTGGCCGAGATGTGCCTTTGCCGTGCTGCGGTCCCACGGGCCCACGTCAGCCCGTGCATTTAATCCCTTTGCAGACCACTCCCAAGGAGCCTGAAGAGCTCAATAGCTTCTGGCCGCCTACAAAACCAGCGTGTGGGTGCTCCAGCAACGCAGTGAGGAGGAGCTGGGGGTCCTGAGCGTGGCCCCGGACGGCGGCAGCTCCGCATCTCGGCACGGCCCAGATCCTGCCAAACGCAAAGCTAGGAGAACAGACCCCAGCCACACTTCAGAGAAACCAGAGGGCACTGGAGGCTTCAGCAAGTGCCAAGCCTAACGTAATTCCTTTATTGTATCCAGATCACGGGTTTGGAAAGGACTCTGCAAATCGCCTATGGAAAATCTGACCTAGAGAAGTACAAAGTGTTATTACTATCATCAGCGTCAATCATACAGTTAAAAGGAAGGTTCAGTTCCACCAGGACCAGTGGTTTGACTCAGATGCCATTCCCCAGCATTACTTCAAAGCAGCAGCAATTATCAAACCAGAAAACTGATGAGACACTCAGGGAAAATACATTTTCAAATACTCTATTAAATCACCCTCAGCCAGGGGGATTATTTTCTGTATTGTGAGCGGCCACAATCACACATCTTCCAAAATCCTTGAGAGCAGAGCAAGGCTGATATCACGCAACTCGAGTTATTGGAAACATTCATACCACAACCAGCAGAAGGCCAGGACAGCTCTCACAAGGATGAGCCAACTGGTTTATAATGGAAAACCACATGCCCGTCCACATCTCATCCTGCTGCCTGCTGAAGGCATCTACAAAGGAAAAGAGCAGAGCAAAATGAAGAGGCTGGCGTTGGATGCAGGTCCCTACCCCAGAAATGATGCCTGGGAATGTGTTCTTGACGCTCCGAAGATTTCTTGGGTGGTGTAAGGCCTTGTATTTCCACGCTTAGGATTTCATCGCGCTCATCGTTGCTATTTCATACCCACTTATTTCATCATCAAACGGGGTCTCGGCAATAAAGCTGGGTTCTGTGGTTCCTTAAATTCAGCAATATTCCAATCTGAGGACACGCCAATAATAACAATAAAGATCCCACAGATCCGGACATCCCATTTCAACAGAAAATTTCCACCTACTGTGATGTCAACCAAGAGAAACAGGAAAATGCCTGAATAAAGACTCCCTTTTTATACTTGCAAAATTCATAAAAACAGGTGGGTTTACTTTATGTTATGTTTTAAGATTCCCCCTTACCTAACACCAAGAAGTTGCCATTTTCTGCCTTCCAGGGAATTCATCGCAGATCAGCTCGAAAAGCATGAGAGCAGAAAAATGGGCATTTTCTAGTAACTTTAGTTATTACCTACTGCCCTGCACATGTTTATGGGGAAATAAGATATGATCATGCCACTTCCCAGGACACCCCCGTAATTTAAACAGCAATTCTTACGCAACGTGCAGAACCGCAAGGCAAGACGTCGTGAAATATCGTCTGATATTTGTACGTGCTCGGGAGGGACATTTGTCATCTTTAAATAGACTTTCAAAGAAACTGATAGAGAAAAGAAAAAGTAGACAATGACAGTCTGGGAATAAGGCTTCTACAGGCAGGTCCTCACTGTGCGGAGCCCTGCACGGGACAATCCCAAAAACCAGAGCTGGTTCCTCGAAACAAGTGATGCATCAGTTACGGCACAGGATGCTCCAGCACTGGATGAGCATCAGAAACTTAAACTTATATTCGAGATGATAAACAAAGAAGAAGCGGCAATCCGTTTTCTTGGGTGTGAAGTGTCTGGCTCTTAGACAGCGTGTTAGTAAATATTTAAGATAAGTGGATCGACTGCCACATTGTTCGCTGGAAGGCAGGAACCGTTCCACATTGACAGTTGAGGCTCATGGTGTCATGTTTGCTGGCTTCAGACTTTTCATGTACTGCTGGCGTTAAGGCTGCTGAGACCTGTCTTCCCTTGACCCAGCCCCGGGACTGTGAGATACCAGCTGCTTCGCCGCGCTTCAAGCAATCCTCGCTGTTTTTCCTTTTTCTTTTTTTAAAGCAACACTTCAATCGCTCCTAGAAGAGAAATACCTTTTCTACGGCGGGGACAATTTCTCAAAGCTGCTCTTCCGAAGAGTATAAATGTCTCCTGCAGTGATGTTTTTCACCTAAGCTCCGCTGATGCATTGATTCTGTTCGCCTCCTTTCTAACCTACTGTTCATGTGAAAAAAAACAAAATTTGGGCAGTAACAGCAGTGCCAGAAATTGCATTTGAGATGTCTACTCCATCAGCTGTATCTCCACAACTCATCAATGCCAGCGTGCATGTCCCTGTTACCTGCACATCAGCTTTCCGATAGCACACACTTTTATGGCCCATCTAAACCTCCCTAAAGTGGTTTAAAATGAAAGCGCTGACGCATCAGCCCTCGCTGCCGAGCAGGAGTGCCAAATGCAGTATCCGCGCAAAAGGAAACGGGTATCATCCTCGAGCATCTCTGCCAGGGATGTACAAGGAAGGGTCAAACGAGGGGGGGAAAAAAATCAAACAGAAAAATCTGTAATATCTGCCAACGCTGCTTTCAGCTGCCTGAGATGGGCTGGCAAGTACAGCAGCGAGGAGGAGGAGGAAGTCAGGCACGCTAATCTGATTAACGGGTGATTAAAGGACCGGGATTGAGAAAGGAAGGGGGAAAAGGGTTAACAAGTACTGCACTGCCAACAGCAGGAGAGAGGACGCTGTCTGCCTTGATGATGAAATGAGTGCAGTTTTGACAGATCTGGGTCTGCTGTGCTTAACCTCTCCTGCAAGGAGGTTTTGAGCTGATTTGCTCTGTCAGAAGAAATCCTGCCTGGCCGCTGAGCGCTCCCCCTACCTATGGCGATGCAGCTAGCGGCAGGGCGCAGAAACAACTCGGACATCACCCGCTGCAAACTTGCGTGCACCTTCCGCGCTTTATAGCTTTCCCGGAGTTGTCCTATAAACATGCAAGAGTTGTGAAGCGAGGCCAGACGAACAAGGGGTGAAATAAGGACTGTAAGGTGCATCTCTTCTCAGCGACCCAAAACGCGGGCACCCAGCCCGAGGCATTTATCCAAACTCCCACCGCAGGAGTTAAACTTCAGCAGGATGAATCACCCCAAGCGCTCTTTCTTCTCATTATAAAGGACACCCGTTCCCCTCTAGGATTTTCCAGCAAGAGATGCAAGAGGAGAACCTTCAACTAAGAAGGCCAGAGCTGCAGCAGCACCAACGGCAGCACCACACGGCCACGGCCACGTGCATCCCAGGTGGCACCGCTGTCCCATGCACCGTAAAACGCGATGGAAATAGGTGGGGCAGAAGAGACTTGAATAAACTGAGCGAGAATAACATCCAGGGGTCAATCTCTTTGTTTCACTCAAATGCAGGCCAAGGTTTCCAGAAAAGAAGTGAAGATGGACGTGGCCATCAGCCGGTGCTCAGTGAAGAGGAGAAACGTGCAGTGCTGCTGGCCCAGAGCCCGCTCCCGCCCCCGGGCAGAGACGTGGGTGACATTTAGAGCCAGAGGCAATCCCTCTAAATTTAACAGCCCCCTCAGTGGATTTTTCATCCATTAATTAATCCAGGCACTTGTTGAGCAAGTGAAGTTTTAGCAGGCAAGTGCCCACAAACACTGTGAAGAAGCACCATTTTCATTGTTTTCAAATGCCTCTGTGCTCCCTTCGCTACGTGACCCGCTGAAAGGGCCCGAGAAAACGCAACTCTCCATTCACTTGCTCTCTACCACTTCTGATTTTGCAGCCTTCCCAAATCCTCCTCCGCTAACCAGGCTGCAGGCGCCCTCTCCGCTGAGCACCCCCCGTGCGGGAGCCCTCTCGTACCCTCCATTACCCCCACTGCCCTCCTCCGAACCGTTTCCAACTCTAAGTCATCATTTTTGAGACCGAGGGCCAGGAGCTACACAGCGTAGCTGAGGGTGCGGGCAGCCACAGCAATGTCCCTGCCTTCATTCTCAGCTCCTTCCCTGACAAATCCCTGTGTTTTTGTTGCTTTTTCAATTGCCGCTGATGCAGAGATGATGTTTTCAGAAGCTGCCCACGACGAGCCGCTGTAACATCAATCCCCAGCTGCCCACGCAGAGGACAGGCAGAGAAGGATGGACATCAGCAGAGAAATCGCTGGGGCGCGTGTGACCCTACATCAAACGTGGGTCAACCATAACAATACTCCCACATTTGGAGTACCAAACACCTCCCAAGTCATGCCAACAGAGAAACCTGCACGTGTGTTTATTTCTGAGAGCCACGGACCCTTCCAGGTGATTTCCCAGAGCGTTTGTACAATGGGCTTTTCATGCTCTTCAGTCGACGTTATCAGATATTCTCTACAACCTATTCTGTTTACATGATACACGCTTGCCCAGAGCTAAATGCTTTCAATGAGAATAATCGACTACACGCAGCTCGTTTAGAATAAACTTCTCCCTTTTTCCTTTACAGTGACGCTTTCCAGTAATGGAAGCAGCTGGTCCCAAAATGCCCCGGGACTCGCTCTTAACTGGAATTGAAATATGGAAATTCGGGGGGGTGGGGGGGTGGGGGGGGAATAATAATCCCATTTGCACTTCTTGAGATGAGCTCTTACGCCCAAAAAAGTCAGCAGACGCAATATCATTCCCTCGGTGCAATGCCTGGAGATCCTCAGCCTTGGGCCAGCTCTCCTGCAGCTATTAAAAAAATATTGCTCTTCTCCCTCCGTAACCCTACCCAAATTTACACCAGCGGGGTAAGTACAACTGAACACAAGCTCACCAGATACAACTATTCATTTATCTACAGTGCAAATAATGTCCCTAAGGTGGGGGCCTCTGCTGGAGGAGCACGTACTGAGCACTGCTTCAAATGCTGCTATAAAACACGGAGTTTTATGAATAACTGTTGTTTAGTTAATCATGGATTTATTTCCGAAGCCTGCACACTGAAAGTCGGATCAACTTTAGGAGAAAAAGGAAGAGAGATACAACTTTATGAGGAGATAAAAAAAAAAGAGGTTTATTGTATATTACCATTATAGATCCTCCTTCAGATGTTTCAATGTCTAAAGAAATTTAAAGCGCTCTCTGTATTTTCCTCCCTCCTCCATAGCGATGATTGCCTTTAGATATATACACCAGTTATAGTAATATAACTGAAAATGATGACATGCCATAGGTATTTTATTACACATTCTGTTTTTTAGGACTTGGATTATAACCTCATCGCAGAAGCCTGGTCAGTAAAGCTGAGAGAAGTTCTGCAAAGACAGCAAAACTGACAATTTCCCATTTCCTATCGCATTTTCAAACGCACTGAACATATCTCCCTCTTAAACGTTACAGGCCTTCTAAATTTAATACCAATAAACACATTTTTCCCTTTATACGTGTCACAGAAAGAGCCAAGCAAATCCATTAAACAAGCGGACTGCTACACCGCCGCCGCGGCCTTCCCCCGCACCAAATGAAATCACAGCAGCCCAGGCACGCGCCTCCCCGGGCTGCTCCGTTTTTAGGTAGATAGTTCTCAATTTTACTGTTCAGAAAGATGCTGGGAAGAAGGGAGGAGAGGAGCGATTCCGCCCCTAAGTGTCCCTCGCAAAAAAAAATGAAAATACAGTTGCTGTAAATGGCTTTAAAGACGACAGAGATTTTAAAAACAAGAGGCACTTTCCAGCTGAAATGGAAGCAGGATACACAGCCAAGTTCTGTGCCCTGATGTGTAAATCTCTACCAAGAGGGGGGTGGGGGGATTCTGCCTCTCTGCTCCGCTCCGTGAGACCCCCCCGCAGTGCTGCCTCCAGCGCTGGGGCACCAACAGCAGAAGGACACGGAGCTGTTGGAGCAGGGCCAGAGGAGGCCCCGGAGATGCTGGGAGGGCTGGAGCCCCTCTGCTGGGAGGACAGGCTGAGAGAGCTGGGGGGGTTCAGCCTGGAGGAGAAAAGGCTCCGGGGAGAACTTCCAGCCCCTTCCACTCCCTAAAGGGGCTCCAGAAAAGCTGGGGAGGGACTCTGGAGCAGGGAGGGGAGCCATGGGATGAGGGGGAACAGTTTTACACTGAAAGAGGGGAGATTTAGATGAGATGTGAGGAAGAAATTCTTGGCTGTGAGGGTGGTGAGCCCCTGGCCCAGGTTGCCCAGAGAAGCTGTGGCTGCCCCATCCTTGGAGGGGTTCAAGGCCACGTTGGCCGGGGCTTGGAGCAACCTGGGCTGGTGGGAGGTGTCCCTGCCCAGGGCAGGGGGTGGCACTGAGTGGGTTTTAAGGTCCCTTCCAACCCAAACCATTCTATGATTCTATGACTTCAAGAAGAGCAGCTTTTGGAGGCATGGAAAGCACGAATGACACAGGCACACCCACTCCGTCTTCTGCCCCTCATGGCAGAAGCATTTCCCTCTCGAGGGAGTTGGGCTCTTGCCCACACAGTTCACAGCAGGACACTCCGTACCTTTCTCCAGGCCACATGGCCTCTGTTCCCCCCAGTCACTGTGGAGCGCCCTGCCGGAGGCCACCCGCAGCGGCCAGGCTGCCCTCCATGGGGACACACCTCCCCGTCACCAGGTCGTTAAACGAACCACGCACCAGAACAACAAAACCTGCTCCACAAAGGGAGTTCAAAATCAGCTGAACCCGTATCTGCCTTTGGTCCCTCATCTCACCTGGGCAGACAAAAAAAGACACTCAATTCACCAGAAATTGTTCTCCGTGAGCTCCTCCTTATACTGGGGACAGAGTCAACGCTGGATGCAGCTTCAGTTACTGTTAAGCTTATAGGTTAGGAAAAAAAATAATTAATAGCAGGTTCAGCTGAGGAGATAACTGATAACCACCCTGTTACCATTCTTGAATGTCCTCCTTGTATCATACAAACAATAATCCCTGAACAACTGTTTGCTCCTGTAATATAATCTAAATAGACAACATAACTCTTGTAAAAATGAGACAAAAGACATGACAAGACACTCTTTCGTCTATTTGACAAAAGCAGCAGATGATGTAAATGAACAGTTTTGAAAGGCTTTTCAAATGGTTCACTTGGCTGATTTTTGACTGTCAGCAAAAATTACCATTAAGATGCCCTGCTTATCAAGGTCTGCACGCTGCTCCTGCAGCCTGCACCAACCCGAGCAACCGAGACCTCTGAGGCAGGGATCAGACAGGTCTGTTTTCTTAATAATTTTTAAGTCTCCTGTATTTTGAAGCGTTTGCTCCGTGGCCTTAGAAGCACACAGAGATGCATCATCAGACAAGATGGGGGCCCTGCACGTAGCAAACGCTTGGCCAAGAGGGTCAAGTCCAAGTAAAGCAGACGTGGTCAATAAGAGAGGCTACACGTGCTCGTTAGCAAAGCAAAGCAGTGGGGAACGATGTCACTGCTCTGACAGGATGGTGTGGGACGAACGGGCAGGTGAGGAGCAAGGTTGGGCAGGAAGCAGAGCCGGTGACCTATCACCATGGCACGTCAACAGCCTCAACGCTGGGAAGCCATTCCTCCCTGTCCGGGAAGCCATTCCTCCCTGTCTGAGCAGCAGAAACACAAGGAAACTACCAGGGACTCGGTGGTTGTGACGAGCTTCACTAGAAACGTGGTTGCAACCTTCTGATAATGTAGGCAGCAAGAGCTGTGAAGGGGGTTGGGATGGACAATGTGGCTGGTCACCCTTTTGGGTGCTCTGGCAACATCTGCTGGTCTCTGGGTCCCGCGGCCACACGCTGGCCCTTGCTCGTGGCTTTGGGTACGGCTGCGAGGAGCCCTTGGTGGGAACAGAAGGGTCTGGGGGCTGTCAGGATAGCTCAGTGCGAGAGGTGGCTGGAAGATCAGAAAACTGCGATTTTTTTTCCAGCTCTGGGTTTTTCAAATCATGTTGAATGGAGACATCTGTGCTGGCCATTAAAGCAGGCGAGAGAGGAACCCCTGGGGCAGGCAGCATGTGTCATCTCCTGTGACTCACCACCTCTGAGCACCCACTGGAGATGCCGTCGCAGCAAGCACAGATAAGGAGAAAACAAAGTTTGCCAAACGCGAGTTCACCAGCTTGGTGAGAAATTACGGGATCTGGAGCTGGCTGAGCAGAAACCAAAGCTACAGGAATGGGGTGGTTTTTTTTATGTTCACAGCCAAAGCCCAGGCTCCTGATCCTGGAAAAATCCAATAAGGAACATGAGCTTTTTGCAGAGACACAGCACGTTTCAAGTACAAATGGCAGAAGCTAAAGTTTTGAATAGAAAACAGATGCAAATCTGTACATTTATATAGTTCTAAACCCAAAATCGCAGGAAGGAGAAAGGAAATATTTTACTTCTGGATGCAAACGTCTCTGCAAACGTTTGTAACTCCACAGCTGCCAAGCCAACCTCATCAGACCAGAGGGGAAGAGCTCAGCGTCAGGTGTGGCTTTAGATGGACTCTCCGGGAGCTCATGGCTCCTTGGAGGGGACTGGGAAGAGGGGGACGTGTCCTGCCAACACAGGGGACCCAAGGGAAATCACAGAGGGATGTTTCGACGCGGGGATTTGGACCAGTTCTGTCCATCCAGAGCTCCAGGGACACAATGGGCAGGCACAGGGGGCACACAGAGCGCTTGGGGTTAATGCTGACACATCTGTGCTACGGGACCCTGGAAGCAAAAGGAGAATATCAACAGTTACCTGCCTTTGGCGGCTGGACCGACAGCTCTGGATGGAAACGACTATAGAGTAAGGAGTTTTATTACCACTCACAACGTCGTTGCCAGCAATGTTAATGGTAGCTCTTCTTACACGTTAAAGGTTAGAGCACCTCCCCGCAGTCCTGGCTCATCATTTAATACCCAGCTTAGGTCCTTCATTTGGAAAGCAAACAAAATGCATCCTCAGAAGCAATTATAAAAACACTGATATGCCCTTAGCACAATCAATACTTGAACGATGCCAAAGCAACGAATAAGAACAAAGAGATACTGGAAGCAGGCTGCTGAGCTGAAGAGGTCAGCAAGGAGACTACTACCCTGCCTTCTCCTGCAGACAGGTACCCACCTCCCGTGGTCCAGGCGATGTGCAGGACACGGACGTGCGAAGACCTGAAGCATTTAAGAGCTGACGCACCAGCAGCATCCCCAGTGTGTGTGCTCAGGAGGCAGCGAGGAGACGCTGCTCGACCTGGTGTCCTGGCTGCGGGCACCCCGGGAGCGGGGAAGGGTGACAACACCGAGGATCACCTTCCTCCTACAGCGAGCACGTATCAGGCAACGCAGGAAATCCTTTGTTATCTAGTGCTTTGGGTATTGCTATCACCTTGTGTCTTGGAAAAGCTGAGCTATAGACTTAAACCCCCTATTTTACATATTAAGTTAGATATATTTAGTCCAAATGTGAATTTATATCTAATTGTCTCTCTCCATTTAACTCTGTTGCTTTGACAGAATGAAGTACCTTCTACCAAAATAAACTTGAGTTCTTTGTGCCTGAGGCAGATCTAGACAGTTATCTCCTCTACGGGATTACATATGAATTCTTCATTATAAGCTGCATTATTTGCAGCAGTTTCTGCAGCGCTAGGAAATTCTGATTTTCTTTCTCTTTTCGGTCCTAGCACTGAGCTTCGAGGCACAGATCCGATATTAAGGAACTGCAGTCAGCACAAAGCAGTATTTCTTAATAAAATAAGAACACAAAGAAAAAAGGGGTGATCCTGGCTTGATGGATGCCACTTCATTTGCATATGCCCACTAGCAGTATGTTGGTTAATTAATACGTATCTTGTGTCTGTAGATGAATATGAAATAAAGGGTTTGCTATTGAAGCTTTAGGTATAAATTTATCCCATGAACAGGTTAGTTTTCTTCCTGGTGTCTTCTCCCAGTATTTTCTGTGCAAATAAGACATAACAACTCTCTGGAGGGTGGTGACACATGACAAAATCCAAGAAGGATGCACTTGTATTTTAAAGCGAGATCAGCTAATTAGCTCGTAAAATGGAAGAACTGTTTGGAGGCGGCAAGGGGGGGGAAGGATGAGAAACACCACCTTCTTCCAGCGAAAAATTTTGTTTCAAAGGTATTAACCCTTGTGGCTCGAGTTCAGCTCTAGAGGCCTCGACCCCAAAAAGGCACTTAAGAAGCACTTGCATTTAAGCAGACGCAACAGTGCCACAGAAATTAAGACTGCCCAGGTGCTTGAAAGTGAAGTGCTGGATCACAGCCTGGGTAGTCAAAGGTGGAATGTCATTTTCTTCTCTGACCTGCCTCACCAGCTTCCTGTACCGGCCGCTTCCAGCCAGCTCAGGGAGAGACTGGATGCTGAAAATATCACTAAAACCCTGAGTGCAGAAAGAACCCAAATATATACTTCAGTTCCATGGTATCTAATACCTTAGTGGCTGAGTTTTTAGGTAAAGCCAAGGAAGTTTTGGTCAACCACCCAAACTCTGACGGAATCTGAGGATGGGAATTGGCTGGCAGCTTAATCCGAGCGCGAGGAGGCAGCCCGTGGTGTAGAGGTCAAGCTGCGACATTTTCATAGAATCACAGAATCTTCACGGTTGGAAAGGACCTTTGAGATCATCGAGTCCAACCAAACAACCTACAGACTCTGCCACTAGAGCATGCCCTGAAGTGCCACATCCAGACGTTCCTTAAACACCTCCAGGGATGGTGACTCAACCCCCTCCCTGGGCAGGCTGTTCCAGGGCCTGACCACTCGTTCAGTAAAGTCATTCTTCCTAATATCTAACCTAAACCTGCCCTGCCGCAGCTTCAGACCATTTCCTCTGGTCCTGTCATTATCCACCTGGGAGAAGAGGCCAACCCCCACCTCTCTACACCCTCCTGTCAGGGAGTTGTGGAGGGCAATGAGGTCTCCCCTCAGCCTCCTCTTCTCCAAGCTAAACATGCCCAGCTCCCTCAGCCTCTCCTCATATGCCCTGGTCTCCAGACCCCTCCCCAGCCTGGTAGCTCTCCTCTGGACACGCTCCAGCACCTCCATGTCCCTCTTGTACAGCGGGGCCCAGAACTGAACACAGCACTCGAGGTGAGGCCTCACCAGTGCCCAGTACAGAGGCACCATCACTTCCCTGCTCCTGCTGGCCACGCTATTCCTGATACAAGCCAGAATGCTGTTGGCCTTCTTGGCCACCTGGGCACACTGCTGGCTCATGTTAAGCTGGCTCCACCAGCACCCCCAGGTCCTTTTCTGTGGGGCAGCTTTCCAGCCACTCTGCCCCAAGCCTGTAGCGTTGCTTGGGGTTGTTGTGACCGAAATGCAGGACCCGGCACTTGGCCTTATTAAACCTCAGACAGTTGGCCTTGGCCCATGGATCCAGCCTGTCCAGGTCCCTCTGGAGAGCCTTCCTACCCTCCAGCAGATCAACACTCCCACCTAGTTTGGTGTCATCTGCAAACTTACTGAGGGTGCACTCAATCCCTTCATCCAGATCGTCGATAAAGATATTAAACAAAACCGGTCCCAAAACTGAGCCCTGAGGGACACCATTTTCCCTTGTCCCGGGGCTCCTGGGAAAACGCTGAAGTTCAAGGAGATGAATGAAAACTGTGTGCAGTGTCACTGGGGTTAACTACCTTTTGTGCATTACGGCAGCGGTGCATCACAGCAGTTAGATCATCTATGAGGCAACAGTCTTGCTATGAATAATAAACGCACCACGGGGAAGCCAGAAAGTTGACCGCTGTGACAGTATTCGCTTTACAGGGAGCGCTGACTGTGAACGCTGTTCAAAATGAGTCCCAGAGAGCACCACCTCTGCGGTCTCCATCGAGTATCACAAGGACACACTAGACTGAAGGATAAATGCACTGGGAAACATAAATCATGTCTAGTTATTTCCACTGTTATTCTCCACGATGCACAGGGCAAGTCTCAAGTGGCATCACATCAAGGGACAGGCATTCAGCGCCAGGCTCTCACTAGTCACAAAAGGAAAAGAGGAGATTTTACAGCATGGCTGAAGGGGATGAATGATTAGTTCCCACTGAATTTTGCTGGGAATTTTCCCCTCTTTGTCGCACTGAAGCCATCGCTCAAGTCCGCTGGTACTGAAAGGACTATGGAAGAAGCGTGCCAACTAATTTGAGAAGACAACTGAGCAAGCTGAGACTTCTTATCACTGCCGTTGATACTGGTTGAATCCAAAGACATCAACAACTTTTCTGAACACGAGACGAAGCAACTCCTACCCCAAACAAGCTTCATATATATTAAATCAAGCTCAAGTACCTAGGATTTGTTCCAATCAAAGTAAGCCATGGGCTGGACACAGCAGGATCTGCTGGAGGCAGAGATCTTCCAGGGCTTTCTGCAAAGTTTCAGAGCGGGGCGTGAATGCGTACCAGGTGTTAACACCCCCATTAAGTGTTTTACATCTGCTTTGGACTCACCGCATGCTGCAGCTTGTGACAGCACGACGGCAAATCACCCCCAGGAAAGCAAAAGTCCGGGAAGCAGGTGACTGGCGTACAAACACGCCGGACTCAGCGTCTTGGAGGAACAGGCGACTGTAACGTGGCACGATCCATCACACCCGCCCGTAAGCTGACATAGAAGCAAGTGCCATAAAGCAATCCCAAGGAGTAGGATACCGGTCTCCAAAGGATTCGGATGTTCAAGGGGGAGTCCAGGAGGTGACACAAGGTCTTCCAGGAAAACTGGGATGCTTGAAGAGCAGGTGCATGAAGGAGGCCGGGTGGAAAGGCCTTCCTTAATTTGGGGGTGAAGCCGGACTCGCTGCAGGGCTGGGACAATATGTGGTCATGAATACTATTATTGTTACTATAATTTTCTGCTGAGTTGGCAGAGCCGGGACGGACATACGCAGGGAAACGCAGATGGTCCCTGTTTCTTGCCATCAGGCTGCCAGCTGCCTTTTAACCGCGTTCGGCGTTGGTGAGGAGTTCAGCTGAAAAAGAAATACGGCTCGAACAGTTCTCAGAGCCAAGGCTGCGACTGCAGCAGGGGCTCTTGGAAAACAGCGTTTTTGTTTGTAAAAATGAACAGGTTTGACCTGAAAGTCCTTGACAGAGGATGACTGCAAAGCCTTACAGAGACACTGAACAGACTAAAAGCTGGTTGGGAATTTCTAACTACAAGCTTTTTTGGTTGAAAATCACAGGAGTGTAACGGTGTTGATTACATTTTCACCAAGAACAATCCTCGGGCCTAGGAGAAATCTGTAGTCGATGAAGAGAGTGTCTTACCCTTGAAAAAACCCAACGCCCGGTGATTACGAGACAGGACCCGTCTGAGGCTTCTGCCCTCCCTGAGTCACCGGAGGCCGGCGAGGTTGATAAAATCAACTTTGTGGCTCTGGATGAGGTAGGGAAGAGACCTGTGTGTCCCACAGCCCCAGCAACGGCATCACAAGTTAGTCTTCTCGTAAGAAAGGACAGATGAAAAGACAAAAAAATAACCTTGCCGTTGCAGTCATGATGAAGAGGGAGCTTTCTGAAAGCTTTATGAATATAATGGGATGAAAAAAGCCTCATTCCTCATCTCAGTTTATTATGAGCCTCATTTATTGGTGCGTAATTTCACGTCAAATTTTCTCTTGGCGTTTCCCCAGCGTGCTTTTTGTAAGAAGACAAAGTTCAGTTTGGCTTGGAGTTGGTTTTTAGGAAGACACAAGCCTGTTTTTTGTTTTATAGGGTAATTTATATCCCAGACACTGTAGGCACATGCACAGAGCAAATGTGCTGCTGCTCACCTTGTACAGTGATGAGTGAAAGGAGAAAGCAGATTTCAGAGAGTTATTGTTTCAGACACCCAGAAATACTTTAAAGGACAGTTGTCCTCCAGGGAGCGATGCTATAAAACCAGCTTTCAGGGGGCCTAACTTTGCTACACCTCAGCAATTCCTGACCGAATTGCAGCCGCCAGGCACTTTGAGAGCTGAGACCGCTCTGGCTCATGCATCATCCCCACGTTAATGAGTGCTCAGTGCTGGAAACGTGACCACGGCCCAGGCAACGGGGGACGGCAAGGGATGTCCCAGGGCTGCCTCCACTCAGCAGGGCCCAGAGGGCTAATAAAGAAGCAAACCAGCGTGCTTTGCCATACGGAGCGGAATATGTCAGTTGAAACAATATAGGAATCCTTCCACAGCTGCTCATACCCATTGCTGCTGTTTAAGAGGATTTAAGTAATTTATTTCCCTGCAAGAACAGGGAGGGTGAGAGCCAAAGCATGGCTGCGCCAAGCCTGCTGGCATCACTCATGCCAACCCCTTTGCTTCCCAGATGCACCAGCCCACAGCGAACGCCAACACGACAAGCCTCTGGCCCACACAGTCCTCAAAATACCTGCCGACGTAGCCCAAAGATGCAACCTGGATCCCACGTTTCAGTGCAGCCCAATGCCCCTGCCCGGCCAGCCAAGAAATGTCTCTCGAGTCTTCCCCACAGGAGCAAGGGCTGGCTGGACGAGACGCAGAGGGTGGCACAGCATCTCTGGGGCTGGAGATGAAGGGAAACCACTGCCTGAGCATCAAAGCCAGGACGGCCAGATAACCCCAATCTGTCCTGCAAACATCTTCACCCGTGCCCAGAATGGCGCAAATGTCAGAGCAGACCGTGCACTGGCAGCAGGCGCTACGTATCTGCCGCGTTTTATCCCAACAGCCATAATACAAAGCATGGGTGGTGAGGCACCCTGAGCCCCACGCCTAGCAGGGTTCAGACATTTCCACATAAGATACTGAGGGAACATGGCCAGCAGTGGACGTACCCCTGAGCAACGCACAGGAAAGCGTGAAAATTCAGCGTCAGGGTGCCTCCTTTGCCACATCTTTCTCCACAGAGGATGGAGAGCTGGTAGCCCAGGAGAAGTTCAAGGACCTGTGGGATGAGTGTTATGCCCAAGAAACACAGCATGGGACAGAAAAAAAAAATAATCAGCCTGTCCTGGGGATACTGGAGGTGTCTTTGATGCCCACAGCCTGGATGTGGGGAGGGGTGGGAGCACCTGTGCTTGAGGAGCATCTGGAGCAACCTCACCTGACAACGTCATTGTGGTCCAAATTCTGTAGAATCATAGAATCGCCCAGGTTGGAAGGGACCTTTCAGATCACCGAGTCCAATCATCCACTTAACTCTGACAAAAGCCACCACTAAACCACATCTCTAAGCACTCTGTCTACCCGGCTTTCAAATCCTTCCAGGGATGGTGATTCAACCCTTTCCCTGGGCAGCCTGTTCCAATGCTTGGCAACCATTTCAGTGAAGAAATTCTTCCTAATATCCAATCTAAACAATCCCTGGTGCAATTTGAGGCCATTCCCTGTTGCCCTATTGCCTGTTACCTGGGGGATGAGACCGACCCCCCCTGGCTGCCCCCTCCTTTCAGGGAGCTGCAGAGAGCGAGAAGGTCTCCCCTCAGCCTCCTCTTCTCCAGGCTGAACACCCCCAGCTCCCTCAGCCGCTCCTCACCAGACTTGTGCTCCAGACCCCTCACCAGCTCCGTTGCCCTTCTCTGGACACGCTTCAGCCCCTCAATGTCCTTCTTGTGGCGAGGGGCCCAAAACTGGACACAGCCCTCGCGGTGGGACCTCACCAGTGCCCAGTACAGAGGGACGGTCACTGCCCCGGCCCTACTCACCACAGTGAATTTGGTGTTCCTCTCCATGGAAGTCTTTAGTAAAAGGCCAAAGGCTTATACGATCTGAAGAAGAATCAGAGTATCTCTGCTCTAGTATGTTCAGAGTATGCCTATCTCTGTAGCAGTGGAAATTCAAATTTCCACAAATTCAGTACAAAGAGCAACACGGGAACGGCTCTGTTCAACGGGAGCTGAGTTAGGCCAAAGATAAGCGCTGCAGAACCTCCCTCGGGATTTAGGCTCTGGTGAAAAGCTTAAACAAACCCAACTTTGCTAAGGAGCTATGAACCTGCATGGACACTTGCCTTTGCCCTTCGCAGCCCCTTTAGCTACGGAGATGCCCTGGCTGCTCTCCACATCTGGCTTTCTCCACCCGAGCCCAGAGTGACCAGGGTGGACTCTGACTACAGCCCAGCCTGTTAAACCAACGCCTGGCAGATCCCTCACCACCCCTTGCCAGAGGCGCGCACCAACCCTGTGAAAAATCGGTAAAAAGCTGACACCTGCCAGAGTTTCAAGTGAAGATAAGGGATGGCTGAGTCCTGAAACGGATTTCTTCATCCACCAGTGAATCTCCACCGCAACACACGGCCTATTGCACGGCAAGAGTTATCATCTTTCCCAGCAAAGACGATCAGCATCTTCCCGGCATAAAAATCAACTTGTCAGTAAAAGCACTACAATCCAGTGGGGTGAAAATAGCGGTCCCTTCCCCGCCTCTACCTGTCCCCATCTGTCAGCCGGTAACAGGCAGGGATGACAAATCGTTTTCTATCACGAGGGAAGAGCGACGGGAGCTCTGCGGCTGACGCCTGCAATTTCCTCTCCCGAGGAGGGATGGCCATAAACCGCCCGAGCGCTGCGGCGGGGAGAGCAGAGCCGCTCGCCGGCTCCCGGCGCAGAGGTTACAGCCTGTTTAGAAAATAATCAAAATACGGCTCCGTTTCCACGGGGGCGGTTGTGATGAAAAGCATTTTACCAGTTTGGAAAACTACACCGGAGCTTCTTGTAAAGCATCTTCAAGCACCTACAGTAAATACTGCGCTGACAACTAAAATGCCAAACATAGGATCTGAATTCATACTTGTACTGATTCCTGCTCTTAAAATAAATACAGACAGCGATTGGATAGTGTTCACTGGTGGAAATATTTCTTCCGACCACACAACAATCACTCTGAAGAGGGGATACAGAGGGGAACGGGGATACGGGTACAAATAAACAGGCTGTGGCTGTACCCGAAGGTAACGTATTACTGGTGTACCACTATTTCTAAAGCTATATTTCTAAGACCTTTTCCAAGGTCAGTCCTACTCTGCCTCTTGTTTTGTTCCAAGTAAACTTGAGTTTTATTTGGAAACAGCCTTAAGCCCCAATTTCTAAGTGGATTTTGGTGCCTGACTGATAAAACACCTTTGAAAAGCTGGTCTTGAGTTTCTGTTGTTGGGTTTGGGTTGGGGACAGGGGGGTTGTTGGTTTGGTTGGTTTTTTCATGTGTCCTAAACTGCAGGAGTCTCTGGGGTCCTGGCAAGCCGTAGGCAGCTCTGTGATCCCTCCGTCGACCCACTGCTGCTGCGGCTGCTCCACGCTACAGGGAGGAGGGAGATGTGATCCATCCCCGCGCAGCTTCCTCCTGCAGACCAGGCTGGGCCAACTCTAACTCCAACGTCTATTAAAGAAAATTACCCCAGGCTTCGGTGGTTCCCCCGGTACTTTTACCAAGGGTTAGCCTCCAACTTTGCAAACTAGGTCTTGCTCTAACTCCAAAATGTCTTTCCCTGTTGGGTGAGCCCAGAGTTTGGTCCCCTTCTCCTCCTGCCAACAGCCCCGCTCCAGCATCCCCACCGCTGGCACTGACTTCCACGTCATCTGCATCTGACCCATTTTGTGAAGACTGCAGTTCCTCACTATAAATTCTCAGAAATGTCAAAAGAGTGGCTATTTGAACAGTCCGTACTCCCCAGATAAGTAACTGATATCTGGCAATTTTACCCCAAAGCCTTCAACTAGTCCAAAGCATGTGCTCTCCGTCCTTGCAACCGGAAACATCTTGTCAGCTGACGCACCGACACCTCCTCCAACCAACCAACCAACCAACCAACCAACCACACAACAGACCTTGGGAGACATCTCGCAGCAAACCCTATCTGTGCTCCTCAACGTCCTTCCCTCAGAAGTTCGGGCTGATTTGTCCCCACGCTTCCCAAAAAAACCTTTCACTGCCGCATGTGTAATTTCAGGACTAATTCAGCCTCGGCAAAGCTAGGTGCAGACAGGGAAAAGAAAAACCACCCTCCACATCAGGAGAAACTTGATTCAACCCTGACTACTGCGTCTCAGCGAACCCTCACAAGCCTAATAAAGCCTTATGAATAAATTACATGCTTTTCAGCTTCCTATTTTTCAAAGTGATAAAAAGTGTAACAACACATCACTGCAGATCTCCTGCGTGCCGCAAGCCTCGGCGCGCCCATCGCACGGCGCCTGGTGAAGCCGTCAGGAACGCCGGAATTCAACGCCCCGGCGCTGATGGACAGGGTGGTTAAAAAGGGATTTCAGGTGCTGCCGACCGTCAGCTCTCTCTGCCTGCGCCCAGACTTTAATATATTAATCAGAAGAACCGAGAGAGAGCGACATTTGAAGATGATCAAACAAAAAAGCCCCGGCAAAACGATGTTTCGAATGACAGCAGCAACACACATCGCCGAGTCAAAACGTGACACCCGCGATTAGATGCCTGCGCGTTTGGTTGACATTATAAAAACAAATTCCACCCTAACCAGGGATATTTTTACATTCTGATGACAGGGACTAACTATTGAGATATTAGGCTCATGCAAGTAGAAAGCCAGCCAAATATCCGTCCCCCAACGGTATTTATGCGCTGCCCATTACGCTCGTGTCCATCACTCTCCATTCCAGAGACGTGCATAATGTCGGATACAGACACAGGGTATCCGCGCCGGAGCCTGTGTTCCCAGCTGGGCTGGGAAAGCAAGCCTGTGCTAGCATATTTATTTTACCAAAAAAAAGAGGAAAAAAGCAAAACCATCTTTCTCGTGACTCATAGCCCTGCCCTGACATCCTTCCCTGCTCCCACCCAGCACCCCATGGCGGGGAATTTCTGTCCCCCGCAGGGCTGGGTACGGGCAGCCCGTCCCTCACCTCACGCCCGCGGATACCGAAAGAATCGCTTCCTCTAAATATCCTCGCTGTTCTCTTCTTAACAAAAAGATGCAGCCATAATTTTGTGTAAAACGTATGCAGGAAGAGAAGGATTTGATTTTCTGAATGCAGAAAGAGTCAAGCTCCCTTGCGGAATTTAAATATACCTATTTGATGGCTTTCCTTTTTTTTTTTTTTGCCTGACCCTCTCAACGTTTCAGCATATGAATAATCGTATGCATATAAACAAAATGGGCTCCTTCATGGATGAAACGCACGCAAGAGATTTGTGCCATTAAAATGCGATTTAATCTATTTTAAGGGTTTCTGACAGACTGAAGGGTACGCAGGCATGGTACCCTCTGGGAGCGGATCAATGTCACCGCCGGCGCAATGAGGTTACTCCTGTGCCTAAGCGGCTGCAGGACGAGAATCTGAGTATTAAAGAAATCACCACTAACAACAATACGCTCAATGCCCTCGTCGTACCCATTTGATTTGCCAATCTCCATATTCCCAGCCCTCGCAGCTACGCAACAACTCTGCCCGCTCCACGCGCGCGACACTGGCTTGGCGGCACCGGAGGTCTGGCCTGTTCCATCTAGATGTCAAAAAAAAGGGGGGGAAAAAAAAAATCTGGGATATTAAGAGGACATGTCGTGCTCTTCCTCTGGAAATAGTTTAAAAAGATCCAACCCAAACTTCAGACAATTTAACATTCATAGTAAAAAGTAGCTCCAGTCAGTCATTAAATCTCAAAGGGATCCCTGAATTGTGCTTTTCTTAATGAATTCAATAATCGATTCTTACTACACAAATAAGGTGTGGGATGGATCAGCTAATAAGCATTCTCAGTTAATTGCTTTCTCCAAGTGACAATTTGTACAAATGATACCATCAAAGTAGTAATAATATCCTTATTGATTAAATTAATCTCTAAAAGACAACTCAAATAAGTTTAATTAGCAATGCATGACAGAAGCACAAAATACTCTGAAAACAACCTTGTAACCCATCCCAGACTTTGAAATCATGGCAACAGTCATGCAATAAACTTTCGCATCTTTATTCAAATAGACACGCGCAATTTTATGGAGCGTCTTTAGTCAATGTCTGTGACGAACCATGAAAACCCACGAAACCCTCCCTGCAGAGAAGAAGCGAGACACGCAGCAAAAAGAGTCTTCCCACTTCGTCCCGCAGTCACTAAAAGCCAGGGCCACAAACAGTTTTAAAATAAAAGAAAAAGTTTCAACAGAAGGAGCAGAGACGGTCCGAGAAGCCTCTGTGCCAAAATTCACACGTGGAGCTGGTGGGGACCCAGAGCAGCGTCAACACTCTCAAGCGGTGGGAGTTGGACAGCAGGTTATAAAACCAGAGCAGAAACTTGTTCAGCACAGCAAAGGGTTAGAAGAGTTGGCTCAAGGCTTGTTCAGAAAGAGCAGATTTATTCCTTCTGGGACCAAGAGAAGGAGCTGGGCCCGGGGAAGGGGCCGGGCTGTGTCCCACAGCACCCCAGGAGGAGCGACAGGAGCCTGGAGCAACGCTCGCTCTCCCTGTTCCTACACAAGACCGAGACCAGGTATCAGATGTCTCCAGCAGTTTCACCGGTGTCCCCTGGTCACCAGCCGGGTGCGAGGGGGAGACTTCCACAAGCGGTCTGCTGCGGGGAGCTACCAACGCAGGAACACAGCAAACGTTTGGTCCTTGTGCCCCTCAGCGCACTAAGAGAGACCTGGCGCTGTTATAATTTGATTGTGACTTGATATGAATTGATAAGCGAAAGCACGCTTTGGGGGGGAATGGGAGGCGGGGGGGAAGGAAAAAAAAAAAAGCACATTGGAAACCTCTCAGTCGAAATATCAGCCTAAACTGCCTTGCTTAGCAAGCACTTCTCCGCTCTCTGCCAAGAAAAGGGGAATTAGGCTCAACTCCGCCGGGGGAAGTGAGGCACTGGACATCAGGGACAAGAGGCGCGAATAAGCACAGCCTTCTGGAGACACTCCAGTGCGATAAAAGAAAACACACCACCACGGAGAACAGCATGTTGCCCTCGTCAGGGCCAAAGCTACCCCGCAAGCAGAACAGGAATTTGCCTGGGGCAGCAACACAAAGCTTAATGGCTTTATGATTATTACTACCTGAGCAACCCGAGGATGCTTCCCAGCACGTACGGCAGAGCGGCAAGCCCGGAGCCACCGTCGGTAACGTGAGTAACGGGGTTTCATTTTTTTAAGTGGCTCATGCAGGAGCTTTCTCATTTAGCTAACTGAAGTCCGCAACTGAAACCAACAGATGGCCCGTATATTTCAACGCACAGAGGCGCAGTACAGCTCATTTTAGAATATTTGAAGCACATTAATAAAATAAGACTCTTGTACAGTACGTGGCCTTGGTCCTTCTAGGTTAGGACAGCCCAACCTTCTCAATTATTTATTTCATTTCTTAATTTAGATTACTTGCATTTAATCCTACTGTAATATAGTTGGCTGGTGCTTCTGCACACACACGTCCTTCTCGTAGCCTCCATGGGTTTATTATCTCATTTTTGTTCTTTGAGCTCTTTTTTGTAATATAAGAATATAACGTTTAAAAAATGTCCCATGATTCTCAGAGAGATCATGGTACTTGCACCGTCATAAAAAGGAAAATAAATACTTTCGGTATTTATTTTCATCCAAGAATCACTGAAACAAACAAGGAACCACCAAATTACTTTTCCGACTACCGCCAACCACTTAGCAGGCAGAACAGCAAAACACCCACAAAAAGCCTAATAATTTTATATTCAAATTGATAGTTTGAAACTATTTTATTAATAAGGAGTCCTGTATTACTAGTAATGTGCTACAGCTGCTACAGACCCCAGCCACGGCAGGTCTCAAGCCCATGAGGAAGGGCTGGCAACCTCCGTGCATCAGGAGTTTTAGAAACAGACACATCCCCCTGAGACCTGACATCTGCCTGAATCCCTAACGACTCCCCATCCAATGACTAGCCTCGGATAAACTACGTCTAATGGAAATCTTACTATGAAGGGGAACGCAAACACCTGGAGACAGCACCTCCAGGACCGCTCCCCACATGAGCTACCTGACCCGCACGCGCAACGGCCAGCGGCTATTAAATGGGCCATTAGCTCTCGGTCGCTAAATAAGACACTCGCAAAGACACTGATTTTTGGAGCTCAGGTATCTTTAAAATCTACTTTCTACATACTCTTACAAAGTGTATTTCCTAAGTATTTCGGCTCTCAAAACCACCAGTATTTTTAAAACCTGGACCAAAACACACGGCGTATGAGTGGGCAAGCAGCAGGGAAACACATGGCTTGGAACCCCAAGCCTGGGAAAGTCACTAGGGGAAGAGAGGGCTTATTTTCTTCCAAAAGGATGTTTTGGAAAGGACAGCCTTTCTAAAAAGTTCAGCATGTGCAAAAGAAGACATATGCTCATCACTTGTCCCTGAGACATCCATCTTATTTTTCCAGTAAAGAAGCCAACCTTCCATGAAATCCCCCAAAACCCTAGCAGATGGGTTGAATTACTGATTTTGAGAAGGCTGGTTCCACAATGATATTATTAAAAAAATCCTGTAAACAAACAAATAAGGATGGCCACAAGAGAAGCTCGGTTTCGAGCGGGATCTCTCTAGACCAAAGAAGTGAACTGCATGATGATGTGCAATAATTACTGCATATGGAGAAGAGCTATGTGGCATATTTAAAGCCTTTAATTTCTATTCCCTTGTTTAAGTGAGATTATTGCTCCTCGTAGCCAATAACAATACATGTCTTAAGTTTCTTCCGATTTGCCAGCAAAGCAAATATCCTCTGGTAAATCTCTGAACTGAACAATGATTTTTCATTTTTACAACAGCGCAGTCAATTCAATTTTCCAGTTATAAGTCTCGAGCCTCTCCCTATCAGCTTGTTAACGTACAAGCACGGAACTCTAAAACATGCCTGGAAGAATCTCCGTAGACTTTGCCATCCCAAGTTGCTTCTGAACATTGAATTCATTGCTTATGAATCACTTCACTGTATGTAAACACTCGAATCGCTAAGCCACATCTAATATCGTAATCAAGTGATGTTGTCACGGTGGATTCTGCAACGACGAATATCTGCACAGGGGCACCGGGGCAGCTCTAAAAACACAGCTATTAGTGTTTCTCTTTCAAAAGCAGGTTTTGCCTGTTCATGAACTTATTTTATTTGCAGATGCTAAATGCCTGTAAAATATTTTCAGGCTTTGTGTCTTCTTGAGGTACTCACGCGAGTCCCACCAGCCCCGCTAAGACTGTTCACAGGACGAAAATGACACGGCATTTTTCCTGGTATTTAAGATACCTGTAACTTGTAGCAACGGGGTGACAACGTGATGAGGGCCTTTTGAAGTCGGGATGCCATTTCACCTCAGTAGCTTTTTGCATCAGGTCAGACAGATAAGCATCCAAGAAAAAAATAATACCTACACTCACCTCTAAAAGCAAGTCATTTTTCTCCCTTGAACTTAAAATAAAATGCTAGAAAACACATCAATGCTTCGTTCCCCTGAAGCGTTCTAATAACTGTTTACGTTATCTTGTTAAAGTGTTGCTTTGGGTTCCTTACATACTGTTGGGTGCAATTTTTCTTGCACATGTGTCACAAACCTTGATGCCGAGCTCTATGTTCTCCCCTCCGTACACGTCCATGCCCGGATCGAGAAGCCCAATCTCTCCAAAGAACTTTCTGTGCACGACGAATGAGCAACCGATCATCGCCGGCGTCCTGTATGAAAAGAAAACCAACAGAAATGCACCATTATTGACATTTTCCAATTTTTAATGGACCGAGGGCTAGTTTCTGCACCGTTACTCAGGGAGTTTGCAGCAAGGAGTGAGCTCTGCGCCTTTGAATACGTTACTTTACCACTGCAATGAAATTGTCCAAAATTTAAGTTAATTTCACTGTGTAGACTGGAGAAAGAGTTCTCCTAGGATTAAATTACTGAGAAGCCTTCAGGTCTTGGCTCTGTCGCAAACATCTCAGTGTGTCTATGGGCAAGGGCTCAAATTCTTGGGGCTTCCATTCCCCAGTTGTGAAGGAAATATAACAATGGCATTTCCTTTCTCCGACTTTCTTCCAGCATGTCTAGGAACAGGCTGGACTTCAGGAGAGACACTAGTTTTTACAGTGCCTTGTGAAACGAGGGATCTTTCTTATACATCTCATATATATTGTGTATGTATCTTATATATCACAAAGGAGTCAGTATCAACTAGTGACGAGGTAAACTGCAAATCTGCAAAAGCAAATTCTTTAAAAATTCAAGACAACCGCTTGCAGAAACATCTGCTGTGTCATCTGCCCGGTTCCACCAATACCGAAGGGCTCCGGGGTAGAGATCAAGTCATCACATTCGTCCCACCAACCCTCGTGCCCTGCAGCCATCGGCGCTGCTCGGCTCCACTTCTGCAAGAGCAGCCAAGCACGGTGTCCGGTCAGGGAAAATAACAGAGGAAAAACGAGAGCACTGCTAACAACGCTGACACCAAGAGAACAGCAGAAAGACTGAGGAAAAGCTCAGTGTCAGGGGTTAATTTTTAATAACTATGCAATTTCAAGGACATAATAGATGGTTATGCTTACTAACGACCCAGGCTGCCACGTGCACGTGCCCCGTCCCTCCCTCGATACCTTGCAAAACGCTGGGCCAGATCTCCATCTGACGCAGCCTCCCCGAGATGAGGATGCTGTTCTGATTCACGCACGCCGAGATCACGTTTGGGGGTACTTTTTGGACGGTTAAACACTTGTGACCCTCTCCATAAAATCACACTTTGCCACAGAGCGCAGCACTGAACAACCCCGTACCATTATGCTGCGTGGGGATACACTAACCTGTTGCGGTTACAGTATGTGGAAAGTTTACCCCCTGGGATATTTTCTGTACTGAAACAAAAATGTAAAAACTGTTCTTCCCTTTAACTTGCTTGCATTTGAATCCATGCTGTAAAGAAAAAAAACCCACAAGGATCCACTCAGAGGGATCAGCAGGGAGGAGACAATGGATTTTACAGCTAAGCTGTGCCAAGGTACTGCCAGACTCTGCTCTTATGGGGAGCTATGGCACCCCCCCCACCCACCCTGAGCTCAGAGCTTCAACCAGGGGGAAGCTCCACCACGCAGGATGGGATGGCCATCACCTCTGCGGCTCCTCGCCTGGGCCCAGGGGACACTTGCCTTGTGCTCCAGGGTGTAACACCAATGGCCTCCGTACCTGGGAATCTCACACCTCTTAGAAATGCCCTTTCTCCAGAGGGAACCTGATCTTGAGGTAGAAACGGGCAATGAGATGATGTATTTTAACAGCAGCCCCAGAGTCCTGCCTCAAAGCACATTTCAATGCTTGTCCACGCTGGGGAGCATGGTCAAGGCTGAACTCCGCAGTCACGGCTCGCAGAGGAGGAAAGCACCCTCGAACGTACCCAGACATGGCTCGCAGAAGGATCAGGCCCACGCTCAACCTCTCCGTCCACACCCCCCCAACCGCCCCTACCTGCCAGAGGAGCATCCGGGGTCCCCAGCGCAGCCCGGGCGGCCGCCGGGCTCAACAACCCCCAAGGACTTCCACCTGCCGAGAGCCGGCCAAATGAGTCCCCGTGAAACCCTCCCGCCCCGTGGATGAAGAGTTCCAGCCACTTAAGTATTCTTATTTATAGACACTTTGATACTTTTAATAGACTGGTAGAACAGCTGAATGCTGCTGCCATATTAAATTAGTTCGAATTGGAATCCATCAGAGCATTTTTTCAATAGATTTCTTCCCTGACAGCCAGCTCGGCCTTCCTTCCAATAAGCGGTATAATGTTTCATGGTTTGCTGCCACTCTAGTACTTAAGATTTCAATTCTACTGCTTTATTTGTAGCAAGTTAACTGCCATTAGCAGAAACAATTCTTTCTGAAATGATAACCACCTTAGAGATGCCAAATCTAATACCTCCATTATCCTAGATTACTTCCTGGAATTAAACAGAAGGGTAAGTTGCTCCGGTTTTACATGGAGCGTGAACAACCCAGTTCATCTCCTCCACTGGGGAGAGGTGTGGGGGAGCACGGGAACCTTTGACGTCTCCAGTCAAAACCTGTTAGGTCTGTTAAAGGCACTCAGAGAACAGCTAAAGCCAGGAAAAAAAAAACAAAAAAAAACCCAACAAAACACCAGATGAAAGTTTCAGACACATGAAACTGCATTTCTCATCCAATAACCTGGATCGCTGGGAACCCACCACCAGATAAACAAGGTTTTCTGAACTGGAAGCCGCTTAACAGCCATGCACGCGAGCTGTTGCCCAAGAAAGCTTTTTTCATCATTATTTTACAACCTGACTTCACTTTATAGACCACAGAGTCACCGATCCTTTCCAAAATGCTCTTGGAAACAGCCTGATTGGGATTTGGTAACTTCACCTTCCAATTTTCCTCTTCTTCGTTCTGCTGCACACCCTGTTTCCAACACGGGACACCGTGAAGCATGCAAAGCAGCGCTCCCGAGCGGATCGGAGCTCCCTCAAGCAATACAAATTAAATGCTACATTCTTCTTTGTAACAATGCCTCCATATTAAATTAAACGAGGAATCAAGCGGCGCTCAACAATTTAAATAAAAGCACCATTTGATTTTGCAGTAAATCCTTCAAAAAGGTGGACGGTTACAATAACAGATAGCCCATCCACAATGCAATAATGGCCTGCAGACAAAGAGCTGATAAAGCCTCTTGTTCCTCTGCCCCTTAATTAAAAGCATTAACACAGTTTGTTTTGAAAAATCACACACAGCTCAGCTCAGCTAAATGCATTTTTATTTGTCCCGATAGCTATTCTTTCTGTAATGAGAAAGGGAAAGCAGAATTTGGCAGGAAAGGATGAACAGAGATGTTTAGCAGAATTATTGGTTTCGTATCCAGAATCCACAGCGTTAGCTCCTTGCCAGTATTTTGGTTGGCTCCTCTATACCATAAGTGACGAAAGGTCAAGAAGAGCAGCTTTTATGAAATATCCTCAGTCTGAATCTCTAAATAAAAATGAAGAAGATACAGGGAAAAACGTTTATCCTAGTCTATTAAGTTGCGTTAATGGTCTTCCCTTCTTTAGTGCACAGTTATCATCTAATGATTAAAAAGTCTCAAGTAGATTGCTTCTTCAATTCAAGGAAATTAATTTTCCTACACAATTGGATTTTGCTTCCAATTTTATACTAAAGCGTAAGTTATAAAATATGTAGAAAAAAGATATTAAAAAAATAATTAGCGGTCATACTGCTGAGTGCAAGAAGCCTGAGAACATACTTTAAGAACTGCTGGGGTGTCCAGTTTCCATTAAACTGCTATTGTTTTTAATAAACGTCAACCACGGAGTTGCTCACCTTCAACAAACCCAACCCTAGTACTTCAGGAGACACGGCACCGCGCTTCGCACGTTTGGGATGGTCCTTTACCTGCCCAGAAAGGTGTCATTTGTCCCTCTCCCAAACTTGCCATTCCTAATTAAACATACCCGATTCAAACATCTCATTTTCCATTTGGAAACTGCAGACTTGTCCAAAACACACGGAGTTTCCCACTCGTGCTGCCCATCTGCACCTCCACGTTCCAGCTGGGGCTCACTGGTGGGAGCCAGCATCTCAGCAGGACGCACTGGGAGAGCCTGAGCCCCGCGGCTTTAATTTAACCAACTCATCACACGTTGAAAATTTCAGGGAAACTAAGCCTGTAGCTCTAAGCAGTGGTCTAGCTATTATTTCCCTGATGACCCCAGGGTAAGGAAGATCACCATCTTTATTTTCACATGACACTCCGCGATAAAACGCATGGTTTTCTTTTGGTCATACACGAAATTTGCAACGGAACCAACTGTCAGTGCCACGTTCTCCTGCGTTTGTGGCACAGTGAGCGTGTCGCAGAATAAAGAAAGACCAGGATGAGCAACGCAGGTTTACAGCAAGAGAATACCTGCGTGGAAATTAAATACAAGCACATGACGTTAAGGATTGACCCCTCTGGTCATACGCCAGGGTTACGCAGACCCCAGCAGCAGAGCTCCATGGGGCAGAGACCATGCAAAACCCCCTGCTCCACTGGCAACAAGCCACGTCCCGGGGGCTCAGGGACTCCAGGCTGGAGCCCTCCCACTCCAGCTGCCTTCCTGGCCGGTCCAGCCCACTGCAGACCACGCACTGGGCCCAGTCTGACCACAGCTCTGGGGATGACGGAGGGGCAATGATCCGCTGAGCGCTCCAAAGGCCACCCCGGGGCTGCCATCATCCCCGGGCAACGTGCTGCTGTGATGGCGATCTGCAGTCAGTCCTACTGCAAATCCGCAGAAGAAACCTCTGGTTCCTCAGGGTTTGGGGGGCAGAGAAACGGAAGAGGAGATGAACCAGATGAATTAAAAATGAATTGGAAAAAAGTACGCCCATTTTTCAATTGCGCTTGGCTTAGTGATCATCCGCACCCTTGGGAACTGCCTCCTCAACTGCAAGGGCAAATACCTTATTCAATGTACACATCAAGGACCTGGATGAGGGGACAGAGCGTATCCTCAGCAAGTTCCCTGATGACACAAAACTGGGAGGAGTGGCTGACACACCAGAAGGCAGTGTGGCCCTTCAGCAAGACCAGGACAGGCTGGAGAGCTGGGTGGAGAGGAACCTACTGAAGATCAACAAGGGCAAGTGCAGGGGCTGCACCTGGGGAGGAATAACCCCCCGCACCAGGACAGGTTGGGGGTGACCTGCTGGAGAGCAGCTCTGTGGAAAGAGACCTGGGAGTCCTGGGGGACAACGGGATGACCATGAGCTGGCAATGGGCCCTTGTGGCCAAGAAGGCCAATGGCACCCTGGGGGGCATCAAGAAGAGTGTGTCCAGCAGGTGGAGGGAGGTCATCCTCCCCCTCTGCTCTGCCCTGGGGAGGCCACAGCTGGAGCACTGGGTCCAGTTCTGGGCTCCCCGGTTCCAGAAGGACAGGGAACTGCTGGAGAGGGGACAGCGGATGATCAAGGGCCTGGAGCATCTCTGTGCTGAGGAAAGGCCGAGAGCCCTGGGGCTGTTCAGCTGGAGAGGAGCAGGCTGAGAGGGATCTCATCATTCCTCAGCAATATCCAAAGGGGGGGTGTCAGGAGGATGGGGCCAGACTCTTCTCAGTGGTGCCCGGGGACAGGACAAGGGGCAACGGGCACAAACTGGAACACGGGAAATTCCATCTCAACACGAGGAGGAACTTCTTTGCTGTGAGGGTGGCAGAGCCCTGGCACAGGCTGCCCAGAGAGGTGGGGGAGTCTCCGTCTCTGGAGACATTCCAAACCCACCTGGACGCGTTCCTGTGCCACCTGCTCTGGGTGACCCTGCTCTGGCAGGGGGTCAGACCAGATGGTCTCCAGAGGTTCCTTCCAACCCCAGCCATTCTGTGATTCAGGGAAATGCAGGGTGCCCCTGTCTCAGCTCTCAACCCCACCCCAGCTTCTCCCAAAAGCAAACGTGCAGGGCAGACACGGCCTGGGTGCACGCTGTGGAGCAGTATTTGCTTTAAAAGTGAACTTCAGATCATTAATTTAAGAACTTTGCAGTAATGGAAGAGTGTTTGAGCGCTGGGGCAGCCGCAGGAGGCAGCTAACAGCAGCGCGCAAGGGCAAGACGCTGATCACAAAAGCCCAAAAAACTAATATCACACACGAAGCACATCTCCAAAGGAGAAATCTATATTGCTTCTGCCTCCTACGGAGGGGCATCCACATGCAGACGCGGAGTCAGGCAGGAGCCACGCTCTCAGCTTCCCCTCACTGCCTGCGTAATGGCTTGGGCAGATGAAAGCTGGATGTGTCTTTCACAAGAACGCAATAAAATTTCTACGAAGGAACGGCATTTTAGCCCACAGCAGCGTACCTTGCTTAATATTATCCCCAGGATGGCATCTGCAATAGTTGTTTCTTGAATAATTCTAGCTTCCCTGCCCCACTGACCTGGGTTAATTGTCTGTTTCAAATGGGTTTATTTTCCCGCTGTTGCTAAGTACTACAGAATCTGCGAAACAAATTAAAAAGAAGAGATACCCCATAAAAGAGATGCTAGATGGGATGCCTTTTTCTGAATTTACTGGAGATGAATACGACTTAAAACTTTTAATGGCAAAGAAGCTGTGAAAACTATGTGTTTTTTAAAATACCTATTACGCCTACCCATGTCTGCGACCTTGCTCCAGACGGGTTTGACTTTCTCGCTGCTGTACCATGGGAGCTGCCTGCTCCCATTTCCACGTCAAGAAGCGGCTCTCTCTGGGACCTCAGGCAAAGCACTGAACTTCTTTGTACCCCTGTTTCCTCCTCTGTCAGATGAGTACAATACTTAGATGCTCCTGAGAAAAAGCTTTTATAAATCACGTCAGTGACTTCCAGATTGGAGCTGCTGCATTAACTACCATACTGTTACGTGCGCCAGGCCCCCCCGATTTCAGTCGTCTATGGTGAGAAAAGCACCGGTAGTTAATAACCTTCTAAGTGAGGAATCGCACACCCAACTTGCTGTTTCGAGCCTTGCTTTAAGCCAGCGGTGGCCAGGAAAGCTGCGTGCCCATCCTTACGGTGCCCACGGTGGGCTTAGACAATGTGCGAGTCTAAAGCAGATTCCTATTTACACATCCAAGCTTCAGGACTGTAACTCAACTGTCAAATTTCCCCCCCTAGGATAAAAACTGCTGCCAAGGTCGTTGCCTAAAAGCATTTTCCTTCCTTGTGGATTCTACAAAACCCAAGGATGCGCCAGCACTAAAAATCCCCGGATGCCTGAGCACCTGCCTCCACGCTCCCACTTCTTCAGCACTTTTCGCAGGACTTTTCGTACAGCCGTGTGCTGCCGTAGGCTGTCCAAACGCTCATGTGCGGGTAGTAATTGTCCCCAACTCCACGTACGTTGTCAGCTGAAGTAAAACTCTAGCCCCAAAGATCTCCATTACACAGATCGGGTCTTAGCCCTTTTCCACAGCCGCTCGTAAGCAGAAGACACTTAGACCCATGCCAACTGCCCAACCACCTCCCACAGCCACCTTGTTGGGACCTCAGCAAACGACACCGACCCTGGGAAAACCCTTCCAAGACCAAGCGCCGTAGGACGGGGGCGAGCCTCGCGCAGGGTGACGAGGATTTGTGGACGGCGGTTTGGGCTGTTCCCCATCCCTGGCCACAGCGCAAGGTGGTGACTCCGCCGGCCCTGCGCGCCCCGCGCACACCGGGGAGCGGTGCTGCACCGCGGCGTCTGACGTGTGCGGTTCTGAGTCCCAGAGTACAAGCCCCAAAGAAGTCACCTTGGAGAAAGTAAATTTGATAATTACCCTTTAAATGGGACTCAGTCTCTGTTCAGGAATGGTCTGGGGGAAACGGTTGCAATTACAGGACTCTCCCTTGAGATATACTTAAAAGATGTCTCTTCATTTTTGCTGATTTGATGGCAGTTGTGGAGCTATTCTTGGAGGCAGAGACAGGCACTCGGGGGAAACACAAGACTTTCGCACTTGGTGGGAGCCCTTTGGCCGCAGCGATGAGCCCCGGAGCCTTCCCAGAGCTCGGGGAAAGACTCCATACCAGGAGCAGCTGTAGCAGGATTGCGCATTCGCAAACATCAGTATCCGGGGCTTGACCCTTAACGGCGTCCCATTTATTCGCAAAGGCAGATTTGGGGGAAATAATAGCGATCACTCATAGTGATTTATTAGGGACAGTCCTAGAGGAGAGGCACCAGAGAGTCTCAGGTTTGGAGCTGAGACAAAACAGAGCGTGATATTCATAAATGCACTGGCTCGTATTGGAAGCCATGGAAAAATGCATAAAAGATAGCAAGAAAAATACTTTCCCTGTCTGGAAAGCTACTGCACGTCAAAACAGAATCAAAGGGGGGCCCAGATTAGCATGGATGAAGAATCAGAAAGGCACGGTATTTAGTTTACCTGGTTTTACTTTTCCTATATGACTGGTCCCCTAAAGGTTTTGCACTCAAAGCAGATCTGGAAATTGCTGTTACATTTCACTTACACAGAAATTACCCCGCCGGAGTACATCTTATAATCAAACCCAGGAGCTAAGCCGCAAAGCCTTGGCTGGGAAAATAGATGTTTTCTTACGTCTCATTAGTTAAAAAACGTTAACCAACACGAGATAAAATTCTAGCAAAACAAAGCAGTTTTGCAATTTTAATCCGAGCCGGGAGGTGAGAGTAAATCAGTCTCTTCCCCACGCTGTGCATCGCCGCCCGGCGCGCAGGAAAAGCTGCTGTTACTTAACGCGGGGTAGGAAAGGAGAGCACACACCTTTATGGATTAATCAACAGAAGGTCACGGTCTCGTCCTACGATCGACTATCAGTCGCCTCTTCCACACAAGTGGCAAGCGCCCTCCTGAACAGCTTATTCAGGGCTTTTCAAGCCCACATGAACTTTTCATTAAAAGGGTAGTGTTTGCCTATGCAAATCAGACCTATTTATTCCACGTTAGAGATGCAGAACTCCCCAGGGCAACGTCGGGAACTGGCTTCAAAGTTTTGCCAGAAGTAGTTTAAAACCTCATTTCTGCTAATTGGCAGCGACTGAAATCCACCTCCCTGGGGAGCTCTGAGCAGGACGGGCAGCGCCTTCACCAGCCCTCCCAGATACTCGGACTTAACACGCACAGACGGGCAGCCGACACCTTTAAAGCATTTCCCAGTTCCTCAAGAAGACAATGTTTTTATATAGTCCTAGATTTAAGGATCTGCACTTGCACCGCCTCAAAAACCCCAGTGACGCGAGAGCAGGACAATGCTGGGATTTCACCTCTACGAAGGTGAAAGATTTCTTGTACTTTATTTCCTCTAACGTGTGATCTTTCGGCACTTCCGACCTCTGACTTAACAACAAAACGCCTGGTGCAGGAAAAGGCAAAGAAAAAAAAGACCAAACCTTTATCCTCAGAAATTCCT
Source organism: Sterna hirundo (assembly GCA_009819605.1). Lineage (NCBI taxonomy): Eukaryota > Metazoa > Chordata > Aves > Charadriiformes > Laridae > Sterna > Sterna hirundo. The sequence goes on along the minus strand of CM020450.1, from coordinate 11,570,089 downwards.
AGGACGGAGAGCAGAGTTCGGGTGTCAGAGACTGCACGTGCTCATCTAATCTGATGCCTAATCCCGATCCCACTCCCACTGGTTTTTGAATGGGAGCATCCAACTCCATACGGACAGAGTAGGTAGCGGCTATGGAAAAGCTGCAGCGGGCGCGTTTTGGTCCCACCCCTCGCGCTTTGCAGCCCCCAGCCCCGGGGTTTTCGGCTCCGCGGTGCTGCTCGCACCAGTCCAAATGGCTTCTGCAGGCGATGCTTCATCAGGAATCCGTCCCTTCGCTTGCTATCAGTAATAAACGCAACGTAACTGTAACTTCATCTCCTTCCACTGTTGCTAGACTGCTAATTAAATGATAATTACTTTTAGATGTAATATGTATAACTAACAGGCACTTAACAGGAACATGTTATTTACTTTTCTTTTTTTAACCTGAATATATTTTTTCTCAAGGGCAGCAAAGCGGCCGACTTTCAGTCATGTTCTTCCTCTTCACCGAGCATAAAAAACACAGCGAACAAAGCACACAGATAAACAAACTTCTCCTCTGCCTCGGCTGCAGAGCTCGGCCCAAGGCAGCAAGAAGCTGTGCCCCAGTTAAAGCATCGAGCTGGAGCTGAAGGATGAGGATTCAACCCCCCTGATCCTTCACTCTGCTCCCAGCTGCCAAAGGCCCCTTGGTACCCAAAATGGGATGGCGGTGGCGTGTTAGAATCATAGAATGGTTTGGGTTGGAAGGGACCTTAAAGGCCACCCAGTGGCACCCCCTGCCCTGGGCAGGGACACCTCCCACCAGCCCAGGCTGCTCCAAGCCCCGTCCAGCCTGGCCTTGAACCCCTCCAGGGATGGGGCAGCCACAGCTTCTCTGGGCAACCTGGGCCAGGGGCTCACCGCCCTCACAGCCAAGAATTTCTTCCTAATATCCGATCTAAATCTCCCCTCTTTCAGTTTGAAACTGTTCCCCCTCATCCCACGGCTCCCCTCCCTGCTCCAGAGTCCCTCCCCAGCTTTCCTGGAGCCCCTCTAGGGACTGGAAGGGGCTCCGAGGTCTCCCCGGAGCCTTCTCTTCTCCAGGCTGAACCCCCCCAACTCTCCCCTTGAAGAGGAAAACCAGTGTCCCCATTTAATTTGCCGGGTTCCCACATCTTGGCGAGCTCTCCCCAGGGGCTCGGCTCTCAGCTCCTCTTCACGTGGAGAGGAACGAGCTCAGCGCAAAACAAGAGCCACAACTGCTTTCTTCCAACACCCCCGGCTGGAGGAGGCCGTGCCACCACCCCACCCACCGCACAAAGCCCTTACATCTAGAGACAGCAGCCCAAGCAGGGGGCTCGGAAGGCAGCTACCGCCCGGAGGCTGGGTCCCATCCCAACCGCACGGCTCCTTTTAGCCCTTCTTGGACGAAGACACGTGACAGCACAAGGAAGACATTCAGGATTAACTCTGCAAACCCAAAAAGCATTTCTCCAATGCAGCGCTTACCCCAAAATACTCCTCCAGCTTCTAAACTTGCTTCGAGTGACTATCAAATGCAAAATGAAACCGCAATATGACAGTTAAAGTGACTTTTTAAAGTTGGTGATAATATGAAGATGGGCTCTGAGGGCCACACATGTGAGCACCGTTCTACAAGAAACCTGCTCCGCTTATGGCTGAAATGTCCTTTTTGTTCTCTGAACACTGAAGCCAAACCTCAGAAATGGCGGGAGGAACCTCTCTTGGTGAATCACCGCCTGTAGCAAAGACGCTGCCAGCCAAAACCAGGCACCTGGGGACAAACACACAAATGAAACCGCGGGCTGCCACGAAGTGGAGTTAAAAAAAGTAACTCCCCTGACAGGTAGGAAGAGAGCCCGAGTCCCTGTCAGCTCGGCTGGCCCCGAAGAAACAACCTGTCTAAAAGAGCAGCGCAAGACGAATGCCATCGTTGGGCCTCGCTGTGCTTGTGAATGCGCTCACGCGGCCACTCTTGCACGAGAGGGTTATTTTGCACAAAATACAAACCTACAGCGTAACCCCGACCCACCGACCGGTCCGAGCTTCCTTCAAACGCTCAGAAGCACCTCCTAAACCTAAATTCCTCCTAACGGCTAAATTCAGGGCACTATCAGGAACACGCGCTGGGTGACGACTGAGCTCCTCATTATTAGTTTAGCACAAACCCGTGTTGCTTTTTGATGTATCGCTGTAACGGACGTTAAAGTTCAAGATTCAGGAGACTGACGTTGTTGGGCGTTCCAGAGGTATTTCTGCAGACAGAATTTAAGCAAAGGCGTTTACGTTCACGAGAGGCTGGTACCAAGAATAGGGAGGTGAGTAATGGTTATTGACAGACGGAGCAGTTTCACTTGGCGGGTAAACGAGAGCGCGCTGAAACAGCCCCGCGAGCACCCCAAAGCCGCTGAGTAATGCATTTATTTTGACAACGACTCGATAGGAGCCGATTCCTGGGGAGGGCAGCTCTCGGGTTTATCTTACCCTTCACGCATCCATAGCGCGGCAGCACAATTCCTGAGAAACGGAACAGACGCACTTTGCGCCTCCAGCGTTTCATAGTAAATGTCATTCTTATTTCTCAGGGCTTGGGGCTTATTTTATTTTAAACACCGAGCGTAGCAGACAGAAAAGAAAAATGAATATGGGAAGAACCTTATCGAAATGTAAACACAAATTTGGTAAAGATGACTGCCAGGTAAGGAAACTCAGAGGTGGAGAGGCCGTTTTGGATTCACCTCCATCTGGATTAGAGCGGATCTACCCACAAATCAGATGTCCCAATATTTGCAAAGGGATTTAACCAATCCGCCTGTTTAAGGGTCAGACAACTCCGGGTCCCAAAAGCTGCTTCAAAAGCAGAAATCCCATCCCATCCCAGGTACATTTATCACATCAAAAGACCTGAGAAAATTTTCAGGCTCTGTGCGTTTCCTCCCATAGACGCGCACAGGTTGGGGACCACGGCTTCTGATGCAAGAGCTCTTTGAAAAGGTGGCGTGAAGCAGCGCTGACCACAGCGCCAGCAACGAAACCGCTGTACATGATCTACTGACGTCAAGTTGGTACAAAGCTCAAAGCCTGAGTGCAACGGTCCAGCCTGTGACTGACTTCTGCTGGAATGGGGCAGCTGGAATGGCTTCTGCTGGAATGGGGCACACTCGACATGAACCCACTCAGAGTCACAGAATCACAGAATGGTTTGCGTTGGAAGGGACCTTAAAGGCCACCCAGTGGCACCCCCTGCCCTGGGCAGGGACACCTCCCACCAGCCCAGGTTGCTCCAAGCCCCGGCCAACCTGGCCTTGAACCCCTCCAGGGATGGGGCAGCCACAGCTTCTCTGGGCAACCTGGGCCAGGGGCTCACCACCCTCAGAGTGAAAAATTTCTCCCTCATATCGGTTTGTTCTGGGTTGTTTAGGTGGGTCTTTTGTTGTTGTTGTTGGGTTTGGGTTTTGCATCACTGAGGTTTTCCAACTGCATTGATTTTCTAAATGGAGAACTTGGATTCAAGGCCCTCTTCAAGTTGTTGGCAAAACTCTCAGAAAGCTCCGTGGCGGCAAGAGTTCACCTTCAATGTTTAGGAAAAAAAATTAGCGTTTGAATTACAGGTTGCTCACGTAAGCAACTACTGTACATCATCAGCCAGCCCGTGCTCTCTGGCACCTGATAATTAGGCGACTGCGCAAGTCGGGATGAATGGCTTAGCCATGCGTAAAGGCAGCATCAGCCCAAGAAGAATTGGACCTGATGAAGAGCCAGGATTTCACTTACTATGATGGGAGCTCCTGTGAAGTCAGCATCCTCGGGGAGCAAAGGAAACGCAGAAAATAGGTCCTTTTTCCCCTTCAAATTGTCATCCCAAGGAATATAACGTCATTCACAGACTAGACACAGTCACACTGGAGAAGGCAGCACGGATGTTCATTTAGCCGCGTTTGCAGGTGCTTTCTGGTGATTCACAACCAATTTGGCCACAAGGTTCCCATGAAAAAAAAAAAGAAGGGCAAGGGAAGGCTGGTTCCCCACACCCCGGGCAGGGCACGGGCTCCTCTGCGGGGGCGGCGGGGACTGACCCTGTAAGTCCGTTGGGTAACTGAAGGTGGCCCGTCCCTTCCAACCTAAACCATTCTAGGATTCTAGGACTGCCCGTCACCCAGCACGGCGCAGGCTGCGCGGAGGGCTATGGAGGTGGTTGGGTCTTTCAGCTCTGCGTTACGGTTTTGTAGCTTGATGCACAAAAATGCAGCTGGGAGCAGAGAGGGAGCTGCTTCCACTTTCTAGAGAAAGGTGACATTTTTACACAGGGAGTCCCAAGTGCTTTGCCATTCTCGTTTTGCTAACAAAGCGTACGTCCCGCGCCGTAATAGGTTTGCGGCCGGAAGGCTGACTCTTTCATTTGTGTTTTGCCTAAAAGTTAAGCAGCACCAGATTCCTCAGGGGAAAGGATGCGCAGCTTGCCCTGGCAGACCTCCAGCACGCTGCAGGCTTCACTCCCACCGAGACTCCGTGATTGAATCCACGGGCTGGAAAAAACTGGAGGGAGTAGATGACAGCGTCTGAACTGCTAGAAAAGAATCACGGAACCGTAGGGTTGGAAGGGCCCTCTGGAGATCATCCCGTCCAACCCCCTGCCAGAGCAGGGTCACCCAGAGCAGGTGGCACAGGAACGCGTCCAGGCGGGTTCTGTGGGGAAACCTTTCTCAGCGGATCGCCTGCGGAGTCCGGCAAATCCAAAGACTGTTCAACCCAAACCGAGAGTTGCAATGAGTTCATACCGTAAAGACACCCTCCACACCACCTCACCCAAACTGCTTTCTGATTCTCGGAAAAACGAGTATTAATTGAAACGGCTTTTTTTTTTTTTAAAGTGCCTTTGCAGCGGCTTCTTGCTTGCGCAAAATTAACAGTGGGAAAGAAAGACAAAATCTTACAGGCACGTGCTAGGAATCACTGCCAGTTTTACTATGTGGAATAACAATTATGCCCTCTCTTTCTACAAAGCACCACGTGCCAAAAGAGCCCAAAGCACTTTCACACCACTTTTGCCTTGAACCACAAAAAAGCCATGTGTTGATTTTAACAGTCTCCAGACGGACCACAGAATAGCCAAGGAGGCAAGGCAAGTTTGAACCCCTTCGTGGCCAGAGCCAGGCGCAGGAGGACGCTGCGACGTTAAGGAGTCCATCAAAAACGGGGAGCAAACAGCAAACCCCAAAGTCATCTGAATCCATGGGGTAAACCTGCACATAACCCTCACAGGGCACGCGCTACAATGAAAAGGTTCATAATCCGCACGTGAAGCGCATTTCAACACTTCAGCATTAATGCTACGCTGAAGAACCTCTTTATTGAGGTCCCGCTTTACCATCCCTGCTTTAATTGAGCGCCGAGAATCTGACATTTTAAAAGTTGAGAGATTAAATTGCGGATGGCATGCTCTCACTACGAATTTACTCTGAATTAAGCAAACCACTTAAACTCACGTTGATGGCTTGCGATACGCGTTTTAGAGATTCTTGCCTAGCAATTTTCAAAAAGTAAGAGAGGACTGTCGTACAAACACACCGTATAGCATACGCGTCTGTAGAAATTGCTGCTCCGTGCCTCTACGTGCGCAGCATTCACAGGGGAAGGAGGGTGCAATAAAAGACACCGCGGAAACAAGCCGTCCTGCTGGCAGCCGCTTTAAAGAGCATCTCCCAAACTGGAGAAAAACCAAACCAAACCAAACCAAACCAAACCTTTGCTCTAATAAAAACCTAGCCACTAGCATTCAGAAATACTGTTTGGCAAATTTTGGTCTTCATCATCCAAACAGTACTGACTTTAATAACATGTTTTCAATTAAAAGATGACTAAGTGAGCAAAGCTCAGAGAATGTGTTTTCCATAGGATCAGTGCTTACTCCTGATCTTCACAGAGGCTCCAACTCAGCAAAGCCCTGCAGATGTCCTTGGCATCAACCATCAGCGGCTCCAACAGCTTCACATCCCTGATCTAACACGTTTCACTCTTATCCGGATCCAGAGCCTCAGCTTTCACTGAGGCCAAACCAGCTCCTTATAATTAATACTGATAAAACTGCTCCCATCCACCTGAAGGTTTGCGAAACTCCCCCCATCCCCCAAAGGTTTTTAAAGAGAAAAGGCAAACCCCATGCACATAGCTCCATTTACGCAAAATCCCAACAGCACCAGGAGACTCCAGCCCTCAGTCTGGAGCGTGGGAGAGCTTCCTTGGGAGCCCAGTGTCATCCAGGTAATAAGGAAAAAAAAAAAAAAAAAAAAAAGGAAAGGAAATGCAGAAAGAAGAACTATGATTGCAGAGCACGTGCTATCGGAGAGACGCAACGATGCCCGGAAGAGGTCGGTGCTACCCACCTGCGAAGTGCCAAATCAAAGCTGTTCACAGAAGGATGATCTGGGCTCTTAGAAAGGATACAAGCCCATTGTCCCCTCCCGCCTTGGCTCTTCTCTGTACTTGAAAATACAACGAGCAGAAAACAAGCAGATGGCTGGTGCCGTGCTGCGACTGTGGCACCCTTTGCCTTAATTACCCCCCTGCACACAAATCCCGTCTGCATCCAGGGGACGCCACGGTTCTGCCCTTAAGCAGCTGCGGTAGCTCCTGCCAGTGGCCTTTGGTGACTGGGGCCATTTGATTTGGAGCAATTCTCCGGCTCTTGTGCTGGCTGTGAAGAGTTACGGGGCAGAGGGAAGGCTTAAGTGATCTCGGAAAATCCAACTGCCCCCCCCCAAAAGTCAAATCACCAAAGCGCGTGCACACTGCTTTCCATCTCCGCCTTGTCTCCCCCAGGTGGTTTGCTGGAATCGGGGAGCTGCGGATGGGGACGAAGCTTCCCTCGCATTCACAGCAGTTTCCCAACAACTTTTTTGATACAATTATTTTAGCCAAAAAGCTCAGCTGGCCAATGTATTCCATGAAAAACTCCTGTACTTTGCCTGCAGCGAAAGAGCCCCATCACATACGCACACACCTGCAGAAGGAGATCACAGGCAAACCCCGGATTTGCCTCCACATCTCACCTTCCCGAACTGGATGACAAATATTCAGCTCTCAATTGAAACACAAAAAATTGTTGCTCTTTTGCCTTTCTGAGGGCCCCGGTGGCTCCGGAGTTGCTTTTGAACCACACCGAGAATCAGATGCGAGAGCCAAAACTCTGCAGTATTAGCCTGGGATTTCGAGCATCTGTGTGGTTGGTTTTTCTCCCCATTAATTTAATTTGACAGAAAAGAGCAGGAAGGCTTCTGGCTCCCGTGTGGGCAAAGTGGATAAACAGCAGGAATTTTAAGAGAAGCTGAAACTAAACAGAAAAGAACGAGGTTGGTGCCCTGGCTAACAGCCTTTTGTGCTTTCTTTTCCCCCCCGTCCCGTTCTCTGTGCCCTGCGTGTTACAATGAGACTGTTTTCACGCTTGCCGCGTGCCTGTTCCAACCTAGCGTTTGCATTTGATGTAGACCATTTTGGTTGGAAAAATAACACCCGGTGCTCTTCAAGGAAGATCATCTCCCAGGGCGGATCCCATGAGGCAGTGCCCCCACCGCTGCCTGAGCACCCCCAAATCCACCCCATCCGGGCTCGGGAGCGGCAAATCCCAACCCTGCTGCTTCCGAAAAATCTGCGAGAGTGAGTAATTCCTTAATGGGAAAGCATTTGTGTAGCTCTCTGATCACAACGGCGTGAATTTAGCATCACAACTATTTCGGCAGAGGGGATCTTAAAACCTTGTTTGGTTTTATTTTTTTCCTGAATACTTTTCGGGGCGGGCAGACACGCCGTACCCGCCGTCGCGGGCAACACGCGGGGCAGAGCATCCTCTCCGCACCCGCCCTTGGTCACAGTGAGAGACGTTTAGGCAACGGGTGCCGACACCGGCTGATTTGCACCCCGTGGAGCAGCAACGAGTTCGATCCGAACGCAAACATCTCTGACCTCCCCAGCAGCATACTCGAGCACAAGCTTTTCCAAGCCGCAACGTTCCTTTATTTCTTTATAGATGGCTCAGCCAAACGGAGAAGACGCGTGCAGACTTGAAGGAGGTTGGAGGTCTCACCTCAGCCCTGGTTCGGAAGCTCGCTGCCTCCAAGCGGGGAAGGGACAAGGTGACTTTGCTGCCTGAAACGGCGTGTAGTGAGTTGTGACTTGCAAACGAGAACAGGCAGGTCAAGCTTTCCCTTCTGCAAAGCACACCCCATAGCAGAGCTCCCGCGACAACACATAACAGCGGGCCTAAATCTTAGCCCCTCCTTTTTCAATAAATGCAAAATCTTGGCTGAAGAGGAGAAAGAGTTTTGCAATCAGCTTCAGCAGGGGAAAGGCCTTATAGCCGTGATCTTCCGGGTTTTGGCAGCGTCGGTCGGCACAAAAGCTAAGCCCTCCGCGCCTGCCCCACCTCTTCTGGCCACTGCAGGCTTTAATTAAAGCAGAAACACATGACACTCCTTCACGTTCTCAGTTACGCAACCCCAGCAAATATCCAGCACAACCAACGGAACGACGCCGGATTGAGCCCAGTCGGAGCAGGGATCAGAGCGTGGCCAATCAGCTATATACGGAACACACTAATTAAACACCAGCTGCTTCACAATTTTCTATAGTTTTTTTTTTTTTTTTTCAGCCACCCACTTTGACAATATAAACAATCAACAAGACGCTGCTACGAGAGATGGCAAATGAGTCTACGGCTAAAAGAGGACAACGGCTTGTGAGAAAAAAGCCAACACAAACCTCCTCTTCGTAGGGGACTAACGGCACTGAGGGTCAAACAACAGAGCCCCAAATGCCTGTGGTCACACTGTGATCGCGGGTGGCTTTAGGAGGAGGCAGGATCCAGAGATACACCATGAAACCCTCACCCAGCTGTTTATCAAGACAGTTTGGCCTTATTTTACCCTCTGCAATACGACCAGCGGGACCATCGCCGCTTGCCTGCTGCCCTGTGGTCGCGCTCCCTCTCCGCCTCCCATCCCCTCGCAGCAAACGCCTTCTACGTGAAGTCAACAGCAAAAGGCAAGTACCAGGGGGACTTTATAGAGAGCGATGGGCAACCATTTTCACAAAAAAAAGATTTTAATTAAAAAAAAAAATTTAGTTCAACCAAAAGTCCCAACTTCTTTAACTTTTCAATTGAAGAAGGCCACCCGCAGCCTCCCTAGCGACTCATCTCAGACATGAAAACTTTGGTTTTTAGATTAGATTAACTCCCCCCAAGTCCCCAAAGTGACATTTTTGTGTGAGATGACAGCCTGACTTCCATTCAGCTGCATTCACGTAAAGAAATGGGCAGATCTTTCACATCGGATAATGATGGAAACGAAAATCTCTGACAAACAAAAGTCACCGAGAACTTAACACTGGGCTTCGAAAATGATGGAGGCTTCAAAATTGCTATTTCATGAGCCGGCAGCAGCAGTTACCCTGCCCATAGCTATCTGTGGAGCCAGGGAAAGCTACACTGCACTTTCCCAAAGCGGGGAAACCCGTCCCCGAGGTTCCTGTGTCACCTGCACCAGGAGCTGCCTGCTTGGGGGCTCTCGCACAAGCATCACGTAATGGCTTAGCACGAGTTAAAAAGAAGGGGAGGTTGGAGGCCGGTGGCGTTGGGTTATTTTTTCCCCCAGCACAGAGAATAATTCACTACGGGAACGACCTACGCAGAGCCACAAGGGATTCTGCACCCCTGGCCATCTTTCCTGAGACATCACTTTAAAAGGACCAAAAATGTCCAAGGAGGACGGACTAAAAATACCCAAACCAGCCCGTTGCTGGGGGAGCCCAGAGGATGGGGACCGCAAGCCATCCTCGCACCAGTGACCCAGGGGCTGCCCCATGGCTTTACACGTGCCCCAGCAGCGCCCGACCCGCTCGCGCCCCCTCAGCCCAGCCCTTGGCCGCTTCGGGGACACGGCTGTCACCCGGGCTGCTCTGGGGGACGACCCAGCACAGGCAAAGACCCAGCTAACCCACGCCAAGATGCACGTCGAGCCGACCCTCCGACCTGCAGTAAGTGGCTTCAGATAAAACAGATCACAAACAAATGCTTCCAGAAAGGCTTCAGTCTCCCCTTGGAATATCTGTCTTTTTAAAGGATCTCGGTATTACGCATCGATGGGCACTTACCTCCGTGCGAGTACTAGTTTGCAAAACAACCAGAGACATTCAATTTCATTTTTAAACCAAGATATTTTCATTTATACAAACACAGAAAGCACTTTAACGCAGTACTTGAAAAAAAATAAACTAGCGGTAGAAGAGTTCTTTCCATCAAGCAAGGAGGATAAGAAAGGGAATATAATTCACAATACCTTTATAAGTAAAATTTGTATAGAATACACCTAAAGGCTTCAGACGGCAAGAACGGCACGGGTGCTTTCAGAAAATAACGCCCTGCAGAACACGAGCGCGCTCCCTTTGCTCCACTGCTCAACGTCTGCACTGCATCTCCCGTGCCCAGGAAAGGGATTTAAAGATCACTTGGAATTTTTTATGGAACGTGAGAACTGCCGGCAAATTCCACCGTCTCACTTCTGTGCTCCCAAGAAACAAAGAAAAGAATTTAAAAAAAAAACACCAGCAGGTCAAGCGCAATACTGCGAAGTGAACCGGAAGATGAAAAGGTTCCGTAGGGAATAGTTTACCTGATATTTCTCACCGAGAAAATGCTAGAAGGCAGGAATGTACCACAAGGAATTACCAAAAGAAAAGGTTAGTGGAAATACAAGTGATGCTGGGGATGCACTGCCACAGAGCGCGGGGAAAAAAGGCTGAATATTCAGGATTTCTGGAGGGTCGATCCAGCGGCGCATCCTCAATGCCCAGGGCCAGGCACAGATCGACGCCGAGTCCGGCATCACCCGTGGGACAAGGCAGGAGGAAAAAGAGCACCCTGGGCTTGCTGGACTCTTGCTGGTCACACGCACCCTGTCACCCCCTCGCTGAGGCTGATCGCTAAGCTGCATGGGGTTTTCATTACATTAAATACGATTACTCTTCTAAAACGTCGTGATTTAGGCAACTAATTTCCTGATCTATAGTTAAACGTAAGGTTTCACGCAGTATCCTCGATGCCCCAACAATCCATACGTCCAACACTACGGTGGGTCACAAAAAGACAGAAGCAGCGTGTTTTCCAGTGCTGTTTTCTTGAAAAGGGCCTTGACTTCATTCTCCATGAAAGGCAACATTTTAGCAAAAACCCGGCATCAAAATTTTTGACTTCTGACATTTCCAACCAGCACAAGAGCTCTGTGCGGCTCCTATGCATGACTGAACTAAAAAGAAAGCACGTTTCAGATGAACCGGCAATCTGCACAAGGAATTTCAGCAACGCTCATGAGATTAATTCAGGAGAGTAATGCTATCCCAATCCCACATCATTTCTGCTCCCCTTTGATACCGTTTCCCATTACACGTGCATTAGCCCAGCAGCAATAACCCCACTCTGCCAGTTAAAAGCCAGGTACGATCACGACCTCGAGAATAAAGCAGCAAAATTTTCAAAATAATTCTGCCTCGCTGGAAACCCCCACCCCAGGCGGGCCGGATCCAGGCTCACGTAGAGTCAATAAATTTACTACATCTTTGGAAAACGGGGTCCAGCAGCCCCCTTGTCATCGCAGAATCACGCGCAGACAAACCAGGCTCCTGTCCCGGCATTAACAGAAAGCATTCGATGTCCGGGTGACTGCCAGCATGACTATATAAAGCTGCTCGCTCCAGACATTTGACCTAAAAAAAAAAAAAAAAATCACATCTGCCTTCTCAACAAACCCACGCAGTACACCTCGTTTGTGAGACCAAAAATTTCATGCTTGCCACGCTGTGCTTGAAACAGGCGCCTGACAAAACTCCAGGGGTATAAACAGGGCCATCATTTACTCGGGCCGTATGCTGGAAGCCTGTAAGATGGACTTGTTACCTGAAGAGCCTTCAAAAAATAGCAATGATAATAACCGGACCGAGCAGATCTCAGATCTAATAGTCTTTGGAGCTTTTTGGTTTGGGGCATTGTTCACTACAAACCGAAATGACCTCTACGGAGCTTTCCTTTGCGCTCGCTGACAAACCTCTCCAGCAACGATGGCCAGCTACGGGCTCCGTCTGAGCGGGTCATGGGCCCAGAGGTCCCTGCGGAGGCTGGAGCTCGGCTCACCAGTCACAACAGCGGCTGGAAAAAACCCCCTCGTGATGCCTGGAGCACAGACGCCCTCACTGCCTAGAGCCGTCTCAGAGTACTTGAAGAGTACTTAGTACTTAGGTGGTGGAGTCTCCGTCTCTGGAGACATTCCAAACCCACCTGGACGCGTTCCTGTACCACCTGCTCTGGGTGACCCTGCTCTGGCAGGGGGTTGGACTGGGTGATCTCCAGAGGTCCCTTCCAACCCTATGGTTCTATGATTCCAAGTCCCTACAAATGCAATCTCTGTGCCCACCCCAAAATTTCTTGCTTGGTTAACACCAAGACGATTTCTCCAGCAGCCACTCCAGGAGCAGCAAACTGCCATTCAGAGGGACCTACAGAGGAGGAACGGGCCAGCAGGAGCTTCAGGAAGTTCAGCAAGGACAAATGCCAAGTCCTGGAGCAGCCTAACCCTTTACATGAAGACAGGCTGGGGGTAGCGCAGCTGAGGAGGACCCGGATGTCCTGGGGGACACCAGCCAGCAGCGCACCTCAAGAGCAACACAGGCTTGCTGTAGCAACAGCCGGTAGACAAGGGGACTGTTCCCTTTACTTGGCACTTGTTAGTCCTCATCTGGAAGATCATCCAGTGTTGGGTCCTCGAGGGTAAGAGAAGGACAGGCCCAGGGCAAAGCGAGTTCAGCAGAGGCCCCTGAGATGGTGGGGCTGTGGAACAGGGCTGGCTCAGCATGGGGAGGAGAAGGCTTCGGGGGGACGCACCTGCTAATAGCCTCCCGCACCTGCAAGGCATTTACGAGGACAATAGAGGCAGGTTCTTTCACTCCCTCTCCCAAAGCCAGATGTGCGACGTTACCATGTTGAAACACACAGCTCTTCAAAGAGCTCCATCCAGATGCTGCTCACTAATGCAAGAGGACACGTTACAGACAGATTTCTTTGTTCTTTCCTGGGTAGAATCCCCTTCCCTTTCAGTAGCCTTCATATTTTGATGTTTCTAATTTCACTGTTATGTTTTTTGCAACATTAAATATTTCCTGGGTTTGGTTTCTAATATACGGGAAATTATGCGCGCCATATGGGAGGGGGAGCAGAACATGCTGACTGCACAAGTGGGTGGAAAAGTCCGGGGGGAAGAGCCGCAGAAGGAAGGGAAGACACTGCATTAAATATTAGTGTTTCAAAGTTGCTGAGCAAAGGAGGAAGATTACGGTAGCCAGGTTTGAGATACACCCTCGCTCCAACACTCCAGTCCCCAACAGCGAGGGGGATGCCTGATGCCCTGAAACATACAGCGAATCATTCCGAACTCATCCATTTTTCTGATGAAATCTCAGGAAGGAGATAAATATGCCGGTATTTGTCTGATCCTCCTCACTGCGTAAAGGGACAAATCCTGCAAGGTGCCGATCACCCTCAGCCTTTTCGAGAGAGATCCACAGAGCCGAACCTCACGGGCAACGAGGATGCTCGGCACCTCCTGTCCACCAGCATCCCAGCTCGACTGCTGGGAGAGTTTAGCTCTCCTTGCTCTTGTCAAGCTGCGTTTTCGACTTCACTGCCTCACTTATTTCCCCCTCTCTTGTTTCAGAGGCTGAATATTCAGCAGCACTCAAAAAAGACTCCGATGTTGGCTGAGAACGTATTGATCTCTGTAAGAAAACCAAGAGATATGGCTTAAAGTTAAGGGGCAGGAGTAGCTGTCTATAGAGAAGTTCATTTTCTATAAATGCTGTTTTCATTTACAGTGAATGGCAGTTTACAATAGTTCACAGAGTTTTGGTTCACAATGAATAGTAATTGCATCCTAAAGCCTCCAACTGTTTCGCTGAACCAAACCGCTCAACAGCGCTTAGAGGTCTCCCGAACCAAAATCCAATTTTCAAAGGTGACTTGGATGCCTGCAATCCTCAAACCTCATCGATTCGGGGCAGATCCCCTCTTTTCTCTTACCGCTCTGAGAGAGGAGGAGAACGGTTCTGCAATCCCATTAGCTTCCCTAATACTACAGGAGAGGTGCGACGTTAACAGCGAGGTGTGAGCGCTACAAAGTGACTTAGCCGGTCAACTAGTCATTCTCAGCAATGCAGCAGGAAGCTTTTTCACCAAAATACCTTAAGACAAACCGGTAGCAATGGACTTTCAGGTTTCTTCCCTGCTGTTTGTGCATTTAGGGCTGGGCCCTGACATACCACGCTCCGTGGCCACCCTCACCAGCTCTGCAGCCGGGCATCCAGACCGCCAGGTGTTCAAGAGCTCCCAGCGGTGACAGCAAGGCCACCCAGGCCTCCCTTGTCCTTTGGGCCATGGAGATATCCCACAATATGGGCCCGCCACGTCCACCCCACCCTCCCAAGCCCTCCCAAAGCCATTCTTAAATCCCAAAGACGTATTCAACCAACAGCTAGTCCTCGGTGTGCTGGGGCAAACTCCACGCCACTGACTTTCAAGCCATTACAGGTGTTCACCACCACACCCCTGCTGTTAATAAGTAGCCATTTATTCCAGAGCCTTCCCAAAGACAGACTTTTTTTTGGAAGCCAGTGGCGGTGTTCTCCCTCTTTCCAAAAAGCCATGCTGTAGTTGTGGCTGTCCCAGCAGCCTTTGATTTGGATGAAATCGGTACAAACTCACTACGCTTTGCCACAATGTCTTAATATCTCTCCGCTCCACAGCTGGACTTGGTGCCTCAGGGGCAAAAGGTGTGAAATGCCAACTTCCTAGCTTCTCTTTTAGCAGCAGTGTAGGGTTTAGCTCTGCAACACCACGTCTGGGCTCCCTCGAGGTGGCTCACGACATGACAACCCCAGGGACCTGGCTCCGGAGCGACAGGGATGTCCTTCAAACTGTCACAAAACGAGCCTCATGAATTATACACACAGAGCGGGCTCGGCGGCTCCGAATTCATCGCCCTGCTGCTGTCAGCGCCCTGCCACAAAGAGCAGGATCACGCCGTGCCATCAGCTGGGGTGCTCATCTGCCAAGTCGCGCCGGCGGTGGGGGTCAGCCACCGTTCACTGGCGGTGCTGAGGCATTTCTGGACTGTCCGGCACCTGCATCACTCTTTGGGGTTGACGCAGGTTTTAGGACATCAAAGGTGGTGGTCTGGGACGTGCTACGGAAGACGCGCCACAGCCTGGCAGATTTGTCATGGGATGGCATATAACGCAATGCACTTCTCAACAGGATCGTTTGTTTTCTGCTTCATACCATGCAAGACAGAGCGCACACGCCACCTTACAAAAGAGCTTAGTTCAAAGGAGGCAGGTACAGTAAATAAATGTGCGGAGAGAAGATGTGAATTAGTGTTTTGCCCTCGGGGTACAGGCCTATGGCTCTATTCCTGTCCTCCTTACAGCCTGATGTGAGACCTTGGGCGAGCCACTTACAATTCCTACGCTTCACTCCACCCGCAAACACCCCTCGCCAGCTATTCACACTCCAAGGCCATTGCAACGCGGATGGCTTCTGCTACGTATTTGACAAATGCCTTTTAAACACTTAATCTTGTTTGGGATCTTTATGGCAAGTACTGCAATACAGAGAAAAAACATCCACCGCAGTATCAGCGGGTCAAGGAGGGAACGACCAGGGCACGTATTACAGAGAAGAGTTAATGCTGAACACCCATCCTTCCAACCAGGGCAAAAAAAAGAGAGGAGGAGGAGGAGACAGATCTTGTTGACCAAAATAAGGTTCAGTTGGTCAAGCTGACGATAAAGGCCGGCAATTCTCATCAGTAAATTAAACTGCAACCATTTATACAGCCAACGTGATGCTTTCATGCACCATCTGCTACTGGCTCACGTGTGCTGTTAGATGTAGCTAATGTTTGCAGTTGTTAAACTTTGTCGTTTTAAGACAGTTTGACGTTGTTATAAATTAATTTTAGCTTGTATGACTCAGGCTGCTGTTAGCAGGATACCACTTCTCCGAGACAGAAAAGGTAGCCCAGCCAGCCCCTTCGCATCCTCCTGCCTTCTCCCAGTCCCACCGCCTTCCCTGCCACGTCCACCAGGCAGCAACCGGGTTTTACCGTCCGCTGATTAAACCTAATAAGCCAGACCCTGGGGTGGAAAACCCCAGATCTCACACGCGGTACTTTCCACAAAGATCATTTCCAGTGGCTAACACTTTGCATGACTTTTGAAAGAGCGTTTGCAAATAATTAGTGTTCCCTTGCCCTTTTTTTCCTCTACCACCCCGAACCAAGCAAAAAAAATCCCTCCTTCATAAACCGCAGGACACAAGCCAAGACAGATATTTAATGGGCCACTGTGCTTATGTACAGGGAAGATTCCTCTTTTCAGGAAGCATCCTTAATGTTGAATTATAATGAGAGACAATCTTTCCGAGCAGAAGAGCTCGTTATAGAGATTTTTAATATCTCTGTTTCTCAGGATTTCAGAACTCAGTCAACATTTTCCATCTACAAGGTATGAAAGAAGAGCTCGTGGGAGCTCTGCAATCCGGCTTCCAGCTTCCCACTCCCGTGCCCTTTCCTCTTAGAAATATTTCTGTAAGGCAACCACAGCGCCAAAATGCAGGTGGTGTCGTAATTCAGAATACAAATTCTCTACCATACATTATCGACGCAGCCTCTTAGCCCTCCCAAGACTGCCCCGCTGACTTTCCTTGGCTGCCCCTTCTCTGTGCAACGCTGTAAAACGGGGCCCTGCAGCATCCAGTGCAGTGGGGCCAGGCTCTTCTCAGTGGTGCCCGGGGACAGGACAAGGGGCAACGGGCACAAACTTGACCATAGGAAGTTCCATCTCAACATGAGGAGGAACTTCTTTGCTGTGAGGGTGGCAGAGCCCTGGCACAGGCTGCCCAGAGAGGTGGGGGAGTCTCCGTCTCTGGAGACATTCCAAACCCACCTGGACGCGTTCCTGTGCCACCTGCTCTGGGTGACCCTGCTCTGGCAGGGGGCTGGGTTGGACTAAGTGATCTCCAGAGGTCCCTTCCAACCCTATGATTCTATGATCCTTCCCCTTCATCACCTGGGCAGGAGAGAGAGCCGAACGGCCGTTCAGTTTTTAGACTGTGGGATGAAGAAGTTAACCCTCTTGTTGAAGCCACCTCCCAAATATTAAGTCACTAGAAAAGAAAGAGCTGAAAAATTCATCCTGCAGAGGCAATTAATAAGCCGTTCAGTAATATGCGTTCACATCTCGTATTAAGCTGGTCACATAGAAGACCTCTGGAATTAGTTTTTAAAATTTAGTTTGAAGCACGACACTACAGACTCACTGTTTCTCCCCTGTGTTTTGCAGGGAACAAAGGTAGATCTGTTCGAGTCCAGACCATAACATGCAAGTGTGGGGAAGGGGAAAGGAGGAAGAGGAGAGAGGAAAGGGTTTAACAAGGAGACTCTGCACAGAGGGAGCTCCAGAGGTTTTCTTGTACTGGAGAGTGCAGTGAGCTGACGTGGGCCCAAAGTCAGGATACACACAGCAAATTCTCCCATTCCAGTTACCTTATTAAATTCGAGGTAAGCTCTGCCCTACTTCGCAGCCCCTCAGCCTCAAGTCGCCATCTGACTTGCTCCAGATTGTCTCCCCGCTTCCAAAGCGGCACCAGCTCCAACCTGCGCCGGGGCCGTGCTGCGCCTCCAGGTCTCACCCAGGCAAGGCAGGAGGCGCACAGAGCCACGTGCCGCCGGTGCGTGCCTCCTCTGCTTTCAGTCTCTATTTTTAACTCACTTCAAGAGAAGCAGAAGGCTGAAGAAAGAGCTTCTGGCACACAAGGTGTGCCTCCGTGGTTCATCGCAGGGACACGTGTGTGCGGTCTGTCCCTGCCCCGCGCTCAGCTCCCGCACCCCACCGCCCACCCTGGAGCCGCTGAGCCCAGCACAGCTCCGCTGAACTCACTGCAGAGCCTTCAGCTGGCTCCAAGGAGAAAAAGACCAAACTTGCCTTGGCCCACCATCTTAGCCAAACTAGTGGGACAGCCCTTGACATAAAAATCACAGAATCACGGAATGGTGGGGGTGGGAAGGGACCTCTGGAGATCACCCAGTCCAACCCCCTGCCAGAGCAGGGTCACCCAGAGCAGGTGGCACAGGAACGCGTCCAGGCGGGTTTGGAATGTCTCCAGAGACGGAGACTCCCCCACCTCTCTGGGCAGCCTGTGCCAGGGCTCTGCCACCCTCACAGCAAAGAAGTTCCTCCTCATGGTTAGGTGGAACTTCCCATGTCCCAGTTTGTGCCCGTTACCCCTTGTCCTGTCCCCGGGCACCACTGAGAAGAGTCTGGCCCCATCCTCCTGACACCCACCCTTTGGATATTGCTGAGCATCGATGAGATCCCTCTCAGTCTGCTCCTCTCCAGCTGAACAGCCCCAGGGCTCTCGGCCTTTCCTCAGCAGAGGGATGCTCCGGTCCCCGGATCACCCAGGGTGTACCACCAGCCACGGGGCCACGGGAAACCGAAGGGCTCAAGCAGAGGGACGCAACCCCTTGGCTTCAGAGGCCAAACGTGCTGCTCCTCAGAGCCAAGCCCTCGACTCTTTTCTATTCTAAGCCACAAATCACAAGACGTTGCTCTGGGGGAAATAAATAAATAAGTAAAATGAAGGTTATTTTCCGTTTGCTTGTACGCAGCGAGAAAGATAACGCCGGTTTGCTTTAGAATAAAAATGCCACTAGTTATTTACCCAGGTGAAGAATTAGGTATACTGCACTAGCTAGCAAAAGCTCAATGAAAAAGTAAATCCTTAGGATGGAGCGCACAGGGGGAAAAAAAAGATTAATTGATTTGTGACTACAAGGAGGTTTATTCAGAACCATATTTATCACTACAGTGTTTTTGAATTCGGTAGAACCTCTACTCAATTTTCTTCTGCAGCCTTTCTTCGCTGTTAAAGGAAATATATCAGCAAGAAAAGAGAAATGACACTTAATTTTAAGGAGCATCACCTTGCTTTAGAAAATAAACTAGACTCCGGAGCAGCAGCTCTGGGATATCTGCCCACCGTTCACACCCAGGTGGGATTTGGCAGAAAGGCAGCATTTCTCAGCTGACAAAAACAAGAGCATCGTCGCTACAGTGGAGGAACCGACGATTTACATTCCGATTTTACTCACTTTTCACCTCAACGTGCTGACGGTGACAAGCTGCTTGGAGCAGAAGACGGGGAGGGGAAAGGGAAGGTGGGTGTTTTTCTCTCTGCGCTGACTTAGGTCTCGCTCCCATTTTGCAACACGGTCTATGCTCCAGGGGCCAGGGGGTACCCGCTGCCTTTGCCGACTTGACTCAATAGCAGAGTGCGGCCATGGCTTTAAAACACAGTATCTGCAGACACCTATGACACACGGTCTCACACAGCTGAGAATTTACTCATGTTTCAGTAAAACAGACTGATTTATCCCGTGTCTGAGGTTCAGCGCCCGTTTGCATACGTCAGCGCTGTTGCGTTCTACAACAAAGTAAAGAATCATAGAATGGGTTGGGTTGGAAGGGACCTTCAAGACCATCTCGTTCCAACGCCCGGCCCTGGGCAGGGACACCTCCCAAAGAACCAGCCAGCTCTTTCGTTTCTCTACATCTACAAGTCACTCTGCAGAACAGACCGGTCTTCAGAACGCTTCCAGCCAGCGCAACTCCTGCGTACGCCCCGAAAGGCGCTTTGCAAACACAGGTGAACCCCAGCCACAGCAGGGCTGTGACACCCACCTCAGAGAAACGCCGATACCAGAAACAGAGACAACCACCCCAGGGCAGGAGCCAGGCAAGGCCCGAGCTGGGCAACTCTCACGGATTCTGGCATCAAACCCTCCGATTCCCACGTCGTTCCTATAACGCATGTTCAAATACGCGTTTGCTCCTATTTACCCACTATGGCAAATGGGACCGCGTTAAAATACATCGGAATTTCAATACTATAAAGACGGGTTAATCATTTATTTATTGTTCGCTTCTTATTTCAGCAGCCTGAATTACACCGTAATTACTTGAAGAGAGGCTATAAAGACCCAAGCTGTTTGTCTAGCAGCCTCATTTATTTTTGCATGGCAAAGAAACTATTCCCCCAAAAATCAGAAAAATAAGAAAAATACCCTTGAGTGCTTCATCCAATTTTAAAGTAAGCGATGTGTTAGTTCGCACAACAGTGAGCAATTTAATTCTCAATTAAAGGATTAGATCAAACAATAACTCTGCACCGTTTGGCATACCGCAAGCAACTTGGAAAGGAGCAGGCACATTTCCACAACTGCGAGAAACTCTTTTCTTACACAAACCTGCCGCAGACACCCGAGGGCTCCTTCGCAGGCTGGAAGAGAACAAGAGAGAGCGAGGGGAGAAAAGCGAGCAGCAAGAAATCGGGCTGCTGAAGACTGGAAAGGGCCAAACCGATGGGAAGCTCCATGTCCTGCGCAGGAGCCAGCTTTCCCAAGAGGAAGGGCAAAGCCTGGCCAGGCCGCCGGAGGTTTGTCCCCCCCGTGCCGGGGACAAGCCCGGGAGAGCGGCCGTCAGGAGGAGGAAGGAGAATGAATTAGGCAGCGCACGAAGGCTGCAAAGCTCTGTTACAGATGTATTTTCGGCTTCCTTATCCCAACAAAGTACTTACGACTCGCAACATTTGCCTATTAAGCCGTCCCTGCACAGTCCCAGACGTGTCTTGCTGCAAACATTTAAAGATGTTTTTCCTTAATTCCCGGCCTTCTCCGCTTCTTCTGGAAAATGAGCCATGACACACGAGCCATTTGCAACGCGCTGCAACTCTGACATTGGCTGTATTTCCATGGTAACTCTCCCCCTGCTCTCCTCAACTTAGAGATGCGCGTTCCCGGCTGAGTTCGGGTGCAGACACAGATCGTTATATTTAATCTGAACGAGTGTGTACCTGAGTTGACTTTATTTCACGAAACTGCATAAGAAATTAAATTTCTCTCGCTATTTCCTTCTCCTACGTCCCCGTGTCATTACTTGCAGCGCTGTGCCATTACTTGTTGGCATTTTGCATCAGTACATAATGATCCAATATCAGATAATGTTAAGATGCAAAAACCACTCAAAACACCAGACAGCAATTTTCTGCTCAGTTTCCCAATTTAACCTGAATTGATACTACATTGTAAGTTTGGATGAGGTTCAGGGACTACTCTAATTATAATAGCATCTTGGGCAGCAGCAGTCACTTGCATCCTGCCTTTTTGATACTGGCCTTGATAGCACAATTAAGAGGCAAAAAAGAGAACTTCTTTCTAAGATTTGTCCTAATGAACAGTAAGTGGCCCCGATGTCAAAGCTCTTCCTTTGATCAGGCTGCTGCCTCCAGCCCAACGCAGCCCTCAACTCTACAGAAATGTTTTATAAATACCCACTTCAAATGTACACGTCCAACTCCCTCTTCCAAGAATAAAGCCGCGTGACGATGAGCACCCATGGCAGGACGCAACGGCCACTGTCCCTCTGCGACTCCTGCAGCAAGGCTTACTCAGCTTTCAGGTCAAAGAGTGGTTCCCCCCCTCCTAACCACTGGCACTGCAAATCTCCCACTGAGTCAACCCTGCTCTTTTCCATCCCAGAGGCCACCAAAAAGAAACACGCAGCAGGTCATGCACGATGGCAGCAACCCAGCCCGAGCTGGGGTATTTACCTCCTGCCCTAAGGATAACACGAGACAACGTTAAAGCACATGGATGGAACCAAAGGAAGCTTCTCCCCTGCTGTCAGACCAAAGAACGGGAGGGAAGATGTGGGGGACGGCAGCAAACGCTGAGCCCACCAGGACTGATGGAGGAGCTGCTCCGTGATAAATCCTTCTTCCACACGCATCAGTGAGAGCTCCACCTGATGATGGGCAGACAGGTAGTAAAACGTGTGCCCAGGTGGCCAAAAAGGCCAACAGCATCCTGGCCTGTGTCAGGAATAGTGTGGCCAGGACTGGGGCAGTGACCGTCCCCCCGTACTCGGCACTGGTGAGGCCCCACCTCAAATACTGTGTCACAAGAAAGACCTCGAGGTGCTGGAGCGTGTCCAGAGAAGGGCAACGGAGCTGGTGAGGGGTCTGGAGCACAGGGCTTGTGAGGAGCGGCTGAGGGAGCTGGGGGTGTTCAGCCTGGAGAAAAGGAGGCTGAGGGGAGACCTTCTCGCTCTCTACACCTCCCTGAAAGGAGGGGGCAGCCAGGGGGGGTCGGTCTCTTCTCCCAAGGAACAGGCGATGGGACAAGACGAAACAGCCTCAAGTTGCCCCAGGGGAGGTTTAGGATGGATATTAGGAAAAGTTTCTTCACCGAAAGGGTCATCAAGCATTGGACCAGGCTGCCCAGGGCAGTGGTGGAACCGCCATCCCTGGAGGGATTTAAAAGCCGGGCAGACGTGGTGCTGATGGATGTGGGGTCGTGGTGCTTTCGGCAGTGTGAGGTTGATGGTTGGACTGCAGGATCTGATGATCCAACCTAGGCAATTCCATGCTGTGATTCTATTCTATGATTGTTAGATACCTTCTTTGCTCCTCATTACCCTCTTCCCCCCATAAAACTGCGCATTAGCTCAGCCAACAGCGCGGTGCTGTAGTGCGGACCCGCACCCCCCTGTGCTGGAGCATGCACGCAGCCCCGCTGCTCCCACGGCGCTGGAGTTGAACCCGGGGCAGCTACATCAACGACTCACGTGGTGTGCGATAAAAACCATTGGGTAAAAATTTCCTAAAGGAGACTTGGAAGCGTGCTTCCCTGTTGGAAAGCCACTGGCAAGAGCTGCCTCATGTGTAGCTGCATGGCCAAGTGAAAGAAGAAAGCGGATGGGGGCTGGCACACGGAAAGGCAGCATGATTAATCCAAACAGAGTGATTTAACGTTTTATGCTGCCTTCATCTGAACTCAGCTGGTGGCGATTTCTGCATCCCTGGTAACCCCTTTTATTTGATACCTGTGGATAATAGTTTCTACATTTTTAGCCAAGATAACAGAAAAAACACCCATCGCGTTCGGTTATAACTGCCCCATCTTGCAGAAATGAAGCTTAAATGAGACAAAGCCAGGATAAGACGAAAATGAAATAAAACCAGGATTTGCTAGTCTGAGACGTTATTTCGCTGGTGCTATCAGAGACACATCTTACACCTGTGCTCAGGAACAGCCCTCCACATTCACGGAAGACGCTAGCGACAAATGAAAAAAATCCACTTGGAAAACACCTGAGTTTAAACCGATGTATTAAAACAAAAGCCACAACACTGTTTTGTCACACATGGCTTATGGCGTGGGTTAGGACTATTACCCATGTAGACACAATCTTGTGTTACGGCTGTTTATCAGATAAGATGCCATCTGAGAATCAAAACCATAAATGTCCTCATCACAAGTGACAAACCCCAACCAGCACAAGGGACCACAGCCAGATTTTAAGCAGCTACCTCCCATCACGACCACACTTACCACCACACACCCCGTATGACCAATTACTGGGGACAGATGAGAAACAAAACTCTTTTGAAAGGAGAAAAAAGAAAGACTTCACCATTTGTTTTTATTCTGCACCGGACGCAATGAGATTTCCTTTTTTTTTTTTTTTTTTTTTGCCTGGGGAAGGAAGAAAGATGACCAAAGGACAACACTAACCCAAAGCAAATATATTGAGCATCTTCTTGTTCAGGATATTCAACCAGGACACCACAAAGGGAAAGGAGCAGCTGAATCCCGAGCAACCCTGGCCAGCCTACGCGTCCTCACCACTGCAGCAGTTACCGCATTTTGCTTCCAACCGCCTCGTGATAAATTTACCCTTCTCATGTGATAAATCACACGGCTTAGAAGAGCTCTAACCAAACGGCCTGGAAGCGTATCCCAAAACTCCGAACACTGACCTGGGGCTACACGAGCTTTGGTTTCCCATTTTTCAGGTCAATGCCCTGAACTGACGCCGGCCGCGTCTTGCCGCCGGATAGGAGATTTCATACAGCTCTCGAAAACCCAAACCAGAAGCCCCAGGCAAGTTTGGCTGCAACTGCTACAGCACCACGGAAATTTCATTTTTGAAAAACGGCAAAAAAAGAAGGAATTCAAGCCCGAGCTTTCCCACCTGCGCTCCAGAAGCCCCCTCGGGTGCCGCACGGGCTGAGGGTCCATCACCCGCTCCTTTCTGGGGCACCACACCGGGGCTGCCAACTCTTAACTCCCTTTTTGTTTCATCTCTGCGGTTCGCCTTTAATAAATCATTTTCCTGTATAATAAACCGCTCCAGTGCGGTGTTCACTCATGCATAGGAAATTAAAATGTGTTATAAAACTAATTTATGCACCCTGTTGGCCACAGCGCCTGTGGAATCTGCCTCCCCGGACACAGCGTTTGCACATATTTGATCCGAGTTTTGCTAAACAGGGTTAGAACCAGCTGAAAAGTTTTTAACTTTTTTATTTTCCAAATGAAAAACTTCATCAAAATGGACATTCACACAAGGCTGGGGCGGGGTGGGGGAGGTACCATTAAACATTCCACCCCTGAAGAATCTCACCATGTTTTCGGTTTTTAATACTGAAGGTGCAAATCGGCCCAATTTCTTTTCATTGGGGCGTGTTGTATTGTTCTTGCTTTCTCTGAAAAACTTCACAGGAGAAAAGAATTCCCAACAAGCTTTAATTTTAATTGATTCATATTCAATCCAACGAGGTCATGCATGTTTAATTATCATCATCCTTATTACAGAAAGAAAATCAACTTCCTCTGATGTTGCCATGCTAATTATCATCTCATTTGTTTAGCGACGGCAGCTAGACAACTGCGCGAGATTACGGCAAACAAACAGCAAAAAGACCTCCACAGGAGCCATTACCAACAGTGGCCAGGAGTCAGCAAAGTCCTTTGCCACGCATCACATTTAGCACCATTTAAACAGCCCTGGTTTTGCTCTTCAAGTTAAGAACATGATCGAGTATTTTGCCACACTGTGCTTTCAGTAAAAGAAAGAGGAAAAGCGGCCAGAAAATATAATCACATTTATTTAACCGCCGGCCGCGGAGGTGCAGAGTAATTAAAGATGAGCCTTTGAAAGGGACAAGATGTTTCTGAAACACAAAGCTGTCAGAAACACCGGCTCAGGTCTCTTGGGTTAGAGCAACTGTGAGGAATAAAACATACTCCGGGCAGATTTTCATAAATCCCCTACAGCACCAGTAAATCATCGGGCACCTACATACCCCCGCCAGTTTGTCCCCTGTGACTGTTAAGTGCCAACCTGCCCGTTAGCGGTGGGGAGTTTTCCTCCTCATGATGTTGTCACTCAACACCCTTTAGAAGGGAGCCAGGGGACAGAGAGGAGAGGAAACAAGATCAACCAAAAACCTGCCGAGAGACTGAAAACGCTTCCTTTTCTTCTGCTGCTCTACAGAGACGACAGGTGAACGGGATGTTAATCTCTGCTCCGAGCAAGCGTAATTCTTTTGCATCCAAATAAACAGTGGCGTCCAGGAGTACAGTTACAGCACGTTAGTGCAATGATGCGCGTGACCCAAAATAAGAACATGAGGACCAGGAGACTGCTCTTCAAAGCAGCTGGGTGTACATATCTTTGAAATGGTTATTAAGTTCGTTTAAGTACCAAATTAAGCAAAGAGTGGGAGGAAAGACTGATGAAACTATAATGTGATCTCCTGATCCAAGTTTAACCTTGGCTTGGCAGCACTGTCTGGTCTTTTACTTATTTTTAATTTAGTAATGCTCCGATGATTTATTTCTATATTAAAGTCTATGTCACAAAAGCACAAAAAGAAACTACTGTATAAAAAGAAAATGCTCCCTCGCAGTTAAAAATGAACCCATTTTACTAGGCACGCAGGAATTTCTTGACTAAGCTAGCCATAAATCAGCAAGAGAAGGACTGCTCACTGGAAAAAAAGCAGTCATACTACATTGTCTTTCTGCAAGGCTGTTCCTTGCTGGAATGGAAAATGTGCCTCTATTGTACAGCCCTGATAACTAATAGGTCTGCAAAGCTCCGCAGTTTACGTCAAGACCCCCCTGGAAATCTCCACCATAAGTATTTTACCGCATGCAGAATTAAGGGCCCCTTCTGATCACTGCTTCGCTGTCCCAGGCGCGAAGAGGCCATCAGCCTGGTGCCACAGTCCAGTAAAACTATTAATCCTTTATTGTACTTGTCTTCATGAATACCCAAGTGATTTTCCTTGGCAATAACGGCAAGTCCCCATCCCAAACTCAGCTGGAACGATCCACCGTGGCTAGCAGCAAGCCAGCCATCTGCTTCCCCCATCTCCACATTTCTGTTCCAAACATTACTGGAATCTCTCCTGCTCCTTTATTTTTAGTGCATCCCTCAGCTCCCCATCACTAAGTAACACTGCATATCATGTGCTTCTCTCTCCTTACAACCACATTTTCTTCCAGAAATATTATAGCGGAAACATTACATTTGTTGAGCAGTGGACAGAGAGCTTTACAACGCAAAGAAAACCGAGTATCATGTAGACTAGACAGACCTAGATCCTGAAATTCACTCAGAGGAAGGTGAAACACCATCAAACCTCGCCATCTAAAAGAAAACCAGATATATTCTGTTCTCTCTTGGAAATGGTGACGAAACTCATGACTGCCCACGTACAAGTGCAGATGCCTACAGACAAAGAGAAAAGACACAACCCAGTGCTGCTTCTGAGATGACACCCCCACAGCTGGCAACTGAAGCAAAAAGACGAGCCTAAGCACTGGATTGATACAATATTTGTTATCACAGAATGGTTTGGGTTGGGAGGGACCTTAAAGCTCATCCAGTGCCACCCCCTGCCCTGGGCAGGGACACCTCCCACCAGCCCAGGTCGCTCCAAGCCCCGTCCAACCTGGCCTTGAACCCCTCCAGGGATGGGGCAGCCACAGCTTCTCTGGGCAACCTGGGCCAGGGGCTCACCCCCCTCACAGCAAAGAATTTCTTCCTCACATCTCATCTCAATCTTCCCTTTTCCACTTTGAAGCCATCACCCCTTGTCCTATCACTACATGCCCTCTAAAGAGTCCCTTTCCAGCTTTCTTGTGGGCCCACTTCAGATACTGGAAGGGGCTGGAAGGTCTCCCCGGAGCCTTCTCTTCTCCAGGCTGAACCCCCCCAGCTCTCTCAGCCTGTCCCCACAGCAGAGGGGCTCTGGCCCCTCCAGCATCTCCGGGGCCTCCTCTGGCCCCGCTCCAACAGCTCCGTGTCCTTCTGCTGTTGGTGCCCCAGCGCTGGAGGCAGCACTGCAGGGGGGTCTCACGGAGCGGAGCAGAGGGGCAGGATCCCCCCCTCGCCCCCCTGCCCACGCTGCTGGGGATGCAGCCCAGGCTGTGGGGGGTTCCTGGGCTGCCAGCGCACGTTGCCGGGTCACGTTGAGCTTCTCAGAAGCTCTGCACTCCAGTAAGTGTCCATGTCCCTTTCCTTCACCAAAAAGAGAAGGAAATAACAATGACATCCGGAGTCATTGTGAAAGTCACAGCCATACTGAGAAGAGAGAAGAATCTTCCGGGGAACTGCTCTCAGCCACCTCACCCACCGTTTTAAACCAAATTAACGCTCACCTTTCAAGCTGATATAATTAACATTATAATGGGAGCACTCGCTCTTGTGACCAACAGTTTGACCTTCTACCTGCAAGCACACGCAGGTAAGAGCAGTTTTTAATGCACCCATTTTATTGCATGAATTATTCTGTCCGAACAGCTTCGTATCAAAATCTGTCTTATTGTCTCTTCCAGGGCATACGGCCCACCAGGGAACTTCCCAATTCCCTCTAAACCTAGAGAAAAATATAACAAGGTTCGTCCCCACACCTTAGCGCCAGCCTTTGCTTCTGTCTCCGCTTTGGCCACAAACGTTCCTGACACTGTCAGTGGTTGCGTTCCAGTCCCGCTCAGGACTGCCGCCAGTTTGAAAATCCCGAGCGGCACCTCCCCTGGAGCCCGCACTTCTCCAACTCTTTTGGTTTTCTATCTGCATGAAGTTCCTACCGCGAGGATTTCTCCAGACTGCTTCGTGTCACCCTGCCTTAGCAGACTTCCCACACCTGCAGAACAATTTCTGTCATTGTAACAGGAAGAAAAAAAAAAAAAAACACCAACAAAAATCTTCTTTCTTCTAAAAAAGAAGCCAGAAACACGAAATCACATGGTCATTAAATCCCACGTGGAAACTGCATTTGTGGAGAATCTCTGCCGAGCTCCGGGAAACCTGTCAGATGCTCTTTTCTCCCAGGGCTGGACTTGACAAGAACATCGACGCTAAACAGGGAGCGCGAGAAGGCAATTATAAGGTGCGCATTTGTGAAAATGACTGATGGCTTTTCTAATTGCAAAGAAAAATAGAGCGGTGCTGGCAGCGGCAGCGACGGTAACGGAACGGCCTGTTGCCTTTGCAGACATCAATCTAACGCTCAGCAGAGGAAAGAGCTCTTTCAAAACACCTCCGAGCAGTGACTTCGGGAAGAATTTAGGAAGAATTTACGAAGACTAACAAACCCGAGCCTCCCTTTCTCTGCGGAGTGATGAAACTCTCCGGAGGCTGATCGGGAGGGATGCAGGATGCCCGCCGTGGAGGAGCCCAGCCGTCTGCCAGACCTGCGCGACACCCACCAGCACCGAAACCTCCTCTCCAGCCCAGTTCTCCCATTCGCACAGACCAGCTTGCTTCATCGACAAAACTTTGAGGTCTTAGGACGCCGCACAAAGCCGCTGACAGCTGTTCACTTAAATATTTCATGTCATCTTTTTTCCCCCCCCCCCTCCTCCCAAACTTTTTTTTTTTTCTTGAAGGGAAACCACAGAGAGAGACGGAAAGGATAAGGAAGGAGGAGGACCCGCTACGCTGGCGCTGGAGCAGCGATGCTGTGCCACAGGCCGTGCTGGGTTAACGGAGACACCACACCAGGCTATCACCGCTGCCTCCGCGCTTGCAAATTTAAAGACAGGACTAAAGACGGGAGGGGACGACAGGCTGCGGGGCAGGGGATGGGCTGCCCCCCCCAACCCCAGGGCAGAGCTCAGCCTCCAGCCCTCCTTACAGCCAGCCGGTTTGTTGCTGGGAGCAGTCCCCCCTCCCCGCCAAACGAGGTGAGCTTGCCCAGGCGCTAATCAGAGCAAAACGAGCACTAGTCACAATCGAGCCAAGAACAACCCCAACCTGACTGCTCATTAGCAGGTACCTTCTCGTCTTCTAAGGAGCGGAGCAGCTACAAGGCAACTGGGATCTGAGAAGGGTGTTCATTAACCACCACGGTGCCCAGCACAGAAGAGCCAGCCTTCCTCCACCGTCGCGTTGAGGGAGAGACTCGGTCGGCGAGCTCATCCGCACAAAACCGCTCCCAGCCTCCCCTTTCCCTGAAAGAGCCTTTTGCTCTCCCCAGATCCTCTTGGGACTGGAAGCACGGCAGGTTTCTGATTTAGGGGACCTCAAAAATCTTAACGACTCTTCCCCAGCCCCCCCCGCCCCGCCTCTGCACGGGATTCAAATACATGAGGCGAAGCTGCCGGGCTCGCGGCGGGGGGGAAGCGGCAGCAGCGACGACCCAGCGCCGCACCGAACCCTTTCGGATCAGCACAGCTGATGCTCTTCCATAAGGCTCCTACGATGGCTGTTGTGCAGGGGGGCTTGGCAAGGCAGCAGTGATCCCGCAGGTCGGGAGCCTCTCCACCGGCAGCGCAAGGCCAGGCACCAGGCACGGCCACACACGGCCATTTAGAAGCGCCGATGAGAGCTGCGTTCTGCAGCCTCAGACAACGGCAACTAAAACATCTTTTCGTTTACACGTTAATGCAAAATCTCGCTGGCAACAATACTGTCTGCCAGTCTTCAACGTGTTCTCTGAAGGAGCGCCACGCTCCCAAAGCCCGGGAGGCAGGGAGACGGTGGGGGATCACCACCCTGGCATCCCGTCCCTCCAGGAACCCCGCAGCCAGCTTCCTGTCAAAGCCCGAAACGCTCCTCTCAATTCCAACCTGTGACGCTCAGTTTGAAGTTTGAGTTTCTCTGATGTGTCACTTCCCGTGACAAATGATGGGGCCGTGGGGACCGGGCTCTGGAGACAAGCTGTCTCTTTCAAAGCCCGGTGTTCAGCAGTGATTCTTCCATCCGTAGGATGCGCGTGCACGGCCCACTGTAGGGAAGAGCAGAGCCTGCTAGAGACCAAACCTGCACCTAATAGTGCTCTCGGAGCTCCTGCTTGATCCAGGCATGAATTGACTGTAAAACAAATCCTCCCAGGAAAGTCCTGTCTTCAGAGGAAGCAGTGATTGACCGGAGGGAGCCGGCAGCCAGGACATCTATCACATGCCAGGCCATCTGCAGTCACCCCTCTCTGCTGCCACCGAATCACACCTACCTACAGCTACGCTCTGCCACCTTACCCCCTCCCCCTTATTCTCCAGGTGACTTTTACCTTAGCAGATGTCCCTCCACATCACTGAGATCCTCAAGATCCCACCACATTGACTTCTGGAGCTGCTGGTCCCCACGAGACCAGGAGCCCGGCCCCGCTCTTACACACGCCACAGCCAAGGCAGGGGGCTGCTGCCCTGCACAAGGAGCTTTGTGGTCTTGGTCCCACCCCGTTGCAAAGTAAAAAGCCACAGCACAGCTTAATTGGCAACGTTAGCTCCAACTTCTCTGAGAAGCTCTCAGAAATCCCACTGAAATGCCAGGATTTTACAATACTCAGAGGTAAACTTTCCGACAACCCCGTACACACCGGCTCCCGGGGACCAAACAAGCCACAGCAGCAAAACCGCTAGGAACACGCAAAACTGCCCTTCCCCAGCTTTTTCCACTTGCAGATTTCCAAACCTGCGTGTCTGTGTGCTGGAAACCCGGGATGAAGAGGGGAGGCTGCGGCTGGCCGGCTTCACCAGCGCCGAGACCGGGCACCGGTGCCTGCCGCAGCTGGCCGAAGCCAGCACCCCGAGACACCGCCGCGGCCGCCCGCTCCGCGCCTGGCCTAACGGCCTCAACGGACGGACAACCCCCGGGACAGGTTTTGCCCGTTAAAACACGCGATGCGCAAGCCTCCCGTACGTGCTTCACGAGCACAGTGAAAGCATTTCGAGACTTATCCTGGAGAAGATTTCATTTAGACGGTCCAAGAGCGAGCAGCGAGTGGGTGCTCTGGGCAGGAGCGCGGGGGGTTTACAGGAGCCCCCCGAGCCCCCAGCAGAGGCAGCTGGGAGCTCCCAGGCACCAACCACATATTGCTTCAGCCGATGGATATGATAATAAGGATCTGTTTTTCCTTTAATTTAAACTGTGCCTATTTATGCACCGCTGACTGAAAAGGACAGTGAATTAAAGTGCACATGAAAGAAAATCATAGCCCTCAGCGCCTGCTCTCAAACACCCTTTTAAGTCTGTTTGATGAAGGGCTGCTATATTTTGTCACCGCACGCAATCGGCTCGATTATCACTTCTTTGTTTTGAATACCCACCTCCAAAGTCATTAAATACTTGCTTCTTAATGAGAATAGATTGGTTTTGGCCAATAAATCACTTAAATGCCATCTGCCAAAGAAAAAAAAAAAAGAAGAAATTCAAAGCGCCAAATTCCCCCAACTCCTTTCTGCATATTTTCCCCTCGGTTTCGGATTTAGAGAGAAAAGACGTTTGTATAATCCATCAACGGCAGCTTTCTCCTAGGGGAAGTGCGAACAGACCACAGAAAAGGCTCCAGTTGGCTTTGACTTGCAAAACCACTTCATGGAGTTCTTTGAAACAATTCAGTCAGCGGGATATGAGCTCTGTAGATTGGTGCTGCCCCAGATTGTTTTGTTTTTATTCATAAGATTATTTCAGTGAAAACAGGCTGACTGAAGCTTAATTTTACCAGCAATTGTTAAATAATTCAATACCCATCTTTTCTGTCTCTTTAATGCTTCTGAAAAATCAAAACCCTTCACAAATTAAAGGCCAAATCCTGTTTACTCTTTCCTTTTCTAAAGCAACTTTGACATCAATAAAAGCTGTTTTTGTGACTTGGGCACAGATTAAAAGTTCTGTCAGTGCAAGTATTTACTTTATTTATTTTTTTTAAATCAGGAGCACGCTTTCTTTTTTTCTTTTTAATCAAAATACCTCTCTTATATAAAGCTTTAAAAATATAAAGGCAAACGCTTCCAGTATGGCCAGTTTGCTTTCTCTGTGCAAATTAATTATATCAGATTTTTATAGCAATAAACCATGAGGCCCTTCAGGAAGGAGGATTTGCTCCCTGCACCCTCAGTCCCCCTCCTGAAGGGACAAGCCCACAGGCTAATTGTCCATCACCAGGTTTTAGCGGCTCTTCAGGAAAAACCCCTGCGGACTTTGGTGCTCAAAGGAGGACTTGAACCTCTACCTGCGGTACCCCTTCAGGTGGGCAAGGAGCGGTGGCTTCCATGAACACAAGCCCCGACTCGAGGCTGCAAAGAGGGTTAATTGTCCACCAAGCTGGCCTGAAGGCTTGGGACTCAAGGGATGGATCTCCTCCATCCCAGGAGAAATGCAGCCTTCTCCGAGGCAGCTATTTCATACTGCGCCCAAATCCTGATCCATGCTCCAAAATGGTCTACCGAAAAAGTGCACAGATGCTGCCTTTTGAAGGTCACTCGGCCAAACTGGCCCAGCACGAGCCCATTCGGGTCCCTCCATTGTGTCCAACAGCTGGTGTCTATGACAACAACATTGGCCACAACGCTCAGAAGCTGCAGAAACATTGAGCCTTCACTCCAGAAGCTTTTCTCTAATTTACAGAAAAATCACACGGCTTGCGGGGTCCACTCCCAAACCCTGGTGGCTGGTGGGAACCTTGCCATGGTTCAACGAGGTTTGGATCAACCCCAGCTTCTGGATGCAGCCAACGTTTGCAAGCCCAAGGAAAACCTTCTGAAAATCAAAAGATCTGAAATAAGACGCAGCACTAAGGTACACGGAGACACAGATCGTCACACGGGCTACAACTAACCAGCTCCACATGCTTCAATCTCAGGTACACCCTCAGCAGAGGCTTTATAGTCTTTCAGGCACTGACATAAATCTGTTCATCTTGTAAAACCTGACACTATTACATGTTATTAGACACCCTTCTTTTACGCTTTGCACTAGATGATGGAATATTAAAAATGACCACGCAAAGAATTCATCATAAAAAGGCATGACACCAGCGATCTGAGCTTCGAAACGTCCAACGCTCACAGCGGGTTTCTTGCAGCACAGGGAATCTCTGTGAAGTTTAATAACTTAAAACCAGCACGCCAGTGAGCAAAAGTCACTTTGTATGGTGAGTTGGGGTTCACTTCTCCCCAATACCTTTAAAATTGAAAACAAGAAAGTCAGTTAAACGTTTGCTTTTTTTAATTTGTGACCTCAAATCATCACCAAAAAACCCTCACGACAGAAAGGAAAAACCAAACTGAGAAAACTGAAAAGGTTCTTGTAAAAGTACTTTTGCAGCTGGCAAAGCACTCGACGGCTGCAATTTAATCTGGAGATGGATGACAAAGTTTATTGAGGTCACGATTCTGACCTAAGTCTTCCCTCTCCCGCGGAGAGAGCCCAAACAAGACTGCCCCAAATAAAACACTGATGAAAAAATATCCCTTCATTTCTCCTTCTGTTAGCTCGCTTTCAAGCTATCAAAGACCTCTGTTCTGACCTGCGCCGGCCAGGAGCGACCAGAACTTAAGTTTAAGAGCCACGTACTTGGAAGCACAAGTCTCTAGCAACCACGCTAAGGATGGCTGGGGTTTGATTTATTCAGATGTTTACCGGAGAAGGTGCCTGTAGACGCTCTCTTTCCACAAGCGCTAACAGAACCTTGCCTGTGGTAGAACACCCGTGATGTCCCCAGGCTGGTCCACAGGGGTTTTTGCTACAAACGCGATGGTGGGACATTGAGCCCTGGCCATGCTAGAGCCAACTGCAGCGAGTACAGGGCTTGGAGGGGAATCAGACTTCACGGAACAGAAGTTCCTCCAGCTGCTTATGCAAAGGGGCTCTAGAGACTGAGGTGGACCCCCGGTACCACTATTTTATCTCTGTGTTTGATTTAAATTGTATGTGAAGCCATTGAAGAGCTCCGTAAGCGATCTGCAGCTGTTGTGCCATTCACACACATCCGATCCCTCTAAGCAAACACCTGCACGCAAGTATCTTCTCAGACATCCCAGGTGAGGTTTCCAAACTCAAGTTATCGTGATCGCCCCACGTCTGGCTCCTATGGAAATCAGCTTCCCCTGGACTTCCAAAGCAGCTACGCCAGAAAAGCGAGACCATCTTACAGCTGTCTTCAGAGAGAAACGGGAATCTTCCTGCAATTTGTAGATCAGGAAGCACTGATTTTAAGAATATTCAGCATTTTGTATGCACGCTTTTCTAGGAAGTTTGGCATTTTTCAAAACAAACCAACAGAAACCATCGAAATAATCCTTGAAATTCTGCCCTGTCCTCACGTGTCACCTGTGTTTAACAGTCTGCAACATCTCCGAGTTGCTGGCTGCCTTCTGATAAACCGCCACGCCGAGTTCTCAAATGTTGGTGAGAGTATTTATAATAGTTCAGGCAAGCCTGTCTAAACCTATTTATTGAGGTTTTGACGTGCTGCCGGAACGTGCTCATCCCTGCAAAGGTGAGGATGCACTGCGGGAATAAGTTGTCCCCAAGGTGAAGATCCACTTGCATCATCCTCCAGGGCTCCAGAGGTTATTCCTGAGATCTGTTTGACTCCTGTGGCTATTCCAAGGTTTGCGCATATTCTGCGTGGACAAGAATTTCAGGCTGTAACAGCTGCCTGGAAGAGTCTCAGTGATTAAAGAGGAAAGAACGCATCATTTATCAAATTAAAATACAGAAAACACCGAGTTTTTGTGCTTTTGAAAGCCACCATGGGATGATGGCTGATGGAAGCACTAAGGAAAAACAATGGCTAGTGGTTTCTGCAATTAATATATATATATATATAAAATAAATATAAATAATATCAGCACAAATTCCTGCGGTCTTACTGCAAGTGAAATGCATCGAAACCGAAGTGGGAGACCTCAACCCCATCTGCAGTCTACGACCGAGAGAACAGTTTCTATTAAACACCGCAAGGTTTTTGTTAAGTAGTAGAATTAGACAGCTCCTCTCCGCTCACGTGTCAAATTCAATAATTTAAAACCCCTCGTTTTTTTTCTGTCTCAACCTCTGCATCGTTTACGCAGGCGAGATGAGAGTTCACTCCTTCCTAAGAACGTTGCAAGAGCAAATCCATTAGCATTTGTGAGGCTGAGATAACAGGTAATTGGGTGGGCTAATTCAAATTATTTTCATCTTAAAAAAAAAAAAAAAAACCCAAACCTAATAGCCTTTCTATTCTTTTACAATCCATAACTCTCAAACCCGATTTCCTCCTCGCAGTGATCTTAATACTAATTAAATGAGCTTTTGTCTTCCAACATGAGTAAAGATTAAGCACCACATAAAACAGCTGCAGCAAAGCCCCATCCGACGAGCAATTTAACCCGGTAGCTGGTTCCCAGCTGGCATCCCGCGCACCGCGGCCTTGGGAAGAGGCTTCTTCGTCATCTCCAGAGTCACAGGAGGACTTTGTCAGCCCCAACACATTATGGGGGGTTGCTAACTAATGGAGTCATTCACCGGTGGTTTTACCTCTTGGACTCAACAAATCCGCCCGGCCAAGTGTGGAAAACACAAAGAGGAAGTCAGGAAACGCACGCTATCCTAAATAATCTGTCACTTGGGAGCGGCGGGGTCAGGGCGCTGTCGATGGACTCACCACCCAAGCAGCAAAGATTGAAGTTTCTTTTCTCTCTGCTGGGATATGTGAACTGCTGCCAGTAGAAAAGCATAACGACCCCAATTTCCGCGCTCAGGTAAGTGTCCCCTGTCCTCACCGCTGCTTAACATGCGCTATCTGCTCGCTTGGCTTCTTGCAGAGACACAGATGCAAGAGTGCATTTAATTGTTTTCCTGAATCAGACCCCTGGAGCCATCGATATCTCACATATGTAATTATAAATCACGAGTCTTGCAACTCAAGCGCAATCAGCACATCTAGCCATAAATCTTCCAGATATCAGCAATTTCTCCAAAGCTGCTTTTTGACAAAACCTGATGCAGCATGAACTAAAGAAGGCAGGCAGAGGAAACCGGGGGCACCGAGGCCGGCAGCCCACCAGAGCCGCTGCAGCAGACCGGCTCTGGACCCCAAGAAGCCCAAAAGAACTCACGCCCCGCCAGGTGGGAAATGAACCACTCCTGGAGACGACGAGAAAGCAGATCTCGCCCTGGGATACCCCATGGCCAGGTCATCAATCTGCAATTCCACGGCATTCCGAAGACCTCCTTTGGACTTCCCATAGGACACAGAAAGCGGCAGTTTTTCTTCCGGTTTTTTGTTGACACGGGTTTTCTGGACTCTCAGTAAACGCTGATCAATGCATATCATTAATAAAGAAGGACTGGCTGCACCTCCTAGAGCAAAGTATGTCCAGATGCGTGCTGAAAACACGTATTCGTTTATGCACACCCATTAGCACCATTCGAACCAGGAAATCAAAGCATCTCTGCACGAGCTCGTGCCGAGGAAGATCAGGATCTATATGACGACTGTTTCAAATGTCGCTTACTGTCTGCCTCTTCTGCGAGCGCTAATTGAGACATGATACATTAGGCTGTAATCACAATTTTATCTTCTGGGCAGCGGTAGCCAGAGGAAATCTGTAAGCCTGGCAAGGGAAGTCTAGCTGTGAAACGCAGGCACAAGCGAGTGCTGAGACTGAGGGTATCTTTGTGTATCAGGATTTTAAATGCTAATAGGAAAAAAAAATACAAAAGAAGACGCAATACAGAATACAGGTATTACACTGGCATCCCTCCTAGGCATTAAGAGAGACTATTTCTTGTAGGGAAACCATCGGATAAAGCAGGAGCCTGGAGCCAGTTTGAGGCTGGGCCATATTTTAGATGGGTTTCGTGCCATCAGCTCTCTTTGCCTGGATAATTATATCTTGTGAATTATCCATGAGAGAAAATTGCCTCCAAACGCATTCACACAGCTGTCTGTCTCCGGTCTCCGCTGCCGAGGATTTGGTAGGAGCCGACACATGGGGGCTCACAGACAGGCGGGAGCACCCCTCGTGGGCAGGGGAACCTCTCCTGGGGCTGCCATAATCCCCACAGCCACAGAGAGTACCACCAAAATAAAGGAATGAGCTGCCTTACTTTGCTCGCAGTCTTTTATCCTAAGAGGTCTCTAAAAAAAATAATGTACCTCTGTATACTATAATTTCCAAATTTCCTCTAATCCCATGCATAATTACATGGCGTACTGCACTGGTATCCCTTTCATGCAAATATTGCCACAAAGTGCATAGTTTTCATAGCATTATATGACAAAAAAAATAACTGTAGTCATTTATTTCTGGTCTGTGTGCGGACACACAACATAATGCAATGAGACAGTATTTTTCATTAGCTTTTTGTTGTGGACACTACCCATTTATCTTTCTCATAATCCTTCCCCCAGTGCATGTTAACAATGTTATTTTAGTAAGTTGTTTAATTATTTAACATCGCTGGGAGGCTACTGGGTTTGTTAGAGAAGCCCTTTCCCAGAGCAGGCTTCGGAGGCTCCCTTTAACCCCCGGAGATCCGAATCCCACACCCCGTGGCCTCACCCAGCAGCATCCACGTTACAGACGCCTTTACCAAAGACAAAGCGGATGATCACGACGTGCGCCCTTGCTGCTGCCAGCCCGGCGGCTCCGTAAGCCTTCTCCGATCCCTACTCCATCGGCGGTTCAACGCAGCAACGCCCAAGCGCTGAGCAGGCAGAGCCTTGGGATGGCCACGGGGCTCCGGGGGCATCACCTGCCCCGGGTTCGGGTTAGAGTTGTCCCCAAAAAGGGATGCAACTGGTGCAGAAAGGCTGCAGGATCCCAGAGCAGACTGAGAAACCTCTCGCACCTCCCAGCAGCGACTCTTTGCAATCTGCTTAAATGCAGAAATACGATGCTCAATATCCCGTCCACATTTCAGCACCACCCATAGATTATTTTTTGAAAGATAAAACAAGCTCCAGAACAACCTAATACAACAGTCCGCCCGACGGTAGGCAACTCCCAGGGCAAACCCTTCGTTTCCACAGCAGTACATGAACCCCGCAGGCAGCGCGTACGCGGAGCTTAGCGGTACCTGCTGGCTCCCAGCACCAAACCAAGGAGAAAGAAGAGTGTTGGTGGATTTGGAGACACGTCTAAGTGCCCAGCATCCCCGTGATCCCATTTTCAACCCCAGCCTCAGCAGCCACCTCATAAACTCGTTCGTATCTGGGGAGCCTCGGGCAAACCCACACCCTAAAAAGCCTCCATCCTCCTTGCATGAGGTACTGACCTCCCCACTCCGCCTCTTCACAGCCATCCGACCCTTCGGCTGCCCATAGCTCTCCTCCTCCTCCCTCACTTGCTCTTCTTCCCCGTCTCTCCCTTCTGAGCTCCCCTGCCATCAAACACCAACTTCCACGAAGCCGCCTGTCCCTCCCCATCTCCCTCCGCCACAGCTCGCCCTCCTTAACTGCTCCCCTAAGCACACTGAAACTGAAATTAAAACCACGTTCTTGGAGGACAGAAGAACAGCAGGTCACGTCACACATTTAAGTGTCACGTTTGGGTGGGTCCCGTTTCCTCAGCGCACCTTGCCTGCCAGTTTTTGAACCACCGCAAACTGCTGGGGTGGTGTCACAGCCACAGGGGACAGCCCCTGCGCCCAACGCCTGACCGCTTCTCCCAGCTGCAGCCGTTCAGTCGAACGAAAGAGGTTCCTCTTCCCTGCAACACTTTGACTTTTACCACCACTGGCCGAGAGGCTCATCCCAACAGAGACCGTCCACTTTTATCACCCTCCAGGGGATCTGGGCACCGGCGCCAGGCGGCCGCGGGGGGACTGCCAGCACCGCAGTGCTCACCCCTCACTGGCATTCAGAATTCCTCAGCTTCACCTTCTGCATACTCCAACCATCCAGCCCCGCCTTGAACAAGCCCAGCAGCTTGCATTTGGTTAACTTATTTGTTTATTCCTCAAAGACTTGATTCCTGCCCAGAATAAACTGTCAGTTCTTCCACTGATGGCTGAATTTGCAGTCTGGAACAAGAGAGCCCAAAGGAATAAAACAGGTCTCTGTGTAAATGGGAGCAGACCTAATTTCAGCTTCCAGGGACTGTATCGTTGACCAAAGCGCAGATATTTGTGGTTCAGGATTCAGATCAGGCGTGGATTTGCACATATGCATCTCTCATATGCCTGAGGTCAAGCCTTCTCCATATTATTAGGAGCAACATATCCCATCTACCTGGCCAGGGAACCACTCCCCATCAGAGCATCACTTCAGATGCTTCGGGGCTGAAGGGGAAATCACTGACCTCCGCAGACAGAGCAGCCCCAGCCTCCCACCCCCACCGAGCTCTTCCCTCCCTCCGGCTTTGCTTTTGCCTGCAGCTCGTCCCACACCCCAGGTCTGGGGGGGGCTGGGGCAACATTTCAGAGCTGCCCGCCCTGTACCTGAAGCGTTAGAGCAACCTCAGATAGACATTTACAAAGTTCGCCCCGAGAGAAGACACACGTTTTATTTAAGAAAACACCGTGCTGTATTTCACGAATGCACACCCAGTTCGTTACACAGGAATAATCACCTCATTCCTCATGATTTGCAAAAACTTAGTGCTGTAATTAAGGTAAAGCGACTTTGTCTTATGCAGTTAAACATAAGACTGCACAAATCTACGCAGTTCCAATACTTCCCCAGCGTTTTGGCATACTGCTACCCAGTAATACCCCCTTCCAAACCCCCTCTCCCTACCGAAACCCCTCCAGGCGTGCGTTACAGCCAGCTGGTGTTGCGATGCTCTACCCAACCCCTCTAACCTGCCTTCCTCACTTTGTCTCGCTGCGTTTCGCCTCCCTGTTACCTCCCTGATGGAGGGAAGCCGGGCTCTGCACCGTACCTGATGGGCAGGGAGGGGTCTCCGGCATCCCACCAGTCCTTGGGGGGGCTGATGTACATGCACCACAGCTCCCAGCTGTACCCGTGGGCAGAGTTCTCGTAACGCTGCACCTCGAAGTTGTCCTGCTTGATGTTGTCTATGGAGGGAAGAATCACCCTTCTCCGATTTTCCTGAATTCGCGAAAGTACCGGCTCAGCCCTGAGTGGTAAAAAAAAAAAAAGAAAAAAAGAAAAGGGCAGGGAAAGACCGTTAATTTCTCCCACAGTTGACAGATGGATGCTGTAGCTTTCGTACAGCTTGTGCACTTAAACGAGGGTAAGAAAACAGGCTTTCTTGTCACCCTTCAGTAAACAAAAGGGAACAACGCGGACTCCTCTCTGCTCCCATTCACAAGTGGCATCACGTCTTCAGAGAGACACGGCAGAACGCAGCCCGACGAGCCCGGAGACAGTCACGAGGCCCCTCGCAGAGCCGGCGAGTGACCCCAGACCGCGACGCACCGGCCTCCGTCTCAGCCCTCCCCTCGCCGTGCTCTTACCAGCACAGCCATCGCGCAGAGAGGCACAGCATCCGCGCCGCCAGCTTGAAAAGGTTCTCTCTGAAAGGCTTGCCCAAGCTTTGTCAGCCGCAAGGGAGATGCTGCAAGAGGCTTCAGCGCTTCCACCTGATGGGATTTCCCACCCGATGGGATTTCCCACCCGGACACCTCCCTTGCGTGAAGCCGCCATCACAGCACGGGGACCAGTTGCCATGCACGGAGCTCAGGTAGCCGCAGTCCGGGAGGTTTGGGGAGTTTTAGTGCTCTCCACAACTGACTGCACAAATTCACGGACCAGCCAAAGCTCTCGGCACAAGGGAAGGGCTATTTTCACAAACTAAGGCGTTGAGCTGCGGAAATGAATTAAAGCCTCTGAAATCAGATTGGACGTGAGGAAGAAGTTCTTCACCATGAGGGCGGTGAGGCACTGGAACAGGTTGCCCAGAGAGGTGGTCAATGGCCCATCCCTGGAAGTTTTTAAGGCCAGGCTGGATGAGGCTCTGAGTGACCTGATCTAGTGGGAGATGTCCCTGCCCACAGCAGGGGGGTTGGAACTAGATGATCTTTAAAGTCCCTTCCAACCCTGACAATTCTCTGATTCTATGATTCTATAAACCAGCCCTTATCTTTTCCCACAGAGCTAGGACACCCTGTTTTCTCTGGTGCGCTGGTTTAAAAAAGCACTATTTAATAATACTTCCATATTGTGAATGTTCCAATTTTCAAAATTTCTGAGCTTTCCAGACATCTTCACTAAGGCAGCAATGAAATCAGCCCATGCATTGCCTAGGGGCCAGTTTTGCGGCAGGGGTCGACTGCACAGCCAGGAGGGGCTCAGAGAAGATGCTCCATGACCACCCGGAGACTCTTTCCACCCAAGAACTATGGACCATCAAAAGAAACAGACCCAAGGCAGATAAACAAGGAGTTAGCTCTTTCCACAGGGGGTAGTTAAACTGTGGAGCACCTTGCCCAAGGAGGCTGCAAATGCTTGAAGTTTACAGGGACTTGACGGGTAATTAGTGAAAACTCCTGAGAAACGCAGTGCGGGTGGCTAAACACAGAAGCCGTGTCTGCTTCGCATCTGCAAATCACTGGGCTTCGGTAGCGTGCTCCGAAGGAATACTGTATGTGCTGGCCCTACCCATATATCATGTCCCAGCTTCCAGCTACGGTTACAGGCGCAACAGGAGGCTAGACAGGCCTTGGTTTGATGCTACACGGCGGCTCTCATCTACTGCTGTTCCGCCTGGCCGGTTATCCTGTGAAAAGCCCTGATGCACATCTGCTGGGTAACCGCGCAGATTCCCCTGCTGTCACGCATGGGTGGGTATCCTTGCAGGAAAGCACGATCCTCGGGCTGGGAAGCCTGGCTCAGAAGTTTTCCTTCCGTAAAGCGAGGCCGTGAAGGATGCATTTTGTTTAAACCATGCTTTAACTAGTCCAGACTTCCCCCAAATCCAAAAAACCACGTCCCTGGGCAGAACAGGGTAAATTGGAGGACTATCTGAAGGGTCTTTTTTAAATCGGAACACAGTTTGAGGAACCACATACGGACTCCAGAGCTACAAAATTCAGCTCTGGGACATTCAAAGGTGCCCAGAGCAGTGGTGGGCACGGCCTCACCTCTGCAGCCCAAGGGCCACCGATCGTCCTGGGCTCAGTCTCCCCACACAAGGAGGAACTCACACCCTCGGTGCCTCCTGCGACAGCAGCGGGTACGTAACGCTGGAGTGAGTCAAGCCCACGCTGCAGAACAGCTCACGCTCTAACCCTAGAAAAGATGTCTGAAGAGCTCACTAACTGGGAGCTTCCTCTGTGTATCAATAAAACCTGGTGCGAGGACTTAACGACCCAAAGAGAGGAACGTTTTTTTGGGAATACAGATATCAACATAAGAAATGGCTCCTAAACACACCCTGCACCTGCGCTGTTGTTACAAAGAACTCAGTAATTGCGCAGAATGCCCTT
The DNA here is from genome assembly GCA_009819605.1 of Sterna hirundo. Taxonomy (NCBI): domain Eukaryota; kingdom Metazoa; phylum Chordata; class Aves; order Charadriiformes; family Laridae; genus Sterna; species Sterna hirundo. The sequence continues at coordinate 11,527,486 of CM020450.1, read as the reverse complement.
CGAAGCTGCTAAGGCATTTTTCTTGTGAGGTTACTCTGTTCAAATTAGACCCAAGTTAGTGCCTTCTACCTCCACTTTTTCTCCACATTTACTTTTTACACTTGGTTACAGAGAGGAAAAAAAAAATTAAATCACTCCCAGGCTCCTCTCATGATCTAGACTCAAGCTTAAGCCCCTAAAACTCAAATGTTTTAAATCTCTCTGCAAAAAATCCTTATGAAACACCTTCCGCTGCTTGTGCGCCTCTGCACTTATTCCTAGCTGCAGAAGAAACAAATCAATCTAAAACATGTACGCCTTCCCCAGCGGGATCCAGCTGCAAAGGGCAAGGAAGCAGGAAACACTTTCCTCTTTCCCTCCCTTGCTGCCTGGGCTTTTTTAAACTTACAGCAATGACTCAGGGCTAAGGGAAGGGGAAACCAGCCTGAAAAATATAAACAGGAAGGAATAGAAAATGCTAACAGAAAAGAAGGGCAAGGAGAGATTTTCCTCGTGTCCTCCCACCACAGCTCATCAGTGGCCGTTCAGTACAGACGGGAGACGGGATTAATGAACCGATTGACTTGTTTGCAAACGCATCCTTACAAAATGACGGACCGTCCCTTGTTTAACGCATCACACGCAGGGTCTAACCGAGAGCTGGTTGAGCACTTACCAGCCGGCAGTGAACTCCACATGGGCATCAAAAAATCCGGTGATCTGGCCAGTGGCAGCCTTCCAGCCTTCAATGCGAGCTCGGATAAGGCCTTCCCTCTTCTGGTTGCGCACCACCTTCACGAGCCCTGGGTAGCGTTTATTGACGTATTCTTCTAGCGGCGCCTTCAGTTCCTCTAGAGAAGAAGTGCCAGAGACCCCATTATAAAGGTGCAACAGTTTTCACCTAAAATTAACCCACTTCATTGATAGATACGAGCACAACTTACTGGAGCCACACATCTCTGAACACCACTGGGAAGGATATAACCATTCAGTCTCAACCAATGCCGATTTGCCAAAGATCACCTGATGGCTTACTGGCCACAACCCTTGCAATGAAATTCAAGGTTGCCAAAAACATTGATGTTGGACAACTAAGGAGCCCAAATGCCACCCTTCAGAGGCAAAGGGCAGCAAGAGGTCAGCTCGATTGCCTTACAATACCTGCGCATCACCCCACTGAGAGACAAGAACAGAAAGAAGTCACCCGTGGACACCAAACACTGGTGGCTCTCAATTTGTGATGAAGATGTTAGCTGAAGGGACTGCTAGAAACGCTGCAAAACCCATCTGAAGTAACTTAAACTACCTCAAACTGCGTACGAGCTCCACTATCCTTTTCATTGAGCTTCACTACTACAGTCCTGGCATTTGCTGTATGTTTTCCAAGCTTTGCCACTAGAAAAGCTGAAATTCCCCCTGCTTTTATGATAGGATGAAAGAGATTTTTGGCTTCATTCAGAAGATGCTCATACCACGTATCTTCTGTTCATCGGAAACTGCAGATCGTTTAAATACGCTGTCGAAGCCCGTGTGTGCGCTACAGCTGAGAACACAATGGATCCGTCAGCCTGCAGTCATTACCAGCATTGCATTTTTTGGTAGAAGGATCGAGTATAAAAGACACACAGGACTTCGAACGTGGAAGCATATGAAAGGTTACAATAAGGGGTCAGTACTAGTATGTTTTTTCAACAATTTGGAAAAGTGCTAGAAACCTGCATCCTTTTGCTTCCTGGTGCATCCACTAAATGCACGAAGATCTACCGATACGAAGTACTCCGTAAAAGCACTACCACCGCACACCAACACAGACTGTTAACACCACGAAAGCAGCTCCCCAGAGTGTCTTTTATCCCTACGAGGCTCCAGGACAGCAGAAAATTAAGATATAGCCCACAAGCCCAAATTATAGTCTACTACCTTTCACACATACTCTCTCTCCAGAAAAAGTAAAAAAAAAAAAAAAGGACAAAAAAAGTCCCCATTAATATAATCCACATGGTAAAATACTTGAGATGTATGAGCACATGTGGGTTCCTACATGAAGGAAACAGGGCAACGGAGAGCAAAAGAGTAAACAGCAAGTCCCATCTGCGGGGCTGAGCTCGGGAAATCAAAGGAAAAGGGATTATCTGTTCCCTTCCCTTCCACGCCTTCTTCCAAGCACACAAACCGTGCTTTCTCCAGACTGCCTTTCTGGGATGGTTCCCCTCACATACCAATTTCCCCAAAGTCTCATTTCTCTTTTATGCTGAAGTGGGAATAAAAAGAATAAAGCAAATGAGCCCCTTCCTCAATTCAAAGCATCTGCATCACATACATACATAACTCAGCAACTTCCATTTCATGCTGAGCCACTCAGAGAAAAAGCAATATTTTATGGAGACAACAACTCTCCCGAATGGTTTTAAGGAGACAGAGACACAGATTTTTTGACAGATGAAACCCCACAAGCATAGCGCTGGCATCTCCCGTGTTTTTGTCAGAAAGCAAGTCATGAATGCTGCAGACCACTGCATTACAGCCTAGACCGAACAATTAAAACAACCTGCAAATTGGAGTTTTAATCGCAGTTGAAGGAAAACAAGAAAAATCTTCATGGGAATTGTTTGAGCAGCTTGAAGGAGAGCATAGCTGTAGTGAAACAGCAAAGAACTGTAACGTCTCGTCGCAAAGGCAGTGAAGGGTGAAGCCTGAGAGATTCCTACACCCACCACGCCGTGTAACAGGCAGCTCGTCAGAACCTCCCCGGGGAGCCACGGCCACGTCCTCCTCCTTTCTGAAAGGATGCTGGATGCCAACAGGTGAAGAACTGATCTGCTGAGAGCATGAAGGCCAGTACAGCGTGCCCATGCACCTGCAAAACGGCACGCGGTGACCATGGAGAGCTGGTGGAGAAGATGCTTACGATTAGCATCATTCTAACCCACCACCCCACTCATGAGCAGAGGCCAAAGTGCCCCTCTCCTGCCCGCAACGCATGCTACGAGCACGTTTCTCTTGGAAAAACACTCAGGAGAGACGACAGCGTTAACCAGACGTGGGAAACGCGGTTCCAGACGCTCTCTCCACTAAGGGCTTCCTGTACAACCTTGCACGGATTTCCAGGGGTGGCAGGGAGCAAAGGCCGGCTCAGCCCACAGCACACGCCTTTTGGGTGAGAATTCGCTTTTCTCAGGTGGCTGTGCAAGCCCTAAGGGAGAGGATGGCTGCACATCTGTGCTGGCCTTTGCCAGCCTCTCGCCCTCCTGAGCTGGTTTGCAGCTCTGCGGGAGGAGGACATGGTGCAGAGCGGCTGCTGGGCGCTCGTTTCGTATTACGAGATACATACTTGGCACTCAACCGGGCGTCCAGCCAGCAGCGATGGGGTGGGCTTTGGAATTAATTTCGCAGCGCATCCAGAAGTGCAGGTGTGGAAAATCCAGCATTAGGTAACCAAAGTGAAAAGCCAGCAGCGGGAATGCTCTGCAAAACTCCCGCTCAATATCAAGCGAGCCTTGGCCCATGTCTCCCCTCGCCACCGAGCAGCACCGACGCGCCTGTGTCGAAAAGCAGCAATGGAAATCCCAGCACCGGCACAGCCGCACTGTCAGAATTCCCCAGTCCCGCAGACACCGATCCTGCGGGACCAGACGTGCTCAGCTCCCTCCATCTGAAAACTCCAGTGTGCTAGAAATCACAGAATCATAGAATGGTTTGGGTTGGAAGGGACCTTAAAGCCCACCCAGCGCCATCCCCTGCCCTGGGCAGGGACACCTCCCACCACACCAGGTTGCTCCAAGCCCCGTCCAGCCTGGCCTTGAACCCCTCCAGGGATGGGGCAGCCACAGCTTCTCTGGGCAACCTGGGCCAGGGGCTCACCGCCCTCACAGCAAAGAATTTCTTCCTAATATTTCATCTAAATATCCCTTTTTCCGGTTTGAAGCCATCACCCCTTGTCCTATCACTACATGCCCTCTAAAGAGTCCCTCCCCAGCTTTCCTGGAGCCCCTTTAGGGAGTGGAAGGGGCTGGAAGGTCTCCCCGGAGCCTTCTCTTCTCCAGGCTGAGCCCCCCCAGCTCTCTCAGCCTGTCCCCACAGCAGAGGGGCTCCAGCCCTCCCAGCATCTCCGGGGCCCTACTCACACACACTCACAACTCACTCGCAAATCTAATCTTAACCCAAGTCATTTGAAGTCATTCCTACTTTCCCCTTCCTCCTCCTTCACTCAGCAGTCGTCTCATCGAGTGCCATTAGTGGAAGAGAAAACAACTCGCGGCGGCTCCGACGTGCGCTGTCACAACACGTGGCTCCAGGCGGAGGATGCGGAGAGCTGTAGCATTAAGGTCAGTAGCAGCAAAGCTTTTCGTCTGTCATATCAACTTAAGAAATGTTTCATCCCCAACTGCTGCATCTTTGCAGCACGGCCCAGAGCTGCAATGGGAAGGCTGGGAGGCCTGAAGCAGCGTGCCAGGAATTACACAACTTGCACTAATGGACAACAGCAGATACTCTCGCTTAAGGGAGTCAGTTTTCACACAAACTGGCAACCTGGCTTTTGGATCTGCTATTTTCAGGACTCCACGCCAATTACAGCAAGGGGAGAAAGCATCTTGCCGTTTAGATCTAAACTTGCTGCCACTCTCCTCACCTCTGCCTTGCATGGGGTCCTAGCGGCGCTTTCGCCCCTTCAGCTCCTTGCTGAAAATGAGAATAGCCGTTAGATGCTGAGCCAACGAGAACTGTAGCATGATAATCAGCCCGGTGTTCATAACCTGAAACTCTGGATGCAAACTAACAACAGAGAAAGCCCGGAGCCAAGCTGGGAGCAGAGCAGTGGCTCCCCAGCTCCCCTTCGTCCCTCCCGACCAAAGGGCCACCCATTTAGGCCATGCCCTCCTGAGGTACCTGAGTGGGTGGATCGACGTGGGCTACACAACCAGTAATTTGACCCAAACTAAGCACAGCGATGGAACCGAGAGACTCGTTTCTCTTCTCTGTCCTATGGCACTCTTCCTCACGCGTCCTTTGGAGAGGCCTACCGGACCACAGCATTCTTAAGCCATGCGTATGGAGGATGCAATCAATATTTGCACAGGGAGGTTATTTGTGAACGTTTGGTCTTTGCCAGTGCACGAGCTCCTTCCAGGGAAGATTTGCAGAGCGAAATTCTACTGAAAATGCCAGCAGCTTCAATTTCAACCCTGCCTTTTGCTTTCCATCTCTCCCTATTGATCTTCACTGAAGGGCAAGTCCAAGGAACTCGAATCCAATAGACCTGTTGCTCTATTAGAAAACCCATCTGCCAGCTGCAATGACTTATGCTACCTATTGCAAAGTATTTTGTCACCTACATGAGCTTTCTGGGAAATAAGCCTGCCAGAGAAATCGAACCACCTCATGCCACTGAAAGTAACCATGTCACGGGCATTAGCCCAGAAGCAGGAACATCCACTGCTCAGCGCTCCGCACCACAAATCCTACCCAAACCTCCCCAAGGCCTGGCGGAGGCCCCTGAACTAAAGCTGGGAGCTGCCTGTGGCCACGCAAAGGAAGCCCAACAGCACCAGAGGAGCTTGAGGAACTACCAACAGCAGACCATGTCTTGCACGACAGCGCCCAGGTGGTGGCAGGGAGCAGACCGCACCTCCTCTACGCCCCTAAGGAAAACATCGCGGTGTTTGCCAGGCTGAGCTGGGTGGGAAAAGTCTACAGAGCCCAAGGCTGTTATCAGACACCCCGAAGGCTGGAGGACACAGGAGTCGGGGCTGGGAGCGCTCCGGAGCCATGGGAGACACCAGCCCACCCTCGTCCCACGCTCTCGCCTGCCTGAAACCCCAACGCCATCGCGGGCTGGATTTCTGCAGCATGAACTCACAAAAGAAACTCCTTCAAACAGGCAGCAGATGAATATGAGCATTTTTGCGGCGAGACTCAGAGCCAGGTGAGTCCCTGAAGCTTTTTGCCTGCAAATACCAAAGAGTGAAGAGGGGGCAGGCGCACGAATCAATTCTCACACAAGGTTACAGGCAAAGCTGGTCACACCGGCTGCACCGGGCTGCAAACCGCTGGCTGGTCTGGCTCAGCAGAAGGCAAGGAGAGACACCCCAAGCAGGTCTGCTGCTCCCCCCAGTCCTCGGCAGGGCCTGAAGGCCTCAGACCCGAGCACCGGTGGGACGGCGTCAGGTCAGCTGCAATTAAGCAACCCATCTTTCGTTTGAGCAATTGGAATAATTGGGCAGTTGGGTTGGAGCGGCGCCTCGGAAGAGCTGAGGTATGACGCGGCTTCTTGCAATTCTGGTAAAACTTTCCTCTAAACACAAACACAGCGAACGCAACAAGCCGGCTCCCGGGAGAGCGCGCACGGACCGCTGCTGTTGCTGTTGAAATGAGCTGCAGAACAAGAAAGCGATAGATCAAGTCACAGCTAATATGTTACACCAAGGTAAATTACAACCCAGAGCATGTCTCCCTGAGTGCAGCCAGCTCCTTTAAGCAGCCTTTTATCCAAAGGTTTTCTTTTATACCTAGAGGTTTGCTTTTCAAAGAGATCCTATCCCAGACTAAAACCACTAACAGACAGACAGCAAAAAAAAAAAAAGAAAAAAAGCAGGTGATGATTAAGCAACAGACTCGGACAAAGTGTGCAGCTGCGAGATAACGTAACATCTCGGGGGCACACTGCTGCATCCCTCCAACAACCCAGGAAGCACGTTATCGCTCCGAAACACAACCTGTGCGCTCGCCTTGTAATTACACCCCTGCAACAAACACAAACAAAAAGCAGCCTCCAAAAAAAAAAAGTCCCGACAAAGTATAACGTGCAGCTCCAGGGAGAAGGGGGTTCAAACTACAAATCCCCGAGCTTTTTCCTTCAAGGAGGGGTTCCCCCCTCCCCCCAGTACAATACATTGCTATCTTTTATCTATTTACAACTCAGATATAAAGAACGTGAACGACTGCGCTTATTAACTCGTAATCTCTCCTTGCACGCTTCTGCGCTGTGCGGCGTTGCTGTACATCCCACGTTACAACAAAGCTGGGAGCGAGAAGCGTCTGATGGGTCTTCAGAAGCAGTTTGTTCCAGTCCGAAAACTACAAAACACGAGCAGGTTTTGATCCTGTCTCTGTAACTAGTTAGTGGTTTACCTGAAGGGCAAATAACAGCCGGGGCGCGCGGGGTGCGCGGCTCCTGCCTCTCTATCCCTGGGACTCATTTTAAAACTTGAAGTTGACTTGGAAATCCCAGGGGGTCTTTTAATATTTGGTTTGGGAAGGCGCTTTGTTCTTTGGTTACCCAGACGAGCTGTATTTCCTCTTCTCATCTCTGTAAAGTGCTCCCTGGCAAAACCCACACAGAAACACCCCACTGTGGGCCCCGAGCCACGGGCTTTCCTGAGCCTTTAGCAGCTTTCCCAGAAGCTGCTTCTCGTCACCCACCGGGATACAAGTGGAGCCACCGCTCTCTGGAGGTCAACCCTCTTTCAGGTGTATGAAACTGAGCCCCCAAAGGCTTTGCCCAAGCAACAAGCCATACACCCACAGAAATCGTCCCTCGGACACTCACGGCTGCTCGCAAAGAGCGTAAGTAATTCCTTTTCTTGTTCAATCACAGCCACCAAAGTCACACCCACACAATGCCAACCTCTGCTCGACACCAGCGCTTCATCCTCCAGGATTCATCTCTAAATCTTAGAGCTCATGAGGAACTATTTTCCTGTGATTATTTTCCTGTAGGAGCCAAATCTATATATTGCAACGACTTTGTAATATCCAAAGCATCAACTCTCTGATGTTGCTATTGCTGCTCGCAATTATTCCCCCCCATTAGTGGAAACTATATGACAATGTTATTGCCATTAATAATTCTTTGCTGTCATTGAAGCTCCTTGACGATGCAGAAAGTGAATGCACGGGTCTCAGAGTTACATTCTGGTTTGTATCATTTCTTTTACATGAGAAAACTAGATTATTACACGCTTGGGAGGAGCTCTCCATAAACATCTGCCAAGTTACCTCATTATCTTCCTTCAAATCCCTCCTTAAAAAGCTCATTTGTCATGATGCCTACAAAGGCTCGACAGCGTAGTACTGACACGACTAACTAACCCTACCAGCTAACAGCATCGCCTCGCTCCCTGCACCCGCCCTCCTTGCAAACTTCCATCGCAAGGTTCCTGAGGACGGAGCCACCTCAGTGTTCAGGGGCGTTGTACAACCCTCAGCGCAACCCCATCCCATCACCAGGGACCCTGGATGCTCGCCATCCCCATGCAACTGATGGGGTTTTCCCACCTCCAGCACATGATTCTCCCCCTCTACTCCACTCTCCTGAGACCCCACCTGGAGTACTGCGTCCAGTTCTGGAGCCCCTACTACAAGAAAGATATGGACATGCTGGAACGTCTCCAGAGAAGGGCCACGAGGACGATCAGAGGCTGGAGCACCTCTCCTATGAGGACAGACTGAGAGAGTTGGGGTTGTTCAGTCTGGAGAAAAGAAGGCTCCGAGGAGACCTTATAATGGCCTACCAGTATCTTAAGGGGGCCTACAAGAAAGCTGGGGAGGGACTTTTTAGGATGTCGGGTAATGGCAGGACTAGAGGGAATGGATTAAAACTAGAGATGGGACGATTCAGACTGGACGTGAGGAAGAAGTTCTTCACCATGAGGCTGGTGAGACACTGGCCCAGGTTGCCCAGAGAGGTGGTGGAAGCCCCATCCCTGGAAGTTTTTAAGGCCAGGCTGGATGAGGCTCTGAGCGACCTGATCTAGTGGGAGATGTCCCTGCTCATGGCAGGGGGGTTGGAACTAGATGGTCTTTAAGGTCCCTTCCAACCCTGACAATTCTATGATTCTACAATGTACGAATTTGTCCTTCAATTTGGGTCCCCTCCCTGGCTAAGGGGGTGCCATGAAGTACCCCAACACAGCCCAGGCAGCTTGGTCAGCCTGCAAAAACAGGCGTAAAGAGGAGAACCGAGAGCTGCAAGTGCTTGAGCGCACTACAAGCCATCTTGCCGCCCTGTCAACACCCGGCCACCATCCATCCCCACCACCAGGCCCCACCAGCACTGGCCCAGCCCTCGCAGCAAACGGCCAGCGATGCCAGTAAAGAGATTTCATTCTGCAACCCTCGCTGCCAGCTGCAGTCTCAGCATCTTGGGGGGGGGGGGGGTGTGTGTGTGTGATGCTTTTAGAAGGATTCATTTCATTGTCCTGTGCTTTTCAACAGTGTCTCCAGAGTACTTGACTCAGCGCTGCATACTGAGTGACGGGCGAAGGCCGTTTAGAAACATATTCCTTTGTGCGTGGCAGTGGGTAGAGAAGCTCAATAATTATTACCTTTGAGTTCTCTTTTAAAGAGCGTTCTTCTCTTCACCCCATTGATATGGTAAAATTTGGAGAGGCAGCATCTCATTTTGGTATTTCGAACCCTCTCAGTACTGGGCAACGCTAAACACTGCAGCGACAGATCACCTGCACCTTCCCTTCACCAGCCAAGCCCGTTCCAGCTCTGAAATCCCACGGTTTCACTGGCGCACGCCATCCTGCCTTTTGCACGAGAGCTGCCGTGATTTCCATCAGCTGGGGAGCTGCCCTCCCGTTTCTTTTACTGGTAATTATAATTCATCAGCTTTCTATGGTGCTCATTACTGTGGTATTTGAGTGCCTATTTTTACAGGCTTGAATAGCTTGCTGTACACTCTCTCATCGCATCGCAGACAGACGAGCAACCTCTCAGGCTCCCTCTGGAAATGAGCTCTCCGCATCCCGCACCCTCCCTGATCTTCCCTTCTGATCACAGCATCCACAGCACACATCTATTATTTTTTAAAATAATATTAAAAGCGTGCACTACAAATAAAGAACGCAATAATCAAAGTAACATAACCATTTGCTGTTCTTCGTGAAGATTTTAACTACCCTGATGACGTTATTGAACTGTATATTGTAAAAACAAAAACATCTTGGAAGAATCTGAGTCTCAAAACGCTTCCAGATGAAACCACCTCCTGCAGCTTTGTGTTACCAAAAGGCAGAGGGAAGGTGTTGCAACAGTGTCTGAGAGCAGCTCGAACCCAACGACACACGCGTGTGTGGCGGTGTGCTCTCCCCTTTTCCCTTTTTTCCCCCCCGCCCCCGGCTCCTGCTCAAGCCACGGCCATCAGCGGGAGTTGTTATGAGTTGCACTTGAACTGTGGGAGATGGCTGGCAACACAACCAAAACTGTCTGGAGCGGGAAGCTAGGTGTCTTGTTCCCATGAGAACATGACTATAGGGCAATTCTCTGACTCCATAAATAGCGGGCAGCCCAAGAGCCCTTGGAGCTCTCCCGCACGGCAGCGGGCTGCACGACAGGACCTCCCCTTGAGTGGGGACACTCGCTTCAGGTTCTGCTCCTCGAGGTTGAGAGATTCCTTGCCGCAACAGATTCTCGGTAAGTGACTGACAGCGTGCTAAACCTTGAAACCTTAGCTCAGTGATACAAGGATTGATTGCGCATATACAATCCTTTAGACATAAACTGTTGACCAAGTCTGGGACTAGGATTGGATCCAGCCGCACCCAGACTCCTCTCTGAGAAGGAGTTTTTAGAGAGCAAGGGGGTCCTTTCTGAGCCTCGTGACTCAACGGGAGGGTCTCCCTGAGAGCTCGTCTGACCCTGGTCCCTATGCAGTAAATAACCAAGCGTACCCTGGCATCGAACCTCATAAAACACTGTCGCATTCACTACTAACTTTGTTAAATCACTGTTTTATGTTAATAAACATTTCACTACTTCTCTCTTACAAGTGAAGTTATTCACTCCGCCCGCGACAGTGTGTAATGTGGAAAACCAAACATCGCCCTCCACATTTTGCCATGGCCTGACTTGAGCAGGTCGGGTGTGTTTGTTTCCTCTTCTTCCTCTTGGCTTACCCTTCTTGTATCAAAAAGAGAATACGAGAGGAAGGAGGGTTTCTAAAGGGTCCCAGTCATTTACCAAGTCTGGGACTTTATTTTACAGATAGGGAAACTGAGGCACACACAGAGAAAGCATCTCATTTGAGACCACTGCAAGGGGCCAAACCAGAAATAGCTCACTGGGCTCCAAGCTCTCGTCCCTCAGCTCCATGGAAAACACTTAGGGGTGCTTTTCTGTAACAATCAAAGTGTTGTTATTAAAAACAAGGATATGCCTGAAACCAGGACTTCTGGATGCTACTGTGAAGAGAAAGCTAAGATTGCTCTCTGCTTTCCTTTAGCCTTTTAGCTTTCAGCTACACTTTCAATCAGTAATTATCTCGGGTTTAAACTTTGGTTTGATCCTGTTTCTTTTTTGCTACAGAAACTGGAGAGAATGGTTGTGCCGGCCAGCAAACCTGCCGCCGCGCGCCTCCCAGCAGTGTCAGCGCTCCCGAAGAAGTGCGAGCCCTCCATGAGACTTTAGGACATTAAACTCCCTCCTGACATTTTGGAGATCCAAGCTGCCAGTGCTGCTAACCTTCATCGCTGTTGTCGTCCACAAGGATAATCTCCTTCAGGAGGTGAGCTGGCGTATGGTTAACGGCGCTGTGCACCGATCGCAGGATAACGGAGAGCGCTTCGTTCACGAAGATGAAGATGATGGAGATCTGGGGGAGGTCCTTGCCGTATTTCAGCTCTTTGCACCTGTAGCACGAAGGGCAGAGAGAGAGAGACGGGGTTAGCAGAGCACACAGCGAGCGCCCGGAGGCCGGCACACACGTAACGCACTGCACAGGACGATGGGTGACATCCCGCGGCTTGGCACAGCCAGGGATTACAGCTCCCAGGAGGAATTTCAGCAGCGCTGTCTGGGAAAAGATAGCGGCGACAGAGAGTGTCCTGCGGGCTCAGGGAGCACCAGGGGCTGGGCACAAAGCCGGAGGGCAGGTACCCGAGGCTGCGTTCCCATGCCTGCGGGCACGTAACTAAAAGCAGCCTCCAGAAGAGGGACTTCACCATTTAAAGCAAAACGCCACATTCCTGTTCTAAGATTAATAGGTGCTCGGAAATGAGCTTTGTTCTTAAATGGCACTTGTGAATTTTCTTCCCATTTGCTTTGGAACGAAATGAATATGAAATAACCCTTGGTTAAATAGTCTTAATAAGTGTTTTAGCTCTCTTTGCAGATACTTCCGAATACGTTCCTGTCTCTGAAGTACCCCAGCAGAGCACTGCCATGAACTGGTGTCTGCACCATGCAGCCAGGAGAGGTTAAAAAACAAAAACTGGTGACCATCTCTCTGGTTTCAGCTTAACTCGAGCTGGCCTTGTGGCTGGGTGTCTGCTGGAACACGTTCCAGTGCGTCAGAGCAGGACAGAGGTGGAAGGAGCTCCCAGGTCAGCCACCAGCCAGCTCCATCCCTGGCAAGCGACCGGTTCACGTTGCACCCACCTCCAGACGAAGGACAGCCACGGCGCAGAGCGAGAGGGGCTCTCGGTGGAAGAGGCCTCTCCGAAGAGCACACGTCGCTCCCAAAGTTGTTGTTTTAATGCCACACTTCATCCTAACCAGAAACCTAATCTTAATAAAAGTACTTGCAGAAAGCAAACAGGCGATCCTCGACTACTTCAAACAATTTAATCAAACTCTCCAAGCTCTCCCTACAATAAATACGTGCGAGGGAAGAAGAAAAGGAGCCTCCCCGCTCCCTCTCCGCATTCATGACAGATTAGACATGCAACATTAGCCGTGTTCGCAGAATTACAATGAGCGTTTCCAAGTAAATCCTGCCCAGATAAGCAAAGAAAGACGGAACGCACGAACGACATCCCAGCGTCGCTTCAAGCTCATCGACTCCCCAACAATGACTCTGTATTTAATTGTACTGAGCGTTCCTTAGGCAACAGCAGGCATTCTTCAGACTCCAAAATGAGACTTGGGAGACAAAGATGTTCAGAGACGCAGCTCTTTATGAACCTTCTTTAGTTAAACAAGTATGCTGGATAAAAACAAGGTTGTGTTTCTTGATTTAACTGTTGCCTGCCCTAAAGCAAGCCAAGCTCTCTACAAAGGAAAAAAAAAAAAATGTATCGAATGCTGGAAAGGATCTTCCAAAGGGAAGATCTCTCCTTAAAAAGAATTAACAATTGTGATGGGGTAAAGTGACAATTGACCCTGAAACCCTGCCACAAAAGCTGAAATCCTGCCACGAAAGTCAAACTAAACTGACTCCGAGATTAAAACCCTGCTTTTGATATATGTCGATACCTGCTAAGCTGAAGAGAAGGCGGTCACAGGAGCACGAGCATTTCCTTTTAATCACGGCCCACCTCTGGGCAGCCTTCCCCCGGGGCACGCTTCGGGGGATAAAGAGCTCCGTTTGCGATCAAAGAGATTTGGAGGAAAATCCAAACCGAGCCCTTCGAGGTTCATCTCATTGGCATTCGCCCTGCGCCACTCTTATCACGGCTCTCCTTCCCCGATTGCTGAGGACAGGCGGACAAAGACACCGGGAGAAGAGATAAGTCCGGGGAAGGAATGGACACGGCAAATACCCGCATTGTTCACACGCACAAAGCTGCGATTCTCCAGAGGCAGGCGGGGGGGAGGCAAAGGCTCTGCATAACCACCGTGCTCTCCGGTGGCTTTGGTCGCAGCCACGCGAGTAGGGAAGGCAGCAATTTAAAACCAAATTAGCCTCAAGTTTGTCAGCCCCCACGCGGGCTCTCTGCATCGCGGGCGTGAAGAGCAGCTGTGCCGAGCGATGCTCTCTGCCCGCAGCCACGTGCTGGCGGGCTCCACCGCCGCCATTTAGTATTGACAAGCCGACGTGTTAACAAATATTCACGCGTGCGAGCGAGCAGGGAAACACCTGGTGCTTCGGGGCTCTCCTGGGGCCAGGGAGGGGAAAAAGGAAAAAAAAAAAAAAGAAAGGCAAAAAAAGAAAAATGCTTGGTCTCAAACATAATCACAGAATCATAGAATCTTCATGGTTGGAAAGGACCTTTGAGATCATCGAATCCAACCAGACACACACAAAAACCCCTTCAATCTCTGCCACTAGAGCATGCCCTGAAGTGCCACATCCAGACGTTTCTTAAACACGTCCAGGGATGGTGACTCAACCCCCTCCCTGGGCAGGCTGTTCCAGGGCCTGACCACTCTTTCAGTAAAGTAATTCTTCCTAATATCTAATCTAAACCTGCCCTGCTGCAGCTTCAGGCCATTTCCTCTGGTCCTGTCATTATCCACCTGGGAGAAGAGGCCAACCCCCACCTCTCTACACCCTCCTTTCAGGGAGTTGTGGAGGGCAATGAGGTCTCCCCTCAGCCTCCCCTTCCCCAAGCTAAACATGCCCAGCTCCCTCAGCCTCTCCTCATATGACCTGGTCTCCAGACCCCTCACCAGCCTGGTAGCTCTCCTCTGGACACGCTCCAGCACCTCCATGTCCCTCTTGTACAGCGGGGCCCAGAACTGAACACAGCACTCGAGGTGAGGCCTCACCAGCGCCGAGTACAGAGGCACGATCCCTTCCCTGCTCCTGCTGGCCACGCTATTCCTGATACAAGCCAGGATGCTGTTGGCCTTCTTGGCCACCTGGGCACGCTGCTGGCTCATGTTAAGCTGGCTCCACCAGCACCCCCAGGTCCTTTTCTGCGGGGCAGCTTTCCAGCCACTCTGCCCCAAGCCTGTAGCGTCGCTTGGGGTTGTTGTGACTGAAATGCAGGACCCGGCACTTGGCCTTATTAAACCTCCTACAGTTGGCCTTGGCCCATCGATCCAGCCTGTCCAGGTCCCTCTGGAGAGCCTTCCTACCCTCCAGCAGATCAACGCTCCCACCTAGGTCAGTGTCATCTGCAAACTTACTGAGGGTGCACTCAATCCCTTCATCCAGATCATTGATAAAGATATTAAACAAAACCAGCCCCAAAACCGAGCCCTGAGGGACACCACTGGTGACCGGCCGCCAAGAGGATTTCACCCCATTGATCCCAACTCTCTGGGCACGGCCATCCAGCCGGTTTTTTACCCAGCGAAGAGTACACTTGTCTGTGCCATGATTCGCCAGCTTCTCCAGGAGAATGCTGTGGGGGACGGTGTCAAAGGCCTTACCAAAGTCCAGACAGACAACGTCCACAGCCTTCCCCGCATCCAGAAGGGGGGTCACGTGGTCATAATCAGAAGGACCAGTGGAGAATTTGTTAGAAACTGCAGGAATAATGAGTACGTGAGATGGGAGGTGGTGGGGGGTTGCTTTGCTTTATTTATTTATTTAATTTTAAGTATTTTAAATACAAAAGGGACGGATCCAGACTTTGTGGTTCAGCCTCATTTAATGTGGAGGCGCAGAACTTGGACTGTTTTGCTCCCAGAAACATTTGAGACAGCAGTTTAGGGAGGATTCACCATCCTGCTCCACCCTCCCGACCCCAAAGCACAACACCTTTCCCACCCTGCGGGGCTGCATTTTCCTGTCACAGAGTAGAATCCTAGAGTTGTCCAGGCTGGAAGGCACCTTCCAGATCATCGAGCCCAACCATCAACCTAACACTGACATAAAGCATCACTAAAGCATCTCGCTAAAACCATGCGTAAGGTGGAAAGACACCGTACGTGGAATTTCTGCTGCCGTCGGTGTTTCAAGTGCAACCTGGAGGAACGGCACAGAAAAGCCAGCACCAAGCCGGGTCCCAGCAGGAGCAACGACAAGGGGCTTGGGGACGAGTCCCCAGCAACGCACAGGCTGTCAAACCCCGCCTGAGACACATCGTCCCCCTCTGCCCACGGCTATCGACCCTCAGGCGAGGAAGCATTTGGGTGCACGCCAGACAGGGCCCACAAAATTCAGATCCCAGGCCAAAATACTTCTAAATTCAGGATTCAAGTCTCACTAATTATCCAAAAGGGGACGCGCAGGGCCAGAAGTGGAGTCTAGCACAGCTGCTGTCCTCAGCTCAGACCGTGGGCTGGTCTCTTCGGGGATTAGAGATTGATGAGATAAATGTGATGTTCACGAAGGTTCTCAGGGGAGCCGGAGGCTAAGCAGCACACGGGAGACGAAAAGCTATAGAAACAAACCTGCTATTCTGAAATTTTCGCCAAGCTTTTCTACAACCTGAATTGACGCCAAAGCAAATCCATCTCTTACGTAGGCTGGAAAACCTTTGCAGCTCCTCACATCTTCTAGGAGGAGAATCGCAGGTTTTATTTCTAACGCTCAGCCCACACCGTGTCTGGTCTGCCCACAAGCAAGTCTCAGTCCGGTAAGTCGGATTTCCAAGGGAACACTCCCTACATTTGAAAACTTTTACATTTAAATGAAATACAACAGGGAGACCACCACGATACACTCCTGTTGATCATTTTACATGGAAATTTGCCCACTTTCAGCTTTTCATCATTACAAAAAGGCTGTCTCGGAAACTTTTGCCTCCCCGTTTATCACGTGCTCATCAGCCCAGGGCAGACCCGCAGAGGAGCCCCGGCCGCGCCGCCCGGCAGAGGCACCGTGCAGTTTCCAAAAGGGCAATACCTGGCCTTTTACACCTCAAAACACTTCCGACTGGAGAAAACTGAAGCCAGCTCCGGTTGATCCTTCGCAATCCCCTCTTTGCTAGATGAGAAACACTCGACTGGTAAAGCACAGAACACTACTTACTTGCCAACGCCTGTAAACTAACTAGTGCAGGTTACACAATTACATTTTCCCCGCTAAATCCTGCTCTCTCCACTTAAACGTAGGCTGGCACCTGCTTGCAGGATTTATTTTAAAAAGCCATGAATCAATAGCAAAAAGAAACAGATACCTTACAGTTTTGTCTCTCATTTAGATCAATGGGGTATCAGAGTAAGAGGCATTTTATGTCCCATTAAATCATGCTTGACTACGTCCCATTAAATCATGCTCACAAAACTCTCTGTAAGTTTTGAGAGGCTGGAGAAAGCCTCCTAACGTGTGGCACTGGGCTTCATTTGAGGAGCTCGCTGAGCTCGCGTTGAGAAGCGTCGCTTGTCCTTAAACGGGGGAGAAAGGGGCTTTACTCAGTCCAAGGCTCAGGCGCAGCTTTTTTCACTTCAGGAACAGGCTGACGGACCAACCATGGACACGGGACCCCCGTAAACCTCTGCCTGGCACGTCCGTGGGCCAGCGCCCCGCGGGGAGCCAGGGATGCAGATGGGCGCAGAGGCCACGGCACTCCTGGACTGTGGACACTGCCACTTTTCCCAGGTCTAAGACCTTTATTCTACGTGAAGCCCAAGTCTGCAATCAGGAGAACATGCAAGGAAACACATAAAATAAAATATATTTACGGAGGCCATTTTTAACTGTGAATTCCTTGCAGTCACTCCTTTATGTACAAAGCCATTCAGAAACAAATGAAGGATGAGGAGGGGAGATGGGGGAAGGGGAAATATGCCTGAGTTTATGCTGAACAGCTTGGCATACATCAGGCGGCGTTAGTCATGTCAGCCAATTTCAAACCACACCCAAAAAATAGAAATAATCAAGTTTTGCTACCACGTATGCTTGTCTGCTGCAGGAGCCTGCCTTTGAATCCTCCGACCATTTGTTTTACGCTCACCACACAGCGGTAAATCTGCTCTTCAGTGCAGCAGGTGAGATGAGGATGTTTAGTGGCTGTCTCAGTAACAGAAAAGGGATATCATATCATTTACTGCTTCGTGATCCCACGGCAGAAAAATAACCTGGAATCACAGCAAGCACTGCTGGAGCACAGAGAGGCCACAAAATGGCAAGTAACATTTAAAAAACACTTCTTCCTGCTCAGTGATTTAACATGATCCACTCTATTACTCGATTAATACGTATCAACTGTCTTCTGGGGCGCAGAGCTGTCTCCATCAACCGCCTCGAATCGCACTGTCCAGCGGCAGCAACTGAGAGCCGGACTCGGGTGGGTTCTGTACCTTCGCTACCCCAGCACAAGCCATTTATCAGCACTAATGAGTGCAGCTTACGAACAACACGGACTGCTCCAGGACAAAACAACCTCCCACTTGTCTGATCCTCCAGCTCCAGATCCAGCCACGCTGGCACAGAGCTGACGGGGGCTGCTGCGCCGATGGCCTGACTGGCCAGACTGTGTATGGTGCGTCTTCTCCTATGGACGACAGGTGCCATCAGGCAGCACCTTCCACCAAAAAAAAAAAAAAAAAAAAAAGGCAATTTAATGAAAGAAATAATAATGCATTATATTCTTTCAAAGTCCATAACCACAGACAACAGGTCTCACGCTTGGGGAAAAGTGAGCCACGGCATTCAGATATTAGTCCAGAGAGGAGCTGGACAGACAGACCTGCAGCTTGCTTTCCTCCCCCGATCCCAAAGCAGAAATGCTGCTAACGCTGACGGATCCAGTAATCGCTAATCCCAGATGCTGCACCAAAGATTATACCCATATCATCTTGCCCCTTCCGCAACACGCCTCACTCATGCCATCCACTCCTGCCAGCACACACACATCTATTTCGCTCAGAACCTCAAATCCTTCAAGACCGTCACCCTTTTCCTAATTTGTGCCTTTTGTACTCCTTCCTTTCCCCCAGTTTCAACATAAATATGCCTACCAAGCTTTTACATGGAGATGAAATACCATTAAGCAGAAAGTATAGCTGTCCTCATTTCCAGTGAGGAGGCAGAACTCCATAAATTTGAAAAGCCTACTTTGGTCAGATGTGCCCTGGTTTTCAAATACATCCAATGCTTTAAAGGTAATACTCCAATCTAGATAAAAAACAGGCTTCAACAGGCTATCTGAAAACGATCCATCAGTAACCTCATTTTCCTAATGATGTATTTCTAATACATCATTGCTAATGCCCGTCACCCAGCCTGAAGCCGTCCCTCCAGCTGAGGGATGGGGGTGCAACAACACGCAGAGGTTGGGTGTCAAGATCCAAAGGGAGACAAATTGGGAGGAGTACCGGGCGGTAAAGAGATATTAGAAAAACACTGCTGAAGGAAAAGTATCTGCTGCTGCAGGCTCAGAAAACTGATGACGTTTTTAAAAATCACAGTTTTAAGCAAGGTAGAGAAAAACCTAACCTTGCACCCCCCACCTGGGCAAAACATTCTCGCCATCTGCTTTGAGACACATTTTTGCATTGTATGGAAGCACACAGACAAAACATTTTGCCATGAGCTGTTTTCCTCCAGGCTGGTACCACCTCAGCCCTGCCCAAGGCACAGTCTGGAGCATAAGCTGGGGCTCTGCTTGCAGATTCGGCCATTCACCCTTTGGTCTGCACATGAACGCCCCAAAACTGATCCAGCCCCAGCAGCACAAACCCTCAACCTGGCTCCTTACCGTCTGGGATGCCAACACAACGGCAAGTGAAGCCAAATGGAAAGTTCAAGGAACGCCAATGAAAAACAAAACAGTTTTGGAACAGGTTGCCCAGAGAAGCTGTGGCTGCCCCAGCCCTGGAGGGGTTCAAGGCCAGGTTGGACGGGGCTTGGAGCAACCTGGGCTGGTGGGAGGTGTCCCTGCCCAGGGCAGGGGAGCAGGAACGAGATGGTCTTTAAGGTCCCTTCCAACCCAAACCATTCTAGGGTTCTATGAAAACCTTCTCATAAAAGGAAGCACTCAAACACGTCCTACGGCACAAGGGAAGAGGCAACGCCCAGGGGTCCTGGGCAAGACCGCAGTGCCTAAACCAGAGAGCAGAAGCCACACCAGAGCCAGGGGAGGGAACAACCATCTTCCCCCAGGCTGCATTTTCACATTTAAACACACTTCTACCCAGTAACTGAAGAACAACGAAGATGGAGGGAAAGCCAAAGGCAGTGCAGCTCTATCTGTACAGTCCTACAACGTAATAAGAGGAAGGTCAGGCCTCCCCAGCCCCCCATCGCTTGCCTGCCCTTGGTTTGCGGCCCTTCCCAAACAAGCTGGAGCGGAGCTCCCCGACCCGACACCAACGTGCCAGCCTGTCTGCCAGGCATGCCGTGCTCCGGCAGGAGCAAACCGGGCGTCGCGGCTCCAGCACAGACCAGCAGCAAGGCAGCTCGGCCCCTGCCTTGGCAGTGAAGCCGTCCTTGGTCAGCAGCGGGAGGTCCCGAGGGGCTCCTCGGAAACCACTGCCGGCTGCACAAGCAGATCCCACGCTCCTCTCCCAGCC
This sequence comes from Sterna hirundo, assembly GCA_009819605.1. Classification (NCBI taxonomy): domain Eukaryota; kingdom Metazoa; phylum Chordata; class Aves; order Charadriiformes; family Laridae; genus Sterna; species Sterna hirundo. The sequence continues at coordinate 11,507,434 of CM020450.1, read as the reverse complement.
GTGGACACAGAGCGGGACTGAGCTGTGACCTCCAAGTCCAGGCAGCTCGCCGTGGGCAACGGCATCAGCACTCCCCTCGTTCAACTGCTCCGGGACTGACGACGCTGTTTTCAAGATAAATATACGCAAGGCAGAAAGGCAGCAACGGGAAATCAGCCGCCGCAGGCCGGGCTCAGGTGCCATCACTGCAAACATCAGAGGAAAACACCTCCTGAGCCCATGTCACAGAAAGAGCAGAGCTTGTCCTGGCAGGAACAGGAAGAATTCAGGGAGTTACATCGCGATTTGTTCACCCCGTACAGCAGCACACATCCCTGCCCCGTACCACCACCACCACCAGCCAGCAGAGCACCCGAGGACGGTGTCCGCGCACCCACGATCCCTGTGCGGGGACAAAGCGTTCAGTTCTCCTCAAAGCACAGGAGAGTTCTATCAATAACCAAGAGCAGCTAGCCACACTTTCCATGTGCTGGGCGCAGCAGGAAAGGTCACCACCACCCTGAAAACCCCCAAAACGCCAAGTCCCACCCTGTGGAACAGCACCAAATGAGATCAGTTCCTACTCGTTTTGAACATCAGTGCAAGGTAACGGTTGACGTGATGCGAAAAGTAGGACACCCTATTTGAAGGCTTAAATGTGCTGCAGGATTTCAGTTTCCCACTTCCACCAGCGCAGGAATGGTCACTACTTGCCAGCTGAAGAGGTGGTGCAGAATAAGACACACAACCACCAAAAAATGAATTACTGGCAGACCAGGGACGTAGAAGTCTACTTTAAAACCTTGATATCACGTTAGAGTAAGATTTTCTTACTTTCTCCCCCATTGATGTTCAGCCCTCCCTGGCCTACCCATTGCTTTGTGTCGTTCCTTCAGCACGAAGCCGCCGAGACTCCCCGTCCCTCTAACCCAACACACGAAGGACACTAGACACAGTGTCCCTGTTACAAGCAGGGTGGCCAGGCTCTACTCTGCTTTGGATGGATGTCAAGTATGAAAAACACACACAGGAGAAAACATCAACAAAATAACAGTAGGCTGCTTCTTAGCCATTGGAAAAATTTAATTGGTCTGACTAATGTCTGGCACAGGTAAGGGCAGGCCACCATCATATGAGATAATTTTTGGAAGCACACAGCACTGTGTTAAGATCTTAAGTTAGGGAACACACCGACGGCCACGTGCGGGGATTGGACCCGCTGCTTCTGGTGCCACACGGCAGAGGGTCTCAGGAGGAGAAGCCCTGTCCCAGCCTTGGCGGGCGCGCGGGCTGACTGATGACCAGTGTATCTGTTTAACAGCTACATCGTCATTAGCTTTGACACTACGCCATTACTCATCTTTGGAGAAGCAGCGCCCTTTAGGGCTGTCCAGGACACAATTCTCCCGCACTGCGCGAAGGCGACAAGCCTTCTACATGCCTTTTTGGATTGCCAACAGCAGGAAACACCATGGGGAGGGGTGACCACCCATGGCCTGCAGAACGCCCCAGGTCTTTCGGGCTCTATGCTGCTCCCACATCCTACCAAGCTACCACTGTAGCTACTAACGGGAGTTCACTGGACGCCTCTCCACCTGTTTTCTGTGATCAGCCACAATGAACGCTCATGAACTGGGCAGACAGAAATAGTCGGGCATGAAAATCTGTGCCAGTTGTATGGCGGCACAAAATGGACAAAGGAACCCAGATCCTACGTGCCTGTGGAAGATGACAAAGGCTTCGGTGGTTCTGATTATGGAAACCACGCTTCTTCATAAAAGAAGATCCTGATGATGCATTTTCAAAGATTTCCTCCTCTCCTACATATGAGAGTGGCTAGATTCCCCCCTGCCCCCATTTTTTATTTTTAATTCTGAGCAGCCCACAGTTCCCCAATCTTGCTCCTGAAATATAGTTATTAATCACTCTTTGCTGGCTATCACACAAAATAAATCCAGCTAACGTTCTTATCAGGAGCTTATCCCTTCCTGACATTTCATTCTTCAATAAGGCTTGAGGGTTTGAATATTTAAATAGGTAAATATTCTTTTGATTAGTAGAATAAATGATTCTTGTTACTTACTGTCCTTAAAAACACTGTTAGCGTCATGAAAGTGCTCAACTACGTTGGCACAGCTTTTACTGGATTTTGTAGATTTTCCCATAAAACGTGGTTCAGCAGCAGAGAGAGAATTCAACCTAATAAGCTCATAAATTTTTAAATGCCTTTCCTACATGATATACGGAACTGCAACCTTACAGCTAAGGGTGCATAGGACACAACTTAGTAAGAATTTCTGCCCATTTAAGTGGAATTCTCCCCCAAATTACTATCATATAGATCACTGCTTCACTAAGCTCTCGTAAAGGCAAGCTGGAGCAAACATCATCTTGCAACTAAAAGAATTATCGACACACCTCTCGGTGCCTAAGACACTCTGACCCTTCGGTTCCCCAAACTGCGCCTTCAGAGCACTCCCCAAACAACGTACCAACAACTGTACCCCATTACAGAGATGGAGCATCAGGACTCTTGGTGCAGCAGGGTCCCAAGAGACGGTTAACACACAGCGTGGTTTATAAGCCCACAGCCAGCCTTTGGGTGCCCATCACCAGGTCCATACTTTTCAGGACAGTGCACGTAACGACATCCACTGCTTCTGCTTCTTGCCTGGAGCCCCCAGGCTCTTTGCCTGCTCCTCATCAGTCCCACAGTGACAAAACACACCATGGCAGGTTCGGGCTAGACATGCCTTGGCCCTGTGTGACCATGTTGCAAGGAGGTGAATGTGTCTCCCTCAGGGCCACTCCTGGACACCATGAACATCCACAGCAGAGCTGGGGACTCTCAGTTTGTCAAGAGCCTTGAGGAGAAGGAGGCTCCTCTCCCCTTAACTGAGGCATCAATGACTTCAGCACCACACGACGTTGTTCAGAGTTAACGTTATCAAGGGCCTGGAGCATCTCTGTGCTGAGGAAAGGCCGAGAGCCCTGGGGCTGTTCAGCTGGAGAGGAGCAGGCTGAGAGGGATCTCATCGATGCTCAGCAATATCCAAAGGGGGGGTGTCAGGAGGATGGGGCCAGGCTCTTCTCAGTGGTGCCCAGGGACAGGACAAGGGGCAACGGGCACAAACTGGAACACGGGAAATTCCATCTCAACGTGAGGAGGAACTTCTTTCCCGTGAGGGTGGCAGAGCCCTGGCACAGGCTGCCCAGAGAGGTGGGGGAGTCTCCGTCTCTGGAGACATTCCAAACCCGCCTGGACGCGTTCCTGTGCCACCTGCTCTGGGTGACCCTGCTCTGGCAGGGGGTTGGACTGGGTGATCTCCAGAGGTCCCTTCCGACCCCCGCCATTCCGTGATTCAGTGATTGCTACAAATGAGGGAATGCAGAAATTAAGTGGTCAACCCCAAGGTGGAAGGAGGCCAGTGGGGTTCGGGAACAAAACCCAAGGTCTTGCCGCAATGGCTCTGCCACTCTGTTGGCCCTTCTGTCATCCCAGGCAGAGCGCATCAGACAGGGAGGAAGTTTAAGAGCATTTTTTGTCTGTTTGCTTTAAAACAGTCCTCTCCAAACAGAGCTGAATGCTGCATAATGACAAAATAGGCATGGACTGAAGGAACAGGCTTTGAAAATGGCTGTCTCGAGCATTTTACACAGACGGGCATCATCACATCAAAGCCAGAAGCACCCTGACCTCCTACGCGGGGCAGATACGGAGCTATCAGGCTGCGATGCCACGTCTGCTCTCGACTTCATCACCAAACCGCTGAGCAGCCCCCGGGTTTCCCCCAGGGAAGGGCCAGCCCCACGCAGCCAGCGCCGTCGAGCAGAGGAATGCTGACTCTGCTACACGGGGGCAACCAAATCCTCAACAGTTACAAGCCCGTAAGTGCTCAGAGATCACGGACTGAAAGGCAAGAATGCAAAATTGTGAATTAACACTGTATGTTTTGACATCCTCTATTACAGGCATCTCCTACCCACGTAGCCTGTCATGTAGACACAACGCTGGATGTGGCTAATTAAGAGACATCTAGTCTAAGGTAGAAGCCCAAGCTCCCTTCGAGGTCAGTGAAGAGACACTGACACTGCCAACGACACTTTATTGCACCAGAAGCAGAAGTATATCCCCGTCTGGTGTAACAGACTGACGCAGCTCTTTTTGGGGCAGGTGGAAGAGCCTTTTTTTCCCCCCCGCCCCCTTGATCACAGGCAGACCTGGACTGAACGTTCAGATGGGCACGTCCAGCAAAGTGAGCCCTTACCCACCCGTCACAGCCCCCCAGGCCAGTGCCTTCAGGGTGACCATCACACCAGCGAGCTCCACCAACAAGTTCACCGCTCTGCTCAGGCAGGTTGGTGTACAACTGGCCCAGCCGCGGGCCTTACCTGCCAAACTTAAAACGAAATCCTTGCTATATAGCCTTACCTTAGGAGCATCTTACCAGAATAGATCTCATGGGAACTCAAGATTTTGACATCCCCAGTACATACTTAGGGCAATGAATAAGAAAAGTGGCCAACGCTTGTGCTGCCTGGAAGACGGGGTGGAACAACGCCATTGCTGAAACAGCGAGTATAAAAATGATGAACTTAAAAGGCACAACTGATTTTAGAGATAGCTGCCTTTTTTTTTCTTTTATAATAACAGATCCACTCTGCTGACAGGTTTATGAACTGAGAAGATGAAGAGTTTTCTAAACCTTTTCTGTTACGTACAGCAATCACTGTATAAGTTTACATAACGTCAGAATTAGCTCAGCTCAGCCCTGTCTGGCAAATTTCCGCGTGATAGAAGGGACACCAGGAGAGCTCCAGCATCCCAGCATCCCAGAGCTGGCACCACCGCCACCCACCCGGGCAGCGCAGGCTGCTCACCGAGGTCACGCTCACACACCGTTTGGGAAGACGTACGTACCACTTCCTTTCAGAAAAAGAAAAAAACAAACCCCATGTCACCAGGAATATCAAAATGGTAAAAAAAAACAGAGGCTGGGGCTGACTTTGATTTGCATTTCTACTCGTATTCCAATTTCAGGTACTAGTTAACTGAATCCAATTAACTGGCTATAAATATTGGTGCCCGCTAAATGGTAGGGGACATTAGACGCGGAGAGGTGAATGAACTTGAAGACCACACCGGCAGGTCGTGATGGAGTTCAAAAGCAATGACTGGCCACGCTGTCTGTACTTGAGTTTTTCATGCAACTTCTTTTTTTCCTGGTGCAATAAATGCGAAAGGCCAAGCACGCACTCCAACGTGCCAGAAGTTTCCCTTCATTCCCCAGATGAAGCTCCACACCACCGCTGCTACACGACGGGGAAATTTGCCCCTGTATGGCTTTTCTACCGGTACAGGTTGCATCCTCCACCTCTGCCAAAACAAAATACAAGAGAGACAAAACTGGGCGACCGAAGCAAACCAACTCAGAGCCCGAGCGTACCAGGAAAAAGGTCACGCAGTTTAGCCCAGTGCAAACCAGTAACACCATTTAAACGCCTACTCAGCAACGTAGGGAGGGAGCTGATCCAATACAGCCAGCCAAATGAGCTGAAGTGCTACAGGGTTAAGGAAAAAAGAAAAAAAAAAGAAAAAACCAACCAACCACCACCACCAAAAGAAAAAAAAGCCCCAGACCACCCCCCAAAAAACCCAAACCCCTCCTGTAATTTTCAGTGACGAGACGGAGGTGCCCCGTGAGCTGGGCATCACCCCTGTTCTGTTATGCCCGCTCAAGGCATCACTTTACCCGCAGAGACCCAAATGACAACAGACACGCAGCTACCGAGCACAGACGCTTTACAAAGTCTTCTACTAGGACTTGAACCCAGAGGATGTGATTTAAGGCTATAAATTTGTTTGCTGCCGCAACACAGCCGCTAAGAGGAGTGCCTAAGGCCTGACACACGTGCTGTCAGCTCCTTTCTCGCCCTGCCGCCGCCCCCAGCCCCAAAGGAGCCAGACAGACGTGTATCGGCAACCCCAGGCTGGAGGCGCAGACCCCCTTGTTAGAGGCACTTTTAGGCAGCACAGACCATGACATACTTGATGTGAACAGACACAAAACCCGAACGGCATCCATACAGTGACACGTACATAGCCTGCACCTTCCCAATACAATATTTGCCATTGATTTATACACACCAGAAGTTTGGGTCCGCACCCGAAAACCACACAGTAGGAAAATTCAGGAATCTTCTTCCCTTTCCTCCTCACCTTATGAACACGGACTGACTTTTACCCGCTTCCCACAGGACCTAACACACAAAATCTCCTCCCACCTGCACAGCCGAACTTCACACATTGATACACATCCCAGATTTGGCTTTTCGTTTCTGCCGGCAGCTATTCCCCGATCCCCTCCTGGCCCAGCACACCCTCTGCTTGGCCACGGAAAACTAATGCGTACTTCCTATTGATGCAGCTGAAGACCTGGGAGGTAAATTCTTATCTATCGACGGCGCACTGACTGGATGGAATGATTTACTGGTGACCGGGCTGCAAAGCACCCTGCTTGGAATACAATGCCTTCTAAATCACGGTACAGTCTTCTGCTGTCTACACACACTTGGTGCGCGCGAACGCACACCCGCAGGTTCAAGCTTGCTCAAGTTTCCTTAACGCAGTCCTACAGATTGCTTCTCAGCGCTTACTCACTGCTTTTTGCCTTTAAATCTCGGCAGGAAAGGGAAAACCTCACATATCCTTCTGATCCGGTGACAAGCCATTCCATAAACCACAGCTATTGACTTCAAACAAGCTTCATTCACGTCCTCCTCACAAAAAAAAAAAAAAAAATAAAAGCTTCACCAGGAAACGAATCGATCTTCATTTGGCTTTTGTAAAGATTATGAACAAGCTTAAAAGAAAGCAAGTGTTGAGGCTGCTATTCACATTGCCGCTTCCTAATCACGCGCCATTCATTGATTGCTTATTTTAGTTTGTATTTTGCTGATTCAGTTGCACATGTCTTCTTGCAAAAGGGATTATCAATATTAAATCAGTTGTGTCTACCCTATGAAGTAGATGGAAAAGCAAACCTTTTTCTATTACCCAAGCGTCTTAAAAGACCTAACGCTGCCTGGTACACTTCAGTGCGTACAGATTCAGAACACAGGCTTCTCATAAACTATTTGTGATGATTAAAGACCTAAAACTTCTCACATTTCCCCACAAAACTTGTTTTTCAAAGCACCTCCCTTATTTCCAGTAACTATTTTTCAGTTATGCTTTATATTTTACAAGTAGGGTACCAAAAATATTCAATTACAATTTAAATACTTAGGGACACACAGGCATTTCTAAATGCAGGTGACTTACGCAGCAAGTTCGGACAAGAAACGGTCTACTAAGTTGTAAAAACAGAATATGCAGAACAGGATTTATTTCTGCGAGGGGCTCTTGTTCAGACACATCGAAGGGACGTAAAAGCCAGAGCAATTCGGAGTGTCACATCCGCCCCCGCATCTCCCCCCCTGCGCACGAGCTATTTCACACCGGTGAAGAAAAGAGAGAGTTATTGGGAGATCCTCGGTCTAGGATCTGTTGAACGGCCAGGATTTGGGGACAGCGGGGAGGAGAAGAGGAGGAAAATTCAGTACTGAACTCTAAATATTTCAACGGATTCGTGCTACGTGCTCTGAAACAAGCCATGGACTGCAGGCCAAGCTCACCCCCCGCCCCGGGTCACCCCCCCGCCAGCGAGGGGCAGCTCCGGGCACCAGCCCTCCGGCAGCAGGCCAGCCCAGCTCGGATACTGGAAAACTCAATAAATGAGCTCAGAACCGACGCTGTCGGACACCAGGGTTTGACTCACGCCTCTGTGAATACGCAGCCCATTTAAAAAGCTCCCGCGGCAATCGAAAAGCTCCCTCCGATACACGGAAGCACAAACACACCAGCTTTGATTTCTTTGGAAGCCAACTTAAAAGAAGTGTATCCAAAGCTTAATTTGTTTCATTTATTTTCATAAGTATAGTTTAGTCAGAAGTATTTATGATAACGCAGGTATTTTTCATTGCTGGAGTTCAGAAGAGCACAAAAGCAAGCTGTTAAATTATACTAATCCCATCCTCTGCCAAAGCGTGCATTTAATACTTATGTTTACATTAGTAAGTGTTTTATAGCACACTTCACCAAGAGATGTCTTCCCTGAGGCATCACCTTCCAAATTTATAAGAATAGGAAATAACTTTGTAGTCAGGAAGGGAAAATTGACAATTAGTGGAGTCTATCGCATTAAAAAAAAAAATTATATTAGGTACCGTGCCTATAAATCCATGGTCACAGCGTTTCAAGATCACACTACGCAGCATAACGATAGTAAGGGAATGCCCTAACAGCCACTAAACGACACAAGCTCTAGAGCTGCTTTCCCCAAAGCAGTTTATTAATGACTGAGCCTGAAGAAGATATTGGGACTTCTAAGCCCCAAAGGTTTTTGACGCACTTCTGACTCCACACAGAGCACACAGAGCTGTCAGACAAAGTAGACTTCAATGGCATTTACTCCAAAGGAAAAAAAAAAAAGGGGGGGAAAAAAAGGGCATTGTCCTGCATCTCTGTCTAAATCCAGACTAGAAATAAAAAATAAACCCCCAAACTTGTCAATAGGCAGCCAGACGCTTTCAGCTCTACACTGATTTTCCATAGCTCTCTTCTGGAGCCAACCCTGCCCGCCCGCGTGTGCCGGGCACCGCGCTGCCCCGGGCACGGAGCCGCCTCCCAGGAACACAGCAGCAGGCCCAAAAAATACTCAGCAAATACCAAGCCCAGGTGGAAAAGTGTGTCTTTAGGGACTTTACTTGCCCAGTTTTTAAGAAAAAGAGTTACTGGAAGTCCAATAACAATCTCCATACACGCGTGTGGGTATGCTCTGAGGAGTAAAGATCAATACCAGTATTTATTCAATAGCACGCTGGTTTGTATTAGTACTAGAAAAGCAATGCAACAATAAATCAGCTTTTTCCGCTCATGCAAACCACCCGAAAGTCACCAAAAGCCGCCGCGCCATCCCTGGGGAGGCAGGCGGTGCACAGGGCCCCCCCGGCACCAGGATCTTCAGATCCCAAGTGCCTCGAGGGTGCCGGAGAAAGAAAAACCAAACCATTTCAGGTCTGAAGCTGGGTTTGCAAGTGTCCTCCTATCCCTACCAGGGCAGAGAGGGGACAGACTGGGCAGGGTGGCGCGCACGGACAGAAAATATCCAGCACCCTGTCCCCCAACTGCAAAACTGATCTAAGTTCTGGTGAGCCTTGTTCTGAGGCACGTTCCCTTTACGCCAGAGCTTTGACGCTGACACTTAACTGCTTGATTTCTTTACTTGCTCTCCCAGACTCTCCCAGAAAATTTTCAGGTGGCGTGTTTCCAAGTATTGGAAAATATTACTTTGCCTTTTTTATGGCTTAAGCCATAAAAAGCCAAGGGCAAGAGCGTTTTTCACACAACACTGGGTCAGACCACAACTATCTAGCAGGAGAGAAGACGCACAACCAGTTCTGACTTTTTCCTAGAGGTGAAAGCATCCTTTAATGCACTCCCACATGCCACTCAAACACCACTTCACATCCAAGAGTCACGTTCCTTTTCCTTCTTATGCTGTCTTGATTCCTCACTACTTTTTCCTTCAGTTAATTGACAAAGAAAAATCACCACATCCTGCCTCTTTTCCTTCCTATTGTTTGTACGTGGGATTGAAAAACAAAACCAAACCAAAACAAAAACCTCTTTGCAAAAGGTAAAAAAACGTGTTGTGCATGCAAGAGAGAAAAGAGCTCTTTTGACCCCCTCTGTTTGCAATAAATAGCAATGACTACAAATAAACAGTCACGAAACGCTATTTCCCAGCAAATATCACCAGCGTAATTCAAATGGTTTGTTTTGGTCTTTTTAAGCGCTGTCCTCCTCCCTCGCCTCATTTCATCAAGCCTGGCTAAACACCCTAGGGCAGGACACGACTAAGTAACTGCTATAACATCACAAACCTGTGACTCCAGGAATGTTCCAGCTACTCAAAGCTTGAGGAAACCAACAATAAAGAGCTCCCTCACTTGATGCAGTAATATTTGCAGATGTCCACCGCCATCTATCAAAACGAATACGCTCGTTTGGGCAGGGGGGAAAGGCAAAAAGCATTTTGCTCCAAGCAGAGCTTGAAGGAGGTTACATGCCTTCCATTCTGGGGAAAAACCACGCCACTAAGACGAATGTGATGCCAGAGGTATGAAGCGGCATCCAGGGCAGTCTCCTGCCCAAGTCATGATAGGTGCTGAGGAAGTATCTTGTTCCGGTACCTTGGTACAAGAGAAAACTGAGACGAAGGCACCTGCCAAGCCAGGTCTTTTTAGTTATTTCCATAGTGAAAGAGATTTGTTCTTCTTAACAAGAAAATAAATAAACACGATAGCACACGAAACCTAACAGAGACTGTCCTGAGCCCCATCAGAGCCAACCACGGGTTGAACCTCACGGCACAAAACACTGCGGGTCTTGGAGCCTGCAGGGCAAGCCCTAAGAGCGGATACGGCCAGCGCAGGACGAGAACGTCTTGGGTCCAGCACAAGGGAGATGCGAAGGCAGGTGCGGTCTCACTGGCAGGAGACTGAATTACAGGTCTCCATCCTCCTGGACAGTCCTGATGTATCATCCAAGTCACATCCATGTTCGTGACTTTCCAAAGATGTACTCAGTTTTCATTATAAAACCAAAATCCAACTCTGTGGCCCTGCAACACCCCAGTAACCCGAGTGGCGGCTGAGAGCCAAAGGCAGCCCCATGGCGGAGGGCAAGGGGCTCTCCAGGGCTGGGGAGAGACCCCAAAGGGAGCAGTGCCTCCCGCTACAGCTTGCTCCCTCCACCCCAGGATATGTTCTAGCACCCAGTACGGACATGTTGAGAGCCCCCAAGGGGCACACACAGACCACTTTAAATAAAAATAAAATCAAGAACGGATTTAGTACTTAGTTAATCAAGTTGTCAAAGAACAACCCAAAGTCTTTTCTAAACTGTCTTTTCCAGTACGCTAGGTGAACAGTTGGACTTGATGATCTTAAAGGCCTTTTCCAACCTAAACGATTCTATATCCCAAAGAAAGACTCTCAACTAGCTGCTGCACAGAAATCTCTGGTAATAAAACCAGCTAAAGCCAGATGGTGCTAAAAAGCCCAATTGCTCCCAGGCTCCCAAGGAAGGCAGCTACAGAAATAAACGGGTGATTCAGCCACTTGAGACACTTGAGTGTAATGACTGTGACTCAACCCCCAAACACACCACTGGGAAAAATTAAAATCAAGTCAGCAATACGTAACTGTTTAATCTTTCGCAATGGCTTCCCGGTGATGGTACGGCTCTGCCCAGGTCACTGCTCTCAGGCCATGTGGTCCAGCCGGTAAATACAAACCTTTGACCAGGCGCATGCTGCAACAACACAAGAGCAGATGAAGCTCCGCCAAAGGTGTCCCATGCTCGGCCTGACCCATACGCAAGACGCACAGGGCAGGCAGGAGGAGGGGTAGGGGCTCCTGGCTAGGAAGCCCTCAAAACCTCTGAAAAATCAAGCTGTGGAAAGTGATCACTTGCTTATCACTTACACCATTTTTCCCTTTCGCTTTAATATCCTGAAGCTCGCCTGCGTGAGGAACAGCTGCCGAGAGATTCACAGCAGCAGGAATATGTCATCTTCACCCAATGATTCAATAGTCCTAACAATTGTGGGTATTATTTTTCTTAAATCTACTCCTTAATCCTATAATGCCATAAAATACCACCGAATCAGAGCTTAGCAGGATTCCAGAAAGGAACAGACTTTTAAAGAGATAATGAGAACTCCACATTTATATTAGATAGGATTGAAGAGAGAGAATCGAGAAGACAGAACGTACCAGATGGGCAGATTATTTCATAGTTTTCCTTAATATGATTTCTTCAGCCTGAAGCAGCTGGTAATTCCACCATCAGAGATTAGATACTGGAGAGAACGGACAGGCAGACTGATCTAACACAGCAATTTTTATTTTCCTGCTACGTGTAGGAGGGGTTCCCATTAAAATCCTACATCACAGAATAAAACTGAGGTGCATAAAATCTAGTATCAAAGCGGGGAATGTTAGCGGCCTTTAGGATCCCATGTAAATATGCTTCACTTTCAATAAAGAAAACAACACATCTTCTTAAACCCTCCCCATCCTTCATAGGCAAACAGAAAATGCCATGAATTGATCAACAATAAAACTCACGGATCAGCCTTGTCATTTGCAGTTTTTGCAGAAAACTGAAGAAAATCTCTCCAGCTCATTTGTTTTTAGAGATTTGTTGAAAAGTCCTGCAGTCTGCAGGCAGTACCACGGGTACTTCCAATCTAGAAGCAGTAATTGTTTCCCAGAACACGCAGAAATCTCATCTGAAAGTCCAAAAATCTAATCCAGCAAGACAGAAGTGTGTCGCCTATGCCTGTCTCATCACCCCACTGTTCCACAGCAAGACTTGAAATAAGGTCCCTCGCACCAAAATGCTAGTCCTCCCTTATTTTAGCCAAAGAAGTCGCTTTCTCGGTAGCCAAAACGTACTACCGTTACCCGATTCACTCTAGAAGCACGTTGCATTGCACCCCCAGCACAACCTTTCCTGCTCAGCAGAAGGCCAGGCTCGGTATTAATGAGCTCAAAACTCAGGTCCTCCAGGCACAGGTCCCTTACGGTGTCAGTACCACACACCCGCGTCCCTACGGTCAGCACGACTTCTTTGGGAATCAGCCCAGCGTAAAGCCCAATACCGCTCGGGGGGTGAATAGCGGGGTAGACTTTCTACCTTCCAGCCTAGGCGAGCAGCCTCAGCTTTTAAGAAAAGAAAAGAAAATCCCTCAAATAAACTGCATTTTATAGCCAAAACAAAGATGGTAATCCAACCTACCAAAACCAAACACCACAATTCCCCAGTTCAAGACAAGCAAGGTACTCTGCCGCTCCCGGCCCTGGGAAAGGCCTTACCTTCTCCTAAGCATGATCCTGTATCCAACACCTCTTGGACCATTTTGTCCAGGGAAACTCCCCTCTGTCCTCTCTGCTGCCTCTGGGCAGGGACTGGAAAGGCCATCAGCTGGGACTCGTGATGCCTCCTCATTGCCAACACGTGCCCGCTAATCACCCTGAGCAGGGACACCTGCGTCTGAACCCTTAGCGATGCTGACCACCAGCTGCAGGGAGTCTGAACACAGCAAGGTTATAAATCGTGCCAAATTTCCCCTAAACTCCCCTTCGCTTCGGCCACAGTCACAAAGAGAGGGCAGGAAAAGGACTAAGAGGTCTGATCCGGCACGGCTCAGCACTCAAGAAAGTGACACTTGATCACAATCACCTGTTTCTCTGAAAAAAGAGAAAATTAAAAGGAAGGAACACATGAGCGACAGCCGTGGCAAGGAACAGTTCGAGTCCATTGGCATTCCGGACGCTGAACAGCCTTTAGTTGAACCAAACAGGCTTCACTATTATATTTAAAACTAATACATGCTTTGTAATGCTTATCAGCTGGAGGGTTTTCAACAGTTTTTCCCCACTAATGCCGCAATTTCAAAACCATTTAGGCTCATTTCCTTTGACTTGAATCTATTTTAATCAGAGACCAGGATACTTGACTTAAATGGTTTGTATTAAACCCTTCATAAAACCAGCCATAAAAATGCATGCGCAAAATAGCGAATGGATCTTGAAGTCACAAGTAGAAAAAGCTGAAACTTTTCAAATCCTCCAGCAAACTCAAGCCTATTTCATAATCAGACCAACTGCTCTCTTACAATACCAAGACAATTGAGCCCTAAAAAAAAAGAAAAAAAAAAAAAAGGCAATAACCAAAACGCACTCCTGAAGTTATTACACAGATAAAAGACACTAAGGTATGCGGCTGCAGTCAGTGCCCACAAATTCTCTTTGAAGTATTAGCCCGGCTCCAAAATGATGCATATTTAAATAAATTGCTGTGTCTGCTCTGTCCTCTCCACCACCCTCCCATGAAATGACAGAGAGTGGCACGGAGGAAGAATACAATGCAAACCTAAAAATGTCAGAATTAATCCTTTTCTTCCCCCCCAAGATCTGAAAAAACACTACTTCTCAAATTAATTCTCGCAAAGTAATGCTGGCTCTGCTAGAAGTCAGAGTTCTGGATGAGAAATGAAAATAAGAAGCTCAGACTCAGGTAACTGCTAGAGAAGGTCTCACTTCAAGGATTTGTCATTGTAGTGGGATTTGCATATCGTATCGCCAAAGGTGCAATTTGTTCCTGCAATTCGTTTTGTCCAGACGAACCGTGCCAGCGGAATTGGAGGCTGGGCCTCCATTCCTTTGAAAACTCATCCAAATATTTCTGTTGTCAGTGGTTGACAGCCTCGGCAACTCTGAGTGGCTGCTTGAAATTCATGCAGCATGCAGAGAAGTGAAGGAACAAAAGCTCCCCATGCTCTCACATCCTTAACAATTTGCCAGTACGCTGGAGACATGTAGCTGCATCCCCTTGCTGCATGATTTTCAACGGTTTGCAGATGCCAAGCAATGGCTTTGTCACTGTCCTAATGACACAGGCGTTGGGCGCGTATCTTTCAGAATCTAAATCTCTCTCAGCTCATTTTTTTATCAGGGATTTCACTCCAGGCCTGGACAAATTGACACTTTCCTATTTTGAGGAACACGTCGCTAGCCGTATCTAAAATTAACTTTCATAAAGATAAACTTACAGCATGTCTTTTCTCACACTCTTAACAAAATGATTTGGCATCTCGTTTAAAGTCTATTCTTCTGCGGTGCTTAGCAGGTAAACATCACCGTCACCATCACCTTAGAAGGTCATTCTGGAAGAATAGTAGAGAAAGGATATTGCCACCTGAGCCACTGAGCCCCTTCAAAGGCGTCTGCACAGATCTCCGAGAGGAGATCCCACAGCAGCGTCCCAGGAGGAGCACGAGGGCAGCCGGAGAGCCCCGGAGGTCTTCCAGGGACATGAAGGAGCTGACAAGGGAGGAGAAAGGGGGAGTCTTTGCACACATTTACAGGGTAATAAACACCAAAGGCCAATAGCTCCCGCAAACAGCCCTTTGCTGATGAAAGCAGATGTGAGCTTCTGATCGCGTTACTACCTCCCAAAATAATGCGTTGCTTTAGGAAAATAAAAAGAGAGAGAGAGAGAAGAACGGGAAAAAAACTCGCTTTCGTTTCCTGGTAAATCGTCTTTGTGAGCTATCTCAGTTTCAGCCAAACTACAGCAGTTGCTCATTACTGAGCATGGCCCTGCGAAGGATAAGGTGGGAAGAACAAACAGTATCACCCGAGAACATGAAAGCCACCATCACTCTCGGCTCGTGGATGATACCTGAACACGTGCACCCCTTCATGGAGCAAGCGGTACTTACTTGGTTGGACGATAATCTGGTATGGAACGATCCAGTGAAATTTTCTCACTGAGGTAGGAGTTGTAGCCATATTTCTCATGTGGTCCCTTTGCTTTCTCCTCCTCCTCAGGGGACAGGGTGGCTGGAAGCCCACCTTTACCACGTCCACCATAGCCTTCAATGAGACCAAGTGACTTGGACAGACCTCGAGAGAAAGAGAAGCCACCATCACTGTTAAAATTCATCACTGACATTTCCAAGCTATCAAAGAAACAAAAATACTCTGAACATCCAGGGTGTTTTGTTTTGATTTTCTGAAAACATGTCAAATTCTACATGGAATTTGAATGGAGCTGCAACAAAAACGACTCAAGTCTTGAAATTCTTCATGGCTCAGGCACACGATCCTGAGAGCTCCGCCACCAGCGTCCAACTGATAACCTGTCCCAGGGATCTGTGCATTTATTCAGTTGTTAGGAAGGTTATTTAGGCCTCCTTCCCCCTCTCACAGAGGTAATTACACATAAGGTTAGATGTCCCCAGGAGAAGGATAGGTTGAACACAGAGTAAGAATAAAATAGTGTTGGTTAACTGCCAACTGAATTAATTTTTGCTCAGTATGAACAGTGAACAGCATACAAATGTTATGGATTTAAAAACAATTTCCCCTCAAAGCTTTCTTATCTTTTAAAGTATAGCATTCCCAGACCTTTATCAAGTGGAATTATTTATTTATATCTGCATAGCTGAAGGAAATAAGCAAAGTTCAAAACGAGCGGCACAAAAAGAGCTATATTGATGATTTGGTGGCGATTGTGGGAAGCCAGGTTCATGCACATGCTATTATTTATTATACAGGACACCTAGAATTTCAATATTTTTCATTAGCAGAGACTCACACTCTTCTTTCTGTCAGAAACCAAAAAAAAAACTTGACGGATGATTCTGTTTGAGTTTTGGGGTTGGGTGGGTGCGTGTTTGTTTGTTTTAAATAAAGACAGCAGAGTATATTCCCCTTCGCGTTAACGGCGGAGCCCTGACTTTGAGGGCAGGACAGGCTGTCGTCCCCACTGATGCCTCTGAAGGGACGATAACCTCGAGGTTACGCACAGGCCTTCATGATCCAAGAGCGTGGTCCAGCTCCCAAACCTACCACAGATTTCCATTGCTCTGGACAAAACGCTCCACCTCCCCATCTACAAGACACAGATTTAAACACTTTTTTCATCAAAAAGTAGTGTTGTGAGGCAGTAAGAAAATCACCTATGAATGCGAATCACAGTTTGAAGCCTCGAATAGAAATTATTATTATTATTATTCCTTCTGACAAGGAACCTCTAAACAGCCTTCCCTGCTAGGGAGCTTCTGAGAGTTGATGGAGTCCCTCTGACCGCACTGGGCTTGATTAGATTTTATCCGAGGACAATAATAACAAATCAACCGCACGGAGCAGCTGGCTGTGACGTGGGGATGGATTAGATATCCAAGCGGCCTTTTTCCATCTCTAGGCTCAGCCACATCAGAGGAGTAAGTCAAGAAAGCTGGGAAAGGTGAAACTTTCTGGCCTGCAGAAGGCCAGCAGGTCGCTGCGTGAACTCCCTAACCCCAAAGAGCCGGAGGGACACCCCTCAGCTTGCTTACGAAGAGAAGAGATCCCGATTTCGTTTCAGACACGAACTCCAACAGAAATAAAACAGTATTTTTTAAAAAATGTTCTCACAAAGAGACAAGTCTTCTCAAAATGTCTATTTCTTAATCAAAATCAGACCTTTTCCACTCGGGAACGGTTCACCTGTAGACGCATACCTTCCCCCAGGGTGCCCCAGATCACGTCCTGCTCCTTGTTACGCCAAAAAGACAAAAGGCCTTCCTCAGTTCATCAGCAGAGGGTTTTACCACTATAAACACACGCTTTATAACAGAAATTCATTTCAGAATTTCAATTCCTTCTTTTTCACCTTAGCTATGAAAGGTTTCTAGCAAAACCTGTATGAAATTGTCTTACTGCCATTAATGCCAGTTCTTGGCCAAAAGACCGTAACGCAGAGCTGTGAAGTCCTTCCACGGCATCTAGGACGCTCGTACTGCTACTATAGGTATCCTCTGGATTTACCAGTTTGCTTTTAAAGCTTGGTGTCACTTTTCTTCGTTCATTTTAACAGATTTCTCATTTCCCCAATGCTTTTGCTATTGGTGCTGTGAATCTACACGTTTGTAAGAAGGGCTGAACAGAAGTGGAAACTTTCTCCTTATTTCTGCGTACGAACTACTCAGTCCTTCCACTACTATAAACGCTAGATCATTAAGTACAGATAAATCCACGTCATTTAACCAAAGGAATCGATTAAGGTGAGCCATTCATACATGTTGGGCGGCCCACGACCCTGAGAGCGTCGTCGTCTCTCTCAGTGCCACCCAGGACAGCAAACGCGCCTGCAGGGCCAGTAACAAAGTTGAGTATTGCCAGGTGTGATGTGACATGGAGGACCTCCATGTCCATCTCTGTGCCGGTTACACATTTCATCCTCCAGCTCAGGCTGTCAGCAGTGTTCATTTGCGCAGCTGGGATATCGCTTTGGTGTATGCCACTTCAAAGCAAGATTCAAGTAAGGTTTGGCAAAAACGATAATTCACGTCCAAACAGAAGAGGAAGAAATGGGCTTCCAACTGGCTGAAAAGATGCCTCGGGAGAGGCAGGACTGAAAACAAACGGTTCCAGCAGAACCAGCCAATCCGTTCCTTCATTCACTTTTACTAGTCCCATTTTAGGGCTGCACAAAGGAGGACACATTTCTGCAAGGTTTTGCTAGAACCTCAGAAATTATCCTCAGCCCTGTGGTTCCTTCCCTCAGGCAGGAACTCAGGGAAAGCTCCATCTTCGCAGGGAGCTCCCTGGGCTTTGCATTACCCACATTTGGGCGCACAGAGACACCCACACACTTCCCAAGCCTAAGGGAGAGCGAGCCCAGCAGCCACCTTCCAGAGAGGGCTCCCACGTGCAACCGTATCTCCTCTCTTGCTCCTCTTCCTCCCACTCATCTCACCTACCTCCAAATCGCCCGTTTCAGTCCCTGCTCACACCATTCACGCCGCCGTCCCTGCAGTGGGGCCCTGGCCCACGTCAGGAGCCAAGAGCTACCGGCTTCTGGAGGTAGCACGTACACCTTCCATTCTCTGTTTGCCCTTCACAGCATTCATGGAAACACCATTCTGGTCTCAAAGGACAAGGGTAACACTGCAAATGAATGATTAGGTGCCTCTAGTGATGCAGGAGCAGAAAGGGGACATTGCCTCTGAAGCCAGTTGTTCCCCACACACAACCGTCCAGGGCTGGCTTCCAGCACAGCCCTCTGCTGTGGCCTTACTAGCATGTGCTTGTAGCATCTTCACACTTTGAAAACCTCCAGCCCTTTGCCAAGCCTGCTTGGAATCATAGAATCACAGAATCGCTGAGGTTGGAAGGGACCTTGAAGATCATCAAGTCCAACCATTAACCTACCCTGACAAAAGCCACTTCTAAACCACGTCCCTAAGTGCCCCATCTACCCTTTTTTTAAACACCTCCAGGCATGGTGAATCCACCACCTCCCTGGGCAGCCTATTCCAATGTTTAATAACCCTTTCAATGAAAAAATGTTTCCTAATATCCAATCTAAACCTCCCCTGACATAACTTGAACCCGTTTCCTCTCGTCCTATCACTTGTCACCAGGGAGAAGAGGTCAGCCCCCATCTCTCTACAGCCTCCTTTCAGGTAGTTGCAGAGGGTGATAAGGTCTCCCCTCAGCCTCCTCTTCTCCAGGCTAAACAACCCCAGCTCCCTCAGTCGTTCTTCATAAGGTTTGTCCTCCAGACCCCTCACCAGCTTTGTAGCCCTATGGAATCATAGAACGGTTTGGGTAGGAAGGGACCTTAAAGCCCACCCAGTGCCACCCCCTGCCCTGGGCAGGGACACCTCCCACCAGCCCAGGTTGCTCCAAGCCCCGGCCAACCTGGCCTTGAGCCCCTCCAGGGATGGGGCAGCCACAGCTTCTCTGGGCAACCTGGGCCAGGGGCTCACCCCCCTCACAGCAAAGAATTTCTTCCTCACATCTCATCTCAATCTCCCCTTTTCCAGTATAAAACCGTTCCCCCTCGTCCCATGGCTCCCCTCCCTGGTCCAGAGTCCCTCCCCAGCTCTCCTGGAGCCCCTTTAGGGACTGGAAGGCTGCTATATTGGCCCAGAAGGGCCAGAAGTTACACACAGAGAGACACAATGAGCAAGAAAGAACAAAAGCACGATCCCATCAGCTTATTTCCTTGAAGAAATGGGCTAAAAAGTAAGGAGTCAGAACTGTTCCCAAGTCACAGACCAAATATCCCTTACCATTCTGGGCAGGTACCAAAGAAGCAGCGCTGAACCGCTGCCAAGAGTCTCTCCTGATGCCTGCTCCAGCCTATCTGTAGCGATAAACAGCATTAATCCCCCCACAAAAAAGCTTGATCTTTGGAGTGGATTCACTCCCTAGGGAATTTTGCAAGCTCATGAGATGGTTAACGGGCTGCATCATGATTAGATGGACAGTGGAGATCAGAGCTCCAAACAGTTGGGAGCTTCACTCATCCTTAAGCCACATTCACCCAACAAGCACCTTAGAAATGAAAACAGGATTTTTTTTTCAGAATCTCCTAAAATATCTGAACCTGGGGACAAAAGGAGTGTATTGCTCTTATACTGGAGGAATAGAAGGGAAAGAAAGACACGACGTAGAGCTGCTAAGATCTGAGCCACTCCTGCTGAAACGGCCAGACATCGGATCCCCTGGAGACTGACAAAGAGCTGGTTTTCTTCAAGATGATATAAAAATTTAATCTCTGCAGCAAAATTATTCCTCGACTGAGTACAGTTATAGTAAATATATTATTCTCCCCTTAAACTAGCAGTATATTTCATAAGAGACGGGCGTTTTCTAGGATAGAGAAAACCTTTGGTAAAATACACGACAATGTGATACACAGCCTTCATTTCCACAGCACCCGGCCAAACGGGCTCCGCAGGCAGCAGGCGCCTCGGGAAAGGATTCTGCTGCAAGTCAGCCTAGATGAAGGAAAACATTAACCCTACCGATACAAAGCTAGAAGGCCAGGGAAGAGGGAAGATTAGCTGAAATTGAAAGGCATTTATGAGAAACAAGGGGTCCTGAGCCTTAAAACCGGGGCTGGAGAAGGGATAAGAACAGGAAGAAATAACATAGGTAAGCTTTCCGGAAAAGCAGATTTTTTATGTCATCCTTCCTCATCTGTTTATGTCATTCCGCTGCACGAATTACACAGTACGCAGAGCTCAGACTGAAAGGCACGTTCCTGTAGGAGAGAGGAACACAAACCCTTCTCAAGAAGGAATAAATAATACTGAAACGGTACTGAAAAATAAGAGAAGCATAAAGAGAAAATGAAAGTAGATGTCTTTGAAAAGTACAGCTCGTATTTAAGCTAAACACCGTGGACCTTCCAAGCCCCCGTCGCTCTCCCAGGGCCGTCTGCCTCTGGCCTCGCGTCAGCCAGGGACCTGGAGGCCAACACGAAATTTCTGACTCGGGGGAAAAAAGCAAAGCTGATGAGGTAAATGGCCTGATAACGTGCCACGTGTTCCACTGCGGACACTGCCGCTGCCTGACCTCGCGGCGGCGATGGGAAGGGAGGATACAACAGAGCGGCTTCCAGGGGTGTTTTATGGGACACTAGAAGAGATACCAAAGGGCCCAATGTCATAGGTAGGGCTAGAAATTATGGAAAACTGCTGAAGTTTTTAGTGTTGTCCTGCTGATCGCTGCAAATACAGACTATTAACGGGAGGACTCATTAACGATAAGGGTAATTGGCAGACTAACAGGCACCAATTTTCCTTTGCAGCTTTGGTGGAACCGGAGACCTGGGATTTTCTCTTTTCTCCCTGCAGCAGTTTCTACGCAATTTTTACCCAGCCTTCGCTCAGACCTTTTGTTTATTGGACTAAAAAAATGCAAGTTCCCCTGACTGTAGGTTACCCGTACGTAACACGCGACCGGGCACTGTCACAGGGAAATCGTTCCGGGAGCGCGAAACACAAGCGGCTCTGCCAGCTTCCTTTGCTCCCGCCGCCTCCCCCAGGCGTCCTTACACTCTCGCAAAGGAAACCAAAAGTAGTACGAACGGGATTGGAAGAGAAGAGATCCTTTATCTTGAGGGGAGGGGAGAACAAATACAAATTTTAAAAATGAGTTTAAATACTAGAGTCCAGAGGGGAAAAAAAATCAGTATTCCCCTGAACCCTATACCGTTTTATTCAGTGTAAATGCCAGGTATGTTTTTCCCAGGGCTGACCACTTACCAAAAGCCAGTACATCCCCAAAATCCGATGCTGCGGCAGGTTTCCGACAAATCCCCCTTGCTATAGGACCAATGCTACCCCCTTCCATTTGGGCAGCGCTTTTCCAGCGAGCTGTCTTTTAGCTGAACATCTCCTTCAGCTGCACGGATCCTACAGAGCCGTTTGGTGCCCTTTGCCATGCAAAAGGATTTGTTGGCTTACCGCAGAGATAAACACGAACATGGGCACTGGTGAAAGGCGGTTTCCAGAAAATTTCAAACCTCTGGCTTCCCGCTGAATGACAAACGTGAACTCAGAAAAAGCGGCAGATGAATGCTGCTGGGCCCAAGCTTGGCAAGGAGGGATTTCAGCCAGGCACAGGCGAACTGAAAATATAGAGTATTTTACCTGTAATCCAACATATTTCATCTCTCAAAAAGTTCCTGTGTATGTGAAATTATTTGAATAATTCCCCCTAAAATGAATTTGTCTAACGGGCAATTAAGATTTCACTTAAATAATTGTGACAGGTGGGCGTGCGAGAGTCGGGCACGTTTCCAGCAGCCCAGGCAGGCAAACACCAAAGCAGGCTGCCTGGGGGGGGCACAGCCCCTCGCTATTAAATACACGGGGTGAACATCTGTACCAAGAACGTTTAAAGTACAGCTGCGCTTACACCATTGTGGGAACAGTCGGACAACGTCGGGGTTTCTTCCCACCTTGTCCTCGAGGAGAAGGATGGGAGAAGAAAGCAAAGTCAGACCGCACAGAGTTTGAAGCCTTGTTTGAAATATTTTAACATAAATATACATTCATACACGTATATATGTATATGTGTACGGACATACACTTATTCAGAATTGAAGTTTTCTTATCTATATGGAAATGGAAAACACGGAGAAATTACCTTCGGAGCCAGAGGGGGGATCAGCACCCGTTGCAAGGAGAACAGAGTCGTCAGGAGAATTTCAAAGCCAGACTCGCCCTGTTTAGGCCATTACACTACCAAGTTCTGGTTGCAAATGATAATTTCCTGATCAGGATTTGCCTCAGGCACAAAATAACAGAAATCCTTCAACTGGCTGAGGCCGTTCAGTTCAGAGGAATGACTCAGTTGATTCTAAAACCTGGGACTAGTAGAAGAGATTGGACAAAGATCTTTGCTCCCTCAAAGTCTGAAGATATTAGTGTCTACGATTCCGCTTCCCATTTTTAAAATAACTTGTTGAAAAAAAGGCAGGTCTTAGCAACAGAACTGGTTTAGAGTCAGAAAACCGTAGGCTGGGAAAAGCTCTCTAGAGCTCGGCAGGGAGAACAGGCAGCGCTTCGATGGGGGACTTACACATAGAAATGTTCAGGTACAAAAGACAAGACTGAAGGTGATTTATATCCCAGGGAAAACCCCGGCCACGTGTGAAGCACTCCCGGCAATTTAATTAGAGCAATGCTCTTCCCAGGCGTGTACCGACACAACCACCCCGGGAGATGTCCTGCTGCTGGGAGCTCCCCCTTTCCAATGAGAGTTTCAAACCAAGAGGCCAATGGCTTACGGTCGTTAAAGTTTGTCTCAAGATGACCAACGACACCCCGCTGCCTCCAGCGTGGTCTATGGTTTCGAAGGGATCCGGCTTCCCGGTGCTCTTCCCCCTCCACCTCGTGCCCCACTGCGCACGGTGCCCAGCGCCCCAGCGCATCCCTGCATCCGCTGCGGGACAAGCGACTCCTGCGACCAGCACGCACTTCACCGTGCTTGTGGGGATGAAATATGCTGTAATAAACCACATCATTACATCAGCAGGTGCAAGATACACACATTGTAAGAAAGGATATATATTTTGCAGGCAAGGCATTGATAGATTTGAAGCAGTTGCCAAGTAATGGAGTGACATGTGCAGCACCAGCAGCTGACTCGCAATTCCAGATAACGGGCTTGGATCCGCGAGGGGGGGATGGATGAAGTGTATTTGCAGAAAAGCCGAAGAAAAGAATGTGTTGTAGCAATCTCACTTGCACGTTATGACACAAACACAAATTTATATCTCTGACTAACATATGGGGCCATCATACTCTGGAAACGTCTGCGTTATTTACTGGAGAGACGGGTGGGGGGAAAGGGAAAAGGTAGTAGATCACAAAATAGAAAATCAGGGTCAAAAACATCGCTAAGATCATTCAGGGAGACAGCTGACCCCAGGCACACCGCAGCCATGTTCAAGATGTTGAAGAACTCCAGAGATCTCGCTTTATTAACCCTGCCTAAGGCCTGCTTTCAAGGAGTCAATCTTACCGGGGCGCCGGCACAACCATTTCCCAACACACAGCAGCATATTTCCATGAAGTATTTAGAACAGTCTAAAGCAATCTTCTCACTCTTATTTTAAATCGGCATAAACCATCACAAAAACCCGTCACGCCCAGGGAGCAATAAGAAAGCAAAGAATACCCTCGGTTAGAGAGGGGAGGGGATAATTCATAGAAGAGCACCCAACGTGACCAGACACCAGTAACGAGACCTAATTAGAGAGAGACCAGATGCCCAGCAGAGCAGAGGAAGTACCCCCAGCACAGCACAGCACCCCGGGACACGCAGCTTGCTCCAGAGGCGATACGAGTGGATTTGTACGGCTTAAAGCCACCGCCTCGGTGAGACGCTCCAGCATCAGCAATCTGTGTTCAAGTTCTTTCGCGAGCCCTTTCTCTCCACCGTTGGTCACTCAATGGCTGCAGACAAAACGCTCCCCAGGTTTCTCCCTCTGGACCCTTTTTGTCTTTTTCTCTTCTTAAGACCAGACCAGTAACAACGTGAGCAAGGATGGTTGCTCCACTACGAGCCGTAAATCTGGGAGTTACCTGCTGAGGCTCCGGGACAAGAGGGGGACTCCAGGCACACGACTGCTATGGATGCTCTGCGAGAGGTGAACGCTCTGTGCAGCAGCGAGATACCACAGCTTCTCCTCGGGGTGACCGCAGCAAGGTTAAAGAGCGACACTAAAAGCTTTGTCCAGCAATACATCTGCTATGAGTTAACATACAGCGATCTAAAACCTGATGCAGTATCATAAGAAGAGTCTGCATTACTGTATTAGTAGCCTACCAATGCAATATAACATAAACCATGGCAGGACTTCGCATTAAAAATCTGATACCGTTCCAGTAACTTCAAAGATCAATTTAGGGTGCGTCACCATTCACAAGACAGACAAGGTCCCTGGTCCACGCACCTAATGCTGTATTGATTCAGCAAACACCGAAGTGCCAGCTCTGCACTTGATGGGCTTTGCTGAAGCACCCGAGCTATTCCCATCCACGCCGGCTGGCTCCGTGCCTACCGGAGAGCTTGGGACACAGCAGCTTGAATGAGAAAGGCCAAGGGCAAAAGCCATCTTGCATATTTATGCTGGTCAGCCGAGAGCCCGTTTGGGTGATGAATTCAGCAATTGTCTGCAGCTTTATTTTTAGACGGCAGATTGCAACTCAAGCAAGTACAAACTATCTTGCTTGCCCGTTGGAGCTGCCTGGCAATCAGTCTGGCAGGACACGTGGCTCCGCACAAGACCTGCAAGAGACGATGGCAGGAGCAGCAGGGATGGCAAGAGCAGCTCTTCTGCCCAGAGAGTCATGGATGCCCCATCACTAGAAGCGTTCAAGGTCAGGTTGGATGGGGCTTTGAGCAACCGTTCAAACTAGATGATCCTTAAAGGTCCCAGCCAACCCAAACCATTCCATGATTCGGTGATTCTGCACTGAGGTCTCCTCATTGATTTTGAGACCCAACCCAAGCATCAGAAAGCACAAAGGAAAATCAGGATACATTGCTCGTTATAACACCTTCTTCACTACAGGCAGTTTAAGAAGTTCCCAAACTCTCCTGCCCTCAGCAGCCAAACATCACCCCTCTCATTTGTGCTGATGCAGTGATTTGTGGGCACACCCTGCAAACTCTCCATCCCCAGGCAGTCATTCCTACCAGCCACTCCCAGAAACCCACGGTCGGACAAACCTTTTGTTTGACTCCTCATTGCTGCTTTATACTCCAGTGTAAAATTTCACTTCTTTGGGCAATGCACTCCATTCCCACCCCCATCGCGACCCCTTTGCACCCGGGCAGAGCTGCTCAGAGGTGCTGAGCCGCAGCGCCAGCCCAGGACCACACAGCCAAAGGTGTGGACACAAGAATCGCTTAAATCCATCTTGTCCCCAGAGAAACCGTGGCCAGAGTTACACCACCGCGGGACAGGGCTACCCCGGGGAACCGGAGCAGAGCCACAGGAACAGGTATGGAAAGAGGAAGAGAAAAGAACCCACAAAAACACAAGCAAACATTTTTTTAAACCTCACCCAAAGGTTAAAAATAATATTTTGCACTTTTATTTTCACAAGGAATCTGTTATTTCCAGATCGTGTTTCCATAACAAGCTGTTAGTGTTTGTGGTTTCTTTTAATGCATGTTCTTGCTTTCCTGTTTATAAAAACATATCCTCTCTCTATAGATTAGCCTGTTGGAAAGGGGAAAAATAAGTTGCCATTTGGTAAGAAAGGAAATGAAGAAATACCACGCTATAGCGCAGACATCATAAACACAAAGCTGCCTACTCCGTTTTGGGTTTTACGGTTATGTGATTTGGGTTTATGGTTATGCGTTACAGCGTGCAAACCACCTCTGCCCCACGCCCGGGGCATCCCCTGCGCAGAGCCACTGGGAGCCAGGGAAGGGGAAAGGGCGGAAAACTGGAGACGGTCTCCAAAGCTGCTGCACCAGCGCAGGCTGTGAAACCCCGCGGCGGCTGACGAGGCCAACCGAGGAGCTCCCTCCTCCTTCCCTACTTCCCACAAGACCGGGGAAAGGAAGCAATCCTGGGCGGTTATTTTTGAGCCGTGGCCCCAAGCAGAGTACCACGTCACTCGGACAACGTGCCAAAAAGTTGGGAAATCAGTGGAAAAAAAAAAAGGTATGTGGGACTGTATCCTGAGAAATGCCACTTTTCAGAGGGGTCCTCAGCATGCTTCCAAGTTTCTCTGCAGGGGCGCTTTGATCCATATTATCCCTCCCAGGGCTACCCTAAATCTGCTCATTAAGCTACTCTTTAAAGACCAACATATTAGAGAAGGGATGACATTGCCCACAATAGTCAATTATAGGTAATTATTATGCTTGCATGGCTGCAGAAAGAGAAACTCAGGGTTAATATCTGCATCTTCAGCACATGCTTCTTCCTCCTTAATTGCGTTTTACTGAGCTGTGAACTTACTACTTACTTTTTAAGGTCAAGAAAGTCTATTTTACAGGGTTTTGCTTAGCGCATTTAATTTCTTTTATGCTACTTGTTCTGGCTGTGCTCAGACGCTGTTCTCACTCAGCGACCGAGCCAATTTGCTGCTGGTTTACTGGTGCGCATTCAGTGCTCTCAGACATACAGGACGCCCCAGAGAGCTGCTTTTGCTCTTCAAATTTCTTCCCATCTGTTTGTGCTTTGCAAATAGGTCATGGGGGTGACACGCCGTGACTTGCAACATCGAAGGACAGAAGTAAAGGCAGTAATTCGGTCAGCAGAGAGAAATATTCTCCACTGCCATGCCTTTATTCTTGTACACATCTGCATTCTCCAAACACAGCCACTATTAATGGATCCGAGGTGTTTTCTGTAATATATGTGTTATTGTCATGAACAGACGAGCACAATAGATACTCTTAGATAACAAAAACTGGAATTGCTCTAGTATGTCGTAGTCTCTATGTGGTGAAGGCAGAGCTTTGTTTAAGTTCAAGTACTTTGCTACCAAACCCAAGTTACTGAACTTGGTGAAAGTATTCAAGTGCTTAAGTAAAGCACAAGCTTAAACGCTTTGCCAGACGGGGGTCTCAAGGAAGGAAAATTGGAGCTTGCTCTCTACTGTCAATGCAAATTTATGAATGGTTATGCTGTACAACATCGGGAACAATTCCTAAGAGGCCACAGATCTGTGACTATTTAACTTTGTGTTTCTATAGAGAGCTTCTGATGATAGGCACTAAGTGCTTTAAAAACATAATTAATGCTCAAAGCACTCCTGAGAGGGAGCTAAATATAAGACCCAGATTTTAACCTACCTGAGGTACGACCGTCCTCGTTCTTTTCGTAAAATACTTGGTACAAGAGAGTACATGGCACAATAGTGTCTCGGTCCCATTGCGTTTGGTGCTCCAAGAGAACACAAGAGAGAACACACCTCACTCCTTTTCTAGATGGTCAAACACAGAAAATAATTTGTACAAGGTGACTTAGCCAGAAAAGATCAGCGTTTAGAGACAAAATCTGAGTTCTCAGATGAAATGAAAGAGCTCAATACCTCCAGAACAACCTGCCATGGCAGGGTGGTTTCCTCCAGAGACCCCCCACACCGAACGACAGGTAACACTGATCGCATGGCAGCTCGACTTCCGCCACCTCACTCCAAGAGCAAAATCAGCCATGCAACCCAGAGGTTGGAAGGACCACATCAATCCAGTGGGCTGGCCTCAACCACTACAATGCTTGAAAGGATTCCATTTTTTGCAAAAGCGGAGTGTCTGTAGTCTTTTTTTGAGAGCGATGCGTTCAATTAAAATGATGACAAGAGAGGTGGAGCAAGCGCTGAGGATGGTGGTGTCTCCATGGGAGAGCCTCCATAAGCCTCCTGCCCTGCGGCAGAGATTCCCACGCATCCCAGGGATGTATCCAGCGCCACCAATGTCAGGACAACGCACGCTTGTCACTTTGCTTTCTGGTCCCCAAGTGAAAAATAAGAGGCCTCACAAAGCACGGCTTTTGACAAACCTCCTCTCTGGGAGGACCTGTCCTGTGTTTGCCGTATGGTGCCGCGACTTCCCAGGCAGACGTAATCCTCATCTTCATTTTCTCTCCCAGCCCTCTAGCACACGCGCTTTCCTCTTTGTCTTCCCATCTTACCTTCACCTTATTTCCATCCCTTAAAGCTCCCGCTGATCAGGGCAGTCTCCCTTCTACACCACATCCCTTTGAGCTCTTCACAGTCCTCGTCCCTTACCGGCCCCCTCCTGCCCCCAGGACCGCACACCCCATGCCAAGTCACCGCCACAACTGCCCTCAAGGAGCCAAGATCAGGCCACAGGTTCCCACGAATATAAATTAATTCAGCCCTAAAAACCGTGCTAACGAGTAACCCCGTAGCTCCCCAGCACGCAGGAATCAGCTGTTCTTTTTGTGTCGATCCTGACAGTTTAAACAAAAATTAAATGCCTTGCCATTGCTTGTTCTAGTCATGCAGGGAGAAAGGCAAGTTGTTAAGGCTAGATTTTAATTAATCCCAAAATTCACCATCTTAAGCAATTTGGGAAGTATCTTGCAACCGCTCAAACAGTATGTTCTATCCTCCTCTCGCTCTTCCACCCATCTAGGGAGAAATGCAATTAACACCCACCTGGCAAAGCCTGCCCTCTTCACCCTTAAGCAGATTAAAGGACTTAAGGGGAGAAAAAGCTTGTTGTACAATACCCAGGGTCACCAACCTCATTTAGCAGCTCCTTGCCTTTCCAGGTCAGGTTTACCAGGGAACCAGATTCCCAGCGGAAAACACTGCTGCGATGGACATTGAGCTGCCAAATCCTGAGCCGCAGCTCTTCACTGCTCAAGCAGGTCCTGGAGGCGCCATCGAAAAGATGCCCTAAAAAAGATGCCCTTTCTCAGGAAAGGGGGGGTATTACTTTACAACCCCCCAGACGATGACAAATCCAATGCTTACAGCACAGAATGAAAACCGGGCCTTACTGGGAGCTCAGGGCAGACGAAGGGAGCTGAGGACCTCAGCCAGGGACATCTTCCCCTAGAAGGAGAGGGTCACGCTCTCCCCTGACCCACACGAGGGCTGAAGGGGATCGTTTCTTTTCCCCCACTCCTTCCCAAACATCCTTCCAGGTTCTGCCACTTCTGTTCTTCCTGCCTGCCACGACAAAGCCCCCCCCACGCCCCGAGTCTGCAGAGATTTGTCTTCTCCTTGGGGAAGTTATTTATTTATGAGCAAAACATGGCTCCCACTTCAGATGCAGGTCAAGAGAAAAAACAAAAGCATTACTGTCATTTCTCCCATGTTTACTTATTAAGGATATACCACCTTGTGACAACACCCGAGAGCAACCTGGGTCTGCAATTCAAAGAGAATCAGAAACGTTGAGCGGGAAGCGAGGAAGGGCAGGGAGGGCAGTGAGCCACTCTCAGAGCTCATCTTTTGGGCTTAGATTTTTAGTTTGCAGTACCCACTCTCATCCAGTGGAACGTGGAAGACTAAAGTACTATAAGCACTTGCTCTTCAGGGGTGCTTTCCCAGTGTGGAGTTTTCCATCGCCCCACAAGTTCACGCCTCTTCTTCCACCGCGAGCACCAGCCGCTGCTGCAGGAACCCTGCGCCCCCGATCCTCCTGCACTTCCAGTCCACAGCCCCGGACCCCCACCCGCAAACCCTACCTGTGCACCACCCAGCCCTTCCCTTCCCTTCTCCTACACTTTCTGTACCACAGTCCACCCCTCGTCTCGGGCATCTCATCCCTACATGTCTTCAAGGTCCTCAGAAACACCCTCCAGTGATATCAACATGGTGAAGCACCTTTTTTTTTTTTTTTTTCCTATCGAGAGGGGAACACTCGTTGCTATTAAAGCATCTAATGGCTGACAGCTTTCATCGCTCTTCCTCAAAACTGATCCTTCTCACTTGAATCTGCCATGTGAGTTTACCAGCAGACAGCCCCGGGTACCAAAAACCTTTTATTCTACGTGACCATGCTGAGCGTAACGTCAGGCTGCTCCGGATTTATTCCTCCGGATGCGCTCTTACTCAGTTTTTGAATTATTGATAGAAACGTATGACCATCAGAAACCCAGATTCCAAACTACCAAGTTGAAAACGTTCAGAGGCTGGTGCTGATTTGGCATCAATCCTCCAATTCAGGTATGCACTTGGCTGGAAACAAAGACTGTAGCACTTAAATCTGAAATTTGGAGTTTAACTTCATAACTCTGCAAGAGCTTTCCCTGGAGGAAGCGCAGAAGGAAGGCATGAACCTGACGCGCTGCAGGTGCCTTGCTCTGCTCCGCATGAACTCAAAAGTAAGCCATTAGATGAATTTGCATGAGTAAAAGTAAGTTATATGCCTCACAAACCAAAGTCATGATCCCTGAGTGGAAGGGCATGCGGCTTGCAACCTGCATGACAGCACCTGAAGGCACTGCAATATTGGCAATTACTCTCCATACCTTCTTCTACAGATTAAAACATGTATCTGAACTACTGAACCTAAGTTGCTAATGGCTTCGTAGCAGTCTGACTTCACAGGAGTCCTTCACCTTATCTCCGTAAGCCTTAAGATGGATTCCTTTTTATCTCAAACTGACCAATTTGCCAAGGGTCACTACCGTTTGGAGCTGAATACCTACTGAATCTCATTTCAGATGCAGGAGAAGTTCTCTCTGTGACACATCACCCCCATTACCTACCTGTACCCGTTATCACTTCTTGAAGGTACAAACCTATTTTTGGTCCCAGGAAAATAAGCAGCAGTTTGAACCAGGCTTTTTCCTATGTGCATGCAGATGCTTAATGAGCTATGCTGGGGAGGGAAGGGAAGGGGAGAATAAGACAGACAAAAATTCATGCGAACCTCATGAAGTTCAACAACGCCAAGTGCAAGGTCCTGCACGTGGGTTGGGGCCATCCCAAGCACAGATAGAGACTGGGTGGAGAATGGCTTGAGAGCAGCCCCGAGGAGAAGGACTTGGGGGTGTTGGTGGATGAGAAGCTCAACGTGAGCCGGCAATGTGCACTCACAGCCCAGAACCCCCCCGCAGCCTGGGCTGCATCCCCAGCAGTGTGGGCAGGGGGGCGAGGGGGAGATTCTGCCCCTCTGCTCCGCTCCGTGAGACCCCCCTGCAGTGCTGCCTCCAGCGCTGGGGCACCAACAGCAGAAGGACACGGAGCTGTTGGAGCGGGGCCAGAGGAGGCCCCGGAGATGCTGGGAGGGCTGGAGCCCCTCTGCTGGGAGGACAGGCTGAGAGAGCTGGGGGGGTTCAGCCTGGAGAAGAGAAGGCTCCGGGGAGACCTTCCAGCCCCTTCCACTCCCTCAAGGGGCTCCAGGAAAGCTGGGGAGGGACTCTGGAGCAGGGAGGGGAGCCATGGGACGAGGGGAGGGCAGTTTTACACTGAAAGAGGTGAGATTGAGATGAGATGTGAGGAAGAAATCCTTTGCTGTGAGGGGGGTGAGCCCCTGGCCCAGGGTGCCCAGAGAAGCTGTGGCTGCCCCGTCCCTGGAGGGGTTCAAGGCCAGGTTGGACGGGGCTTGGAGCAACCTGGGCTGGTGGGAGGTGTCCCTGCCCAGGGCAGGGGGTGCCACTGGGTGGGCTTTAAGGTCCCTTCCAACCCAAACCATTCTACGATTTCTGCAGAAAATATAGCACAAAATTAATAAATCTATTTGTGTTGCTCAAGGTTTCATCTCCAAACTGGGTATAGTTACAGGGCTGACAAGAAAGGCGCATGTACTTTGAGCTACTAGAAAATAACTTGCTAAAAAAAAAAAAAAACAACCCAAAAAGCCAAAAAAAAATATCCTTTTTAAAAGGTCAGATTCCTTAGAGGACACGTTTAGAAAGACAGTACCACCTCCTTTAGGCCAAACAGTTTGTCATACTTTCAATACATGCTCCCATATAACCGAGAGCAGAGGTAACGACCTCAGGATGCGAGTACCTGGCAGAAAAAAGGACAATATATGCTTACTAATTTTTCAAAAGGTCTCAGGGCAAATTCTCCAATTTTTGCACAGATTAATTAGAGTAATTACTTAAGTCATTAACTGTAAGGTCTGCGAAGCAATGTGTCATTTTATTGTTTATTTGTACCGTGCCTAACGCAATGAGCTCTTGATACATGACTGGGTTTCCTAAGCACTACCGAGGCACAAATAGCTGATGACAACTAGAATAAATGCGATATATTTAAGGTGACTGCATCCAGGACGAAGATGTTAATCAGGACAAATTTATCACCCTCAGTACGTGCCTCAGCAGGGACCTGCCCCTGGACCGAGGGCTCTGTGTGCCACTGCCCGACAACAAATACGGCAACCACAAACCACGCTGTACTCAAGACTGGTAAACGGGACGGGATTTGATTCTTGCATTGGTTAGACTTCAGGGACTAAAGAGAACTTTACCAAATCTGCTTTTATCTTTCGCAATGTCAAAACTCCCCTCTCCAGCCAACACTGGCTGCCACTCCACCGACTTATTTTTAAACACTTGCCTGTGTTTTATAAAATGAACATCCCTCCCCTCTCAAGGCTGGAGAGAAGAGCTGCAGCTCGGTCGGGAGAGACAATCCCATCTGCTGACTGCTACGGGGCTACACAACGTAGGAGGGGAAGGAAAGGCAAGCGCATCACTAATAATCAGAAGAAAACTTTGATTATCAGAGTCTGAGAAGCAACACGTACCTGTTTCTTGGCGTCACTGGCAGAGACGCTCACATCGTAACTTCCCAGGATAAACTGACCCGTTGACTGGACTTTCTGTTTGTAATGATAATTTTCTTATTCTTCAACCTTAATGCCTATAAAATCCAATATTTCCAAGCATCGCCTACCTCTTACCTTACAAGGAGATCAGAAGGCAACAAAATCGGAAATATTTTTCGAGCACAGGGCTGTGTATGGGCTGCGGCAGCTGGGGGGGACACGGTGGCCCCGCAGGACCCACAGTGTCCGTGCCAAAGAGCAGACTGCACAGGAATGTCCATCCGCAAAGAAACAAGAGAAATGCTTCCCCTATGAACTTTAAAATAATACAGGGCAATTGCAAACCTCATTCCTTAATTCCCCATGTGTTACACGCCTGTAATTGTCTGCAAAAAGTAACTGGCTCTTTATGTTAAAAACAAAAAAAACAAAAGACAAAAAAAAACAACCCACAAAACCAAACCCCTGCTGTGCATATTTCTGGCATTTATTAAAACTGCCTTTCTGAATGCTGCGTTAGTCTACGCAGTCGAACAAAATAATAAACAGCTGCAAATCGTTACACATACACGAGGTCTAATCCTATGATATCCTATACTTTATAAGCAAGAACCAAGTCCTATTTCCCTACTATTAGTAGGAGACAAAATTCTGAGGATCCTGGTAGACGTTTTCAGGTAATCCCAACTCACGGACAGGAAAAAATTCAGGAACTTTTCTTCTCAGGTTCGGTCTCATATTCAGACTAATGTAGTCACTGCTCCCCTGTCTAAAATAAGGCCATCATGATTCCATTCACATGATTCACTATTATGGTAAATTTAAACAAATCTATACGTTGGCATCAGCTGCCCGATGCCTCATGGCCCAGACTACCACCAGTAGCTCCATAAAGCCAATTTTTACCCTCCTTCCAGCACACCACTTTTGGAAGCAATCTGCTTCGTAAAGCCACGCTGAAGTAACACCACACGATTGCAAAGAAGGAAGGGAAATAAATCCCTAATGACACTGCACCCAGGTTTAGGTAGAAAATCTGCTATTTGAGTGCAGCCAGCTGAGCTGATTCCAGGTTCCTGTAAGAGCCCAAAGCTCTTTAGTGATCAGAGAGGATGAGGACCACAGATTAAAATTCTCTCAAAGTTCCATCAGCAGCAACAGCCACGCACACAACAGCAAGGTGCTGCCAACCCCAGGGCTCTCTGCCACCCCGGGCATCCCCGCTGCACCCGCTCCGTGTCCCCCCACCAGGCAATACCTAGGCTCGGTCCCACGGAGATGATAAACTGGTCACCTCAACTAACCAAAACAGTGACGTAAGGAGAAAAGAAAAGGAAAAAGCAGCAGCAGGAGATTGAATGAAGATAGATGAGTTTGTATTGGCATGCAGCTACGGAACCGCAGTGTTATCTAAGGCATTCGAGGTGTCTGCTGCTGCCTGAGAGGGAGGACGGTCTGGTCACCCCTCCCGTTCCATCAGGGCTGCACAGAGCTCAGGAACGGCGCTCTCCCAGATCCCACCCAACAGCTCGCATCCTTACGTTCCATTTAACCTGCCAAGCGCTGAGCAGGCTCAAAAGCCTTGCGCCACAGTGGGCTGAGGTTATTTTTAATCTCCAATCATTTGAGCTAAAGGTAGAGCAAGAATCACACACACACCCCCCTCCACACACCCCCCCCATCAACAAGGTTAGAGGCAAGTAATCCATGACCTTTTTCTAGTCACTTCTGCACATTGTGTTATCGCTACAGCAACATAGAGAAGTTGGTTCAATCATTTTCAGATTGGAGACTCACTAAGTCTGCCTACGCCTAAAAAATCGTCCACAGGCACACATACACGTAAATTAACTAAAGGGAGTCCAGAGCAAGTCTGATAAGCATTTTCTCAGGAAGAATTTCAAAATTTTGATTTTCAGAATTTCCGGTAGGAATTTTCTGGTGAGAATTTCAGCCTTAAAAGCCAAAGCTTTAGGAACTGTGAATGTCTGACGGCAGCCAGTGATGGAAACACTCAGGTGATCCCAGTGCTGCCGCTCCCCGGTGTGCCAGCCCAGCAGATCCCTGAAACATACTCAGCTTATTCCTACCTAACGTGGCATCAATCACAGCCCAAAAAGTCAAACCTGCGAGGCATTTGCAGTTCCCTAACTGCTGGGGAAAGAGCGCTGAAGGGAGCGGAGCACGCAGAGAGGCAGCAGCCAAGCGCTGAAGGCGGCAGGCAGATGGAGGAGCGAGCAACGCAGAGAGAGCGACAAGCGGAGGAACCACAGATTTCTTCTGCCTTTCGGCACATCTGACTCGGGCTTGGCTATAAAACATTTTTGAGTGTTAAATCACTGCAAAAGAAAGGATGCTCTTTAATCTTGAGGTGCCAAGCATCCGGCTGCAGGAAGACGAGTTGCTGGGTGTTACCGAGTCGCATCAGCACCGCTCCGCTGTCGCCATCCCGGCCAACCCCAGACTGAGGACGGAGCGGAGAAATGGCAGCACTGGGACTCAGGCATTTGGTCCGTAACAAGTAATGAAAGGCAGGCAAAGGCAAGAACAGTGCTATCAATTCCTCTTCGCGTTTAGTTTTGGATTCTGCACCTTTTCCTGGAAAAGGAGCAGGCAAGCAGGCAGGGCTCGCGCTCAACGGCGGAACCAGGGTGAGGAGAGGTCCCCAGGCAGGGGCCCAACACGTGCCTTCCAGAGCCCACGGGCCTTTTTCCCATTTTTATGTCATCTCAACAATAAATTTAGTTGCAGACTTCTTGAGTCATGAATGTTACAGAGCTTCCAATGCAAATATAAATGCAACATAGGTAATGGCAGAGGAAGAACAGCCTTTGCTTTAAAATATATACAATTAAACGATACTTCAATGGAATCAGAATGAAAATTAGCAATTTCATAGGGTGTTTTTTCCCCCCCCCCGGAAAAACTGCCGTTTTTCTAGTATCTCAATATGTCTGCGCACCCCTTGAAAAATCAAACCACGCAACAGATCTAGCTGGTGGAATGCTAGCGTGCTAGCACAAATACTAAATAAAATACCAGTAATATCAGAGTACTGCCCTTCAGAGGCAGCAAGACGTGATTAAGATAAGAAAGGCGGAGAACGCGCCGAGATTAAAGAAAAGGCGCTACAGAAGCACGCAGGCAGGTTTGCCGGAGCGGATCCAAGCGGCATTACTCCATGCCCAGTTATCTCCCGTGTCATCGCCCCATCAGATCGCCGAAGCACATCACCACCTCTCACACGCCCCGGCCTCGCTCACAGCACGAGCTGCGCGTTTCCACGCCGGCGTACAGCAGCAAAGCCGTCATCTCGGGAGCTCTGCACTCATTTCCACTCCATCTTCCGTCGGGTGCCCGATGCCCACACGTGCCACAGCAAAGTGCAGCAGCCCGAGTCCTCGAAGCAACAGATTTTCCTTCCCACTGAGGCAGCACAAACGCGTTTGTTCCCTTGACTGGAGCTCACCCCAAGCAGCACTGAGTCCTGCTGCATATCGAACGCACGGATGCAGAGCCAGCGGGGGGCTACGGCGTTGACAAAGAAAAAATAATTATCTAATGCCTCTCCTCTTACTAACCATTTCCTTCATAGACTGGATGTTTCCAGCTGTGATACAGAAAGGTATAAAAAAAGTTTTTCATCCTCTGGCCAAATGGGAGCTCTATTTTAGGCATCTGACACACACTTTGCATACCCTGAGAGATTTTTCAGACAAGCACCTATAGTCAGATGTTTAAGGGTATTTAAACTCCAATTTCCACCAATGTCATTACGTGTTAAGTCATATTTGGAAATATGAATGATCTATGAGGGTCTGAGCCAAATTACTCGCCTGAGGTCACAGGAGGCATCTGGAAAGAGGCAGAAGTTCAATTCGTCCAGCAGCAAACTTAACTAGCGATAACCTTTCCTCCCGGTACATCAGAGACCTTGGGGACACAGAAGGAGATGCTTCGGACACCATCTGTGTCCTGGCTGCTCCGGTAGCGCCTGACCCTCGCAGCTGCATATACCACCCCGCTAATGACTAAGGGCAGGGATCTCCTCCCGGCACAGCACAGCATCCTCCTCACCAGGGTGCAAAGCTAGTTCCGTTGCAACGGCACAGGCACAGCACCAGCGCTATTTCGGCTGCTGCTCACCCAGCACCTCCCCGACACAGCGGGACCACGCACCCAGGAACTTGCGCCAGGCTCCGGCACTGCAGGGACCCCACGGCAGATCTCACACACCAAGGTCTGGAGCTCTAAGTGCTGGTGCAATCCCTCCTTTTCCCCCCACGGCGTCCCACAAGCATGGGGGTAACCAAGCACCATAACCCCCACTACCCTCAACCTACACGGCTTCTCTGTAAAATGCCTTCAGCTGACAAAAATCCGACGGCTCACACACACAAAGCTCATCACACCCTGCTCTGGGGGGAAATTAATGCCGCTGGCAATGCGTACTGAACTGACGAAAAAGCTTTGTGACACACCCTTGGTTTTCTAAAACACATTTGGGTTTGGGAGAACAACTGCAAATACTCCAAACTATAGTTAAGGAGCGGTCGAGAGGCAGCGAGGGCTTTTGGTAGCCTCACGCGCTTTTCCCCATGCACGTGAACAGTCCCGATAACTTAACAAACGTACAACTAAAGATGTGCTTAAGTGGAGCTGGGTCTTAAAACACTTCTATAGGCCAATGAAACAAGCAGCGCGGCAGATTTGTACAGGCAAGAAAGAAGCCTGATGCCTGCCTAAAACACAGACCCATGGGATTGGGACCTGCTGCCATTTCTACCTGGAAAAAGACACCCGCTCCTTTCAGTAAGGACCGACAATTCTTTAATGGGAGAACACAATCCGTCCCAGCTTTGCTTCATGCTCAGCCCAAAGTTGCCTGGACACGTGACAATGTCTGGCATCGAAGGACACTACGTGTGCTTAGCATCCTTGCAAATCAAGCCAAGTATCTAACTGCTGGCACGGAAATACCTGCAGCTTTGTGATATATGGTGTCATAGGATCTTCTAGTCTGGAAATAGATCATCCACTTAACGTATATACCAAAGAGATGAATGCTAGAGGGCTTTAATTGCGCCCTTGATAATAGGACCTGTAATGGTTTTTTAAAGGGAATTTAAATCTGAGGGAAGGTACTGCACTGACGCTCCTGGAAACCTAAATCCTGACGAGTCCTGTCCCAGGAGCCGTTTTCGGTGTGGAAGAGAGCACTTTAAAGAAGAGAGCTGTATAATTCATGAGTGGGGGAGCAAAGCACAGCACGGGTGGGCTGCTCCGCGCTGACTCCCGACCCACACGCAAAATGGTCACTTGTGTGGAAGTGCTTCATTGCATCGGCACTGTGCTCTGCTTCTGGCCAGAGGACAAAGGGAGAGGGAAGGAGAGAAAAACCCAGGAGCATCTGTAAGTCTCTGAGGCACTGGTTAAACCTTTGAAGTTTGTAGTCTAAAAGGAGGCAAAGCTTTCACGTGTGGGGGCCCCTTGCCAAGGCCACACTAAGGTCCTGTGTGACCCAAGGGGTCACCTTTGATCCTCTCTCCCTGCTTATCCTCTCTCAAATTTAACTAAAACTACATTTCCTGACACCCTGAGCTCCTGTCCTGCCAGTCCTGATGGATCCCACATGCCCAGCAGACTTCCATGGGGACACGGGAGTCAACGCACAGAGATCCTCTGCAGGACCAGAGCCAGAAACATTACTTATGTCTACTTATTTGTGCTTCATTTTAAAGACATGAGTATACCCATTCCATGCAACAACAGCATCTTTCCCTGGACTTCAAGGGGGGGAAAAAAAAAAAAAAAAAAAGGACTAGAAAAAGAAAAAGCCCCCAAACCCCCACCTGTGCGTTCAAGGAACACAGGTGCCTTGTGTGCGTACAAATAAGCACTTGCTTAGGCTCAAACACATACCTAAGAGCCAGGACTAACACCAAACAGGAACAAGCAGGCAAGCAAAACCCTCCAATTGTAACCGGGTCAAGCAAAAGAACAAGTAGTAATTTAACAGGAAGGACAGCAAATGAAAAATGGGGCCTTTAACGAGATATCATGGATAAGATGGAAAAGGTGGACAAAATAAAGGTACGCTCTGCAGTTACTGCTGCTTGAAAACTGTCTTTTTGCTTCAGTGTTCTGTATAAACCACAGCATCTGTCACACAGCCGCAGATAGAACGTGGTGCAAAAGCAGATATGAATACACTTAAATAATTCAGGGGGAAAGTCTAAGGAACAGAGGCTGCCTTAGGTACTTCCTGACATTCATCTTCGAGACACAGAAAGGCCTAACAACTCAGGGCTGCCGTAGTTGGACTTATCAAACCTCTTTCTTCTCTCACACAGATCAATGTCACGGAAGATCCAGCCCATCATGCGTTATCCCCCTCGCTCTTGCGGGAGCTGTGTCGTTAGAAGGCTGTCAGCATTTCTGTTAAAATCTGTATCTTCAAGTTGAAAATATGAATTTGCTGCGGGGTGAAAGCTGACATACGAGCTTCTGCCTTAGAGCAACTGTTTTAGACAATGCATTAAGATCCTCCTGTAGTAGGAAGGAGCAATAGACAAAGAAAAATATCTGAGGCTATTATTATTATTCATTATAATTACTATAACCTTTGGTCTTGGTACAGTAAAACGCCC
The DNA here is from genome assembly GCA_009819605.1 of Sterna hirundo. Classification (NCBI taxonomy): domain Eukaryota; kingdom Metazoa; phylum Chordata; class Aves; order Charadriiformes; family Laridae; genus Sterna; species Sterna hirundo. The sequence goes on along the minus strand of CM020450.1, from coordinate 11,467,604 downwards.
TTGCTTTCTGGGAGACAAAAAAAGTGTGCCTCAGGCACAGAGGCCAAGATTTTTAGTACTGGATACCTAAAGCTTGGCTCTTCAAGCGACTTCTTGAGATTAAGAAGAGATTTCCAAAGACATACATGAAAGTTAAATGCTTTGATTTTTCCGAAGGTCACTAGAATTGCAATCCTGCAGAAACTTATGTATCTTCTTATCTAACACACTGCTGTGCAGCTCTACTGATGAAATTAATTTAAGCACACGCAACTGTCTAAGCCTAACTTATGTAAAGAATAAGTTTTACTGATTTCTGATAAGATTTGGCCTTCAGTCCCCATCGATCCTTTTGAAAACACAGCCTTTGATTCCTCTTGATGTCATCTAATCCCCCGCCCTTGAGAATCTCCTTACGCAGAAAGCAGGGTTCCGGAGCGTTCGCTTTGGAAAACGTATCTGAAAGAACCGACACCATTCTCGCTCTAACATGAGTTGTCTTACTCCTTATCGGCTGCACTTTCAAGATCTTTGGGGTTTTTAAATAGCAATATAAGTGAAGATTAAAAGGTACGTTATGAAAAAAGACTGGGCAACATGGAGATGCGAGACAGGATAAGGAGGTGAAAATGATTTTTCTCTTGCGATGACTTTCGTATAAATATTTTGTTTATGTTAATGTAATTATGTTAATGTAAACAGCACAACATTAGCATTAACGACAGCACAACAAATCAGGAGGTGCGACGTGCCAGCGCCCCGGCACCGCTCCCCCGTGGAGCCGCAGCACACGGACTCCGCTCCCTGCTGCTGCCGGGGGCAGCGGGGCCGCGCGGGGCCGAGACTGACGGCAGATACACCAAGTCCAAAAGGAACCCCGGGCACGCAGCACGCAGTCGATCGGTGCCATACACCAGCCATCTGACAGCATTTCTGAACATGAGGCAGCCCAGACAGAATTTAAATGATGGGTCCAACAACTTAATCCAGCTACAGCCCCATCGGGAAAACCAGCGACACACAAGCCTTGCCCTGCGCGTGTGTCCTGGTTTGAGGTAAAACAGAACCAACTTTCTGTTCAGTAATTTTACTTCTTAGCTAGGCCTCTTCTCACTCTCTGACATGTGTGTCTGAAATGTGTCTGCATGTTGCGTCTGAAACAGTTGTTCAGAGTGATAAGACAGTCAGTGCCAAGGAATGGTACGCACAGAGGCTCCTGCTTATCCTTACTGCTGTAACAACCAAGGTCAGCTAATTTCGTTATTTGCCCCGTTGGAGGGTGGGAAGCGGAAAAGCATAGAGGGGTCCCACCTTTGGGAGGAGCGGACAGGACAGGTGACCCAAAATTGACCAACAGGGTATTCCATCCCATCTGCCGCATGCTCAGTGTAAAAGCCGAGGGATCAAAGGGTCAACGCTCTTCCTTCAATGGCCAACGTCCGAGCAGGACCCTGTCTGTTCATCTGCCTTTGATCCCGATCCGTGTGTTCCTAATTCCAGCTCTGGAACACAGTTCCCACCCGTCGCTGAGTCCAGTCTGGGACTTCCCCAGTGCCTGACGGCAACGTCATCTTGGGAGCTTAATAGGGTTTTGTACATACTGTATCTATTTCATTATTTTCCTTTTTATCTTATTATTAATATTTCATTAAAGTAGTTTAGTTTCTTCTAAACTCGTAAATCTCTTTATCTCTCCTCCTCCTCTCCATGCACGAGCGGCTGGGGGGGAAGCATCTGTCAACAGCCATTGGCCAATTTGGCCAAAACCACGACAGTGTGACTTTTGCTTCCCAAGCCTTAAACAACACAAAAGTCTTAACGTAGTTCCTTATTCCTAAAGCTTTACCCCAAATTCAGCTCCAGAGAGGAGTTCAGATGTCCCCATCACGATGCTCTCGTTACCCAGGGTCCCCCTCCCGGGAAGGCTGGCTGCCAGCACTCACCCCTGCTTGGAGACCTCTCCAGGAGGAGATGGGCCGTAGGAGGAAAGCTCAGAGGGTTCAGAGGGTACGGAGGAGCCAGGGAAAAGGTGCCCATGGCTCAAACACTGAAAAGAGCATTTGTCTGGCAAGCCAGGAATCTAAGCAGACAGATTTAACACGATAACGATCATTCAGCACATCTTCTCTTGCGGGTTGAAAAATCCTCCCCTCCTTCACAGGATAAAGATGTGAGGCCATTAAATGGAGAAAAGGGTAGAGGGAGCTGTGTAAGCTCTCGGGAAAAGTTACTATGCCAGTTAATATGAACAGATTAAGCCTTTCGGCAGCCACTCTGCCTGTCTGTCCCAATGCACATACCGGAACCAAAAGCTGAATATGAAAAGCTGCCAGACTGACAGTAACCACTTGCCGCCTCCTCTCCTTCCCGACAGGGAAGGAAGACAGTTCAAACGCTATGCTCCACCAACATGGGTGATAAGCAGATTTCCCTCCTGAAAATAAAGACAAAAACAATTCCTAAATGCCTCGAAACGTCTTGGGCATTTAGCACAAAGACAGCCAAGGTTCAGCTACTGGCAGAGGATGATACAAATCAGGGCCGAGACTCACCCGGGGGACTGCTGGCTCCTCTAACTACCGCACCTGCCTGCAACGTCTTGCTTAACCGCTATCATTAACCGTCCCCCTTTGTGCAGCTCTGCATTCACTCACGAGCTGTTAAACGAAAAAGAAATACGTTGATCTCCAGGATTTACAATTATAGCCCACCACGCGGTTGGGTTTATTAGGTGCAGCAAACCTGCGCACGCACACAACACAATGACCCTCCGTGAGCTACGTTTATGAAAGCCATCCATTTCTTTGGGAAGCGTGTGCGGTTACAGACCACGCAATGCTGCTTCTGTGCGTTATTTAAAGAGGGCTTCAAGCCTCCAGCACCATCAGCTCGCCCTGCTGCAGAGGTCCTCGCCAGCGTCACAGAAGAGGTTTATGGAAGCATTCTGCAGCCCCCCGGAGAGCCATGTCCCCTCCTCGGTTCAGAACCCAGACAGAAAGGCTCCCACTCGCAGCCGGGCGCTGCAGGTTTCCAGGCCCAGTGGTTTCAACCACAAGCTTATTACATTTCTCTACAGACATTATTATATTACCACAGTTAAGTTCTGTGGTTGTATTTTTAAAGCAGACTATTAATTTTATTAGAAAACAGGCATCTAAAACCATTAGACTGTGACGAAAAGCCTACACCAAAGAACCTACTTACCGTCTTTCACAAACATAAGCCTGTGACAAGAAAACAAAACCCCAAAACAGTGAAGTGAAAGCCTCACAGAGACCTCCTTGGGCGCTGTCGCTCACTGCACTGGCACCTTTGCAGGTCTATCCTAGGGAAAAATAAAACGCACCTTTCTCAAAGTGAAGTATAATCAGATGTCTCCCCATGGCCAAACACCCCACGTGACACCAAAAAGACTCACGGGAGTTTACGTTAAAGGACAAGGAAATACAGGGCCACTGCTTTTCAGGGCAAATGGATCACAGCCTGTCAGGATCAATACATAAATCACCTAGGTTTTCATGCACTCCTTCATTTTTATTTTTTTTTTTTAATTACGCAAAGTTAGCTTTTCTGCCTTTGCATGTTTGTAGTGAACTTTGCAGAAGGCTGGCATTCATGAATTACAAAACACAAATTGCCAAAAAGACATCAAATTTAAATGCCGGGGCAATTTGCATGTTATGAATGATTACGTGTACGTAATCGCTCGTCAGGCCCGGCAATGCCACCCCACCAGCGCAGCAGCCCTGGGGCCACCCCCCTGTTGGGGTGCACAGGCCTCCACAGGGCAGCCATCTCCCCAGCTACTCATACATCACCTGCTCAGTTCGTCACTGCAGTATATCACGCTGCCTGGTACCCCAAAAAATCCACATTTGGGCAGAAGGTTAAAAGAGGGATGGGTCGGAAGCTAACTGGGAGGTAGTTATTGAGCTGCTGTTTCTGCCAGCCCAGCCCCAACAAATAATGTTGAAAAAAACCCGTGCAGACATAACGGCACTGCAACGCAAGGGGAATATAAAAAAAGGTTAAAATGCTGTATAACATCAGTGATGACGCTCAACACACAATAAGCCTGGTACAGAGTGCACTGAGGAAAACAAACTGGGACGTGTGGGTACGGCACTCTTGAAAATGCTCTTTGAAGAGCCAGTTGCAAGCGGCTGCTGTGCCGGTAAAAGCCCCGCAAGAGCCATTTCTCCCCAGAAAAGCAGAGGACAACCGAAGATGTTTTAAATTGGGTTTCATTCAACAGCAGCAGAGCAGGGGTTCAAGCACAGAAACCGGCAGCTGGAGGAATAAACAAGTCAGTTGTTTTCAAAACGCAAAGGCAAAGAAGGTCAAGGATGAAATGGCAGCACAAAAAATACGAAGAGCACCACATGCCCGCGCAGAAAGAGAGCCCACCTCCGGATGAACACACAGAGAGACGCACTTCCCAGGTTTTTAAGACATAAGAGCCAATCTCGCAACTCTGTAAGGGATCAGATGGCGGGAGGGTCTATGTTAAACTGCTTTCAGAGCCTGCTGGAAGCCCCCAAATGAATTCTTGATAAAGCTACCTTCTCAACAGAAAACCATATAGATCTGTGATTTAAAATTTAAAACCACCACCTTAAAAGAACCGCCGGGTACCCTTGCTGCAGGTCTCATGGGAACAGCCGTGTTCTGCAATCACTGAAGAAGCTCCTACAGCTGATCAAGCGTGCCTGAAATGCACAGCAAAGCAAAAAGGCCCACATCAGTGCTACAAAAAAAAAAAAAAAAAAAAAATTACTTTTCCACCATCTCTCCCCCCTCCCTAGCTTAGATGTATTTGTTCCTGGCAGAGACGTACTGAGGGTGACAGTTAAGGAGCTGACGGCACAGAACGCCACCATTTTTCCCCGCACGTGACAAACGCAACAAGGAACCACTGCCAAAACTGCAGGCAAGGTGTTTGCAGGACTGCAAGAGGTCAGCCATACCCGTATTACCCGTACCTAACGACCTGATGGAGAAAAGCTCCACTTAGAGGATTCCTAATCCATTACGGTGGAACAGCAGTTCGCACCGCTTGCTCCCAGTCCCAGGAATTGTGAAGAGGGGAAAGGGTTCAACTCAAATACTGCGGTAGGAAGGAGGACTTAGGACAGCAAAGAGAGGTACGGTTTGTGTTGAACTGATAACTCATCTCGCCTTGGCTTGAAAAAATGATATATTTTTTGCGAGTTCCAGGCACCCACCCAGGAACACTGATGCAGCTTCTTGGTACGAATCCAAGGGAGCTCGCTCTGTCATTCTGCCTTGTTCTTAAAGATAGGAAGAAAAATGTCCTTTGTGAATAATTCCAAATTGTTCTCCAACTGAATTATCTGCAAGGATCTTACAGAGATTCACAGTGAATTACAGAATCTCCTTTTCCACAAAGGGAGGTAAGGTTATTTCAGATAATAGATGTAGTTGTATATTTTTAGCCCCGTGAACCTACCTTACAAGAAGCTGCAGACTACTGTTGCTGCCGTGTTTCAGTGTAAAAAGCGCACGCCTTTAGGCTGATCCATACACCAAAGCACAGAAACGACCACTAAAACATTTTGCACCATTTTTCTGACGTGGACCTTTTTTGTTTCCTGCAGTTGCTACGGAGCTTGGGATTGTTTTGGTTTGTTGTTTTTTTTTTCTATCAAATGTCTTAAATCTGACTTTTGAAATTTTGAAGCTTCCAGAAGACGTCCTCTGCATTTTTCGCTCCGCTGAACTCCCTTCCATCGGTCCCTTTCCCATGCTCCCTCCCATCTTATAGTACCAAACATAAATGGAACACGTTGCAAGATCCTACCGCCTTGCAAGCTCACCGCTTGCAGTGTTTCCTTCTGTTCTCAAAGCCCCACAATCTCTCTCGGGCAACAGAGAAACGCTGTGGATAGAAGTCTGCAAAGCAGCAGCATCGGTGATGGAAACTGGGTCTGAGCTAAGTAACGTAGCATCGCCCCCCGCGCTGGGAGGCTGAAGCCAGGCAGCACTGTCGCTGCCGGTGGTGCCTTCACGAGTCCTTTGGCAGCAACGGTTGATTTTCCACACGCAGCGTGGACACTGGTCATCAAACCAGCACGAGCCGTGAGCCATCAGCTTCTCACCCTCACCGAAACGCTGCTGGGAGCTGCGAGCTGTCTGCAAGGGAAGCACGTGCTGTCTCCCCCGGGGGAGCTAAGGGAGGAGGACCGGGGCCAGAGGAAGGACAGCCGTGTGTCAATACGCAGATTTCACCTCAGCCTTAGGCTTTATCCACATACGGCAATAAAAATCAGGAAACTGCAAAACTTTCCAGGACTCACTTGGGCATTAATTCCACATAACACCTGCCAGTTTCGGTTCATCCAGCTCAGCTGTCTGGGGAAAGGAGGAAGGTGGGACATCTACAAATGGAAGTTTTGTTCAAGCGCTTTAATATATAAGGGTTAGGGACTCTGAAGGAAGAAGCAGCTTCCTCCCAAGCTAACGAGCATCCGTCTTTGACTACAAGCTTCAAGGGAAACAATCTCATCACGTGCACGCAGTGTGCTCTCCACATTTGGCATGATCCGTAACGATCAATCAAGACTTGTGAGCGCACCAGGAAAGAATTTAAGCCAGACCTGGTGGAACATGCTTTACCAGAGGAAGCACCAGGAGTCGTGTTGGACACTTCAGAGATTTTTCTGGCCGCATCGGAGCTGAACCTTTTACAGCACTGGCTGTGTCTGCGCACACGGAGCAGAGATTTCTCATTTCATACATCATTTACTCCTGCAGTGATTCCACAAAGTCACAACAAGTCCTTAATACAGCAATGAGGAGAAATCCATTCTTCTCATGATAATGGCTAAGGCTGGAGATATTGAGCATAGATTTCTCTGCACAGCAATGCTACTTGCTACAGGATAATCGTATGTCCTTAATAGAGAAATACAAGGCAAACGCAGGAAAGCGTCAACTCCTTGCAATCAAAGGACAACGGTTACAACAGGAGGTTTCCCACGGCTCTTAACAAGTTATTTATGTGCAAAGCTCCAGCCGTAAGTAGAGCATAATTCTCACTGGAAGCCATCAACAACATTTTTCGAGAAGAACAGGTGCCCGTGGGTGGTCAATAGATGGCAACGTTAAGCATCCAGACCCTTTTACATAACTTGGGGTACTAAGACCAGTTAAACCCATCAAAAAAATTACGACGCTTGTTGACATGTTCAGCTTTGGCTTAAGTGGATCCAGATGTCTTCTGCTTGACCTCTGCCACCACATTGCTCCTCTCCCTCCTCCCCAACACCTGTAACTCTCTGGGGGCAGACAGCTGCAGCTCCCTAATCCTGCAGGATGGGTACCCCCGTCCCTTCGCTAAGCCCTACTGTAGGCTGGTGCTGAAGCACAACTCTAACAATCACTGGAAAAAAGGGGAGAAGAATTAAAAAAAATATATATATATGTATAAATATAAAAGAAAAAAATAGAGAACAAGAGAACTAGGAAGGAAAAGGAAGAAGACATGAAAAGTGAAGAAAAAAAAAAAAGGATTTAAAGCGTAACACTGTTAGTCAAGGTTGCATGGGCATTGACGATTAGAGCTGCCAGGCTGGGTCACACGTGTGGTCCAAACAAGGCGGTGACAGACCTCTCGAGGGAAAGCAGGAAAAGCGGGGCAAGCACTGCACGACCCGTCACCCACCGCAAGTGACTGCAGTGAGTCAACAGGGCTTAGGAAGGCACAAAACCGCAGCAATTAAAGTCACCCGCTGAAATTTAACCCAGGCCAACAAAACTACTGTTCTCCCCCGGGTCCCTGACAGCTGCCTGGGAATAAAATCAGAGGTTACGGGGAATTTTGTATCCTAGAAGGCTGCACTACCATAAGGACAAACCAGTTACTCCGGTTGCCAGTCTCACTAGAGCTATCCCAGTCAGAGCTGGCAGGAAGATGGCTAAGGGGGTGGGAAAAGCAGCTCACTGACTGGCATTAGAAATTTGTTTCCATCTTCTGGAAAAAGTCAGGATTTTCGTTGGGGGGCGAGGGGGAAAGAACACAAAATTTAATCAGATGCTTAATGTTCCATCCCAAATCTCTTTGGAAAAGTCTGGTAAAGGAAGTACACTTTAAAACGTTACCCAAAGAGAAGGGACTGGCAGCAGGACAGAGCATGTCAAAGGGAAAAATGAAGTGAAGGGCCCAAGGGAGAATTTATTAAAAACCTGTTACTACGGGATTTGTCATGCCTCTGTTTTCTTTCCCAAAACACTGATTTACTAGAGATTAGCAAAGATGGGAAAGGACGTACTCGAAAGAATATGCAAACTAATATATGTGTCTTATGTAATTTATACAAGATGGCTGTGCCTGGTGTCCTGAGGGCCAGAACTGAGCCACCAGCCTGGAATCCCTCTGTGCTGCTTCAGCAAACAAACAAGACCCCAACTAACTTCACTAGACACAAACCTCCACAAAAATCCCGTGTCCTGGCTTCCGCACGCTCTACCTAAGCATAGTCTTGGACCAGCTGCCTGTGTCTTGGGGCTTTTCTAACCCTCACAAACAATTACAAAACGTTTGATGGTGAGCAACAGGTCAATAAGCCCAAGCTGGGATGCTCTCGGGCACCGCTGACTTTCTGCCCTGGACCTGCTCTCATGAGCCAAGCTACCAGCCAACAACTTGGTCTGGGGGGGCTTCCCGGTGGCAGGTACAAAAGCAATGTCTGGGCGCCGACGTCTGGGTGCCCCATCTGCTGTAATGTGAACCAAAATATTCTGAAACGTCTCAGGGCAAAACCTCCAACATGCGCTACCAAAGAACATCCCTTCGTCGAGCTCCTAAAAACACCTCCTAGGAGCTTTTAATCCGCAACTCCCTTACATATAATATTTGCTCTTTCCATTTGGGACCGTGTCCAGCTGGATCCAAAAACTGAGCCTCAGCTACCCCTTCCTTCCTACAGACGTTGGTCCTGCCCAGTTCCCGAGACTGCAGGAAGGGGCAAAGACGGCGGCTCAGGCAGATCCAAGGCGGGCAGCACGGCGAGGAGCGCGAGCCATGCCCAGCCCCTCCGACAAATGGCCCATCTGCGGAGCCTTGGAACAAGCCCCCTCGCAGGCCCGGGGCTGAACGCTGCCATTCGACAGGGCTTCCAACAGCCGCTCATTACAGATTCACGGCTGCAGCTGACCCCCCATTAGAAAGTGTTTTATTAAATTAAAACATCAATCCCAGAAATAGATGTTTGCTTAACAGACGTAAATGATTTGGGGACCTCATGCTGCAAGCCGTAAAATAAAATCAAACTGTGGCAAAGCCGAAGAAATTAAGCCATAAAGAGAAAGCAGTGGGAGGAACGCAGAGACCTCTTGCCAAAAGGAAGCTGCTCATCACAGGCTGGGTGGAGACTGAAAGCTCTCAGGTTTGCCACATCCACACGAAAAATTTCAGTACGTGAAAGCAATTATCAAGCCGTACTTGGACAACAGGCACTAAGGATGTTTGAAAATATAACCCCCCTGATTTTACAGACTTCAAGTGTAGATTTTCTTTCCAACAGTTTTCTACATTTGCTTCTGTCCAGAATCGGCTACATCGTTTATCATTATGAATTGTTGGGTTGTTTGTTGTTTTTTTTTTAAACAAAGGAGTTGCACTGGTTCCAAGATGTTCAACTGAGAGTCAAATCCTCCCTGCCCTGCACCACCACTGCCTTAGTCCCTCCGCCAGCAGTGCTGTGCCGCACGCCAGTCTAGAAGGGCTGCAAAAAACCAAACCATCAACAGCCACAAAACCACCCAAAACAAAAAGCAAACAAACAAAATCAAGCCCCAACCAAAACAAACCACCACCACTCCATCACTCCACCTCCACAAGCAGAGAGGATTTCAGACACTAATGCATCCCAGATGTTCGACTTCATTCCTACTTAGAGGCCTACACGTTGCAAAATTCAGATTTTTACCTTTCAGGAAGGCTCAGCTGCAACGAGCTGCCTGGAGTATTTGTCCCTTGCACACCTGAAGAGGAAGCACCGAACTGATACCAGACCCCTCTTCTGGCTCTGAGTCGGAAACACCAGTCCCAGCATCGCTTTGGAAAGCCAGTAAGCAAGGTCCCCTACCAAGCTGCACAAAGTGCAGTTCAGATGGTTTTAAGGACAGAAACACGATACAAGAATTTCTTCTCCAAATCCAAAACTGCGCCCTCCTCTTTCCTCTAAGAGAGATGTTCTCTTCAACCCCAGTTTCTTGCAGATGGCAGCCCTTAAAACTATCCTCCTCTCTCTTCCAGAGAAGATGACGTACCCTCTCCAGCTGTCCCAGCTGTAGCTCATGCAGCCTTGCTCAGAGGCTTCCCACCAGCCTTTTGAAGTGGCTGCATCCATCCTTTTTCCACACTAAGATAAGATCTCTAAGTCATTTTGTGTTTATTTATCCATTCCACGGCTCCAGAAAGTTGCTACGCCTCTTTAGCACATCCAGAAGGAAAGCGGTACTCGTTCTGGCAGGCAGAGGTCAGAGGCAGCCACCCCCCAGGCAGGAGCACCGGGGTTCCACTGCCCTCCGGCACGCGGGCATCGCAGGAGCTTCACAGGAGCGAAAGGGAAGAAATCATAAGGATCAGCGATGCAGAACCTCCATATGTAGCAGCACAAGTTGTCAGTCTACATGTATTAGAAAAAACATCTAGTTAATTAATTTTCTCAAGGAAATACGATTTTCCAGGGCTTTTACAGGGTCTGGCATTATTGAAGCTCCACTCCTACAACAGACCCACTGGCTGCTGTGCCAGCGAACGCAGAACACGCTCTGTTTGCACACAAGGGCCCATCTGTTCCATCTCTCACAACTGGATCCAAGAGCTCCGCTGTTTTTATTTGTATTGCCGTACCCACAGGAGTGTCTTCATCCTATGCCATGGACAAGCATGTCTGAAAAAGGACACTGTCATCATCCCTACTCAATTATTTCTGTGCTCTCCCTCCCCGGAGCTGAACTCTGCCAGCCAACGAGCACTGGGGAGAGAAACTCTGGGGCATTTCTCATCAGGCTCCAGCCCCGTTTGTCCACTGCCATCCACATGGAGCAACCGATAACGGAAGTGCTTTAGGTTTCAAAGCATAAGGCTTAATCCTTGTGTTTTATAACCTCACAACTGAACTAAAAGATGGCGAGAAGCAGGGGGTCCGCTGACCCAAAGCAAGCGTTACAATGTGGGGAGATTTATTCTTCAGCTAGTTGTGTATCAAGGATTAAATCACATCCCTAGGAGATATCTCACCAAGGCCTCAGCTTTCAGCTTTGAAATGAAACCAGCTCGCAGCGTCCCGTAACACCCCCGCTACCTTTGATTTCGGATTAACGTTGCGGTCACTGCAAGAGATGGGCACTGCCACTTCAGGGCCCCAAAGAGCTCGAAAACGGCGTGCCAGCCGTCTGAACCCATTACCCATAACGGCCTTCAGCTAAAGGCAAGAGGCTACAATACTAAAATCCAAGATTCCATTTACCAGTTATTTGAAGACAGATATTTAACAACCAACAATAAAACAGCTTTGATTTTTGGATTCCCTTTTTGGGTATCTTCCAGTTTGTACCAATCCCCACGTCCTGTTTTCAGGCCAGCCTTTCCCAGAGACATCCAGACACGAGCCAGAGTCACTTCTTACCTCTCCCTTCTCAACAGGCTTTCTGGTGAGTATAAACCATCCCAGTTTAGTAACTGCTTTTATTTGGGCAATATGCTGTCTCTCACCACCTCTCCTTTATGGCAATGCCAGTGAACCTGAGCAAGTTTCTGGACTCTTCCCTGAGTGGTGTGGACACTGCTGGTTTGACAAGCTTTTGACGGCAGATGCTTCCACATGGAGCAAGCACACGGCATCCCACCAGGGACTTCTGAACACACAGGCGCTACAGAGCTTTCCCCGCTGTATTTTCCTGCTGGCTCTGTAGCACTGTGAGGTTAAGACTAGGTTCACCAGAGGACAAAAGCTACAAGCCGTAACCAGCACGTGTTATCTCTGCATCCTTGACCACGAATCCTGCCGCAGCTCCGGCCGGGACTGGCTCCTGCCTGACCGAAGCACGGCAAAGGAAGGGCTCAGGTCCCCTGGGGCAGGGCTCAGGACGACAACCTGCAGCTGAAGACGAGCACGCCGAGGCTGGAAATCACTCGGACTCCAAGCGGACGCATTTGGCTGAGAGCACAGGCACCGGTCCCCGCACCGAGGGAGGGAGAGACGGCTGCTGAATCCAGCCCTGAGACTTCACTCGTGTAAATCACTCACCCCTCGGTTTACACCCCCCTCTAACTGGCCACACAGGGCTATACAAGAATTAATTAGCTGGTGTTTCTGAATTACTTAATTCTCCAAGTGCTCTGTAAAAATAAGATTTTTATTAAAACTTACCTGTTTTATCATTCAATCAAATCGCAAAATGGCTAAGAAAGCATCGCCTTGTTAGCTCTCCAACAGTTCAGCCAATTAAAGTGGTTTTTTAAAAATATTATATTAAAATAAATCCTTCTGAAAGGAGGAAACAACTTGTTTTAGTGACACAGAATTACACTGAAAAGTGTCTTATGTTTTACATTTCAGTTTGGTCTGTTTATACTCTGCAGCACTGGCACACACAAGTCTGAAGCGCAGCGTATCGACGTATACATTAAATACAACTGCTACCAAAAAAAAATTGAAAATCAAAGCCTTACTGGTTCCTGGCATTAACAAGGGAGTCCATCGGTGAGAGTGGACAAGGCTGAGCTGCAAGGATCGCTGCGCAAGAGGAAGAGCTGCAGAGCGGAGACTGAACGAGTGCAGACTTGCCAAATTCTGCGCAGCAAGAGCTCCACGAACCTCCCCAACATGCACGTTCAGAGATTCATCTGCAACCAGGGTCTGCAGACACTAGAGACAGGGCAACAACCTCCAACAGGTAAGACACATCCTTGGGGCTGGGGGATACCATCACCTCTTAAGAACTCCATAAATCCTCATACTAATAAAATTAACGGTCTGAAGTTCCACAAGTGGCTTCAAGAGTCCATATCACTTCAGGTTCAGCTTTAAGCACCTTGCTACTATTTTCTGATACGCAAAGACTCTACAGACCTGCGTTCAGCAGCCCAAAGACATGGAAGACTGAAGGCATCTTCCAGTCTGGCCCTCTGCAGCACCAAGACACCCCAGGAGAGAGGGTGGGAAGAGGAGGAATTCGAAGCATTAGTGTCATTCAGTCCAGGGTACGAGAAACCGGCCACCTGAGGACTGGACCACTTTAAACATAAATAGTTTAGGGATTATATATAAAGGAATGTCTTTCCCTTTTCTGCAAATATTGACGCCGTTTTGCCAATGTCTGGCCCAAGTGTTCCCTCCTTATTTTTCATACCCAGAACACTGGGTGCAGCTCTAGTCAGCTCCGGTTAAATAAACAAGAGTCTAAAAAAAATCTAGCAATACAAAGCAATAGTATACCAAAGATTTTAAAAATGCTTTTTATGTAGGAGAAATTAAATAAACTAGGACTCTTCACGCCGGAAAAAAAAAGACAAATAAGCTCAGAGGACATGAAAGAACTCTGCAATGCTGAATGATAAAAAGAAAAAGCAAGATACGGTTACTCAGTGCACCTCCGCAGAAGTCAGGAGCACCTAAGAAGTTACCAGGTAGCAAGTTTACAGCTTGCTGAAAGACCAACGGAAGGCTGCCGTGGTCTCTCCCCAGAGCCCTGCTACTGGTAGCGCTGGGGAAGGCGGTCCCTTGGCTCGGCCAAGTTTGGAGGCCACGGTCTCACCTAACTGCGGGGCACAAGCCCTTGCTGGGTGAGACACGTGTGATTGCGGCGTCTCGACTCTCCCGTTGCTGCTGTGACCACTTTTTCTTGGCCACGGTGCCCAGCTCAGTGGCGTACATGCGAGTTAGCGCTTCCCAGAGAACCTAAATGTCCTTTGCAACGTGCTTCCACTGCAATAACGCATTTGAGTCAAGTGCCTCAACAAACATTCTTCTCCGTATCACTTATTTAAGAGTCTACCTCTCACCAGACCCACCGAGGGACTAAGAAGCCGCTCAAAGTCCCAGCACAGCGCAGCCCAGGGGGAAAGGCTGAGGAACAACACAACCAGGTGATATTTTAGGCAGTGGAGCAGCAGTTCTCCCCATCACTCTGTCAGCTTGACCTGACATACTTTCCTCTCTGCAATGGGTCAATAAACTTCTGGTTTATATCTATTACTTAAAACATATAAAACTTTTAAAACAGGCCACAAGACTTCCTCTAGACTTCTCAAATTTACTATTCTTAGTGAAGAACGGAAGTTAAAAGGAGCTGAGTTTTGACTCAAAGAAAAGGCAATGCTGTTAAAAAAGCAACAGGGGACAATAATTGCATAGAACAAAGTTGTTATGGGAGCATTAATGCCCTGAGGTAGCTGCGAGCGATCTTTTCTCACCTACTTGTCAGTTCTTAATTTTTAACTTAGTTCATAGATCCTGCCAAATTCCCAATGGCCTTCACAGACTCAACATATGGCTCCAGTGAAATGCAACTACCCACAGGGCAGGCAAGTTTTCATCTCCTTCCACTCAGGTATTGGAAGAATTAACGATTTCAGGCAAAGACAACCAGACGCATTGTTCTTACAAAATATTTATCACTATGCAGGGCGAGCAAAGAGAACTTTGTAATACCTTCTCTGACTAACTGAACGAAGCTTCACCTCTACATAAACCCGTTAAGATGATCAGCTCAGACCAACAGCCTGTCCTCCCCTTCTGCCTCTCGGGAGACCACAAAACTTTAAATGCAAGAGCAGAATATCTATCCATTTCTGAGCATGAGAATGCTCAGATCATCACACTTTCTTGCAATACGTGAGCTGCGCCCAACTCAGATCCTGGATATATAAATTATTTTGCAGACGATGCAAGTCGAGTTGAGATACTAACGCAACCTGCAGAGCAGAAACCAGCATAGCCAGCCTGCAGCAACCCAGTGACTGATAAATCAGCTTTACTGTATAAACTCACGCCTTTCAACGGCCGGTATGACCCATGGTCATTCTGATCAGGGCACACATTACACTGACTTCAGACCAAAGGAAACGACCATACCACCGACAGATGTATCTGCACGTGCTTGTGTTGCTTACTGCAGCCCCACGGACGGCACTGGCCTTCCAGACACCGACGCTGTTTTGCAGAGGTAGATCTCCTACTAAGGCGGTACCAGACCTGAATCAGGCAGGTATTATTGCTAAGGGAGTCCACTGTAAAGAAAAAAGGCCACAAACCCAACCCGGCCAGCATGATTGGTGGCACATACATACATACGACTCCACGCGTCTCCTGCCTATCAAACAAGGAATGTGTAAAAATAGCAGCAAATGAACCCCACCACCCATCTGCCACTCCAACCCAGCTACTGGGCGATCTCCGGATCTGCTGCGCCATCTGGCACTTCTCCGCGAGGATGTTCCTGAACATCCCATGCTCTTGAGCACGATGCTCAAGAGCCTCAAAGCAAGGCAGGCTGCTCCTTCTCACTTCAGTGAAGCAACGAAGTAGATTTCCTACAAATGTTAAAGTGCGATTAACATTCCCCCAAAGCCCTGTCTGAATCTTGTCATCTACCAAACGCCCCGGCACACCGGTCTTTTTAATACAAAGGAGACTCTTGAAGGACAAACAACGTTTCTTCAGCTCTGTGCTCTTCCACCTTGTGCCAGGTGAGTGTCAGGAGAGGGCTCAGCCAGGGGAGCACTGACGCAGATACTTTAAAATTATATAAATAAATAAAGAGCCCATTTTCGACTCTGCTCGCTCTCCCCCTCCCTTTAAGTAGGTCACTCTGCCTGCTATGGAAATCAGCTCCTCTTCAAAGCACGTTTGCTCATCTCCTTCCTTATCTCCTTAACATTAGGAATGTGCAAAGCATTGTAAGTGCAAAGGCTAATTTCAGACTAATTTGACTTATTCCTGGCATGGATATAAACATGAAATGGTATTTACTTGTCAAAAAACCCCCGAAACATGAAAAATGAATGAAAACTTGCAAGGTATCTGCTATACAATTAGTTCCAAATTCGGTACATAGCTACAAGCCTAAGTCCCCAACAGATAACACAATGCAAATGAAATACAAAGGGTCTTTGTGACCTAGGAAAAAAGGGGAAAAAAAAGGAAGGAAAAAAAAAAAACCTCTCAAATTGGACTGTAAAAACTCAAGGGACCGATGTGAGAGAAGCCCAGCTCATACCAATTTCAGCCTGAAAATTAGGCCCTACCTTTTGATTTCTTCAACCTAACACAGAGCCTTCCAATTCAATTCGTACTGCCAATTAACAAAGCTCATAAGACGAGCCTGATCCTAACCCCGCTGAAGCCCCTGGAAACAAAGCAGCGTGCACCTAAAATGATGAAAGCACGTTCCTTGGGTTTTTCCCAACCCACCCACCGTGACGGGATGCAGGCAGGATCCGCTCATCGGAAGAATTTACAATCCGGACGGGCTGGGCTACGGGGTTTTAGCAGCGGTTTGAGCTGTCCCCAGCCAGACACACAGAAAACCCTCAGGGCAACTGAACCAAGCGGCTTCTTCTCATTTCAGCCTAAATCAGTGAACGCGCAAGGGCCCGCCCTGGGGGGGCAGCTGAGCACCCCGGGCCCCCGCAGGCTGCAGCTCCGGCGAGCAGGACTGAGCACGCAGGCTGCAGAAAATGCAACGAAAAGAAATTCCAGCGCTCACAGAAGGCAAATACTGAAAGGCGTTATCTAATAACATCCCAAAAATGAGTCAAAGAAAATGAACCACAAGAATTTCATTATTACTCGAATGCTCCCTCAGCAATTTTGTTTAAAAAAAAAAAAAAAAAAAAAATCAGCATTTTAAAATTCAAGTGTAAAGGAATTTCCTAAGACTGGAAAAGCATTTGCCTTATGCACCTCTGAAGATAATCGCACGGTACAAGACCCTGACACAGCACGTTCAGCAAAGTTCTCCTAACTCACAATTGTGCAACTTCAGCCTGTTCTTTTGCTCCATTGATCCACTCAGAAGACTCCTAGATCAGCTCTTTTCTTTTTTTTCTTCCCCCCCCCCCCCGCAACATCTTGAGTTTCAACTCTTAAGGTTTTAAGCCAAGGCTCAGCATGGAGGTGTGAGAAATGCAAAAGAAGGAGCACGCAAAAAAAGGAAAAGTATAAAAATATCTTTTTTTTTTTTTTTTCTTTTTTTTTTTTTTAAACTTCTGGAGGAAAGAGAGAGATAGAGGCTGGTCTGATGCTGCAGCGTTTTGCCGTCTAGACCGCGGAAAGGCAGCCTATGGGTAAGAAGGAAGAAACAAGCCCAGTAAACGCGGTACCAGCTCAGCTCCGCGCAGGAGGGGCTGCTGCTGGCTGGCAGCGGTCGGCACGAGAAGGACCTGCAGCACTGCGTACCCCTGGCACCACGCTCTCGTCTTCCAAGTCAGAAGGAATTATTTCACAGGATGTGAAGTGAGAAGACTGTAATTAAAGCTTTCACTTACTTTCAAGCTTCCTTAAGAGTTTAAGGATTTGGTTCCAGCCTTGAGTACTGGCCACTGCGTGTAACCCTAAAGCACTGCCCAGACCCTGGGACACGCTCATTAGCCGCGATTACTGCCAGGACATACCTGCCAAAGACGGAGGTTTAAAAAAAGTAAATAATTGCAATAGGCCTGGAGGCTTCTGAATTTAGAAACAGCATTATTAATATTAATATGTAACATTTTATAGTAGCAAGAAATACAGAAAATAGACAGCACTGTGCCTTAAGCCCTACGATCAACTGGGGTCCTTGGCAGCACGCGCTGGAGAAGACAGCAGCAGCTGTCAAGTCACAGCTGGAGTCGCCTCTGGTGAAGGTGATTGAGAAATGGGATTAAGAAAAAAAATACACAAAAAAACCCTGACAGGTAAAATTCAAGGTAAAATGAAAAGCAAGGAGGACAGACAGGAGGTAACAGGCTTTTCCTTGCTTGCAGAACATCTGAATTGTTCTGGGTTGCGTATTTCCCTTTTTCCATCAAGCACTGCCCCTGCTTCCTACCTTAGCCTTCCCAAGCTCTTCTTTTTCAGTACCACTTTCCCTGCATTCTCGGCTCCCTGTTTTGCAGGGAGGTCCATCAGACTATAAGGTCGACGGCCTCAATAACATCCGCAGGGCCTCACACTAGTTCACAAGGTCCCATCACGTTGGCCCTTGGAGCAGCAAAACGGACCAGGAAAAAACCACCCTGACACCTCCTGCCCCACAACCGCTCGGGAAGCTTGCAAAGCTGCTGCCTTTCCAACAGCGGCATTTCCCCTACCGTAAATCTGCTGGAAAATCCTAAGAATTAAAAAATAAAATAAAACTTAAAAAATGACAAATAGAGCAGAACTCCCAAATCAGTGCTCCACCGCAACCACCCCCGGGTCTGCCCGCGCTGACTCAGCACGAGTTTACGCCACAAACCGATGCTCCCTGAAAATAGATGTGTTCTCCAGCTGCTCCTCTGCCGAGCCCAACTACTTCTCCTTCCACTGGGGACCTGTATATCAAAAACCTTCTAATGAAGAACAGTACGAGGTGAGCACTTAATGCCAACCTGCAAAAATCACTGATACTACTCAATTCTCAAACATAAAACAGAGTCACCGGCAGTTCGCTTGAAACCAGGACAGCTGCAGCATTTAAAATACCTACTACAAATGAGAACTACTTAGGCACATCATAATTAGTAAATGGCAAATATTAGGAGTTATGGGAAAAGAGATCGTTAAAACAGATTTTAATAGCCCAGCATTTCATACGTTCAGATGTGAAAATCCAGTCAGCGCACAGCCTACATTAAGAAACAAACTGCTTCATTGCTGGAGTTGTAAAAACAAAGGTTAAATATCTGCTTCAGCACAAAAGCTGTAATTTTTCCACAGTGACTGTACTGTTTTGCTTTACACAGCTAATAATACCTGCCCTGGCTTCATACCCACACATCTTCTGAATGCTCTTACAAGGCCAACAGCTTAATCATCAAACCAGCAAAAAATTCCCAATAACCACATTTGGCATTCAGGTTTCTGGAAGTAACCTATCTTTTTAGTTACGCCTCAGTTATGTAAAATATCAAGTTGAAAATAACACTCCTTTTGCAGACGGCTGTTTTTCCACCACTAGTAACAAAACCTCCAAGCAGCTGCGCTGCATTCAAGCTTTCCTGTACCAAACCAGAGACGCCCCCAGGACCCCCGCTCCCCGGGGCCACTGCTCCCCGCCTGGACACCTTGTCCCATGTCCCCCCTCCTCACCACTTCCCATCTTGCCCACCCATGTCAGCCTCCTCGTCTCCCGCCCTTCTCTGCTCCTGAGGTTTCTCAGCCCCATTTCTTCGGGGCTGCCAGGTCAGTCCCTCCACTCCTTTTCCCTCTGACCCTCCATGGGAACAATGGTACGTGTTTTTCTCGTACATCGTTTCCAAAAACATCTGGACCAGTTTGCTGGGAATTAAAGATAAACACGAGCTTGACAATATCTGACCATTTCAGCCTAATCAGGAAAATTCTAAACAAATTAAAGCAGTGTCTCACGACAGGAAAGGCTGGGCAGCATCAGAAGAAGCCGCTACCAGAGATGCCTACACCTGGGTGTGCAGCTTTGGAGTAAATTACTCTCTTTGGTTATCCAGTTCCAGTAATTGTAATTGCAGCTGGGTATTTCAGGATATACAGTTATGGTAATTTTAATTGGAGCTGGACGTTCGAGGGAATTCCAGGATTTTCCAAACAGCTGCACAAAGAGCATAAATTATACTGGATGCCTCAAATTGGGATGTGACGTTGAAGTTTTATTCCTTGCTGTTCATTGCCTCTCCCCCCATTGCAGCTTGGCAGCCAGCTCTAATTTGCAAGGTCTGATGCTGTTCTACAGGATCAAACAGGCAGCATCAGTAGGGAGGAAAATTTGTGGAAGGAACATAGAATTAATTAGTATTTGGAAGTTGAGCAACTTCCTGAGAAAAGACTGATAAAAGTGTAAAATCCCATTTTACTGTCTAACCCCTTTTATGTCTGTGCAGAACAGCTATTAAACTCCCCCAGAAAGTCGCTTATCGATTCAGCGCTTGATCCAAAGACAACTGAAGTCAATATGACCTGACCCCGGTAACACCTTCCATGTAAGACATTGTAAAAGCCGGTAACTACCTTTAGACACTCCTGGCAGGGGCAGATTTCTAAATGAAAGCTGTCTGCATGCCCATAAATCATCTGCATGATCCAGCTGTCACGCTGTCCCTTCATGCCACAAACACTAATCAAACAGCACCGCGGCTGAACCATCCCCCTTCACGTTGGCGAAAGCAGCTCACCCATCCCTGGCCCATTAGGTTAATTAGTCATTCATTTCTCCAGACTCCGCCGCTTTTTTTCTGACCTCCACCTGCAGAGCTTAAAAACCAGCTCTGTCCCTTCGGGGACAGTCAATCAAATCAGCCTCATCCAAAGGGCACCTGCCCCACCACCAGCATCTGCTCCTCCAAACTGGGACTTCTGGTCCCCCCCAGCTTCCCACAACCGGGGTCCCACTGCGGGTCCCTTCATGAACTGGTGCATGGTGGACATTTTCCTAATTTTTAACCAAATGATGAAGCCGTCCCCCATAACCCACAAAGGCAAAACAAGTTTCTGGAGGCAGCAACCCTGAGGAAGCGCAGACGGGAGCTGCTGCCTGTCCCCTCCCCAGCCCTCAATGCCCATGGAGACCCTCCGGCTGCCAGACGTGGCTCAGCAGGTCGCTCCGGGATGAAACCCCACCACTGCCTTCTGCTCCCACCGCCACTGCAGTCCTTCCTCTCTCCGGCTTCGCTCACACATCTTCCTGCTCTGTTACGTCCTTTTCTTACACATCTTCCCTTCAACCTAGCCGACATATAATTAATATAGATTTAAACCAACACGAGCTTTAAATCCAAAAGCCACAGGGAATTAACACAACATTAGGTCTAATTCTCCCCCATCTTCTGCCTTGTTCTATTGCACGATTTATCTCACTAAAAGATAAGTGGCTTGGGAACGGCCTGTTTCTCCCTGGTTTACAGCACCAAATACAGGGGACATGAACCAGCCAGGGCCACCGGGCAGGGTCACAATGTGAGTGAGTGGTAATCACTTAATTAAGGCTACCTTCCAGTCGTTTGTTAGAGCAAGGAAGCAGAAGTGAGGCAAACATCCCTCCTATTCTGTCTCACTTTTTCTGTTCCTACTTTTTAGTTACAAATATTTTCAAAAACACACAATCACAGGGGTTGGAAGGGACCTCTGGAGATCATCTAGTCCAACCCCCTGCCAGAGCAGGGTCACCCAGAGCAGGTGGCACAGGAACGCGTCCAGGCGGGGTTGGAATGTCTCCAGAGACGGAGACTCCCCCACCTCTCTGGGCAGCCTGTGCCAGGGCTCTGCCACCCTCACAGCAAAGAAGTTCCTCCTCATGGTTAGGTGGAACTTCCCGTGTCCCAGTTTGTGCCCATTACCCCTTGTCCTGTCCCCGGGCACCACTGAGAAGAGCCTGGCCCCATCCTCCTGACACCCTCCCTTTGGATATTGCTGAGCATCGATGAGATCCCTCTCAGCCTGCTCCTCTCCAGCTGAACAGCCCCAGGGCTCTCGGCCTTTCACGCCTGCCACCATTTCTTTGTTCTCATACCATTTCCCCACATACAAACCTCTTCATCACTCTCTGCCCTTGAGACATTCACTCAATAATACATGAAGGAATCGAACCCATAACTAGTATATTTTTTTCTAGTATCATTGCAAGTCACTTCTCCAGCATCACACAAGAAGCTGGAAGAAAAACGGAGACCTAACGCCGTCCTACTGAATTCCTGGTGCCCTTAATGGTGACACCAGCCCCTCCTGATTACACGAATAACAACTTCAAGCAAACTGAAATTCCACATTATGGCATCTGGTCTACACTTAGCAAAGGGCAAAGTACAACACGGCCCCAGCCTTGACTACAGGTTTAGACAAGTGTAACGGTTATTGCTATTATTGTCTTGTCAGTGCAAATAAGAAAGACTGAAACGAAATCTAGCAGAACAGGGGGGTTATGTTCCAACCTATTGAAAGCTTTCAGAGTTCCAGCGCACTTCACTAAAGGTGGTACGCACTAAAAAGACACAAAGGTCAACAAAAATTATTTTAAACCAAATAACGGAATATACGCAAGCTTTGAAATATCATTAAATGGCTTTACGCTTCCCCCACTTGCTTTATGTTTTTAGAGTATGATCAAGCAATTGTTTTAGAAGAATTTGTAGTAATTTGATGCAAACATGAGTGCACTCGTGATTTAATTTAAAGTGGAATGTAAGCAAAGACCCAGCAAGAAATTCTAATTGTTTCATTTCAAAATTAACCTTCTCGTTTTATCCTTATGCCCTGAGAACGTGCACAACCACAGCGGGCCGTTACACTGCCTGAAATACTACTACACGAGCAAACAACAATTAAAACACAGGTTAAGTAAATTCTAACGACCATCAGGTAGGAGACCTTGCTTGACTCTCTCATGCTCTCTGCAGCTTGAAGAAACACCCAAAATATCTCAGCCGAGGCACTGCTGGTGCCTGTTAATCCACTGTTGATTTTCCTCTCGTAATGGTTTTCCGCTTTCTGTATCTCAGCAGCACTTAGACACGCCAAGGAAAAGCAATTTGGATTTCCATTGCCCACAAACACAAAAAGGCCCTACTGTTACATACAGGAGATGGGAGAAAAGAAAATCCCGTATCCCGTTGGGGTGCCGGGTCAGGGAGGCTAAGGATGCTCCAGGGCCCGAGGGTGGCAAACAGCAGGGCCCAGAGCCCGGCCCTTCTGCCTTCCCACCCGGAGCCCATCCCAACCAGACCCCACGGAAGTGCTAGCACTGAGCAATCCCACTTCAAACCCTGGGAAGGAACACAAGATGTTTCCACTCACACGCAAGCTGAGGGTACTGAAGGGAAGAGGAACCAAGGATTCCCCTTCCTTCCTCGGCATCGAGTGCTGCCACATCACACAGTTGGTTTTACTGTGCTGAAGTTCGGTGATCAGGTGCGACACGGCGTGCCAGCTGTGCAGTAAGCAGTGCTGATTTACTGCGTATGCCACAGCCCCGGCTGTTAAGAGATCTTTCATTTTCCCTACCAGCGGGAAGAGCGGTGCTCTCACACAACAGCCTGGGTCAGACAAGCTAGGAAGATCCCTATTTTTAAAAAAATCCGTTTACCAAGAGTCATCCCATTACTCCCATACCAAGCCGTAGGTATTTCCCGTTCCAGGAGCAAACAAGCGCTGTCATATGGCAGGTGGCCTTTAGCATCGCTGTCTGTGGGTACCAGGTATCAGAGCGACCCCCAGGGAGCAAACCCCTGGGACGGCACAATCAGAGGAACCGGTGCCATTACGCAGCGAGAGGCACGCCAGCACGGAGCATCAGGTTTTTAAGATGGAAAAGGCAAACTGTGACTTTTATCCAATTCATTCCTAATTTTAGAGAATTCTCTTTCTTTTTCAGATAACTTCACATCTCCCCACCAAGCTGAGCATCAAAGCCATAAGCCTCCGTCAGAAGCAGGGTGTGTAATTGCTCAAGGAGAGCAGCGCGAGGCTTAGCATCGCTCTCTCCTTCCACGTAACGTTTTACGTAGGGCTCTCATTGCATCATTACCGCATTATTTTTAGATAACCATCAGCAAATGTCAGAACGTGGGTCGATAGCTATTAGATTTATAGGCAGAACTAGCTGCGCTTGTAGCAATAAGATGTAAAGCATTCAACAATCTCACGAAGAAATCTGACCATGGGGATCGGGGGCTAGAAAATACGGTTGCTTGTACTCCCAAAACTGTTTAGGAAAAATAATATTGTACCGCTAGGATACATTACTGAAGTTGAATCACCGCTGTTGAGTCATGGCAGGGTCAATACTAGGCGTATTCAGTTTGAACAGCCCTTTGCAGGCTTCAATAAGGACATCTTAAAAAAAAAAATAAAACCTCCCTTTTAAGTTTAATATTGCAACATGCAGAATGTCCTCACCTACCCCAGGATTCGGGCGTATCTGTCGGAGCTGGGGACTGGCAGCCTGCCAGCCCACCGTAACATCTGGACCAGATTGTTCAGTGTTAGATAAAGATTAGTGGCATAAATCATAAAATGAGTAAAACCTTTTTAATTACCCGAGAAGGCTCACTTCTGTTTTCTTTTGTGCTATGCCTTATTAACAGGTAGATTCGCTCACAGGCCGCATCCCGCATTTTCTTATTGGAAATACGTGCGCTTTCTGCCAGGAGAGAAGTGATGGGGGAAGATGGTGGCCAAGAGCGGACCAGAAGGACTCCCCAAAATCCAAGCACATGGAGAGCATGTGACTAAAGCCAACTTTGTCTGTCTGTCCTCGCCGATCAAAGAGGCAGATCTCCAGCATGGCAAGTGCGGGACTGTCGTCTCAGCCGCGCCTGCTGCCGTTCAAAAGGCCTCGGGGTATCCAAGACGCGGCGCAAGCCCAGCAGATGTGACACTCCACCGACGGCCGAGTCGTGCCCTTCTGGAGTGGCAGCTGGGCGCCAGGCAGGATGCCTTCGGGCACTGAAATGTCACTAGATGCCCATGTTTTGCCAAATGCATTCCGTTCCAAATGCCTCTCGCTGGAGACACAATAGTACACCACTGATCCAGTCACTGAGGCTTGGAAATAATACTGTAATTCACATAATTACAGCAATTTTTTTTTATGCTTAGAAGAATATTCCTACAAGCTGCCTAACTAATTTGGCAGTGTAAATCTAACGTACCTCTTGAAGTTTTACCATCGAGATAAGGTTCTGTTTCTCCATTCAGGCAGACCTGAATTAATATGCAAGAATAAAATACCAACGTTGTCACTATTTTCTAGTCATTGCTGTTGCGTCTCATGAATCCTGCGTTGTCTCTGCATGATAAATGTGTTAGCGGCTTATTACTCATTCATTGCCAATGACAGTGAATATTCGGATGATGATGCCAAACAACTATCGAAAACAAAAATTATCTATCAGTTCCCAGTCAGCCAGGTTGTAAACTAAATGTCACGTTAACGTCTAAGCTTCCAGATACTTCCTAAGTGACTATAGGAAGCCTCATCTTTAAACTCTATTATTTCTCCAAGACGTATTTCGTTTGTTCATTCTTTGACCGGTATCAGACCCAATTTCCATGAACCTGATCAGAATAATTTACAGACAACAGCTCTCAGGTGTCTCGAGCCTACGCAGATCGCTCTCGGGCAGTTAGGAAGTTTAGGCTGAGAACGTCTAAAACCATGTACTGAATTTGGATAATTTGCATTATTCCTAATGGGGAATACGGCAATCAAATCTGTTACGTAAATAATAAATATTAAAGCTGCAAGTAGCTATATAAGGCCATACAAAATAACACAGTTGGTTTCTACTTCAGAAACATCATGGCTGTGGGGCAGACGGGGAAACAGCATCTCCGATCCTGGGCGATAACCATCTGTCAATACAGCAGCCACATCCCCATGGCGCATCCCTTTATCTCCACGTCATCGTTTCTTAGATCAAAGGATTTCACCCAGTGAGGCTGGGCTTGTATAAAGAGCTATTTTATTTCATTAACGTGATTAAAGTTTGGGCCCTGCTGCCTACAAACAGCATCTCTCTACTATCCCTACTATTCCCTACTGTTATTTACATTTAGTTGTTTATCTTAATCAGAGAGTTTCTTAGCATTTTAGTTAATATATTACTTACCTGTTAAACTCTTAATATTACTAGTCCGTGGGTGTAACACTATAACATACCACTAAACGGCTGATAGAACTGCTTTTAATCTGCCTTATTTACATATAGAAATTTTATACTCAGTAGTTAGCTAAGTTTGTAATGTACTTAGAGGATGATAAGTGTTATAGAAGATAAGCATTATCTTATCCTTATGGGAAGTAAATCCACATATCTCTAAAGTGTTTTAAGTTAATTAAGTGCCACTTTACAAGGGGAATAGCAAGACCATGTAAAAGGCTGTGTTTCAGTATCGGCCTCAATGTCCATATGCCACCCTCACAAAGTTAATTTCCTAATTGGATAAGCAGAGGAGAGCACAATCCGTATGCAGGGAGGCTGCTGGCATGCACTTTGTTCATATCTCAGCATGTGCAAATAATTCCATGTGCAAAAGCACAGATGCAAGCTTGTTTAAAAAGTGAACATAGGCCGATTTCATCACTGAGGAATTTAAAGTTCCTCTTCAACTTTTAACATTTGGTAAAGCAGCAGTTTACTCTCTGCGCACTTCTTTAGCGTGAAGGAAAACCCCTCTCCGCTCACCCGTTTTCTGGCCAGCCTCAGCGGTTCTTCGGCACCGGCCTCTCCTTTACAACAACTTGCGAATAGCTTCTGTCCTCCCTGATCGTACACATCATCTGTTGTGGGGTTACAAAACAAAATTTGAAAGAAGACCTTAGGATGAGTCAGCAGTGCCCTTTCACAGTGTTTTCTGTCTTACTAATACATAGCTTGAAGTACAGAATTTTTTAGTTTTTGTTCCACGCTGCTCAGAAGCCGCCGCATCATCCCTGTCTCCTTGGCTGCCAGGCAGCTGAGCGCTTCCTCCATTCAGCTGCTGCTGTGTATCAGCCAAAAAGCACGAGACAGGGAGTTTATAGCCTTCATGCTCCTTGGAGGTTTTAATCCAAGACCAGCCCCTGCCGAACTCTCACCAGCAGACACGGAGGCGTTTACCCCAGCACACCTGGGAGGCGGCTGGGTGGCAGGTTCCATTGACCACAGAACTGTTCTGCTGATATCTACTCAAGGCGCTCAGCTATGGTAGATACGGATGGTGGCTTCCCCACATGCAAACCAAGGGTTTATTTAGAGTACTCTCCCCCCTGCACTTCTTATTCTCCAACTAGCAGCGCTATTTAATTACTGAACTATTTATATCTTGACTTAAAGAGCTTCTGGTGAACCGGGTTCAGAATAGGGGACTGCCCACTTTTGCACAGGATCAGACTCAGGAGGACAGGGACAAAAACCAACACACAAAACCAGATCCAGGCTCTTTCCTCCTACCTGGGATGAATACTCAACATTGGTGGAGCCCCAGCACTCTGTACATGAAAGGAATCCTGCTTATGGACCCTAGTACATCCCACCAGGCTCTCGGTGTCTCAGCAGCTGATGACCAACCTCCCAACACTTCGAATCATAGAATGCTTTGGGTTGGAAGGGACCTTGAAGACCACCCAGTGCCACCCCCTGCCCTGGGCAGGGACACCCCCCACCACACCGGGTTGCTCCAAGCCCCGGCCAACCTGGCCTTGAACCCCTCCAGGGATGGGGCAGCCACAGCTTCTCTGGGCAACCTGGGCCAGGGGCTCACCGCCCTCACAGCCAAGAATTTCTTCCTGAGATCTCATCTCAATCTCCCCTCTTCCAGTTTAAAACTCTTCCCTCTCGTCCTATCACTCCACTCCCTGATAAAGACTGCCTCCCCAGCTTTCCTGGAGCCCCTTTAGAGATTGGAACTGGCACTTCTCCTACCCTGGGGAGGCACTGCAGAGGGCATGCACCAGCCTTATCCAGTCTCCTGGGGAGGGGGCAAACACATGCCGCGCTGCCGAGAACATAGCCCTTTCCCAGGGTGGGATCAAGGACAACTTCAAGAGGATAATGGGAAGTGGAGGAGGGTAATGCATGAGTTCAAGAAAGAAGAAACACAGTCAGACAAAAATTACCTGGGCAACTCCCCCAAGGCTGTTGTTGTAGGAGGGGAGATGAGCAGCTTCTCACCATGCAATGGACATGGGACCCATCCCATTGAGAGGGGTCTCATAGCGAGCAAAACCTTTGTACGCTCTGTCACGAGGCAAACTGCAGCCTTCCTCAGGTCACGTCACTCATCCTATACGCCACTTCGATGTGAAAAAGCTGGCCCACCTTTGCTGCCTCAGGATCCTACAAACACACAATTTCTGAAACTCCTCCGGAGGGAAAGGGTTCAGTAAATCAAAGAGTTTGCCCAGCGCTGCACAGGAAGCCCACAGTTACGGCAGAAGCCAAACGCTCTCTTGTGAGCCTTTATTCGCTCCAGCTCCTCACCACCTAACTCGTTTGTCACATAAGCACAGAAACCCCCTCTTTGTAAACACAGACCCGCCTGAAAAGTTCATTTGTGTGAATCTCCATAAAAGTTGGAGATAATCTGGACCACAATTTTTGCTTATGTAAATGTCAGCGCACAAAAAATTAGGTTTGGATCAAAAAGACAAGTTGTAGTTAATACCCAGAGTAAAACACACACGTTCCTTCCAGGCCTTCATCAGCTTTCTCTGAACAACTGCTGAACAGGAAAATTCCATCCATAAAAGCGACTACAGAAATTAAAAACCCTCTGAATTCTCAGGTAAGTGTGGGCACATACGAAGCCCTCCATTTCAAAGGGCACCCCGGTACTTCTTCATGACCGTGGGAGCCGTTCAATTAGAGACCAGCAAAAAGCAACAGAAAAGCAGAAAGTAAAACCCACAAGACTCATGCAACGAACTAAGGACCAATAATAAGCTTTTAGAAAGAACAAAGCACACGTACAGTTCTCAATCAGTTGTAGGCCAAAAGAAGACTGAACAGACACATTTGGACAAACCCAAGTCTTCTCACGGATACTTTATGAATTACAACGAGGAGAAAACTAAGGCAGGCCACGCCTGCCGCGGTGACTCCCCAGTCCCGTTCAGCATCCCCAAGGCGCTCTTTCAACCACCGTCTGAAACGAGCATCCCACGGCTGACGTGATGCAACTTGGTGCAACTGCAGCCCCAGGTGTCACTGGCTGGAAAACACTGCAGGTGCATCACCTGGAAAGGGAGGAGGCACCGGAGGAGGCAGATCGGGCGATGTTTGGGACAGCTCTGCTTGCACAAAGAGGAATAAGAGGGGGCTCGGTGTTATTTCCTGAACGGCGCTGCAGAGAAACGTCATTCAAAAGGAATGATTGTTTAAAATTGTTCCTTTAGCAGACCCGAGGCAGTGTTGTTTAGCTTGTTTTTATGGCCAGCATTTACAGAAATAAATAAATATACATACATACAAAATAAGGGTTGCCATCCCAGAGAGAGCTGTTATTTCCAATATGCTTTACACTATATGATTCAAAACACAAAAACACAGCAGTGGTATGATCAGATTGCTCATTTGATCTTTACAGAATGGAGTTTTTTTTAAGAGATTCAGTTTTTTAAAGATGGCTTCAACTCCCACTGAAATCCAGCCAAGTCCTATAATGCAGAAAAAAACCCACAGCTGATTGCACCCAAACTGTGTTTTAGTTTCTCTCTTTTGCCAAACGGCTCCCGATGCTCCCTGAGGTGCAGCCTTTCCACATGCTGCACCATATTCTAACATTTCGTACATGCTAAACCACAGTTCAGACTTCAAACACAACCTTACGCAAGAGAAAAGAACTCTCTCGGTGGGTGCGCTTTGCAGGGAGCTTGTCTAAGAGCATATGGCGGGTTTTGTCAGGCACTTCTCGCCAGCAGCCAACTTCCCTATCCTAAAAGCAAAAAAAGAGAAGTGAGCTCATATTGGCATACTTCAAGGCGGGCAACTAGGATTTCAGCTTTAGGTACTCTTCGGTGCCCAGGATGAACGGTGATTTGGGCACAGAAAACTCCTGGCGGGGCAGCCAGCCCAGCCGCCTCCGCGCCCACAGGGCTACGGGCCGTCTCAGCGCCCTCGGCTGTTGCCTTTCAGCCCCGGTGGGTGGTGACGGGGGTTCACCCGCTCCCCCACATCTTGCTCTAAAGCCATGCCTTGCTGAAGCACAGCACACAGACCGTGACCAGGGAACAGAACACATCGTACTTTTCTACAAATCACTGGTACCAAATATATACTTGACCCAAAGTTACATAAGCGCTATGCCAGAGCTATTTTTTCAGCCAGACTCGTCAGCGTTGCTATAAATCACCCCGGTATGCAGAGGCCAGACAAGATGTCACATCTCTGCGCTCAGCCTTCTGCCTGCCCTAAGAAAACGTCTGTGACACGAGCAACGTATCTGTTACCTCTCTGCCTCCCCTGGGCCGGAGGTGCCTGACGGCTCTCCAGCACTACACCGGAACCGGGCTCCCGGTGCCCACAGCAGCCCCGAGAGGAGACAGCACACCGGAGCCCTCCTTACGCTCCCAGCTCCCCTTACAAGCAGCAGCCAGATCCCACAGCAGCCCCCAGAGCACATCGGAGCAGGGAGTCCCACCTTAATCTCCACAGAAGGAGGGTAATAGGTTACGATTTCAGCTCTCCCTCCGTATTTGCAGGAATGGTAGATGGCATCACGATTACTTGTCCACTACCAAGGTCCTTGTACGAGGTCTCCTGTCTTGAACTGCAGCTATTACCCATTTTTAAATAGGCGCCTAAATCATCCCGGAAACTTCTGCCCTAGCAATATCCAGAAGCAGCGGGTTTCACGGTTTGGTTGTAAATAACACCCAGCTTTCTGCTTTATTCCCTGTTATTGTTTCACCTTGTTTGTCACCCAACAGTGCTCCTCCAAACCTTGTGGTGTTAGGCACTTTCACAGGCAGGACACGTTTTTCATGCAAGCGTGTGAAGTAGCAATATAAATAACACTTTCCTACTCGGCTGAGTGCTTCTCGTGTCACGCCATGCCTTCCCCAAAGCACAAGCACTGACCGAGACAACTCTTAGGCACCAGGAAAGGTCCGTTGTATTCCTGCACCTGCCTCACATCCTCGGAGCAGAATGGTGATGAGCAAGAGCTCGGATTCAGTACGGAGCCACAGCCCACGCCGGCTGTAGGTTCACCATGGCACAGAATCGTGCATTAGCTTCATATTCAGTACTCAGGGAGGGAATCACACTGACATTGCCAAAAACATTAACTCTGCTATCTCTGCAACACAAAAACTTGCAGTTGTTAAAGCTACAGAGATTGGAAGCAATAAATGAGACTCTCGATTGAGATTACATTCCCAGTTGTGAATCTATGGGGAACAATTTTCAAAAAAATTAGCTTCCACAGTCAGTGTTTTAATTAGATACCTCACCTAGATTTCTCAGATCCTTACAACATGTTTCTCTATCCCACACGGCAGCTTTAAAACTCCCTTTCTACATCTCAGAACTACTGAACCTGGTGAGATTTTAATAGAAATCCCTTCACTACGCTATAAAGAGAAGCATTACTTGAGATTTTAATTAGCAGCTGTCAATGCTGAGCCATAGGAAATACCGAATAGTTTGCTTAACTTATTAGAGAAAGCGCATTTTGCATTCTGACCTTCTGCACTCAGATGATGGAACATACTTGAACCGTTTCAAAACTCCCTTCCAAAAAACCAACTCCATAGAAGTAAAAGCCATTCCCTCGATCAATATCCAGCACGCTGCTCCAAGCCGTATTTCCCACTGAACACCCTGCTCTCATTTGATGCAGAAATCGTGACACTGTAATTCCCTGACCAGTACTGTAAACTCAAAAGGCAGCGTTGTGTTATTATGCTTTCCTCCCATCCTGGGCAAGGTACCAGTCTGAGCTTTAAACACAAACGGAACCTGGAAATCAGATACTTAAATTGATTCCGTCCGTTGAGACTCTGTTTGCACAGTAATACAGGAAAAAGCACATCCTGTCATGCAAACTTCAAGCAAGCCGTGCACCCGCTCTTTGCCTCAACTCCCCACCCACGACCCTACTCAAAAGGCATTAAGAGCAAAAGAACTATTCCTACCGTTCAGCTGCCTGTAGACTATATCTTCTAGGAGGGAGAGTCTCTTCAGCACCGCATCCTGGATGGAGCTGATGCCACGGGCTGTCAAGTTGGCCACTTCTGCCCTGGGATGGATGTCATGGAAGGAGTCGCCGCTCTTGGCCGTGATGGGTCTGCACTTGGCCAGGAAGAGGACGAAGCCAGCCACCGCGATCAAGTTTAACACCAGCAGGACTTTGACTCTCCTCAAAGAAGCCATCAAACTTCCCGAGGGGCACCGCCAGCCGCCGCCGGGTCGCCCGCAGGGGCTAGTGGAACCGGCCGGCAGGTGCCCGCCGCTGCGCCCGCATCCCACGCCGCCGCACGGAGCCCCAGCGCGGCCCCGGCCTCGCCGCGGCGGGGAGCGGAGGGGCTCTGGCGAGGAGAAAGCGCCGAGCTACGGCCCCGCCGAGGAGACACCGCCGCCGCCGCCACCGGGGCCGCCCGCCCCGCTCCGCTGCCGGCTCAACTTCATACCCCGCGCGGCGCGGCCGCGCCTCGCCTGCGGGGCCGCCGAGCCCTGCGGCAGCTCCGCCGCCTCCTCCTCCTCCTCCGCCGGCCGCGGAAAGGGGGGGGAACGCGGGGCCGTTCCTGCTTTGCGCGGACGGGGCATGCCCCGCCGCTCCCGCCGCCTCGCTGCACCGGGGCGGGGATGGAGGATGGGGATGGCGGGCGGGGGGGGGGAGAAGGGGGCGGGCTCCCGCCCCTCTCCGGCGTACGGGGCCGGGAGGATGCGGCAGAGCGGGGCTCCGCGCACCGCTCCGCGCCTGCGGAGAGCGGCACCGCCGCGGTCCGGCTGCCGGGAAATCCCGGGCTGGAGGCTCCGCGGTGATGGGGCGGGGGGGGGCCGAGCCGGGCAGCGGCGCCCCACGGGCTCCCCCCCCCACCCCCCCGGCGGGTCTCTGTGGGGTGTCCTACCCTTCTATCAACATTTTCTATTAATTCTCACCTAAAGTTTCACCGCCCCGAAGGTTGACGGGCGGTTCTTTGAACTCAACGAACTAAAATTCAAACCCAAAAGTTTTCAAGCCAGACTGACTGCTCCATCGGCGAGGAGTAAAACCCACCTAATTTGGAGCTGCATCCATTTGCCACGCCTCGACCCTGCTTTTCAGAAAGACGACCTGAAAACAAGACGAGGAATTCAAACGACGTTGAGTCATTGTATCCTACGAGGCAACTTTTCGAGATACAAAAAAAATCCCCTCTCACCTTCAAGCCATAATTAATAAGAAAGAAACAAAGAGGAAAAAAAAGTCAATGCCATGGAAACAATTCTAAAATTGCTTTAAAGGATTTGGAGTTTTAATTCAGTACCAGCTGCACATGAAATCTTTTATGGTTTCTACATTCAGAGCCAGGATCCTGCTACAACCCCGAAGAAGGGCGACAGGCACATAACTCATAGTCAGACCCCGGAACAACGTGGTCAGTCCATCACCCGCGCCCAGGTTTATTATTCCACAAAGAGGGTAGAGCTGTGAATGATTTCGGTGACACGAAGCTAGGACTATCTTACAAATTCCTGAAAGCCAGGAAAAGCTTTTTTGCTGGCGCTGAGGGGAAGCTCATCCTGACACCTGCAGGTTTGGTGCTTCTTTGAGGGTGTTGTGGCACACGATAAACAGAAGAGTTTTGTTTCCAGAGCTGTCAACCAAGACCTTTTTTTTTTTCCTCTATCAATAAAAGCACTTAAAAAAAAAAAAACCCCAAAACTAAACAAAAAAACCACAACCCCAAATCCACACAACTTTGCGGAGATGTTTATCAAAAAGGGCAGCCACATGGCCCCAGACTATCAGGAGCAGGAATATTTATGCAAATAGAAAATTACCTACTACTTATTTTAAAACAGTCTCGGCTAAAGACGACCCATTCCTGCTAGTCCTTCACTACGCCGTGCTCCCACTGAAGTCGGCCTTGTGGCACTACACGGAAACAGCAAGATCTATTTTAATTAGAAAACGCTGGTTGTAAAAAGTTAGATTTAAGGAAATTTGTCACACAGACATTACATAATATGACTCTGATGCAAAAGAAAGCCCTTAGTATCTTAAAATAAAAAAAAAAAAGTGAATGCAAGAGTTTGAAGCAGCTCCTTGCTGAAGGACAAGGGGAGTATTTTTTGCCCCCCTCCTCCCAAGAAAGGAGCAGAACCAAGTCCCCACGAAAGCAGGGAGGGAGGGAGGAAACCGCAACCCACCTTGTGTTGCTGTGTGCGGTCCCGCCTGGCCCCTGCGAGAGCCCGGCGTCCCCAAGAGAACAGCATCCCAGGATAAAATAAACACGTCCAAAAACCTGAAGGAAAACACATAATTTTATTCTGCGTGGGAAATACACACACATCCAACAGCTAGTGATACAGCCCCCCTGCCCTGTGCAAGAGGATTAACTTCAAAAACCTTCCCACGTATCTGTTGCTGCTGCTGCTGCTTTTCTTTCTATAAAGAGTAGAACTAAACAGAACAGACTTTGAAGCTCCAGGAGCTGACAACAAACGGCCATCACCTGGGAAGTTCACCAACCCAGCTGCAAAACATCACCATCGCCGAGGAGAAAGGTTTTCTGCTCCTGGCCTCACAGGGCAGAACTCCTGCTTTGATTCAGTGTTGGCCTCTCGGGGGGCAGAGGGCACCTGCTGAAAAACTGACTCCTCTCTCCTGAACTGGTTTGCGTGTTCCACAGAACCCCTTCCACTGTGCTACCCTTACAGCAGCAATAATTTTCCCTTTATTTCTTTCACTCAGAGGAAGTTTTTTCAGTTTTGCTCAGTCGTTCTACAGTCCTTTCTAGCCCTGTGATCAAGATTTTAGAAACTACTAGAGCCCCAAACCCAAAGAATTAGTGCCAACCATTACAGAATCATAGAATGTGTTGGGTTGGAAGGGACTTTTAGAGGTCATCTAGTCCAACCCCCCTGCAGCCAGCAGTATTATGTGCCCTTTAGTGTGACCTGAGCAACAACCACTGTGTTGCTCTGCATGAGACTTGACCAACTCTATTTATTTAGACTCAACTGAACTGTACCAACACTTATAAATACTGAAAGGGAGGGTGTCAGGAGGATGGGGCCAGGCTCTTCTCAGTGGTGCCCGGGGACAGGACAAGGGGCAACAGGCACAAACTGGAACACGGGAAATTCCATCTCAACATGAGGAGGAACTTCTTTCCCGTGAGGGTGGCAGAGCCCTGGCACAGGCTGCCCAGAGAGGTGGGGGAGTCTCCGTCTCTGGAGACATTCCAAACCCGCCTGGACGCGTTCCTGTGCCACCTGCTCTGGGTGACCCTGCTCTGGCAGGGGGTTGGACTGGGTGATCTCCAGAGGTCCCTTCCCACCCCCACCATTCTGTGTTTCTGTGTAACTCTATCGTATTTCCAAATAACCTAACACTATCTGCGTCATCAAGAGCTGCAGTATTATCTACCAATGGATACCTTTAAAGTGACATGGGAGAAAGCAGCATACTGCAGATAACAAAAACCAGTAAGGACCAAAAAGTCCACTGAGGACGCACACCACCAGGATGTGGCTGTCGGAGACCAGAAAAGGTCATGCTTTGCGGTGTAAGTCTTGAGAACAGCCCTCCAGACACCCCACAATCCATATTTCATTTGAACTCCGCACCACCGCGAGACTGAACAAGATTTGAATAACAAATACAAAATGGTAGTTTGATATAAATGTGAAAAGGTTTTTCAAGACCCCACCTCTCCAAACCAGGGCTTCAACAAGGGGTAGCTCAACCTCCGCTGCAGTGTTTGGGTTGTTGGGTTTTTTCTTCTCGTTTTTTCCCCACTTTCATTACATTTCTACACAAAAAGCATGAAACATTGTTGCTAAATAGAGAAGAACTAAAGGATATTTATCAGTATCAGGGAGAAAAAGATCAGTTTGCATATCTAACGGAAAAATTCTATTTTTGCCCAATACAGTGGAGTTCTACCAACAGCACATACACTCTTTTCAAGTGCTAGCCAAAATAATTACTTCTTCTGGGGGAAGGGGGGGGGGGGAATCCCCTAAATCATGAATATTCAATGGATTGATTAATGACATACTAATCCTTTAGCTAAAATCTCTGCTCCTTAAAATACAGCGAACACTAGCTGCCAGTTACAAGAAAAATTAAAAATACAAAAATAACCTGGTTTCCAGAAGTTCTGTCACCCCGGTCTCTTTGGAAGTACACGATGGCAGTATGATACCATGGCGCACCTGGGCCAGACTCTCTTCACATTCTGGTAGATGTAAACCAGGCAGAAAGAACTGGTTTCTTGCTCCCTACTGGAGCCACTGCAGCTCCGTCCTCTCCCACCCGCTCCCGGGGCTGGCAGTGAGTCAGGGTGCTGCTGGGGTGCCCCGCACCCACCTGGGGACATCCAAACACCTACATTTCCAGCCTGGTAAACGCCACCGTAAAAAAGCAGATGTTTGGGTCTTCCTAGATACGTTTGCTTGAAGTGCGTAAATTAGCCTGTCTGGGACTTCGAATCCTCGTAAGAAAACCATGATCCGCAAGAGAAAAAACCCCACAAGGGTTCAATGTAAAGCCATGAGATGTTTCCTCAAAATTTTAAAGTTCTTGCTGGAGTATTATTAGGGCAATTGGGTTTCTTCTTTGTTTTCAGGCTTCAAGTGGTGCTCATCAGGAGCTGCCATTCTTTCCTTCTTGGCTTTTGAGAATTCCTGATTATTCAGCTTCAATTTTCTTTCCTTGCTGCCCAGAACCACCTCTGAGAAAGTCCTTCCCCATCAGGTCAGGTGAATTCAAGCCTCCATATTGCCTATGGGCTCTTTGTTTTTCACACTGGTGTCTTCTCCATATGGGAATCTGCCCCATGAAGTGCCAAGGGCTTCCGCAGGAGCCCTGGAGCATGCCCTGGCCTGCTGCAACAGCTCGGGAAGGGCCACTGGAACCCGCCCGGCAGCAGGCGGCCTCGTTGCCCGCCGAGCTCCTGCCCACCCGCTGCCCCCAGTAACGCTCTACAGCCGGCGCTACAAGGGGCACCAACAGCATGAAAGTCCTCCCTACGCGCAGTTTATTGGCCATGGGAGGCCCAATCTCATCTTGCAAAATGAGTAAGCACTTGCAAAAAAAGATATTTTATGTTTCCCCCCCCCCAGAAGCTAATATTAAGAAGCTGATGGCACATTGTCTGCTCTCTCCGGATTCATTTTTGACAGTAATTTAGGCAAGTATTTAACATCAAGGAGCGAACCCTTTATCTCCAGCCTTAAAATTTTCTTCCACTATGGGAACAGCTAATGCACAGAAGTAACTTTCTCCAGTTTTATCTTCAAAGTTTGGAAATATATTTAGTTCTACATTACAATAACTCTATTCATATTTCATGAATTTTTAAGCTCGGGCTGCGAGCATGGACAGCTCATCACTGACACATCAGGGAAATGCTGTGAAAAAACAAGCAACTTATTGTACTTTTGGCTTATGAGATTGCTTTGTGGTTCCCTCAAGGATATTAAAAGAGATCTTTGCAATGGTTATCAATAAGTATCTTTCAGGATCAGCATTTCTAAAGCTTCTAGAATGGCTTCAACTCTTGACTGAGTTCAGAAATGAAAGAACTCACCCAGAAAAAGCAAAATCACCGCTTAAAGCTCAACTACTCTTCGGTTTTGCTGCTTTGAACTTCAGTATTCACCTTGATGACCAGGATCTAATTCTTAGATCATTTTCCTTCCAACTGAAATAGTCTTTTCTATTCTATTCTACTCTATTCTATTCTTATTAAAGCTGGTTAGAAAAGTTTCAGCTTCTTCCTGGAAAAACAGGGGCGAAGGGAGAAGAGCAAGTGCACTGAAATTTTGACAAATCATTAAAAAAATAAGAAAATACGGGTTAGATATTGACTTTTTGTGTGACTAGGAATAAAATCCCCACTTATTTCTTTTTATTACAGAAGATACCTATATGACCCATACTATTTCAGCACCTAATCATCTCGCAGTCCTTGAGAACATGTCATTTGAGCCAGGTAACAGTATTGTTTCTTTATATTACGCGTGCGAACAAAAAGATACCTAAAGACCTTTGAAAAAGCAGGTTTTAAATTCCCAAGGAAATCAAGAGATGACAGAAATGACCCGGCCAGGATCAAACCAAGAGCCTTTAGTAGAAGAGCTCAGTTTGCCACCAGGCTCTGAAGTTCAAGGCTAACGGGCTCAGCTGAGGGCCTGGGCCAGGGCAAAGCAGGGCACTGCAGCTCCCCAAAGCCAACCCGCAACACATCCCAGTAACCCCTCTTAACATTGGGGTGACCTTTCGTATAACTGCCAGAAGGGCAGATCTGATAGTGCAATGAAGATGTAGACAAGAAGTCAGTTAGCTTCGATATAATAAAAACCTTTCAGCGTTCAGCTGTTTCTCCCTAAAAGCCTGATCTTGCTTCCTGTAGCAACCTGGCCTCTGTCACAGCAGAAGAGATCCTAGAAACGGAGTGTCCCCTCTCTGCTGCTCGGCAAGCCTGGCCCTGAGGGCTCTCTCTAGGTGCTACAGCTCATGCTCAAGAATAACTTACTGTCCTACGCCTTATATCAAGTATTCGGGTTAGGGTGAAGACCAAAACCCTTCTCTGAAGCCATGGACTCCTGGGGTGCAATGCACGGCTCTCCCCAGCACCCTGCGCGCCCCCAGCAAGGGCACTACTGGGGCAGGACAGCGGTTCCGAGTCACGGAGACGGCACTGGAGACACATCATTCAAGATTTGGTCACGGTGCTGCCACGGGTATCAATGGAAAACTGACATCTGCTTTTTTTTTCTCTTCATCTAAGAGAGCTCTCCATGTATTGATGTCAAAAATACAAAGCGTGTACTTAAATAAAGAAAACCAACCAAAAAAATTATTGTGAGTTTTACAAGCCAGCATGCATCAATACTTGCTTCTTTCTGTCTTTTCATGTAATTCTTTTTAGATAATTAAGATATCTCTTGCACTGGATTTGTGCCTGAACTATGTTACAGTCATGCTAGGGCAGCTTCTGCCCTGCTGTGGTTATGGATGGTGGGCTGACCCCCTGGAAATAACGCACTATTTTAACCTTAAAAATTTAAACCTCCCAATAAAGAGGTATGACAGATTGCAACAACTGCTTGTTGCTGGGTACTGCATCGCAATAATTAAATATCATAGAGAGACAGGAATAAAATTCTTGTTACAGAACTTAAAAGATGCTTCTCATAAAAATTTCAAGAGGTCTGCATCCCAGCAAAAAGAACACTTCAAAGCAGTTGTTAACATTTAGAAAATCAAGTTGGTCAAGAAACAGACATATATATGTTTACACTTTGAATTAAACAACTGAGTTTCCCTGTAAGGTAGCTTTTTGTTTTATTTTTCAATTCTGTATATCAACTGTTTTACCAGTTCCTACAACGTACCCAGTGCACGTCTCAGCAATACCTCACAGACAAATACAAGGTGCTGTGTATCTTTGTGGAGTCCAAAGAAGGGGGACGGTGGGGACAAAACAAAACACAAACTGGATTTTATTCCAGATTTGCTGTTGATTCACTGGGTGTCCCCAGGCAAAGTGCCCAGAGCTGAGTTTTTAGGGGAGTCACGGATCAAATATTCCGACGCTCAGCTGGGGGCTGTGGTTTCAGAAGAGCTCCACAGTAAATCCCAACGCGCTGAGCAGCTCCGAACAGCGGGGGGCTACGTGGAAAGGGAGGTCTGGGGTAGATCCGTCCTCTTGCACAAATACTGCACAAACTCACATTTTCCGCTGCTACCTTCATATTTTAGGCAGCCCTAAGCTGCACATTGAAACCCGCAGCTCAGCAATGCTGCTGACATATTCCCCATCACCGGCCGTGGTTGGTTAGTTTGGGAGGTGGACTCCGCAAAACCCAGTGTGGAGGCTCCTGAAAGCAGCTCTTTCTCCTTTTTATCACAAATATGGTCAACTGGGAAATCATCTGGGGCAAAACCCCTGTCTCCTGCTCCTGTTTAACGCCCGGGTGAAGCTGCTGTAGGAGATGTGGGACAATAGAAGCCAGAGTTTTGGCTGTACAGTGCTTTCGTGCCAGGCTGCACCTTGGAAGAAGATGGGAGGAGGACAACCAGCTACAGACGAGTCTGCTCCGCTCCCACCAGTCACTGGATCGTGGAGCTGCAAAGGAAAGCAGACGCCGAGGCCGAGTAAAACCTCTAACTTGCTCTGTCAAATGACAACTGGTGCCCAGCATAGACTGGGATTTCCTCCCCAGTTACGAAAGCAAGATTCAAGCAATCTTCTCTATCACCAAGCACAGCCCACCCGTGTCCCAGTGAAGCACCATCCCGGCCACTGCCAGATGCCACCATCTCCAGAGGCAGCTCCAGCCTGATACAACAGTTGAGAATCTTGATACCTCACAAGTACAAACTGCCTGTTTTCATCTGGTCTAAGCAGTTATTGAGTTACCCTGAAGGGATTGTTTTTAGCTTTGAAGATTGCTGCTTTCACTTCTGAAGAATGGCCAGAGAGATTTTCTGTTTTCTTTCCAACAATAGCATTTGTTGTGGTTGAAAGATATGACATCCTTAAGGAAGCAGAGAAAGAGAGACTTATGTGCTAGACCCTGCCTTGGAAATGCATCCCCTGAAGGAACATCCATCCGCATCTAGGGCTGAAGATCTTGCACAAAAAGAGATATTTTTAAAGGAAAAAAGCTGCGCTGAGCCTATCCAATTTTCCCTCCTTTGGTCTGTCCCATCATAGCACCTGGCTGTTCCCCTGGCTGTTTCTCCACAGAACGGGAATAAAGCATTAAGAGATGGAAGGATTCACCCAAGTCACATCCACAGCCTGGAATGGCGCACAGAAACACGGGTGTCCTGAGCCCTGTCCTCACCCCAGCAGAGCTCTGCCTTCTCCCCACCACGCACAAACTGCCTGCTCAAGCACCGGCACCGGAGCCATGAACGCACTCTGAAGGTCCTCAAAAATCACATTCAGTGAGAAATCAGTGAAGGTGACCCAAATGGATGTCATTCTCACAATGCTATTGCTACCATGTGCATGCTCAAGGTTTGCCACAGACTTCAGCTCAAGGAAGAGTTACACCATAGAATCACAGAATGTGTTGGGTTGGAAGGGACCTCTAAAGGCCATCTAGTGCCACCCCCCTGCAGGGAACAGGGACATCTTCAACTAGATCAGGTTGCTCAGAGCCTCATCCAGCCTGGCCCTGAATGTCTCCAGGGATGGGGCCTCCACCCCCTCTCTGGGCAACCTGGGCCAGTGTCTCACCACCCTCAGTGTAAAGAGCTTCTTCCTAATGTCTCATCTAAACCCACCCTGCTCTAGTTTAAACCATCGCCCCTCGTCCTATGGCTCCATGCCCACCATCCTTCCTGTTTGTTATATGAAGGCCTACATATGCCTCTAGTAAACCAGTTCTGCGGCGCTTACAGCTTTCGGCTCGCTGGCTTCCTCAGTCACCGCGCGTCCTGCAGCCATCCCTCCTCGCTCCCCGGCAATGCCGCACTTCAAAGACCAGCAGGACACCAGACAGAGACACTGCAGCACTTTGTTTTCTTCTCTTCTTAACTGCTTTTTTAGCATTTTAAAACACAATGCACTCATGAAAGCTTGTAAAATTCCTCATAAAGTTTACTGTGCCACAGGATTATAGAATACCTCTTGGAACTATGGATAAACAGCTAATCTTGGACCTGTCACCAGAAAGCACTAATATATTTCAAAAAGCTATTAGCCCTTAAACCAAAAGCAACACAGAATTTGATTTGGGGCAACAGGCTATAAAACACTGAAATTATTTGGCAACTCTGCATTGCAAGCAGGTGGAAGAAGCTGTAAGAGCCCTGGCATTTATTTTATTCTGCTATTTAAGGCACATTTTACATAGTTTCCAAAATGCGTGCATGAAAACTAACATTAAGTAAGGATGCTTGAAAAAACTGTTGAACAATTGATTTACCACACATTTTCAGGAAGCAGAACACCCTTTGATATGTTACGCAAGAAGGCAGGGGAAGGCAGTAAATATTACATATAAAAAATAATAAGCTATAAATAGCCTTTACATTTTTTTTACGGCATCATATCTTTAAGGAGCTTTAGAGCCATCAGCATGACCATAACCTCCAGATGAGCAATATCCATTTTGTGGATGGAAACACGAAAGCACACCTATTAATTGTAAATGCCCTGGTTATTTCCAAAGGGCTTTGTGATAGGAATGGCCGGGCCGATATGGGATGGCGGGACAGGGAGGGAAGAGTGTCTGAGGAATGCAAGGGGGAAATGAAATTTGAGATTCTCGTGTGTAAAGCCAAAGCCTAAACATGTTTCCTAACTTGCTTCTTCTCCCAACCTTGATAAGCACCTGGCCTTTCCTCTTGCCAGTGGATGCAGGTCACGATACAGAAAATGGCAGGAGGGTTAATTTACACGGAGAGACCAGGGAGATGGAAAAACGCTTCAGGTGAGGAGAGCGGGAGTTGCCTGCTCACAGGACGGAGATACCTTTGTCACATATTTTGAGTGAGGTGATCTTTAGGCTCCTCAAAACCTCAAAGACATGGAAAATAGAAGCAGGACGCAAGGTGAGGTTCTGGGTTGTGGCCGTGCTCAAATCTCCTGTTAGAGACAGCGGAGCTGGAAATGGGAATGGCTGACGAAGGCGAGCAGCAGAGCCATGCCCGTGCCCTGGCAGCGATGTCGTGGGTTTATTTCTGACCTGGATGGTGTATTTGCATGTTGTACACAGAGTAATTACTGCAGAAAGGCTAATACTCATGGGAAAAATCTTTTTGGTATTTCTCTGGGAAATAACCTATTGTATGCAACAATTTCTTTTACCCCCTAAAAGATACACTCACCTCCAAGGCTTTTAAGAAAGGCAGAGTAATTAACCAGAGCGTTGCTGCTCTTGTGCTCCTGCACCCACAAGCGTGGGGCATACACCTTATCAGCACAGCAGCGTAACTCCGATCTTTACACGAGGCTTTGGTGTTCGCTTTCCATCAATTAGACACACATATCTACGAGGAAGGGTTGAATTCTAAAATATTGTCAAAACCAGGTTTCAGTAATAAAGAAATTCTGCCTTCAGCACCCCTTCGTTCAACAGTGTGAGCAATATGGAGCTGACTCATTCCACGGCGCTGTCACCAGCAGTATAAAAATCTCAAACAGAAAGTACTTGAGGTACAGAGGAGACAGTTCTGGAAAGAAAGAAAGGTTATTATGACCCGCAGAGACCACAGCAAATAAGCAGGAACAAGACCCGCAGGCCTGAGAAGCTGAACACACGCCAACAGCAGCTTTGCAAACTGCTTTGCTCTCACCGGGAAGCATCCTCCCATTTCCAGAATTCACGCTGAAAAGCCAAAGGTTTGGCTATTCAGAAATGCCGTTCACAACTATTCCAGGGCACGTTCACACCACATAAGACAAGACAGCTCAATTAGGATGTATATTTTTCCTTTTCAGTATTCTGTGTTTTGGTGTTTGGAAACAGGACAGCAGAAAGGTAGAAGAAAGATTCTTTGAAATAGTTTTGGCCACCTCCATCCCTGATGGTGTAAGCCCTCTTCTGCACCAGCTGGGTACGGAGAAAGGCACGAGCAAACATTCAACAGGCCTTTGGAGAGCAAGACGCACACGGCATAGCTCCAGGAAAACCTGCATCCTGTTTTGTGGGTAAACCAGGGGAAGAAGCCTGCTTTCAAACTGAGCAGCTGGAATCTTGAAGAGAAGAATTCCATGGGTGGATTTTCCTGCCTGTACCAAATTGCATCAAGTGAAAACTGAGCAGGTCATATTGGTATTGTGTATATGCAATACATTTTAAAAAAAAGCAAACAAACCCCTGCAAAACAGAAGAGTTA
This sequence comes from Sterna hirundo, assembly GCA_009819605.1. Lineage (NCBI taxonomy): Eukaryota > Metazoa > Chordata > Aves > Charadriiformes > Laridae > Sterna > Sterna hirundo. The sequence continues at coordinate 11,423,943 of CM020450.1, read as the reverse complement.
CTCGCTCAGTTTAGCTCCTAGGCTGCCCGCAGTGGTTCACTGCGGATGAAGGAGGAATCACGGACAGGATCAGAAGAAAGTACTCAATAGCTTAAATTCAATAGGCTAAGAAGCTCACCGAGCACACCAGCTATCACTTTTCAGGATTAACAGAGAGAGAGGTGCTACATACAGATTATTTTGCAGTCTGGCTACAGTACCTCTCAAGACAATTGAAATTAAGGACTTCAGGTCTTCAGCTTACCAGTTACAGCTACCAGTTGGAAAGCTTGGTCTCCAGAGCCCTGCGGGCACAGAACAGCCCTTGGATTTGGATGTCCACACACTGAAAAAGTACTTGCTGTGACTCCCGATGCTTAAGTACACCTGACTCTAAGCACATTGAAATCAATGACTCCACTCATTTAGACAAAACGTGCTGCATCAGTAAGTGCTGGGAGAACTGGGATCCCAAGTATTGAGTTTTGGGATAAAACTGGACAGGGAGAAAAGTTACTCAGACTGAACAATTCAGTCAGTAAGAAAACACCATTTACTGGATTTAATTCTGGCATTTGCGAATTGCTTGCAAAGATACGTTTTATTTCTTTTGTGTGGATAGTCTCCGTAGTGCAATAGGAAGGGGAAGGCATATATTACAGTCTGTTAATCATTCTTGTGCAAATGGCCAGGATAATACTTGCATATAACTCAAACCCATTTAAGCCCCATATTTAAAATTTCGCTAAGGCAGCGCACTGAATGGGATCACAGGAGTAATCGGTATGTGCAAGTCTGTGTTTGAGTTGTCTTGCTGTTTACCTAGTTCCGTTCTGGCTTATGAGATCATTTGTGATGAGCAGCTACCAGGCCACAACACTAATTTGGACTACAGTTCAACCAAGGAACAGAATTAATTTTGACATACTATATGTAATGAGCCAAGAAAGGGTTAATTTTAACTAAGTTCGTGTTTAATAAACGGTTATTCAAATGCTACAAACTCTAATAACTTGATAGATCTGCTTATAAAAATGACAATTCTCCAGCTCTTAATCACATTCCAGCTATTCATGGTTCTAATTTATCAATTATCCATGAACCCACGGCAATTAGACTTCATGTTAAAAAACACTCGTAACACTAAACGGTTTTCTGCAAAATTTCTGGATACGTACACCAACTGACCACTCCGAAAAAGTACACAGTCTATATACCTATAATATGGGGGTCCTACACAGAAATCAATGCAGAAAAGTTAAAATAATTCTGTGTACGGTTGATTCTGCTGCTGAACAAGAGGATGCCTGAATCTCTCTTTTTTGATGCAGGGAGCCTGGAAAGGATCTGTTTGTAAACTCTGCCTTGGGTGGGATAATGAGTGGTCTTTCAGCTGCATTAGCAAGGAGGAAGGCTCGTAGGCAAAGCTTTCAGCTTCTCTTGTAGGTGTAGCTTTAATCCCTAGGGACTATGCTGAGGCAAATAACCCTGTTGATGTGGTATATCTCCAAAAAAAAAAAAAAAAAGAGAGAGAAAAAAAAGCTTTCACTGCTCCTTTAAAGAGCTGCCAGTGCCTGTAACAACATTATATATATATTTATGTGTATATATAAGTATTCTGCTTAGAAAGAACATCTAGGTCATGTTTTCCATACTGATCTACCTTCCATCTGCATCATCAAGGGCACTTTCACAGAAGCAAGAGACTTATTAGGGATCTCATCTGCTACTGCTGCTTATTCCCCTAACTGAAGCTTAACCCTCTGTAGACGTACCTTTTCCATTTCCCCAGCAAGCAAACAACAGTACTGCCTTGCCCAGGGAAGGGGAGCTGAATTTCAAGGGGAGGCAAGAACAGCTAAGCAAAGACCAATAAACAAAAGATTTCGTAAGGTGTCATTAATAAATGACAGGTCAACCAAAGAGATATTTCCCATATGTTTCCCAGATGGTCCTTAAATGAAAACCTTACTGGGCCCTGCAACTGCTGGTATATAGCTGGGGATAAAGGCACGTTCAAAGGGAATACTGGGGGCTAAAAAAGGTAACATCACTCACCTTCAATATAAGCCACGGCTATAAAATACAACGCTTTTATGGCACATTAGATATGACACCTTGGTGCACAGCGAAAGCCATCATCCTCCACCCATTACCCGGATTTTTGTTATGGACTATTGTTTGACATCTTTATTTATACTAGGTAGTGCTTTACCTAGTAAAACCCATTTATATCCCCGGAACAGATCACAAAGTAACTTTTAACACATTATGGAAAAGAACAGCAAAGCCTGGTCTGTAAGTACATTAAATGCAACGTACCTCTAGTGTATCTCCTATAATCACAGTGGTTTACAACTGGCAGTTTTAGCCCTCTTCCAAATCCTGGATCCACGTGACTCCATGGCTGTTATTAAAGAGCCTGCCATACTCCTCAGCCAGCGAGAGGCCTGTGTTCCGCAGCTGCAGCTCGACTCCGGACTTCGAGGCCCAGCGCCTGCTGCAGCAGCCCGCGGGCTCACACGCCAACTCCGGTACCGCGCCGGATCCTGTTACATACCGGTGTTTGTTGCACGTCTCAAAACTAAAAGCAACCATCAAGAGGAAGAAAAATGGCCTGTACACAAGGAGAACGGTGTTGGCCAGTATTTGAAGGGAGGTGATAGAGAATCCGTTAGGAGGAACAGGAGACGGGTACTCCAGAAGGCATAACCAGCAATTGAGACTGTATTGAAGCTGTTACGACTGTTGCACTGTATAGCAGTGTTTTCAGCAGACATCCCCATGACATTTGCATTCAAATGTTAATATCCACTCCAGAAACTGAGGAATGTGCCCACAGAGGTCACAGGCAAAACTCGCACCAACCCCAGGCCGACAGCAATCCCTACGATTGCACGTGACGTGCCCACGCGCAGAGACCCACCACACGGACCTGCGCTCACAACCCTGTCGAAAGGTCCAACGTGTATTGATGTTACTCAAAATTACATGCATTTGACAGTGTTCCTGGGTTTTGCTTTTTTTAGATCTAAAATAATAGGTCAAGGCCGATACAGCTTTGAGCAGACAACAATTAGGGTAACCAACCAACATCAGATCCCTGCTACGCTGCAGAAGGCATGGCCCTGATCGAACCAGGATGCCTGAGCGCAACAACATCACATCACAGCTCTTCAGAGCACGTAGCCACTGATGCCAAGTGAAAGGGAAGAACTTTAGTACCTCCTTGCCCCCTCCTCCTTTGGTAAATTCCTATCTGTTAATGTCTAAGCACATTGGAAGCAGACTTTGTTGCCCAATTGTAAAAAACCACAAGTGAGAGCCCGTGAATGCAATGTCTTGATTATTTTCAGAGAAGGGAGCGTGAAGCAGGAGCGACACCTGAGGGGGTCAGACTGACAGTGCTGCCATTAGCCCACACCCCCCCCCCCCCCCCCCCCCCCCCCGTCCAAGGAGGAACCTTAACAGCCCGGCACAAGTCCCTTAAAGGGCTGCATCGTTCAGACATTACCAAGCACTTGTCTTTGATCTGCACGGTTCGTGTACGTACTTGCCTAGTGCATATTACTTGTCCAAGGTGGCTGAATATTTTCTTTTTATTTTAATTTGATGCTTTGCCTGGCTAGCACTCCCTGTGCTTACATAAACTCAGAGAATGCAAGAGTCCAAACCAGGGACGCCAGCACACACCCAACACTGCTGTGCTGTCCTCCGCACAGCACCCTCGCGGAGCTGCCCGTGGAACCCCCAGTGGAACCCCCACCTTCCGGAATAATTTCAATAGCTTCCTTCTGCCACGGAGCGCTTCACAGCATGCGAAAGGACCTCCTCCTTCCTCATCAGGTTTAATTACCTAATAAACTGCCTCATATCAGCACTTTTATTAAGGGATCATGCCCACAACGTTAATGAATCTGACAGACCACAGAGGAGTGCCCTGGATATCAGATCTTCATTTCTAAACGACGTGCTGAAGTCTCCCAAGTGTCCCGTAGGGACAGCAAGAGAGGCCAGCGCCCCGGCACAGCCTCCAGACCCGCCTTCCTCCCCCTCACCAGCACCCTTCTCCAGGGGGCTTTATCCCCAAATCAAACCCAAGAGGTTTGACTTGTCTCAGTTGCAGATACTCCACAGGGGACAAGGCAATTATTTGAATAACCAAATGCCAAAGCATTTCCTGGGTGTGCATTTTGTTTGTTTGTTTTTTAATTGTCAAGTCCTTTATTACAGATACATTAAATGAAGTGCTACTTGCTGACAGGCTTAGGGAATTACTGGGCAAGGGAAAACAATAAATCTATAAGAAAACAAGATACGTTACAGAGAAGATAAACTGGGGTGAAAAATGCTCAGATTGCACAAAGTGTGCTTTCCAGGAAAGTTTAAGTTATATTGTATTATTTATGGCTTCTAAAAAATGTGAGGCAAAGAAAGATGCTTTCTGTTCTCCCCCCACCTACGTCTCCCGACGAGGATCACAAGCGGGAACCATCACAGTGCGTCAGCAGGGAGAGCCTGGGCCCGTTCCCCTGGCTGTGGCGGGGTGGGAGAGGACAGCAGGGCCCTTGCAGGGCGGTGACCTGAAGCGTTCGAGCTTTGTAAGCCAGCGCGAGGGAGAGGTGAGCAGGAGGGTCACCCCCCGTCCCTGGGGACAGCCAGCATCACGGCAGGAGCCGGGGCAGCAGCACTGGCAGAGCACGCAGGTAGCGCCGAGATGCTGCCTGCAGACAATAGCCTGGATTAGCCTGGCAGCCTCCACGTCTATCAATTTCTGCAGTACTGGATCTGCATACGATCAGAGAAGAAAGGCAATAAAGCCCAAAGAAGCCAACCCTGCGCCAAAGCTGCGGCAGGGACCTTTTTAGCCCGATGGTAGCAGTGATGGCAGCAAGATATATAGCATATGTTTGTTAAATTCACCATTTCTCCTGAATCACCTATCTGTTTGCACCACAGTTTCTCACAGATTCACATTGCCTCTTATTTTCATGTCTCAGAGCTGGGATTTTGCATCAGGTCTTTAAGATTAGTGCAAATTATATAATTTTTCCCCGTCAGTTCAGAGAAAAAAGAAAAAAAAAGAGAGATGAACAAGGGAACCCAACACAGCAGCACCAGAAGCAACTTAGCAGCGACCTACTCCTTTGTGAGAAGAAGCAGAAATGCAGGGGATGAGGTCCCAAAGACCACGGTGCCAGGTGACAGGGCACGCACCAACAGCCCGATCTGTCACTGAGTTTTAGGGAGAGCGCTGCAGAAGCCTCCTGTTGCACTGTAATCGGAAAGAAACTTCAGGCATGAAATAATTTGAGCCTATTCACGGCACTCAGAGTGCTGCACGTTTTTCCTTTTTTGAGTAAAACAAAACTGGGGAATCGATTTCTCTGAGCCAAACATCTCATGTGACAAATATAAAACTACATTAAAATATCTGGCAGCTTCGCTCTCCTCCAACTCAGCACAAGAATTCAAATCGTCTGGGACGCTCAAGCTAAGAGCTGCAGCAAAAGGAGAAGATGTGCTACGAAGGCCCGTCTGAGGCTGGAGAGGGTTGGTTATGTGCCTGTTTCCCCTCTCTTGAAGATGGTTATCCTGTGACTAACATCCTCCAGAAAATACAGCATGAAGTCTGCATTAGGAAGATGTTTGGGGTTTTTCCTGCAAAGACACTAACAGTAGCCACCATTAGAATTTTACCATTCTCTTTAGCTGTAGCCCTGCAAAAAATTAAATCCTACACATTTACTTTTGTGACATCTAAGTCTTCAATACCAAAGCAAGAGTCTTTCAGAACATAAAACAACGTTTCAGACATCACAGCTTGATATAATATTTGGATCTTTTTCTTGTGATGGCATCTGTGTATTTACAAACTGGCAACGTACCACAGTTCCTAAGGGAGCAAAACTTATTTCCTCGACTAATCTCCTTACCGCGAGAGCAGTGGAGATCTTAGCAAATATGCCGAGCTATAAAAGCCATTATCCCTGGGACAAAGCACACCGCACTCCGAAGCGCTACATTCATTAAACAGAGTTGAGGGAAGCACGATCACTCCTGCTGGCTCCAAAAATTAGAATATCCCAAGAAATTCAATCCTGCATTCAAAGCCCCATCCAGCTGTACGTGAAACCTATCCCAAAAGCTGTGGGATACGAGTACATCTGGACACAGATGTGTCAGCCTCCTGCTCCTCCCCAGAAGCAGCCTGTACAGATACCCTGCCCGGAGAACCGCCGCTGTCATTTACAGAGGGCTTTCATCAGAGCCCAGCCACCAAACAAGCTCTGCTCCACTCCAGTTTCATACTCATCACCGGAACAGGCTCACAAAGAGGCAACTTCTTAATCCCAGCAGAGGCAAGCTCTGAGCAAAGCATGTAAATATAAAACAGGAAGAAAAAAAATCGATCCTCAATACAGGCTAATTGACTTATGCAAGGCAATGTATATCAGGCAACAGCAAAATCTGAATTCCAGAAACCTCAGGCTGAACCTCTGTATCCTCTGCTCAGTTCAGTCTCTTATTAAAGTCAAGGGAAAATCAGATAAATAAGAGATTTGGCAACTGGTTTTTCATCTGAAGTTAAAAATCCACAGTTACTTCTCCAGAGGAGTTCCTCCTGACCTGACTGCGAGGCTATTTCAAGCATGAAACCTGTATTCCTGGGTTATAAATGCCAAGCGGGAATTGATGCAAACATCAAGGAATCAGAGCGCTGTAACGCTGCTTGTAATTAGCAGCACCAGAGTACACTGCAAACACCACCATCTCCCCTTCGACGGCTGCCGCTGTTCTGTCCTATGAGATGATCCCTGGGGAACTTATAAACTGAGCAGAGCACAGCCCTGAATTCAGATCAATGAGAGTCCCGGGAGAGAAAAGCCCACCTAAGGCTGGAAACCGCTGCCGGCAAAGCAATCCAGCTCCTCCGCTGGATCGGAGCCAAAGGCGCACCAAAAGCTCAACCCCGCCGTGCTGTTGGGAGCTCTGCTTTAGGTGAGACACCCACTGACATGGTAATGAACCTCTGTCAAGTGCAGGGGGCTTCCACGCAGGACTCCAAACGTTACCTGCGGCTAGACACTTTCTATGAGGTCACACGAAGAGCCAAAGAAAAGGAAAAATGAGAATAGCATGGAAGAACAAAACCAAAAGGTTGAGAATTCCAGTTCTGGACTCTTCTCAGTCCTTCTCACCTGCACCTCCTGGCCCTACGTCTGGCACCTTTCTCCAGGAACCCGAACCTGTTAATTATGAACTGTCTCTGGGTTTTTACAATTCCCCCAGTTCTGAGCTGCAGTTGTTTTGCTGCTTGCTCCAGTTGAGATCTTTTTCATTTGGAGTCTCTAACCAAAGTTCTTCAGAAGCAGTCATCGTCTCATTGACTCGTAGATGCCCTCGTGCAGAGATGAGTGCCACCGAGATGTGCTCATGCACAGTCCCCAGTCCCCCCGCCTAAAATCACAAGCTCCTTCTGGAGCCTTTCCTTCAGCCCAGCGGAGCAGACTGTCCCTCCAAAGAGCTGGGTGCCTCTTTTGGGCCCCTTTATCCAGCACCCCTTCGCTCTCCTTGCTATAGCAAAGATTCGCAGTTCAGTAGTCCCAGTTCAGGCTGGGATGAGTCAGACCCAGGAGCCAACACGGAGACAAGCATGACCACGCCAAGCACCCACACCCTGGAGCCCTCTCTACCCTCAGTAACTCTGTCCTGGGCAAAAGGCCTCTGATTAACAGAGCCAGGCAAGATACCATCACATAACACAGGAAAGGTAGACAGTATCTATCGAATCCTTCATTTGTCACACAATTGTGAAGTATTAGTTGCTCTTACAACTCAACCAACCAGTCTGTGTTTTTATCCTCTAATTTTTCCTAGTTTTCCTCGGTATCGATATACTTCCGTACTACATCATTACCCAGAGTTGCTGCTTGCTGTTAATCAGATGCTGCTATTTCTGCCTGCAAGAGAACTGACCTCTAGATGTGGGTGTGCTTTGTTTTTAAAGCATTTATTTCCTTTTGAATGAAAGCCACCAAAATAAAGCCAGGTATTTTCCCCCCATTTTCAGAGTATAATAGAAAAAAAAAAAAACATAAGCCAAAATATGTTTAAACACCTTTTCCAAATCAAGTAAAAACCCATCCATCTTAACAGCAACCAAACCCAATAGCTCTTCCCACGCACTATGAACACAGCAGATGTTAAAAAGCTGTTTAATCTTCTTTAGAGTGCTTTAGGTAAAAAGCTGGGGCTTTCAAATATGTGCAAAGAAGGTCAGAAAACTAAAATGCCTCGAAACAGTTTTGCTCAGGGGCCAATGGGATTTGAAGTGACCTCTATAATTTCTCAAGTTCCCAAACTTCATTATTATCAAGTCCTCTTTCCCGTTTGATGTTTTTAACTATGCAGAAGGTGGGTGTTGCCTTCAGCATATCTAAAACTTTTAAGCATTTTTGATTTATTCTCCTTGAAAGGTTAGTATACCTGAGGCTGAAGCTAATGACTGGAGACCCATTGAAGTGTAGATTTACCTTAATCACTTTTTCAAGCCCATCACGAGGACAGCTTTACAGTTTCTCCTGGATGTTCAAGAAAAAACACTGCAAACCCTCAAGGCCTCAAGCCACACAACTATTTTATAAAAAGTTACTATTCTTAGAAAGTTTCCTCTTGCTTTACAAAAGGATATTGCATCTTTACACTGGTTCATTCCCATGGACAATGCCAGCATCTGCGTCAAAACCTCATGAAGCTGATCCCTTTTGAAAGCAATGTTGTTCTCCTGCTCACAGCCCCAGCAGACTCACCAAACAAAGGAGGCTTACGGCAGAGACCCTTCAAATTATCGTTGTGGTTCTTACAGATCTGTCAGATCGCTTAGTGGGATGCATGGCTTTTCAGCATTTATTACTAGCATTCTGAATATGACTAGACCATTTTCTACAAGCACGTACACAAACCCATTACTTTTAATTTTATGGCACAGATGCATTCTTTGGTACAATCTAGTACATCTCTGACACAAAAAAGATAAAAATCAATGATTCATCCAAGTTCAATTCAGTCATTGATCGAAGGAAATGCTAACTTCCTGTATTTATTCCTGCATTTAAAGTTGAAAACCACCACCAAGACTTACTTTTTTTTTCCCCAACAGCATGAGGGGAGGATTTACCCCCTGTCTAATCCTCTCTAATATTATCTTGTTGCTCATCTTCACTTGAGAGAGAGAGACAGACCAGGACAATGTTCTGCATAACATATCATCATGAACACCACAGCTGGAAAACAAGCCAAAGCCAGAGATAATAGGGCACTCCTGCAAAAATACACTGAATGTATAGAATAAGGGCTTAATGCAGCGAAGGCTACAAGAAAACGCCTTATCACCTCTGAAAGACCCTGGACAAGGCCTTGAAGCACAGCTCAGGAGGAGGTTGTAATTGTTCTTAATCCTTTCTGTAGCAACATGCTACCACGGGATTGACTTCCCGGCACTGAGAGGAGACAGAGAGAAGAAGGGTCGCAGCCTTCTGTGCCTCCAGCGTTCGCTCGGGGCCAGGCTGAGGCAGGAGATGTCAGCACGGCGCGCACTTTCATCAGGAAAATGAACCAACTCATCCCCTCCGTCTTCTTAGAAACAACGTGGTCACCCTCTCCAGCTCTTCCAAATTTGTCTGCAGCTCTTCTGCAGTTTTAACCCTCCCACACTCACCTTTGTTCATGTTACAAAGCCTACGGTGTGCCACGACTGCCCTGGGACAGGGCCTGAACCTGTCGAGCATGACCAGCCTTCGCAGCTGCCCACAGCTCTGCGGCGACTCCAGATGTGCACGTTAAAGAGTTACTAGCAACTGGAGATGCTTCATAGCAGGCAGCGACAAGCACAGCTGTATTTCTTCACTACAGAGTGACAGACAGCGCTCAAGAAGTGAGCACCACCCTTAATCACAAATTTATTAGCCCGTACTAACTACAGCCAGAAGGCACTATTATTAGCACACACATTTTTTTCAATCAGACCTTAATTGGCTATCTGTTTCACTCAAGTCGATGAAGTATCAACGCCATGCTCTCAGAGAAACTGTAATTCATTCTTTTTAATAGTAAAAGGGGGAATCATGTGAATACCGGTGCACTTGACAGCCTTCTCGTTTAGGTCAACTTAGGTACTTTTACTAGAACCAGGCCGAAAAGCAAATTTTTCTGAAAACAAACAAACAAACAAAAAAAACCCACACCTCTGTTTTCCCTACATCTGCTCAATAGAGCAACAACACCGATATTGTTGTTGCTGTCAGCTCCTAGAAAGAATATTTAAGGAAACATGGAAGAAGTTGCCTTTCAGGACCCATCGTCTATTCACCTGGTTTCTCCTCGTGATCTGTCAGCACCTGGCTAAAATCAGTTCTAGAGAGATGCCCCGAGATCTATTGCACTAATTGCCAATTATGCAGGGAAATAGGATAGAGTTTGCCAGACTATTAAACACAGACCCACTCCAAAGCCAAGGCTGGTTAATAATGACTCCTATTTTCAACTTCCCTTTATGCTCTCCAGTTTGCAGCTTTAACGGGAAGAAAATTTCTCCCAACATCTTTACAAAAAACCCAAATAATCGAGTCAGCCTTTTATCCTAGCATTTGCCCCTACTTCCAAAATACACAAAACAGCCCTGGGGTTGCAGGTCTGTGCTCATCAACCAATGTCACATAGCCAAAATAGCTCACCTCAATTAGGGGAACACAGAACGCTTTAGACCGAAAAAGGCAGTCACACATCTATAGCAGCGAGGGATCTCTAATCAAACCATGACAAATTTTACCTTTATTTACATTAAAGAGTGTCCTAATGGTGCTCAGGTGATGTCTCATTGGCACAGTTGGAGTTTTTGAGCAACAGAGCCCTCACCATGCCTGAGGAGATAAAGAGGTTATTCTTATAGCGCCGTACCATCTGCTTTGATGTAGGTTTGTAATGGTACTGAGAGCAGATTTTAAAGTGTTGAAGATTTTCTAAATGTAATGAATGATGGGCTTTATAGTGTCCTGGAGTTGGAGTATCCATGACAACACTCCGCTGTGCCAAGGGACTTTTAGTCAGATACTGGGAAAGTCACTTATAGCCTGGTTTTTATAAGATGCAGCAAGGTCCTGGTGGGATTTTTCTCTTAATCCCTAAAGACTTCACTGCCTCCAGCTGTAATGGGAAGCAACATCCACAACTGCAGGGTTCCTTGGTTTCAGCTGGCCCCAAGAGTAGTTACAGCTTAAGGAAGATCTACCTAGAAAATTGTTCCCAGTTAGTGTATACAACTAGCTGCAACGAAGGAAGCCCAAACAACCCACTTGTTTTCAAAAACAAAAAATACCAAAAAAATCCCACCCAAATCTACTTCCATTGTAACAGTTAAGGAGTTCAAACAGCACAGAGCCCCAGTGGCCATAAAAACTTTGATTATCCCAGGTGTGGTATATCCCACCTAAGCCCACCAATACACATACCCCCAGTGCCTTTCAGAAACTCTTATTTGTCTGATCAAGCACTGTGAAGAGCGTGGTGTGGCATATCGTACCTTTCTGTTCATCCTTTCCCCACAGCACTACCCTTTAGTCTGTCTGTCTCATTAGATGATGAGCATTTAGGAGCACATTCGAATGCACTGCCCTTGCAAATGCTCCATAGGTCAGATCACAACTTTATGACTCCGATGCATTACTAACTCTGTTTTCCAGAGTGATGCCCTAGCACCAGGCTCTGCCCCAGCCTAGTACAGCTGCTCTTGCTGCTTGTTACTTCCAGAGAATGAACAGAAGTAGCCTTTTCCCCCCTCATTTCCCAATAGTGAACATTAAAGCCTAGTACACAGCCCGATTCTCCTTCTGTGATTAATTGATGTTTTGAATGTGCACAATTGATTTGACCACATACATTATTCAGGAGCTTTTGCCTTTTTATCTGTAAAATAAACCCTTATGGATTTTAGGATTGTCAGCCGTATTGGGGGCTCAACGCTCTGCTGTTTGGCACAAGATCCCCAGTATCCAAACCCCTAACTCATCGCTTAAGTATTTACTAAATTTGACACGTAGAAGTCCCAGTGAAGCCTGTGGAACCAAGTACTCACATCCTTAAATTTAAACATCGCTCAGGTGCCCCGAGACTGGGGCAAAGCATCCAATGCATTAGAGATCCAAGTTTTAAAAGGATTTTATTAAAAGGCTCCCGACAGCTACAAGTCACACTGGCCTGATCCTCACTCTAGGACATGCCCACAAAAAAGGCCACACAGCTCTGAAGAGCGGGCTGTGGCGAGCGTGACGTGTCCTGTTGTACGCCAGGTCTGCTCAGCGGACAGACAGCAGAGCTTCTTCCGCTTGGACCGAGAGGCTCCACGTGGGGAGATACAACCCGAAATGATGCTGGTAAGAAATCAGAACGGGATTTGAGGAAGTTTACACCAGAAGAAGGACGGCAAGGTTCCTACAGAGCCAGCACTGTCACATGGAGAAACCCAGGGGCTCCTTTGACTGCGGGTCCCCAGGAGCCCAAACTGCCCAAGCTCTGCTCGTTTGCTCTGTGTGAGGGCTGAGAGGCCCATTAGCCAGCCAGCAACACAACCCCTCCTGCTGGCGTCCCATAGAAATCTTAACAAGAGCAGCACAGCAGCATTAGCAACTCTTCGCACACGACTTGCTCCCAGGACGGATCTCCAGATAATTTACTGACTCATTTATGCTTATTTTGTCAGTAACGTTACAGAATGTGAATAGCGTCCATGGGCCAGTACAAACAAACACCAAAAAAAACCCAACCCCACAACCAAGACACAAACAAACAAAAAGCCCCAAAGAAAACCCCAAACACCCAAACAAGTTTCCCAAATGCTTTGCAGTTGCCGCTATTTACAATCCTGAGGTTCTCCGCAGTCCAGCAACAGCTTTTAACAACAACAACAAAGCATTATGGAAATCTGGTTCATAACTAGACAGAGCAGGAAAAAAATTGTATTCCTACCAGATCTAATTTGATTAACATTTATATACAGAGCTCTCAGTATTTTGGAGAAAAGTTGATACACTTTTCCCTTGTCAAACAAACCCAAAACCTATAGGTTTGGGCATGTTCTGAGAAGTTCCCTCTATTGAGTGAGAGGCTTTCCACGCTTCTCAAGTTACAAATTAATGAAAAACAGAAAAAATATATCTTTTTGAAATCCAAACACCTTCTGGGAAGCTGAAGATTATCTTGGAATGTAGGTTTTCACTAATAAGCTCTTAGAGCACAAATGATATTTTTAATAAACATTATAATTTGAAATTGATACAATTTAAGGGAATTTTCTAACTGGTATCCAAGTATTTTAATACTGAAGTAAAGAGGCAAGGAAAACGATAACAGAAATTAATTAACGGAATTAAAGAGTCAATTGAATGCTTTCGTGTTCAAACTAGTGCTAAGCCTGTATTCAGCAAACGTGAAGGTAAATCAGAAAATTTCCTTTATGTGCATTCCTTAAATGTGCAGGTAATTTATTTCATGCATTTTGCATCTTTATTAGGTTACAGTTAACAATATGTTAATATAAATAAAAGACACGACTCCAGTAATGGCTTCACTAAGAGTAAAATACAATGCGAGCATTGTAAGCGATCTTTCTTGCTGACAATATTGAATTTACACTAAATACTGAAGATAGTTTTATAGATCTACTGGGATGTGTTCCTTCAGAGGATTTTGGACAACTGAGAAACGTTATAACAGAAAGACAGATTACATAGACCTGAATTTATCCATTTCATTTTATATTGCCCGATAACATAAAATTAACCGAAAGGAGGCGGTTGAAGGAGGGCAGGGTAGAGACGAGGCTCGGCAGGGCAGCAGGAGCCTGGCTGGCTGAGGGGAGACCTTCCGCCCCCAGCGCCAGGGTGGGGAACACTTAAGAAAAGTTATACGCTACCATATAACTTCGCTGCACGCTTACTTTGCAATCCTACTGGTTTGCATTTTGAAGTTGTTCGAGTCACTTTAAAAAGATGCCTTCCACTAAGCATGCGGAGCAAACAGCAAGTGGCTGTTAGTCCTACCCCGGAGCAGAGAGAAGAGAGGCAGGAGCGCAGGGTTCCTCCCGCAGCGTGGTTTTGGGACTCCTCGCACACCTCTGACAGCCGCAGCACTGGGGAGCAACTGGGATAGGTCTAACACACAATCATAGCTATCTAATATGCAATTAAAATTCCATTTTCTAGCACAAAGGAACATTTCATTAATGCAAGATGAAATCAGAAGCTGTACTGACAGTAGTGTTGCTTTTTTTTTTCCCCCAGAAATCTCAGGACTGACAGCCTTCAGCCTTTCCCCTCCACAAGCTCTATGGACTAGACTGATCCATTATGATCTGAGGGCTGGAGCCCCTCTCCTATGAAGACAGGCTGAGAGAGTTGGGGTTGTTCAGCCTGGAGAAGAGAAGGCTCCGGGGAGACCTTAGAGCAAAGGCATGGAGCCATAGGACGAGGGGCGATGGTTTAAACTAGAGCGGGGCGGGTTTAGATGAGACATTCGGAAGAAGCTCTTTACACTGAGGGTGGTGAGACACTGGCCCAGGTTGCCCAGGGAGGGGGTGGAGGCCCCATCCCTGGAGACATCCAAGGCCAGGCTGGATGAGGCTCTGAGCAACCTGATCTAGTTGAAGATGTCCCTGCTCACTGCAGGGGGGTGGCACTAGATGGCCTTTAGAGGTCCCTTCCAACCCAACACACTCTATGATTCTATGATTATCTTGTTCCCATTTGCACACCTACATGACACCTCAACTTTACAATACAGGAGAGCCAGCCATGTTACCAGTACTTCATCTTGCCACGAACATCTAAGTCACCCATCATCTCCTCCCGCCCTACCAGAAAGGATTGCCTGCTGTAGGTTGTTATTCCTTGTCTACCCAATTAACTTTTAAGACACGCTATTGGTCGGGTGTCCCTCTGAGGTACTGCGGACACAGCCTGAAACCTCTTGCTGTCAGGAACGTTCTTCTTCCTTGCATTTATTTCATACCTCTCTGGTTTCACCTTGCTTCTGTCTTGAGTGATCCCTCTTCGTATTTTTGTTCTTCAAATATTTGTAGTGCATTATGTTCCATCACTCCCTCCATCACCTTCTAGCAATTTTCCTTATTAATAAAATCCTTCAGGCTCCTGTTAATTTCTTAGCTACTCTTCTCTGACCATCTTCTCAATTACAATAACTTCACCGTGATGAAGTAATCAGAATGTAATTTATTTTGGGTGCACTTATGTAAATACTTTATAGAGAAGCACAGCCAAGTGGATCAAGTAGCATTCATCTAGGCAACGCGTTCCGTTTGGGCGCTTAGACATGCACCCCCTCCCACTAAGCATAAGAGTTTTTGCATGTTGTTTGCAAACGGCACGGTTAAACCGGCTGTCTCTCTGGGTAGAGCAGTAACGGGGCGGTTGTCACCCTATGGCTTCCGTTCACTGCCACCAACACTCTCCTTTGTGTAACGAACACTTCGACTGTATGGGGGTTTCTTCGCTTTATACACGGGAGCTCCTGGAGACCAGTCTTCAAGAGAAGAGCCAGGATGGGTCAACTGGAAAGAAGGATAAAGCGCAAAGCATCCTGCCTGTTCTGTCCCCTGCAGCTCTTCTGCAGACAGAAAGGAGCCTGGAATTTGCAGTAACAACCGATGCAATCCTGTTCCTCTCTAGGAGTGGGTTTACGTCCCTGGGCTGACAGACTCCTCACACATTCCCTCTGCAATTCAGCTTTCAGCACCTTGTTTACATTTCCAATGGCTCCAGCCAGGATGTGTTTCAAAGGCAATAACGAGGAATTCTGCATGCACAATAAAATCCAAATGTACTCACAGATTATGAGGGTTGAATTTGAAGGACGAATGAGACATGCAGCATCAGTAAGGAAAACAAAGACCCAGACAATAACAGAAGGGAAAAAACCAACAGTAAGCTCAAACTAAGGTAATTTTAATGTATGCCATGGAAGGTCAATTGAATGCTTTTACGTTCAAACTAATACAAAGCCTATATTCAGCAAGTTTATAGGCAAATCAAATTTCATATATGTACATTTCTTAAATGTCTAGGTAACAGTAAAATAAAGCACCTTGCTTCGAGAAATAATTTCTTCTTAAGAGAGACATTTCTCAGTGCTACTTTAAACAGTTTTCCTCAAGTTTGTAGTATTTTCAGTAGACACCTCTCGCTCTTCAGTAAGATGAATCACGCCAAAAAGAAGATTAGAAGAGATAAGCGCGCTGTTTACAAGCTCTCAGTCAGACAGGGTCTGAAGTACCCTTCTGGACCACATCAGGCTGCGCTGCAGCACCCCCGAAGTCAACACCAACTGTTTGCCATTTCACTGCCTGGATCAGTTTACGCACACACGCTCCCGGCATTTGTTGTCCTCATTAGTGTCACCGCACGTGTTTGGCTCTCTTTGCACTACGCACAGTTCACATTTTAGGCCAGGTGAAAAGTACAGCGTAGCACTAGGAAAGTATCTATTATAGGCAGAAGTTCACCAAGCTTTCCTCTTGACCCACAGATCCTGGCGCCATTTCAGTTTCTAGTTCTCATGAGCCGAAATTCCGCATTCTTGTTCCTGTACTTTCTTAAGCTATTCAAAAAAAAAAAAACATATCACATGCACCAAAATACTCTCCCTTTCACATACCCATCCCACGACGTCTGGAATGCAGCTTTCTCCAGAACAGACAGGAAGAGCTTCCCAGATTTATTTTACCATATGAATTCATTTGAAATGTTCTTGCTAGATGATGAAGAAAACAGTTTTACACTCGGAAAGTAAGGGTAAGTTTGAGATGGTCGCAAAGAGCAGGAGAGTGAAAAATCACTGCTTCTGACAACATTCAGCAATGTCCTTAGGGTTTTTGGAAAGCAGACCTGGCAACAAGAGCAACAGCGAAAGGACTATCACTCAATAGCAGACGGAAATAAATGTTGGTTTCTGCTAATATGAGCCAGCTGGGTTTATCCTTGTCAGGAATATCACGCATGGTTGGCCCACGGTATATTACATAGGGGTAATGATTCAAACCAGAGATCTTAGAAGCCAGCCCATGCCATCTGTAACACCAAGTGTCATACATAAAGTTTGCTCTGCTGAGGTTTAATTAACATGAAAAATTAGTTTTCAAACAAAATCCCAATGTTAAAACTTTTCTATTTCCTTCTCCTTAGGTAAACATGCAGTTTTGCTTCGTTATAGACCAGCACAACAGAAAGTTCTCCCCAAAAATCCATCTTCTCCCCTCCATTCAGAAACCAATAGCTTGGCCCTCAATGTAACCAAGTCTCTGTATTTGTCATGATTTCAGTTGCTCAGTACCAGCTGTGGTTCGGTAAGAGAGGGGAGAGGTTCAGAGAGGAAAAAATATAAAATTCTCCTTTTTACTGCTGGTTCGTTTCAAGGCGCAGGCGAGCAGGCCCGCATTGGGAGAAGCAGTCAGATGGGTGGGTGTATTGCTGGGGTTTTCTGTGTGGCAGCGCAGTTTGGGCAAGGTGCTAAAAGCACTTCAGTCCCGCAAGCCAGCCTGGAGAGCCCCTTGCCCTCATCGCTTTTGTGGCTTTGGCCCAACTTGCTCAAGCGAAATAGCTCAGCTGGGTGGGCCTGCCCACATCCTTTTCGGTCTTGTCCTTTTAGCGTGTTTGCTCACTGCGACTCCTATCTTTACGCAATTTCCAGCCCCTCTGCACTAAAAACTTTTCTTCCTTCTTTCCAGAGATGTAATTGTCAATTCATTTCACCAAATTTTACCAAGATCTGCTTTCTATTACTGGCTGGTGTCCTACAGAGGAAACTGGACCTTGACCTCCTCACAATTTCCTTACAATATTTGCCAAGCATAAATTCAAACTGAAAGACCCATTTCCACTGAAACTACTCTTCCCCCCCGCCCCCTTTCCCACGTTCATGGTTTGGCTATCATCTTCAATTTCACCTTCCAGAAAACAGCTCATTGCAAAGGCTTCTGAACAACAGGGTAACACCATGGAGACAGACTACTGAAGTTAAACCTCTGGTCGAGCCGCCAACCAACATCTCCCCTGGGGCAATACCCATTTCCCAACGTTGGCAGAGGTTCATGCACCCTCTCACAATGCTACTACACCGTCAGACCCGAGGGAGTTGTTTGGTAGACGCCTACGATGAGTGTGCCCGCGCACTTACATGGGAAATCTATCTGACACCACACAAAGTGGAATAAATCGCAGGAGCAAAGATTATGTTATACCAACCTTCAACTAATCAACAACCTGGAAATTAAGGCTTTCGCATTGAATGTAGAAGAAAAGGAAAATTGCAATTCAGCATTTCAAATTACAAGTTTTTCCTCTCAGAAGTATTGAAGTATTTTGATCTCAATTGTTATTTCTGACGAAGAAAGATTTTTTTATTATTATTTTACAATGTTTTCGGTATGGAAAAGTGGCTCCTCTTCCAATCTTTTTTTAAAAGCCATAAAGCCATTCTATTTACCGCATGAAAATTATTAGTATATTTCTTTAAAGTGTGGAAGAGGTAGAAGAAAGCTAGCAGTAACTGAGACGCTTCTCCAATAAACACAGATCTACCACAAAGCAGCCTACAGTCACGGACGTAGGCTGATGTACTCTGCAGCATTATTTCCGCTTTCATTCTACCTACCAGACTCCATTTATTATTGTTCTTTTTCTCCTGGAAGAACCAAGTAAAGGTAGGTACGTGTACATTTCTATACAGTGAGCTGCACAGAGCCACAGAAACAGAAATAAGAAAACGAGTACATAGAGAAGTATGACCAGAAGAAATAAAATCAGCGGGCTTGAGTATTAGAAGGGCAGGAAATATGAAAGCAGGGAAGAAATGATACTGCTGACACTCTTCCAGATGAAGCATATCTGGTACGTCTGACTCTTGTTGTCAACTGGAATAAGAAGATATAAAAGGAAACCAGATATGACATACATTTCTGTTATTGCGCATACCGAGGGTAAGGTTTTATCTGCTTCTCGGGTAAAGACAGAATACCTCCTTCTTCACGCTTATTGTGATCAAGTTGCCTGAATCCCCCGATAACATCAGAACCTGTTTGGGGGATTCAGAAGTGGTTTGCTTACATGCAAGTAATTTGATCCAGGAGACGAGATGAGCTAATCAGCCTGTAGTCACTGCAACATTATCTCATGTATTGTAGTCACTTGTTCCTTAACTAGCTTCTGACTGTCACATTTCATTTCTTCAAAAACAACCAGCCTATGGTTCAGACACACAGGCGTACAACTGTAGCTACAAGGGTTTCCTTACGGATCTCCTGAATAAATTTAGGACCTATAGCAGGAAATCATCAGATAACACTAGATTCAGGAGACTTAAATAAATAAAATTTTTTTAAAAATTAGATTTTTTCACTCACCACCACTGCAAAACAGTAACAACATTGAGACAATCATGTACCAGGCCTGCTTGCTTTCCCAAGACAAACACAACAGCCACAAGAAAGTCTTGTTGTACAAAACCTGCCTTCCTCATCCTTTTGCTCTGTCAAAAAAAAAAAAAAAAAAAAAACAAACCACCACACAAAAACCAAAAGACCCAACACAAATCCCCATCCTGATTCCTCCCTTGCATTCCCTGCCACCGCGCAGAGCCACCAGAGAGGAGGCAGAGCCTCAGGAATAGCACACGCTGCAAATGCACCAGGTACGGAACGGTCTGTGATCCCAGGAACAGGCAAAAGCTCGCAGCAACACAAACCAGTGAAGTTCAGTTCCAGACCCACTTTCATCAGTCAGGAGTCGCCTCTCCTGAGCCTGGCAAAGACCCCAGTACCGGCGTTTCACCAGCCTGACAACCCCGCACTCAAGTTCAAATTAGCTATTAGTTGACCACAGGCTAACGGGGAAAAGTTATACCAATTCCTTTGTAAGTGCTTTTAGAGTCACAGAGAGATAAGAGCTAAGAAATTATTATCACTAAGAAGAGACGGATGGTCTTTGAATTGCTCTGCTTTTTGCCCGAGTCTATGTCCTTATACAACTTCCCATACACTAGAAGAAAGTCTCAGGGCTCCCGAGAGTAGCGTCAGCTCAGCAAAGAGAGTTTTTCTGTGTCTTACCCTCTCTTTAGTACTCCTTTCAAACGCAGCACTAAAACACTCCAGCCTTATGTCAGCAAATTTATGTAAGCAACTTGTTCCTATGTATTAAGTTTTTAGCAAATGTTGTATTTTCTCAGGAAAGATCGGTCTGCCACAGAACAACAGCCTAGAAAGATGCCAGGCAGGCTTTGATACCTTCAGTTGCTTCAGAAAAACAGCCAAACTTACAGTTCTTAGTTGTAGTCACCTTTGAGGAAGCGACTGAAAAGGTGAACGGGTTATGTCGAGCAATAAGCAGAACAGTAATTAGACATTCTCATCCTCAGGTCTTCTGTGCTTATCTTCTCCCCAGCAGAAATTCCCACTTTAGTTGTATGACACCCAACAAAAATAGAGACTAGGACATGCGTGCATTGCTCTAGGAGATGTGCTTAAAAATTACAAAGTAAATGAAATCAAAAAGCTCCTTAAGGCCCACCGAAAGTAAGGAAAGGGCGACACATCAGGGAACAAAAGCAAGGTTTGTGCCATTGGAATCAGCACATCCCAGCAGCAGGAGGGGAGAACATTTGAAGAGACAATGCCACTGAAAGGCTCGGTTGCCATCTGCCTCACGTGCAAGGCACGGCTAGCTCAAGGAGTGAGGACTTCTCAGGAGCACTGATCAGGGTTTCAAGGCTGGTACAGAGAAAGCGTGCACTATAGTGCTTCATCCTCCCCAGTCTTAGCTGAAAAGATCTCTCTTCCTGAGGATATGAACCTGCCCTTAACATGTATGGACCTGGATGAAGAAAAGGTGTTTTCAGGGGTAGGAAGTTAAAAAACCAATGGAGTTACTTAATGCATACACACCACCTCATCATGTGGATTTTTTATCATACAAAGAGGTGGACAGACACTTAGAATCACAGAACCGTAGGGTTGGAAGGCACCTCTGGAGATCATCCCATCCAACCCCCTGCCAGAGCAGGGTCGCCCAGAGCAGGTGGCACAGGAACGCGTCCAGGCGGGGTTGGAATGTCTCCAGAGACGGAGACTCCACCACCTCTCTGGGCAGCCTGTGCCAGGGCTCTGACACCCTCACAGCAAAGAAGTTCCTCCTCACGTTTAGGTGGAATTTCCCATGTTACAGTTTGTGCCCGTTGCCCCTTGTCCTGTCCCCGGGCACCACTGAAAAGAGCCTGGCCCCATCCTCCTGACACCCCCCCTTTCAGTATTTATAACCATTGATAAGGTCCCCCTGCAGCCGTCTTTTTTCCAGACTGAAGAGACCCAAATCCCTCAGCCTTTCTTCACAAGAGAGCTGTTCCAGTCCCCTCAGCATCTTGGTAGCCCTTTGCTGTCCCCTCTCCAGCAGTTCCCTGTCCCTCTTGAACCGGGGAGCCCAGAACGGGACACAGCGCTCCAGGTGTGGCCTTGTCCCAGCTGCCTGCTCTCAACACAAAACTCTTGCACGCATGGCAAGCAGTAGCTTCTTCAAGGCCTTAAAAAGAGAAATACAAGAACAGATTTATATTATCAACTGCCTGTTGCTGGCAGCAGCCATGACTTTAGTGGGCTCAGAGAGACTAGAGAAACTTTGTGCCAAAACACGCAGCTGTAATGGGAGAATCAGATACCCCCCTGTGCATCACGTAAATGTCATACTTAGGCACAATGCCAAGATTGATTTTTCAGTACCACTAATGACTATTTCACTAAGTAGTTAATTAGGGAAGCACAGGAAAAGCAGCTCTTGACTTGGCCCTGGCCAGCACTGAAGATTCAGTTCTTCATGCCTGTTCATGCTGATCAACTTTGGCCCATGGATCCCTGTGCGTTTAAGTTCAAGGTCCATCCTGGATTAACAGAGAAGTGAAAAGACTCTTTTTGCAATCAAGAACAATTTGAACTAAGCTCAGAAAATCCACACACACCTCAGAAGCGCAGTCAGAAAGAGCAAGATGCCTTGCAGATGGCAGAAAGGTTACATAAAGACACTACGCTGGGGCTTCAAGAAGATGAAGTTGTACCCCGAATGAAAAGCCCCATGTACCGCTCCGGCAGGCTGACTGTAGAGGTAGTACGGAGCAGGCCAACATACTTTGAGCAACAGCTTGCAAAAGTTGTAACATCTAATAATAAATCCTTTATCAAAACGTCCTAGGTAGTGGCTTGCCAGAAAGTCTGCAGGGACAGTGGATGATCAAGGTAGAAAAGGAGCTTTCACAGAAGATAGGGCCACAATAAAAAAAGATACATTTTTTTTTTCTTTTTAGTTGGAAGGTTTCAGTGCTAGAAGTCTTTCTTCCCCCCGAAACAGTGGGAGCTAGTGTCCCTGGGAGACCTACCTGAATCTGAAGTGCCAGTGGAAGAGGTTATAGCAAAGGTAGAAAGCACTGATAGCACCAAATCACGAGCAGAGGGCAGTATTCAATCAAGAGTTTTAAATTAATTCAAACAAAACAACTGAACTTCCATCTTTTATACCATTTGTTTAATATCTGATTTTCACCTTTTAAATGGTGAAAATGTTTAATCTTGCAAGGGAGTTCTTATGCTGACCTTTCTGGAAGGGCATAAATATAGCCTCCAAATTACTGTTCAAAATGAAACACCTCTTTAAAATGTTTTGCTATGTGCACTAAGAAAAGAAATGCACGGAATCAAAAAGGCACAAGACTTTTCACCACGCCACTTGCAAAGGTCTTCATTATGGAATGGTTACAGGTACTAGGATTTTCCAAGTAGGCTAAAGAAGTCAGACATACAAATCCCTCCAAAAAGGTTAATTGGGTACCTGATAAATCCCTCATGGCTGCCTCTGAAAAATCTCATATTCGTCACAGGTGGAGCAGTTTACCAATTCCAATGCTACTGTTCTCTGTGACAAAACCAAAAAAGTTTACTGAGGTGCAGAGTTGGAGCCGGATACATTGGATTTCTCTCTCCTTCTCTCATTCACCTAAATGTTGGCACTTTCTAAAACAGCTTGAGTGAACCTTCCAGTATAACACTTCTCTCCCCACTAAGTACAGACTGGACCCATGACCTGGTTTAGGATGGAGGTTTAACTGGAGCTTGGTTGGGGGTTCTCTCACCCGTGTCCCTGATCAACACCTTGCATCTCAGCAGAGTAATGTGGTCTTAAAGGATCAGGTGGCAGCTCCTTCACTCTAATTTTGTTCCTGCAGCCTGCAATCGCAGTCCAATTCCAAGTCCGACTCTCTTCTTTATCAAGCAGTTGTAAAAACACAAGTTACCACTAAAACAGCAGAAAGTTACAGCTACCACTGCCAACGTAACGTAAATTACCTACATTATCTCAGACTGTATTATCTCAGCTACATACTGTGGCACTCAGGATATATTAATAAGAAGATATTTAATTATCTTACTCAGGGCTGTGAAGATAAATTCACGTCTCTAATTAACATTGCACCACCTGCCCTGGAAGCAGAGCCTGTCCCTCGGAGCAGAGCACTACGGGGAGCCGCCAGAGGTGCAAGCGGAGAGGAACCAGTTACCTACAAGGATCTAGACCGCAGCTGTACACAGTCCTCCTTGGTTTGAACCGAAGCAGTTGCTTTTAAGTTCACAAGTACTGGATACAAGTGAATTTACTTGCTCTTGTATTTTGATACCAGCATGCCTTACAACCCTGGACATTTGACATCGCAAATCTGAATTCTGGAAATTAGTCTTCTATGATGTAACTTCCCTGAGCTCCCCATAACTTGAACCCCAGTTTTCAGATGATACAGCTGATAGCGAGAAATATTCACCTTCACCTCTTGAATTCACAGATCACCCAACAGAGCGGAATGGACACACTGCTCTTGCATGCACAAGGACTCCACTCACAATTAGAATTCATTTCTCAGTAAAATCCATAAAAGCAAAGTTACTTCAATAAAATACTTTCAGATCTCTAAAAGGTTGGAAGGCAGTTTAAATTCTCATGATTCAAGTGCACTTGAACTCAGTCCTTTCCGTTAGACTCTGATCTATTTGCTATTTTGCATTTCCCATAGGACATGCCACTACGATTTTCCCTTGATGTCTGCCATTTCTGAAAGCCCAGAGGAAATTATAAGAATAGCCTAATACAAATGAAAAATGAAGCAATCAATAGGCACCAAAATGGAAAAATGCATACATGTATATTACATTAACTACACAGAAATACATCTTCCAGGAGACTTTGCAGTAATTGTTACAAAAATAAATCACACCCCAAAAGCGATTATAAATGTTATGGGAAATAATGTTGCTTTTAGCGTAACTTTTACTGATGGCTTACTAGTTTATTTTTGAGTACGTTATAATTAGTAGCCTTTGCAACAATTTAGGTAAAAAAAAAAATAAAAATCAGAGGCTATGTAGGTCAACACCAACATTGTTTACAATTTTAAAAAGGAAAACAAATCCTAAGGGATTCTAAAGGCTGCTTTCCCAACAATTGCAGATTCCCAGCTATGCAAACCCTTAATTATGAGATGAAGTCAGAACCGGAGATGTTAATTAATATTTCGGTTGGGTATTGAGAAGGAGGGGGGGAAATCCAAGACAGTCTCAACATTTACCAAACGAATTTTGAGCGATTCTTAATTCAGTGTTTTCTGTAGATGTTGTTGTGACAACACCGCAAGAAGTGACACATAATGGAGCACAAGACGACAGAGGTTAAACAGAGACGGCTCTCCCTGTTAGTTTTTCATAGATAGAGGCATAAATCTATCCATATATCCTCACTTAACATCACTTAAGAGAAAGCTGCTGTTCGCCCATGAAGCGAAGGAACCACGCTTCCCTCATTAACAAACAAACAGAGACGCATTCCGCTTTTTCCATCGCAGCTCATTTGTGTGGCTGCGGCCTTTGAACAGGAGCTTCGCCCCAAGACAATTCCCAAAAAGAGACGCACGAACACAACAGACTTTATTAGTGATATATTCATCTGTCATCGGTGAAAAATACAACTGCCGAATTTGTACTTTTAACCATAGCCAAAAGTGGCAGTTTGAAGCATTACAGTAAACATGTGAATGCTCTTCACTAATGAAGTAATAGATTTTTTAGCTTTCTATACAGGTATATTATGCTAATGTCAAATAGAAATGTATCATTATGAATAATACTAAGCTCTATTCACTTGATATGTTCTCAAACAGGATATAATAATCTCTCAAGCTTCCCCTAATCTATATATCCTCTTAAGAAGGAGATTAATTCTCATGCTCATTCATAAGCAAGTCACAGAGTCTATGTAACGAACATTATCCCAATACATCCAAAGAATCTCTCGTTCTCAGAATGCGAATCTCAGGGAAGCGTCCTCTCCAAAGGCCAAAGAGTCTCTTGCGGACAAGAAAAAAAAATGTTTAACTTCCTTAGCTATGCTTCCTAAAACATTTCTCCTTACAGACTCAAGAATATGAATATGATGTATTATAATAGGTCATTACACCCTGTGGACACAGGTCATTGAAGTTTCTCCCTTGGGATAGAAGAGAAAGCAAAAGAAAAAAAAAAGAGAAAAAAGAGTGCTGTGAACTTACTCATCACTAGCACGCAAACAGCAGTAAATTGGTTCTGCTGCATCTCTGTATATTATTGACATATTTCAATAGATTACTGAAGACATTAGGGGGTCACTACACTTTCTCTATCCCTCAAGTCAGAAGAAAACCACTGCTGGTAACAGCGCAGTCATTTCCCGTCAACTTTTCAAAGGTTTCCCCCCCTTACAGCCCAACGTAACGGTAGGCATCTCATTACAGAATATGGCGCTTCTTAGCACACATGTGTCCTCATCTTTCTACTTATCTGTGTGTGAGAATCTATGATTATGAGAAGCTGTAGCAAGAAGCATGTGGGAGCCTCTTACGTTACTCAGAGGTTTGGTTTAGGAGGTGCTGCTCAGGTAGGAGTCAGGTGCTGGTGCAGGCAGACCCATATTCAAGCAGCCCCCCTGCCCCTACCTGCGTTCTGAACTCCGCAGTCCCCACGTTGTTTGTTCTACACTTCTCGCTGCAGCGCTGTGAACAACTCTATCAAAAGCAAACAGGCAGATAAAGGCCATTTCGAAGAGACCTGACCACATATCGCAGTAACGCGATACGCAGCCACCTTGTGCGTGGCTGTAGGAACAAAGATAGCCACTCGTGCAAGCCAGATGCATTCTCTGCAATCTAAAAGTAGATAAAAGAATACAGATGTTAGCCTTGTTATTTAATTTACTACGGGAAAGTGTTCAAATGTTACTGTAGTGACTGTGGTACAAAAAAATCCTATTCAGAAGTGAAAGAATACTATCTCCCTCATATTGTTCACAGCCATTCTGGTTTTTCTGTTCTATTCATTCTTGAACAGATGTTGGAGCTGGAGGCTTGCAGCCAGTTTCTTAGTTTTAACCAATATATTTGATATGCTTCAGCATGGACTTCTAAAACCAGAAGCCTCTCTAATCCAGCGTGGAAAGCCCTCTTTCATTTTTAACAGAAAAATGAATACTTGGTCTTCCAGCTAACAAGACTCCTCATTTAAAAAGGAAAGTGAGAGAGAGCAATATGCTCTCTAGCATTTTTCCAATTTCTTTCATGAATACTTAAATATCATTCTTAGGCTTAAAGATCTTCTCTAGTTTCCCACTTTTAGAAAGTTTTTGGCAGGAAATAATTTTATCATCTAGTATTAAAACACAGAATCAGGCAATATGTTCATAACAATTGTTCACTAAATACCCTGTCTAGAAACTAAAACAATGTAATTGCCTAGTAACTCCTCTCTTTTACTATCATGATGAATACAGTTTGTCAAGAGAGATTAAACTCGTGAATCCTATTAAACTCATCACAGACTTGTTTTAATTTCAGAACACGCCTTCTGGCTGGAATGCAGACTGCATCAGGTCGAAGGCTAAAGAAAAAGCAAAGGTGTTTTCTCGTGAGCACTCCCTAGTCCCACCGGGTACCGCAGGGGTTCAGGGGCTGGGTATCGGGAATCTAAGAAAAGGAGAAGTTGCTTTCCATAGGTCTGCCCCAGCACGGCTTCCTCTCCCCGGCATTTTCAAACTCTAGGCAAGATCCTACTACTGAGTATCAAAAGGTGGAAATCCAGGGTTTGCACAGACGTTCAAGGCATGGGAGCAAGGAAAGGGAACGGAAAAATTCAGCAGCAGCGCTTGAGAGCTAGTATTGCAGCAGGGCTGGGGCTCAACTTAGAAGTAGTGAAGAACTGAATGTAGGTAAAGCTCAAGGGCGTTACCTGTTTGCAACCTCTCGCTCGTCCTTTCCTTTAAACGCAGCCTCAGAAGATGTGGGCTAAAGCCATCAGCACGACTTTCCCACCTTGCACCCCCTCCTACGCAATCGCCTCCAGAGCAAAGTGCTCCCTTCAGAAACCAGTGTGTGTAGTCAGGTGTGGGCCCCCTTCTGTTTTCCCTACGTTGCCCATCCTGCAAAGATCCAGGTAGACCCGTGTTCTCTCCGGGTCACCTAAACAATCACAAGTTCAGGATTTTTCAGTTTCTTGGACTGAAAAAGAACTTGCTGCTGTTGTAGGTGTCATTGATCAGGAAAAATGCAGTTGCAAAAAGGGTCATTTACTCCTTTTCTCGAGGAACATTTCTGAAAGGGAGAAACTGATGCAGATACAAGCTTTCCAACATTTACCCGCTAGAAAACGCCAATTTTCCATTTATGTTGTTTACTAACAAAAGCTGAAGTGAAACTACTTATCCCCAATTAGAGAAACAAGCCTGGAAAATGTAAGAATTGGTCTGGAAGAGCAAAATGGAAGTAGAGAAATCCAGAAAGCAAGGATTTCTGAAGCGAGGGGGAAATTGCAAAGTCTGACATCCCCGACAAGACAGTACTTGATAAAACTGTACTTTCAGAATAATCCTCTAAAAACTACCTTCTTGCCGTATAACCACAGAGTCAGGACTCCTTTCTTGCTGAACAGGTACAGCCTGAGGCTCTTTGTACCCAGGCATGCACATGACTCTCCCACTTCAGTTCCCGTAGATCTGCCTTCACATTACACCGCATTCTTACCGCTCTTGTAACATCAGGAGATAAGGAAAGTGAAGTACTGCCCTAAACCTTTGTCCAACAAGTAGAAGCTATTTCTTTGCCTCTACTTACAAGTTTACAGCCATTGCAGAACAAAATCTTTCTTCATTTCTGGGAGTGGTTGGAAACGTTTAGCCTCTTTCATAGCAAGGTCATTTTCTTTGGGCAAGCAAGGACAGAATTCGCACCCGCTTTTTCAAACAGTAAAACCCTATGTTCTGCAGGGATCTTACAGGCCTCTGAAAGATGCAAGAGGCGGCAAAGGCGACTGTTCGAGCAGGTAAGGATTTGCATTTGCCTGCTGGTTTACCTGCTTACAGCCTGCAAGGAAATAGCACGATCTGTCACCTACATTACTACCCTCTACAAATTGCACGAGTCAATTGACAAAGACCTCTCCAGTTCTGGATATCATCCTAGCCCAGAACATCAATTTACTCAACGTTTTCTTCAAGTAAAGTCAGGAGAAGAGCAAACACAAGTTTTAAACTGATAATAGTAATTACAATAAAGAATCTGTGCTTTGACGTTACGGCAAAGAACTTGTACCTTAGAACAAAACACAAGACAACACGAAGGGCGGCAGTGCTAATTCTGGAAAACCAAAAACTGAACCATTCAGTACAACTACTATCTATTAGCACTTCTACATATCCCAGAGAGTTTCACAGCACTTACTTTAATTTCCCCAACTGTGTCTGGTTTTCAGAAGAGACATGAACATTTGTGTATAATTGTGGTTAGACAAAAGTCAAAAATGGTATTAGGTTCCTACCCAGGGACTCAAATGCAGCCTGCTGGGTTTTGGAAGTCTCTTTCTGTAAATTTCCTTAAGGGCTGCATCTG
Organism: Sterna hirundo; assembly: GCA_009819605.1. Lineage (NCBI taxonomy): Eukaryota > Metazoa > Chordata > Aves > Charadriiformes > Laridae > Sterna > Sterna hirundo. Next base: position 11,394,909 of record CM020450.1, on the reverse strand, counting down.
CATAGACATGTGAGGTTGCTCCTGTTTAGAGAGAAGGAAATGAAACCATGTGCTCAGGAACAGCAGCAGAGCAGAATATAAGCCCGTGTCTGCAGATTCCTTGGTTTTGGCGAACTGACCAGTAAGACGTGACACTTTCTGAACCACAAGTTTTCACACAAATCCAAGCAAAGGGAGGCTTAAAGAGACAGGGAAGATGAAGAGGCAGGAATTACATTCCTCTATCATGTATTTTCCTATAGTTTGCTTGTAGAAAAACATTAACGTTGCATGTTTATCAACTTCCACTTTCCTCCTTCCCTTGTCACACTAAGTGAAAACTTGCTGGTTTACTTGAAACATATGTTAATTGTTACCCATTATCGCTTGCCTTGATTCTGTTCTTTTTATCCACCCCTTATGAAACAGGAAAGAACGGTGCAGAAAGGTAGAGTATAGATGTGCTTTCGGTGAGGAGGAGGACAGAGGAATTGCTGCCTTTTAAATAACTTAATGCCAATTAAGGTAGCAAATCAGAACAGTCAGAAGACTCTCAGGGAAACAGCCTTGCAGATGAGAGAACCTCTGTAGAAAATCATCCCTGCTGCTGAAGTCCTGCGCAGGTACCAAGTTTTAATGTTTCCACAGAATTTGTAACACTCACTGTTCTCACGATTCATGTTGTGAAATATGCGACTAGTTATGCCAGCTAACTCTCTGCTCCAGACGGGTTCATCCTTTAACGCATACAACAGGAAACGAGAGGAGACTCTGTAATAGTCACTTCCATGCTTGCAGCAACAAACCTGCACCCAAAGCCCAAAGGAGTTAAACAAGCGACAACTTTTCCAGCACCGTGTTTTCCTTTGATGTGCAAGTAATCCGTCTCTCCTGAGTAACCCTTTACACCGCAGCCAAGTCACCAGGACTACATGAAGTGGCGAAGGTTTGAACCTTAACCCCTGTCTGTCTTCTCCAAGCAGGACGACCCGAAGCTTTGCCCAGGTCAAAGATGCATCTGTAGAGCTTCTCATCTTTTCACACAGGGAAGGGAAGGCATGAGATGAGACGCACGTTTCTTCTTTCTTGCCATGTATGTGCTCTCACATACAAGCCTCACCCTCCAGTGGTCTTTCAACATCAGATGCTCCCACTTCCAAGAAAGCTCTCAGCTTTGAGAACAGAATCTCAGTTCACAGGGCTGTTTTTCTTCTTACTCCCGTAGACAGGCTCACTCTCTCTAGGTGGTAAATTATTCATTCTACACGTTCTCAATCTAGGCCCCGGCATTGCATAGACTGTTTAATGCTGCAAAAATCAATATATTCTGAAAGTTATGGTAGTCTGTGGCAAGCTGCAGAATTTTGAATCCTTTCTCTAGCTGTGTAACTTACCCATTTTTGCTGATTTTCAATTAAAAGTAATTTCTGAACAACAGCACACGATTTTAGAGCACAGCAGCCTGCAGGAAGGACTGAGGTATGTTGCAATTAATCTACTTAACACTGTAAAACCAAATACATATTAATGTTTTATTTGCTAATAATGTCTAGGTGTTACAGGGGTATCCAAACCAAAACATCAAATCAGTTGTGTTTCCATAGTTTTGAAAACAATGATAAACACTTGCCAAAATGTTTAACAACTAACTGGCATTCTCCAGTTGAAAGACAATGAAAGCCTCTCTCCTCCAGAAGTTAAGTTTTAAAAGAGTAAGTTATTTTCCCCAATTTCATTGTGACTACACATGTACTGAGAGTTAAGTATTTGTAGAATCTAGACTTTCCACAAATTACTTAAATACACAGTTTCTGCAAAGTGTTGGGTGCACCCGTGATACTTTCTCTGAACAACGAATAACAGAAGTTCATCTGTACGTTCAGATTGAAGACTTTATTCATTTTATTGGTAAGTACAAGGTTACTAAACCCAATTAGATTTAAAAATTTGGCAACAGAATATCCACACAATACCCTGTCACAGCCATCTAATACTTTATTCTGGCCTAATTTAAACCAACTGTTGTTCCTAGGCCTAGAGCAGAAAGCAAGGACAAAACCAAATGCTAATAACCAGCCTCCACCCCATCAACCCTGGGGGGATTCACCGAATGTGAATTCTGTTCCCTTCCAAAGGCCAGTCACAGCATTGACTCTTTCCCATGACCACACAGGGGCGAGCGTTCCCCTTCCAGTTTGGATAAAAGCTCTCTTAGTATCTAAGAGATGGGAAGGAATGAAATTATGTGCTAGTCAGTTCTGTGCCCTACTACTGCCTTAGCTTGATTAACACAAAATTCCATGTCATGCTAATCATCCTGAGTCCTTGCTAGATCATAGAAATCATAGAACCATAGGGTTGGAAGGGACCTCTGGAGATCATCTAGTCCAACCCCCTGCCAGAGCAGGCTCACCTAGAACAGGTGGCACAGGAACGCGTCCAGGGAGGTTTTGAATGTGATGTAGTAGGAACACGTCCCGCGGTGCCTCGAGTGCTGCAAAGGCCATCTTCTTTCTGAAATTATTGTGGTCTTAGTCATTGCAAGGCTCTCCTCCTCCTCCTCCCTGGCAGTCTCATTCTCACCTCCATCGCTGCGCTCAGGCGCAGGTGCTCTGACCTAACTGCAACCAGAGGAGAAAGTAAATCTCCCCCACTGTAACAGATGCTGTACAAAGGATGGATAAATCACCATCAGGAACAGTGGTGTATCTCATGTGTAGAGACAGACTGGCTGAATTCCTAAATTCTGGACAAACAGAATCTGGGGACATCATCCTTGGCAACAAACACAGTGGCGGCAGGCACCAGGAAATCCCTGTCAGCTAACTTAAACCTCGGAACAAACGGGTTATTTTAATTTGGACAGTGGTGAGTACCTGGGTCTATTTCAAAACCAGCATTGCATCAGCTGAGTGTCTGCAACACACTGCAAGAGGTCAGGTCTCTTCACTGCACAGAGTATATTTGGGAGGGGGGGCAGTGTATGGGGAAGAAGGGATCTGAAGTTAACAGGACTGAAGCAGGATGTAAAAAATAGCTTAAAAAGGAAGCTCAGCATCCTCCAAGACTGGCCACACATGGGTCCATGGGTCCTACTAGGAAGTTTAGAGCTGTGGAGTGAGTATTCTTATTCACAGCTCTTTACAGGCCTGGGAGGGGACGAAAGAAGGGAGCAGGACGATACAGTGCACAGCAGGCTGCAGCTACTATTCTCTAGCCAAGCAAAACCTGCCGCCCCTGCAGCCAGTGACCGTTCTTTGTTTTCCCTCCTTGAAGGTGCTTGCAGAACGTTCACCCTTTCCTTTGCCTTCTGTGCTTTTCTTTCAGCTGGCCACTGCGAGACTCCAGGGTTTGCAAGAGGGAATAGCACCATCCAGCTCCTAGCAACAAAACAAACTCGCTCTGGTTCAGCTTTGAGGATTCTTCTCCTTCTCTTCGCTGCTTCATGCTGGAGAGGGACCACACACCCCATCCCTGAAGGATACAAACCTCTGCCTGCGTGTCTGTGGAGAAGCAGCTGCTCCTCCGTATCAGCTCTCCAGGGGGGCTGTAGACAAAGCCTAGGGCTGGCACTCAATGCGCACTCAGCAAGCCTTGGCATTTTGAGACTTCAGCCTTAGCCAAGGAAAAATCCTAGAATATCTCTATAGCTTTCTGCAAGCTGTCTCTAACTTGAGGTACTTTTAAATTATCAGCCTTACAGGTTATTCAAACTATTTCTCCAGTGACAACTCGCTGGGGACAGGAAAAAGCATTCAAAGAGTTATGAGCGCGATTCATTTGACCGTGATAATAAACAAAGGGATTTGCTTCAAAGACAGCTGGTAAAAGGAAAACACTCCCAATAGGTCCCAGTGGCTGCTTTGTGCCGTGCCACCAGACTTCTTATGAGAAGGCCTAATCAACACGAGAGCCTTTAAAATCCTATTTGTCAGACTGCAGCAGACCAGTCATCTCGTGCTCTGCTTTTCCCCTGCCTGCCCCTGTGTAGCCGGGTGAAGAATGAAGACTGTTTCTCCAATGATTTATTCAATAAAGATCGTAAAATAATCAGATAAATTATTCAAGGCATTATTTGCCAACTTTTGCTGCTCACATTGCAAGAAAGAAATTGAGCTCCTGAGAATGTACCACACAAAAAGGTTGTGCCTACAAGTCAGCTTTGCCAAGTCCTAAGCAGACTATTATTTAGCCATCCCCATGCCCAAAGAGCTCCTACTGCCCAGAGAAAGGCCAGTACAAGAGACAAAATAGAGGTTTGCTCTCCAGCATCAGAATGGGGAAAAAATACATATATTTATCTTAAAGGTCGGTTCAGTCACTGAATAGTTGCCTAGCAACATTTCCTAGCAACACCACTGCAGAAAAACCACAGCGAGCACTCTCCTACAAGTCAATTAGAAATGGTAATTTGTATGGGAAGATCCCACCGTCCGTTCCAATTAGAAACAACAATTCTTTCCTCATTGCCATTCTTTTTTATTAGAAGCTTTGTAAATTTATCCCTTTCTCCATTTTGCTCTGCCTTCCTTCACTCTCCTTCCCAGGTAACAAAACTTTACATCAGCAGCAAGTTGACGTCGACAGTATTAGAAGCAACACCTAAAAATATAATACAACCCATTCATCTTCATTTCCAAATCAATGATTGGTTTCTTCTCTACTGCAAAGGAAGCTCAAGAGACACAGCTGGCTCCTCAGATGTGGAGATACTGTCAAAGGAAGAGTCCCACAGCAAGCTGCAAAGCTGGCAGTGGAAGTTGCACTGTGCTTCCCAAAGTTCACACGGCTGTAGCTGGGTAACTTCTCCATGTCCCGAACGCATAACACAATTAAGGAACGTGGTATTGCAGCAGTAAACTACTACACTTTTCTGCGTCACAGATTCTGTAAGCAATAGCAATGGATAAGTACGGTTTGTTTTTAAAAAAAAAAGTAATTAAAGCGCTTGGTAATTTCATGTCATTTAATGCAATGTGTTCTGAAATGAGATTTGAAGACTAAAAAGCCAGGCAAATTCTTGAGATGGGAATGATCACCTATTTAAAGCCTTTCACACTTGAATCCGTCAATCTCAGCAATGAAATTAAATGAAGAGAAAGAGGAAAGAAGAAAATGATCCTGTGTGGGCTGGTGACTGATCGAGGTTTAAACAGTTTCATTTACTGATCTCTCCAATATACAGTAATGACAAAAAAAAAATAGATTTCCTGCTGACAAGTGACCATAATCTTCTAGTTGTTTACTCTCTCCAGAGCCAAAAAGCTCTCTCCTACCTAATTGCTTACAAAAACTATTATATGCTTTCATTAGTGTTTTTTCCTACTCACTCCCTCCTTTATATAGATTGCCAGTAATTTCAGGGAGATGTCTCCCTCAGAGTTTGAGGGAGATGAGTCCAACACAATGCTTACTTACAGACCTCACCCATAACCTACTCGCATTCCTAACAAGCTGCAAACTCACAAAAATCTTAAAGAATTAGAGAAGTCCCTTCAGAGACTTCGAAACCGAAACATGCGGACGTTGTCTATCTGGACTTTGGTAAGGCCTTTGACACCGTCCCCCACAGCATTCTCCTGGAGAAGCTGGCGAATCATGGCATAGACAAGTGTACTCTTCGCTGGGTAAAAAACTGGCTGGATGGCCGTGCCCAGAGGGTTGTGATTAATGGGGTGAAATCCTCTTGGCGGCCGGTCACCAGTGGTGTCCCTCAGGGCTCAGTTTTGGGGCCGGTTTTGTTTAATATCTTTATCGACGATCTGGATGAAGGGATTGAGTGCACCCTCAGTAAGTTTGCAGATGACACCAAACTAGGTGGGAGTGTTGATCTGCTGGAGGGTAGGAAGGCTCTCCAGAGGGACCTGGACAGGCTGGATCGATGGGCCAAGGCCAACTGTAGGAGGTTTAATAAGGCCAAGTGCCGGGTCCTGCGTTTCGGTCACAACAACCCCAAGCAACGCTACAGGCTTGGGGCAGAGTGGCTGGAAAGCTGCCCCGCAGAAAAGGACCTGGGGGTGCTGGTGGAGCCAGCTTAACATGAGCCAGCAGTGTGCCCAGGTGGCCAAGAAGGCCAACAGCATCGTGGCTTGTATCAGGAATAGCGTGGCCAGCAGGAGGAGGGAAGGGATGGTGCCTCTGTACTGGGCACTGGTGAGGCCTCACCTCGAGTGCTGTGTTCAGTTCTGGGCCCCGCTGTACAAGAGGGACATGGAGGTGCTGGAGCGTGTCCAGAGGAGAGCTACCAGGCTGGTGAGGGGTCTGGAGACCAGGTCATACGAGGAGAGGCTGAGGGAGCTGGGCATGTTTAGCTTGGAGAAGAAGGGGCTGAGGGGAGACCTCATTGCCCTCCACAACTCCCTGAAAGGAGGGTGTAGAGAGGTGGGGGTTGGCCTCTTCTCCCAGGTGGATAATGACAGGACCAGAGGAAATGGTCTGAAGCTGCGGCAGGGCAGGTTTAGATTAGATATCAGGAAGAATTACTTTACTGAACGAGTGGTCAGGCCCTGGAACAGCCTGCCCAGGGAGGGGGTTGAGTCACCATCCCTGGAGGTGTTTAAGAACCATCTGGATGTGGCACTTCAGGGCATGCTCTAGTGGCAGAGTCTGTAGGTTGTTTGGTTGGACTCGATCTCAAAGGTCCTTTCCAACCATGAAGATTCTGTGATTCTATTCTATGGTTCTATGTTTTCCCAGCACTGCTCTCCGAAAGCAAACAGCACTGCTGACCCACACAGGGCCTGGGATGCCTTCGCTACTGAAGTTCGAGTCAATATAAGCACTGTACTGCCAGTGCTAAAAATCCTCTTTGGGAAAGAGGAAAAAAATGCTGAGGGCCGAGGCCAGCACATACATTGAAGGAGATGCATTAGGCCGTTGTTACTTTGCAAAGTTGCAAGTCCTCGAACACTAGGCAAGGGGGCAGGAAGAGAGTAAGTTTGCCTCATCTGACCCCAGCCTCAGACAGTGTCAGCTGCGACCCACACCATTCCCAAAAGGCGTCTACCCCACCTGACTGTAGCAGCCACCAGTGATGAAGATGCTGCTACCTCCAAAGACAGATCATTTCAAGTGCCTCCTTAACTCGGCCGTTAATAGCAAAGCTTTGCCGTATTCGAAGTCCTTTGACTTCACTCAAGACTCTCTTTAGAAAAAAAATAAAATGCCAATTCTTTCAAAAGAATTCACAAGGCCCACGGGGCACCTGCCAAAACTTAGTTTCTATTCACAAGGGAATTTCTGCTTTTCCCAGCTTCCAAATCCTGATGCACGTGTGCAATTGCGACCTGTCTCTTCCCCTTATGACACAGGTCGGGCTGCTGCTTGGGGCTATTTCCTGGCCATCCTCCTACAAAAGCTACCCTCAGTTATCAACATTTCCAACAAGGTACGGCTGCTTTCCAGTGGCTAATGCCTGGAAGGATCTGACTTCAAGTTGAGAAGTGATATGACAGCTTTAGCAGCATCAGCTTTATAAACACTATTAAGAGAAAGCTTAATAGTCTGTCAAGCCTATGTGGTGAATCTGCGACCCTCCGGCTGACTACAGCTAACTACTTATTTCACAAAGCCCACAGCAAAATTATTCAATAGTAACGTAAGGGGTAAAAATACAACTGTGCCTTTTAATGTATAGCTTGTCAAAGCTATTTGAAAGGTCTGTGTAGCCTTTAGCAAGGAAAAGGTTCCCCACACTTGCCTGAGAGCAATATATTTGGTAATAAGGTAGTATAATCAAAAAGCAGACCTTCCTCCATAGCAAACACTTTTTGACGCTCTGATTTATGTCACAGTATCCTGCATCAACTAGAGCTGGGAGATGGAGCTGCCTACACCTTTCCTTCAAAGTGAGCACAGCAAAAATACCAAAAGAATATTGAATCTCCAGAGCTAGCTTAGGAGAAAACAAACCAAAGCAGGTTCAATTCTGCAACAAGGAAGCCATAAATGCACCAAGTGTGACAGATTAAAATAAAAGGGTCTGAAACAAGTATCATCATTCCCAGGTGAACATGCAAAGAGGGAGCCAAGGCACTCCTCTCCCCTCATCACCTTCTCAGCCTCTCCAAGAGTCAGTGCTGCCTGGTGCAGGTCTGCTCCCGCTCCCCCCCCGTTGCTGCTCGTGGGGTGCTTGCCGTGCACCTCGGCCTCTCCCAGCCAAGCACTGCGGCTCTCCACGAAGGAAGCAGCCCTCTCGCACAGCATCATCCCAGGGGTGAACAGAGGCAGGCGGTACCTTGCTCTCTTTTTACCCAAGCACGAATTTTAAAAATGAAGCAAACCGTGAAGAGTGAGCAAGCAAATCACATCCCCCCCAGTTAGAACCACCGACACTCCCCGGACATGGATCCAGCTTCACAAAAGTTAAACGTACTCAAGTGGTTAGAAGTTACTCTTCTAACGCCATGATTTGGGATTATGTAAATTCTGTGTTAAGAGCACAGGGAGCAATTCATAGCCTTTTACCGAAACTACAGCACTGAAACTGTGTTTGCTCATCCCTCAAAAGGCCAGAGAAGACTTTTACAAAAGAAGTGAAAAGGTATGATCTGAAAGGCAATTTTAGAATTTAAATGAGTAAGTAGTGATTATGCCTTCAGCCCTGCACGACAGACAGAAGGGCTTTGTTATAAAGTTAGGCTGGAACTAGCCCAATTAAACTATCAGAAAAAATAGAAAGGAGAAAAAACAAAATAAACAACTTCTCTGCATTACGAACATCTTCATGCTAAGAGTCCAGAGATCCAAGAAGCCCTCCCTCACTGGAACAAGAGGACAGGTGAATAGGTCACTGGAGAGCCCCATTTAATCCTGAAAAATTTCAAAGCACCCAGAAAGGATCCTGTAGGGTAATACACTGGCGAGATGAAAGACATTGCAGTCTGTGCATCCCAAATTCCTTTATGCTCTTCAGAGGCACTCAGCCATGGCAAGCACCAACTGCTCCGCTCCTCAGCGGAGTTAGCTGCTCCATACCAACCCCGCTGCAGTCCCAGGGACTCAGTAATTCAGCTTTATTCATGCTTATTTGACACGGATGAACTGGAGTCAGAAGACGGGATGGAGGGAAAACAAGACGCCAGAGCCAGAGGACGGCTCCCTGAGGCCACAGCCCAGGAGGAGCAGCGGGCTCCCTCCCAGCACCCCTTGCCTTCACCAGCTTGACTTGCAGGCTCCCAAAGTCCCCATGGGGACAAGCTACCCCAGCTCCCTCAGGGGAAAGCACACAACTCCGTACTGCTCTGTGGTAGCTAAGCAAGAGGAATCCCCGCTCTGCCCAACAGGAATAAAAAAATAAAGTATAGAATAAAATGCAAGTTCAAAGTCTGCCTTTGTATCAAAGAGTAAAAAACGTCTGTGAAGAATAGTGGGTGGCAATTATAAAATAAGCCCAGGTCACTGATGAAATCTGACAGCCTCTGGGCAAAACCCACAAGCTTTCCTGGAGACATCTATCCTGAGGATCACGTCCATTCTTGTTTTAAGTTCTTCTTTTACTGAGAAACCCAAGTGCCTAAATGGTTATTTGTGGAATACTAATAGCCACAGTTTGCAATGGAAATGAAGACATACCGCAGCAGAAACCATGCGGACAATCCATTCTGTAAGTCAGGGAGTAGAGACAGGATGCAAGCTGCTAAATGTCAAGAAGCATAGCTGTAGGGGGAAAAGCAAACAAACAAACAAAAAACCCCTAAAACCCCAACATTTTATTTGAGTACACTGCCACTATGAAAAGGAGCTTTGTGTCGTGGATAACCTACAAACTCCCACCTAAGCTTCTGCACGCGTCCACTGGTCATTAGACACACACAAGGTAAGCCACTGGTCAAATCTTCACTGACATTAGAAATTTAGCACCAACACCTTGACAGAGAGTCAAAGGAAGGCAGGGAGGGGCCTGCTCAAAGCCAAGTCTCCAATTCATCCATTAGACTTGTAATTAAACCTAAGCGTGCCACTGGGAGAGGGGGCAGAATCTGTCCCTTCTACAAATCAAAAGACTTCAGTTTCTAAATACAGTTGTTTCGTTTAAGAGGACTGCACATTTGTCAAGTCCTTTCTTGCCAGAGGAGCTACAAGTTCTTTGCAGAAAACAGTCTCACACAACAGTACATACAGGAATACGTAAAACAAAATCGTAATAGAGACTTGTTTTCTTTAGTAGATTTCTTGTTCATCAGCAGGTATTTCCATAAGAGGTTATATCCATGTCTTCCTTGAGAGAGAAGCAGCAGTTTAGGACTGGAGAGGGGGAAATCTGAACGCACTTAGAACTGATTCTCTCTGAATCTTCAGTAGCTTAGCACTAAATGAATGCAACTGTAATTGCCTGTGTTTCCAAATGACATCAGGATTTCATTTATGAGTGGCCCTCTCTCTCTCACTTTCCCTGTCCATTCTTTGTCGGGCATAAAAAAAATAAACGCAGCAAGTGGAGGCCTCCCAGTTTCAGGTGGAGCAATACTTCCATTTGCTCTGACTCCTTTCTTCAGGCAGTTTGCCCTCACACAAACTTCAATTAGAAGAACGCTACCTGTCAGATGATCAGACATGCAGGATTTGGGTGGATTCCCATGCCTCCGACTCAAGGCTGCACACCACTCTTCCAGCATGCCAGGGGGGCAAACGGGAGCTTGGCGTGCCACTCCCCATTCTCCCTGGGAGGCGAAAGGGAGCAAAAGTCTTCTGCTGCTTATATTCAGCACCTGCCAACTTGCACATTTTTCCTCAGAGAAAGGAGAACAAGGGGAAGAAGTTTTGCAGAGAATGTTTGTTGCCTCCTCTGACTGCAGCCTTATTACCTGTCAGGGTTTGGTCTGCTTCAGTCAGTACCTTCCCAGATATGACTCACGAGCAGAAGGTAAGGCTAAGGCAAGTCGAAGTCCCCTCTGAAATTTCACAACATTAAAATGCAAAATCATCCATAGGAATACAAATCAGCTGTAACAGTGGTGAAGACCTAAAATGTTTGGCAAGCCTGAAGTAGCAAGCACAGCTACCCGAAGATGAAAAGCATTTGGAGGTGACACAGCAGTATCCTGATGACTCCCTGGAAAGAGCTGCTGCCCTAAAAGGCATAGAGAAACCAGACTTCCAAATGGAAAAATCTCAAGGTGTTCAAGTATACCTACACCAGAACCATCCAGATGTTTCAAGCCACATGCAAGGACCAGGGGAAAACAAAGTCTGGTGACACAGCTTTACGGCACAAAGGACCATCTCCGTGCCACTGGAAATGCTTACCAGTGTGCCAATTATACTGTTCCACACCAGTTCGCCACAGGAGATGGCAGAGAAGACCCCTGCTCCACTGTTCAGAGCATCCTGCACCACCAGCACCCCATTTCTGAGTGCCTGAGTAGAAAGTTTAGTAACTGGTTCTGCTGGGAATGTCTTTCCTCACTCCAGAAAGGAAAAAAAAGCCTCTTTGCAGCCTTATTACCTCTCAGGATTGAGCCACTGCCTGTAGCACCCTTTCCTACAAAAGACAGCAGGAAGGCACAGCAGGAAGGCTCAGCCAGAGGCTTCAGCAGGAGCGTAGGTGGTTATGGGGAGGGATTTTGCTAACAGTTTTGCAAAGCTTCTCGCAGGCATTTCAGGCATCACCCAAATATTTGCCTAAAAGGCAAAGTAAAAAATAAAAAAGGCACATTGAACTGCGATGCACTGGCAAATGGCCTTGAGCAATAAAAAACAAACACAGAGGTAGATGCACGGCTATATGCCAGATGAGTATTTGTCACAAGAAGCCACTTTCATCTGCCTTACTTTGGATGTGGTAAACATGCTGAAGGTAACTGCAAACCCTTAGGCACCACTGCAACAGGCTTGTGTACCTCAGCGCTGTAACGCCAGCAGCTTCATTTAAGATCACAGGGCACCTTATCTGTAGCTCTTGCTATTGTGCAATTGCTGTGGTATCCATAAACAGAGAAAAAGGGGGTATTAGTGAGTGTAACAAACATATTTCTTCCCTAAACTATCTCCTTGGAACACCTCAAGAATGGCATAAGACACAGGTCAAGAAGTCCGAGTGGTTATTGCATCGAAGGGATGAAACCTGAAAGGCTCCAAGGATGAGAAATGCCAACTATTGTGATTACCACAAACTGATCTTAAAACAGATACCACGATAAAGAGAAAAGGATAGGCAGAGTCTTCAAAGGACAGTCATTTTTCATTGCCTACCAGCAACAGTTCAGTTATAGCACATGGTCTCCCCATGTGCTATAATTATACTTTCAGCTGTGCTCACAGGTAAGTATTTATCAAAACTAGTTTCCATTCGATTGGAAGCAACTGACTCTGCTACACACACTGCAAGCCAGACGTGGCACTGGATGGGGACACCAAGGTCATGCTGTGACAGCATGGAACTAGATGATCCCTTCCAACCCAAACCACTCTATGATCTTCTAAATCAAGTGAATTAAAAGCACAAAATTATACACTGGAGCACACACCTTGAATAGTTCTTTTGGTGTTAGCCTTGACGCAAGGCCTGGATCCAGTGGCAATTACTTTACAAATTAGAGCGCTCAGAAAGCCCAGATACATTATTAGTCTGTGAACACGAAGGATTATTTTGTATTTCTGAAAAAGCAGCGGGGAAGAGGCCTGTGACAAGCCTGGCAAGCATGCACAGGGCACATAGGTGGAGGTTGCAGGTTAGTCTATTAACAAACATTAAGCACCTCCACACCATCGCAGGGAAAGCAGATGAAGGATGGGAACGCCCAACCCACTACGCTTTGTTCTGCTGAAGAGAAATAGCCGCAAACAGCTGCTATTTCTTGCTAAGACTGCCGGCAGATCTGCAAATCCTTTAAAAACAAAAGGCAACCCATGCTGTTAAATGTCCTTTACCACCCTTCTGGCTGCGGGAGCTCCACAATTGCCACCTGCTTCCTAAACATCCCAAGTGCTCCAAAAATGAATGAAAAAGCAAACCAATTTATACAAAGAAACAGAGCATCCAGCAAGCGACAGTACGTATCTTTAACCCTGGTGTTGCATTAAGGTTCAGTGATTTTATGCAAGTTGTCCCTAACCTACCATGCTTGCACCAAAATAAATGCTTGTTTTACACGGTATTGCTCTCTTCCTCCAGACCCTTCACTGCATTGCTCCTTTGCTGCCTCCCCACTGCCAGACCTCACAATACTTGGCACTCCCTGACTTTTTGGCAGCCTTTGAAGCTCAGGATTTCACTAATCCATTTCCATGCTTTATTTCTTCTAAGAAATCCTTCGTGAGGTCTGCTCAGTCTTGGGAAGCAACACTGCGCTAGTCTGTGCCTTTTATAACCAGGAGCTCAAGCGTGAAATGGGAGAAAGACTGAGCACACGTATACTCACACTATAGCATAAATGAGTTGGAGAATAGAGCTCACATGAGAGATGGGGAATGGTTTCCCGGCCTAGCAGCAGCTTTCCATTCAGGAAGATGAAAATTGATTTCTCCACTCTGGTTCAATTAATTACTATAGCCATCCCCATGTGATTGAGTAGATGCTTTAGACCAACTGATTTTCCACCAGGAGCTCCAACAGCAAGCGGGGCTGGAGGCTGCCATAGCCAGGCTGTCTTTCACTGTTTTCTATCATCTCTCGAGCCTGTTTTCCTTCATCTTCAAGAAATTCACAAACAACTTTCCTATGCATCTAACCAGCAATCAACAAAATCCAGGATGTCACCATCCATAAGTGCGTGCTGCCTTGCCACCACCTCTTGGGGCTCTTTTCCCTACTCCTGTTAAAACCCAACTGCAAACAGGTTTGCGGCTAGGATATCTTTTATTATTGACCGTGACCACGATGCGACTTCTCTAGAGCAACTCCTTCTCTAGTGCACAGGGGTCTTCTCTTGTTGGGTAGAGACAATGGCTTCTGCAGCCAGGTGGCATGACCTCAGGAACCAGGCAAGCCAGCCTGTGACTCAGGTCAATTGAATATGAAGACAACATTCTGCATCTATCCTCCACGGATTCTGTAACAAGGCTTCCAATCCTTGAATTACAGGTCACTTTCTGATTCCCTGCCTTTAAATTATAAGGCCAGGATACATACAAGTTTCTGCTACAAGGAACAAACTCTAAGATTCTCAAAGCTGAGTATTCTATCTATTTGAATTGGCACTAGTTGAGTTAAATTGATTTTTTTAATGCGTTTATCCTCTATAGGGACTTTTTTTTCCTTAAATGCTGATTTGCTGAAACTGTGCCTATCCAATACTCATTACTGAAATGCATGGAAAGCTGCCAAAAGAAGCGATGTCTTCTGGACTAAACAAGGGATTTATTACTAAGAAACCACAGCACAGGGTAAAAATCCATCACAAACTTATTGATTTAAACTGATTGTAAGTAATCACACACAATTTATATTAAGTGAAACATACTGCCATCTAATTTAGAGTGAATTGAATGCTACTACTCTGAATTCTGTTTAAAAGCACACTCTAACTCATATCCAAATAGAAATAATTGAAGCTTTCAGAAAACATGAATAAAATATTCTGTTATCTCTGTTTATTATGTATTGATAGGTCATTTTTACCTATTTAAAAATAGTTAGATTGTAATTATAGTACTATATTTCAGCAGAGATTTATACGTAAGCCTGAGGGGCAAGTTAAATAGAATTGGACAAGTACTGCGCCTACAACGTGGAGAAAAGAATTTGATATGCGGGATGCAGTTTAAATGACTTCAACTTGCTCTTAATATAGAAGCTTCAAACTTTGCCTACTTTCCACCCGAAATACGATGAAATAAAGTCATGCATTTTACTAAAACATGCTTCTCCCACCTCCAGAGGAAGCATCTTAGGATGAAAATTGTATTAAACGGCACAAGCTATCACTGCGGCACCACGTCTTCCCTCCAAGATCCCATTCAGGGAATCGTGCTTCTCGGTCTCCTTTGATATGTCACATAAGTGGATCCCAATCCTCAGCAGTATTAGTCAGCCCTATGGCCAATTTTATTTCTAAACAAACATTTGAAGGTATTTGTTGTCCTTTTAAACTGTCAATGTGTAACCACTGCCAGGAATAAAATAAGATTAAAAAAAAATCTTGTTCAGAATGATCTCCCTTACACTCAGATATTTGGCTATTAATATTTAGGGATGTAAGAACATATGAGTTTTTATTAACAAAATCACTGACTCGTAAGAGGAGCATAGAGTATACCCCCACTTTCAGTATTCATTTGGCTTCATAGATTTGAAGGCCCACCTCAAACTGTTCCCCATCGAAAATCCTTCTCAAATCATATTTCATTAAAGACTGACATGCAATTTCTCAACAGGAGCACTTACATGCTGGATAACAACCGGCATAATCAACCTACAAGGCTCATCGGAAACATTTCAACTGTCCTTCCCACTGCAGGGTGGGTTCAGAGAGCTCCTCATCAGCTGCCCATTTGCAGGAAGGTGTGTTTCAACTCTTACGCAAAGCTAAAAACATAAATAAGGCGTTCAGATGGCCTTCTGACAACTTGAAAGTTTTATTTTTAAAGTAATGCTCTAACATATGTTGCACTCATGAGTTTGAGCCTTATCCTGCAATGAGCTGCATTTAAGTAGAACAGTTGTCCATAACTAGCCTCATTATAATTCAGTTAAGTCCATTTGCAGTGTGCATTGCAGGACTGGGCCCTTAGGAATTTGGTATGTTCCTGGAGCTTATTAAACTGCTGGATATCTTCAACAAGGCAACAGCTCTGCATCCAAATCATAATTTACTCGTATTTGCTTGGTTAGTACTAGCCACCTGTTAGCTGTTATTTTTGCACAACTAGACACTTCCATTTATATAATCTTTCCCCATTTTTGTCATAAACTGGCTCTTAACACCAATCCCCTGATTAAACACTGCAAAAGGCTCTCTGCTTTTCCACGGCTCTAAGATGAGGCAATACTCAACTGTCACGGGCGATGCTAAATCATACCAGAGGACGTCCATGCCCCTCAGGTACTTGCCAAGCGTGACTTAAATTCCAGAGAAGCTACTATGGGAAGAAAAAAACTAATCTGCAAGCTCAGTTTTTTAAAACAAAGTGATCCACTACAAAGCAACGCCATTTAGCAGAAACTTTCTTCTGTCCAGTGATATGAATGTTTCCAGGCCATATACAAGCCTGTTTGCACACAATTCGGAAACACTTGACTAACATTTCCACCCAAAAGTACATTCATTGGATGCAGGTAGCTGAGCTGGTTTGATGCTCTCGCTTGCCTTGCAAAATATTTACTCTGTAAAACAAACGAATGGTATGTTATAGAATAACAGAATATCTCAACTTGGAAGGATAAGGATCATTGAGCTCTGCTCCTGGTAGGACTAGCTAAAACTAAACCATATGAATAAGAGCAGCATCCAGATGCTCTGTGAACTCTGATGAGCTTGATGCAGTGACCACTTGCCTGGGGAGCCTGGTCCAGGGACCAGCCATCCTCTCAGTGAAGCCAACCCGAACTTCCCCTGATGCAGCTTCACTCCCTTTCCCCGTGCCCTATTGCTGGTCACCAGAGAGAGGAGGTCACCAGCTCCCCCTCACTGCCCCCCATGAGGAAGGCGTAGACTGTGATGAGGTCCCCCCTCAGCCTTCTCTTCTGCAAGCTGAACAAACCAAGTGACCTCAGCCTCTCCTTAAAAGTCTTGCCCTAAATTAGTTGACGCTCCCATTTCACACGCCTTGCACTACTGTTTGGAGAGAGCACCAAAGATTGGAAAAAACATTTGCTTGCAGTTCCTGAGCTAGCTGCAGCCCAGGCTGGACCTCCCAAAAACCACTATCAGCTACTGCCCTGTTTGTAAGAAGAAGCGTGAGGAATCGGCAAGTTAGAGTAATAAGTGATCCTTTCCTCTGAGGGGTAAATTTATTTCTTTATTAATAAAACACAAGTAAAACTTCAGTCAGAGATAAATTGTCACAAGGGAAAGAAGTGAAAAAGGTTTATTTTGTCAAGGAATAGCTAAGGTTGAGCAGACACAACTAGCAATTTTTCCACTGTATTTTTCCCTCCCCACTCATTCTCAGCAGTCTAGCTATTTCCACCCAGACTCTGCAGTGCATACCAGAAAAGCAACAAACTAGCAAAAAAAAAAAAAAAAAAAAACACACCAAAGAGAAAGGTTCAGAAGATCAAATGCAGAAAGACAACTCAGGCACAGTCTCTGAATAGGAAATGGTGAAACGCACAGTTTGAGAATCGGCTCTTGGCACCAAAAGCTGCTGGCAGCAGGACTGTTTCCGAGCAGAGCTCTACAGGTTACAGTCATGGTCAACGGGAAACACGGGTCACGCAGGTGCTTTCATGGCAGAGTGGCAGCAGTAGCACAGCCTCCTCCTTTGTAACCTACCTCTGATGTAGGAGCTAGAGCTCCTCAGAAAACAAGCATCAAAGACATCCTAAAAAACAGGGTTTTGTTGTTTTGACTAACCCATTTCCTCAGACTTGGATCATTATAGAGCACACCACAGAAAACATGAGATTTCCAGAGACAAAATGGTTTCACCTGCTGTTACACTAGTAACACCACACGAACGCCTGAATACAACTAGTGCTAATGTCATACGTCCCCCCACACCCAAAAGCGAACGCCCACAGTCACTTAGCTTCCATTTTGAACGGCTGTTCCTTAAAAGCCATTTGTCATTTGTGTTACACTGCAGTAGTTTGACACTTTGCTTTTCAGTATTAAAGTAACTCCACTGCTAACAATTTCGACAACCCAGCACCAGAGGATGACAGCAGTACTGACACCATGCAAGAGTATAAGGGACATGAAATAAGACATTACAAAACGAACTTTAGACATGTTTAAGCAGTTGAAGCAGCAGTTACTATTTGCTTTCTTTCCAGAAGAAAAATAAGCAGTTTTATTAAAGGACAAGCTATCCTACACACTCAAACCCCATCATTCCCAAAAGCTCTAACAGAGGCCACTGCTCCCCTGCCTCATGGGCCATGTTGACCCAAATGGCAAAGCTGAAGTCAGACAGCAAACACAACCAAATCAGAAATGCAGCATTTACACTCACTTCAGATGAAAATCACATTTTTCGAAGCATTAGGGATTAGCCATTTTTCATGGTAACAGACAGAGGACACCCCTGCCTCATCTTTCTCAGGCCTGTCCTAAGCCCCATCCACAAGCTCCAGCCTCTTCCAAACATGGTATCTTCTTCAATTCTTGCACTAAGGCTTCAAAAAAGCCATCTCCGGCACCATTGAGTTCAACCGCTGCCCCCACCCATTCACAGCTCCCCACATCCTGCTCCTCCATTCGCAACAGGGCTTCCCTGCACTCACTGCTTTGGCAACTCGCATCCCCTAAGGCGCAACTCCAGCCCTCTAGATGCAAAAGGACTTACTTTGCCAACCCCTGACCTCCAGGCTGCGTGGAAATCCTCAGCAATCTCCCCCAAAACCCCACTGGCCAACCTGGGCCACCCAGTTCCCAGCAGCCCTTGTCCATAAGGGGTTGAAACTACCTCCAAATGTACACACGTGACCTCTGATGGCACGGGCTGGAGGAAGGAGAGGGGACGGGCTCAGCCTGCTGCTGCTGCGGGTGCTCCCAGTCCCGTTCCACTGCCCTCCTGCCTTTCTGTTCCTGTCTATGCTGCGGCTGTGTCAAATATTTCCCAGGGCTGCTAGGGAAGCAAGACCCTGGGGAAAAGGAAGTGGTAGGAAGTGAACCTGGAAAATGGTTTAGAGGAGGAAAAATTAAAAAAAAAAAAAAAGGGACTGCTAAAAGTTGTTTACAGGCTACATGAGAGGTGGAGAGAAGCTGGAAGAGGTGCTGCAGATAGGAGGAGTTACTTTTACCCAAGGAACGCTTTTCTAACACAGAAGAGCATCACAAAGGTTTCCCTTCTCAAAGCTACCACGAAACAGACTTGTAGCAGCACCTCAGAGCTCTCATCAGATCTCTATCTATTAGATGCAAAGTAAAGGAAAAAGCACTAAGGTTTCCACATGAAGCACTGTGTGGCATTAGCTGCATGGATGCAAAAGACCACAAGGGAGCAAAAAGTGGCAAGCAAGCCGAGCCCGACCCAAGCCCAGCACCCTAACCCAGAACTCCTCAGCATACTGGGACTGGCACTGAATAGGTCACAGGCTGCAACAGCAGAGAGGCTGGTCCAAGACAAGCTTTACAAGACCAGGATTAAAAGCTCCGACGCATAATGTCTCTATATCAATTATTTTGCCTTCCTTTCTTTTCCTACAGGAGGTACGACACTGGCCAGTCTCTGCGAGGGGCAAGCACAGACCCCAGCTATTTTTTTTTCTCCCTCTCTCTTTTTTATTTGTTTATTTTTAAAATAACCTCCCTGACACAGTCTCCAGAGAGATTTGGAGGCCCTGAATCCCCACCAACACAAGCAAAAGACAGCAAAATACCACAAGATGCTTGCTGTCCTGGGTTGTGGTTTTAGCCTCAAGAGGATTTCTTTAAGGAATGAACTAAAATTGAAGTCAATGTAATGTCAAGTAGCACCAAAAAAAAAAATATCCCCTCACAATCACATCTTCCTTTGGTATCCCTGTGACAGCATCCAGACACACCTCGTGTCCACAGCCTGTTACTTTCTGATGGTTGTCCTCTCCTTGCTTATGCTACAGCTTTGGATCTCAGAAAAATGAAATGTTGATATTGAACGTGAAAGAGAAACTCATCTGTGTGATGAGAGTAACGAGCTGGCGTAGAAGCTGTCAAACCAAGGATGCGTCTTACAACTGCCATAGTCTAATGAAAATATTCTTTAAAACTCTGTGACAACTGCAGAGCGAGACAGAAAACGAAACTGCCTAACCTAGAGACTGTGCCCTGTGCGTGAGCACATCAGCCTCTGCTCTGCACTGTACAGCCCCACTTTCAAAATGCTGGATCAACAGCAAGAAGGGGCAGGCAGACCATTTCACTTCCCATTTCCCTTGTGACAAAATAAGTCATTCTTGCAGTTCTGTTTTAGAGGAGACAGGAGAACTGCCAGGATCCCAAGTGCAAGTAGAGCTCCTTGCAAAGCATCAGCCACGAACACCCTCTCCCTTCCACAGCACACAGGCTTCAGCTGGGGCAGGACGGATGGAGCCTCACACACCATCCAGAGCCACAAAGAGATGAGCAAAGGCAGGTTAGGTAGGAGGAAGCCTCAGGAGATGGGGAGGAAGACCACTGTCCAGCCCAGCACACAATTCCAGGCTTTTAGAGAATGCAGTCCGCATAATGAATGTGCTTTTTCAGGAATCAAAATAAAGATGCCCATGAAACCGAAAACTGTGCAGAGTCCACACATACTTGAACTTGCATGTCTGACTGTCAAAAAACAAAGGTGTTTTTTTTGTTTTGTTTTTTTTTTGGTTTTTTTTTGTTTTGTTTGGGTTTTTTTTTTTTTTTTTTTTTTTACAGAGATCAACACAGGTTCTGTTTTGCCCCAATTCCTGGAAAGCTGCTGATAATCTCAGCGAATGAGGCTTTGCCTCGTTGCAAACGTTTCTTGACTCTAGGAAAGCTTACGATTTATATACTTTAGACACTTAGGCAGAGATTTTTCGCTGGTCACCAGGGAATTTGGATGTTGAGCTTTCGCCAGAATTTTGAACATTGAAGAGTAAGCACAGGCAAGCAAATATTTGAGGTATTTAACCTCCCCCAAAGGTACCAAAGCTAAGCACCCAAGTGACTAACCACTTGTAAAAACACAAGCCTCAGATTTTGGGAGGTCATTTATGTCAGCATCAAGCAGCTATTAAGAGATGTGGGAGCATTATCCAAAACCTTCGCCTTAGTTTTCAGTGCTTCTGAAGTCGGTAAGGCACAGTGGGCCTGCAGGGCAGAGCATGATTAGCTTCAGGGCTTTTAATCGCTGTTGTGATTTTATACAAAGTCTAAGCGCGAAGGTGGGGGAGGAGGGGCATTTAGCAAGGCTGTTTTGAGACCAAAGAAAATATGAGATTACAGTTAAGAGTGTAAGAGTGGTATTATCAAAGCAATACAGCACAATAAATCTAGTACGTGCGTTAATCCATTTATCTGAGTGAAGTAAGATGAACATGGGGGATACCAGTAAAACAGGAAGATTGCAAAAGGCTAAAATTAAATGTACCCAAAAGAGAGGGGCAATGAAAACAATATTATAAAACAATACGGTTTTGGTGATCACGTGCAGTTTGAAAACAACCTCAGCACAGATGTCATCTCAGCACTTTTGGAGCTTGTATCCCAGAGAGTGAACAGGGACAAAAGTGAAAGCTTTTCCACAAGCGAAAACAAAACAATGCCCAAATTCTGCAGATGAAGCTTGTTAAACTGTTTGCTAAATACCACTGCACTGTAATACACTGAAAAGAAAGAAAACTATCATTGTAAAGATCTAGCTGCTTGCAGGAGCTTATTAACTTGTACCACAGCCCACAAGTCCTCAGTGAATACTCGAACCGTTAGCTCTAACAAGGAACTATGAAAATAACAGGGAGGAGGCGGCGGCCAGGCTAAGAAAAGAACTGGCAGCTGAGAAGGAATAGGTATTTTAAACAGTTACCAACATTTAAAGCGGAGAACTAAGCCAATGTTCTATCAGTCCGAGGGTATCTGTTTGCACTGTCAATGGCCATTATACGCATGAGAGGAACAGGAAAGCAGCCCGCTAAGCATTAATTTCAACTATGCACTCCAGTGAAAGGAAAACTTCTCTCCCTGAATGTTTAAGGAGAAGCTAATGAAGACTGACTTATGCATGCATTTATTAAAATTTTCTCAGCACTGAGCATTTCAGCTTTTAAGTTTCGTGTGCAGCTTGAAAGCAAGGCAGAAGCCAAACCGTTAGGAAGAACACCATCTCTTTAGAGGATTAGGAATTAAGTTAACTGCACATTAGAGATAAAATGGTGGAGTGCTTGTCTTTATTCTTAATAATAAACCATAAGGCATTGAGCTACACAGCACGATTAACTTCTTTCAACTTCTCACTGTTACTGCTGAGACAGCAACACGGTAGTCTCACAGAAACATTAAAAAATACGGTGCGATTAAGTTAAAATTAAATGAATTTAGGGCAGGCAAAAAATGCTACATTGCAACCCAGAATAGATAAGTCTTTTGTTCATGTAAAGAGCAGCCTGAGCACTAGGAGCGTTAGAATGAACTCCTCAAAACCAAAAGTCATTCACAGTTTGAAGTGACTGGCTCTGGGGCTTTCCATGTGATTCTGTATTGCTCCTCTCCTTCCTGACGCATGATTCATCCGGTCTCTACAATAACACCACTGTCAATGATGCCTACGCCAAACCGGGAAAAAGGATGGACTTGGGAAACCACAGCCAAGGTCTCATCCCCTCCTCCTTTACCAGCTCAGCGCAGTCTTGAACTCCGTTTCTCTTTGACTAGGTTCCCCGTTTATAAAAGTCCTCTTACAAACACCATAACCAAAGAAAACCCCAAAAAACATTTAACTCTGTGAGATACTGAACAAACAGAGACCACTTTGATCATTAGACAGCCAGCCCAACCCATCATGCAAGATATCAGCAAAACCTAAGACTTACCAAGGCTCCTAGGAATAAAAACACTCTCCACAAGATAGACAAAGTTCCACCTTCAATACATAACTATGAGTCTCCAACTGTTCTCTATGGCTCAATAAGTCGCTAAATTTATTTGCCAGTATCCTGACCTGGCTTAGGATAACTGAAGTAAGAGAAGGAACAGAGCAAGACTCCCAGCCCTCCTCTTCCTCCAAGCTTTAGCTGCAGCTGTAGCCTATGAGCAAACACCTACATACTTTCTCCCATACTATCGCCTCCCACCTGTGGGAGAAGCTCACCTGAAAGGTAGGCAAAGCTATTGCTTTGAGCATCCCCCAAATTCCACCTTAAAGTGCTTCTTTACTGCCTGAAACAGCTGGGCAACACTTAAACCACTGAAAAAACTCTGGCACCAAAGCCCATCCTGTTAAGGCAAAGCTGTATTTGCACAGTCGTGGTTGTTTCGTACCTAGTTAGTGACCCATCTTTTCCTGCATTACACAGAGTCTAGCACAGGTGACTCAGATCCAAAACTAAGCAAATCTAACCAAGCAAATAGCCCCATAGAGAACAGCTGAAGTCATCATGGCACAAGGTGCAGCAGCTGCTTTGAGGTGAAGCACCCTCCTAGTGCAGTAGGCAGCAATTCCCCTTCACATCTTATTTCTGCAGCTATGTGAGGTCCTCAGCAAAGTCTCAAAGCCCTTTCAGCTAGATGTGATGTGTTACCCATGATGTGGTAGAAGACATGCCTTAGCCAAGCATAAAAAGCTCAGAGTATTTGGAGCTTTGTGGTGGGCTTCAGGCGTTACAACTCAGCTGCAAACAGGGCTCCGTACCAAATGCACACATTCAGTGTGCCAGGCTGTGCCCTGAGGTGTTTGCCACCTAAGCATATAAGGCAGACTTAGAGCTGCTGAAAATTTTTCATTAAAAGACCAGAAAAAGGCACTGAAAAAATGAAAAGCCTTCCTGGAAACATACTAGCTTCCAACAACAGGGGTGAGTTCCCAAGTAGGCTACAGGGATTTCACAACATCACAGACAGAGCAGACACATAAACTACCTGAAAGGGCTTTTGGTTTATCTGCTACAAGATCAGCAGCCTTAGGAGACTTGTGTCTACCGAACTTGGCAGTGCTTTCAAATCTGTGGTCTGTGCACGCCTCAGGGAAAACATGACAGCGAGCCTTTGCTCAGATTTCAAAATGAAAATATCTTCATTAGAAGCTACTTTGGGTTCCTCTGGACTGATACGTGTCAGTATTTTGGGAACACGAAAGTCTGGTTATTGCAGAGACCAAGTTCATGACTTAGCAGCCCTGAGATACTCGGCTTGCTCTGGAATATGGACAGCAAAACTGTGATTCACAGAGAGCGGAACTCTGCTTGCTGAAGCTGGTATGGTCCCAGCTCTCCGTTTGTTGGCAAACAATCTCGGACCCTGGCTGCACTAGGGCTTTAGAAACCATTACTTCACTCTGGGTAGAACATTTCAAAATGATATTTCCTGTTTTGTCTTTTAAAGTTATCAGGAGAGTTTTGTTCTCCACCCAGAAGAGTGACTTTTCTTGTTTATTGTTTTTATAGATCTACAGGATGGTGATATAATGCAATGTATAGTATGTGTGGAGAAGTTTGGAAAATCAGGCTCATTTTGATATTGGGTAAACTATGTAAGCCTCTGACTGAATCGAAAAGACAATACAGAGCTTTGCAATCCCAAACTGGTGCCATTGCCAGATAGCCTGTTCCACATTAGGAATAAAAATACAACAGCTTTACTGAGGGTATCAAAATAGGCGACTTTGTCATAACTTTTCCAGTAACATCTCTAATAAATTTTTTCATACCTGTGGCAAATTTAGGAACTCCGGGGATTTCTCTGATACTCAGTAGCCAAAGAGTTTATTATCGTCTTCAACGGGTCTTCAGCGACCTACAGGAAGAAAAGATTCACAAGGAACATCAGCCCTTTAACCTGGCTTTGCACCACTTGCAGGTTCAGAAATTCACATTAAAACCATGTTACTTTGGAACTGAGTATTCTAGCACATACAAGTCATTCCCATTCATTTCCTTTTAGACCTGTTCATCTTGCCATTAGAGTACTCTGTCCCTTCCTTTTGAGGAAGGAATATCCTCATAAAATATCCTCTCCCAGGCTAATGTTAAAGCCCTGGTTTTATATCTATTAGAAGCCCTGGTTTTATACCCATCAGATATTTTTACAGGATACTAACTCCATATTTACCAATACTTAAGCCATACAAAGAATCTGGCAGAACTTCCTGAACACAGCCCCGTGCCAAAAAGAAAAGAACAGCAAACTGATCTTCCTTTATAAGAGGCCAAACCCAAATCTAGTATTCCAGATAAAAGAAAATCCTACAATCCTACATTTTACCACCACATTTTTGGCTTTCGTCCCCCCAATATATGTATTTGCAAGGGTCTTCTTTTTCCTGTCATGATGAGTTAGGTGTGCAATATGATAGCCTTTCAATGCAATTTCACTTATGGGATGTGTTTAAAACGAAAATCAAAAGCATGAAACACCAACACGTGTAGTGTTGCAGAGCTGTGTCCTTATTTTTCAGTTGGATTCCCAGGTTTAGGAAAGCGCTTAGCTCACACACCAAAATGCTGCAGGCAGTCATATGCAAGGTATTTCGGAAGTGAAAGTCAAGGACATTCATGATTTAGCCCTTCAGTGACAGGCAAATTCAGACCTGCATATTTGTGTAGAACTAAAGTTGTCAAAGGTACATGCACAAAACCAAGGTCCGGTTTGACCCCATGGTAGTCTAGATACCAGAATTTCACGGAAACTCATGTAAATGATGAATTAAAGAGAGATCCAACTATTCTATTCTTGATTTACTGGAGATAGGCTGCTCTCCATTTTATCAAGAAGTCTTGGTGCCATTCAGAGCAAAGTTCACGAAGTCAAAGCTGCGGAGACAGGGAACAAGTTCACTTGACTCCAAATAAATGGAGTTTAGAATTAGCAGCTACATAAAGCTATTGCAGTCATTACAGAATAACTCTTAAAATCGGATGCCCCTTTTGACTGTAATCCCTCCAAATTCAAGTCAACCTAAAGATAAAACTGAATAATCTGCCAGAACAGACTTCCTGCATTGCTAATGGGTATTAGAAAATGTAACTGGGGAAAAAAAAAACCCAACCCAAAACATCATGATGAAACCCCTCATGTAGAATTTCTAATAATAGATCTAAAAGCTCTTCACAGGGGGAAAGGGCGGGGGGAGAATCCCATGACAGAGAAGGTAACAATGGCACAGATTCTCAATATGACTTAAGGCTCCCCAGCAGGCTAGAACAGAAATCAAACCTGAGCCTCTAGTCCTTTGCTTTGAAATACGATTTTAAAACACTAGAGAACAATACACACTTGATTTACCTCCACGCAACTGGAGTGAGAACAAATTTTACCTCTAATTCTTCATAGTTTGGCTGTATCTCCATGTTACCTAGAGCTCATGAGTTACGCTATCACACTGAACATATACGATGGTGGGACGCACACAATTTCCAGTTCAAAAATCCATCTGGAGGTCCTGCTTCTTGAACCCAGGGTGAAGGATACAGCCCATCCTGGTACAGAAATGGAGTGAGAACTGGTGGAGACAAGATGTCTCGCCCCGTTGTCCTGCTGCCTCAGCTGGTGATGACTTGCCAGGATGGTATTTGACAAAACCTTTTCCTGCTCAAACTTGTCTAATGCAACTCCACTTTGTTGAAGGAAAAAAAAAAACACCACCAATGTGTTGCTCTTGTTTTCCAGCATCCTGCCTTCTTAATTTGAGATAAAGGCGGGAAATTAAGCAGGCTACCAGGGAGGAGGCAACAGGTTGAATAAGGGAGACAAGCATCTGAAAAAAGGGAGAGGAGATGTTGGGGGGTTCTTTCCCCTCCCTAAACAGGCTTTTTCCCAGCCTTTCTTTAATTCTTGCTATTACCCACCACGACAATGCCCGTCCCCAGCAGTTCTGCCCTGCCCGGAGCCGCCGGCCCAGCGGGGCCGCAGCAAGAGCGAGCCGCTGCCCTCCATTGCGTCCTGCAACAGCTGAGGGCCCCGAACACCAGGGACAACGTTCAGAGGTGCTGGCACAGAAAGCAAGCCATTTACTGCCTCTTTTAACAACAAGTAAATAAATACATTGTAAAAGCCCGGTCTGTCATACCTGCTCCTTTTCCTACTTCATTTTTCCACCGCCTCAGGCAACATATGAACTTAACAGCCAGTGCATTTTTTTTTTTCCCCAGCCTTTGCTTCAACCTGCTGCATTCCTCAACATGTTTCTCAAGATGCCTTTATGAAAATAACTCCCAACCTAGACTTTTCTTATCCTAAGACTTTGCAGATCTAAAATCTGAAGCAGGGGCCGCGAGGATTTGTGGAGAGCGAGAAGCACGGCCGCCCGAGGGGGCCCGGCTTCCGCCTCTCTGCGACCCGGCACAAGAGCTCCCCGCAAGCAGGAGCCGTTTGAGGGTTAAAAAAACCCAAACAAACAACAACAACAAAAAAAAACCAACCCCAAAACAAAAAAAAAAAACAGCCCCAAAAAAGTCAATCTTTAGGGCGCACACCGCCAGGCCGGGACGGCGTCTCCCTCTAGTGTCTGTCGGCGCCCGCCGGCGCCGCCATGTCCGCCCGGGTTTCTCTCTCCCACACTGCCCTCTGCAGCTCGGCTCCCGGCCGTGCCTGCACGAGCTCAAACTGACGGGAAAATAAAAATAAATATACGGAGTCCAGAAGGGTCCTTCCAGTCAGGACGGACTGGCCGGAGCAGACACACGCCGTTCTCCG
Source organism: Sterna hirundo (assembly GCA_009819605.1). NCBI lineage: Eukaryota > Metazoa > Chordata > Aves > Charadriiformes > Laridae > Sterna > Sterna hirundo. The sequence continues at coordinate 11,367,544 of CM020450.1, read as the reverse complement.
GGACACCAACGCCGCCTGGGCCTGGCCGCCTCAGCACCAACACAGGGTCCCTCGCGTGCATCTGACAGGTATCTCACATTTTTCTCGTAAAAAGATGCCAGCTTCAGGCGGCATGAAGTCATACTAAAGACAATCAACAGGTTTCTGCAAGCATGTCACCAGCCGGACACATTTTTGCCCCATATTATGATTTGAGGAACCCACAGCAATTTATTGTTGTTTAGACAATTATTCTCTCACCCGAGCACCCCTCACCACCCTCCCCTAAAACAGATTTAATAGGACTGGATAATTAACCCTAATAATGCTAAAAAAACCAATATTGATACCGATACCAATATAAAATACACAAGGACTATGCCCAGCCCGTTCCCCAGCAGGAGCCGTGCGCTCCCCGCAGGGACAGCCCATGTGGGACCCTGTGAGCGCGGTGGCTGCGGGAGGAAGGGAAGGGCTCAGGGCTCCGGCACCGGGGTGAGGAGTTCTCTGGACCGCCGCCATCAAGGGAGGGAGAGGGAACTCAGCAAACTTTCTAATTTCTATTGAACGTGCCCTTCATGGTATGAAATAATCCCGTTGGCAGCTTGGGTCAAGTGCCTGGGTCTCGCTCCTCCTCATCCCCAACCCGGCAACTCGAAAACACCGAGACCTTGAAACCCACATGCCAGAGCTGGCTATAAAGTAAATATTTTCACAAGTTCAGACACTGGAGTCTTCTAAAAGTGCCGTTTTCCCAAGCATTAGAAAAGACTTCACTGAAAAGTAAAATGAGTGAGAGAGAAATCAGTCCCGTGTCGCCCAAACCAGGACGCCAGTGCCTGGTGGCATGGTTCCACCGGGAGGGCTGCCCGGTGAGCAGTGAGCTGGGCCGGGAGGGGAAGGCGCAGACACACCTGCCCGCCCCGACTCTATTCTGCTAAATAGGCGCTTCAAAGAAAGAGATGAGTATGTTGCTGTAGTATTCAGTGATGTATTTACTGCTGCAAAGCTCCAGATGCTCTGTAAGCCACAATAATACAGTTAAGTGGAAAATGAGTCATTTAACACCATAATGACTATCATAGCATGACTCCACCAACAACAAACCACCACAACGGCAATGCTGCAGGGTGGCGGAAGGGAGCCCGGTGTGGGGTGGTGCCGGGGTGCTCCTTTGGCCCTCAGCCTGGCCAAAAAGCAGCTGGGGCCATGCGTTGCTGCCTGCTCCTCAGGCCCTGCTTGAGGAAATGTCCCTCGAGGCAGGCAGCCCCTCGCGAGAGGCAGGAGAACTTTGCAGCAGCGGGGAAATGTTAGCTCTCCGCTGGCATAGGTGACCAGGGTAGGAAAGGAAAAACCGGGGCCGAGTTTGCTGCTGGTATGAAGCAGACAGCTCTGATGATTAAATAAACCATTTTCATTTATGTCCTTAGAAAATTTGGCATTAATTTTTTCCCGATCTCCAAATGAAGTAATTCTCTTGCTTAGCCCTTGGCTAATCCTTTCAAAAGCCAGGTAATGGAAAAAGACTAATGTCCCCACTGAAGGCTTTGAGGATCTGACATACACTAACTGATACTGTGTATACTATTTGCTATAGAGAAGCATCTTTTATTCCCTTAACGTAAGCAACGTGCTTTGTTGCTAGACTGTAGCACCATGCAATTTAAGCCCAACTCTCCAAAATATGATTGCCTTTATCTAGCTGAATGCTTTGGGTACGGACCACTTCTAGTCCCTCTTCTTAAATGTGATAAAGCAAGGTCACTCCTTAGTCAACCTGATCACTGCCTGCCACAGCTCCGCTGAGATTCCTGTCATTTATGCAGGGGAACAGGACAGCTCCTCACAGATCAGACTCTCATAAAAATAATTTACAGCTACATTCACCTTGCACGAAACAGCATCGCCATCCTGTCAGCCTACACATATTTCAGTCTCTCTTTAACTACCCTCTTGTGGTACCTCTGAAGAACGACAGCCTTTTCTAACAGGCTGAAATAAATCCAGATCTACTTGTCCGTTCTAGTATTTACTGAGACAAAACTTCCCTTTTGGAGGGCAAGTAGCTGGTGGTTGTTTTAGAGGTTTGGGTTTTTTGTCAAATGACCTCCAAATGCATCATGTTTGCTGCAAATACACTGAGGTCCTTCAAGAATAGGGACCACTGAAAATCCCGGGAAGTTTATACTTGCATTTTTAGTTACCTTTAAAAGAAAAAACCCAAACTTTAGTTTCCAAGCTTTTGATGCTAATGCAATTTCTGCTGCATCAAAAAACCCCTCACCACGCATTCAAGGGAAACTAGTTTTGAAGATGCAAAGCAGAAGATGCATTTCATCAACAAACAGCAGTATTGTATATTTGATAGGTAAAGTCTCTATTTAAGCAATTGATTAAGTTCTCGCATAATTGTTTTCTTGTCTTGAAACAAAGATGATTGTACTGGGGTAGATGGCTAGGTTCCTAGGGCTAAATGCCAAGTTTTTCAGTAGAGAAACATATCATAAATCCAACCAAGAAAAATGCTACACTCTGAGTGAGTTTCAATACTGAGCAGTAGTGATGATTAAACAAGCCATGCTAGGTGGTAAAACACAGCATATCTGCCCTCGATAACCAGAATGACCACAGACCGTATCAACTTGGGTCAATACTTGAGGTACTTGAATTATCAGTAAATAAGTAAACCCATTCTTTAGTGGAGATAATTTTGGCAAATCTAGGACCCCAGGAAGCTGTTAACATGGGTTAGGGTTAAAAGTGCTTTCTAAAGACAGAACAGCAACCCAGAAATTCTGCCTCTCTTACCACCACTGACCCTGCAATTTACCCAGTTCAGGGCTTTTTTTGTTCTGGTGGTGACTAAGGCTCTGGTCCAGAGCTCCCCTGGGGGACTCCTGGGATGACTCAGGGAGTAGGTGGCTGGTATTGCACTGGTGACTCTGAGTTTTGTGTTTCCAGCTGTACCTTTCCCGTTAATAAAATGGGGATAACGGTATAGTTAAGTCGGTATTGCCAGACCAGCAGAGGAAATACCAAATGCAATGATCTTAATCTACAGGAGAGGCCTCAGCAGAAAGCAGCAAGAAGGCCGGGTGAGATTGTAGGGTGCCATCAGGATTTCATACTCTGCTCCTTGCTGCATAGAGCTTTCTGCCTGTGATACCGCACCTGATGTTGTGTGTGCCTTTTGATGTATATAAACACATGTGTTTCTATATGCAGAGAAACAGTGCATAAACGAGGAGGGGGATATTCTTTATGACCAAGAAATGTCTTTGTGCTAAAATGATTTTAGTTGCAAGATACCTGTGGAAAAAGAGAGGTGTGTGTCCCCAACTGCACAGCTGGAAGAAAGGGACCACGCTGGGAACTGTGTGCCAGCTCCACAATAAGCACTTGAAGGCATCGCCAGCTAGGAACCTCCACCTTGCCCATGGCCACAAGCAGCCTAAGCCCCTCCTGATGGAGACAGGAGGGAGAACAGAGTCTGCCCTCACCTGCAGCTTTGTTTCTTCTTGGCTAGCAAAAATCTGGAGTCTTTTACAGTGGTTACCATGGCTAATTCACCGAGGCCGTCAGTTTTCACTCTGGTCTCTAGTACTAAAGGGTTTTTTTGTATTATAGCACTGAAATGCTCACTTGCCCTAGTCAGGGCGCAAAGCACAGTGCAACCACATAGGAAGAGGCAGACTGTGTCCGAAAGAGCTTCATATAAAATATGGCCTGGGTTGGTACAGCGCGAAGGAAGGACAACAAGGGAGGAGGTAGTGCCACCGCTCATTTGCATACACTTCTCTGAACCTGCTAAGTTAGAGGCTAGTCTCCGGCTGGAGTTAAGGAAGAGTCACCTTCAAAAGGCAACTCAGACCACTGAAGTTGGGATCCTGCTCCAAATCGCCTTCTGAAGCTATGGATGAGTATGCCTCCAAAGACGGCAGCTGGAGTCCAAAGAAGCAAGTTGGTTTATCCAGGTGAGACTTAACCAAGTCACTGTGGGAGTAACAAAACCCTGTATAATGTGAGTCTTTGGTCATTGTTTGAACCACGGCTCGCTCTCCTTTCTTGCCAGAAACAAAAGCAGTAAGCCAAGCAGATCCTCTGTAAATACAATATAACCAATGGTCTGTTACCTTGTTCCAGTGCCCCAGGTGGCTTTCAGCAGAGGTCACCTGCACGTGTGAAGCAGCAGTTAAGAGTTCAGATTATCAAGAATCATGCTAAAAATTTTACTTAACAAGGCACAGCTGCAGCAAATGAAAATAGTTTCAGTAAAATCCTCCCCAGTCTCTGTTTACCTATCTTCCAGTCCAGCAAGGACTACAAATTTTCATGAGCTCATACAAGCAAAGGCAAAAAGGAACAAAAATACACAGTGTCTATGGCTCTTGGAAAAATTTGTCCGCAATGTTTATTGCAGCCTATAATAGATTTAGCTATCATAAGCCATGAGAGACCGTGACTGGCAAAAAGGAAAAAACCAGTAAGGTACGACTAGCAGAAAACCAGGTTAGAGCTAGATATTTAGTAAGGAAAGACAAAGAAGATAATATGGGTGGTTAAAAAAGAAGGGGCAAAGCACAGCACAAAATGACCATTGTATCAGGGAACAAATGTTACGACTCCTGTCAAAGAATCGCTTCCTCTACACTGCTGCTGTTGGCATCTCAAAGGGTGATGGGAAGCTGCTAAGCAGAAAACTAGCTGGAGTGTGGGAAGGTGGGAGCTTTATCGCATAAAGCAAAGGTCCTGGGTGTTGTAAGCATAGTAGCTCTGGGTCTTCTATGAGCCGCATCTTTCACACCCTACAGAGTAATACCCTTATCACTCCTTTCATTCCTGTCACGGTATCCGGCGTGGTCTTTAAATGAACTTCATTTCTTAAATACTAGTGATTCAAAATCAGAAGATTTAAGACTAATGTTTTGAATGGAAACCCCTGCTAATAAAGATTAATTTCTCTATACCTGCAAGCTAACGTCCCTATATCAAACTCTTGAAAAGCAATGAATGCATCTGAAAAAGTTTAAAAGCATTAAAAATCTTGTTTCATCTCTTACTGTACCTTTCAGGCATACTCCTCTGAGCACCACCACTCCTATAAGAAGAACTGACACCCAGACCTTCAGAGGCATATCGCCACTTAAATTGGATCGAATTCACAGGGAGTGAAATGCCTCAATGCGTTCTGGGACTCTGGGAGTGAGCGTTCATTGGCTTCACTGGGAAGTAAGGACCACCAGCAGGAGGGTGGTGGCACCTGGGAGGACAAGGATCATAGTCTGTACAATCAGATACCGCATTTCTTCCCCCTGAAGACACTGAGAAAGCTGTTAGCACTCCTATTACCACGCTTTGAGATGAGCCTGAAAGATGATGCTCTCGTTAGACCCTCTCTCGTGGGACCCCTCACTCTGTATCTGTGTGAGCTTGCTCCAATGGTTTCCAACCTTCTACAGCCGTCTATAACCGGTTTCCTTCAGAAGCTTGGAAGCTGTTTAATGATGCGCATCCAGAAGACCAAGACACGGGTTCCTCGCAGAGAAAAGAAAAAAAAGCTCTTTTCGCACACTACGCTACCGTACATTCTGCACAGTTTACACAAAAATGGATTTTACAAAAAACATAGGGCTATTCTTTTCTCCTAGTTACGTGGGTGAAATTCATGGAAATGTCACTTTCATCAGATGTACATGGGAGGAAGAGTAGAATACAAACAGAAGTGCTACAGGGCCGAAGAGAGAAAAAACCCCAAACTTGAATATATGGCTGCATGCATTAATTGGTTACCAAAACAACTGGCAATTATTGAGGGAGAAGAAAGACTTCCTAAATCTTCCTCAAAAAACCAAATTTCAGTGTCACAAGTTACCTCTGCCAAAGTAACCTGGATAAAGATTTTGAAGCGTTTGCACCAAGCTTGTGAAAAATAATTAAAAAAAAATCCCCAAACTAAAAAACCCTCTTGGAAATCGTACATCATGAGGAGCCAATTTTTTTTCTCAAAAAAGGACACCAAGAAAGCTGTACTATGAAGAATGAAACAATTTGCAAGAAATGGGACATATTTATGTACAAATTGTTCATAGTAACCGACAGCCATATTCTTCGCTGATGAAAACTGGTAAAATGCCATTGGCTTGTGTGGAACTGCACAAATTCACAGAAGGGCTTGCATACGGCCACGCATTTACGTACGGGACTATCGTGAAAGACCAACTGGTCGGTTAACTAAAAGCTACGGTAAGCAGGGTGTCACTATATTTTAAAGAATCTGGACAAGCCAAGGATCGGGTCTCCTTTTTGTTCCTTTTTTCCTGATGACTACAATAATTCTCATTAGATGGCTTATAAAAGCTTGCCATTTCCTTCACATTTTTAATAGCTATTTCTTCTGAACAAAACCCCACTCCTGGGAAAAAGTATTTCTTCCCCATAGCAATGATGGGGTACTCCACACAAAGAAGCACCTAGCAGTTTAGTTCACATTTTTTAATAACATGGCACAATTTACATTACACAAGTCTTCGCTGATGAGGAAACATGCTGAAGATTGAGAGCCGCTTCACTTTTCTTTTCACATAGGATCTAGAAAGGACTTTATTACATACAGGATAAACAGCAAAAAGGTTTGTATATAACAATCTCTTTACAATACTGAAAGCTACCACTACGGTTCCAGTGTACATATTCTTCAGGATTGGGGTTTTTTTGTATTTTTCCTTTTGTTCTTAAAAAAAAAAAAAAAAACACTGCACAACATCTGGAGTTCACAAAATCTGAAGCTCACAACTAAACCTTCAGTTGACTACTAAAATAGATCTCTGATCATTAGAAACAACTGTCTGTAGTTAACTTTTTTCTTTTTTTTTTTTTTTTTTTTTTTTTGCCAAAACAGGATAACAACTTCAGATAGCACTTTAATACACTAGAAGACCAATGGAACTAATTTTATTTCATACATATATTTTACAGTCCAGTAGACAAGATATTGAATTCTCTCTGATAAAGTCATATTCTCTCCAAATATTTAGACAAGAAACTTAACACATTATAAAAAAGTGTGTTATGAAAAGACAGATTTCAGAAGATTGATGCATATTTTTAAAAAGGACCGTGTTCTTCATGTTATTTCACGTCTTCTGTGGTTAGGGAACAACAAGGCTGACCTGTTAACTATTCACAGACTTTATTACCAACTGAAATACAATAAATTGCATTATGAAATCTGCATCGGAGTTCATTAATTAAACTACTAATCCACAGTGAAAACATGTCCATCATTTAGAAAAGTATTAGCTTTCTTGTAGGATTTGTTTCAATGTAGCTAAAAATCACTTAACAAAAAAAAAAAAAGTGTGTGTACAGAGAAAAATGACACACTGGCAATAAAAATAAACCCAGACATGAATGGCCATCAGCAGATGTTCTTCCAAAAATAAATTTGACATGTTAAGTGAGGAAGTTCTGGAAGATATCCAGTATTTGATTATAACTGTTTAACCCAGATTAATGTGACTAAAACCCAATCTGTCATGACTACAGTATCCGTGATTACAGATCGCTAACCCTGACGCGTTCTAAGCAATACATGAGCTACAGTAACATCAGCGTCTTGATGCAGGGGTTCAGACGGAAAACTACACTTCTAACGGGCTGCTGCTTCATCAAAACAAGCAAGAGAAACAGGTTCCTATTATAGATGAGCTTGTTCAGGGAAAATATGACTTTAATTATGTTGTGTGTTGAAAAGGCTCCTTTGAGTTATAAAGGCTTTTGTGAAAAGCCTTAAAATTCATTGCATAGTTGAAGGGGTTTAGCTGTCTATAACAATATATGTAACACAGCATAAGCAGACTGTGTTGATCAATATTAAGTTTGCAAATAGCACAGTTTAAGAAGTATTAATGTATTATGTTACTTAATTTTACCTATTTACATTTGTACAAAGTAAAGCTTTCATCTTACCCTTTTTGCATATATGAACCATTAACCCATGAAGCAATCTTTTTACATAAATATCTACAATTATCTTCACTTCTGGTCTGAAAGAGCGTTGTAGGGTTGACATTGGTGGTGGTTTGTTTCTAGTCAAATCATTCAGATTAATGTCTTGTTCTTCAGTTCAAATTTTGAAATTTTTAAACTAGAAATAAAATAGAGTAGGAGACACGAGGAACATATGGACTTGGCTAAAAGATCTGGAAAATTTCAACATATAATATACAAAAGAACCATTTCAAAATCTTTGCACTCAGGTCTATACATATTGTACAGTGGGTCACATCCCCAGTCTGTATCAATGACTAGTAAGAAGGTCTTTATATTATGTTCATTTACAATGTTCTGTCCCTCTTTCTCTGGTTTTTATTTATTCTCACTCTGCTTATCGAGCTTCAATGTCCTTGAGGGTGTGAGAAGGAGGCCTCTCCCTCATCTCTGTTGACAGAGGAGTAGTCCTTCTGGGAGACCCAGGCCGAGGTCCCAGAGTCGAAATAAGAGGCGGAGGGGCACTGAGAGCTGCTGTGGGGGGAGTTTTATTGAGGATGCCATTTTGGTGGCCCGTCGGGGGACTGACCCTGGGGTAGTGCATGCTAGGAAGTCCTGGCGTGATTAGGCTTGGGTGAGGCAGGTGCCCATCCAAGGCGGCAGGGTGAACTGAGTGCAGGCGTGCATGTTCATAGTCCTCTCTGAGCATGTGCAACCGCTCTCTATCATCCAAGTGGTTGCCCCTCTCATGCTCACGTCGAGGGTCAACAGAGAGAGGGTGGTGGTGATGGTGGTGGTGATTGTAGTCATGAGGTTCCCGATCCCTGAATGACCTGTCTGCTTCATATAATCTTGGCGTAGAAAGACGATGAAGGGGGTCATTTCTTAGCAAAAAGTCTCTGCCCAGGGGGTCTCTCCGATGAATATCTAGCTCTCTGTAAGGATCTCTTAAGGGATCTCTCATTGGATCCCAGTGGAAAGAAGGATAGGGGAAACGTTCTCCACCAGGAATTGGGCTAATTCCCATAAAAGGGGTCATCATGCGAGTCCTATCCAGGCCACTGATGCTGTTCATGTGATGTATACCAGTTACACCTACAGTCATGGGCATAGACACTAAAGGACTTGGATGGACATTAGATGTGGATATAGGTGGTGGCTGATCAGATGACCTATGAGTCTGAGGTCCCTCAGGTTGAACATCATGGTCTTCCTTTCGCTCCTCCTTCACTTTGACTTCATTGCTTTTCTTCGGATTATCGTACGCCGGCTCATTCTTCCTCTCGGCCTCACGGTTTGAAGTACTATTAGGCCTGGTGCTCTCCACAACGGGGGGCCTGGCATAGGGTGAAGGAACCCTAGACATTTGCTTAGACTCTTCCACCACTCGGCTTTCATGGCTCAGGCCTTCTTTCTCTGAAATATAGTTGTCCTTCACCTTGTGCTCTTCAACATTAATTTCCTTCCGAGATTCGGAGTGATCCCTCTCTCGTTCTTTGGGTTTCTCTTTTTCTCGAACCTCGGGATTCAGATGGCTCCTGATCTGCTCGTTTGAGCTGCGATTATGTCCGAGCGAGTTTACTGGATGGATAGGTGCTGGCGAAGGATGGCTGGAGTGTCTTTTCTCAATGCTCTCCCTAGAAGAAAGAGAAGTGTAAAAATGAAGGCATGAGAAACTCTGCACATAAAGCGTCTACTCGCTGCTTTGCAGAAAGCTAGTGACATGCACCATTAAATGCACTGTTCCTCTTGCACACCCAACACACCAGAAGAACATCCCATCTCTAAACTAGGCCTATTCTGTTATCTCGACCCAGGCGAAGAAGATCCCCGAAGCTGCTTTGTGAATGATCTGATTGAGATTTCAAACACTGAAGTCCATAGAAGGCTCCTAAGGGGATCTAGCTCTAGTACACATATTTCTAAGACAATGCCTTCAACTGTTTGCAAAGAAGAGAGAAAGAAATAAAAACATACTAATTTAATCCAAAAAAAGTGAGGCAGTGAAATCCAAATTACACGGTTAATAGTATTTTACCTGCTTCTTCTATTAAAAATACATTTGGGAAAACAAATGATATTTTGTTCAAATGACTTTTAAAAAAAATTCTAGACCTATGTACGTTACTGATTTCTTATCTCTATTTTCTTCAGTCTTCTAGCTTTTCAATTTACTTCTCACAATTCAATTTACTTCTGAAAATTGAAAACAAAAACCTCTCAAGACACCAGTACTGATGGACAATCCACCTCTCTGAACAGGTAGGCACTTCTCTAAGTGTGCAATGAACCTCAGTGCAAGTGTTCTAATGGAGGCGGCCATCATCCAGAGACTGTGTGTTGGCTTCCTCAGCAGAGAGCAGGCTACCCTACGTGCCCCTCATTCAGGCTAGCTCTCAAAACATCACCTCTCTGGACTCTGCCGTTCTTCAGATTACCAACCCTTTCCCATTTCTAGGGTAGAGCAAGCAGAGCAGGGACAGGGCCAGTGCCTCTCTCTGCCAATGCTAGGAAGTCTCAAAATACTGTGAATTCATTCCATCTTTCAAACCTATTTATGTGGCACAAAAGGTTAGAGAATTATTGTTCTGGCAGTGGACAAAAACCTCAATACGTGAGTGGATCCTGTACCAACAATTTTCTGGAAGCAGTGTTGACCAGGAGTTGTTCCGGGCAACACTCAGGGAAAAAGCTTTCCTATTTAAAATGAATCAAAATCATAAGGTAAGTCAAATTCCTCGGTTACGATGATTTTAACCTCTCACTAACTTCAACTGATGTCCGAGTTGGAGTCTCTCCATAAAGAGAGCCCCAGATACTCAGTGTCGCACACCTGCTGTTTGCTGAGCATGGAAATTCTGTTCCATGCGGGGTGATGGACAACGGGCTGTTAAAGGCAAAGGTGAGGGACAGGCGGTGAGGCCCTCTGAAGTCCCAAACCAGCTCCAGTGGACGTGGCTTCTCTCTGGGTGCTGCAGACTCTGCTTCGCAAAGCGTCACCTGAACACGCTCGGATGAGGACGGAAGGTTGAAACTCACTCTGGACGAGATGAGCAAGAAATACTGGCTGGCTGAAGGGCAACTCAGAGGGTAACTTTGAAGTGGACGCTTGCTCCTTCACCTATACAATTTCTGCTACCTACTTTTTTTGCTGAGCTGAACTGCATAAGTACCTGTAGGGACTTCTGGATGGTGAAACCGCAGCAACTGCCGAAAACATATCTTTGGAAAGGAAACTCTCATTATCATAACTTCACCAGATGCATCTTTTGCTGTGTCTAGACTGAATTGTTGAAACTGTCATTTTATGGGCCATGTCTGAGAGCCCTCAGAGAGTACAGAATGTGACTGTTAGAAAACATTTGTAAGTTGGAGCACTTGATACCAGAACTGCCTAGTCTGCACCGACTACCAATTAACTCCTTGGTATCAGGTTCTACTTTGATTGACCGTGCCCTAAACAGTCTGGAAATTGTGCCCTGGCTCTAATTTCCCTCCTCTTGCTTTCCACCAAAAGTTGAGGCATTTGATTTAACAGCTTCCAGATTTGAACACAGTGAGACCAAGTCAAGGCACTCCAATGAAGGCTTCTCAACGGGAAGACTCAATTCTTTCACGTTGCTGGGAAAACACTGGCTTGTAGGCTCTGCAATACCTAGTCTTTCATTTATTTTGCTCGTGGGACTAGTTCAGAGGGCACCCTTAATTGTTAATTCACTAGAAGAGCTCATTGAGTCCTTTTGCTGATATTTAATCAATTTTCTATGTAATTGATGTATTTTAAATTATGCATAAAATTTAGAGAAAATAGCAGGCATTTTCTGTAACCAAAGAAAAGTATATGCGCAACCAAAATAACATATTCCTTTGCCAATTTCATCCTATTCAATTACAGCGATGTTATTATCTCAAGAGCCTATTGATTATGTAGCGCACTTAAGTGAACGACATGTAGTTCAGTGGTCAGAGAGGGAACAATTTTTTATCCTCAGATCTGTCAAGGGCTCCTTAGGTTAATAACATGGGAACTGCTCTAAGCCTCTGTTTTCCACAAAGAAATTTAAGATCATGTTCTCAAATGAACTTAGTAATAAGTGAGGTATGTTCTGAGGCTGTATGCTACACTGAAAAATACTGAGTATCTTATGCCCAGTCCTTTGCCTCATTTATGTTGATAAAAAGATAATAGATTCTTGGGGTTTTTTTTAATGCTCTAGAATTACATGCACTTAAATGTCATTATTAGAATGGAATTCCTCAGTGACATCTTTTAAACAAAATACCACTGAGAAGCAACAAATCCTGTTTATCACAATAGCTGTTATTACTGTGGGTTTTTTCTAACGCTGGGACGGAGGCACGGAGTCCTTGAAACAAAAAACCTCCACAACTGCAAACGATGTTCCAGGAGAAAGTGGGCAGCACACCAGGCCATTGCAGGGTGACTCCCCAGCCAGCTCTGCGCCTAGGAAAGGTTCACAGATTGTAGTTTTGTATTATCTACACTATCTTGAGGGATTGACCTTATCCCAGTCTAGCTGGGAGGGGGCTGTGGTTCACTGCCCATACGGCGTATCCAAAAGAGCAGCCAGCGGTTCACTGCACCCCACTCTAACACCGGTCTCAGGTGGGGAAGAGCCGAGCTAAGAGGCAGCTCTGAGGTACCTTTCCACTGACAACAGAAGAAAACTAAGTGAATGCTTTTGGCCAGAGGGCCCATTTGGGGACTGATAAAGTTAGGCCCTTGATGACAGGATGATTTTGAGATGAAATCGTACCTCCAGGCGCGATTCCCAGTTCTTCCTGTTTGGGCATATTAGCTTAAAACAAGTAACAGAGACTGGGACCTCCACTAGAAAGCAGGGCTACATCTTCGCCCCGCTGGGTGCCACTGAAGATAAAAGAATAGGTACGAGAGGCTCACAAACTGCGCCAGGCATTATCTACACTGGGAGCACGTCTCCAGGAAGGGATTCTCAGCATCTTCTCGTGGAGGCAACAGTGTGAGCACGCTGCAAAGGAGAACTCTTCAAAACCACACAGGCGGATGCACAGCAACACTAGATCGGCGGAAACATTATTGGACTAAACTGGTGGCCATCGCTGTGCAGAAGTATGAAGTATGAATGACGCTTACTTTTAAGGTCTCAAATTATTGGAAATAAATATGTTCTGAGCTATGACATGGAGTTCGGCAATGCCAAAGCAGCTTGCAAGGAATGTATTTCTGAAAGGGATTTTCTTCAGCAGGAACACTTCATAAGGAAACAACAGAACAGCAACTGAAATAACCACATAATTCTAAAGACTACCCATATCATCAGTAACTAAAATGCTTTGCCATTCAAGCCAGTAAAGTTACTCACACGCTTAAGCATTTTGCAGGACAGAATCCCCAATTTGTAACAGCAATTTATTTTGAAGCATTAACACCAGACATGAAAATAATGAAGCTATGCTACCAAACAGAAAATATTCCAAATGGAAAATGTAGGTGAAAAAAATCTGTAGTTTGACTTGCTCTTCACACTTTACAATAACATAGCAAAGCTCTTAAATGTATTTTTAGAATATCTAATGTGTTAGCATAACTTCTTTTAGAAAAGGCTACTAATGCGTATATTTGGGTTAGTGACAGAGAAGTCAGAAAAGCACATCTCCTAAATATTCTTTTATGTTAAAAAATTAGAAACAAATAGCCATTATGTAGTAAAGTCATGTGCAAACTTAACAGGAAAGCCACTAAGCCACAACTGAAAAAGCTGAAATCAGCCTCTCTACATTTTTCAAGGAAGGCATGACACTTGCTGAATGGCAAATTCTTATAATTTGGTACTTAAATGTTAAGAGGAATTGTTACTGAGTTAACTGTATAATGGGAACAGTCCTGACAAAAAAATATATGACCAGGTTTTACTTTTCATTAACCCTTCCCAGCCTGGACATGTTAGCGTGCTAGTCCATGATAACACTGATTAAAGACTGTGCTTGAAGGTGTGGAACAGCAGTGCATGTGTGTGTGGCTTTTTTTTGAGGGGAATTAAGGTTGATTTAGTGAACTGCATGCACTGAAACTTACTGGGGTATGGGAACGTGACATACCCAGTGCATTTTATAGTGCTATAATTTTACAATTTTATCAGTGGTCCCTCTGCTCAGTCCATTTTTGAGGAGGTTATTTGTTTTGCAGACAAGGTCCAATTTAAAGTTATTTAAGTATTCAAAGGTGCAGATATGCGCCTCATGGACTTTATAATCCTTTTTTCATCCTGTCAGGCACCTATCTACACGTTAAGTCTTCAAAAGACCTATGAAAATGTGATGCACAAGGTAACAGAACTGCGTGGGTTTGATTCTATTCTCACTTGACGCTGCCTGAACTCTGCTCCAGCAAAGCTCCTTCTGATGAAGTGCGGTGCAAGTGAGAAGAGAGACAGATGCCGTAGGAAACACCCGAGTTAGAAACCTGCATCTTCCGTAGCACCTCGCGTCGGAGGCAGCAGCGGCGTCAGCTCTCCGAGTGTCCCTCTACTGAAGCTCTGGTTTAACAATGTGCCAGGCTGGGAAGGGTTAAAAGCGGAACAGAGCCCCAAGCTTTGAACTAGACAATTCTTGGAAGTGTTCTTTCGTACCTTTCTTTGTCATCTTTACTAACAGATGAGTCTCGTTTATCTACATCTCTATCTCTGTCATGAGCTGCAGCAGATGAACTGCGCTCCAGCTCTCCTGGCTTCAGCCAGGGCGGAGGGGTCGGGAACGAAGGAGGAGTTCGGTGCAGTCGGTTCCAGGGCTCGTGAGGGTTGCTAAAGCTCTGCATACTGGGGCCATCCTTGTGGCCGAACATTGAGTTGGGTGCTGAAATGGTGAAGTGGAAAACAAAAAGGTTTAAGAAAAAGGTATGCTCTAGTGAAGGTACTTACCAAAAAAACTTTTACAGCACTCAGAGTTAAAATGAATACATATTATTGGGAGCTGGAAAAGGAAAGGAAATTAACAGAGATTCATTAGAGGGTCTCATTCCTAAAAATGGGCAGGCATCTGACAGCTGTTTTAATTGGAAAGGGAAATGCTGTGGATAAAATTGACAAGGGATGACGTAGTAAGATAAAAGTGACAATGATCCTTATTCCAAATATTTTGGAGACATCAGGAAATGACCGTTATACGGACTATAAATAATGGAACTTGTTGCATTTGATCCTGAACCAACGTAAAATAATACGTGACCGAAATCATGCCAGATTTGAAGTATGGAGAAAGAGAGTGATTTTTAAAAAGATGATCTTTTGTGACTGGCCAAATCTAAAGAAATGTTGATGATCCTGGACAAATAAATGCAGGTTAGTGATCTTTTCCAGGCACATGTCCTGGATTACTGGTGAGAAAGGAAAGAAAAATGTTCCCCTCCACAGCTAGGGATGCTGCGCACATTAACTATTTTTGAACATGCAACAAAACCATGAGAAATTTCACAAACTCCTTAGATTCACAGGTTCTATATTCTTTTATTTCTGTTTTATTTACTGAACAATGTAATGGTGACATTTAGCACTATGTTGAACCCAAACTAAGGAACCAGTAGAAAATAATTTACTGATGACTCAAAAATGACGTTATTTAGAAGACAAAGATCGCTTTTCAAATTCCCATCTCTCAGTGGTATGTGATCTAAGCAACTGGTAAAAAAGACAGCGAGCGGTCACCATCACTCAATATCCTGAATTACACAGCGAACAAGAATTCATAAACAAAGAGGTTACTCACTAACTGTCGGGTTCCCGAGTCCCCCGAAGGCATTACTACCCACCGCGGTGAGGCCGCTGAAGGAAGCCGGTCGGTTGAAAGGCTCTGCAAACCAAAGGAAACAGCTGAAGCTCACTGGCACGTTGGGAATTATGATAAAGCATTAGCGTGTCCTCCACCTGCCTTACGGCTGCACGAGAGCTCGCTCTGTGCCCATCGGTAGTCGAACATCATCCTCCCACCACACAGCAGTGATTGTGAGGGGGTGGGACATAAAAAAAAACATATTTTTTTTTTCAATGACAGAACGCATGGGGTCACCTTACTAGAAAAACTTCCTCTTTAAAGAAAAACAAGAAGTTAAAGTACACGTGGTGTTTAGGCCTGTACTTCTGCATGAGTAGCTGCTTCATTTAAAACCTACGCACATCTCCATTTTCATTGCTTTTTATTCCCTTCCATTGGTCTTTCTCTTCCATGGTCTTTCCCTTCCATGGTCTTTCCCTTCCGTGGTCTTTCTCAGGAAATGCTCCTGGCTAGCAAGACTATTATTAACTCTGGCAGCTGTGCTCCAGAACACCTTCAGGCCATATCTCCTAAACCATAGCCAGGATATAAATAAAATGTCCTATTATACTGACATGTCATGCTGACCTGAACGTTTTGTAATGCTCTTGATATTTATTGCTAATACTATACGAAAAAACTAGTACGGACTGAAAAAACATTGGCATAATTTTTTTTAGTAGTTCACGCATACAGGGTATAGGTAAGTCGTATGAAGCAAATTCTCTTCTCACTTTATTTTGGAGAAGTCAAACTATTTTGATGAAACTACTTCTGATAAATACCGGCCCAGAGAAAAGGAAGACCAAACCTAGAATCTTCTATAGGCAGCTAAGTGCAGAATGATAAACCTACATCCTGACTCCGCTGCATCAATTTGGTGACCCTCCCAAATCCTTCCCTACACAAAATAAAATGCCAATTTAAAGTCTTGATCTCTGATGCTCCCACAGGCAGCAGACAACCTTACTGCAACCCCAGAACATTTGGTAACTTGGGTGGTTCAATTTTTAAACGCATATTCATTAATTTTCACTAACAGACACATTTGAGGCCAGATCACAAGATTTTAAGGGTACATTTGCCACTCACTCACACGGAAAAACAGACATCTAATACGAGTTAGGAAAAAAAATACCTCTATGAACCGAAGCCTTAACCTTAGGGCATTGTTTTTGACTGGTTATAAACATGACTCCAGTGAAACCTAACCAGCCCTGTCGCTCTGCTCTTCCAACGTCCAGACTGTTTTCAGAAGTATTTCAAAACCTGCTGTCAGTGATACTAGTATGTGTATTTAGAACTGCTACTTGGGTAATGGCTAAAACACGCAATTTGTAAAGGCTAAGTAGGCAGGATACCCCAAGAGTCTCCATGGGGGCAACCTTTAATGGCCTCAGTGGCCAATGTCTGTTACTTCTGAGCTGTATTTGCCCTTAGTGGCAGAGAGAACTTACCTAAGTGAGCAGCTGGGTTGAGAAAGTTGCTGTGGTGAGGTGGTGGGCCGAAAGGGGTGCCGGCTGGGTGACCCCCACCTGCCAAAACAAAGCAAAAGGGGTGAATTCCTAGGAAAAGCTCACAAAGGGACTCACTGTGCTCTGGACTGTCATTTCTTAAACAGCAGCCGACGTGAGCAGAGATCGCTGCACGCTCAGCTCAGGGTCCTGCACAAACAGCAGCTGCTTTTCTAAACAGCAGCTCCCAGTTAGAGTACAAGGGGCAGCGTGTGCGTTTGTGTGTCTGTGAGACGTTTCACTACAGAAAAAAAGAGCACGTAGAATACAGCATGCTGACAACCTGTCATCTCCACGATGCGTCCGACACCACTGTGTGAAGACACATTCCTCCATTGACTACCTGTACGTCATTTCCAGCAGGTTGGGCTTTTTTAAAAGCACACAGAATAATTTTAAAATATTTATCAAATAGGCTAATAGCCCCTGGCATGTCTTGCAGAGAGTTCATAAGCCAAAGCATAGGGGAAATTCCCTTTAACACGGCAAGGATTAGCATTTTAACGAGCATGCCAGAGGAAGGAGACTTCACTTCTCAGTACTCACTGGCTGTGGAGAAGAGAGTGGAGGGCCGGGCCAGGTCATGGGGATGATGGATGGCTCCAAAAAGGCTGGGGCCTGGTGGCCTGCTCAGAAATTCGGGTTTCAGGCCAAAGTCCAGCTTGTGCGGATCAGACTGCATCTGTTTCTGAAATGTAAAAACAGAATTTGGAAGAGACTGTCCTAAAAAATAAAGGAAGATAAACCTCATACTAACTGAGGTTTTAGCAAGAATATTAGGTTTTGGGACCCCGAGCATAGGCGCACAGCTATTTTCCTGGAAGGCGGAGAGAGAAAATCTCAGGCTCCCAATGCACATTTCCTGTAAATTCCAACAGTGTTTTCACGTCCGCTCACATCCATCCCTCTGGAGCAAAGCGTTTCAGCACAGACCCGACTTAAAGAACAAACATAAAGATCCACGAAGAGGCCTCAGACGCTTGTTTAGCTGTAAGAACAGGCCTGACTTAAAGAATCAAACCCAAGCCGAAGAGACGCGGCTCACGGCGGGTGGGCAGGCATGTGAAAAGCTGGGTGAAAGCACCACCGGCAAGAGGCAGGGCCCCCGCTGCCCCTCTTCCCCCGCAGGAACCCCCTTGCTGTACGACAGGGCTGAGCCAACCCCGCCGACGCCAGACCCGCCAATTTTCAACGTCCAGCTGCAGTCTAGAACCACTGGGTGCAGGCTGTCTCTCAGCCCCTCTCAGACTGCAACCGGGCAAGCGAGAGGCTAAAATGACCCAAATTACAGACAAAGCGTAGTTGAGTCTAAAGACCTGAAATCCCACTTCGGCTGCTTGCACTCCACATCCAAAGCACTGTATGTCGCTGTCTTTATTTACATGGTATTTAGAATCAGGCAGCTTTCTCTTTTTAAGGTAAATTTGCTGAGGTAGCTGTATTGTAGAAGATAAGTGGATGAAGGATGGGCTCTTCTTTGTGCCTTGTACTCATTTTAGTGGTCCCTACTTCAATAGTTTTACAGAATGAAGAGGAAAAGCAAATTCCCAATTACCTGTGCTGCCAGAACTCCCTCAGCACAGATTGCTGATTAATTGTGCAGGTCAGCTGAAAGGATTTACAGATGCGTACCACCGAACCGCTAGATCTTAGCAGTAATTCTGCAGCGTGTTACGCTTTATAAATCAGTATTTAATACTGTGCCAGCTCAGAGTACAGACTATTACAGTGATATAAATATGCATATTATAAAGTTATTACCAAGTTAATGTGCATGCCTAGTACCTTTTTTTTGAGTGCTAGTAACATCTCTATGTAGCTATGAGAACAAAAAAAAAACAAAACACAAAAAAAAAAGCAAAGAAAAAGGCTTTATCAATGTTTTGAGATAATGGCCTGCAAGAATATTGAAATGGAAAAGATGGCCAAGTTAAGGTCGTGTCTTTTAACGAAGTAACACTGTAGTCCTTTAATAATTAAAAGAAGTGCAGAAAATACAAGTGCCTCAGCTGAAGGCTGCGTGACAGATTTTTATGCTGTGAACTCTTTTTATTCTTCTTTTTAACAACCGAGTTATAAACCTCTGACAGGCATTACTCAGAACAGCAAAAGCTGGCTGAAACTTTAATTACAGCCATATGAACAGTGCTGTGCTAAATCATTAAAAAATCCCCTGTCCGAAGAGGAACAGGAATATCATGGATGTGTTAAAAGATTTTTTAATGTGTTGGTTTACCTGAAAATAGTACCAAAGAGAGCTGACGAGATTTATTTTCTCCCCAGTTGCTGTTCAGGAGAGCATCCCTCTTGATGATAACCCTTAACGAATGTGTTTGAAGTCCAGCAAATATGTAACACCTAAACTCAGGGCCCACTAAAATCGATGTCAATGTCTGCACTAATTTCATGGCGTGTTCGATCGGGCCACAAGGCCTTTCCTAAAAGAGAGGGGGCCAATTATGGACCATAAATTCTCTCTGGAATCCAGGCCAGTAACACACTGGTCAGTCCAAGGAGTGTAAAATTGCTCTGTGGAACCCTGCCTTCGTCTGAGAATTCCCTGGGCGCGCAGACGGGTTACACGGGTCTGAACTGCGTCGTGCTGCGGAGGTGTAGGCAGGCAAACAGCATCCGCGCCTGCATGCAGTTCTTCCTGGGGTCAGGAAGGTTGGGTTTTAGAGTTTCCTATCTTGCCTGCTTCTTCAGTGCCTGCTGCTGCCCTCTGCAAGCAATTACTAGTGGGCCAGGGAGTTATCAGTTCTTCCGCGCTTTGCGAGCAGTCTGGTGGCACTGCATGCAAACCTGAGATCTCTGAGTAAATGTATTTTCTTCCCTGCTCTACGGTCAGGCAGCGTAGAGCTTGTGCAGAAGAAAAGGCACCTTCACAACCCGGGGCTAGAAGGAGAAATCCTCCTGTACGAGCCTCCAGCCAGAGATTTCACCCGTGGTGGTCGCGTGCCGAGGGGAGGACGTCGGTCCCGTGCGGGAGCCTGACAGCCCACGGGGACAAAAACCCCTTCGCCTCACTGACTGCAGACCATACCCAATTTTTGACGGAACACAGATAGTGAAGTACATTTCCCAATTATTCTTGAAATTATCATCGTGCACAGCCTCAAAAAGTCAAGTAACATCCTTTCATGTCCTTCTGGGCTTTACTCCTGTTTTTTAACGTGCAAGATAGAAAAGTATTAGGTAAAAGAAATGGCTGCATGAAAATGGCATTTACTATGAGTTATCAATACACCAGTATGACCTCTCTCTGAATATCAAATCAAAGAAGATTCAAAGGACATAGATAGCATGGGAATAATAATTTCATTTCAAGAAAATACCTTTTCAATAAAATAAAAAAAAGGACATATAACTCTCTAGGTCTATAGTCTTGTCTTTTTTGATAATGGGAAGATGAATGAAGATCACTAGCAGGGGAAACATAAGGAAGCAGAGAAGAGAGATACGTCTACTGCAGCAAATTAACCTGTCAACCTTGTTTAAAAGGGTTATTTTTAAACTCTATTAGCTGCAGGTTTTAGTAGCTGTTCAACATCTTCATATTCTTACGGCACTACCGTACACAATTCAATTGCACACAGAGACTGCTAAGTGCTAAGGACCCCTTGTTAATTTTAAATTCTAACACAAGCTATTGACTCCTGAAGTACAAGTATGAACAGTAAAGAGCACCAGCCTTTCCTGACTCACTGCAAATTATTTGTTTTTCTCTGACATCTGCTTCAGGAGAGCCTAGACTGGCCGTGGCCCTTACCTCTGAAGTCTCAAAGCACGTATAACAAAGACAAGATTTCCAGCCCTTTGTCTTCGGTGCAATGAGACAGTGTCTGGATAACGTTCCTTCCTCTGCGAGGCTGTGGCTGCCCGACCAGCCCGTCACGTCCAGGTGCCAACCCCCGGCCATGAGATGGGTTGTGAAAAAAGTCTGACGGAAGCCTGTGCGGCCACGCTGGATGAAGCATCTTAGGGACAGGAGAAAATTTGCGGTACCCTCGTATGTCCGTGGACATTAATAAGACGAATGGGATACACGTGCCTACCTTCTCCAGACTTAAAAAAATTTAATCTTGATATGCTTGTGTCCTCAGCCATAAATAAAAGCAATGTTGTAGCTCACGGGTGCACCATTTAGCTCTTCCTACCTACAAACTGGTTGTTAGCGCCTAAGGTCTGCTGTCTTTGCTCCATGGCATCACAGACATTCCTTTGGGACTCTACCTTTAAGTTTTTCATTCCGATATGCCACCACTATGAAATGGAAGGTTACGCTATAGTGCTATGCGTACTTTAACAAGGCACTAGCCGTGGCGTAGAACTGCTAACAGCGAGAGGCAAACTCTTCCTCTCGCAGGTTTGCACTGCACGATTCATCTGAAATTCAGATGCCCAAAAGACCGACCTTGACTTTCTGTTGGTGGTGGTATATCTGCCAGGCGATGTGAACATGCATAGCGCACCACTTCCCAGGTTTCTGGAAAAAAAAACAAAGGGATACAACACGAGTGAGTAACTTTCAAAAACCTGCAATGCTTTATTCTAGTTCTAGCAATTCTTGCCAACTCTTAACCCAGTCTCTTTTGGTCTAGGGGATTCCCCACGCCAAGACAACTGAAAGCAGAGGGTCTCCCTTCAGCACCTTCCCTCTCCGTCCTCTTGGGAAACCAGAAATGCAAAGAATTTGTCCCTTGCTGCAAAGTTCATCTGGAAATCCAGGAATGCTACTGGTAATTCTCCTCTCCAAATAAACCCTTGCTCAGGTTTTAGGCGCTCTGGCAATCTTCTGATGCCACTGGCTGAGAAGGCAGCTTGTGCTGCTGGAATCCAGGACGCTGTCTGCAGCGAGCCGCGGCTCTGCAGAGCTGGATCGCTTCACACCTCTGCATTGAGTTCATTTCCCAAAGTACAGCTAGTCTAAGATGAGCCTTTCCACCAAAAGAAGAAAATGAAAGCACTTGAGAAGATCACTCTGGTTTTCAAAATGCATCTGACTCCCTCATATAATTGCTAGTCTGTGCCTCCAAAACTTTAATTCATAAATATGCTGGAAAAACTGGAGGTCAGTCAATTCCCTCTGTTTGGGAAGTCTCTTCCTGTCCCTATGCTTTTACGTCCTGGGGAGGAAAGAACCAGAGTGCTGTTTGGGTTTTCTTGCTGATTTTGTACTCTGTTTTCAGGACATCTGGAAATCTTGTCTGAAAAAGACTCATTCAGGATAGACTTTCTCCAATTTTGTTATTTAGGGGTCTGTAGTTAACACCACCACTAATGATTCCTGCAGATTTAAAAATAATCACAGGAATTCAAGAATCTCTTCAAGCTACTGGTAACCTAAATGTTTCACAAATTATGGCATATGCTCTGCCTTCTATTTCTAGGTGTACATCAACCAGCAATTAAAAACACAAAAAAATAAAACCCATCCCACACACATACTCATCTAAACTCAAGCCTTTTGCTTATTCCCAGCAACTGGCTGTGCTAGTGATTTAATAAGCTCACTTGGTTGGTTCGATCAAAACTCGACCTTCTTGAAGACATTGAAAAATTAACAAAAAAACCCTTTTGGATCACTGAAAGACTGGATCTTTTGATGCTTATTTCTAAAATATTTTGTGTTTGAAGTGGATTGCCTGTCCGTACTTGACAGTAAGATACTTGGGTGGGAAGTGCCATACTAAGTAACACTGAAAACACACAGCAAATAATAAAAAGCAAAATCCTTCAGTCTGCAGTGAAATGAGAGGGGATCACTACCCGGGCAGGCCTCTAGGATTGGGCTCAGGAAACCAGAAGGATTATCAATATTTAACTTCTAGTATTCGTGCTACGGGGTTGCATGAGAAGAACAGAAAACTTCCAACTTTGAAACTGTGTATTTTCCTCGAGTGCCCCCAAGATGCACACCAAGAAGGACTGACCGCGCTGCTTCGCAAACACGGTGTAAAATACCCGAGATGAATCACGGCGTTGCTTTATAATTAGGCTGCTGCTTTAGCCCGGTGGGGACTGAGACGAGCTTGACAAACTGTATCACAAGAAGATTTCTTACCCTCAACATGGGCCTGAACGGATCTGTCAACTGTGAAGAAGAAATGACAGCTTGGTTACATGCCTGTCACTCAAACAATTGCTCTAATTAACAAATTTGTATTGCTTCATTAAGAGATGAAATTAAAATGTTATAATTTTACTTTCAAATGAAGCCCTTTTGGATAATAATTAGTCCTTAGCCTCCGTATTCGAGCCGGTCTCCCATCCCCCATGGCTGTTGTACCTGAGTGTTGACAAGCAACTAAACACGCCTCGCACCGAGCGCTCTGTCCTCTGGCAGCATCATTAATTTGTTGATTTAATGCTACAAAAATGGCTGGTTAACTACTCTGAAGAAAAACACAGATCTATCCTTTGGGCAAACTTCTGTTCTCATCTTTCAAAGCAGCTTGGCTCGCGCGGGGATTGGAGAGTGGACAGGGGCCCTTTTTCATGGGCATGATCACACAAATTGGGTTGGCACAAGCTGGAATGGGGTTTCCAACATGCCCCGGCAAAGCAGTGACTGTGTCCGTTCAATGGCTCTGGCACTGGGTCCTTGACTCGCACATTCCCATAGCCATTACTGCCTGCCCGCTGCCGGATCCGTTCTCCGGCACAAATGGGCTTTGCCTTCAATATTTTTCACACTGCAACAGATGCGGGTAAACAGGGGCTGTATCAAAAACAATTTTCTCATTATTATTTTTTTGGCGTGGCCTGTGTTTTTTGGGTAGATTATTTTCTTAGTCTCCTTTTTTTGCAAACATTTCATCAATTAATGCCGGAAAATAAATTCAGTTTATCGGGTATTTCTCATTTGGTTTGGATTTTCTTTTTTGAAATGCGGTACTAAAGGAGATTTATAGCTGCAAGAGGTACTTTGCAGATGCTGTGATGGCACCATACATCATCTTGAAAGAATCGAAACTACACTGCAAGTTGAAAGGGAGCATAAAGCTAAATGACTTAATGACTGGAGGCTCTAGTTGTCTTTTCAATTAGATAGAATAAACAGAACCGAAAAAGCGTGGTTCCTTTTGGTATAAAGCTCAACTACAGCCCCAATTCAGAGCAAACCAAAGTACTGGAACTTGGCAGAACCCAAAGGAAATAGCTCTGCCGTGCTTCGAAGTTTAGCCATACCACAACATGGATTTTGAAGGAGAGCTTCCCATTGCTTTGGTCAGAGGGTTCTGCTAAAAATCTGACTGCATGACGTTCCTCGCCGCAAACAATGTATATTAATTCAAACATTGAAACAACCCAGGGGGATTCGCAAGGAACAGAAAAAGGCTGAGAGACAAAGAGCTGAGACAATAAATGCTGTTCACATATGCTACAGCTCAAAAATCCCGAGGCGCCAAGTGATCAATAAAGTGCATCCGTATTTCACTGGTGCAATCAATGATACAGTAACCAAGGGAATAACTGTCATTACCCACATTAAAAACAATTACAGAGTATAAACATAAATCTTGAAGAGGTTTGTACATTTCTACGTTGAATTGGACTTTTATGCCTGTACCTCTGGGCTTGTGGGGATGCCTGCTGGCAGCAAGGAAAGAGCTTTTCCATCGCATAGCATCTATTTGCTTTTGCTAATGATGAACAGAAGTAAGGATCAGGATTTAAACTGCTCTCGTACGACTTCCCTAGTACTCGTTGACTTAAGCGGTTCGGGCTAAACTTTAGTTTTAGGATGTTAATTCGGACATATTGAAGACGGTAGCTCTAGCATTCAAGGTTTTCAGGAGGAATAGCTTTACTTGAGAAAAACAGAACATTTTCTACAGACCCGTGGATCTTTCTGTAGAAGGGTATGTGGGACAGTTCCAGGTCTGGCCGCAACATCAATAGGATTGGAAGTCTAGAAATACCACACGGAAAGACAGCATTAATGAGTAACACAATGCATAAAAGCAACAGAAAGTGAAAAATAATACTTCTTCTTCATTAACGTTGCCTAAGCAATGAAGACGAACTTTTTAAAGAGGAAAAGATAACCATTATAACCCACTTAGTATTATAATTTCAATTTTCAAACTTTCATTGTCCACCAACTTCCCATTACTTTAATGCAAAACACGTGAGGGAACAGTGACTCTTTACCCTGGAAAATCTTTCCACTATCGAAAAGCTGATTAGCAACATACTTCTGACACGGCATCTACAGGAGCGTCTGGAGGACCCAGCCTGCGCTTCGCTGCCTACCAACGCTCCGCTGGAACTGGCTAAACCTGCCAACCTGACTGTCCACACACAAAGCTTCCGTAACCTCTTTAGTCCCTGTACGAGGATCTGAACTCCATCCACAATGAACAGTTGCCATAGGGCTATCAGGAAAAAGCGACATCCAGTTGAAAAAAAACTTAAAGCTTTTCCCATGATTTGAATGTAAATATTCAGCTAATAGAACAAAATGCAGCTTTGTGAACAAAAACACAACAAACCCAAACCAAAAACCCCCTACATTTAGGCAGAGCTTCTTCCTACATTAAAATGGAGAAAAAAAGAAATCAGTACAGTATAACTAACAATTAAGTAACAGAGTTATTAACAGTCTGATTACCATACATACGAAGAATTCCACTAATGAACTGCAATTTACATATTCAGTCACTAGAGTGGATGGGCCAATTTAAGAAAGAAGGTGTCTTCTCTGCAGAAATTTCACTCTTTAGTTGCAAAGAATACAGACTACGGAATGTGATTTCCTCCCACTTATAAATCAAGAGTGACTTCATGAAAACAAAAGAAAAAAACCCCAAACTCATCACGTTGGTCTGCCCTAGCTATCACAAAGGAGAGGAGAACTAAATCAGTGTATTGCACTGGGGTGGAGCTGTGAGATAATTATGGAAATGAGTAAACAATAGTGATCATGATTTCTTAAAATCTTGATTATTACATGACCTTACATTAACGCGTACTAGGAGAGAACTAATTATATTGCTTCTGAAGTTAACTATGCCATTGTAGAGAATTTTTTTCTTCCATGGATGGAGATATAGCTGAACCTAATAAGAAATAACTTCTCTCTGTAGTTCATTTGGGAAAAGCCAATTGCCCTCCAAGGAATTAGGCTGTAACTCAGGTTTCAATTGCTCCAGAATCTGAGCCACGTTCTAAACCTACCCCTAACCCGGCTCACACCACCAGGGTAGTTGAGTAGTAACAGATATACAAATAATTCCTTCTTACCTTGGGCTGAAATGCTCCTTGTAGCGAGCCAAAGGGGCCAGTTGGAGGAATCATGGGAGGAATCCCTGATACAGCTGGAGGATAGGAGTGAAACAGCTGCAACAAAGAGACGGAAGACCATAAATACGGGCGCACGACAAAATGGAGACAGAAATCTGAACAAGATAGCGACAGCATTCCTGCGTAACATTAGGGAAATGGCATATGGAGAAAACTGAGAAGCACTGGAGAAGTGATCTTGTCGCAACAATGTTAGTTAAAGCGGTCAATGAAATGTTGACAAATGTCATGACGTTTAGAGCTTAAAAGCAGTTCCAAAATCATAAAGCCAGCAACCTGCCCCCCGCTAAGAGCCCCAGCGTCAGAGATATATGTTTTTTTCAATTATTCATTTTTAATTGGACAGAGGTTTCAAATGGTTTCAGTTTGCAGGCCATTTCGAGAGAAAAGGCAGAGCACTGAGCCCAGTAAGACTCGGAAATCTGCCGTTTAAGCGGAAAAAAACCCTTACGAATTCTAGGATATGGTATCATTAAAACTCCATTAGTACGTTAGGATTTTAATAGTATCTATAGGAAATGAGGAAAATAGGCACAATTCTTACTTCATTAGCCTGTCTGAGAGGATATCCTGCCACATCTAATATTAGCAGAGAGACAATCTGATTTGTTAAAAACTATTATTTAAACAAAATGTTGAGGCAGAACCCCCCAAAAAAATTTAGGGTAGTGTTTTTATAAAGACAGACTACTAAGTATAAAAAAGTGCACATCTCCACTGACCTCACTGATCCCAACGGATCTGTTCTAAGAGGATTTAGGGAAAAAAAAAAAAGCTGTTCTGTACAAATGCAGACGAACACATGGGGAACAAACAAGTAAACTATAACGTCCAGATCTTATCTTGTCTCTGTGGTCCGGCTGTGAGTCTTTTACTCATACAATTCCATGGAAAATGCTGAGATTACACACAAATTTGCTTTCTAGTAGGAGTCGGGGGTTCAAAGCATCACACTCCAAATACGTTCCCAGTGTGAAAGCTCAGGACCTCCCGGGGGCTGGCCGCTAATTCCCCTGGTATTGCCACCCAAAAACCTAAAGGGGTTATCGGAGCGATACAAACCCACCTCTGAACACAGCTGATCAAAAATCAATCTACTGTACGCTACTTTTAAGGTCAAAGTAAATGAGTTAATGGCCAATTGAAGAGAAGCAGGACTGGGCAAAGTAAAAGACTGGACATGTGGAGCGGGCAAACGCTGAGAAAATCACATCCCAGAGGCAATCAGCATCGCAAAGTTTGGATAAATTTGTTTATGCCAAGCATATGTATGTGCTTTTCTTAATCATTTCTCCTTCCGCCAGCTTATCTTGCAAGGTCATTTATTCATATTATGCTTACTGAAAGCTGAGAAAATATTTCAGTGTTTTAGAGGTATCAAAAGATTTTATCAGTTTAAAAGCATGGTGTCAAGTCTCCTTTCGTAACACATTTCTATTGTTGTTTTTAATTCTATTTAATTTGGACCTGCTCCATTCAATGATGCAGAAAGCATTTTTAGATTAGTTGATACTGAACTGTAGGCATTTGAGACATCATTAAGAGACACATGTCCTCATTTACAATAACTTTTAATGAGTAAAATGTGTTTTAAATCCTCCAGCGTCTTCTGCATTTAATTCTGTGTGTAATGGACTAATTCCAAACGATGGGAACAGACGTAATACTTAATATTCTATTGGCTATGACTAACAATAAGGAATGGTTTCCTTAGAGTTTTATAACAACTGCTAAGTTAATTAAATGTGACCTTTCCTCAAGGTCAGAATTATTAATAAAATAAAAATATTGTATCTCCAGGATCTCTTTGTGTCAGCTAAATTCCTCCAGCTTTCCAAATCCAGCTTTCATAGTCAGTGTTTCCTTTTTCTCCCTCTCTTTTGAGCAACATTTTCCACTTCTAGTTTTCTTCAGGGAATAACGTAGTGCCCACAGCCTTCCTGGGGCCGGGGACAGTGGAACACTAAACAAGACCCAGCGTTAACGGCAGGTGAAAGCAACGCCCCGCTGTGCTGCGGTAAGGCCCTCCCAAAAAAGAAACGATTGTGAAATTAAAGATGCCAAGAAAGAAAGCTGTTTTAACTGTCTACACGAGCTTCTGTGTGAGCTGTGTTCCCTGTTCTAAAGCAGATTGATTTTAACTCCCAAACAGACCTCGTTCTCCTGCAAAGTTCACTTACAAGCTTTAAAAACACTGACAGCTTTTTTTAAGACGTCTGAATTCTTGGTGCGGATCTATACGGCGTGGAAACTCTCATCACTAGGCAAAGGTCTATGGAAGTGCCCCACTTGCACAGTATTTCTACAATAGAAAAGCCCTATCGCGTGTGCACTCCCGGCAGCAAAAGTACGCTTTTTGCTACCGCCGCTGCTCGGGAAACCGATGCAAGTAGTTCCTCTGTTACCTACGTAATCTGTAGTCGTTACAGAAGAGATCACTGAAACGCCCTGGCTAGCATGGCCTTGCTGGAGTGTAAGAAAGACCATTAATCCAATGTAATTTGTAGCCATCGTGCTACACCGTACCAGAAGGTCTTCTGGCATGAGCTTGTTGAATACCCAACGGACGCAGTAGTGATTAGTTTGCAACCACCTGGCAAGGACAAACCTTTCCTGAAGGGCAGGGGATGCGCCATGGACCAGACCCCTGCTGGCGGAGCTCTGCCAGGTTCAATAGCACGGCTCGCTGGCGAAGGGGGAACAACGTGAAGCCCTCCCTGACTTTAAAGGGGGCACTACCATGACCTTCACAATTCAGGTAACTGCCAGATTTATCAGAGATTATGTCACTGAATTTGAAAAGCATATACAGTTGGAGACTTTTGCACTGTTTCCTATATTATATGTCAACTTCTGCGCTTTATTTGTCTAAACTTCATTTACCTATTTCCCAGTTCCGTGTTCTTGCTTGAACCAACATGCCCCATTGAGGATAATAGATCTTTCGAATCCATGTAAAGCTCAGCAAATAAGAATGCCATTTTGCAAACAATGATGCAAATGAGCAGCATTACCCTTTTGAGTACAAGCGATTATCGTAGGCTTAAATGTTTGCCTAATTCTCCTGGAGCTCTGGTCCTGCAAACACACTCACACAGCTGAAGTTGCTCGAAGGAGGTGGCAGAAACCAACAGGACCGTGCGCACGTACTGCAGCCGTGAGCTGTTCGCAGGAGCTGTGTTTAATCGGTACAGCAGAAACCACCACACGATCCCCTTAACCAGTATTTTTTGCCCAGTTCCACTTCTAAGCAAAACCAACACATAAAGCCAAGTGCTTTGCAAATTTCTGAGTGCTGATGCAGTACTCCTTCTCTCATCAAAATATCACTGTTGGCTTTAGAAATTCGCGTCATATTCGAGCAGATACCTGCCTCTGCCAATATGACGAAGGAAATGCGACCCGTATTTCAGCAGCAAATGAATCAGTAGATTCAAACCTTTAAGAGCAGAAGCTTTACAATTAACTGGAATATTGAAAATCAGTTCGTCTCAATAACTAACATTTTTGGTAGCTTTTAGATAAACCCATCTAGTGCATAGTGGGATTCATGTTGCTGTCATCAAACAGAGCTTTGAAAACATAACAAGCCCAGTGGATCAGATGTGCCTTTGAAATCTGAAGAATAAGACAAGTTTTCGGATTTTATATAACAAAATATGATATATTAGGAGAACTATTAGATTACCTATCCCTGAAGGATTTGTATGGTAGTTTGTCATTTCATTTCAAGTTTCTTAGGAAAAATATCAGTCTAAGGGTTTGTGACACGACTGAAACACAGTGATGAAATTACTGCTCTCTCCTGCTTCATGTAACAGTCAGCTCTTCTGTCTCATCTTTTTCACATCAAACCTGCCTTCAAATGGTGTACGAGCGAGAGATCTTTTGATTGGAAAAGCTGATACTGCATCTTTATCAGAAACAAGCACCACAAATGCAAGCCTTCAAAAGCCAAAGCAACCAAGAACGATAATGGTAAATCCTGGAGGGATGATTAGGGAGAGAGTCGACGCTGTGCCATTGATTGAGTGGTGATCCCAACCCACCACAGAAAAGCGGTTAAGTCAGTTTTAAACAGAGTAATAAAACTCACACTGTGACGGTAGAAGGGGTCAACTTTTGTAGGGTATTTGTCAAACTGCAAAGGGATCAAAGCACAAACTAGTTACGTTATATTTCCTTGCTATAGTTCTGTTGGTAAAATAGAAGACTACTTCTCTATTATTTGGCAACCAACAGAGAGGGAAAAATACGCAGAAAATTAAGTTTCCAATGAAACGGTTTGGGATTTTTCTTTCTTCGAGGTAAAGCAAGGTCTTTACGAGACCGCAAAAAGGAGGAGGCACCAGAGCGCACCACTCCAAGCACTGGGAAGTCCCACGTCCGAGTGCCCCTTCAGCCCCCGCGCTGCTACCGGGACCTACTGCGCACGTGACAGCGGCGAGGAAGGGACAGTCCTTCCTCTCCTACCCAACCACACCTGGGCAGCAGAGTACTCCTTCCCCGCAACCTGGCAAATTCTTAAATTTTCGTAATAAAGAATAGAGTTGTGCTCTACTTATCCTCACATTTCTGCCTGGGGTACGCACCATGGGCGGTGCTGGCGTCGGCATGATGGCAGTGGGTGGGATGGCGTGAGGGAAAGGCGTGAAGGTGTGCTGGTGTGTGTGTTGGTGTGTGTGCTGGTGCTGGTGCTGGTGCTGGTGGAACTCGGTCCTCAGGTACGGCGGCGGGCCCAGGGAGGCCCCGCGATCTGCGCTCTGCGAGGCCAAAAATCGCGTGTTTAGTTCCTGACGGAGAAGATCTTGTTCTGAAATGCAAACAGCAAAACAACCTCCCGTGAGCTCAGGGACTTTTCCAGACCTTCTGCCACTTACTTGTTGCTGCCTGTGGTAGCAACGCTGTATTTAATACTCCCTGGTGGTAAATCATGGCACCGTACAGGGTAAGAAAGGCCCCTCAGATCTTCCCCAAAGGCCCCAGAGACAGAAGAACGCCTCCACTTCCCCACTTTTGCCAAGCCTGCCGTGACTACAGCGTTCCTCTGAGCTTTAACCTGAAGGTTCTCCCTAAATTTGTATGGGCACGGACATAGTCCTAAACAGGTGAGGAGGTACAGGTAACCCGGAGTGAGTAAACATCGAGCGGCTGCTGCTCACACGAGGACGCTGCTGCGGGGACACAAAACGATGTCACTCCAACACTGGTAATCCTCAATTTTCTTCCCCCACTGACCTGGGAGGAACAGACACGTTACCTCTCCCTCCAGTCGAAGTACAAAAGAGCCCAATTTTCTCCACCGATACAAACCTCCACGTCTCACCCCACGCACGCCGAATTGTGCGCGGCCAGGAGCTGAGGCCGCTGTGTGCCCAGGCTCTGGGGACCCCCCCTCACCGGGGGCCAGCGCTGAGGGGGTCACGGATTCTGTGTGGGCACGTTATGAGCTCTGGTGTGTTTTTACCGTGGGGAGGAAAAAATACGAAACAGACAGGGAAAAAGCACAGCCTTCCAAAAATATTCATTTTCAGAAGTCATCGGGTATGTCTAGGTGTTTTTCGGCCTCGATACCGCTCCAAATTGTTCAGCGATGAGTACAGCCCCTACCCAACCAACAGCCCTCATCGAATGGACCAAAAAGACTTGTTCTGGCTAAAACCGGCGAATCGTTTTCCCGCGCTGCGCTAGACGCGCTGGGGCCACGCTCCGGCTGTCTCTTACCTGAGTAAGTGCTACCAGCTGGGTGTCCTGGAACCTGCAGCGTCCCTGACGTCAATGGAGGTGGAGGAGGCAAAGCCGTAGGAGGGGCAAACATATTGGGGTGGTGGGGGTGCGCGGGGGGCTGGAGGGCGGGCGTGAAGGTGTGCAGCGGGCTGTGGCTGGGCAGGGAGAGGGGGAACGGTGAGGCCGAGGGGTGGTGAGAGATGTGGGGAGGAGGGGCCTGAGTCTTGGCAGGAGTGCTGCTTCTGCTGCTGCTGTGAATGAAAAGAAAAGCAATTAAGCCTTGCACGGAAGAGAGGAAAGCTCCAAACGCAGACATACACAACCCCCACCAAGCGCGGCTCACCTTAAACACATCACCGATGCAAGTTACGTATTAAAAATACAAGTCACTACTCTACTTTTCTAGCAATGCCACTGTGATACTCCTTTCCCCAACCATCTGCGGTGCCTTTTCTGGGATCTTTTAATTCCTCTCTGGTCCCTCCACACCAAAACCTGAGCCACATTCCCCCTCTCTGTAAGAGGGTGATATTCCATCCTCCAACAACACAGGAATGACACACAAAGGAGTAATCAGCCCTGTGCATTCATTACTTAATTATCAGGTCCTTTCTCCACGACTGCTTCTGATTCATGTTTTCAGGCAAATGAAGCTCAAAATCAGTGATCGCTGCATTAATAAAAGTTTAACTATTTTTTTTTTTTGCTATGACTTAGTAAGATGAAAGACTGCAGAAAGCGCGAAATGAAGTTGAGAAGGCAAGAACAGGTATATGCTTATTTTACAGTTAATGCCTCTCTCTGCCCTCACAATATAAATAGAGAAGACGAGTCAGCAAAATAAATATTTGCAATTACATTGGTTGCAATTTTCCAGGTTTCGTTTCCTACTAATGAATATTTAAACTATATTCACGTAGTGCTTAATTCTACCTGTCATTATTTCAAGTAACGACACGCTTCTATTGCAGTCACTTTCAAAGACAAGCAATACCAACTTGGTTAAAAATAAATCAAAGTCTTAAACACCTCCCGGCCTTTAGTCAAACCCTGAAGCGACCGCAGTGCTGGTTCACCAGGTCTTGGAGGATACCATCCTTCTGCTGGAAGCTCGGATTTGGGGAAAGATGACCTAACGCTGACAGCATCAGCTCAGAGTGGGGGAAACCTGAGGTCCCCACTCACAGAGACATCACGGGTTCCCGTGAACGTGTTGTTTAATCTCTCTGCTCACCTTTGTTACCCCCCCTGTAAAAGGTGAGGTTTATCTCACCGGGGCCAGGTGAAGAGAAAGACACTGCAGACTGCAAGGTGTCAGCAGCGCAGGGAAGGATTAAGCTTTAAAGTCACTGGTGCAAGAGGGTTTGCGCTCGGCTGCCAGCAGGGCCAACAGCAGCGGTACCGCATCTCTCGCTCTGGGGCACGTCAGTGGCTGGAGGAATCAGGAGGTGTCCACAGGGATGGGAGGATAGAAGAAGTCAGCCTGCAGAGAGCAGCCCAACCTGCAAGAATTGGGATTTTCTTCCCCTGATCTATATCGCATAAAATCCCCTCCAAAAAAAACGAGTACACAGTGACGGGCAGGAAAAGTAAAAGCAAATTAATGAAGCACTCGAGGATACCTAGCGTTTACGGGAATGCTCGATCAGAAATAAAGTGATCGTTTCAGGGGAAGGAATTAAGGTTAAATGCACAAAGTCCCCTTTATTTCCCAGTGATGGGACGGGATGCGCTGCCACGTCTCTCCTTTAGCTAATGCGTCTCTACTGCCTCCAGGCACCGCAAAGCATCACCAGCAGCAGCAGCTCTGCAAAGACACGGGGCTTCGGCGCGCACGCGGTTCTCTTGGCCTACCTTAAGCTGTTGAGGCTCAAACTGCTGCTGTTATAGGCAGAGAGTGGCTGCGAGAGGCTCTGGGAGGGCGGATGGGGCTGCACCGGCGGGAGGTTGGGATGTGCCGGCTGCACCGGCGACGGCGGCCGGGGCGGGTGCTGGACGGGCGGCTGCGGCGCAGGCGGGCGGGCGGCTTCTTCTGGGGCTGGTGGCAGCTGGGCGGCCGGCGGCGGGGGCGGCGGGGCGGGAGCCTCCGGCCGCGGGGCGAGCGCAGGGCTGGGGCAGGAGGCCTCCGGCTGCGGCTCCAGCTGGGGCTGGGCCACGGGCTGTGTCACCTGAGGACAGGGGTCTTTAGGCACCACAGGCTCAAGTATTGGGTCTTTACTGCTGTCCTGGCTCTTCTCTTGACTCCTTTCTAATCCTGATATTTTCGGGACAGCTGGGCCCCTAGCACCAGGGTCGTCATTTTCAGCTAGCGTACTGACTCCTAACTCTTTATCTGCAACGAAAGAAAGAGAAAAAACAGTTGAGTGTGCGACAAGACGAGCAAAACCAAACTAACTGCTGTGCCGGAGGCACACTCCAGGCAGGTGATTTTGTTTTCATCCAGGACCGTACCAACGTGAAACCAAATCAAATTCAAAGACATTTCCAGCAGCATCCCTAACCATCCAATCCTTCTCCTAATACTTCTGCTCCTATTTTATCACAAGGAGAAACCTTCTCCTTGTCTTCACTGATGTATAAAAAAGCAGGCACAGAAAAGCTGAGCTGAGTGCAGCGGTTCAAGCACACTAAAAATCTTGAGTCAGGCCTTCCCGAAAATCCCCACCTCTGCCTTAGGGAAAACACCAGAAGGATCTGGGCTTTGCTTCTTTTTTTCTCTGTAGCACACACAATACACATCGGGTTCTCCATCCTTGCCTCCTGGGTCTCGTCTCCTAGGGATTCATTTCCCAACTTTGCCATGCAGCCATGACACCACTTACTCAATTCTTAAGAAAGATTTGCACAACAATCGCACGACTCCAAGATTTGGGGCCGTAAACCAGTGCCGATACATTTGTGAGTGTAGGTAACACCATCTGTATGCGTGTTTGGCAGAATCAGTGCCCAAATGGTCACATAAACCCCCCTGAAATTGTCTACTGAATCACGTAAGCGCAAACTGCCGCAGCGCGAGGGGGAGAGCCCCGCAGGCAGGCAGGCTCCACGGCGTTCTCTCTCGGAGAACTGCTTGTTTTCTAGGCGCATCCCTTCATCCCTAATTACTGTTATATGTTTACTATAACATCTCTATTGCCGGCGCTGCCAAATGAAGAGACCAAAAAGGTTAAGGGAAAGAACGTATTTTTGTCTTGACTTTTCTGTTGTTGACATTAATTTTGGATGTTACTTTTCAGAAGAATGGCCAAAGGGGTTCAGAAGGCCCATTAGCGATTAGTCCTGTTTTCTTTGAAGACACGAGTCGGACAACACTCATCACGTGAACGTGCGCATCTGCCTCTCAACTTCTTTCTCTGATAACTCTCCTCAAAATAAACCACCTGGTAGAGAAAGAAGACCCTGGTCGCCGTTGCTATTTTCCAGTATTGTTACTCCATCATCACTCCCGCCCTGACCCACTGTGGGAAAGAACACTCCGTGAGCCCTCTGCTGTATTCCATGAGATCTAAATCTTAAAACACGTATTAGTAGGAATCCAGGCTTTTTTGGTTTGGCTGGTCACGGAATGACGCGGGTTTGTTTTCCAGCTCTTTAATAATAATGAATGCTATTATAATTTTAACATTTCCTACAGGAACGTTCTGCTCGTTGGGCTCTTACAGCAATTTCCCACTCCAATCACTCCCCCCAAGTTCTGCCGATGAATATTTGACGCATGACACCCCTTTCAACGACTCTGGGGGAATGCTGCCGACCCGAGACTGGCAAAGGCAACGCCTGCAGCCAGCAGCGCCGTTCAGGGCAGTATCGCACAGCAGCTCCGAACAGCTGGACTTACAGGAACAAAGCATAAGGGAAACATGCAGGATTTAAAGGAGCTTGGGACAAGGGTATCATTAAAAAAGTACGCAGGGTTCTAAATAATCTTATGACAGGAAAACTTTACTCGTTTTGCCAATTTTAAGGGGTAAAATGAATAAACGCATAATAAGAGAATATACAATCAGAGAAAATTGTTGACAGCTGCATTGTTCCAACGCTGAAGTAAAGGCGTGGGAATAAAGACGACGGGAGCAGACCCTGCCAGCCCACGGCCGGGCACCGGCAACCGCGTTTGCCAGACTCTGCATCACTGGAGCGGCCAGGGATGGCCAGGGACGGCGTCAAACACGCGTCATCGCTTGCGTTTAACTTCAGGCAGAGATCAGAAAAACCCCCACGTCAGGCTCCCTGTTACTGAGGGTTTCGCAGGCCCGTGCAACGGCGAGCAGGCTGGTAACACGGAGTTCAGATTGTGTCAATAGTTTGTGGACAAGAGAAGGGAAATAAACTTTTGGGGCAAAAGGGAGGTAAAGAGGAGAAGAAAGAGAGAGAGAGGGAAGGGGGTGGGGGGAAATAAACAGCTTTATTTGATGAGGATGTACTTTAATCGCTTCTGGAGTACGGAATCTGTAACAGGCACAGAGGCTCCTCCACGAATTTGGATCAGAGGACTACGGGGGCAATAGTGGGACTCCGGAGGAATAAAAGTAATTACCCTGCTGTATGCCCAAGGTCTATCTCATTGCAATTAAATTGCAGGTTATAAATAAAGGAAACTCTGTTTGCATTAATTCTTTGGATCAGTCCTGTTTGATCAAACATTATTAAAAGTTAGAGAGAGCGCGAGCACCACATGTGTTAAGACAGGTCCCCAAGGAGGAAAGAAATGAGCAACAGTTTGTTCAGGAATAGGTGGATCTGTGCTCCTAGTCCTTACAGGTGTACGAGGTACGACATTTTCGTTTTTTGACAGAAAGGCAGAATAATTAGGGCTGTGAGGGCTTAGCCTTGTCATTAGAAACTCCCTACAAGATGAATACGCAGTAGGTGGTCTGAAAACCCTGCAGAGGTGGTACTTCCAAATCTGTGGGGAGCACCTTCCACTCGGCGCATTCATTAAATCTTTTCATTTGCTATTTTTAGTGTCTCTCGTGTGTGTAACATTTATTCAGCACAGCTCTCTGCTGGGGAGTTCGTTCCTCACGCAGCCGCTCCTCCTCCCCTGGAGAAAAGGGCTGTGAATCCCGCTGTCTCCCGGGTATTTTTACATCTTCATTACACAGCCCCGTAAGTACCATTCCTGTTAGCTCGCAGTTTAGAAGATGCTGTATTTAGTAAGATAATGTTATTCCGAATGTCAAACGCTGAACGCGTGCACAGCTTCTCCCTCTCACTGTCTCACCCCACTGCACCTCCGCTGCACCCCCAACGGCACCACATGCCCAGGGGTCTCTCTACCCGCCTTTGCCTGGTCCGTGCACCCCTGCGTGGCTGGTAAATAGAAATCAGAAAGAATTCCTCATCCTGCAGTATCTATTTAGGGAGTTGAAATCCCACATCAGTGATGAACGCTACCAATTACACGTTTCATAAGGAGGCCTCAAGTCTTCATCAACAGTACTTCAAGGTCATACATACAAGAGTACGCTTTGCCTACCAGGATCTCTTTGCACATCACGTTATTTGTGCACGTTGATTGACTTAGCTCGGTGTAAAAACTCGGGGAAAAAATCCTTCCCGTCACCATGACACGGACAACCCAACCACACAACTTTCTGAGTTTATACATCACAGGAATTCATTTCCATCCAACAGCGAAAGCAGCAAGCAAGCTAACTTCATTTGCTGGCAGTCTCCATACTCTATTTCGGATAAAGTAAAATTACTGCATCGGTATTCAGGAGAGCAGTAAATGGGATGTAACTTCTGTGCTGACACAGGCTTCCCTTTTTCCACTGGATTGATATTGCATCCAGCAGCAGTCAGTCTTTTTACTGAAAAAGGAATAAAGCCACAATTCAATGCTCTTTGAGGACTGAGGAAAAACATCGGCTAACCTCGTCCCACACAGACAGCACATGCAACTTCCATTATCTTCCTTTCCTGTCTTTGCCCTTTGATGTGTTTTAAATCTCAAATTCCTCTATTTTTTACTTAACACAGGCAATCTGGGGATCTCTCAAGATGCAGGGCTCAGTCCCCTCCAAGTAACACACATGCAATTAGCAGTTTGCTGTGTCTGCGTGATTATTACTCGGTTGGCTCAACACCACCAGAGGCGCAGACAAGGCCGCGCTGGGAAGACCTGTAAGGAAACCCAATGACTGCGAGTGAATTCGGCAGCTTGGAGTTTACATTACGTTTTATACACATTCTGGGAACATACACATATACGCCTGCACTCCCATGTGTTTGCATATGTTACGCGTCACACATAGGCATTTATATTAATACCCATATCGTTAACAGAAATACACAGTGCGTGCAAACACTTCCATTACAAGACCTGGATTTTTATAATGAACAGCGGTTACATGCAGGGTACAGCTGAAGGGCTGTTGCCTCTCTTCCTAATGTTGCAAACCAGTAAAATGTGACCTAAACTCTGTGTTCTGGCTCCTTTGTACCATTTGGGTGATCCGAAAGAGCTAGAGGATGGCCAGAGGTGGCCAGTTGAGAACGTCACAGCCACAAGACGAAGGCCACCTATTCTGCTGACAAAAAGGCCCCGTTGAAATTCGTCAAATTTGACCTTCCCAGAGATTCACCAATAATGAATGCTCTAATTTTGCCTGCTCCAGTGTTGTCTGCAGATAGGTTCCACGTGTTTAGCTGCCCCAAAGACCACAGGAGACCACAGGGCATTTCACAATGAGAACTGGGGCACCATCAACCTGGCCAGGTCCTGAGTGGCAGCCAAGGACGTGTGAACTGGGCATCTTTGACCTGATGGTACTTGGGGAACTAAATCTCCTTAGACAACATCCTGCATGATGCTGGCAACTTACAGTGGCCAAACTTTTTTTTTTTTTTTAACACAAAGTCATCCAACTTTTCCGTATCCAGGTCTGGAACAGACTCTTTCTGAGTCTGACTCAGAAAGAAGACTGTATAATACCTGGTCGCTCCTTCTTCCGTCCACATCAGGATTCAGCCTCTCTACAGCTGGCCTGGGAGTAAGCAGGCATCTTAGGAGAGCAATTCCAAATCAACACGGAATTTTCCATTCTCTTGAGAAGCTTTTGGAATAAGCTCAAAGTCTTTATTGCACAAGTAGGAAAATTATAGGAGTTTTCAGTGTTTTGCAGCATTATCTTTGGGATTGAGCATTCAGCCTACCAAGGAAATCTTTTATAGCATTACTTAATTTAAAAATAGCATTCATTTTCTTTTACTACTTTGATAACTTAAACTCTTCTCTTGACAATATTACCTCTGCCTAACTAAAATTTTCTGTAAACTTCTTAACGCAAGATAAAAAATTAGATCTTTCAAAAATATAAAACCTATTTTCTTCAGTTTTGACATGGCTAAGCGGGCAGCTGGTGCCAACTGTCACAACCAACACGAACCATCATAACTTCTCTGAAGTCAATGGAATGCAGAAAATGTACCCGCCGCTGGCCACCGGCCCTGGGAGGAATACTTCAACAAGCATTTTACAAGGCTTGAAGTAATTAATCAGATTTAAGACCTGATTGTACATTTCATATTGATTAGACATTGGTCAATGAAACATTTGGATAAATAAAGGCAGATGACAGAAACTATTACTGCAAAGGATGGAGGAGGTTGTTGGGCACAGCAGCCAACACGTATCATAAAGGCCCCAGAGCAATTCATCTGTTGTACTGGATACACATAATTTGCTGAAAACAATTTTTCACTTTTAGCACACAGTCATCTTTCATCCTAATTTCCAAGGACACTAACAAAGTATTTGATTATGCAAATTAAAAACATGCATTCGAAGGCACAGTTACTAGCAGCTCTGTCATGTGCTGATACCAATTATTCCACAGTAAGTAGGTATTTAGTACAACTGAGTAGCAAGACCTGTGACACACTTTGTACTTAATTATAAAACGGAGAAGAAAATCATTCAGGACAAAGGATTTTGCTACCTCCTGTTAAAAATGTTTATCTTCTGCGTTGAAACGGATTTAATTGTCAACAATAAAGTTGCAGATCAATGAAAAGAAGCACTTAGTGGAATTGCACAAGATGTTGACAATCCTGCAGTCATTGAGCTGCTCCTGGCCTTGATTTGAGAATGCAGAGTCCTCCAATATTCCACACGAAACAATTTATTTCATCCAGCTGTTAAACAGAACATACGCCGTAAATATAACTCCTATATCCTGTATACTGTGAGTATAATATTGAAAGCACTTGATGTTTGTGAATTTTTTTCTTTTAAAAGCACCTCTTCACTCAGTGAAAAAGGAACGGGATACAGCTTTCTAGAGGGAAGTACAGAACATCCAAACACCCCTCTTTCTCAGAAATCATCCCATTTTACTTGATAGGAAATGCATGCAATTCTAACATCCTACCAGACCCTAGGAGAAAGCAACACCACAACAACTCAATCCTGCTTCGACGCACACACATCCACACACGCATAGACAAAGGTTTATCTCCAATAGGGAAAATCTCCCGGCTTCCTAACCTTTCCGGTTAGGAAGCAACAAATTACATCATTAACTATGCAACTCTGAAGTATCCAGCAGCCGGCTA
This sequence comes from Sterna hirundo, assembly GCA_009819605.1. Lineage (NCBI taxonomy): Eukaryota > Metazoa > Chordata > Aves > Charadriiformes > Laridae > Sterna > Sterna hirundo. Next base: position 11,326,655 of record CM020450.1, on the reverse strand, counting down.
CCGGCACCGGAGTGCTTACTGAAGGGGACTTTTCTCAAACGGGCTGGCAAACTTTCCACGTGGGAAGTGATGCTGACAAAGTCATTGGGGGATATTCTTTAATAATAACGGGTTTGAGCACAACGGGCTTTAGCTTACCGTTTCAACTTTGCATTTTAATTAAAGAAATACAGGTCTTGTAATCACAGTATTTGTAAATCACACCTAGTTTCACAGAAAGATGGACAACGCCTTATGAAACCGGGCCGGAGCACCACGCTTCCTACCACTGACTGCAGCCAGCACAAGATTTTTCCAAAACAAATGTAGAAACCTTGCAGCCAGTGTACGTAAAACAACCTGTGCAACATATAAGATCTCAGGCTGATCTCTGGTCAAAGACTGGCTTGTCCCCGAAAGCCAAGATTTTCTTCCAAGGTTTTCCAGAATTGTGCTAACACCCATGGGCTTGTTACGTACACAAATCTCAAGTCCCTTCCGAATATTCTCAAGTTCCTGCCCATAGCAGTAAATTTCTTAGCATGCCGTATGAAAATATTCCTTCCACAAGGTTTTAGTTTCTCACCTTTGAATTCCCCTTGGGTCTTGCAAGTCTGTGAGGAAGAAGACTTCTCAGTATCACCCATTCCTTTACAAAATTAAGTTGCTTTCCCTCTTATCGCCTATATAAGTTTTTCAGCTCCTGTTTTCCCAGTCTTTCTTCCTACGAGACCTTTCCCAGATGCCTCATGGCTTCTTGTTATTTTTTCTGCTACCCCACTGCACGTCTGGGGCTTCTGCAACGCTTTCTTTCGGAAGTGTCTGACCCACGCAGCTCAGCCCTCGGTGGCTGCCCCGCTCCTGTAAACCAAAGCATTTTCACCCTCACCATACTATTCCCCCCCCCGATTCCTCACTCACATCGTGCGTAGCTGTTCCCAGCCTGCTGCTGCAGCCACGAGCGAAGCTCTGCATGAAACCATCTCTAGTAACACCCAGCTCCTTGTCTTGACTTGTCCCAGATACGTCAGAGCCCTGCGAAGGCACCTGCGTGTTTCAGGTTAACGTGCATTGCTCCGAGCGTGTCTAACCTGACTCAGTCCCTCTTCTCTCAGCCTGATGAGGTTTCGCTACGGTTTCTAACAGCTCTCCCCAGCTCCAACCTTCACAGGTGCCCTTAGACCATGTGTAACTGCTGCTGTTTGCCCTCCCGTCTTTCACGCTGACCAGAGGACTCGAGCCTCCGGCTGCTCTTAAACCTTACAAACAGACCATGATGAAAATAACCCAACTCTTTCCTTCCTCTAGCTACATTTCGCTGGCAAAAGTCCTTTGCTTCTTGCTTCGTAACAACTGAGCTTCCACAGTAGCCTTTTCTTCAGGATCTTCTCAAAGGCCTTTTGCAAGCCTGGATCAATTATGGCAATTTGAATGTTTGCTAATCTGACACCTCAAAGAAATTAAACCAGTTCACCGAGACAATGTCCCTCTCTCGAAATCTCTGAGATAGCATCTCCTACTGTGACGTTCCGAGCGCTCTTAAAGTACACTTTTAGTTGCTCTGCTGGCACCAGGCACGCTGGTGGTGTCTGCGTCTCCTCCGCCGGTGCTGGGAGAACGAGCCGGGCTGCGTGTCCTTATCCCCAAACCCATCCCCAGGCCAGGCAACGCCACAAGCTCAGCTCCAGCGCCGATGCAGAGGGAGCAGAGCGAAACCGCTGATAGCAGCGACCAAACCCTGGAGACCCAGGCCAAGGTGCAAGAGTGAAGCCCTCCATCTCTCAGCGAGGAGTCGGCACTTGCAAAGGTCTGTCCAGTCCAACATCACCTTGGTTTGGCTTCAGAGAGGCGCCTTCCCCTCTCCCCCTTCAGCTCTTAGACAATACCCAGGGACCTGCCCCGCGGGCAGAGCAGACGCGTGGTGAGAGCGTTTCAAACCTGCTTAGAGTCAACGAGGTGACAGCACTGGATACCAACCAATTAAAAAAAGAAAACACAGCACGGCCTGGTAATTTTCTCCAATTATCAACAGGGACTGGATAACCTCAGCCCAAGGTTAATCCCATCACAGGGCGAGGGAAGAAAAATACGTTGGGTTTATCTATCACCCCCCCTTCCTTACCATTGATTTGCCTTGGCCACGTAGCTGCAATATTCCCTCAAATACTCCTGACATCGGCTCATCCCACTCGTATGTGACAGGATTACTTGAATGAGCTTGAACAAAACCGGCTTTCAAAAGCAACTTGAAAAGTATCACCTTATGAACGCTGATCGAATTTAGCATGACAGCTCAGTTTAATATATGAAGGACAAAAGAGATCTGTGTGATATGTTTATACAGAAAAATAACACATTCATTCCCCCCGAGAGGTGTCATACCCATAACTCACCAGGCACATACCACTGCTTCCTTTGTGAATTTGTTCTTTAAAGCCAAGAGTTTTCTATTCTGTTTTTAAAGGCATGATGTCAATATAAGCAGAGAGCTTAAAAACTCCAGTGCCCCGCTCGCTAACACTAAGATGAAGCTCAGCATGACCATCACAATACCCACTTTTAATTACAACTGGTTTAGCTCATTAGCGTCTACAGGAAAACTTTGCCGAGCTTACACATCACCACTCCAGCGATCAGCGTCGCGTTACAGTATTCTCACGCTTGGCACTATTTTGCTCGTGTTTCCAACACTGCAGAGAAAAAGATGGATATTATCCAACTGTCTGCTCTAACGTGGTATCGCTGAGGCAGAATTCTTCTGGTCTGGGTCACATCAGGAAATGCAGACATGAGATTTCAATGTTCTGGTCAACACAGGGTCTCATTATATATGTCAATTATACTTGCCTAGGAATGCCTGGATTACTCATATTGAGCTAAAACACATCCCATGAATTTGTTTTATTTTAAAAGAAGGAGAATAAAGAAAAAATTACTGAATAAGTTTAAATATATAGCTGTAACTTAACGGAATTTTGTGTTTCATTGCTCTGAGATCATAATTCCTAAGTTTTTCTTTGTAGGTTAACATGACTCTGTACCTACTCCAGTAGGGGACAGTGGTAAAGGACTTAAAAGATTTTATAGGAATTAAAACAGAAAAGAATATAAAATTGAGAAAAAAACCATGAGAGTGTCAGTGGCTCTTTGGTATGTACCAGTTTGGTTTTTACATCATCATTCTGTAGCATTTTATAAACAGGAATGTGATATTCCATTGAAGGCTGTATGATAACTCAAAGACTGAAAAGTATCTACCTTTACATTACAGCCATTCATAAGGGAGCATCACTATCTCCTGTATCATTCCATGGAGGTAATATGGGCCCTTTCTGGTCCAAAGGTCTCGTGATGTCTTCTCTACCTCGGTAAGAGGCCCTACATAATTACTCTGAGAAGTTTGCTTTGCCTTGACATCTCATTTTCTTGACCATGGCTCTCCCGGCCTGCTCTTTCCATCTACTGATCACTGGCTAGTTTGTTCCAGTTACTTGAACTAAATGGACACCAGTGGAAGCGCAGCCCTCCCCAGCCACCGAAACTACATAAACAAATGAAATTAAATCAGACTATTTGCCTAAGTCAAACTGATTTCCAGACACGGAGGTGGGGAGATGTTGGGAGCCGGGCAGGTCTCAGAGAGATGCTGTTTGGTGCCTGTCAATCTGGACAGATGTTAATCGCAATCAGAAAGGCCGTGCCGCCGACCAGCTCTGGTTTCACAGACCTCAGGGCAGTTGGTGGCTCCCGGTAGAGTAAATTTTGGTACAGCAAAGGGTCCGTTATATCCTAATTGCTCCATACAATGTGGCACATCTTACTCAGAGCAGCTGAACTACTCTCACTGCATTTATCCATGACATTAGGGTTTTTTTTTTCTTATAAGTACGTACAGAAGGACTCTGTGAAATGGGATTTTTGATAGGACTATTGACTCATTGAACACAGTGCCAACCCTCTAACAGACCTGGAGGAATAACAGGCTGCAACGTGTCCAGCCAACTGGGCATCTCCATGCGATCAGAAAAGTCTTCTCCCTCACCCCTCTGGATGATCGGCTTATAACGCGGAACAAAGGTCTGGCAGCGCTCATCACCTCGGGGCTATCACCTTCACCACTGTACGTCCTCCTTCGTATCATTTTGCTAGAAGATTGACTAAAATTTCAGGGAACGCTACCCACAGTAGTTTGTAGAAAATGGAATTTGGGACTTTATCTTACTTTTATTACCAACCTGAAAGCAAAATACGAGCGAAGGTGCGAAGTCAGTGTGAAGGTACCTGTGAACTACCGGTTCACTACTGAGGCACACGCCGTCTTCAAGGAAGCTCTAACCAAAGTGTTTGTTCCCAGAGATCTGGAAACTCTCTGCACTGTCCGTACAGACCACTAAAAAGACACTGAATTGCTGTGAAAGGGCCTTCGCACACGAGACGCGGCAGTGCTCACCTCTACTAGATGTTCACTGATTGACCTGGCCTTAATGAAAGCAGCAGAAGGGCATGTCAGTGGTGTTTACAATAAAGAAACCGTCTGCGAATCATCCACATAAACACAACCTAAAACACACCAGCATGAACAAAAATCAGGCTTTTAGCTGGCACAAGCACCTCCAGCTGAATGTCAGCTCAGCACCTAGGCTTAAAAATCTAAATAAATATCCTCTGTCCCGAAACAAATGGTGAACAATGACGATCAGATGAAAGCTGAATCTGCCCCGCACATACTTCCATTCTAACTGTGACATGGTTAATTAGCCGGTAGGATACAAGGCTGTGACGACAGTGTCCTACATGCAGAAAAGACACCAACATCGGGGTGCAAAGCCTGAAGCTGAAGTACGCCTGCAGGGTGCTTCTGCAGTCCAAAACGCAAGGATTTTCTATACAAACTGAAATTGTTAGCCTGTGTTTGCTTCAAAATACCATTTGAAATACGTCCTGCACTCCTAACTTTTATTTTGATTCATGTTGGGCCTTGCTGAGGCTAATTATTATCCAGCAACTGCTGCATTCAAAGACTCAAGCCTTACACGCAGGACCTTGTGCTGTTGCATCCACATTGCAAGGAACTGTAATTCTAAAAGGATTAAAAGTTTACCGGCACAGCCACGTAAAGTAGAAAATGAATTGTTCACTCTTCTCATCTCTGTTTGGAAATTAGATTACAGGCTCCAAGCGAGCTGAAATACAGAATGAGGCAAATCCAGGCGATTAGCTCACAGGTGGCCACTGAGCCTTTTCTACGCTTCAAAGTCTGGCAGATTCCTATTAGCTGCAATAATAAGAAGAGTGTGTACTTATCCTTCGGCCCAAACCCTGCCCTGTGCCAACACGGCTACCTGCTGTGCTAATCCTCAGAACCAATATCATCATCCTCAATTGTTATTTCGTAAGTTTGCTCAGCTGTCATGGGGGATACAGGGTATGTGTGGCACGGCCAGCTGATTCCTACACGGGTTCCCGTTCCCCACGCCGCCGCGCACCGGGGGAAGGAATCGCGGCGCTCACCCAGGGCAGCCCCGCGTTGTCACCAGCTGGTTTCCCAGCCCTGAGAGCAAAGGCTCTTTATACGTATAAACAGTTTGTCCCATTAATCACCCGTGTTTCCTCTAAATAAACAAACACACTTTCACATTTATCTTCTCTCTCCAGAAGGCACCCTTGTGAGTGTCAATTCAGCAAAATACATCACCTATTAGATCACAAACCAGAAGAGACAGCTGTTCCAGGGACGGGCAGAGAGGTCACATGCGATGCATAACATCAATGGTCCATTTAATACAGTATTTGCTTTCTGACTCACACCCGGCGCAGATGCAGGGGCATGATGTGAAGACAGCACTTAGGCATAGCCTGCACACGGGGAAAGCTCTTCCAAGCCCTCTCAGCCAGAGGCCGGTTAATATAATGAATCTTGAGGGTTGCTCCCTCTAGCAAACCGATATCCCACCTGGTAGAACTGCCGTAATATTTTTATTATTTCTATAAACGCCTAATAATCCTCTGAACTCTCCTAAGCTCCTTAACCTTAACGTTATCTTGCATCGGGGAGCTCTACAAGCCAACTTACAATTTCCTTTTGTTACTTTTAAATGCGTTATGCAGGGAGTTGAGAAGGCATCTCCCTATTCCCACGTTACAGGTTTGCCAGAATATTTCAAACTAACTTTATCAAACTTTTTTGAGACCAAAATTCAAAACAAACATTGAACAAGTGGTGCTCTGGAGAGGGACCTGTGAGAACGGAGGTCCCTATGCGTTGCTCCCACAGATGCCCTCCCACCTCTGCTGCTCACCACAAAAGCAAACCCAAGATCCTGCATGCACAGAGCATGTCCCACCTGCGCGCCCGGCAGATCAAGAGGAGGATCCAGTCTCACAGCGCTGCCTCCAGCAGGTCCACGCATCCACCCTTGGCCATGCCTTCCCGCCCTGCACTACCCTTCCCTGGCAGGCGCGGTCTAGAAATTAATCTGAATGAGAAGGAACTTCTCTCTTCCTCTCTTTTCTTTTAAAACCACCCTTAGCCTGAACCTGCAAAGCTTCCTTCAAATGACATTGCTGCTGAAGGAAACGCTTGCAAAGCTCCCACCATCCCTCAGCCCCGTGGCAGGACCCACCACAGTTCCCTAAATTAGCAGCAGCCTCAGTATTAAAGCTCTCGGCCTCCCTCAAGTTATGCACATATTTATCTGGATGCAAAGAGAGCCAATTCTTGATTAACCAGCAGTTGATTATCTGATTTGTGGATTAACATGACAGAGACACCTGGGCTTACACACACCAGCTGGCACAGCACGATGGCGTGCCCAGGTGCTGGCGTGCTCCAGGCTGTACCTGCTTGTGGATCTTCATGCCGTATCATCGAATGGTTAGAGTTGGAAGAGACCTTAAAGCCCACCCAGTGCCACCCCCTGCCCTGGGCAGGGACACCTCCCACCAGCCCAGGTTGCTCCAAGCCCCGTCCAACCTGGCCTTGAACCCCTCCAGGGATGGGGCAGCCACAGCTTCTCTGGGCAACCTGGGCCAGGGGCTCACCGCCCTCACAGCCAAGAATTTCTTCCTCAGATCTCATCTCAATCTCCCTCCTTTCAGTTTAAAACTGTTCCCCTCGTCCCATGGCTCCCCTCCCTGCTCCAGAGTCCCTCCCCAGCTTTCCTGGAGCCCCTTGAGGGACTGGAAGGGGCTGGAAGGTCTCCCCGGAGCCTTCTCTTCTCCAGGCTATACCCCCCCAGCTCTCTCAGCCTGTCCCACAGCAGAGGGGCTCCAGCCCTCCCAGCATCTCCGGGGCCTCCTCTGGCCCCGCTCCAACAGCTCCGTGTCCTCCTGCTGTTGGTGCCCCGGCGCTGGAGGCAGCACTGCAGGGGGGTCTCACGGAGCGGAGCAGAGGGGCAGGATCCCCCCCTCGCCCCCTGCCCACGCTGCTGGGGATGCAGCCCAGGCTGCGGGGGGGTTCTGGGCTGTGAGTGCACATTGCCGGCTCACGTTGAGCTTCTCATCCACCAACACCCCCAAGTCCTTCTCCTCGGGGCTGCTCTCAAGCCATTCTCTGCCCAGCCTGGATTTGTGGTTGTGTAACCAAAGGTGTCATCGACTCTCCCGCTCGCCAGTGTTACAGCCTCATGCAGGCAGGCCTTTCTTGGTCTGGGTCACCCCTGGTGGCCTACCCGGGGGTGGTGGTGACAGTTCTCCCCCAGGCCAGGACTGCACACCATGCCCGTCACTTCAACAGCTCTGCAAATGGCCAGCGACAGCCCGTCCTCCATCCAAACCTGTCCAGCAAGGAACCAGCAACTCGCCCTCAGACGGCTGGCGGCCTGAACACTGCAAAATCACAAGCTAGGAATTTCCGCATTATCTGAGTCACCGGCTCGGCGATACAGCGCAGAGAAAGCGCTGTTGGCCAGAGCCTCCTTTGGCTCCGCGCTCCGCAGAGCCGCCCTGGAACGCAATAGCTGAGCGTCTTCCAGCTCGCACAGGTGAACCACAGAGAAATGGGGTTTTAACTGCCCAACTTGCAGTTTTATCTCAACAGCTGAACAACTCACATTTCATTTTCTTTTCCCTACGCTTCCCTGTTGGATCAGGGAAAGCATCCCTCTTCCCCAGCACGTGCTTAAGCTCATGGAACAGGGATCCGGGTCAGACGGGAAGGACGTGCTGGGGGTTTTTGCAGAGTTGGGGGCAAAGGACTTCAGTTTCTGTTCATCTCCCACCGTTCCCACTGGCAGCCCGACTCCTCGCACCACGCTCAACTCCGGGTACAGCGTCTAGGGTCCCACCACCCATCGCTTCACAGCACCATGCCCCGGGGGGACCATGACCCCCCCCCCCCGACTGCTGGTGCAGCGCCTGTATTCTCTTAACACGGCATTAGCAAAACAGCGTGAGTATGTTTCCATCTGAATTCTAGCAATTTAAAGCAAAATGTTTGACTCTTGGAAATTAACCAAACACTGAATAGTCTTTTACCAGAAGGAGCTGATTTAGGTAATTAATGCTAGCTAAACAAATAGACATACTGGACAGATTTTTAACCAACTGGGATGTAAATATTTTTACTGTTGTGGATAATCTCACAGTCAAATCAGCTCTACAGATACCCACAATAATCTCTTTTCTTTTTTTCCTCTTTTTTGCAGTCTGTCTCGGGTAGGAGAGTGGAAAAGCGGAGCAGTACAAAGCGAGGGCAGCTTCACACTCGCCGTTTGGGCAACACGGTGCTCCTTTGGATCCAGGGACTGTGACACAGCACCGCAGCCTTTAATTCTTCCACAGCACAGACTCGGACCCCAGTTGAGGCTTTCATTTCAATCGTTTGCTATAATTTAGCAAGGTGGCGTGATAGGTCCTGGCAGAGAGGCAGCAGAAAAAGAGGATATTTCCATAGCGGGGTGTGTTTCCACAGAGCAGAGGCCCAGTTCCATAACGGGGTGTGTTTCCCGGCCCCACAAGCTGGCTGATGGCGACTGCCCTTATCCGAATGTCCCCAAATCCAGGGGGCTGCAGATGGCAGTGTCGAACAGAAGGTTCAGTGCCTTACAAAGTAAATTAAGAATAGGCCCATCTGTGGCATGAAATATCCATCTTGGAGTGAGGGGAACCTTTACAAATAACGTTTATTTAAGTTTAAGCAAAATACGTTAAAAATAGGGAAAAAAGGCCACCAAAACACTTTCAGTTTTATAGTATTTTCAGTTCTTTTCACAAAGGGATGTGAAACTAAAAACAAATGTTTACTGGGTGTTGGGAGACCAAATCAAGCACATACGATGTTTCAACAGCAGCCCGGCAAAATAATCAATACCTTCCAATTCACGTTATTGACTTTTTCGCCTCCTTGCAGGCATGAGACTTCAGATGAAAGTATTAGAATCACCAAATTGTTCAATTTGCTCCAGTTCAGATATTTTACACCGATATTTTTCATGATGGTATGGAAGCTTGTTCCAAGAGAAGCTCTTGAAAGTCAAAGTGGACTTTAACTCCCAAATTCCCTATCTTGCTTCACTTTGGGATCCAGGGTTGTTTTATGCAAAGCATAAGAGAAATATGAAATACTTCTTTCGCTCTGTTTTGTCTCCTGTCACTGTGCTTAAGTTTCAAAGGACTTTTTAGGAAGAAACAAAAACGCTTTCTCATACTACCTCTGTTTAACCATATCAGAATTACAAAAGATTACACACCTATAAACTGCATTACCATTAAAAAAAGTACCATTCTGCGCCACACAGCCCAGAAACACACACGCTTGCTGCGGAGCGGGATCAGCTTCCCCAACACCCCCACTAGTCTTTTTATGAGACAGTTTCGATAATATAATTCTGCACTATATAACAGTCACAATAACAAGTTGTTTGGACCACTGCGAAACAGCAAGAGCTCATTAAGTCTTAGAGAACGTTTGCAGCTATTTTAGCACCGGCGTGATTTGTTATGACATAGGCAAACCCTATTCTTTCGCCAGGTTTAATAGGTAATAGATATGCCAAAGCACATACTTCTTACAAGGCTACAAGAAGCTTTTAGCAATAACCCTGGAGAACGTATTGGGCAAACTGATCTTGCAACACCTCCAAATATATAGAGAAAATGATCTGAACTATGGAAAATCACCGTGATTCAGGGACAGTGCACTAAACTAGAAGATTAAAGTTCTGCTCCGGCTCCCTCTAGACGCTGTTAGGTCAGTGCTTGTCTCAGTTTCCTTTTCCAAGTATTTAGACGATGAGCTATTCAGGGTAGGGGCTGATGTAAAACAAGAATCAGCTCTTGCTTAAGGCCTCTCTGCATTCGTTTCATGAGAAAAATGATAAGGATTAAAAAAAGGTCAACTTCAAGCCTGGTAGAATGCCAACACTCTTCACTGTGGTTCAACGGAGGCATTTGAGTAAGTAAATGAGTAAGTAAATGTAATATATAATAATTCATTTCCTTGCACTGCTCCTTGTTCTACATTCGGGTGTTTGAAAAGTACCTAGCTGGGTTTTTTTTGCTTTTCAGTGAGGCTGACAGCCACGAGCATTTTATAATCATGTCCCGAGCTCATTTGTTTAGTTTTCCGTTAGGCCCTGACAACCACGAACACTTTATAGTCATATATACTCCTTATATAATATGCAGCAGGCTGAAACCGTAACGATCTCCAGTACAACACAGAAAATATACAGAAAATAAAGCGGGCCCATTAACATTTGGCAAGAAACTATTCAGAGCTCCGTTCAACAGATCGACCCATTCTAAGATGCTTATTTATCATATACACGTGTGTGCGTGCGTGCGCGTAGCTCTGCATAGTAACACGTGCACAAAAGCAGTCAGTTGCCCTGTTCTGGTGCAAGTGAGAGGATTTCTTTAATTATTCTCAAAGCAGGGCAGTCACGTTTGTGAGTGGGAAGGAGGGAGAGCAGCACACACACGTCGTCCTGGCTGCAGGCAGCGACCCACGGCGGCTTCTCCCCCCTCCAAGGCTGGAGGGACCCAAACCCTCCCGCTCCCACCAGGTGCTAAGGCTGGTTTGTGTTGGAAGCTCTCCAGCATTCACTTCAAGCTTACTTACAGTTTGTTTCTGACTAGCAGGGAAAACAAAAAAGACAGTTTAGCATTTGCCAACAGCCAGCAGTTTTACTGGAAACTGTTGAAAACGTTTAGCAACTCGTCCTCAGGGGGAATGAGGCGATGCCACAGCGAATGCATGAAGCGTTTTCCCCAAGTTATTCTTCGAGTAAGGCTTAAAACTGAATTCTGGATACAAAGCAAGTTTAGAGATACACAGAAGGCTTTAGGAGCCAGAAAACCGCGTGGCCAAGGAAACAGGGAGAGGAGGAGATGCTGTCAAGTAGGACACGTTGGCTTTGCTCAGGGCTGGGGGCTCACGGGCGACTCAGCCCAGCGCGAGGCAGGGGTAGAGACTTGCTCCTTCCTTTTCCGCACAGGACTTCGTCCATGTGCTCTGTTCTCCCTCAACGAAACGCACGGTCACGCAGGACAGACCTGCAGCCGCGTGGCAGCTCACTCAGAACGGCTCGCTGCCTGGCAAAGGCCGGACGCTTTGCAAACGCTCTCGGTCCCCCCGGGTCCAGCTCCAACCCACCTCCCATCTCCAGCTCACCTCTCCGCAGCGCTGCCTTCATCAGTGCCATCGGTGGCATAAACCTGCCAGGCATGTAGAATTTAATGGTCTAATCCTCCTGCTTTCACAAAGACCAGATTAGCTTTAAGTTAAATACTCTTGTTCCTTAAATTTCCTCCTTGTCAGGACGCCAAGGGAAGCTCTTAATCTTACAAAAGAGCCTGAGGACATTCTGATGCCTCCACATGAAGACAGAAAGCAGTCCACAATGCCAAGATAAAGCTGAGGTATTAAACTAATCTCACAGACCTGGAAACGTATATGCAGCAGGGATCGCTGCCGGCTATCGCTGTAGCTGCCAGAGGGGGTCATTACCTGCAAGGGGGGGTTCTTGCCATGAGCGTCTCGGCACCCCCCGCTTTACGTACATCAAACCGAAGCGCTGACTAGTTCTAACCTTGTGCAAGTTACCAGCCCCCAGGAAATCAAATAAACTCGTGATTTAGACACAGAAGCCCAACCGCTAACTAATTCAGCCAGCCTGTCTACACTTGCCGCGTCAAGCTGCCTTTGCTGGCAGCCCGGCGTGGCCCGTGGCCATCGGGAGCCAGTTCTGCAAGGGGGAATGTTGCACAAGGGGAGACGGAGCGTTTCAAACGGCGACGCTCTTCCACGGATGGGAACGGCAATTGTAAACGCAAGCGGTCTCCAGCTCGACGGCTTGAGTTGAGGTCTCCCTGGCAAGGCGCGACACCCGAGAGCCGGGACTGCACGAAGCACCAGAGGAGGTACCGACAGCCGAGCTGCCCACCTCCTCGGCTGACAGGATCAAACCTAGGCAATAACACAAAGTCACAATCTCCCTAACCTCGGAAGAAAAGTGCAGAGCCTTTACTCCCAGGTAAAGACCAGAGAGTACGTTTATGAAGCTACGAATCCTTCTTTTTACCTTTCTCATCCATAAATTTCGAGAGACCACAGGAATTTTACTTGAACATGAATAAAACCCACTGCGGCACACGCAGCTCGGTTAACCACTCCTCACTTGCCCATGTGGCCAGCAACACGCTGTAAGTGCCTTAATTCCTGGAATAACTTCCCCTTCTCCACACAGCCCTCCAGAGATCCACGCCGGGACAAACGAGATCTGCCGGAGGAGGGAAGGTCACTGCGCTCTCCGCAGAGCAAACCTTCTGTATCAGCTAAAGGAAACTCAAAGGCAAGTTTGCAACACCAGGTTAAATGTCAGTGCGTGATATCAATCAGTAGCTTCTATAATTTCATACGTTTAAGATCAGATAAAAAAAGGAAAGAAAGGTTTTTACCCGCGCATCGCTTAATAGACTTTCCAACAGCTTACGCACACAAAGCATGTAGACACTTTAATTTCCACTCCGATACGAATACTCTACCCCCAAATGAAACCTATTAAAAATTAAATTCTTATATTAAGTTTAAAACGCGGCTCTTTTCTCCCCAGGTCCCATTAAATACTCTCCCTACACACAGTTTACAAGACAGAAGAGATCCTAGAGAATATTTACAAAGAGAACAAAACCCCTCGAGGGTTTTTATGTTACTACAACATTAATCTATTTTAATCACACAACAGATTAAAACCAAACAACATTAAACGATTCTACAAAGTACCGAGTGAAAGTCTATCTTTGTTGAACAAAAAAAAAAAAAAAAGAGAAAAAAAATAAAGCGCTTGGAAATAGGGTGATTATGTTGTTCCACAGAGACAGAGCACAACAAAAGCAAGACTGGGCCACAAAGCCACTGGTGTGAAGGAGATAAAAATCAAGTGTTCACAAGGGTCTAATTTTATTGCCACATGTTCCTATGGCGGTGTTTGCACCACAGATCTCACCGGGGCACGTCAGGACGCAGCGTGGGGGCGAAGGGACGGGAATGTGAACCCCAACGCTGCCTCAAGCCCCTTCCCAGAGCAGACGCTTGGACCGGGTCTGCCACCCCATGGGACGTCCCAGTGCCGGCACAGCAACGATGCTCTTGTGGGTTTTGGATATATCTCAGTGTAGAAAAAAAGTGCTAAAATATCTATCTGCCCCCTTTTTCCCGTGGTTTTCTAGCCAGCCTCCCCTGCCCTCAGCTCCACGGCCACGCTTCCCCAGCCGTTTGGCACCAGAGGGGTCCCCAACTCAACTGCGCGTCGTCTGGTGAGAACCTGACCAGCCCCAGATTGTCCCGCACGTGGCCTGGGCTCCTACCACGTAGGAAGGAGAAGGATTACTTCAGCTATGGTCTCTACCATTAACCTTAATAACTCTGATGTCTCCGCTATTTCCTCCACTCCCAGTTCCAGTCTCTCCAGCCTGTTCTCAGACCGTGGCCTTTCCTTCTACGTAACCGTCTCCACTGGCCATCTACAAATCCTTACTTCAGCTCTGTCTTTGGGGGGATCGAGCGCAATGAAAACAGCATGTCCTTCAAAGGCTGCCTTGAGCTGCTTTAAACAACAGCAATGTTTTCTATTCCAGTCTCCAAGATTTTATTCAGCTTTTAATTATTTACATCTTTTTGAATTGTTTCAGTGCAACGAACAAAAATATCTACTGAGCTGCCCGCAGGTCATTTCACTGAATCATCCCAGTTAATTTAGAGGCCAGGGCTGTTTGTGAATGGTTCATTCTTCCAGTAGATCTTGCAGTTGTTGATGCATAACCTCATCTGCTGTTGCTTGGTCTACTCAGCGCCTTTGCTATCTCACTCTGGTGCTCAGCGCTGTTTTTTCTCATCTTGAATAACCCAAATAATTGTGCTTTCCCAATTGAGTTTGCCATCTCACTGCGCAACAGACTTTAAATGAAGACGCGGCAGCATTCTCCAGAATATGTTTTACTACTGTCACATCTCAGATGCATACAGCGCCGCAAAGCCAAGTTCTTCCAGCAGTTACAAGCCAATGTTTTTCACCACAATTTTATATAACCACCTTTGCCCAGAAGACATTGGATTGGAGCAGATACATTTGAGCTTGAAATTATCTAAAGAAACCACAATGAAAAAAAAAGTGCTCTCGTTCAAAGCCAAGGAGCTGTTAGATTTACTTAAATAAGTGAATGCATTTCACATGGCTGGCTTGGTTAATCTGGGGTGCTCTAGGCAGGCCTTTTATCTCAGCAGTTACTGGCTCGTCTGCCAATGCAAACCCAAACCTTCAAGGGAATGATTTGTGTGGTTACTCCGCTCCCAGCGCTCCAGATTTCATACGATATATATCGCACAAGTCTGGCGTTACTGGTACTAACTGCAGTGAAGTTGTTTCTGGCAGCATTACTATTGGTCTGAAGGGGGAAAACGCAGGGTTTCCTGCACAGTACTAGCATTAAAATCTTTCACTTCGTTCATTCAGTGGCAGTACTAACAACTTGGTGCAATCCCTGGCAGAATTTGACTACCTGATCTCAACATCGTTTTCTTCCAAAAACAGCTGTCTGTAATGGAAAATCCATATTCAACCCTGGAGGACAAAGAAGAGGCACGACGAAACTTTGATCCCCTCATTGTATTGTATGGGTTTCTCTTTCCAGGAGCCAGCGAAGGAGGACTGCGGACCTACTCTAACGACAGAAAAAGCACTGCCATCCCGCTGGTGTTCAGGGAGAAAGGTTCCCCTCCCTTGCTCTCCATGACTAAGCACTGAAACACAGACCAAGGAAACGCTACCGATGCTCGCCAGCACATCTACAGCACGCAAAGATGCTGGAAATATTTTCATGACGCTGGAGATACTGAGCGCCTTGTAGCCGAGATCACTACCTCGTGCCACCCCAGCCCGTGTGCCCCGTCCCCTTCTGGCGTGGGTACTGGTTCGAAGGTGCGGCAGCAGAAGGGGACACGTGCCAGGACCTCAGTTGCTTCGGTTCAAACCTGATGCATTAATTTAGATCACCAGCCGTGTCTGTCACCCCGGGCAGGAAGGCGCAGCCTCCAGCAGAGGGGATGGGGACAGCCGGAGCCGTGGCCCCGGCAGCAGCCCCTGGGGGAGGCTGGAGCCGCAGCGTGAGCACAGGTACACGGGCACCTGTGCGCCTTTGCCTCTACAGCTGCCCGTCTTTGGGACACGCTAGAAAAGCTACCGGGGAGCAGCTGTGCCCGTGGAAGCGGTGACCACAGTAGGACTGCTGTCACCACGCAGCACCCAGGGGACGTGGGTGAGGCAGCCCAGGACCTGCCGGGCCGCAGGAGCCACCAGGCTCTGGGAGAAGGAACGGACTCCGCAAACCCGCTGCGGCCACACACACACGCAGAGTGCCAGACCTGCAGGACACAAAAGATGCTACCCGGGACACAGGGACTCCGCTTAACTAATAGCAAATATGCACAAGGTATAAAGCTGTGCCTATCTGAGATGCTTCACTGCTTCTTACAGCTTGACCAAACTTTGTAATATTTCCAGTCTCAAGTATACAAAACCTCCACGAGTCAGTGCCTCCCTCCTATGAAACCGCTTTAAAAGCCATGGCAGATATACTCAGGGTTTTCTTTATTTGCATTTCATTATTTAGTCTCATGAAAGGGAGTGCCTTTCACGTAATGATACTACTTCAGGATCTAAGACTAAAAATAAAAAAAAAAATTAAAAAAAATCATGAGACTCCTGATAAAATCATGAAAGGCAGTAATGTTGCATCTTATTAGCACTCTGTGGTAATTCAGTTTTTCTTAACAGTGGCAAGGGCCTCTCTAATAGGAGACAGGAGTCTGTTGTTGAGCTCCGCTAATGATGCAGAAGACGTAACAAAGCAGCTGAGATGCTGATTCCTTCCAGGGCTACGCACTCAGCGGGTAACATTATCCTCGGCATTTTACAGGTTTTCACAATAAAAAGTCACTTTTCGAAATCATATGAAATAATATTTTGAATGAACTTTAAGCTGTTTAAGTAACCATAAACTCAAGAAAGAAAGAAAGAAAGTACCTATGCTATGGTGAATAGATGTTGCAAATGTATTTCAGACGTCGGTTAAGTGCAGTCATTTTGTGGGTGAATCGCTGTGGGTCTTTTCCATTCGAAGTACCACCTGCTTGAAACCACAGGGGGAAGCGAGGGAGGCCACAGACCCACACCTCATTTTGAACCAGCCGCTACAGCCAGCGGATACCAGCTTCAACAGACACCAGCAAATACTTCCAGGACAATAAAAGCTCAGCTTTATGCTTATCCAAGCTCCTGGCGTGCCACCGCTGAAAAATGACTTTCGAAACACCCACTTACACACCACCACAGTGTGCGAACAGGGTCCACGTCACGTCTCAAGTCTTTCGTCAATCAAAATGTTAGACTGGATTGCACAGCTCCAAAGGATCCCCCAGCACAACGTGTGAGTGAGCGTGGATTACGCAGTGACTCAAAAGTAAAAGTACCACTCGCTGAAATATTAGTATCAAGCTGGTGTCGCTTGGCACAAGAAACAGCACGCTTTAACCAAGCCAGATTTCAATGAAAATGCCCAAGGTTCCCCAGTTATAACCATCATATGTTTCTTAATATAGATACAAATTACTATCCCAGGTAATGCTTTCAGTCTTTTTTCCACAGAGACATCACGTCTTGGCTGATCAAAAGCCTCGTAATTGGAGCCCTTCTATTTATTTAATATAAACAGATGTTTTGCCATTAGACTCTAGAACTGGAGATATCTGCACGTCCCTCTACTTTAAATCTTTTGTGATTCCTCTAACTTTTTTTTCTAGTCGGCAGTGCCTTTGCACAAAGGCAGCAATGGAACCACCTGCCCTGCTGTGTCTGTACATCCCGCAGCGTGACAGGTCTTGGTTCATGGCTCAGGACTACTCCACACGTGTACTACAATCCTAACGGGAATCAGAAACCCTGCCTGCCTTCTCCCCCGGGAGAGAGATGCGCTCTCAGGCGCTCTCCGCCGCCGCCTGCGAGGCTGAAGTGGTCACTCTCACGGAGTCAAGTATCACCGCAGAGAGGAAACATCTCCCCCGGCTTCGCTGGGAAACTGCTGTTTTCTTCACTTTGTATTACTTGGTAAATTCATTCAAGCAGGGCAGATACAGTTGAGTTAGCCTTGTTTGCCGAGTTCAAATACGTTGCTTGAAATAAGCATCACTTCCAGCACTATTCTCCCCCCATCCCAATTTTAAGTTCACGTTGGACAGGCTACAGAAGCTGGTGTGGACTGAGGCTAAGCCAGTAAGACCTCGAGAACTCCCCTCCTTGTCCTCCCATCCAAAAACGCCTCGGCGCCGCTGCCGTACAGACGCCAAGTTTCGTAGTCGCTGAGGTCGACGCCGTGCGACCATCACCATCATTTCACCAAGCCTATGCCGGAGGCAGCTCCATGAAGGTACAGGCAAGCACTTCAAGCCTGAATTCAATATAATACTTAACCGTAGCAGGTTAGGGACGCTTTTCTGATTTAACACTAAAACCACTGCGTTCTGCTCCAGGTTTGCTTATTACAGTGTCTTCTAGAATCTACTATATTCCCAAAGCGTGGTGGGAACTTTGTGGTATCGACCAAAGGGTGAGATCTCAGCAGCTCTCACAGAAAAGGAGCCTGAAGGAAATGTGTGGGGAAAGTTTTAGTATTTCTACCCTCAAAATAAACCTGGCTATCTGTTCCAGAATTCCAAGTTTGGTATTAGGCACCACAGCTGAGCAGCTTGTTCCAGTAAAAACTATTCAGAGAGGAGTATTTCCCTCAAGTAAGTGCAATGATTTGGTGTTATGTGATACACTATTTGATACACAAAAAACACAGCAAAGAAAATCACAGACAGAAAAATATACTTTCTCCACCTGTGCTATTTTCTTGAAATTAAATCTTCAAGGGATTCTTCTGGAACCTGATGCCAGCCTTTTCCCACACCAGTCAGACATCATTAAGGCCGGGAGCTGGGGTTGGGCTATCACGTATAGCCTCCTTTTTGCTAAACTTCCCATGTTCTCACCAAAAAACACGTACCTTTACTAAATGAATCGTTGTTCTTTTTTTAGAAAGAATATACTGTCTTCTAGATTTTAAATTCCTATATAGTCGACTAAATTAAAACAAAGTACGCGCTTCCTAATGTTCTCGTTAATAAGACTAAAATCACTCTAGAAATTTAAGAAGAGATAATCTTCCGGCTAAGAATATCACATAGACAAGACGAGAGGATCTTGCGAGTAATCTTGAGATGAAGACTGATAAGGCAAAAAATAACTCGCGGTAGCTTGCGCTCGCTTAATGTTCTCGTTCCTAGTTAATACTTTCAGCATCAAGGGATGCTCATTGATCCAGGGTCACTGTGCTTTTCCAAAATAATCCCCAGGAAGAAATAGTCTAAAAGGGTTCTATTTAACACCGTATCACTTTCAGTCTAAAAAAGTGCATTCAGCTACTTAATCCCTTTCTGAAAGAGGTTGTGTTGTGTTTGGTAATCAGCTACTTCTTCTGTTGTGTTTTGTTGCCATAACAGATGAGAGGAGCTTTAAACGCTGCCCTTTCTTCTCTGCTGTGACACATCACAGGCTGCTAATCCTGCCCCGGGATCAGACTCGGTCCATCTTTCATGTTCGCTTCGGGAGGAGGACGGCAGCTGGGGGAGTAGCTGGGGCTCCTCGGGGAGAGGGATAATATTAGGTAATCAGAGCTTTGTTTAGGAAACAGGCTGGCGCAGAGAAAACTTGATGGCTCGGTTTGGGATCCCGACAGCTGTTGCATTTTCATTGCCACATGGCCGAAGACGCAAGAGAGAATCGTTTCTCCCCAGCCCCTTGGACACCTCAGCGTGTGAGCAACCGGCGCGGCCGGCCGTAAAAGCTTTTAACGTTGCACTGATTGGGGTCAGGCACAAACTCACTGAGGCAGCGGGAAATGAGAAAAATCAGAATTGTGGGCCCTGTTCTGAGCCTTGCCGAAGCCTTCCGGGAGGAGGGGGATTTGGCTCTTGGGGCAAGCAATGGGCAGCCCTGGGAACGACGTCCCAGATGGCAAAATTAATCTCGGCACAAGACAGTTCTGAGACCTTGTACCAGGCATCTTCCATTTGTGGGCCTCTGTTTCCCACTCTTATTGCAGAGAAGATACTAATCACTTAACAAGGCTGTTGTGGAGCCTATTAAATTAAAACATCTCAACAAACCTTACAAGTAAGACCAAAATTGAAATGAGTTTCATCAGCTCTTCTGTTGGGAGTGTAGGAAACTTATTGTTCTAGCCCAAACAAGAATAAGATCTAAACAGGAGCTACAAAGCAGGAGGATTTCCAACCCTACTTCTCATCTGCTTCTTGGAAATCCTTTTCTTAGACATCTAAAAGACAGATAAACAACCAAAAAAAATGGATCTGCACTAACTCGATCATTTGTTTTCAGGGATGTAAATGGGAAGTGCTGACCTTTTTTTTTAATCTTGCATTGAGTTTCAGCAAACTGTCACTCTTACATGGGCAGCAGGGGAAAAACATACATATTATTAGAAAACAATCACTGCCAAATCTGATAACAATCTGACATTAACAACTGTGGGGATTCTGCTGCCAAAGATGTCTTGTATTATTTAGAAAACATAAAGGAAAAGATTCCTGAGGGGGGAAAGCACACAAACAAATAATTGTCTTACATCCTATTAATAAACCTTTGGAGCTCACGTTTCCCTCAGAAAATGCTAACAGTACTGCTATCATCTTCAAGAGCAAGTTTATCAAATGACATTTGATATTCCTGAGGTTAAAAATCCAATCACAACTATTCTAGCATCTGCCCCGGATATGGGGGGTGTTGTTTTTCACCAGATCAGCATGTCCATTTTAGTGTGGGACACAACCTTACGTCTCCTCCTTTTTGTACCGCCTCCTGCTACTCATAACCCAGGCTGGAAGGATTCGCTCCCTCCTTTACTTTTCCAGTCTTAATTCCTCTATCCGGCATCATCTCCAACGGTAGCACCATTCTCACAACCAACCACAATACAAAGTTCAAGATCAGTTTTTAGATAACTCGGGTAAAAAGCTCTTAGCTTGGCTTTTGACTTTCAGCTTCAACTAGTAGGAGATCCATCAACCCACCTACACCCTCCAAACTGAGCTAGAGCTAAAGCCTTCTGATAGCAAGTATTTTGGAGGTACGTTTTGAGGACGCATCTAAATGGACCTCCGTGTGCAAAGGGAGTAACCTGGTAAAACACCAGAGAGTTTTGGAGTTTCAACATATGCTGTAAGATTGTTTGACTTCTCTGCAAGAGGTTAGGATGTCACTTTGGACAACTTTTCATGAAAAATCAGACTTAATCACAGTATGGAAGGGGCCAGGAAACCATAACGTGTATAGGTGAAGTAAGAATGGACGTGGTTTAAAATAAGAAAGCTAATCTTCCATTTTAGCTTTCACATGTGTCTTGAAGAAACCAACCCCACCATGCGCTGCAGGTGCTGCAGAAGTTCATTGAGCCATTTTGGCTTAACACCAGGATTCTTTCTACAGGGGAATGACAAGATTTTGAGTTTCGGTGTTTGCTTTTTCATACAGCTGATGCTACAGCCTGCACTGTAGCTTCTTAGAAAGTTTGTATCTATCCTTAGATTTTTTAGCATAAGGGTTTTTAGGCAATGGTTCGGGTTACCTGGGTGCAGACAAAGTAGGGCTTTGAGTGGGGTCTGCGGAAACAATTTTCACAAAACACTCTCCCATCTGAAAATGAAGTTTTCTTTCTTCAGTGGTATTTTCTGGAGTCCCAAATCAACCTTTACACTCAGTATCACTCCGCATTGCTGCTCTCACCCCCTTGTAAAGGACCTCCTGCAAGTTAACACCTCCAGCTGCCCCGTCCCCGAGCACCGCAGTGCCCCGCGTCCCAGGGAAGTCACTCCAATACTAAATCAGGATAAAAGCCACAACCAAGCCTGAAACGCATTATGGAAAGCTGTCTTTGCCAAAGTCATCGCCTGCAATACTCGTTGCAATCTCAAAACACATACAGTTATTTGATGCCTATGTAACATGACAACAGCACGTCCTGAAACTGCTTTACATTTACGCAAAATACTGGATTACAAACTAAACCAAGACATAGGCCACAGACCGGCTGTTACTACTGCCTCACGGCACTCTTAAATAACCCGGATCAGCCTGAAACAGCTTACAAAAACTGCAGCCCGAGCAGGGCTGAACAAAGAAACATCCCCGTGCTGGGGCACAACTGGAAATACTGAATTTCTTGAAAACAGATGCTCAGATCTTGCTGATGTGGCCACCCCTACCGGCTCCATCGTTCGAAAAAAGCCTTTGCAAGACCAACCCTGCAAACATGAGACTCCCTGGTTAGATTTCCCTCCTCCTCCGTGCTTTTTATTGCTTTGCTCTGGTTGTTTGGTTTGTGGATTTTTTTTTTCTTCAGTGGTGGAATAGAGAGCTTGTGGTCCGCATAAAGCTGACGGCACTTGAGACTGCCGCCTTCTGTTCAACCCCAGGCCATCGGCTCGCACTGCAAGTTATTTTCCTCTCACTCCTAAGTCAATGCCTTTCAAGGATGACCTGGGGACCAACTCTTCCCTGATGTGAGTGCAAATCACTTGCCAAGTTTAGTTTCATTTTGCCTGTGCCTACCAGGGAAGGGGCACTTACAGACTCCATCATTTCTTTCCTTGTCTCAAAGGATTATAATTTGTCCATTGCAATTCACATCAGGATGCAATTTGGCAGGTAAGTTAGAAGTCTGGAGGCAATTATTTTTCTTCCTTTGGAGAAATGGATTATATTCATTCAGTTATTTTCAGTTATTTATTTTAGATGGAACACGAGGTGGGGGGGGGGGAAGGAAAAGGAAAACAAGATGGGTTTAGACTTTATGATAGGATTGACTTTCTATGTTTTGACATCTTAGTGGGGTTGATTATACTGATATGTGCAATCCATGCATCTAATTCTATCCAAGAGGAAAGGACTGTAACAGAAATGTCTCAGGTCTTACAGTCAGGTATTAGTATGCCAATGAAAACAACCCTTATTATAAATCCCTAGGACTCACCCCCCCAAACTTATAGTTACAGCTATTATTAGCAAGTGCAAATCACCTCGTTTATAACAGTTGAAATTTCTTCCTTTGAATCCGATGAGTGATATGCCGCTCTCAGCTTACCAGGAAACATGTTTCTTTATACTAGTGATTTTCCTTAGAAAGACTGCCAAAAACTAGGTTTAAACGATACTCAGATTTTTACAGCAGCACAAGAGACCTTTCTGCCCAGCACCTTTCCTTAATTCCTTCACAATGATCCGACACTGCTCCGACCTCTCTTGCCTAACACAGAACCGACGTTCACGCTGCCAGCCAGCCTCGCTTGTGCCTAGATGTTATCTGGACACGTGAAAATAAATGAGGTTAATGTCCAGAACTAAGGAATAACCTGGACAAACCAAAAAGTGTTAAATACAGATGAGTGGCTTTCACCCCCCACAGCTTTAGTGGACTTGGGTGGAGGTCAAGACAGTTTTCCAGTTTGATTTTTCCAGACCCTGCCACAATTACTTGCCTTTTCATTGTTATCTTTCTGCTCTACGAAGTATGGTTTCCACATGGCTGAAAGAAAAACTACTACACGATCGCCAGATGCGTTTGGAAAAGGCATTTCGTCTGAGCCCAGATGTGTCCACAGGTCCCAGCGCAGACTCGGCTGGGCTCCCTCTATCGCCGATTCCTTCCCATCAACCACTAAACACATTCCCAAGCTCATTTCCATTTTAAAAAGCAAATTAGAAGAAAAGAGTGTTTCCAGAACTAATATTTATTGGATGAAGTGATTACTTATTTCAACAGTTAAAAAGAAAATGCATTAAGTTTTATTTGAGCTAATTAAAGAAACAAAGAAGTTTCACATAAACTACCCGGCAGCCCCAGCCGAACTATACGTGAGCCCAAGCGTATAAATGTGCAAAGCTTTCCCTGAATCAGCTTCAATAAGCCTTATCTTCGAACAAATTTGCCGGATCAGACCTTTACTTTGAAAAATGAATTTTAGGAAACTGCAGCTTTTTTGCAAACCTTTTCCAGCGCCATGCCTTGTAAAAAAGCCAGCGTGGTTTTTCTGACATTCCAGTGGAAGACTAAGTTTTATCAGAGACTATAAAGATTTAAAGTTACAATATAATCTCACCTCTGGGTTACTGGGCCCACTTCCCTTATCAATTAACCTGTCAGTCGACAGTCAGGTCTAATTAGTTAAATCCTTTTTTAATGAAAAGAATTTGCCTTGAGCAAAGTCTGTCAGCTCCAGAACCATTTTACAATCGGGAGCATGTCTCAGCAAAACCCATTAAATACCTGCAGAGAACCCAACACCAGCAGCAAACCCAAACTCTCTTTCGCTTCTGCAGACACGTATAACGTTAATTTTTTCACGCCTGTATCCTGCTGCAACAGGAGGCTCTTTCCACCCTGCTGTATGAAAACCGCGCTTGCATTTGGCTCTGATGCCCCGTTGTTTCGATTGTTTTACGAAGGGAAGTTTGTAAAACTGTAACCCCGCTGTGCACCTCACCCGGGAGCAGAGGGGCTCACAGGCAAAAATACCAACACCAGAGGCCTTTGAAAACATCTTTTCTGGGGAATACCCAGCGTGCCGGCATGGGCATTTTTCAAAATGCACCTTTCACGCGCAAAAGCAGTCGTCCAGAAGACTGGCTCTACGAATAAGGAGGAGTTCTTAGACTACTCCTTTTAAAATTACCCAGCGACAGACTTCACGGACAGTCAGACTTCACGGACACTTAAGAAGCCAAGTTTCCAGCCTCTGGAAAAGTCACGCTTTGGAAAGAACCCCCCACGTGCTGTCCCTGCCGTGTGCGTTCCCCCCGCGGGAGGGAGGGAGGGAACGGGAGCTTTTCCCAAAGCGCCCCGTAAGAGCATTCTATTAGAAAAACATGTACTAATTCCTACGCTAATGATCCCATTACTCCCCTTGACTTCAAAGGGCCTCGGATCACATTTGTAATCTTTTGCAAGTGTTAGCAAACAAAATTACAAGTTTTATTCTACAGGTTTCAACAAATTCCCCTTGCCATCAATGCAGCAATGTACTTAAAAATAGACGTAATGAGCAGCTTTGGATCTGCATAAATACCCTGTGGAGTTCATTAATGATTTCATTTTTGGCAAGACACCATGTCAAACGACAGAGTATTATTAAAAACATACACAGATATATGTACTTGAAACTGCATTCCTGCAAACGCTTAGGAAAAAATGGAGGCTGTGTAATTTTGGTTTACCTTTTAAGTAACAGGATTTTAACGGCGTGTAACTGTAAAACCTTTTGTCCTGAAAACTAACTGCTGCTGTTGAAAGGATGCCCAAATCCACAATTCTTCTCGTATATGAGAAAATGGGATCTGAAATTTTACCATAGGACTTAACTCTGAGCACGTCTCCACCTCCGCAAAGCCCCGTAAGCTAATTTCAATCACGTTCCTCAAAACTACACGAGTGAAGCTGAAAACATGTTTTTGTCCCGAACTATCAACTTTTCTGCCTGTGTCACACCCAGACCATCCGTCCTCCTTCCAGCTGCTCGAAGGGACTAGTGGCAGCGGCATTCGTTGTACAGAAATAATGAAAAAAAAGGAATATAAGAGCATTAAATCGGCGAGAGAGGTGGCACACAGTCCTACGTGTGCACGGCTCTCTCGGTAAGGTTTTAAATCAGTTAAGAACGCGTTCAAGCGGAGCCAAATAAGCCACTGCGACCAGCCCACAGTGTCCTCAGGCTTGTGCTGGGTCACATCGGGCAGGCTCATACAGAGAAACGACACAAACTGCATTAAACAGCGTTCCCTTGGTAGTCTGGGGGGGGGCAAAACAACCCCCAAAACCCCTAACTCAGGGAGTACTCGATCAAGGATTGACGAATTTGCCCTGTAATTTGACAGTGATTATTTATCTGCATTGCTCTCTGAATACTTCAAGTACCATGGTCGCTACTTTGCCTCAGTTTTTCTTAGCAACATTTTTTGCATCAAAAGGCTGCGGGACATCTCAAACAAATTCACTTCTGCGGACTTTTTGTCCCAAATCTCATCCGCTCCAGTTGGTAGGTATGACATACTGCATTTCCTCGGCTATTCTCTTCTAGCTGTAAAGTTTTATACTTAAATATAAGCAGTTCAGGACCCGCTGCTGTTTGTTCCAAACCTGCACAATACAACACGAATTATTCCTCTGTGAAGCTCCCGTTTCGCACGCCGCTTGCGATTGAATAGAATCAGAGGAATGTTCCTGTTGACAAGGCAAGGTTCGGCACGTCGCACCACCAAACCGCCTTCGGGAAACGCGCTTCTGGGCTACGTGTTGCTGCGATGAATAGAGAACTCGAATACACCACCTCAAATAGTACGCGATGCCTACACCTCACGTTTACTCCCCAGGGGAAAAGGTAAATAGAGTATAAGCAATTCCTTTTTTTCAAAAAAAGTCTAAACTGCCTGGGATCTATGGAAATCATTTACCTTCTGCCTGTCAGAGCAAGTTATCTGCGTGCTTTTTATGTATTAAAAACATAGCCTAACAGAATATATTCACTCTATCTACAAAGGACAAAGTTTAAGTTGCAGAGAGAAAATGAACGCCCAGCGATAAACTATGGATTTTAAGCAGTGTTCATGTTTGACAGCTGGCCAAAGGAAAGCCAATAAAAACTAAATTTCCAAATGAAAACTGCTAAAGCCTGTTCAGCGTCTCCTGAAGAATCAGCTCAAAGACGGAATCATATTCCTTGCCTCCTGTATTTGTTTGCATCTGCAAATTACTTTATCCATATATATATTTACTAGAATAAAAACAAGGACATGTTAATTATGAAAGCAAACTTTTACCTACAAATTAGGGTGATATTTTTTAAGCTTTGAAGTTTCCTTAACTGTCTGCCTGCAATTTTTTGGCCGCTCCTAGTTTTAACTGCTAGCAGCAGCACAATCGTAAAACGTTGCAGAAAAATGCTACAGATGCTTTGCCAAAAAAACTAACATTCTGCCCTCAGCATCTTTTTGAACCACTTTCAATAATATTGGAACGCTGCACCTTCCTCTGCCCCGCTATCCACTTACTAACACTGACTATGGCTAAAAGCAAGCACAAGCATCTTAGCAGGAAAATCCTAATTCCCGTGCTCAGCTGTCAGGACGACCCGTGCCTACGCACGTGTAATGATGTGGCTGAAAATCCTGATTTGCTACTCACTCGCATGCACAGAACAGGCAATATTACTGTTAAGAAAAAAGCGACTCCAAGAAATTTCAAGTTACGGCGTTGGTGACACCCAACAGCAGAAGGACACGGAGCTGTTGGAGCGGGGCCAGAGGAGGCCCCGGAGATGCTGGGAGGGCTGGAGCCCCTCTGCTGTGGGGACAGGCTGAGAGAGCTGGGGGGGTTCAGCCTGGAGAAGAGAAGGCTCCGGGGAGACCTTCCAGCCCCTTCCAGTCCCTCAAGGGGCTCCAGGAAAGCTGGGGAGGGACTCTGGATCAGGGAGGGGAGCCATGGGACGAGGAGGAACGGTTTTACACTGAAAGAGGGGAGATTGAGATGAGATGTGAGGAAGAAATTCTTTGCTGTGAGGGCGGTGAGCCCCTGGCCCAGGTTGCCCAGAGAAGCTGTGGCTGCCCCATCCCTGGAGGGGTTCAAGGCCAGGTTGGACGGGGCTTGGAGCAACCTGGGCTGGTGGGAGGTGTCCCTGCCCAGGGCAGGGGGTGGCACTGGGTGGCCTTTAAGGTCCCTTTCAACCCAAACCGTTCTATGACTCTTAATGCATCCACTCTATTTTATCACATACACCAAGCCACACAGGATTAGCAACACAAGCTAAGATACAGGAACGCAGTGAAGGCCTGCAGCGTGCTCTCCTGCCTGATCTGCACCCTGCGGACACAGGGGAGCACTAAGCTGCAGCAGCTTCCCAAGGTTTGGGGTTTGCCTGGATGCCGAGCAGATCGATTCCAGGTGGGCACTGGGAAGCGCTGCGAGGTGGCGCCCGGAAGGGCAATGTCCAACGCACTGCGGCACCCACCGGGACACGGGACTGGGCCCCCACGCTGGCGGGATGCAGGTCACGCAGCCACTGCGGTGCCGGCCGCTGCTGCAGCCAGACACCCACCGGGCTGAGGGACAATGACCAGGACAAAGGTGTCTTCCTGGGGAAGCCCCGCTTTTGGGGAGCGCGACGCAGGCCATTCCGGCCTTCTCAGGGTGCATAAATACGCTCCAAAGGAGAGCGTGTTCCTTGCTTTTGTATAAACTGCCAGAGCAATAAAAACCATCATTAGAGACAATTTGCTGGCTAATCTAATTTTTAAGTATGCACAGCCACTCATAGCAATCAACTTTAAATTAATTATAATATCAGATTAAAAGGGGAAGATGGATAATTTCCTGGCCCACCCATAAACCCTCTCAGATGACAGTATGTGTGTGATTTGGGGTTTTTTTTGGTTGGGTTTTTGGTTTGGTTTTTTGTTTTTGTTTTTTTTTAATGCTATTGTTAAGGCTTTGTTATAAGACGTCAGCCATTTACCTGCAGGAAAATGACAGCGACTTGTCACAGGCTGCCAAAGCGACCCTCCTCACCGGCTGCAATAACCAGCCCGCTATTTCCCAAGCCGTCACCCTCGTGCCGCAGCATTATCTGCTGCTTAAAGATTTGCTCTGCCATGAGCCAGGCGGAGCGGTGGCTGTTATCGTTAAGGGCCCTGCACACAGTGGCCTGTGTCAGCTGCGCTGTGCTTAGGGTTTGCTTCACCCAATTATTTGTTTGTCATTTAGAGACCTGGGTATCGAGCCGATATTGTCAAGTTATTTTTGGCCCCCGATATACTGGCAAAACATAATGAGGCCTTTAGGTGAATAACTGTCTTGGCAGCGCGGTGCTAAGACGATGTGCTGTTGAAAGGCGGGATAGCAATTAGGTTATTTGAATAAGACGAGATGCTGGACAGGGCATGTGAAGACAGAGAAAACCAGCTTAACTATTAAAATGCCACCCCCCCACTTCAAGTTGTCAGCTAACTATTTAAGCAAGGTGTTAATTTACCACAGGCTGGTTTGCCAACAAACTTGATTTTTTATCAATTCAAAAGATGTACAGACTTGTCACACATGCACTTATTACCCAGCCCTTTCCAGACAAGTGTAACAGCTTGCCAGATGATTACTATCAACATTTAATTGTATTACAGCGATTCCCACAAGCCCTGGCCGTGGGCCTGGCTTGCACAGCGTGAGGGGCTCTGCAAACGGGACAAAAGACCTTATAGCGGCCTTCCAGTCCCTGAAGGGGGCCTACAGGAAAGCTGGGGAGGGGCTGTTTGCAAGGGCATGGAGCCATAGGACGAGGGGCAATGGTTTAAACTAGAGCAGGGCAGGTTTAGATGAGACATTCGGAAGAAGCTCTTTACACTGAGGGTGGTGAGACACTGGCCCAGGCTGCCCAGAGAGGGGGTGGAGGCCCCATCCCTGGGGACATCCAAGGCCAGGCTGGATGAGGCTCTGAGCAACCTGATCTAGTTGAAGATGTCCCTGCTCACTGCAGGGGGGGGTTGGACTAGATGGCCTTTAGAGGTCCCTTCCCACCCAACACGTTCTGTGATTCTATGAAAAGATGGTCCAAAGACCTATAGCATAAGAATGAGAGTCAGCACCTAGATACAGGGAGCAGATATGGAAACAGGTGCAAAAATACCTCAATCGAGGTGCAGAACCAAAAGAGGAAGGTTCTCACAGTGCCTAAGGCACTGGAGCCACCTGAAGAGAAGCAGGGCAGTGCCCAAGTCCTCTCTCCTCCCACCCATATGAGACTCGTCCAGTAAGTTGGACTCAAACCACGATGCCCACAGCCACACCAAACATCTCGCAGCAGTGGGCTCTGCAGAAGCAACCTTCAGAAATTATTGTGCTGGTCATCGCTACACGCACTATAGGAAGCAATTCAGACTTTAACTGATCAAATTGGGTTTTATCTACACAAAACTTTTCATCACGTCCTGTCTGCTTCGCAGGATACGCATATAGCACCTCCTGACCTGACAGCATTTAGGAATGGACTTTTAAAGAGGGCCACTGTAAGAAGACACTTATTTTTGTAAAATATTTATGCAGATACACGTATAGGCAAACACTCTACAAGATCAGCACTAGTAACTCCACCCCATTCAGCACAGATGAGCACTCTCGTTTCTTCTCCCTCCGCGTACAAACTCATAGGCTGCTAATTTAGGCATAGTGTATCTAAAGAAACCACTGGGAAAACACAAGAGCAGGTACAACAGCCAATTTTT
The DNA here is from genome assembly GCA_009819605.1 of Sterna hirundo. NCBI lineage: Eukaryota > Metazoa > Chordata > Aves > Charadriiformes > Laridae > Sterna > Sterna hirundo. The sequence continues at coordinate 11,296,800 of CM020450.1, read as the reverse complement.
AGGAAGGAAAACTGACCATAGCAGGGAGAAAAGCTGTAAGACAAGAAAAGCGACCTTTGCAATGCAGAAACTAATTAGAGTTTTCTAATTCAATCCACAGAGCCATTTAGTTTTGGTTTAACCTTATAAATACTCAAGTATGAGCTTCTGTACCAAAAGATTATGATTTATGTTGGAGCCTGAACTAAACACAGTCAACAGGGACCTGTTTGTCCATGGATAATGGCAGTGGGTCTGGCCTCAGATGACTTAGGACATCTCTCTCGATGTATAGCGAGCACCACCAGAAGCAGCACTGCAGGCAGTTACGACTGGTACCAGCACGGGTTAATCCCTCTAGCTGCTTACAGGCAATTGCTTGTGTACTCTAAGGGTTGTTCACCCCATCTGCAATCAGACGTGACTGTTCAAATATGAACTGGATTATAATGAGCCGGTTACTCAAGAACCACGGTCTTCAAAACAACTCTGCCTAGAGTGGTCTGCTTTAAACATGTCTGATGTAAATCACGGGATTTCTTTTGATGTGGTGAAAGAGGACACAGACGGTGTTTCATGATTACTCGTACCGTTCCCAAGCATGCTCTCGTCCCTCCTGGGTGTACGCCGTCAGAGAACCTGGTCAGCACTGTCCTTCCACGCTGCTCTTTCCAAAACGCTGACGGCTTTCCATTTTTCCATCCACATGGTAACTCTTTCCCAGATCCCAAAGACACTGGAGGCTGTTAATTCATACAGCAACAATCCTCACTTCCAAATCAACACCCACTTGATCGGGAGTTGGAAACAAAAGACTTCCAGCAATGAATTAAGACCAAAACGAAGACTGAGATCATTCCTCTGTCTTTCCTGATGAAGAGGTGAGGTGAGAGCCCAACAGTCCATCCCATTTCTCCCAGTCAACTCAGTAAGACCTGTTCGGACCGCAGGAGGAGTGTCAGGAATACTGAAAGAACAGTTTAGGTACCTCTTCTCGAGGCGGTCAGATGCAAGAGGAAAGATTTGAGTTCCCTCTCTGAGGTGCCAGATCCTCAGCATCCTTATCAGGCTTTCCATCTGCCAAAGCCTGAAGTGCCTCGTTGCCCCCCATAACCAAAGGAACTGAGGACCACCTTGGGAGAGTAATTCCCTTAATGACAACGTTCTCTTTGCGCTACCCCAAGGTGCCAAGCAGAGATGTTATTTAAAGTTTCAAAGCAGACCTACACTTGAGGTCGAGATTTACAACAGGCGCTGTACTCCCGGCACAGCTCCTCACCCCTCCTCAGAGACAGCAGGTCCTGCCCGCTGCTGAAAAACCGCCAGAGTTTGATAATCATTTATCTCAGCAACGCAAGCAAGGAGAAAAGAAAACAAAACAGTTAGTACCACAGGACAGAACAAAACAGTGGTGTTGTACCCAAGCAGCAATCACACCTGCTGAAAGCTGCAGAGGCTACAATCGTACAACCGACCAACAACAAAACCCAGCAAAAAGTAAAACCAGGGCTTTTGCTCATCTGCTTTGGATTTTTATAATGCTGTTTCCTTCAACAAATGAAGTTTAAGTGCTTATGGGACTAACAATCTAGTAAATGAACTAAGCATTAATTTGTGGCTTTATTACTTAGCAGACCGATTCTCATGAAGCTGTTTTTTTCCTAGGACACAGCTTGCTCTGCAACAGCTGTTTTCTATTACAAGCCACTAAAAATTCCTTTGACTCCAATTTTCAAAAGTGCCCACTAACTTGAAATATTTGGAAATGATACCAAATTGCTGCGGGAGCTCAGCAGCGCTACACCTCGTCCATCTCCCCAGTCCTGTAACCCTAACAAAAATCATCCCGTAAAACCCGTGGAGCAGCAAAGCTGCAGGTTCCTCCCCGTCTCCCTCGCCGCGGGCCGAGCGCTGACCCAGCCAGCCCAAGTCCTCCAGATCCATCTCGTCTCTTGACCCCCCACCATCTTGTGAAAACCCACGAAGGAACCAAGGGGTACGAGGTGGACCCAGTGATACGGTTCCCACAGAGGGATGAGGAAGGCGGTAGCTTGGCCCACGTTCCAAAGACTGCACGACTTTAGATAGCAATAGGTGAGGGGGGTAATGTAAGGTCCAGGGAGATCCGCTGGCCACAAACAGGAGGTAGGAGCAAGCCAGGAGGCCCTGGTGACGTCCCTGCAGCGAACACAGGCCCTAGCAGGCTGGTGGGGTTTGAGTCTTGCGCTCTTGGACTTGGAAATTCTCCCCTGGCCCCGCTCTGGACATCCTTTTGTGATCTGAGGTCTTCAGCTCAAAAATAAAAAGGTTTTTTAGAACAGCAATTTTGGGGTAAGTATAGACAGAAGCCCCCCCGGATCCTGCCTCACTCTCCTAGCATATGTAAGTCAAGGCCATTAACTGCTCTAAAAGGCCCTTAAATCACTTTATCTGCTCTTCTGTTTGCCACTTTTTAAGTACACATTTACATTGGCTTTTTTAAACAGCTCGCCGAATGCTGTGTAACAGCCCTTTCAGACACACGCTCGCTCCCGACTTGTAGCATTTCTCAGCGTGCTCCGGGCAGCCGGACTGCTCACACACAGCCTGGAAAACAGCTGACGTTACACCACGTAATTGCAGGCACTGAACAATTCCAGGGCAGGCCGGGATCGCCGTGCCAGCCAAGGACGGGGCAGCCCCTGCCCTCGCCTGCATCTCCCCAGCATCGTACCCCGCACTTGGGCAACTCGGCTGCAAAATCATCCCCCTTCTCTTGCTGCGTTTGGATTCCCGGTGAGGCAACACCCTCAGCTCGGAGGGTCCCACCGAAGCCGGGGCAGCAGCAAGGTGGGGATGAGAGCGGTGCCTGCTGGGGACAGGGACCGGCCAAAGGGGCGCAGGCCGCCCTGTGCTCCAGCCCCCTCAGTCACAGAGGTGCAGCAGGGACAGAAAAAAAGAAAGGCAATAAAAAATGCCTGGGTGGCTGCAAGTCCCAAGGGCGTCGCAGGATTTACTCCTGTGGCCCTCATCCAGCAAAGCACTTAATTAAATGCTCGGTGTTAAAAAGTGTTTAAAGTCGGTCAAGCAACGGAGCACGTTACTGAACTGAAGCCTACGTGAGGACAAATTAGAGTCTGTTTATTCTGCTCCGTGAGACTAAAAACGCCCTCTTACAATCCTCTCTGCATCTTGGCAAATGCTGGCGTCACTTTGCGACAAGGCCCTGCCTTTTCTTTTGGACAAACCACACTGAACCGTGAGAAACTTAAAAATTCACCCATTTAAAGTCTCATCCTTCACAAGGCCTTGGTGGCCACCAGAATGAACATGGCAGTTCTCACTTGGAAGCTCCCTTTCAGCCTTTCTGCCTACTCAGACAAACATTACTGCACTTAGGTCACACACTGAAGGGTTTCTTCACATGTTCAGACTGGGGTTTTTTTGTAATAAAAAAAAGCTGACACTTTGGAAAGCAACAGCGGGATCGGCCTGTGGTTCTGCACTCCTGTTCCTGCACTGTGGAAAACAATGACTAATTCAAATAACTTCACGGACTTCCGTGGGCAGTCTTGCATGATAAAATAATATCTTACTTTGTGGGATGGTTTTATGTGGAGAAACATTTAAAACATGTCAGCGTGGTGACGCAGGCAAAAGACATTCTTGTTTGGGGGACAGTTGAGAACCGGAAGAAAAAAAAAAAATATCTCTCTACTTTGGTTTTCAAGCAGCTATGAAGACCTGATTAAAAAAAAAAAAAGGCACAGTTCAGATAGATGTCCTACTGCCATCCAGAGCGTTAAGACTGATCACTGTAGGATGTGAGATACTTTGGAGTGCATTTTTTTTAAATTAACTGGATGTAAGAGAGCCTGAGCAAGGGGTGTTAAATTGTGCCCAGTGAGAAGGCATTAGATCCTATAGAAAAAGGGACTACGGAGGTGAAGCGGTGGGTTAGAGGCACAGCTGGGTACTTGGGAAGCCCGGGCACCCCTGCCTCTGTGGTACGCTGCATACCGAGCACTTCATGCACAGGTCTGCAGTCTTCAAAAGATCTTAAAAGAGAGCCTGGCAATACAGCTTGGAGGGCGGCTAGAAATCAACCACTTCTTTCTGAAGGTAAAGTTAATTTATGTCCCTTTTTTTTTTTTTTTTTTTTTTTTATTGGAGCCACACAAGCACACATTTCCCCGGTGCTGCTGGAGGCTGGGCAGCAGTCACTCCCCGCGACGCCCGCGGACAGGCAGAACTTCAGAGAGCGGCATGCGATGGAAACACCCGCGCTGTGGGACAGCTCAGGCCGTGCTGACGCACCCTTTGACAAAAGCCCTTTTGTCCTCTTATAACCCACGCAAGGTGCTGTGGAGCCCAGGTCAAGCCAGTACCAACATGAAACACGTGGATCAATCAGATGAAGGAACCAATTCGTGGTGTTTGGTGTTATCTAAAACCACGCATCCGTGACCTATGCGCGTTGGTGTTTATGTGGACCTTGGTTTAACTCACAGGTTAAACCTACTCCCAGGTGGAACCTGCTCACAGGAGCAGCACTACTAAGGTGACAGTTCTGCCGGTGTGAACTCAATGGAAACGGTCTTCGCCTCTGCTGAAAATGACATTGCTGTGCTTTTCCAACTGAAATGAAATGTATTTGATAAGATAACAAATGCCTGGCAAAGCACATTTAAGTTGTGTAAGGCAAAGAAGAGGAGCGGAAAAATCTTGTATAAACAGCAAAACAATACAGCTTTATCTAATCTCTGCAACTTATTGCTGCTTGTCTGTGTGTGTGTTTTACTGACAAAATAAAATAAATTGAATCAGCTCACACACGATAACATGCTCTTTCCTACCTCATACTAATTGCTTGGCTAATTGATGTTTGTTGAACTTTCTCCATTTCATTGAGTGATTAGGTACAAAGCTAACAGTTGACATCTGTAGGCGCTTAACTGGCGTCTGTAATTACTGTTAATGTTAAATAATTGTTAGTTAATTGGAGTGGTAACTGACTGAATGGAATCCAGATTGTGAAGCAAAAAGAGACCTAGTTAAATAAACATACATTTTCAGAGAAAACAACATTTTATTACAAGGGAGAGACTAAAAGCAGGCCAGATATGGGAGGTCTGCAGGATGCTCCATTTATGAAATCTCACGGCAGACTCCAGCGTGGACTCCACTAACTGCAGGTATGTCAAGTCAGGCTCTTTGTCATCAAAACACTCCCATCCCAAGAATTTTTCCACCTTATTTTGAACAGATTATCACTATTTGTTATTTTACAGCCCAATGCTGATAAGTCTTTCTTGAGAAAATCAAATATACTTTAATCTATAAAACAAATACTCTCTCCAGAAGAGATACAATTATGTGTTAGTAAATACTGCTTTTTTGCTCACCGAGACTGGAATAGTTTGACTTTGCCTAAATCAACATCCTTAAATAAACTCTCAGGGGAATACAACCACCAACTGACACCAAAGGGTATATTGATACCGGTCCAAATGGGCAAGGATGCCCAGAACACCACTTTCAGCTGTCTCCCTCCAATATTTTGGTCAAGAAAAGCCAGTGCCTACTGGTGCTTGTACAATGCTGACTGGTTTACGCTTCTGTTTTGAACCAGTAACTTAAAAATTACCACTGAAACCTTGGAAGTCTCCTGTTTTGCAAGATCCTAAGTTTTAGGATTTAAGAATCTGAAAGGTTTTGAGAAGAGGCGACCTTTGACTTTCACCTGTCCCTCTGGGCACACTGGGGACATGACATTATCCAGTGACCTCTCGCTGCAGCTACGGAACAGCTATGGTATCTCCCAGCACCGGCAACCCCGCCTGACTGCCACATCCCAGCCAAAATGCACCTCCAGCAGCAGGAGGGGGCATGGAAAGCGCATGGATGGAGAGGAGTGGCTGGTGCTCCGGAGATGGCAGCCATAAGGGGATGTTAGGGAAGAAATTCCTTGCTCAGATAAAGCCTTCATGGCACAGAAATAACTGCCTTGCTCTTTTGTGTACCAGAACAAAGGGCCATCTCAATACCTTTTTGTCTGCCTGACTTGGAAGTCGGGGTGAAGTGATGCACCACTGCTTCTAATCTAACTCACAAGAAACCTGGCTCTTCAAAACCAGAGGTTTTTTCCAGTGCTCAGTCCCTCACTAATGAGACGCTGAACTTCCACATGGAAAATACCGAAAAGCCATTTGAAACCCACAAAACACAGGCAAACCAAGTGATCCAAAGCCACCAGGGAAGTCTCCACTGGAAAGGCAAGGAGACACCATCATCAGGACATCATTTCAGGAGGGTGAGCCATCCTAATAAACCACAAAAAAAAAAAACCACAAAAGAAATCCGCAGAACTGCTCGTACGATTCAGCAGTCCCTGAGGTTTGCCGGCTGACGGGTGGGTTTCCTGCAGCACTGGGATTGCTCCAGAGCCCTAACAGCGAGCTGGGAAGAAGCACTTCGGTGAGGAGAAGAGGTAGCACGCAGGGCCAACGTTTGCAGACAGCAGCCCCCCAAAAAATCGAAAGCAACATCGAGAACATACACCAAGTGAGTGAGGATGCCATATGGATTCCTTCAGACCCTTGGAAAGGAGGGAGACAGCAGCAGTCAGTTCTCTGGCATACCAACCACGTTAATATTGCACGGATACTATCTACATCGTAGTGGATCCGCTTATATTCAACGCGACATGCTGAGGGGATGGTTTACTTCGAGCAAGCGAGAGCACTTCTCCACAGCCAAGGATCTCCAGTGAACGGCATCAGCAGAGAAGTATTTGCCAACTTGAGCTCCCTACTCGCTTACAGAAACAGATGTTGTAGAGGATCCTCAAGAAATGATTCACCACAGCCAGACGAGGGGAGAAACAACAGTACGCCTGTTTTTCTAGGGAAGGATATTGCTGCACAACCACCTAAAAAGCCAGGACTTGATCTGACCGGTATTTCAGCCACCGCTGAGAACTAGTAACCCAGACGCCTTGATCTGCCTCCAGCTGAGAGCATAAATATTTCCCTGACAGCTGGTGGTGCCAGGAAGCAGAAGGATTCATAAAGTTTACATGAACATCCTGTAAACAATTTGAACATAAAAAGCTGTAACAGCCCAATTGTGTTTCTGATCAAAGGCAAACTTCAATATACAGCACAAATGAAAACTTCATCACTTTGGGACTCATTTCTCCCTCCAGGAAAAGCTGTTTTCCAAGGGTACGTAGGAGGGCGTTAACATAAATGAAATACACAGTAGTAGTAGGAGCTGCCTGCTCTATGGCTTCAGATGTGTCTATTTAAATTATTAAGAGATAATGGAATTTAATTACGCTGGAAAGTCATGTTACAAAAATTCATGAGCAAAACCTGTACTTTGGCCAGGATTAATGGTGCTAAGGTTGACACTCTCAGAGGGCAAGGAAAAGCTACGTTCTTCCAAAGACAAAGACCGTAAGCGGCAATCCCAAACTGGAAGACCCAGCCTCCAGGGAGGGAGGGGGGGGTGGGGGATAGACAGGGAGACAGAGGCAGGAACCTCCTCTTCCATCCCTTGTCCATCTCATTTATTCAGATGTTACCAAATCCTTTTTCAAGCATTACTCCGGGCCCAGGCCCTCGGGTTCTTACCTCCCAACACAGGCACCCTGATTTCCATGGGAATCATTTCCCTAGATAATTTTAAGCATGACAAGGTAAAGCGTTCCTGCCCCAGCAATGGAGCGCAGGGCTCCGATTCACGACCAGGGATAACGCATTTCAGCGGCAGCTGCAGTGATTCCTGCCCTGGGGACCAAACCGGGTCCCTCCCAAATTCCCAGCCCTGCTGCAGACACAGCGCAGCGCTGGGGACCTGCGGGAGCGGTGGCAGCACGCAGCTGATGTGGGAACCCCACAGCCCTCTCCAAAGCGGCCCCAACACCTACACGCCGCCCCCCAAAACTCACAGGAACCTTCTCGATTTAGCGATGCATCTTCCCATTCAGCTCCAAGGGCAGCTAACTCCTAAATGGACGTTGAGAGACTTCTCCTCGAGGGGTTTTACCCTCTCTCCAAAGGAGGCTTGGGGGGGGGGATTTCACTTTGCTCTAGATTTTTTTAAATTATTAGTATTTCTGAGGAAGGGACTGTTCCACATTACACATCCCCACTAACCCATCACACCTCGAGCTCGATCTCATCTTCAGCCTCGAAGTCCACAACTAAATGACAGAAAGGGGACAAAAACGTAGATACAAGACCTAAAACGCTTGAGGATTTCTACCTGCTTTGGGAATACATTAACTCTGTAATTTCTGCTACCTCCGCTGTAAATAATTCTGCAAAATAAAAGTGGCAAGGAAAAAAAAAAAAAAAAAAAAAAGGCCTGTGTGAGACAGGGGTAGCTGGGGGACATGTGGGAGGAAGGGCTGGGGACCAGGAGGGATGCGCACTTGTCAGGCCGCCCAGCCCGGCCCCGCAGCCAGCGGCTTTGAAGGTTTCATCGCGACTTACCCAATGCAAATCTGACCTTTCTTACGAGCGACTTTTATTGCTTTTGGCAAAAGCGGCCACGGACAACACAGAGGGGGAGAAGAACTGGCTTGGAAGCAAACAGACTGAGCTGCAGAGAGAGAACTTGAACTTGGAATGTATCAAAGTGACAGCGCCGGGCGGTCGCCGGCCGTCCCCAGGGCAGGCACTTGGAGAAGGCAACGGCCTCCCAACCACCGCAACCAGGGCCCTGCACCTGGCTGCAAGCAATTATTGACATTATCTCCAAACAGGGGAGCTTTTTTGAGGCTCTTTGCCTGATATTTAGTAGTTTGAATGCTAATCCCTTTAACAAAACTGTCCCCTATGCTTTTTCCGCCCTCTTTCCCCTTAATCTCTTTCTCCCAGTGGAAAAAAAAAAGGGGGGGGGTGGGGAGGGAAGAAAAAAAAAAAAAAGAAAATACCAGTCAGCCTAGTTCTGGCCGCACCTGGATTTGCATTGATTCTTCCCTTGTCATTCATGTTACCAACAGGAATTAGCATATGGCTTTAAGGGGAAACTCAGGGGGAGAAAAGAAAGACGCCATTTTGATGGAAATAAGGGGCAAAGGAATAATCTACCATCAACTAAAAAGCTTATTTGTGTACGGTTTCCCAAGCAAAGCCTCGAAAAGCCCATGTTGATTTTAGGCTACACAAAGAAACCCTAATCCTTTCAAGGGAACTAAATCACCAAAGAAAAGTACCTCGGAAGAAAAGGCTCCCTGTCAAGCGTGGGTATTCACAGCCAAATAGATGCCACGAATCAAGCTCGGTAAGTAAACAAAAATAAGAATGTGGGAAATGTGTTTGATTCAAAAAAAAAAAAAAAAAAAAAGAAAGAAAACGAAAGGAAGAGGAAGAGGGGCCTACTCTTCATCAATCACCGGGGGAGGAGAGCCCCTCACCCTGGTTACAGGCCTCCGCCAGGAATGTGGCTTCACCGCTGCTTCTCCTGCCCTGGCCCAGCCCCAAGAAAGGGCTGCTCAAATGCCAAAGCTTTTTACAGCGAATTAGCAAACTAAAGATGCGGTCACATGTAGCGCGGGGGGCCTCGGGTCACCCCAAACACACAACTCTTCCTTTCTGCTTGTCCCAGCCACCGCCTACCGAGGGGGAACCTGTAAACGCCATCAGACAGCAGGGACAGATAAAACTCGCCACGTGAGATAACCCAGTTAGACCACAGACATAATCCATCCAGACTGCGCTTCCAAAGGATGCTAACACATGAAAAACAGGAATATGGATCCGTAAACACAATTAAATGTAGGTATAATTCAAGATGCAGCAAAAGATTTCAGAAGCAACGGCGTCCCAGACGTAACAGAGTCACGTACTGTCCCCAGCGAAAGCGCTACAGCTTCGTGGAATTCAAACGTACAGAAAACACACCGTAATGAGCCACTGGAATAACAAACCCAAATCTGGTGAGAAGCACGCAGGACAAATACTGAGCAAATCCACACCTGGTCAACAACAACAACAAAAAAAAGACCTAAATTCCAAATTAATCAAACCTGTCTTCTCTAACGCAAACTGACTCAAATGTTCCAAAAAAGCAGTAAGTTAAAATCCCGTGGGTTTCCAGCTAGAAGCACACCCTTTTACCCAGCAGCTCTCATGCACTGCCATTAAGAAGCAGGACGGTGGGGTGGAAAACAGACGCATTTTAAAGGTTTTTCATTAATTCATAATTCAAAATTTTCATAATTTTCGCACTTCAAAAAATTTTGAATCATACTTGTTGGCGCAACTCACGCCTGGAGCTGCTCCCTCCACCCTCCTCACAAACACACCCACCAAACCAAAAATAAGAATTAAAAATAAAAAAATCCCGAAAGCCTACAGTCTTTCTAATAACGCTGCTTCGGGACAAGCTCACTGGCACTGATTTAGGGCAAGTTTTCCCTTAATGTACTGTTACATCATTAGCCACTCTCTCTTTGGATTGCTGTTTGGAAGAAATTAATGGGATACTGAATATTTAAATGTGGCCCTCTATATCATTTATTAACTCTACAGAAAGCACACAGCACAGTAAGCCATGGTTTATGACTATTATCCTGTGAATACTAAACGTTGGCTGGTTATTACCGTCAGCAGTGCAAATTGGCTATTCATAATTCCACGTCTATCATGGAGCTGATGAGTAACAATCAAGTTAAAACATTTTGAAAACTCTTACAGTTATTTAAATGAGCTTAAATTAAAGCCATTTGTAAAATAAACTATTCCCTAATATTGTTATTTAAATTAATTCTGACCTGGCAGGCAATGCATTATTTAAAGCCTTTATTTTATATTGCTTAAGCAAAGCAATTACCAAGCATACAGAACATGTCTGAAACCAAGAGAAACATAAAAAGCACTAACAAGCTGATTGCGACGTTTCTGCAAGACAAGTTACATTTCGTCTCCCATTGAAATTGCCATGAAAAGAAACGTGTTGGGGGGGGGGAATATGTTTGTGATGTGAATTGCAGTCTTACCTTTACTTGTAACAGCGTTGAACAGTTTTTCAGAGCTGGCATCAGATGCCTGAAAGACCAATAAAAAAAAAAAAAAAACAAAAAACACGTTACATTTTCTGCAAGTGATAGATTTCAAAAGGCACGGCGGTGTATTTATACACACACATATGAATGTATATTTTAGGGAAACAAATCAGGTGACAAAACCAGGCGAGCTAATGGAAGCTGCGGCCTCCGAAGAGAATGCCCATAAGGTGGTGCTGTTTGGCTGTGCTTCACCGCCCTGCAGTGCAGCTATTTATTTGGAAAGATTCTATTTAATAAAGAAAGAAATGATTATTTTTTTATTATTATTCAACATATTAGCTGCACAGAAACTATATTTTTGTACTGTGATTATCCAATGCATTCTGACATTGATTGTGCAGCGGAGAAGAGTCATGATTTTGAATCAGACCGCCCAGTTTCGGGAATTTGCAGAACTGCGCATTTCTAAATTAATTTTTGAAGTATTTCTGGAGATCCCTACCATGCCCAGCATTTGATTTTTACCATCTTTAAAGCAGCGCTGATAACTCAGGTGAGTAATTTGATAGGTGTTACATACTCTTTGAAAAAGAAAGAGCATGCTCGTATTTAGCATTAGCATATATTTCCACATAAGATTTGCCTTTGTCAGAATAACTGATTATTGACGCCACGCTCTGCATAAACTAACAATCCATTTTATTTTTCATCAAGCCACCTTTATCCGTGGGAGGTTTTTTCTCTCTCCTAATATTGTGTTAGTGCCTTATCTACTACTGCTGTTTGTATACCAGTATGCCGGTTAATCTACCTGTTATTAAAAAGCCCTACTTAAGTTTCACGCAAAAACGTTGAGCTCCTCCTTTCAGAAACTCTAATGGCAAGAAACCAAACCAGGAAAGATAACACTGCAAATGTGAATCTGACCAACGGCCTGAGCCCCAAAGCAGAGAGCAGTGAGTTTATGCATCTGTGCACAGCTGTGTGCGCCCACACATACACACCACACACGTCTATAAAGCTTCAACTTCTCCCACCTACACCTTCACAAAACGCGGAGGGCTCTTCAGTTTAGAACCTCTTGGATCCAACCCCAGTGAGAGACAGGCTGCTTTTGGAAAATACATCCGACAAAATGCGCTCAGTACCGAGATGCTGCAAACAGGGGGGAAACGCAACACCCAAGAAAGATTTTTAGTCTTCTCCTAGAAACTGTTTTCTCACCGGGTTCGGGAAAAATAATTAAAACCACTGACTATTTGGAAAGCAGGCTGCGGGTTTTTTATCAAAGGGTAGGAATTTCTGAATTCAAAACCAGATAAAAAACATCAGACAACAAACATATATCAGGAATCTTGACTGCACTAAAAACTCTAGGTGTGAAATTACCGACAAATCAGTAGATACAGTTCAGGCTGCATCTCGTAGTGGAGTAATACACTAAAATAATTTGTTTGCCCTCAAGTTCGCAACGTACAAGGTTTCTACGATTAATTATTACAAATAGCTTTATTCTTTTTCAGACTTCTAGACAGATTTTACTAGATTACTGTTAGCTTATTTAAAAGCTGAGCTGGTGTATTTCTTCTCGATTAAATACCTTGTAAACACTGGATTTATTACCCCATGATGGATTTATTATTCAGTGACGACTTTCTCTAAATTAATGAAAATATGTGAATAATGCACAAATTGAAGAGATCAAGAAGGCCATGTGCTTTAAAGAGCAGTCCAGTACTAGTCCAACAAATTAAAGAGATGCTCAATGCTTTCCTAACCTCGCCAGCCTGCTCTCTGATTAAAAATAATAACCTTTTCCAGTGACTTTCATCTGTTGTTGTCTTTTCAAATGCACCTTCTCTCAGAAGTCAAAACTCTCCAAACCATCCTTTCTTTTCAGAAAGAAAACGCAATATTAAAAAACAAACAAACTTCTTACAGTTTCAGCCCTTACTTTAAATTCCCTGTTTCAGAATGAAACAGCATAGGGAAGCTGCAAGTTTCCTATTTGCTTGATTTTTCCGAACACTAGAAAGAGGAAAACATTTTTTTTTTTTTTTTTTAAGAAGTTTGCTCTAATACCAAGCGTAAACCAACAGACTGTTTTTAAACTATGGTTTTTCAGGTGAAATCTTTTTCTGTGCTATTGCATAAACCAGTCAGAAACCCTGTTGTGAAATCTGGAAGTGTCACTTCTCGGGCAAAATGTGGTGCACAATCCATCCTGCCTGAGAATCACTCCTGAGCAAACCGGGGGGGGGTGATGATCAGTACAATATGCAACTAAAAAAGGAATAATTTTACCAAGACAAAGCTTGTCCGAGAGTGGAGCTCATTTTGCATCACTGACCACACGCTACTGAACGGAACAGCAACTTGAAAAACCCCATTGCCTGGGTTACCACAAAAATAACCCATTTCACCAGCTTGAACCGTGAGGTGGAACTTTGACTGCCTATTTCATTACTTTAAATTTTGGTTTTAAATCTAAAACCGTTAATTAGGGTAACGTATAACCGACACAGTAGCAAACACAATCTCTGCCAGAACACAAGACACTGTATCAGTTTTGATGCAACTATTTTTTTTTTCACCGTTCGGTAGCCACACCGAGCAACACCACCGAAGGAACAAAACCCCAAATTAACGTGAAAAACCCCCAACAACTCGGCGCTAACGCAGGAGGATGACCTGCAACGCCTTCGCAGCGCCGGCCGAAACCCTCCTCCGCGCCGAGGGGAACCCGCGCAGGCAACAAAGTGCTGTTATTCCGCGCTGGGCGCTGCGAGGCGGCGCGGCCGGACCCCGAGGGCTGGGAGCGGAGCCCGGCCATCCCTCACGGGCGAGGGCAGCGAACCGGCCGCTTCGCTCCCCTTCAGCCCTCAGCACCGCCAGCTCTTATCCGAGCAGCTGATGGAAAGCCGCTGTCTGTTGGCAACCTTACGTTTTGGGAACGCAGAGGGAGCCGGACACAGTGACCATCCAGGGTCTTTATGTCCTGTCACCCGCCGGCTGCGAGGAGCCACCCAGCCCCGGCTGTGCGCGACGCTGCGGGAACGGAGCCGGGGCGACGAGAAACACTTCCCTGCCCGGCACTTTGGCCGTTTTCCCTTCAAAATCCCCTCGCCACCAAGCGCAGCTTAATCCTTTTCAACATGAAATGAAACAAGTCAGCAATCCTTCGGCTTAAAAAAAAAAAAAAAAAAAAAAGGAAAGAAAGAAAAAGAAAAAAAAAATAGCATCCTAACGAGTGTTTTTCCCCCATCCAGGAATGTGCTGTCATTCAAGTGGACGTATGACTAAAATATTTCCTGTCCAGACAGCGCGGTTTGACTCATTCCTGGCACGGCCCCCGCTGCCGCACTTACACCGGCCCCGCCGCCGCGCACCTGCCCGCGCCCCGCGGAGCCACCGCGGGACCCCGCGTAGCGCCGCCGCCGCCCCCCCCCCCCCAACCCGCCCCGGTCCGGGGTGCCGGGGACCGGCTTCCCCCGCGAGGGACCGGCCGCTGCCCCCCCACCCTCCACCGCCGGTAGCGGTGGGGGGGATCCCCGCGCCCCCCGCCCCGCTGCGTTACCTGCTGAGCGGGGGCTCATGGCGGTGCGGGAGGTGCGTGCGGGTGCGCCGGGAAACTCCGGTCCAGCGCGGCTCTCAGCGTCCCGCAGCCGAAGCCCAACTAATCCTTTCGGGGACAACTCGGAGGGGAGGCCGCCCGGCGGACATCCTTCCCGGGCTGCCGGGCCCCCCTCCCCGCAGAGACGGATCCCCGTGAGGAGAGCGGCGGCGCGGGCGGGCGGCGCGGGCAGCGCTAACACCGCGGCGGCAGGACAAAGAACACCATGTGCGGCGGCGGCGGCTCCGCGGCGGCGGCGGCAACTCCGGGTCCCGGGGCGGCGCGGCCCCTCCTGCCCACGCACCTCCCTCCGCGGGTCTGTCCCGTCCTTCGGGCGGCTTTTTAGGTTGGTTTTTTTGGTTTGGATTTTTTTTTTCCTTCTGCTTTTTGATTTTTTTTTTTTTGGGGGGGGTGGTTATTATTGTTTTTTTAAAAAGTCATGCCCGTCCTCTCCCGAGACAAAGCGGGCTCCCGCCGGGGCACCGTCCCTCCCGCCGTCCGAGGGCTCGCCGCGCCCGCGCTCAGGTGAATTCCATCGGGGAGAGGCAGCGGCCCGGCCCCAGCTCCTCCGGCCCCGCCGAAACAACCTCGCAATGCCTGTAATCCCCGGGGGGGCGGCCGCTCCGCTCCACTCCGCGCTGCTCCGCCCGGCCCGGCTGCGGGCTGCCGGGCGCTCCGCTCCGCACTGCGCGGCGCTGCCGGAGCCGCTCCCCGCCCGCCGCCGCCAGCTCCGCCCTCGCCCCGCCCCGCCGGTGTCCCCGACAGCGGGGGGGGGGATGGAGCGGGGGGGGAGCATCCGCGGGAGGCGCATTCCCCGCGCCGCGGCTCGGCCGGGCCGGTGGAGCAACCCCGGGAGGGGCGCGGAGCCTCCGCCCGCGGCGGCGGGGCCGCTCCTCGGGGTGCGGGGGAGGGGGGGGAGACACACACCCCTTCGCGGAGCCGGACGGTCCCCCCTGCCCCGGAGATCGCGGCACACCAGCATCAGTCGCTAAGGCACGGCGGGAGGAAACACAACCGAAAATACCATATTGCGTTTAATAACATTTTTTTTTTTTTAACGGAAATTCAATTTTTTTAAATGGAAAAAAAAAATGTCCTCGACTTCAGGCAGGGTGGCCGGTGCGGAGCCCCCCAGCTGGCTGCAAAGTTGTACCTGCTGGAGACACGGGGCTCTGGGACGCGCAGGTGGGGCCGGGGCTCCTCAGCTTGCAGGGACCCGCCTGCCTCTAGTTCCAGCACCAAACGTTATTGTCACGGGGCAGTGGGTTTCTTACTCACTGGAGGTTTCTCTTCAGCGCCACACACCATTAGTAATAGCCACCGCAGAAAATAAACGCACAGCTACACTATTACATAAATGATTGTTCACTGAAGCACGGCAGTTGGAGCCAAATGATGCCCCCTATACGCCAAGCTGCTGTGAAGGAGAGGCAGTGGTGCTCCTTGGCACGGCATCCCCCCGCAACCAGGTGTTTCCTGGGAAATGGATAGGTGCTAAGATAGGTCTCACAGGCTCGCAAAGAGCCCGGATTTCAAGGGAGTGTTTTCAAGATTTCAAATCTTGAAACTGGTTTCAAATCAATACTGGGAGTGCTAGTGGAATTAAACTCCGGTGGCCTCCGCTTGGATTTGAGCTAAATTCTCAGAAACAGGGTTGACAAACCCTACTCACCTCCACCCCTGCAGCAGAGCTCAGCCTGGAGGAGGTGATTCTCCTCCGGAAAAGACAGGAACTACCTACACCCACCAGAAATCCAAACCAGAGCAAGGGCTGTGGATACGTGGTTGGCCTCACCTGAGCCAGGAGAAGCGTCACGCACCCAAAATCCAAGGGGAGCTTGGAACGACGTGCTCATGTCCTGGCCCAGCTCATGTCCTGGCCTAGCTCATGTCCTGGCTCATGTCCTGGCCTTGGGGATGGGGTACAATGAAGAGGGACAGCTCTTCTCCCGGGTGCCACGGTGGGCGCATGGCTCGAGGCTGTCCCCGAGCAGCAGCGCAGTGACCTGGGTGCAGCCACGCACCAACTGCGAGAGAGGGGAAGGAGGGAAGGCAGGGTCCGAACTGTCCACGCAAACAGAAGTGCTACACTTAAAGAAAAGCTCCCAAGAAAACATTCCTACCAATTACTGATGTGTAGAACTACAGGATTTTACGCAAACATTTCCCATTCGTTCCTCAGTCCATCACTGTATGACCCATTTAAGAACAGTTTTTCTCCTCAGCATTACCTCGTGGCTTTTCCAAAATTCTTACTGGAGGAATAGTTGCACCGACTGCAATGGTCTCCACCAGGACAACTACACGGGAGATGCACAACAGAAGCGACAACGATAAGCAAGAGTCAGACACATCCACAACAGCCCCAAATTCAGACCGTGGCGCTTTCCCTGTGTGTCTCATCAGGAGAGGGAATACTTCGGTAAAACTGTCAAATCGCCTTCATCAGAAAATTAAAAAATCATGGCCAACTTCAGATCCCGGTTACAGCAAAGGAAATAAAGAGTTCTTCGAAGCTGCCCCCTTAGCAGGGTTATCCCGAGATTTCTACAACATATCTGAGCATGGACTTTCACTGTTAAAATTTCACAGGTTTTTGCATCTCCTAATAAATGTATATTGCAAAGAGTCATCTTCTGCTGTCACAGAGGTGGTTTCCATCTCCTCCTCTAGAATCCCAGCAGAGACGGCTTCACCTCCGGTTTCTAGAACAAACAGCGGTGAGCGGCCAAAAGCCATCGCAGTCGCTCGGCTGTTTCACGAGCTCAGCGAAGGAAACGCATGGCCTGAGTGCAGTTTTCATTCTCCACCAAAAATAAATTAATAAAAGCATTAAACCAGGAGAGTGTTCTCCGCACAACAACCGGAGGAGTCGGGAACTGCGCGGACGGCGAGACGGTACCTGGACGAGGAATTAAATGCGCAATATTAAGGTGTGGCAGCTCATCTATTCTATGAGCACTTTGGTCAAGACTTTCTACATCTCCACATGGTAAAGAACTGGTCTAATTAAAGCCTAGACTCCCCACAAGACTTTAATTTGATAAGTTTAGCCTGGATTAAACTACAGGCTTGTCTGTACTGGATTTTTCAAATGTTAACCGCATGCCACACCTGAAATCTCAGCATACACAAAATCAGCAATGCACGTACCTACTCATCTCCCTCGGGCTGTTCAGGTTTATTGGCAGGGCTGTGGGCCTCATTATGTTCATTATTCGTGCCTTAGAGATAAGTTGAGGACCTCTGTTTTCCAGCTAGAACATCATACACGCACGAAATGCGTTTTATAATTTTAAATGAGGAGTTTGGAGTTTAGGAATTCACCCAAAGCCAAATTAAATCAAAGAGAAAAAAACACACCCCCACCACCTCCTAATGATTTCCATGGCCTTTGGATCAAGCTTCCCCCTCTCTTGACAGCAATACTTTCCCGTGTTTTAGGATACGCCTGGATAGTTTTTTGAAACCTTCTGTCTCTTATCTGTGTGGGACCTTGCCAGGGTTTTTTTCATCTGTCTGTGGTCTCTGTCAGCGTCGACATTTGTTTCTGCCACAACAACAGCCAAATGAAGTGCATTGAGCTTGGATCAAAAGTGATTTCAAGATCTTTCACTCTCTGAAAGAGGTTTTAGATCCAACCGTTTCATAAAAATGACCTAAACCCGCCTAGACGGCAGGCAGAGGAGCAGACATTTGTTTCCAAGTCATAGAGTAATTCCAAAGAAGAATTACCCATCTCTGGCACAAGGAGCAAATGAATATGGAAATTACAGCAGATTATATTGGATTAAATTATTTATGGCAAACCTCACCTCACCTGGAAGGTTCTGCAGCTTTTTTCCTGGCAACGTGGAAACGGGATATTCCAATTCTTTGGTATTCTGTGAAAGACTGGAAACATTTATGTTTCCATTAAATTGCTAATCTTTCCAGAAGACACAATGGTGTCTGAGTTTGGAGCGTGATTACGATGCCTTATAAAGTCCTCTGTAATGCTTTAAAAACATACATAATTTTGCCCATTACTGGATAGGAGATGCAGGTTCTTTTCCCCAAGAAAAGAATTTATGGAGCTATCAGCGGAGTTTTATGACTTTGAACAGCGAGCCACGGCATAATGTCCCAACCAGAAAGTACTTTAACGCTTTAAAGAGGTTCAAGAAAAGGGCCTGTTCTTGAGAGTGACCTGAACAACGGCAAAATCACCGCCGGTTTATGCCGTAAAAAGGTAAATAAAAGTAAATTGCGGCAAGGCTGGGATTTGCCAGGAGGCGCAGCATCGGCCCCAGGCTCCTGGCAGCAGATGAGAGCGACGCTTTGTCGACGGCCCTTCTAGCCGAGAAAGAGCTCGTGGGGGCCTTCTGCAAGGTAGGGCCGGGAAAAGGGATACCAAAACTGAACGCACCTTTGAGAAGGGAACAGAACTACCGGACTATATAACCTCCCTGGGCACCTTCTCCATGCACGGGAAGCTTTTCATTTGACAAAGCAGAAAACTTTTTGCGAGAGCGTATTAATGACAGTGCAACTTTTTTATTATTTTTATTTTTCTGCAGCATTTGCAAAACTAAACCACTTTGTAATCCCTTCTTTTATGCAGAACAGATTGCAGTTTTAAGCAGAGGCCCATAAAGTGCAGGTTCAAAGAAACCTGAAACTGAATTAGCATAAAAGCTGGAATTCTCATTTAGAGGAACAGCAAGGCAACTGCTCTGCAGGCAGTTTTATGATTTTGGTTTCAAATGGAAACAAAGATAAAAAGTGGGGCTCGGGGAACAATAGGGCTGCTCTCTCTTCCCCATCCTTATGGGCCTGGACCTATAAAACTTGCATAAAAAGTGGTCTCCACTGCTTCCGAGGACAGAATTTAGCCTGGTTTTGCACGCCTAGAGGAGGTTGGATAATCTCCTGAACCCCGGCACCGTACCAAAGAGAAATCTTCACTGTCCTGCAAGCGTGAAGCCATTTCTCCCCCACGCTTCTCCGAATGGTGTGAAATCTTTGAGGTGAACACCACAACCATCTCTCCTTCCCTCTGCCAACGATGAAGAGCGAGAATCCCCAAACACATTCCTGGCTCCAGCTTCTGAACTACAGGCATTTTACCTCTTCTCCTGTAGACCTCCCTCTGGTTTGAACTCTGGGTAACTAAATACACGATGAAACACGGGTTACCTGGATTTAGCTTCTAGAGACCTTGCTGGGCTCCCGAGCTGCTACCAACACTACACAGTCTGACTGGGAACATCTGTAAGACCCTATCACTGAGTAAGAAGAAAAAAAATATAAATTCTTCGCCATCCACTAGCACTGCTGTGAGTAGACTTCATAAATGCACCACTTCTTTTAAGCTCTGGCCATTATCTTCCCCTAATTTCTGCCTGCTAGCAGGTTCTGCAACTGAAGAAGTATTTCAAATTAATACGTCTGTCAATATCTGGGTACTGAATCAACTAATAACAGAGAAATATTTTTCATTCTCCTCTTCTCGGTCAGAAGAAGAGACTTTCTTATCACTGAATAAAGCATCCATTATTGCGTGCTGTAATCCCATTCTGTCTTTCAGGTCATTTTTAGCCCAGAAAATGCTGAATCAGCACCATAAACCAATCAAGTAATTTCTTTCATTTTCTAACATTCAAGCAAAATAATGAAAATCACATCTCATTTGATGAGGAGAATATATGGCAGAAATCTATTCTTCCAAGGATAATTTTAAAAGAGGTATGCCAAGTAAAGAAATACTACTGCAAAAACATGTAGCTAATGTAGGGTCTCTTCTGCTGAACAGATAAATTCCATTTTTGACTGTCATCTCATATTTAGAGAGTACATTATAACAATAAATCTGTACGTTTAGCCAGCTCCTAAACAGTGCAAAGACATTAACTTGGCAAAAGAATGACCATTACTTTGATGAATGAAACATTCCCCTAAAATATTCATGTACAATATGATAATATCCAATTGATAACCAAAAAAAAAAAACAACCAACCCACCCCGCTGCAGATTTAAATAACCGAGATGTATATGAGAGAAACCGAGCGCCATACATAAGAGGAGTTATTATGGCACTGTTAGGAGAACCAACAAATGAAAAAAAAAAAAGCTTGATAAATATTTTCCATAACAAAACACAATTGGTTTCAGTGGGATACAGCTCTGTTTCTCATTAGTTATCCTTCACTTGTCAGACAAGTTCCATATTTCACTGAAACCCGCTGAGTATTCTTTATAGTTTGCTGGGGAAAGTGGCTATACATTTAGCACATTCCCTTTATGCTGTGTGTTTTCACAGGTCTTTCTTTAAAACACACCGCACATGCTTTTGCTTCTTTCCCTTAGGATAGTGGGGTTCGACATCCAAGGAGAGTTTAAAAGCAGGTAACAAGTCATCACTTTTGAAGCTGCAGAGCAGCTGAAGAGGTGCAATAGCCCCAGCAGCCATTATCAGTGCCTGCCAGGGTGCCACGGTATCAAGTTATATGATAAAGCACTCAGCTGACACCAGAAAAATAATCATTCTCTCTCTCCTGCACCACCCCCTTTTTCACAAGGAGGCTTTTTACACTCATTAAATGCAACCTTATCTCTGAAAGACTGCAATCCTCAGCAAATGACAAGTGTGCCTAATCTCATTTTCTGACAAGCGATTCTGACAGCACCTTCCTTTTGATTTCTAAGACACGTAGCTAGACATATATTAATCTGTCAGTCATCGCCCCTAGGAAGGATGGAAAAAAAGGGAGAGACAGAGATGAACATTTGTGAATGTGAAGGGAACAAGGCAAGAAAGGACTAAGGGTCCTTTTCTGGCTATTTTAAGCGACGCAACCGCGGTTCTCCACTCCTCCCACCCCAACGTGGCACCCAAGCCGCAGCCCCGCGTGTCTGCCAAGGGGGACTGACACAAGTTTTATTTAAGGTACGAGCGTGGCCCAGCAGCTACAGACTAGGTGTCAGCGGGGGGTGTATTTTCAGGTTTTTCCTGCTGCGGGAAGCAGCTGGACTCCCATTTCACTTCTCCGCGCCTCAATTTTCAGCACGGGATATAAAAGCCTTGCATAAAATCCAAGTGTTATTGTCACCACGGTGCATATTTTAGTTGCAGACATGGGACTTCCCAGTACGGGTACCATAAAACATTGAGCCTTAATTCTGAATATACAGGTTCTGAAGTGTTCTGCAATAACGTAGGGGTTTTTGCAGCACGAAATGCTTTGTCGCTCCGGTCACCATAAGCCCCACTCGGCTTCGGTGGCCAGCCTGGCTGGAACACGGTAGCAGGAACGGGCAAAGACAGGTTTGATAAAAGCATCAAGATCGAAAGCATCAGATGGTTGTCAGGTCTTAACAATTTTGTACTAACGCTCAAAGTGCTCCAAACCAGAAGCGTTTAGTGCGACGTCGTGGCCTGGCAAGGTGCAAACTGGAGAGGCTCATCGAGACTGAGTCAAGCTGAGGCTACGAAAAGGCAGGATTTCCAAGAACTCTCAGCTATAATATGAGACAACGTATTTAAAAACCAAGAGTGTTACAAGTAAGCGGTAAATCGGTGCAACTCGGATGGCATTTGCCACTCAGCAAGTGTGCAAAATACGGGCACTTTACGTCTGAGGTGAGATACGTACCGGTGAGCGCAGGGATGTGGGGCGGGAGGAGGGAGGCCGGTAGGTAGCTACAAAGCTGCAAAGGAGTGTAAAACAAGTGAGATCCTACAAACGGGACCCAAAGGCGGAAAGACAATTAAGCGAGGTGGGAGGCAGCGTTCTTTATCTTACACAGACCTGTTAGGTACGTTCCTCATAAACACGCCTTCTCCCTCTTACCATGTGAGTCATGTTAATATTCCTACCCACCAAATGCTACATTAGAGTAAATTATCCAGCCGTGCTGCCTAACGTTTGCTCGCTGACCCGTCTGCGCTTGCAGAGCCTCCCCGGCCGGCAGCG
Organism: Sterna hirundo; assembly: GCA_009819605.1. Lineage (NCBI taxonomy): Eukaryota > Metazoa > Chordata > Aves > Charadriiformes > Laridae > Sterna > Sterna hirundo. The sequence goes on along the minus strand of CM020450.1, from coordinate 11,274,253 downwards.
CCCAGCGTGGCCCAGGTTGGTACCCTCAGCTACGAGCTACTCACCGCCTCCCCTCCCTTCCGCTGGGTAGTATGAAAGTACAGGAGAAACTTTATTGTTCATAATGGGATAAGAAAAAAAAAATAAAAATGAAATGAAAGCAAAGTACAAAGGGGCTCAAATCCAATGCTTTAAAGCGATGCCATTTTCATAGTAATACAGTCATTAAGTACTTGTTTGATGGTGCAAAAAGTAGGCCAAGATCTTTCCTAATACATTTTATTAATCAATACCTGCACTAGAAGATGGGAACAATTAAAATTTTCCTCCTCACTCAGACAAAGCAGCATAAAGCTTGTGATCTACTTAAGGAGCCCGCCACTCAATGGAAAGATGAAAAGACTTCTTTAGTTTTACTTAAGAGCTGAAATGATGTTAATACTTCAAGTGTTTAGAATCTGGTTCTCAGAAAGACAGTAAATTAGCAGTGGCAGGAAAGCTGCCTGCCGTCACTGAGTCCCCTTCCTCGCGTTTCCGTGCTGATGTCATCATAACTGGAAAATTCACAAATACATTCTGGAGTTCACTGAGCCTGAAAATAACACTGGAGATATTTCCTTTGCCATGCAGAACACTTCAATAAATAAGCCTAGCAGGAACGCACATCTACTGCTGATGCGCCTTATAAGGATAAATGTAAACCTGACACTTGCATAGTTTACATTTATGCCAGATTTTTTATTAAAAAAAAAAAGGATTTTCTAGTTGCATCTGAGCTTCAGGATGTAGAAAAGAAGGCACAGACAGAAAAAGTCTCCTCCTCTGGGGCAAAACAGTGGGGGGAAACCGGGCAGTTCACTGGGTGGACCTCTGGCTTTGGGGGAGGAGAGACTTCTTATCTCACAATGAGGGTTGCTGATACGGGCCTAAAATCTGCCCAAAACGCAACCTTCCTTGAGAGACTCCAGCCCTGTCCCTGCAGCAGGGGCCACCATCACCCAAGGGACAACACTTATCTCTTTTCCACCTCTCAGGACCTCCAGAAACACACCTTCGCCATCATCCTGGTGGGCCATGGGCCACAGGTGTTGGCACACCTCCCCTGCACCGACCCACTCCGCTGTTTGGGCTCCAGAAAAAACTTTTGATAGGGGTCTCACGGCACGAGGTACAGCGCAACCACCTGGGAGGAGAGACTCCTTGCAACCCAACAGGCAGGACAACAAACAGGAGACAAAGGACGTGGTTATTTCCCACTCCTCAGGGGAGGAATATCCAACGGGACGTGCGCAGGTAGCACCAAAAACTGAACGCTGCCCAGTTTCATCTACTATTTGATTCTCCGGCGAGAGCAGAACCTCATCTAGGACCTCACAGCCTTCTGCTATGGAACGAAAGGGACTATCACAACCATGCATTGACCTTACAGCACGAGAGAAAGCACGCACACAATGTTGTGTCTAAAACAAAGAGGTTTTTTCATATGATGATTAACAGAAGAAATATAAACGTACATGACCTTTTAATTCGTATCACGAGAACTAACTGAGCTAATGTTGCAGCCGAAAGAGAACATTCCTCCCTGGTCATCATTTTGGAAACATCGGAGGTCGATTCATGCCATATAGTTGACCTCTTGTGGTAAATTTGTTGTCTAGTTTCATTCAGTATTGAGCCTACCAGGCACCTTGCCGGTTCCAACCCACTTGTCAAAGTTACATGAGAGCCTTGCTAAGACTTTCCTCGGGGCTCCCAATTCTTCTTCTGTGCATCTTCACCTGGGATTGCATTGCTCAAAGCGCTGTGGAAGGTCACGGTGCTCACAACAAAAAAGTCGGCAACAAAATAAGCAGACGGATTCTGCTCTAGTCCTGCCTCCATCCACACAGCCAAATCTCTCAAAAAGTCCTGATCTAAAGTCCTCTGAAAATAAAATCCTTCCAACACAAGAAACAATTTTTACTAGCTCTCAAACGCTATTTTTCTTTCATTTAAGATTCTAACAAAACCTAACTTCTTTGTCTCTCAAGCTCCCTTGATCTCGTTCACTTTTAGCTGTCACATAAAGTCAATTGGCTGCACCTCTCTGCTTGATAAAGACATGCCAAATGCTCAGATGTGTCTTTAATGAGGAGGTAGATAAGACATAGTCCAACAAGGTGCTGAACACTTTGACCCTCAGCTAACAAAGCACTTAAATATCTGCTTAACTTTAAGCAAAAAGAAGTCCTTTTGAAGCTAACGCAGCTGTTCTGGCATTCAGACTTAAGCATCGTTTTATAAATTTCACTGGATTAGGGAGAGAGCCTTTGCCCGGTTGAACCCCGGTTACCGAGAGAGCAAAACCAGTCAGAAACACGCAGCTAACCCAGTGAGAGCCAGGGCTGCAGAGTTTTAAGATAAATTATGGAAAGGCCCTCTATTATTAATTAATGTGTCAGTCATGTTGCAGGTAATACCGTGCGCCTTGTTCCTGCGTTAGAGGGAGCAGGCAGGTTTATTTTCTGTTGTAATGTAACGTTTCACAAACGGGATGGAACACATGAAGGATCTGCAAGGATGGAGGCTTGGCATTTACTTCAAAATAAACGCTTGGATTTACAAGGAGAAAGGGACAAATACCAAACAATACAAATAAAAATTAATGACAGAAAGGTCATGGAGAGGAAGCCCAAAGAGTAAAACTGATACCAAAGCCGAGCTATTGTTCCTGAGATTCAGTTAATCGGTTGATCTATATCCAATCTGGATTATTCCAGGCATTACTGGAGGAGGTGTGCCTTGAGAACCTAATATAATACACAAGAGTCATGATAAAACTTCAACCTGTTTTGATAATACAGCTACACGTTCTACTCCACACACACCTCTAAGAAAGGCTGCCGGATCTTATCACAGTTAGTTATTAATCTATTTGTTCCTATAAAATCTTTTCTCTTCCCCCCCCCTCCCTTTTTTAATAATTCACTTCTTCTGAAGAGGAACTGGTTTAATGTAGGGAAAAAGCTGCAGCATATCAAAATGTGACTGGAAAAACGCGTAAGGAGATAATTTTTGTTTAACTGGGATGGAAGAGTTATTTTAGAAATATTTTATATCATTTAAAAAGCACTGAGCACTATTTTATGCCTCTACCTGAGGAATAAAAGCCATAGTTATGAGTCCAGCCGTACATATTTCAGTAGCAAAGCGAGATTGTAACAGATACATAAAAAATTCTTTAAAAAGTCGCTCAAGTAGATTTTTCACGAGTAAAACACTGGCAACCTGAACGTTAATTTAATTGTCGGCATTTCAGTGGAGCATTTTGTTCATCTGTAAAAGGCTACAGAAAACAGAGCATAAATCACGCCAGCTCAGCCCTGTGTCATCTCCATTCCGGCAACCAGGAGGCAAGCGGCCGCCCTGGGGCTCTGCAGTCCATCACCGCCGAGGCTGGGGCTGGGGCTGGGACACGCTACGGCCAAGTTCAGGTCTCTCTACCTCAGTGCCTCCACATTTCGCAAAATTTATATAACCTGGACGATGTTTGGGGTTTATGGCTACTTAGTTAAGATGTTTTAGTTGATTTATAAGTTGCTGCTGGGCAAGCAACAAAAAAGAAGATGATAAGCATCAGCAAGCTGAGCTTCTCAGTCTGTAAAATATTACACATAATATGATAATTAAGCCTTTCTACTTAGCAGCGTGTTGCAATGTAACGGCGTGAGCCTCTTTGTGTCACCCAGGACGTAGGCAGGGGAGACGGCTATAAAAAGCCGCCTGAGCTGGGTTTATTTTAGGAGGCCTTCAGACCAAAAGCCTCATCTCTGCCTCGGACCCGGCAGGAAAGCTCGCACGAAGTCACCCGGGCTCCCTATTAAAATACTGTTAGCACATACGAGAGTTTTCGTCTTCTTTTTAGTTCAAAGTCGTCTGGGAGAGACAAAGAAACAAAGTGCCTGGGTCAGTGGAAATTTCTGACAAAGACTCGTCTTCCTGGCACACACAGGGACAACCCCACCAACTGTGTCAGGTTTCCCCCCCCCTCCGACTGACAAGGCAAAGGTCCTGATTAAAGGCCCTCTGGGGGGGGGACACACAAAAGATGGCCCAGGACTTCAAAGTCAACACACTGCTGGACGGCGGGGAGGTCCCTTTTTTCCCCCTTTCTCCTTTTAACTTAAGCTCCTGCTGGCTGTGGAGGGGCTTCTAATTGCATTTCACAGAGGCTGAACAAAACGTGGTCTTGTCTCCACACAGCAGCCACGCTGGAGGACGCGGGATACGACGCGAGGTTTCAGAGCAGGAACAAAAAGAAGTTTATCGTGTCAGCAAGCCGTGCAGAGGCAACGGGGAAGCTTTTTCAAGCTTATTTACACGTTGCCACGTTTCTAGATCTGAGTAAACAGCGGCGGGGTTTCACAGAAGTGGTGCGGCCGGGTCCCTCCTCGTCGCTTTGAACGTGGGGCGACCTGCACAGCCAGCCGGGGCGAGGGGGCCAGGGTTTGATCCGACACGCGGCACCCGTGGAAAGCCGGGCACAACTGAAGGTAGTTGGCTTGACCAGCGGAGTGAATATCTCCTTTTGTGCTGGAGAAAAAGAACCTTTGCTCACTGACCCAGGTCTGGACGCGGAGACGCTTTCTGGGCAAATTGTAATCTTGACCAAACGACACCCAGGATGATCTAAGCAGCCTAATTAAAATTCTCCCAGTGCGTCTAGAGCTACGGATCCGTTGAAAGAAAAGGTTTGGCTGAAGCCCGATAGACATTGTTGGAAGTACAGGAAAGTGGTTTTAGGGGATGCGGGATGGAAAGAAAGCCTCAAGCCAGAGGTAATACAGGCTATGCCGTGCGGGGCGTGATTTCAGTCAAACACAGAAGTATGCTGGAACCCAGCAGAGCTAGCGCTTGGCCACCTTACCTTCCATTTTTAATGACAAAAAAGGTCTGCATTAGTATGCATGAACAAAACACTCTCTCATCCAAAAATAAAACAAGTCCATAAAGTCCTATCCCTTTAACATTTGATCGTCTCTCTTTTCCGCTTCCCTAACGAGATTTGCTTTCTCATTCTTTTTCTTTTGCATTCAAATTTCAATCTGCAACAAATTTTCCACATTACAGGATGAACCATATATCTGTTTTCCCACATTGCACAACACCAGACCCAACACAATACATCAAAATCCCGACAAGTAGCGTTTCTCCTGTGTTCCCTTTGCCGACGGTAGACAATGAAAGCCCACACTGCCGAGCCCCGAGCTCCCTCTGTGCCCGCTCACGTATGAGAATTAGACCTCGAATGAGGTTAGTTAGTCGCTGCTGATTCATCACGCGTTTGAGATTTGGATTAACAAACCATTCATCCTCGATTCCTTGTCTGCAGGCCCATGGTTCTAACAGGACTAGGCTTTTTTTGTTTGTTTACTAACTGACGATAGTGGAAAGCCTCATATTCGCATCCGTATTATAATAAATGCATTATAAATGAGTAAGTAGGAAACAGTAAGGAAATGATGTTTTACTTTTAAATGCTAATTATGGAGCCCTGGTGCAGTTAATGTGTAGGGTGTTCTGTCAATTTTTAATGTTTATGCCAAGTGTAGTCTTCAATTTAACATGAGCTTTTAATCCTTTGAGTACTAAATTGCCTTTTAATGCTTGCAGCACAACATTGTGTTTGCACAAAGTCAGGACTGAAAAATGAATTTACTACAAGATATGTGCATGTATGGAGGGGGGAGGAAGTACAAAGGACAAGATTTTTTTTTAATGATGTTGTTGGAACCGTACAAGAGGAAGGAACTGCTTTCAGGATGTACCTGGCAATTGTTTGCAGTGGCAAAAGGCTGCTGTTGATTTAGTATCTCTGCTGAAGTATTTTCAGGCAGAGCTCTTTCAGGCTCAAACAGTTTATCCAAAAAGCTATACCAAAAATTCATGGTTCACACCCATAAAGGAAACGCTGAGAAAAATACTGTGAAAGGAATTACTACAAAGTGGTGTCTGCACGTTCAGCATGACGAAGTACCTACAAGGACAGAGAGTTTTTCAACTGACAGTACTTAAAAGAAATGCAAAGAATAACGCTATTTTGGAAAAGATACGTTATATCGTCATCTACTGGGTTGGTTGGTTTGGTTTTGCCTTTTCAGCTGGCTTGTGAGGAGGGGTACAGGGGATTTCTTAGTTCCCAGCCTGCTACAGTCAGTAACGGGGCAATGGCACAAACCGCCTGGGGCTGCGGACGCTTTAACCCAGCCTGGCACAACTTCCCGCTCCGAGTCTGCCCTTCAGCAAACCTGCGCACCACCAGCCTCAGAAACCCGGCTGAGGAGGTCACACTGGGGAACTTCACAGCCAACAAGACAAGCAGAACCCCCAGTGTGCCCGCTCCCAGGGGTTCTTTGCCGGGGAACAGCGTCCTCGCTGGCTCCCGCTGCGGCGCTGGCCGGGACGCGGCCAAGTGGGCAAACCCCGAGACAATCTCTGTCCCCTGTCACCGGTGCCTCCCACCTCCCTCCCTCGCACACGCCGGGATGGAGGGGAGCTAAAGCAGCTTGGGAGGCTAATCCCTATTTATCTCCTTGGTGAACAGACTTTTTAAAATGACACTGTTCGCATGCTTAAAGCTCCAAATTTGACTTTCCTTGACAGCAGCCATCTCAGGAATCCCAATGAGGTTTATTTTTGGCAGCGGAGCCTTCACAGAATAAGCGTCGCTGCATGTACGGTTTTTCAGCGCACCAGTGCAATTCTGCAGATGAGTAAAACTGGGCACCTGAGGATTTCTGTACATCCTGATAATGTCTCCTCAGCTTTACTCCCCGGTTAGACCCAGAGGGCAAAAGTTAATCAATTAAAATCTCTCCTTCCTTTCTCTCTTCCCCCACACCTGCGCCATCCATAAGATTTTTTTTAGGAGATATTGCAGGTATTTGAATACTTGTTTCCTTCTTCCTCATTCTAGCATCCCACATGTGACAACGTGCAGTTTACACTGTCCACTCCGACAATACAGTGTCATGGGAAGACGCCTTTATTTGCTTTTCAGTGATTAGCCAGTCCCGGGGAAAGGCAGCCAGAAAGAGCGAGAAATACAAACAGGGTAAGTTGCTTTATGATTCAATAATATGGCTTTTTAAAATAGCTGTAGAGGAAAACTTTGCCAATTAAAAGTGAAGTTAGAGCTGTCGAATTCAATTGCCAGAGGTAGACGGATAATTTTTAAATGTTACTTTTTAAAAAACTGCAGCTGAAATTAATCTACAGGCCTTGCACTAAAAACACATATGTCGAATTGAAGCACAGAAAAAGTCTTGCCACGTAAAACCGGCAAAACGCTTTGCGTTAAGCACATGTATAACTGCTTGTGGAATCGAAAGCCAAACTCAAACAGACTGGGGGCGAGACGAGATGCCCAGCACTGTGCCAGCCGAGCCTCCGGCCGCCTGCACCCCGCATTTACCCAAAACCCTCCCTTTTCCCCCAAGATTTTCTCTGTTTTTCCTGGGTGTGTTGAGACCCCCCCCAACCCCCCGGAGGAAAGCCCACCTTCCCCAGCGGAGCATGGGCATCGCTGCCGTCACCACTCACGTCCCGAGGGTGCGACGTGGCCCCCGGCGAGTCCTGAGCCCGCTGGGGACCTGCCGGCGCCGCTCACCACTGGGCACCCAAATTACATGGCTTAGGAAGGATTTCTTTCAATGGGCCTTGGGAGGTAATTACACCCATTTGCGGCAGTACGAATACTGCAAAGCGAAGGTTGGGAAATACATGTCTGGGAATGCTCCCATATCTTTATCTGGCCTGTTGCCTCACTAATGGCATCCAACTAAAGGTCCCGGCTTTCAGAAGGAGGAGGACCAGGGAACCACGGGGCATCGATCTCTCTTTTTTCTTGTCATGACGTCATTTAAGTCAATACTCAAAGCTTGGTGCTCAAAGGCAAGCTCTTAGGCCTAGATTTATCTCATCTCACCAAGACGTTACACGCCCTGGCCCCAGTCTAACACTAAGTTTTTTTCTATACCGAATAGAAATGACAGGTACCTATAATGCCACCATACTTTAATGGTCCAATAAAGCATAATCCATACTTTAAAGAACCAAATATAGGTCCTTGTTTGCTCAGTGGCTTTGATCTGGTGATTTAATTTATGCAGATAAAACTGAACTAGATGCCAGCTTTAAAGGCTTGGTCTTCAAATACTGGCATTACATTTTGAGAGAGGGGAAAAAGCAGAATCCACAGACAGCAAAGGCGCATCCCACCCTGCCACGCACCCCCCCACACACCACCCTTTGGAGCACCATCTCACTCGTGGCTTCAGAAGCAGGACTCAGGGCCGTACAGGTCTAGCTGAGCTCTCTGCAGTGCTACAGGCCGTACGGTCCACACGTTTAAATATTCCTATACTGAAAGGCTTCGATCTCCAACAGGAGGATTTGAAAAATAAACCCATCTTTTTGAGAGGGATGGATGGAAGAGCAGGGCTGGGTTTTGCCTGGCGGGACAGGACACTCCGGAGCCCAGCGACGGTGGCAGTGGGGACAGGGACACACGGACCCTCTGGCTGGGGTCAGATCTCAGCCCTGGCACACCGTTCTGGCCATGTCTGACGGCAGGAATCCCACTGCCACAAACCACCTACCACTTTTCATATATTTTAAAATAGGATGGGAATGGGTTCTTATGTATTTACAGCATGCTTTGCTTTGCCTTACCTTTCCAAGCCCTCTTCCTCTTAAGTTGTTTTTCCTTCCCCCCCCACCCTCCATAGGTTTTTAAATCCTACCATTCAAGGTTGCATTTTTCTCTTTTCCTTTTCGTGCCACTGAGGTGTACAGTGCCTCTGTTAGATCTTGTTCATTAATGTATCGACGCATCTTATTTTGTATTACTTCCATATCTTGATGTTATCTAAAGCTTTTTAAATAGTAAGAGAGAAATTACAAGGTTTATAATTTCCCTCATACACGTAACAAAAATGACAAACCATGAAATCGCAGAGCTGTGACTGATTTCTCTAAAAGTTCGACAACTTCCAGCAGGCTATAGCGGAGACACGGATGGTTTTGGTCTGTGCCTTCAGGTCTGTGTCTTGTGTGTGTATGTGTATATAACGATAAACTTTTATATGTATTTCATACATGTCAAAGACATCACACGTGAGTGAAAAGCAACATTAAAAGACCAGATAAAGCTCTTCTGAGAGAATGCAGTAGATTTGGAATTACACTGGAATTTTGTAGAACGCCAGACAGCTCTTTAATAGGTCCTGTTTGGACAAGCAGATGAAAGAAGGGATTCAGTTCACCCGCACCTGCAAAATTGAGCTTGGAGGAGTAAACACTCAGCAAGAAACTTCTGATTCTCTGTGCACCTGCCTAGGGCAGAAGTACCGCAGCACGAGCTTTACTCCTGGGCTTTCGAATACATCTTGCTTTTGACCAGGCTACAGCTACAGCAGCTCTAAATTGCTGGCTGGGCCTCCCTGGAGAGTACGAGCAACCTGGCTCGTGGCAGCATCCCAGCTCCTGAATTCATCGGAAATGGAGAAAGCTCAGCATCTCTCAGGAACTGATGAGATTGGGCCAAAGTCACTCGAAGAACCACAGCAACTTAGGTATCAGACAGATAAGGCAGTGCATAATCAGCCTCTTGAAATGTGTAACTAATGACGATGGAGCTGTACTCCTCCTGACGTCCTACTGAAGACCAAATGAAATTAAATCTTTCTAATTAGTAATCATTCACCCAATATCTTCTGCACTGCTGGTGTCAGACAATTACAAATGCTTCAGTGGTGCCAGGATCCCCATCCCAGATGTCCAGGACACTGTGAGGTCAACCCTGCGTCCGTGGCAAGGTTACAGCAGCCCAACGCCGCCTATTCCTGGGCTCGTCAGCTGCGTTAACGAGGCCTTGCAGCTTGCCACAAACTCATGGCTGCCAAGGTCAGCTGTGGAGTTAAAAGAAACATTCCCACTGTGGGATTTGTCCATTCCTCTCCCTAAGCCAGGATTTCAGGGAATACAACGTCCCTATCGTATTGCCCCGGCGTACCATGTGGCTGGAAGCCCTGCTCTCCTCCCAACCACCTTAACTCTCCAAGTCTCTGAGTTTGAGTTTCTCTGACATTCATCTCTACAGCACACTAGAAGGTGGAAGCCTTTAAAAAAAAAAAACAAACACATTTTTTTAAGAAGTGTTAATTTAAAGGTATATAAAGTATTTGTGCCACTCCGCCTCACGTGTAACTGGCCCCATTAGGCAGTAACGCAGGTAACTCGGTCTTGAGGCAGGTTTTAACACCGGACAGCACGACTGTTATTTTACAAGAGCTTTTCAGTGCCACATCAGTTCCCACCACGCACAGAACCCCACGTCTCTGCCCACTGCGCTGATCTTCACCCGCAGAGCGTGCGGGGCTGGGGCAGAGGACGCTGCACCCCCCGTGCCAAGACGAAACGCTGGGCGAGGCGCCGGCCGGGGCTACAGACCCAGCACCCGGCATCCTGCTTCACAGAGTGCCCCTTTAGGTTCAGGATTCAAGAAGGACATGGATCTGTTGGAGCGGGGCCAGAGGAGGGCCACAAAGATGATCTAAGGGCTGGAGCCCCTCTCCTATGAAGACGGGCTGAGAGAGCTGGGGGGGTTCAGCCTGGAGAAGAGAAGGCTCCGGGGAAACCTTAGAGCCCCTTCCAGTCCCTAAAGGGGCTCCAGGAAAGCTGGGGAGGGGCTGTTTGCAAGGGCATGGAGCCATAGGACGAGGGGCGATGGTTTAAACTAGAGCAGGGCAGGTTTAGATGAGACATTCGGAAGAAGCTCTTTACACTGAGGGTGGTGAGACACTGGCCCAGGTTGCCCAGAGAGGGGGTGGAGGCCCCATCCCTGGAGACATCCAAGGCCAGGCTGGATGAGGCTCTGAGCAACCTGATCTAGTTGAAGATGTCCCTGCTCACTGCAGGGGGGTGGCACTAGATGGCCTTTAGAGGTCCCTTCCAACCCAACACACTCTGTGATTCTATGATTCCCAGAGAAGCCGTTAGCATCTCACGTCCTTTTCCAGGCAAGGAGCCCCGGAGGGCTGGCAGACCTGTCCCGTAACGCACCAGTTAAGTTGCAGTATGGTGCAAATCCATCCTTATTTAAATGTTATGCATGTATAAATATTCGTAGAAAGTTTCGAGCACATCCTCTAGTATGGTAATATCTTTCAAAAAGCTGTGAATTTCACTAAATCATTTTTACTGCCCTGGTTTTGAATGAAGTGTAAATATTGTACGCAAGAAATACGGCCGGCGCTCTAAAGGCACGTACTGAGGCAAAGCTGCACAGGCCTGTGCGCCTCTAACATCGGGGCTGCTTGCATTTCTGGAAGGCTTTTCATCCGTCAACTTGTTTTAGCGAATATAATAAGGGAACTTAAATCATATAACGACAGGTTTTGATCTCCTTTACTTTAGAGCAAATCTGGAAGGCACATGAGCTCAGGAAAGCTACGAGAAAGTATGGGAATGGCAAGGGGATCAATTAGAGAGCCTGACGGAAACCCAAATTTCCCTTACGCCAGACTTGCAGAGAGACTGTAAGTCTACAAATTTCTTTAAAAAAAATTACCATTGAGAAATTCAGGTATTGGTTTTTTATGTTACTGCATTGCCTAAGAGCCTTAGTGATGAACTGAGATTCCGGATGTCTAAAATAAAAAGACAGTCCCTGTCTTAGCGTTACACATTACATATACCAAGACATTCATTGCCCAGCTGAATCCAGGCTAATGCACTGCATTTATTTCCTAAAAGCGTTCACAGGAGAAATGAAAGAGCAAACAAAATAAACCCTAATGTAACACGCAAATTAAATATACACAGTCCTTTACTACTCGGTATTTTCCAGCTTTGCTGTTCATAAAAAGCAAGCAAGAGAGCCAGAAGTTTCTCTACTTGTAATGACGAGTGAAGGCTGGATTCTTCACTCCGTGACCCTTTAGAAATTGCCCGTGTCTGTTATATACTGGGAGTCAGCACCTCCGTCTGTTAAACTGTCACACCTCTTGTTCAGGTCTCTCCTACGATAATCTCCTCCCTGCTCGACTCCAGATAACACAATGCATTCCCTCTTCTCCTTTCTGAGCTTATTTGCAGACGTAGCCATCCATAAGAAGCTTTAAATATGTATTACACCACAGTAAAAACCCCTGTGGCCCACCAAGTAGTGGGCTGGAAAACCAGTTTAGATTCGCAAAGAAGCTGGTATTAAAATCCTCGAGGACTTAGCAGTTCAGCCTGTCATGCATTTTAAGACCTGTGAATAATAAAAGGAGCACTGGTAATTTCACTAAAAAATGAAATTCCATCATTTCTGCAGAATAAACAAAAACAAACCAATGCATTAGCTATGCAATACTTCCCAGCACCACAGTCTGAATGCGTCATTAAAGACAGATTTTACCCATGAAAAATATTTTTAAAAAGTAATAAATACACAAAACTTTACATATACTTTTCATTTCCTTCCTCCATCCTCTCTGTGGGAGGCAGACGCAGATTAAGTTGGTATAGCCAATTCCGCCAGCTCCGGGAAGCTGAAGCCCTATTTCTTACAGCTCACATATTGTATACTGTGCTCTAAACTAGGCCCTACCTGCAAGTGTAAAATTCGGGAGTATAAATCTATGATGTTTCACGGATTTTAGAAAAGAAAATAAGTAAAGAAGAGCTAGAATGTAATCTCACTGTTGGTATATCAAGTTCACGTTCACATTTCCAGGTCCTGAGGCACACAGCACGAACAACTCCCATATTTTTCTCTCTTGAAAGAGCTGTTTTATTACAAAATTCAGCTGGATTCTTCTATGCTTAAATCTGAGAAAAATATGGCTTTATCACTTAAACGAGGAACTGTTTTTGAGGAAGGAGCACAGCACTATGTAAGTTAAAGTGCCAGTTCATGTGGATAACATCTTTGCTGGCCCACAGTCTCGACAAAGCAGTGTTGCCTTGCCCCTGTTCCAGCTAAAGGAAATATCACCGTCGATCTGAGGAAGGAAGAAACCACTGCTGGGTATCCCGACTGCCGGTATGGTGATGCTCTGAGGAAGAGAAAACAAACCCTGACATCCAAATTAAGCCTCAAGGACAGGAAAAAGCCCAAGGTACCCGCAAACATCAAAATGCTGAAGCACAATATTAAAACAGGAGAAAGAGAGAGCAACAGCTACCGTCAAAAAGGTATGGCCAAGTCTCCTTCCAGCCTCCTCCAACGACAGAGTACCAAAGGCGTCGTATTGCTTTTGACTACACCTCAAAAAAATTCCATAAAGTAATGGGATTGAGTCTTCTCTCTGGCGTACTGCTTTAAATCCTTAGTGATTCCGACCAAAATGATGGCATTGCACTGGTGTAAAGGAGAAGACAGCTAGGTATCAAAGGCAAAATGTTAAACTGGGCACCGCATCCAAAAAATACTACTATATTAATTCACAGAGTGCATACGTGGCCGACATTATTCAGGTCATTGCAACAGTCTCAGCCCTGAAAAGACACCGAATGACAGAGGACAGCTGCAAAATATCCATCCACCACGCGCGGGCACTGACTTCCCCGGCACTGCGCTCGGGATGAATCCGACCCAGCTGGTGCTGTGACGAGAGTTGTCAATTAAACCTTGTAGACGAGTCGCCGAATTCTCAGAAACACACAACTCCAGCAAAGGATACCGCAAGGTTACCAATAAAAGACAAGTCCTAGGGGTAATACTCCAGAGCGGTTCCTCAGTTGGTAGCCGCTTCCTGCTGCAGAATGTCACTCACAGGGAAAGTCACGATGCCTTGATAGGCTTCACAATTCCCCATCAGTTCTCCAGCTGCTTGGCTAATCAGATATTATTACCTCCTTTGTGTTTTCCTTCCCAGCCCTCTCTCTCTCTCTTTCTCTGGCAAGGTTGCTGTAAAAGGACTCAGTAATGATTCCTATCTAAATATTTCACTTGCAATACAAAGGTCTGTATTTTGCATACCGTGGAACTTTTGTTGCTTTGTCTTTTGACAAAAAGCTCCCCAGGCTTCTGGGAATAAATACTGATAATTGTGCCCGGCCTCTACAGAGTGTGTTGTATATTAAACCACACAAAATTGGATTCAAATGCAGTAATCATTGAGGATGCAACTTCAGCACACCCAAGCCGTGAAGAAACAGGTCTGGGAACCTCCATTTCAGGCTTGAGGTTGCACCAGAAGATCTTTCCGTGCCACACAGACCCGCCGGCAGAGAGCTCGGCGCTGTGCTTCCCGGCCCCGCGGGGTCACCTCTTCATCAGAGATCCCCCCTCGCCGCAAGCAGAGGAGTGAAAGGAACATTCCATACAGCTTCTTCAACATGTCTGGCATTGGCCTGCATCTTCCGTAGACATTAGCAGGTATATTGCCATTAAAGTCCTTGGGAGAAGATGCAGGTCAATGCTAAAAGCTTTAGACAACCTCACCTTTTGACTTAAACTCCTGCTTTCCATGTGTGCAGAACACCAAGGTTTCAACTTGGCCTACATTAGAGGAGATTAAATTCCAGATTTCCAAAGCCGAGCAAATCGTTATGATTCATTTTTTCTCCCGGTCCCCTAGCAGGACGGACCTGGTGCATTTGAACTCTTCTGGAAAGGAAGGATCCCCAGGGCTCTGAACCTCCTCTCCCGTATCTGAAGAGCACCTTCACCACCAAACAACTGCCCCTTGTTGAGCAGACGTTCAACTCTGCGTAACATTTCAAATAGTCCCTGGAGCAGGGGGTTGGCTAATCACTGCGGTTCACTGTGCTGTGTACGGGTAGACAAGTGAACGGCGAATGCCCTGCTACGTCCACACAGCTCCGCTCCACCGCTGAGCCACGCACAAAGGCAGCATTTTCTCAGCAGGACGTGTCAGCTCGGGCACACTGCCACGGCTCCCCGGCTTCTGCAGGTAACTGGATGCAGTGTAGACAAGCCTAATGTGGTTTCATATGGAAATGAGTGGTAAATTATTAATATTAATAACATCTATAAACAACTGGTGACAACTTCAAGTGGCTTATTGTGTAGTACGCACAAGGCATCTGTTCATTATCATTTACAAGGCACTCCTGATACACACGACAATTTACCCAAGTATCTGTGCAGACACATTCCACTCTGAATTTCAGCATTAACCACCAAGGCGCTAACAACATCCGAGAGGTCTGTGCTGACGAAACCACTGTGTACGTACAGAAGTGCCGGCGTCCTTCACCGATAAACGGCGCCAGCGTGGATGAGCTTCTCATCAGTGCGGTTCAGTTACGTATGGATCTTGCCGCTCTATAAGGTCGCAGCGGTTGCATCAGTGGAAATTCGGAGAGGGCCTGATTCTCACTGGAAGCCAGACGCCTGAAAGCTGTTACACATCTATGTGATGGTTTAAGGCCCAACGGGAACTTCCCCCAGCGCAGCGACTAACCCAGGAGACAAGGTTGTGAGAGGGGAAAGGGAAAGGGAGGTGTGAGTACAGGATTCTGAGAAGCACCACGATAAGTTTATCATGTCAAAGACGGAGTAAGCCGTGATGTTACAATTTTTCTGTCAAGGACAGTGATAAAAAACTATCCTCACTCCGAGCTCTGGGATTTACAGCATAGGTTTCCAACCTCCAGAGGCTAATTATTTCAAGTCATCCTGCAGTGCACCCTGGGCAATGCTTTATGAAGTTAGCTTCATGTGGCTGAACACCCGTTACTTCATTGGCCTCTCGCTGTCATGATGCAAAGGCAGACTAGTACTTCATGTAGCAATTTTTAAATAGAAGTGGATGATTTTTCAAGTAATTATTAGCAAAAACGTCAAACAGAAAGGCAGAGGCTGGCTATCCTACTGAGAGGAACCACTGAGGCAGAAAATATGTGCCAGAGTATATAGTGGGAGCTGCACTGAGCTTGCTGTCAGACAATGCGTTTTATCAAACTGGAAACACAATACCAGGCCGCTTATAATACCCTCCTTTAATGAGGTGGCCTGAGCCGCCATGCTCTGCTGTATTCAAATAAACACAGTGGCTTTTCAGCAACTGATTTTAATCTCATTTCCTGATCTGAGAAGGGCCGGGGAAACCCAACACTTTCAAAAAAATTGTTTTTTAATTGTTGTTGGCAACCTCATCTACTACCTTCAAAGAACAAGTTAATGGTATCTAAACAGATAACAGCGATGCCACAACGAGCGAGGGAGCTGCTACCCTCTCTCTCTCACAAAGACCAATTCTCAAATTACCAGATGTTTCCCTCGTCTTTTGGAAAAGAAAAAAAAAAAATCATGAGACCTCCATTGAAGGAAGGCTGCTGAAATACAAAGCTCAGCCTGCAGATCAGTGCCGTGGTAGGAGAACAACTTTGAAGTGGAGCTTTGCAAAGGCCATCTACAGCGTAGAGACTCCCTCCCCCTCCTCTGACCAGATGCTCCATGAACTGTGAGCAATATCCACACTGGACATCACTTCATGGAATTGCACACAGACAAGCAGAATGATCTTTTGAGGTTAAAACATCAGTCTACAGCTACGCAACAATCTTCTCCAGATTTCTGCTGTGTTACTAAACCCGCCTAAGTTGCCACAGTCCTATGTGTAAACGGAGAAAACAGTTCATCCTTCCTTTCCTTCTGCTGTCTCATTTTCTCGGTTAACTTTGCAAGCGTTTTCGGGCACGGACCAATCCTTTTTGTGTGTTTAACAATGATACCTGAAGACTATCTGTACAATCACACTGCACATAAATGACCAATAACGGCAGTGCTCTTATCAGATGGCCACCAACCCTTGCTCATAGCTCACCTTTCTGTAATCAGCTTCTGTATCGGGCTGCGTATAAAAGCTAAAACAGAAACCCCTCCAGTCTTCGGGGAAGTTAAGGCATAGGTCGAACCACATGACAAAACCCAACCCAAGCAGATTTAGGTATAAATATATGATAATTTGTTTTTATAAAGTCCCTCAACCCCACACAGAGTTGCAATAAAGCTTACCGCACCCATCTCCAGAAGGCAGGGAAGTCAGAGGCGCAGCCGGACGCGCGCCCCAGCAACCCAGCGGTGCTGCCCCCGGGGTTTCAGAACACGCCTGCATTTCAGTGGGGGCAGAGCCGGGGCTCCGAATACCTGTGTATCTGCAGAAATATCTGAGCTACAAGAAACGCACCATACAGCTGCTCAGCTCATTAACAGTGTCCTCTTTGAAGCTCCATCCAATTTTAGCAACTGAAATGCTATAGGTGGCTTAGGCTTGTAAACAGAAAGCAAAGCCAGGCCTTTACCGACTGTCCAGCTCATGACACAGTGAAGGGAATCTTACTGCCACTGCTTACTGCCCGCTTAGCAAGCTTGAATATATGGCATTGTTTAACTTACTGTTAAGCTGCTGTATTTAAAGTGTCAGAAAAAGCTGTGGGGACACACTTATTTTTCCAAAGAGTAGCTGATTTTGATTCAACGGAAGTCTGCTCCCACTTGACCTGAGCTTGACCAAAGTCACTCAAACTGCAACACAAGCGTCCATAAAGACGGAACTTTTTAAATGACTTGTTTTCAATTTACACTTTACATTAGTCCTAAATCAAGCCTTAAGAAGTTTCTATTGTTGATTTTCTCACTACATTCACAGCTAATTTTTAAAACACAGATTTGCAAGGGGTTGTCCATCTGCAGGAAAAGCACGCAGGTACCTCCACAGCTCCTGGACGTTGATGCCTCCGAGGAAAAGCAGATGCTAGCCCAAGCGTTTCTGAGGATTTGGCTTAGGATCAGTTACAAGGTTGGCCCTCAAAAATTATCTCAGGATGGGTTGTGCCAGGCTAGCAATGTCCTTCTGGGAAGGATTCGTAATTCTTTCAAGATGGCTTGACCCAACTGAAGATAATTTTGGAAAAACAACACCTGGTCTCTCTCTCTCTCATTTGGACCATGCAGCAGACATGGCACACAGGCAAGGAGAGGTGAAATCTGTCCTGGCCTTTCAACTGAGACAGAATGTGTTGGGTTGGACCTCGAAAGGTCATCTAGTGCCACCCCCCTGCAGTGAGCAGGGACATCTTCAACTAGATCAGGTTGCTCAGAGCCTCATCCAGCCTGGCCCTGAATGTCTCCAGGGATGGGGCCTCCACCACCTCTCTGGGCAACCTGGGCCAGTGTTTCACACATTCCCTCAGGGGACGATGTCAAGAGAGACACCAGGAAAATGCATGACTTCAGGTAGGAGTTACCAACTTAGGGCACGTATGAGCACGTGGGATGGGGCTGGGAGGCCCCACTCCTGACTCTCAGAGCCAGCACCTCCTGCCCCCCGTGGGCTCCCCACTGGTGGGATTACCCTCTATTTTGGAAGGAAAACCCACCTGAAGCACAGCCTGAAGAGCCGCAAGATTCAGGTAAAGCAGTCAAGCAAAGAGCTACTGGGAACTTATGATTAAGCATAAATTTTTCAAAAGCCCATAAACAATTCAAACATCCAACGTTTTACTGAAGCCACTGGGACCAGGCACTTACGTTAGTCACAGCGTGTTGCCGGAAAAGTTACTGCAAATCAACTTGGCATTGTTTTCTTGGGAATTAGATTGATATTGACACAGATCCCAAGTTTTTTACTAGGGATATATGCGAATTTTCCCGGGGTGGGGGGGAGCTAAAGAAACAAGTTTCCTTCCCAACCGTGGTGGTTCATTAGAAAAAAAGTGAAAACCAGACAAGCTTCTGGCCCTTCACGTCACTACATTTCTGAAATAAAAATGACAAGAAATGAGCGTGCTTATTGCTAGCCAACCCGTTCCCCAAGCAGCAGAGGGTCCCCGGCACTTGTAACCTCCGTCCATTTGAAGTTTGTCATTTAGCAAAGCCTCTTTTTCTTCCCTGCACTTCCAGCTGTTTATATGACACAAAACACTTTCTGGATGCAAGTCCCAGACCTCTCACATCTCATGCATCGAAGAATTAACCTGGGGAGGAAACTGTCAGACAAGTCTGACTCAGATTCCACCCTAATTTTAGCAACACACAGAACGAGCTAACACCTTTCTGCAGAGCGGCAAATTAATCTCTTATAACTGGAATGATCCCTAGTAATCTGCATCTGAGACCTTTGCCACCGACCAGAACTCTATTGTGTTTGCATTCCGAAAAAGCGCTACGGGAGGAGGATCGGCTCTGAGAGCGCGCAGGGCCACCGGCTGAGCCGTGTTTAGGTTGCGAGCAGCTCCCGGGGCTACAGCACATGGGCATCAGGGGTTGTGTGGGTAAAACAGCCGCGGAAGAAGACATTTCGCAGGGACTCCCCATCCTACTGCTCCTTTTGCCCTAAGCCCCAGCCGCACACTCATCCCTGCACCATCCCACAACACGGACCTCCTTGGGAGCCACTGCCATTTCCCACCTGGGAACCACTCCCGGCCCTGCCCAGGGCTGTGGGGCACCCTGTGACTCTCGATCATAAGGAGACCTGGGTGTGTTCCTCACAACACAAGAACAGGCCTGCTGCAACAGACCAAAAGTCTCTGAGAAAAGCCAGAGCCAGGTTTCCAGGGAATGGCATAAGAACAAGTATGCTGGGACACTCGTCTAAACACACTCTCTGCTTTCTGCTACTGATGGCGCTGGGATTTCTTAAGCTGTATTTAAATCTTTCCGTAGATTTTCTTCCAAAAATTGTCCCCTCAACATCAGGAAGTCTCATCGCGCTCAGTTCAACGTTATTCTGTAATGTGTTTTTCCAACAAAAGTCTACTTTTACAACATTTATGGCTGCATAACTACCATGGAAGTAAAACAAAGAGAATGAAATTAGGAAGTTCAGTCTTAAGTTCAGTTGTGTTGTCAGACAAAGCAACGAAAATATTTGGAGAGCCAAAAGCAGAAGACCGAGAAAGGCTGAGGCTGTGGTGGCCAATGCTGCTTACGGAGGTGGCCAACGCACAAGCGGAGATGAATGGAGAGGCATCCAAATCCTGAAGTGAGTAATTAGCTACGGGAGATGCTTTTGCTTTCTGAACTGAGCTCTTCCTGCCCGCAGCAGATAATAGCTATTTCTTTGCACTCACACCTTCCCGATGTATTTCGTTAAAGCTATACAATCCTCAGAAAATTTTGCAATGAGGGTCAAC
The DNA here is from genome assembly GCA_009819605.1 of Sterna hirundo. Lineage (NCBI taxonomy): Eukaryota > Metazoa > Chordata > Aves > Charadriiformes > Laridae > Sterna > Sterna hirundo. The sequence continues at coordinate 11,254,135 of CM020450.1, read as the reverse complement.
TTATACTGTGTATAATTTTATAGAAGAACACGTCAAGGCAAAGAGAAGTCAATGGACGAGTTGGATCAAGAAGCCGATGTCTGGATTCCTTGGTTACGGCTATTTGGCGAGCGAAGGCGGGGTTGCTGAGTGGTGAGCAGATCCCCGAGGGCTCAGAGCTGCCGCTTGCAGACAAGGTAAGGACCACCTTCACTTACAGTGCTCCTAACAGCTCACAGGATGGTTCCTCTCCAACATACGATGACTAAAACTACGTATGTCCAGAACTGTGACTCTACAACAAAGTTTTCCCAAGTCCGGTGCCACGCAGTGCACTCGGCCACAGCACGGACGCCACTGGAACACCCCAAGGAAAACTGTAACAGCCACAGAAACACACAGGAGAACGTCTCGGACTTTGGCTTGTACAGAATCGTCAATCTCTGGATAAGAGAAAGGACTTAGTATTCGGATGACATCAAACATCCTTGTCAGGATCACGATGTTCACATGCAGCTGACCTGAAAAGCGAAATATGCCCTTGACATACGACCCAAGCAAATGTGAAGGCAATTTTACTGAGAGCATGAATAAAATAAACTCTCCCTGACAGGACTAAGGAAAGGGGCAAGAAATGAAGTGGTTTATGCAATTCTCCGTTAGTTAAAACCCTTTGGACTTCGCTTCCACCTTACTGCAGAAGGCTGCTGATGCAAAGGGTGATATTTGCCTGCAATCTTTCCCTGGGAAGTAATTAGTTTCCATTTAGAGGGATGACAAATTGATCAGGCAGGAATCTCACTGAGCTCTGAATTGAAGCTAAACCGCGATAGCTACAGCTCTGGCAAGTTGGGTTCGTAAGTCTGTCAATGCATTTTACAGTTTCAAAATTCAATCACCCAACAGCAGGAAAGACATTGGCTTAAAAAAAAAAAAAAAAAGTAGAAGAAGATGATGCGGGGGGAGAACCACCAAAGCCTACACTTCCTCCTGCAAGTTCATTATCGCCTCTCTAAAGCATGACGGTGGTGTGAAATGGGTTAGACGCACGGATGCCTCTGTTAACGGCCAAAGAAAAAAAAGTCGCACATCATTAGGAATGGAATAAACGATACCGAGGCACAGAGCAGAAATGATTTGATTAGCAATTTCCAGTTTTGAAAAGACCTGGAAGAGAACCAAATGACTATACAGAAGGTGTGATGGAGTTCTTAATTGCTGTAACTGCACAGGGAGACTCGATGATTTGTGACATATAATACAGCACAGTACGCTAACGCTAATAACTGTTAATTAACTGCAGCAATGATATACTCTCAAAATGCACATACAAGTTACCATAATTTCTAGATTAAAAGCTGCAACGTTCGAAGCCAGAGGCGGAGGGAAGGCAGCACAGAGGGAAAGTGGGGGAAGAGGAGAAAGAAAGCGGGGAGGGAGACGGAGAATTTTTCCTCTCTTTTAAACCCCCTTTGTGCACGGCTGACATCTCACCCAGAGCAAAGCAGCCAGAAAGCTCTAGGAGGAAAAAAAAAAAAAAAAAAAAAAAATACTACTCCTGCCGAAATGCGAAACGGTTCCTGAACGAACCTCTCCCTCCAGAGAAGCAGTTATTAATTCTGAAAGGCTGTTGTTGCACCAGGCCATCTGGCTGTGCCGTAAAGAGTTCAGTAGCTGCTGCTGAGCTAAGATTCCTGTCGGATCCCATTCGCCCCAGCGACATTATTCACTCGCAAATGTTATCGCACCATTTTTTCCCCCATCACTGCTGTTTGCGAGTCGTTTTATTTATTTGCAGGCAGTTTGTTGCACTGCCCAGTGCAAAAATGGCTCTGCCAGGAGCCTCCGGGAAGCCGAGAGACAGCACCCTCGTACAACGGATGCTCAGAAGCTTGTTCCGCTCTGCCTCCGAACAGTAGTGCCGTGTGTTAGGCTGGAAGGTAGCACTTAGCGAAAGCTGCTGGATTGACAGCCTGGGAGACTGAGGGCTTCTATTTATCCCCCAGCAGGCAGAGCACAGACACGCTCCCACACGCTGTCCTTCGCCGGCGCGCGGAGCCGGGAATCACATGATACTGATTAGCTGTCCAGAATTGCTAAAACATTTTCTCTTTCAGATCAATAGTAATAAAGAGGAGGGCAAGCCAGGTATCAGGCGTGCGAGGCGGAAGGCTGATGCTGATCTTCCTGCAGAGCTGCTAGCCAGACACCCCCCCCTGCTCCCTCCCCAAAAAAATTCTCTTGGCACGCTTCCCCTTCGAAGTTCTTTCAAACGCAACCGATCTGTAGACAGGCTATTTAAATGTTACAGTCAGGCTAATCTTGTACCACCCCTAACACATCAATTACCCTGTGGATGGGAAAGCTAACAGGCTTTGTTCTTCCCTTGGTGCGTCCATTGTAACACGCTCTTTCTGGATGGCCTCCAAAGGAGAGTTAAGCAAAGTGGTCCGTGTTTTTGAAGGCACCGCTCTCCGCACCACCGTGGGATGAGCTCAAACCTAATCCCTGTGGCAAACAGTGGAAAAACAGAAAACAAACACACAAACCAACCCGAACATCTTCATTTCATAGCATCAGTGTTCACTAATGCGCACCGGGATACAACGGATGGCAAAGATAAGAACACAAGCGCAGAGCAATGAGTGGGAAAAAAAAAGGACTAACAGACTCGCTCAGCCTCTATATCCTCCGCGTTCGCACCAACGCAGCGTGTTGAGAGCATGTGTGAAGTCTATCTATCATTTTAACATTGAAGTGCCTTGAAAAATATTAAGGGTAAACTTTGCTGTCATTCCAACATATGGCAAGACACTGAAATATAGACATATCCTGAAGAAACTGGAGAATTTGAATGAATACCTTATTTTACTGAAGAGCACATTGGTTCTGTATCCTCTAGCTTTTTGTCCACCTCCTCCGCCGCCAATTTTTTTTTTCTACTCCAGTTTCTTTCAGGCTAATAAACCAACCCTCCTCCAACACCCTCAGTAGCATGATATGCACGTATAGAGCGGAAAGAAAGAAGAAAAATAAGATTATATTTATCTACCAATAAAAGAATTAGCTTCTATCTACAAAAAAAAAAAAAAAAAGGAAAAGAAAAAGGAAGAAAAAAAGGTTTTTTGATCTTGGGCATGAAGGACAGACCTGAGCTACCAGACTGTACAGTCCTATTCCTCCCTGCCTGTACGGCCAGTACAGACCAGTATCTTACCCAGTTTTCCCCAGCACTCTGCCCAAACGGAAACGGCCTGCAGGATGGCATTTTTATCATTTTCCTCGGCAGCAGAATGACACTGCTGGGACACTCCTTTCCCTTTCCTCACCTCTGTTTCTTCAAGGGCTCCTAGCTGTCACATCACTCCCAATTCTGCTCCCATGACTGCAGCCTCTAAATAATATTGCATTTTTCTTTCCCACCTAGCGCAGAACTTTCAGATTTAAGCCTGAAATGAACGCTGCGAATACCGGTCCGTACTCAAGACAGACATTTAATAACCCCCATGGGAAAGAAAAGCTTCTGAAACTGCTAAAATGCATCCTGTGGGGATGTCAGCCTGGAGTGAAAGATTCTTAAAGACTTTTTGTGTGACAGCATCACACCCTCTGAGAGTCCCAGGTGCCATTAGAAAGGAGGAGGGGACTACAGCACACTTGAAGAATTTGAGAATAATCAGCCTCAGGTATTAATGTTTTGCTTTAAGATGTAAAAGATAAGACATTGAAATTGCATGATTTCCAGAAAAAAGGGGGTGTTCATAAGACGTAAAGCTGCCTGTTCAATGCTGCACCCTCTTTTTTGAAAGGATGCTGGTGCCCACGCGATCCCACGCATCATCCAACGGGTCATAGCCATGCCATGGGAAAGTGGATGTCAGAAGACTGGATCGGCTCCTCAGCCACACTGGAAGCAACTCCCGGTGTTATTTCCAGCCCGCGGCCTTTCCACAACCCCCCTCACAGCCCTGGGATTTAGTCCCGCAGAGACCTCTCTCCCAGATCGTACGCGACACCACTAATTTTATTGAAGAAAACATTTTTCATATCTGATGGAAAACTGGAGGTAAAGCGGGCCTCCTTTCAGGTCCTTCCCTTTCTAAATCCGGGCTTTGTCTCAGCACGACAAAAACAAGGACTTGGAACAGGACAGCCTGGCACCCACCCTTGTGCAAGGGGCAATTAGGCTTTCCAACCTGCATTTTTTGCCTTTGAAATGTTTCCCCCATAATTAGAAGCAAATTTTTTTGTCACACAATGAAATCTCTTTGCGCAAAAACCCAAAGCAAAGCCTGTATGTTACTTACTTCTCATTTTTAGCCTTAGCCTTCCCGGAGATGAACTGCCTGACAAATCCTAACTGCGCCAGGGTTAAGGGCAGGACTGCTCTCTGAGCTCGCGTTGGGGTTTTCTCACCACCGGATTGCGACTAACCCTTTGGGATACCCCAACGTGTCCGAGGGCGTTACCCCCAGCACTGGAAAAATCCTTCTCCTGGGCTGGCTCCTGGGAGAGCAGCTCTTGGCCACCGGACACCAGCAGAGACCCTCCAGCCCGTACCCTGTGGCAATAACCTATGTGAATTTTTCTCTTTATTTCTTCACCTCTGACTTTCCTAAACACTTCTCTCCTGCTTACTGTAAATACCTACTCCTGCTTGCTCTTCCCTTTAGTCTGGCTGGAGTTCGGGGTGATTTGAAGGTAGCTGGAGAACAAGGAGGCAGTTTGCCTCCAGGAGCCTGGCTGATCTCTGAAGGAGCGCTGGGACGCTGCCACCAGTGTCCTTGCCACCCAGCACAGCCTCCGGAGTATTTAAAGGATAACGCGTGCATCCATAGGAGCCACAGGGGCCAAGCTGACAGCTGGTATGAGAGGGACAGGCAGAGGCAGAACATCTCCAGGGCACACAGCAAGTCACCGGGGGCAACACCTGACCTTGAGTGCTGCAACGGAGCTCGTCCCACGGGCACCCCACGAAATCCCATCAGGCAGGAACCGCAGCTCCACAGCACCCAGCTGTTCACCCTTCCTTCACACCCCCTGCGCCTGCCTTCGGCGCTAGACCTCCTCGTAGGATAACGTGGTTGGCTCCCGAGCTCTTGGCCCCATCTTCGTGCTTGGGGCCCAATCTTCGGCTCAGGCCACTCCAACATTTCTCTGGATCCTTAGCTTCTCTCTGGCCCTGTCGCTACCGCGGGGTCTACCCCCAGCCTAACCCCTGGGAGGGGCCCCCTCTGTCTTGGTGGCGCCCACTTGAGCCCTGCCCCGGGACTGATTTCACCCGCGATGGCTCAGCTGCCGCCCCAGTGTTCACACCAAGTGAAAATCCTACACGGGTCGCACAAGTGCAGCCTGTTCGAGCCGCATGAAATACAGTATTCCTTCCCTTACTACAAAATCACATAGGTATTTTCTGCCCCAGATGGAAACAAATATTTTTTATGAAGATCTGTTTTAACCAAAAGCACATATAAAACAAAAGAGAGAGAAATATTTGAGGTTTGCGGTGGTTGGAATCTACGCGCAGAAAATTAATGCTTTGACATGTATTTTGCGCTTAATCTTTTGTGGCAACTTTTTTACATTTGTAAGAGTTATGGATTTTAAAAGTCACAGCTAAGATTGCTTAATGAGCATTCACCACCCTGGAAGTGGAAGCAAGGCTGATGTGGTTTAGTCAGCTGTTAGCTTTATTGCCTCTCTTCTGTACTAAAAGTGACAAGTTGAACACATTATAGAGAGCTCAGATGTGTTATGTAGATGAAGCCTGCAGCAATATCTGCCTGCTCTCTATTATTTATGATGTCTATATAATACAATGGACTGAGATTTAAGCCATTGTGATGCAGTTTGTTTTCCAGGGTTCTAAAGTACAGCACATTTTACAGAGAATTGCATCTCTGTTACATATTAATCAAATCCATCTTACATGCAGCTCTTACACTGTAAACTAAAGGGAAAGAAAGATTAAAGCGCTTGGCTTTTCCTCAGCTGTCAAGGACTGGCAATAAAATAATAATAAGGGCTTCTAAATAATGTGTGTGTGACAGGCCTTTGCTCAGTTGTACAGTCCTTTATGGAGGTTAACTACAAAATAAGTTCCAGTGAGTGATTGAGAACAGGCGAGTGTGTAACGCTGTAATGCCAAGCCCTGCGTAATTCTTTGCAAAGTTCATTTGCAGAAATTCTCCCAACTTGACAAGGCAAAGTTGTTGGCGGTCCGGGCAGCCGGCAGGGGTGTGAAGAAGTTAACTCCTTGCGCCCCCGCTCCAAAACCCCGGCCTTTTGAACCTGCTTCAGCTGTAGCCTATTAAAGCAGAAACTCCACTCCAGCAACAACAGTCAGTCTTGCTGGTTTTTTAAAAATATTATGATGGAAGTCATGGGAAAGTCATTTTATTACAACATATATAAAACTCTGCAGAGGCCCGTGGTTTTGGATTTTTCTTTTCCATCATTAGCTAGAGTTTTGAAGATCAAGAAGTGGAATTTTTAACAAAAGCCTTAAATCACCAGAAATTTTTAAGACAGTACGAATTGTGGAGTTTATTGGAGGGGTTTGCGGTTTGTTTTTTTTTTTTTTTTTGGCCTTTCCTCCATTGGCTTTTTCTGCCAGGCAGCCTTTTAAAAGTTCATACGTCTGCCCTGCCTTCAGCAGAAGGGCCCAGCACGCCGCAGCGCGCAGGTGGTCTGCCTGCTTGCCGGCAGGTTATTTATACCGCGCGGCGCAGCGACGGGAGGGACGGCGGGAGCAGGGAAGAGGCAGTTGAGACCGTCACAAGTCACAGGGATGCTCAGCCGGCGACAAGGCTCGGGACTTGAGGATCTAGCGTTTTAGCGCAGGCTCTCTCACTGACTCTCCACGTGGCCGTAGGCGTCACCGCTCTCCTCAAAGGCGGACGGCAATCAGTCTTTACAGAGCCCTGAAACCCGCGGATGAAAAATCACCGGGTAAAAACTGAGCGTTACTCTTAAGCTCCGCTGCAGACAGGAGAAATAAAGCACAGGAAGGTGTAAAGAGAGTGCTCAACAGCCACGCCAGCCAGCGCAGCACCCCCGCCAGCCCCAAGGTGCTTTAATCCCCCTGCTCCGGAGCAGAGGGGCAGCCGGGGACAGCGGGGACGCGCAGGGACCCACCAGGGCAGGGGGGACCCACAGCAGCACCCGGGCAGGGCAGCTCCAGCCCTTGGGAGATGGTGCTGGAAAATTCAGCCCAGAATTCAGAGCATTGCCGAGTTTTAATGGGATGGAAGAGCCGGGAGCTCCTGCTGGAGCCACCGTAAAGGTTGGGCTGCTGGGAAAAAGGGGAATTCACAACGGGATTTGTGTTCCGGAGAAAACAGATGGGGGCTTGGGGTTTGGCTCACCTGTAAACGGAGCGGTAAAACTGAGCAGTGGTAATTTTAGGCTCACTAACGCCAGGAAAGGAGTTTAGGAAATCAAAGGAAGGCCAAACAAATTTTAGGCTTGAGGGCACCATCTGGTTGCTGCAAGGAGCCGGAGAGAATTCCTCTCCCCTTCGCAAACACCTCAGGGCTACCGACAGCTCCGCGCCATCTTCTGCCACCCCCGTTTCACACAAACAGCATTTGCTTCCTTGCTGATCTAATACACCAGGGCAAATTCAATGTTTGCTCTCAAAGAACTGTCTTAAAATGCTATTATACATTTCCCTTGGGTGAGGATGGTATTTTAAGTATATTGACATGAAAAGAAGACATTTCCCATTATTTTCTGTATTTTCTTTAGTGCATCGGGTCTCCTTTTTGTTAGGCCTCTTGAAGTGCTGGATGTTGATTTCGCAGCCTGTTTTTCACTGCGATATTCACGCTGTGACTACTGGGACTCTTCAGGAGCATACAGGTGCTGCTGCCACCTGAGCACTTCACAGCGTGGGTGTTTATTTAAAAAAAAAAAAAAAACAAACAAAAAAAACGAAAAAAATCAAAACATTTTAAGTCTCAACCTAAATCTAACCGACTTCCTTCGCAAAGTCTCTGTGGCTTAGGTTCATTCTTACTCACAACCAGTCCCCCGCAGTGTATTGCCACTGCCTTTAATGAATTTACTTCTGATTGACAATACTGCAGACGGGAGAGAGGAAACAAGCCTCATTAGGGTGCCTCGCATACCACAGATTACATCTGGAAAACAGTAAATAACATGACTGCCCTCGGTCCTGAGTTCTCAGGATCTTTGTCCTCCAGTTAGTTGAACCTTTGCAAAGTAAGTGCATCTTTAATCTCCGTTCCCGCTGAGCATGCCTCAGAACACTGTAACTCGGTGTACGGCTGTCTTGGCAACTTCTATGGCAGTGGTACTTAAAGCCTCTGAGCCCACCCCCCCCACCCCCCAGACTCCCAGGGTCAGTCTGGGCTCTCAGCTGTAATTTAAACACAGAAAAAGGAAATTCTGCTCCTCATGATTCCAAGGAAAAGCTTGACCCCCTCTAAACAACCCGACTTCTAGCACTAAAAAAAACCCTCCTTATTTTAAGCAAGTCTTCTCATCCTCTAAGGGCTGCCTACAACCAACTTTTCCGCTCGCTGAAGCCACCCTAGAGCCTCTCACTGCCCTTGGCCAGACCTACCAGGCCAGGCATACCCGCCAGGCAGGAGAGGTCTCTCTGAAGCCAGGGGCTGCCGTCTCAGCTTTTAATTTTCCCTACTGAATGGCAAAAGATACATTTTGGAAATGGATCAAAGCTCCATTGAGGGACAAAAATGACCCTGCCATCCTAACAGCTCTGAAAGGTTCCTCAACTCTAATACGGAAAGCTCCTGAAACGAAGCTCGGCGTCAGAGAGATGCCGTCCGAGTCCAAATTGGTAACTGGGGGCAGCCATTTCCACCTCCGTGTAAGCAACACTTAGAAGGATAAATTAGAGCTAGCCACACAGTGGAGCAGGCTGGTTTCTTTTGCTTAACTCCACATGGAAAGTGGCCTTCATGCCACCTGGCACTCAGGGATCACTTCTCAGGCTATGGGAAATGAGCTGGGAAAACACAAGCGCAAACCTCCTGTGGTTTACACGTCTGCGCCGGGCGAGCCGTGCAGAATGCAAAGGCAAACCTTTCAATCCTCCCTTCTCTCCAGCCTTGAAAAGCCAGCACAGTGCTCCATTCAGGAGGGGATTTACCGCAGGGTTTGGAAAGCACCAAGTGTTAGACAGGAATCTTGCCCTGACTGAACCTACTTATAAGCCCTTCCATTAACAGGCAGCGCTGCGGAGAGCCAGTGGCACAGTGTGCGCAGAACGGAGTTGTAAGTCACAGCGCAGGTTTGCTGAATGAGCTTGGGACCAGCTGCATCCCTTTACTCCCTCAATAACACACTGATATGGGCACATTTATTTTCCTGTTGAAGCAGCTCACAGAATAAATGTGCATCCCATCCAAGGAGAGATTACTGCGGGAGCAGATGTATGCTATACTGCAAATAGTAAACTTATGGAGCCCTAATCCGATACAATACAATTTAGTTTCATACAAATCCTTTGAAGAAAGTCCCACAAAATGCTCTGCAGCAGCAGAAAGAGGCGCCCCGCTCCCCGGCTGCGGCGTCAGCTGGGAGCCCTGCGCATCTCCATCCCTGCCGCCGACCCGTCTCGCCACGGCATTTGCACGGCTTTGGCTCATCCAGCTGGAACCCCGCACCCTCGTCCTCGCGGCAGACCCCGAGCCCCAACTCCTGTGTGCAAAGTGCTTGGAGATCCCCGGGCACGCGGGGCCGCGTGGCTATTAGCCCAGCCGGCGCTCTGTGCTGCACACGTCTGGGCCAGTCACTCCCAGACAGGGCAAACTGCCCAGGGAGACAAAGTTAAGTCTGAAAAAACCCTGGAATTTAATAGCAATAAGGTACAAATTCATGCTGGCTGGTAACGACTAGGTAGAAAATGGAAATTTAAAGTAGAGGGGGAAGGTGTAATGATGTAGCATTTAGCACTGGGGGCAGCGAAAAGCAAATGGGTAGTTTTTAAGGGGCGACCTGAGGTGAGGAAGTGGCTGAGGGGAGGGAAGGGCGAGCTGTTCCAGTGCAACGGGCACAGGAGAAAGATCAGCCCCCAGCTGGGAGCGCTCCGGGAGGAGGATGAGGATGGAAGGGGAGGCCGAGGGAGCGGGGAGGGGCGAGACGCAGCAGAGGAGCACGTCGGAGAGGTGGGACGAGGCAAACGCGTAAGGAGCACAGAAACCCGGGAAGATGTGCCTTTTTTTTAATTGAAGATGAACAGTAAGACGCAGGCAAACTTAATTGGAAATGTAAAGGCTTCCTGTTTTACATCCTTTGCTTTAAATCTTCATTGAGACTCAGCACATGGCAGCGCAAACAAAAAACACCCCTCACCAAACGCAGCCCGTTGCAATCTCTGTCTTGCTGGATCTTGTTTTAAATAGTCAATAGCCCAGTCCTATGTCTTGCGCTGATTATTCAAGAGCCATTATGATATCAGTGAATGTCTCTGATTGCATTTAATTCAAGTATGCAATATATTTTGAATTCAACTTGCTCCAGCAGTCCCCGGCTCTCCCTCCCCCAAAGTCTAACAGATCATTTAAAACCGAGCAGGTCACATCCCGAGCTGTAGGTACTAACCATGTCATTTCTTCCTCTCCTAGGGGCTTTAAATCCTGCAACTGCTGCCCTGCCAGCGGGAGAGGTGACCCCACATTTGTCCTCCTCATCGCTGGCTAATAACCATTAGGGACAATGGCGAGGCTCCCACCTGCTGCCCAGGAGGAGCGCAGATCGCTCCCAGCAGGACGCCAGCCCTGAAAATCTCCTCTCCTTTTCATTAGGGGCTTTTGTCGCTCTCACACCCCCAGAAACGACTCAGGAGGGCTCTCGGGGAATTAAACCGCAGTGACAGAGGGGGTCCTACCCCCTCAGAGTCAGCAAACACGGGCGAGGGCTGAGGCCGTGCCACTCGCCTCCGCGCCCACGAACAGCCAGCGGAGCGCTGCTCCCCCCGTGAAGGGACACGTGCGGAAACACGGCGAGGGAACAGACGGGGATACTCGCACCGCCGGGCACAGGTTTAGCACTGGCACACAACTCGTGCACGAGTCGGCTTGTTCTTTGAGGGCTGCCCCGAGCAGGTCCCCGGGCCCGGCTGCACAAACATGTCTCTGAAAGCCCCCGCGCAGCCCCCTGTGCCCATGGAGCCATGTCCATTGGACCTGCACCAGCGGGACGGCTCCGGAGAGGCACGGCACACTCAGGGCCGGCGGCGAGGAGAGCTTCAGTCAACTACAGCGCTTTCAAAACGCGCCAGAACACAAACCCTTTGGGGTACAGGCCTCACCTCGGCAGCACCATGGCCGCCCGCGGAGGGGTTTCTGCCCTGGCGGCAGCCCCAGCCCCAGGAGAGAGAGCGCCGGGGCCTCTGGGCCACAGGTGCTGCTGCAAAATCCCCGTCTGCAGCCCCTTTGCGGTGTCTGTCTGTAAAACACCTCGCACGGCGCCCGCGGCAGCGCGGCTGGCTCCATCCCTGCCCTTCTCCAGGGCCTCCGCAGGCAGCCCCGGCCCTGCGAAGGGAAACAAACCCTGCATCTCTATTTTTCAGTGCAATATGGAGCGGTGGACATAAAAAAAAAAAAAAAAGCAGCTCGGCTCCGCTGGAAGACCCTCAGCCGGTATAAATAAGCGGACGCCAGCGGCGCTGTGCCATGGGCGCCAGCTGAGCTACGGCATGAGGTGTATCTGCATCTTCACACCAGCCCATTGTACGTCTCTGCCGCGCGCTTCCCTGGAACAGCAGCAGCCCAGCCCCACACTGCAGTGAAGTATTAACTCATACCGAACACAGTTTGTCTCCGAGGACCCTCTTGGCCCCTTCGTCATCCTGTGCTGACATTTTAATCGCGCTTTTGTGGGAGCCGGCTGGCAGTTTGTCATCAGGAATGGCGCGGCGAGGGGCCAGCGCGGGCTGCTCGCTGTGGCGGCTGCCGAGGGAAGCAGCCCATTCTGACAGACTGAGCAATAATCTGAACTTACTGCGCTGAGCCTGTGGGACACCAGCCGGGCCGCTTTATCTTCTTCATTAAAGTGCGCTCAAAAAAAAAATCCATTTTCCTTTAAAGTCTCAGGAACAGATGGAGTAAAATTAATTGCGCCATTAAGTCCCGATAGACAATACCAGAGTGGTTTTCTTTCAACAGTGCATGTGTGTTACAAAGTGCTCTTCGTAAAAGGCAATTACTGCAACATTTGCCATAAAATAAAGGTTGCTTTAATGGGCAATAAACACAGGCTTCAAATTTTGTATGAAATGGGTCTCCAAAGGGCGCTGTTATAGGCAGCTCAAAGGCACAACTGACTTTAGTATTTCTGCTCTGGCTCCAGCTCAGCTAGTTCGGAGAACAATGATTTCCACCCTTGGATATTTTCTGATGGAATTATGTATGCCATGTCAGCGCGGGGCTGGGCCCTCCGAGCCACCTTTTGCTGGTCAGGAAATGGTGGCCAGGCGGGCTCCGACGGCCGCGCTGGTGGCTGCCACCGGCCATGGCCAGACAGGGACGTGTGGCCGGGGGCCAGGGAGGAGGAGGAGGAGGAGGAGGAGGTGGCGGCCGAGGCCAGGGCTGGTTCTTCTGCCCAGCAGAAAATAATAAGGCCCCATTTCCTGACATCCGATCCTTGCCAGTCTGAATTACCACCGGGTTTGTTTGATGCAAAGCCTGACATATTTATTTATATTTCTTTTTAACATAAAATACCCTGGAAAATGGATACCACATCCTTGCAAATAGAAGGAAGGGACTATAAAAATGTGTGTGGGCAGTGTTCAGAAGACAAGAGACAATGGCATTTCTATGCTTTTTGCTCTCCGGGCACGAAAAACCAAAACCAGTCCTTACCCCACCAACTCCCCATCAAACAGTTTGTGACGGCACTGCGAAACGCAGCTTCTGAACAGGCTCCTTTGGTGTCCTAACCAGAAACAAAACAACGGATCTACATCATTTGCACCAAACGGTACATTGTATTTGTCAACTTAACAGTCAGCCTCACCCTGGGAGTAAAACGCTTCATTTACACAGATTTCAGTCCTGCGGAATCACCGGTGGCATTAACAGCGACGCCTCGCAAAACCTGCCTGCTCTCCCTGCGCCGACCTGCCAAAAAATCCCCTCTTCTGTCTCGTACGTGCGCGGCTGTCCCGGGCGCAGGCACATGCCCATGTACTTCTGGGTAGGAAAACAGTTTCTATCTGATTTTTGCTCAGATTTATTTGAAGAGGAGGGGAAATCATTTCAATTCATTGTATTTTCACATTCCAGTAATTACAAAGCGAGCATGACATATAAATGATCCATTAATTGAAATATGGGCTCTATGAGCTCCAATATTTATAGTGTAAATCCATATTTAATTAAATAAAGCCAATAATGCTCATTTCAAAGGGAACATTGAAGCTTTTTATTTAACCATGTAGTTGATGCTGTATGTGCTCATTTCTCATCCACACCTTTCAGTAGATCCCGGTGGCCGAGAGGCGGGGGGACACGCGGGGGTGCGGGCCAGCTACCCGGAGGGACACCCCGGCCACCGGGCTGCCAGCAATCCCTGCTGACGGGGGTCCTTCACACGGCTGTTACTATACACCATTGCTTCTTCTTGGTAATAGCATCAGTCAGCACCTCTGACTGAGCAGCTTTAATCACCCACTTAATTGCCTTAATCGCCTTTTACATAACTAAGAAATCACAACACTGCAATTGTCTGACTCTGACACACAGTAACATCAGGGGTGTGACATTAATGACGTAATTATATTAATTGCCGGGGGCTAATGTTTCAGGATCTCAAAGTAACAGATGCTAACCCCAAAAAACACCGCTGCTGCTCCCTGGGTACTCGCTGGATGCAGCGCAGAGGCCAACAGCAGTGGCGTAGGCGAGCGCAAGCGCCCCAAAATGGGCTTTATCACCCTCACCACAGCAAGCCCCTGCACCTCCCCCTGTCCTGGGGCGCTACACAAGTACTCACACACTTCAAAAATATATACGTACATATCTATTGTTTTCTTTGATGCCTGTTGTTGAAGCTCGCCATCTGAGCTCGCTGTGAGAATTACTCAGTGCAGAACTGGGAAAAGCCCAGTCCAGCCGCGTATCCCCGCTCCCCAACAAGGTACCAGTGCTGTGCCCGTGGTGGTGGAGCACTTCCTAGGGACAATTTTTCATAACTTTGATCAGACTTTACCGCAATGGCATTTTATTTCAGTTGACCAATAATCAGATGCTACTTTCCTTTAAAAGGATTTTACTCCGTTTGTCCTTGCAGCACTATCAGCCCTCCCTGCCATGGTGTTTATAAACTTTAAACGCCAGTCTATTCCCTGTTTCTGTTAGCAGTCAGCTGGCAACATTAACCACTTTTATTTCTTGCAAAACAAGGAGCAGTGTGCACAGGGTGGCTTTGCTCCAACACAAGCAGATAGAAGGTATTGGCAAAGGTGCGAGAAGGTAGAGAACAACAGTCCTCTGCACTGCAGGCACTAAGATGGTGGTTTGATTGCACAATAAACCCACGTTTAGGGTGGCACTTGCCCGATGAAAAGCCCTGCAGCCTTCTAACTCAAAGGGCTGGTTGCGTATCAACTCACGCTGCCAATGCAAATTTTAAAAAAAAAAGTTGATGGGCGAGTTTGTCCCAGCAAACTTTACCCTTGAGGAGGTATCATCTGTCATCTCACAGCTAATATAAAGCCAGCGGAGATCACAAGAGCCAACATAAACTTCTATCATGTGCTTTGGCAAACTGGACAGAAATGTAACCACATAAATACACCTGACTTAGATCAAACTAACATTGCTGGGATATTCCAGGAATGCACCACTCCAGTATTACGCATCCTGCAACTACGGCCTTGGCATGCCTATATATCCCCACGCACACCCTAAAACCAAGGTGCAAAGGCAAGGCACCTTGGTGACAGCATAGGAAGAATAATCTTCAGCAAGCCATCGGATCCTCAGTGGCCTCAGCCTCAAATACGAGACTCCGATTTGTACAGAACCGATGCTGAATTCATTCCTGTGTCTTGATTCACCTCTCCAACACGCAGTGCAAAGCTAGCTCTGTCCTCTCGCACAGTCCCCGACCCCGAGTGAAACCCAGGGGAAGACCCAAGTGCTGATCCCACCTAAAGCTTCTCTTGAGCAATCCCCTTACAAGCTTAGTCCATTGCACGCACCTAAATACACAACGTGCAGAGGGCTAATGAAACCGCCACGCCGTACCAGAAACTCAAAGGTCTAAACCGATGGTGAGAAGAAAAACCTTGTGAGCCGAGTGTGGCGGCACCCTGGGTGGCACCGTCCCTCCCTGGGCACACACTCAGGCTGCCAGTTCAGACCTGTCCAAAACCAGACCTCAGGGTAAGCAGGTACGGCTGTCCTCCGGCAGCCAACGCAACAGCACAAAGCCAAAACCTCTTTGCGCTTTGTTGGTAAAATAGTTGTCACCTTTGATGATGGATGAATGCTGAGTGTGGGACTATATCTACAGGAAAAAAACCAAAAAGGCCAGGGAATTTCCTGTCCCTGATCCGCCCCTCGTGAGGGTTTGCCAAGGGATGGAAATACTCTCATCTGAAGATTTCCTACAGAGTATAACCAGAAGAATTAGAAATCATGAATTTCCATGAAATTGCTGCTTCCAGCCCCATCCTTGCCAATGACGCAGCACAGGAGATAAGCAGTTGTCTCTCAAAGTGGCATACGGCAGTGAATATAGGTTTCATTACTTTTAAAGTTCTATTTACAACAACTCCACAATCTCAAGAGCTAGAGAGGAGTCCTCAGTACGAGCTGCATGAAGTAAACAAGATGCTAAGAGCTTTCATGGCTTTTTAGTGCTAATGACAATTAATAATAAATGGATATTGCAATAATCTATCCAGTGAAAGGCTTCATGGGCACGAAAGGCATTTCCTGTGCCCTGTGCTTATGGACCGTGGACTCAGTGAAAACCGAGGCACGGTAAAAGTCAGGGGAGTAAAATACCAGTGACTGGCAGCAAAATAACTGAACTGGGTAATCAAGGTGCCCGAGAATACCTGACATTTAGGCTGGGTTTTAAGCAAAATAAGCTAGCCTTTCAATTGATGGCCACTGCAAGGTTGGCTTCCTGTCTCTGCAAAGCGGTGGTTGTTTATCCCCCGTCTCCAGAGCCTTACACACCTTTCCGAGCCGCACTCGGAGATGGCAGGAAGGTATACAGGGAGAAGGTACACCTACCGAAATCCTCAGGTCCTACAGTTTGCACGCTTATATTTCGGAGCTTGTTAAAAAAGTAAAAGAGGACAGGATCACATGCACACAAAAATAAAAGCCAAATAAATGGGCAGAATTCCCCACTCTCCAGAAGGGTCTTCACCTTTGCTGTTCTGCATTGCTGAATTCATAGATGTCGAATTCTTTATCCCTAGGAAGCTAATTATTATGAAAGGTCAAAATAAATAGCTGCACTTGTACATAAAGCTGTTCTTAATATAAAGAAGTAGACAACTCCAATTTACAAGCTATTTTGTTGTTATAATTACAGAGCTCCTTTCGCCAGAGAGTTTGCAACCATTTGGTTTAATTATGAACCAAAGAGGAGAGGAGGGGGAGGAAGGACAGCCGCGTCCCTACAGAACGGTGCCTTCCCAGGTATCACAGCGGAGCACATTGAGGATAAGTGACCGTCGGCTCCTGTGGGCTTCCTTAAACGCTCGCCCTAAAGAGAAAGAAATAGAAGAAAGGGGCTGTGGAGCCGGGCAAGCGGCTACCAAAGGGTTAAGCAGGCAGCCCATTAGAAATGTCCTTCAGTTCTGTGTCTGTTTTTCCTTACAGAACATTAAGCTCAGTGGGGCAGTCAGAAACCCCTGTGGTGCCCCCATTAAAAAAGATCAAGTCGCACATGTCGATATCACAGCTTCACCCATACTGTAATTTGTCTGACAGCAGCTAATGCTGCTGGTTGCGGCCAGGGAAGACCAGGCTGCTTTTTAAAGGGAGAGACCCAAATCCCTTTAAAAAAAAAAAAAAATAATAATTTTGTGGTCAGACAAACTGCTTAACGCTATAAAGATGCAATAAGCGTTTCTGCCACTCCCCCCCTCCCACTGGAAGCAGGATAAAGCCCAGCACACTACAAAATAATCCCAGTAAAGGCACTGCCGGAACGCTAACAAAATGCTCTGGTGCAGTCAAAGCATCGTCCTCCCGTTTTTTTTTTTCCCCCCCTCCCCTTTCTTTTTTTCCTTAATGCCAAAGGCATTAAAAGAGATGAAAACCACTCCATTGAGCTAGGTGAAACGTTAATCCGTTGGCCTTACTTTGCTGGGAAACCAGGGTTTGAATGAGGCCCAAGGCATAAATGAAATGAGTTTAGTGATCTCAGTTTAATTCTTAATAGGCCACAACAGGCATTGCAGATACAGAAGATACAATATTAGGAAATCAAACCCGTTCAGAATTGTTTTTTCCTTTCGGTTAACGAGGGTCAGGAGAGAATTAATATAGAAACTAAAACCTTAAGCCAACCTAAATAGCTCTCTATCCAGTTAGAGTGCACGGAGAGCAGGGGAGATGCTGCTTGCGAACCCCACGGTTGAGGAGCCATTCTGCCGCGCGGCAGACGCTGGAAAAGCTGATCTGCAGAAATTTAAGGCCCCATCGAAAGCACAGGAGGATTTCCAGTGACACCTCAGCAGATTCTGAATCAAGACTACACAGCTGCACAAAATGGGACTTTGAATAGTCCCACTGAAGCCCAAACTTTAGTGATGTTGGTAGGGTCAGTCCTTTTGTTGATGGCACCCTGAAAGCCACAGGTCCCTTCAAATAAGCTGGAGTGGGAGGAAACAAAACCAATCAAACTCCCATCCCTTAATGAGGATCATCCTTAGAAAGAACAGTGGTAAGGATGTCAAGTCAAGAGATGCTTCAGTCATGTTTACATGGGAATTTTAGTTCCTTTCAGAGTTTCCTTAGCTCCAGTTGTTGCAGTGGATAGATTTACTGGA
Organism: Sterna hirundo; assembly: GCA_009819605.1. Classification (NCBI taxonomy): domain Eukaryota; kingdom Metazoa; phylum Chordata; class Aves; order Charadriiformes; family Laridae; genus Sterna; species Sterna hirundo. Next base: position 11,236,140 of record CM020450.1, on the reverse strand, counting down.
GGTCTCAGGTGGAAAGTCAAACCTTTTAAATGGAGATATTTTGCAAACACCAACTGTCAGCGCTGAGAAAGATCAATTTTGCTTTGCGGGAGGGTAAGGTGTCACTTTTTCATTCTCAGAAAAAAGGGAAGAAATAATGCACAAAGACTGGATAACAGAGCCTAGAAGAAAACCAGCAGCAAGACGGCTATTCAGAGAGATTTAATAAAAGCAAAAATATTTTGGAGTGCAATGATGAAGTCCGGCTTTGAGCTCCTAGAGGACTGAGCCCCATGGAATGCCACAGTGGCTAAATTCTAGCTCCGCTGGGTGCGTTGAGCCAGTATCTTCCAAAATCTTCATGTGTTTTCTGGATCTCTCCCTGCCGTTTGGCTACGGTCTCATTGCTCTGCATTTTCCCATACTCCGCACATCAGGAGCGGATCGCGTGACATCTCAGCAGACTTACACAACCAGGGGGCTGGAACAATCTTCTCTTTCACATCGAAAGCAGCTTTGTCCTGTGCCAGCACAACCCGAGTCGACTCCTCCTGCTTCGCAAGAAGCAAGGAAAGACCTAGCGCTGTCGGGAGGCTCCTCCGCTTCCTCCTCCTTTTATCCGAGCTCTGCCTCCTGCCCTGTGTCCCTCTCCTGAGAAGGGGAGACCGGAGCTGTGTGGTGCCCATGGGATGGAGGGGTCCCAGGACACCGTAGGCACGAGGAAGAGGCAGAATAAAGGCAGGAGGAAGGGTGAGCAGTCTGGCTACTGTAGGACCAGTAGGTCACCACCCAGGGGAAGCCCCCAGCAGCCAGTTTCGGTCCAGTCTCACTCCTTCCCTCTAGTACCCCACAGCCAGCACTGCCTACGCACTCCTGTTTGCTCCCAGGCTCTGCACTGCGCCCTCCTTCCCACCGCCGAATCACACACCAAGCCTAACCCAGTACCACATCTCCTTTCAGCTTATTCTTGTGGGCCAGTCAGTTTAAAAAAAAAAAAACCAACAAAAAACAACATCCAAATCCGATTTCAGGGTTACCAGGTGCAAAAGCCAGAAAACAACAAAAAGAACCCCCCCTCCCAAGCTGTCAAACACCTCCAAGCACAGTTCAGTAGGATAACACAAAAGCAAATACATAGCCTACAGAGAGACACGGACATAAATCCTTCAGGAGGCTGTCTTATCTCACCACACAGAAAGTTAATCACCCAACTCACTACGCATCAGGGTGGTGAAATACATCTTAGTCTTGATGCCTGCAGAAAACAAGTTCTTCTCTTAAAAGGTGATAGCAGTGACATGGGGTGTGTGTGTGTGTGTATATATATATACACATATGTATATACATATATATATACACATATATATATGTACACACACACAACCATCACTTTTACCGAACGGTGCGATAATAGCATTTCCAACTTGGTGGCCTAATGAATACATAAAGCAGTGTCCACAGTTGGATACAAAAGCATTAAAGTTGGCGGTGGATGGCTCCGTTACCATTCAATCCATGATCGCACTGAGGGAATAAGAATAATTTAAAAGTTTACCTAACAAACGACAGGCGTGCTTGGCAAGGCATTTCTACACCACAGTGCCTTGAGCTAGAATTGAGAAGTCATTTCCGCATCGGGCGTGCTACAGGCTTGACTCCTGCCATTTTTGGTGACAGGAAGAGCTGGAAATGCACTGCCGAAAGTGAATTTGCTCAGCCTCGATGCGCCAGCTGGCCCCCGAAGGTGGAGATGTTAGAACAGATTACGGGTTCAGCTCAGCCACACTGCCGTGGTCTCCGAAGGAGAAACCTTGCAATGCAACCTCAATTTGAAGGGGCAGTTCTATATCATAACCTCAACGGATGACTCAAAATGAAAACACAGGAGAGAGCCTCTCAGTCTTTCCTAGAATCCCTATCATTGGCGAGCCTAAGGACAGAACGAGGAATTAAGATATATGAAACACAGTCCAACCTAAAACTAGTAACAGATTTTGGCTTGTACCTTTTTAGACTTTGCAGCCATTTCCATCTAGAATGAGCCCCTTTTTCTCACAGCTTTGCTCAGGCCGGGATCCTGACAGGCTTCAGGGAGACGCCAAACATGTTCGACTAAAAAACAGGCTTTACATTTAACAAAGGTGCGATCTACACTGATAATGTATTTCTGCACGTAATGGCCTGAAAGTACTATATTCATGTATGAGCTTTCTCAAAATTATTTATTAATGGGAGAGATCATATAAGATATTGCTCCTTAATATGCCTGAAAGACTCCCATAAATGCCGAGAATCTTACTCTCTGCTCTCTGAATAGGTGCATCGGACCTAAGCTGAGTGCAGCCATGCGTTACACCAACACAAAACTACCGTAAGAAAGGAGAAAATCAGGAATGTCTCAGGCAAGAAACAAGCTCCCTCGGCTCCAGCTCAAGAGCACGTGAACCTACAGTCATCGCGGCTGTCACATCACACCGGGTTGCTATGGAGATAATTGCAATGTCATAACTAAAGGCTAATGTCAGCACCAGGTTTTACAAGGAAATGATTGGATTGTATTTTTAATTTACCCCCAAATTATTGCAACTCCTCCATCAGGAAGAAAATGTGAACTGTAGATTTAATTTTTTTGACAGCCACAGAGCATAACTTTATGGTTTTGGATCCTGAAGTTTTTACATCACTGCGTTTCTTTGTGAAGGTGTTTTCAGGTGTTTCTATACACCTATTTTGAGACAGGAAGATGGAGAATACACAGTCTGTGCATAGATAAGCAATAATAATATACCTATATGTTATGATGCATGTGGCACATCTACACTTTGTTCTCGTAACACAAGTCTCATTTAGCACCTCTTTTATTAACAATATTAATCAATAGTTTCAAAGTGCTCTCTTGACCTGAGAGTTGTTAAGTTGTTCTATGGTAAAAATACACGAAACAAAATGAAATTTTAAATTATCTTCACACTTGGCTCAACCGCGCTCTCTGCCCTTTGTGCCTGAACTGGTGTCTTCTAAGCTCCGGAGCTAAATCCAGGCCAGCATGGGGCCAAACTGCTGTTTTCTTTGGGACTGACTTCAAAGTCAATAAGCCTTTATACAGCTCCAGTCCTCCGGCTGCTGGTAGCGAGCGGCAGGGCTGACAGCAATACCGACAATGGCACTAAATTGTGAGCTTTGCAAGGTGGAGACCAACCGTGTTGTAAAGTGTCACATATACGTATGGCGTTATACCGAAACTAAAATAATCAATACCATCACCATCGCAGGAGGAGTTTTCCTCCTGAAAGCTCTGCGGTGCAGCCCACTCCAAATCCAATAGTCAAAAATATCAAGCAAAGTCAACAGTGAAGAGATTAAGCAACCTGTAGCTCTGCAAAACATATGCAGGAGAGGATAATGAGAGGGTCCATCTTAACCTGTTCTCTAAAGACTAAGGAGTTAGACTGAAACTAGCTCCTTAGTTATACCCAGAAAGTAATTTAGACTAAGCTAAATATGGCACAGCGCACAGGAGGTGCTGTCAGTGAGCCACCTCAGCCCGTGGAGGCTTTTACTGCCGGGGACAGGGAATGAAGCCCCTCTGTGGCACAGGCCATCAGCTGCTGGGGTTGTGCACGTCACACCCGCGCGGCGCCCAGTGCTTCCCCTTCGTGGCATCGGATACACCACAAATCATCCCCGTGGCCTTCCTCGAGGAAGGCTGTGTCCCACCTCCAGAGCTGAGCCGTAGTCGCACCAAGATGATGGATGGCAAGAAGAAAGAGAAAGAAGGAAAGAAAGATGAATGCGGAGAATCTGTATGTTGGCATAAAGGAAAACCGAAACAAAGGAGAAAGGAAATTCTGTTGGAAGTGTTTCAGTATTCTAATTGTTGGCAACTTGGGTTTGATGCATTTGGAGGAGAGAATGATCTAGTAACGTTTAATTCTGTTGACACAATTACCTTTCTCCTCGCTCATACTAAATGTCTTTGCTACCCAAGTGAATTCTAGGAGATAAGCAGCAGAGCGTTTTCCAAAAATCAAAATACTTGTCTTTAAACCTTGATTGTTGTTCAGATCAATTGCAGCCAAAACCCAAATGACGCGGCCCACGAAATGCTCACTTATTCTGGCATTTAATATCAAGGAATTTATTACCATTGTCAGTACACTAAGGATTATTTGAGTATTAGGAGGATATACATTAAAATATAATGTATCTAATGTATAATACATAATGACTGCTGTGAGAGTAGGATCACACTTGAGTAGACAAGCAGAAGTAGGCTCTGTTGGAAGCAATTTGGCCCAGTTTGGAAAACCTAGCTGTTAAAATCACAGGCAAATCCCAAACTGGCTGTTACCAGCTACCTTCAGCAAGCTCCGCTTCTCGCCTCCGCCGCCTGCTCTGTCCTCAGCCACCCCCCTACGCCCAGCCCAGCAAGTGTCCCCTTCTCCTTCCCCGGCGCTCAGGGCTGAGCACCGAAGCCCTCGGCCCCTTTACACCCCCTGCTCCGACAGCCCACAACCTGCCCCGGTCGGCAGAACGGTTCTCCTGAAGAATAACATCAGGTTTGAGGAAGCCACCACCCCCTTGGAGTCACAACATTGTCTCTTCTGTCTCACACAGGATCACTAAAAGAAAAATGAGCGTGGTTGGAAAGGTACCAATTAGATAGCGTTAAGCACATGACCAAAAAAAGAAGGCACAATAGTGTGAAAGTCAGCAAGTAATAAGTAAGCTGCACTCCCATAATTTCATAGGAAAATCCTTGGGGCACAGCCAGATTCTGAAATAAGAAGGCTGTATTTATAGCAATCAGTTTGGTTTGACATATTTCCCCTAATATGCTAAATTACTCCTTCACTATCATCATAACTTCCCCTCAGTCATTCCTCAGCATCTTCTATTAGGCTGGCCTAAAAGCACTTATCGAGCTTCTCCGGCTGTGACCTCTTTAAAAACGTGTTAATTCTGACAGCAGCCGGCACGCGGGGAAGAGGACGTGTACAGCGTGCAATTAACCTGCCCGTGGGCTGCCACCGCCTCTCCCAAAGAGCAAGAGGCTGGTTGGCTCCTAACCAGGCTTTGCTATTTCTAATCTGCGTCCTTTTGTCCCCTCCTCGTGCACTCCTCCACCCCTCTACCCAGACACCTCGCCAGCTCGAGTCATTAAACCTCCAACAACAGGGGAAGGACAGAGCGCTTCCATCAGCCTCACTGCCCTCGAGGAACGGCAACTGGCCCGCTTGCCCACAACCTCAGAGCAGGGAGGCATGAGCCAAAGACACTCGGGGATCCCCAAATAAGCACTGGACCTTCAGCTTTATGACTGCTCCGTGGACAATTTTACGGATGACTTGCACTGTCCACGGTTATACGGAAGCACAACCACAAGACACGTATTTAGCAACAACAATTTGCCCCGATCTCTCATTTGTGGTATGAGGATGTCTAGAAGTCCCGCTCAAGATCACGGCTGTGTCGTGTGACACGCTGTACATATCTAGAGTGAAACAAAGTCCTTGCCCTGAAGAATGTGAAGTCTGAAGAGACAAATCTGTTACGATAAAGCATGTCAAATCTAATCACCATCCGGCATCTCCCCGTGTGCCTCTTCTCATCCCTCTCAGCCAGCCCCAAAAAGAACAGTCATTACAGGCCCGTACAATTTTCGTGTGGCAACCCCTGGCTTGCGTGAATAATGCTGTTTAGTATTTCATCGGGTTATTTCATAACAAATACACCCAGTGATACCTTTATAATGATCTTCTTAACATTGAGCTGTGCTGTCCTCAAAATATTAAGTGACAATAATGTAGTCCTGATTTTATTTTTTAAGCCACCTGCATTCTCACTCACATCAAATGGAGACTTTTTCTGTAGAACCAGAACTGGAAAAAGGATAATGCCTTTTTTTTTTTTTTAAAGAAAGGGGGGGAAAAAAAAAAATCATGCTTCTTCAACCTTTTTTCCTCCTGCTACTCGGGTGCTTGTCTTTAATGAGCAGCTCCAAATGACAGCTTTAATCACTGCCTCTGGCCACTGAAAGAGGCCGCTAATGATAGGAAAGAACAGAGGACCATTTGCATCAATCAGCTCTAGTCTAAATCACTTTTTATGATAATGCACCGAAGCGAAGAAGAACGTCTCTGATGTCTCCTGCATGATGATGTACCACAGTGCTGTCTCCTCATCTCAGACCTCCACATAAATCTCTTAAAGATGCACACACACCCCACCCTGTGCTGCCGGCGCTGGCCCTCGTTTTCTACACCATTAATGATCTACCACCAGGGTAGAGTCAGGAGAGGTTAAGCAATCAGTTCATTCAGTTTTCACTTTCTGCGGGGAATGCCCACTGCTCCAGGAGAAGGGGAGGGGAACACGCAGACAATGCCTGATCTGTCAAACAAATACAATTTAGGATCCGCGTAATTCCCGGTTTGCCACCCATTAACATCAGGGGCTGACAGAGGAAAAAATACTGGGCAAAATGCGGAGGGTGCTGTCTGCTACAGCATCACACCTCTTCTACACGCAAAACTGAAACGCCGCTAAAGCTCTGCTCCTGCGAGTACACTTGATTTACACAGGAGTGCTTTCAGAGAGGCTAATCCCGTAAATACAGATTACCCCCACCCCCACAGAAGGGTTTACAGGATCAAGCCGCAGTCTTGTAGTACTAAAACAAAAGACCTGATCCCGCACAAGACAGTGCCCTGATTAGACACCGGACTGAGACAGAAGATTTGGGCTCAATTACTGACCCAGCCACACACCGAGGTCCCTCCCGTGCCCACGCCAGCTGTCGGCAAACAGATCCGCAGAAACGCCGCACCTTCCTGAGCCCCAGCTCTGGGTATGAAGAACTTCAGTTGCACTGGAAACGGGAATTACACATTTACAAATATATTACTTTATATATGTATAGTCTCTATGTGGTATGTACTATATATGCTCACAGTGTCCTGCACAAACGGATTCTGTAGCTGAGTCTGCCGGGTGCTTCCATTAGAAAGCCCCAAAGCACACAAGAACGAGCTCCTAAGAGACCCAACAGCAACGCTCGGTACACCGTTACGGGTAAGATTTCCAGAAGCTCATGCAACCAGACCTGCGTAAGAAACCTCAATGGAAATCCGGGCTGAACTGGGTGCCGAATGGCCTTCGGCTCCTCTCAGCATAGTGTTCTCCGCCTGCTACGGTTGGCTAACTGGAGTGACCCAGGGGCTACCTGCAGACTGCTCGTGTGCATTGGGACTGGCAAGATCCGCTGTCCAGACCCGCTTTTACGGGATGCATAACGCCCTCCTGCTGGGTGGTGTGTCAAAACAACCTCTTTCTGTCAAAGCAAACTAATAGATGCAACATCAGACCTACTAGATTCATGTGGGACGCATATAAACACACAGGGTTTGTTTTATCATTCCCCTTTTATAAGGGGGGAAAAAGAGACTACGTTAATTCGATTTTGGAGTTACTCTATTCTCCTAACTGGCATAATGCTGGACGGTCGAAATTACACCAGTCTCACTGGCAAGTGCTTACCCCATTCACTCCAATTCTTCCAAACTGCCTGGAGAGGCCAGAGCAAGCAACGCTGAGTACTTTCTGCTCTTGTAGTTTTGACCGACACGTCTCAGGACGTGCTAATCACCTTTCAGGAAAAAGGGAAGGAAAAGGTCTCCAAATAGGCAATTTTATTTAATCTACTGATGTCAATAAAAAATTCTTTTTGCTTACGGAAACAGGCAAACCTCTGCAGGGCTCAATCCTCCACCACGACGAGGGCTTACGATGCCAGCTAAAGTCACTGGACACTTTGACACCTGACTGCCTGAAAATTATGATACTACAATTCCCTCTATGGAGAATCCTGTCAAGAAAATTGCCTCTTTAGCAACACATCAGGTTCTGGTGGATCATTCAGGCCACACATGAGGAAGAGCCCTAGTGAAGTCAATACGGGTCCCGGCGAAGCACATGGCTCCCAGCAGAAGGTGGCCAGCCTGGTCCCAGGGGTCTGACACCAGGGTCCAACCGAGCCAGTGGAAAGACTCCCGATGACTTCAGTAGGCTTTGGACCAGGGCCTTAGTAAATGCAAATAAAGAAAAAAAAGAAAAAAAAAACCCAAAGAAGAGAACAGCATACAACAGCTGTAGCCCTCCTAAGCCTTTCTTTTTTGTAAATGCTTCCCTTGGCGGCTTTATTTCATTTTATTATAATAAACTTCAAAAGGTGTATTTGATCTGCCAGCATGTTTTTCACTGTCCACCAGGAGCTCATTTCAGCTGTGCAATGTAGCAAATACTGTACATTAGGTTAATTTTCATTTCAGCTGTACAACATACATTATTGTTTCACTGCTTGGCTTAAGTGAACTCCTGGTGGAGAGAGTCAAAAACATACCAGCAGATCAAATGTACTCTTTGAAGTTTACTATAATGAAACATCTTTAAAAAAAAAAAAAAAAAAAAGAGGAAAAAGCTTTTAGAAAGCTTTAAAATATCGCGAATTGTTTGGAGCATTTTAATGTTTTGGCCTGTCCCTCCTAAAAGCAAGTAATGAGAGATTTCATCCTCTCCAGCTTTTACTCCTAGCAGAAGTCCCATTACGGATGAAGTAAAAATTAATCTTTTTGCTGCACTGCTTAACTTAAATGAACTTGGGGTGGGTCACGGACCATATTAGCAGATGCCGTGTATGGTGGCTTTAATGTTCATGCAAGCAAAATGAAAAAAACCCAAACACCTGAAATCAGTGTGATTCAAAGGCAGGAGTGGACTCTAACGTATACGAACTATCGCCCACTTAACTGCAGGAACATGCGAAATCTGGTTATGAATCCCAGTGATTAGAACATGGCCTTTGAAAACGTCACTGAGAAGTACCACCCTTGGCACAAGGTCTTCTACAGTCACCCAAGGATCCTACCCCTTCCCTCGTGAACTTCCATTGGTGCAGTTGAATTATCCGTCTGTTTTCTTCCCCCCCAGCTATCCTGGTTCATTTTACTGAGCGAGGACACAGTACAAACCTCAGAAAGGTCACTAAACTACACGTGGGAAAGCAGGAATCTCTTACACCACCTTTACCACCAGAACGCTGTAACGTGGAACTGCGTCCAGGCTAATACACCCTTCACCGCTTTTGGAGGAGCCAACCTGACCCCAATTTCAAGTAAACTTCACTGACTGCAATTCTTCTGAATAGGGAACATGTAAACCTTGAGATTAAATAGGATTTACCCAACAGGATCGGGTCTCTGTTATAAAACAGCTTCACCAAGAAGTTAAAATAACCCAACCCTACAGAAGAGCTCAAGGACATGTTAAGGCCGCTGAATTATAATCAACGTACACTTGGAACCATTTACTGATCCATTCAGCTAGTGCAAAGGGAGCGGCGTACCTATGGGTTGCGGTTATTTCACAAGCGAAATGAGTCTAACGGTCTCAACAGCACGGTGGTGCACACCCAGACCTCAGCCCAGCCCAGTACAAGCCCCACCGCCCCCTGCGGGGGCTCCCCAATACCTCCCGGGCGCCCCCGCTCAGGCGTTCACTCAGTAAAGAGCCGACAGCACGGTCTTTGAGGTCGACAGGCTTTAAACGGCTCCATACTTGTGCTGGGAATTCAGAGAGCTGTGCTTTCCTCCCGTTATCATCTCACCGCCAAGATCCCATTTTGGACAAAGTAATGAGTATTTGAAACACCCCCCACAGAAAGGAAGAAAAACAAGACACTTTGTGTACACCATTAGTTTTATGCATCTCGCAAGCGCAGGTCCCCAGTTAGAAAATCTCCCACAGCTTTTGGTTCACTTTGAACAAAATAGTGCTGGACTTCTGATGAATAGCTCAGCTCAAAATACACTTGGAGGCTTTTCCTTGAATTTTAACTTGGAGTAAATAACCTACAGTGAAGCTAATTGTATTGAAAATTCAGAATATTGAGGAAACGTTACATGTGATAAATATTTACCCTAAAGGAATTCAAAGGGAGTCTGTAACAATTTATTTCTAACCAATACCAAGTAATATTAAATTGCAGGGAAAATGCAGCCCCAAACCCTATATTTTTCCAACTTGTGCTAATGATCGTTCTTTGTGAAAAATGCCAGACAACAATGTCCTTTAACCATGCAGCTATATACAATAATGTGGTTTTATACTGTGTGTTAGCATTTTTCATCCTAACATACTCTGCAAAACAATGGATTGATTCTGCTTTCACTTAGATTGGTGTAACTAATTAGACCCAAGCAGAATTACTCCTGATCCTATTCATGTAAACAGTCTTGATGACTTCAGCGAGGCTATTAGTGAAAATAGGGACTCACACAGAGTAAGGATTTATAGGCTCAAATCCTCTCTATTTGAAGCCTCAGTAAAACGCAGCCAATTCCAACACAGAAGGCAAAAGCTGAACTGCGCACAACTTAAGAGTGAAAAAGGGGAACATTTTGGCCAAATAAACAGGGAGAAAAATCACTTTTTGAAAGAACCGTCAAATAAAAGACCCGGTACTGAGATTTTCAAAAAGAGTACCCCGAGAGAGGCTCTGACGTTCAGAGGCACCGGCCACGGGAGAGGCCACGAGTGCTCCGCACCCCGCGGTTTCCACTGCGGCGCTTGCTTGAGACAGGTATTGGAGAACATGTTTATCCGCACAGGATTTTTCCTTTAAGCCGAAACTAGTGAGGACATGCAGGGAAACGTAAATGGTTTCATTTTGAGCTTGGCTTGAACATTCAGATCAGCTTCATGTTTCCAATGAACCAGTTCATCCAGCCATCGTCTGTAGCGCCTAAATTCAGTCCGTTAAGCTAATGCTAAAGCAGATGATGATGAAATAAAAGGTTCTTCTAAAAAAGGAAAGAGGGGGGAGAAACTATATTAATCACTACCAGAAAACATCTGTTTTTAAATGAGGTGTTTTTGATCTATGCTGTTTGTGATGCAAGAGGAAAGCTTTGCAATCCATATGACAACCAGATCTTCATTTTGTTGGGATTAGGGGTCAGCACAAGGGACTGGGGGAGGGAAGAGCGGGAAGGGAGCAGGAGAAAGATTCCTGTAATGAATGCCAGGACGCTCACTCTATAAACACAACCTACAGAACACGAGCCACAAGTCCACTTTCAAAATTTCTCCTTGATTTATAACAGCATAAACCAACTAAAAGTTGAAGGTTTTATCTCATTTGCAGATATACGAGAGGGTTCTCTTCAAACATCCTTAATGATACACAAAGGATGGTTTCAAAATGTAGACGCTGCAAACACAGACACTTACAAATAGTCACTTTACGTGCACAGAGACAACAGAAGTGAGCAGAGTTTTGCTACTATTTGTCTTTTCTACAGTTGCAACTATTTTAGAAAGGACATCATCATCACGGTCTCTCCTAGACGACAGCTGGAGAGAGGGAGGCAGAGACTTGCTCCCTGCTACCAGCCGACCACGATCAGAACCAACCAAGTTGCCAAGTCCCATTCCTGGGCTTTATTTATAAAGTTAAACGGCCCAAAGAGAAAAAAATAGAAGAAAGGAATAGTCCTTTTCCCAAGAATCAATTCTGAACTCATCCTGCAGCAAGCGAAGGACATCTTGACGTGGAGAGACCAGCGCTACAACGCTGAGAGAAGAGGTCTCTGCATCAGCTGCGTATTCCACCAGTATCTCACCCCGCGACCGCAGCATTTCAGCTGACGGTGCTTCGGCCCACGCCTCTCTACAAGGGCTGGAACTGGCTTTCTGATCTCACAGAACAGAGGGGCTCAAAGGCGCTTGGAGACCTTTGAGTAAAGGCGAGAAGTACTTTGGGTTATAATCCTACAAGTATACTTGCTATACTTACTAACTTAGTTGGGGGTTACGTCTACCTTCCCGCTATGCCAGAAACCACAATGAATTAAAAAAAAAGAAAGGTTTATTCACATGTGTAAAAGTTCCTCCCATCTCTGGATTCCATGGTAAGCAGGTACCGTAAAACACATTTCTGTGGAGGGTTTTTGCCTCCCCCATCCCTCTTGTCACCACCTTTCCTTTAAGATTCTCTCTCCTCAGCTCAGCTGACAAATATTGCCTTAGAAATAACTTTTTCTCCCCCCCACCCCCGCATCTTTTTCCTGCTCACCAGAAATTCAGGAATCAATCCCAACATGCGAAAGGGAAGTTTCAGACCCCAGGAAATTCTGGTAAAATATGAGAAACACAATTAAAGCAACACATTTCCCCTTGCGTTATGAAAAAATAATCTACGTTACAAGGGTAGCAGGGGTTTATTTTTCACCAAGACTGGCATAAGGATCTGACAACCTGCGTTATAATGAACATTATTATTTTAGTGTTGTGTTTAACACTGCTCCTTATCTTTACCAGTACACACAGCAGCGTATGGCAGGTTGAACAGGCTAAGTGAACGCATGACTCCCTCCCTCCTCCTCCTCCCCTTGCGTTTTAACCATACACAAGAGTGTATGATTAAAATGGCTTAATTAATCCTCAAACTTTAAAGCGATGGCGAGAGGAATGTTCAACTCGTGTACAAAATGCTTCCAATGGAGATACTGAGGATGCTCTGAAGTGCCCGAAGAAGGAAACTCCACTCAAGACTGCGGATAAGAAGTGGATTCCTGCCGGCGCACACCCGCCGTCAGCCAAAGGGCACCACAGACCCTGCACGCCTTTTGTGCCCACGTGTCTTTCCCGGGAGACCATGCAGGCTGAGGAAGAACAGAAATCCTGACAGCAGGCTCTTCTGCTGCACAGGCAACATGTTCTTCCTATTTACCTCTGATTTTCCAGTGGATTTGCAGATACCCGGGTTACACACCTTAGAAGCCAGAATGAGTTTTGCTATTTCCATTCCAAGATAAAGGCACACTCTTTTGTTTTGGATCCTGAGCCCACTGTGGATATCCTTATCTTTGTCGCCTTGCGATTCAGGCCACAGTGACACGCTCTCCGTGGGTCAGTCAGAAATTTGAGCTGGAGGAAAAGGCTGCTGCCGACTCATTAAGTGATGTGTCACAGGGAAAGCTTATTACAGCCGCGCTCTGAAATCTGTGTTGGCTTCTGATTAGTTTTCTGGTAGAATTAAGGTTTTGGTTTTGACCTACAAAGCAGCGAATGCTTTGGGCACTAATTACTTAAAAGCTCATTTCTCTCTCTGTGTAGTAACATGACAAGTTGTGGTTAGTGGGTGTTCTTGAGCTGACAGTCCCTTGGGGGTTGTCTTCACTGCAAAGTTAACTTAAATAACTCAAGTCCTATCAACACACAGGAGCCCTTAACTCAGAGCCCAGATACGCTCTTTAATTCTCTCATCAAGGGACATAAGTTAAAGCCTACGCACTGCTAACGCTCAGGCTAATGTGACAGATCCATCACGTGAGCACGGGCAACTGGAACGTACGCGCTGGGAGTTGCTCAATGCCAGGGCACAGACCTTCCCAGCCTCCCTGGGAGGACAATCAAGAGCTGCCACCATCAGCTGAGAGGGGATTAACGAAGTGCCCAAAGGCGCTATTGCTCAAGGAGCGTCACCTGGGCCAAAGAGGGAGTGAAGCCGGAAGATCCCAGTGCAATAACGGCAAAGGTGCGATCCTGAGCTGCGGCTGCCCTTGCGAAAGTGGCTGCAGCTTGAGCGCGGGTTACTTTTGTTAACGCTTTAGAGGAGGCGTCATAATGCAAAGCGCAGCTCAGGTGGCACTGGTCTTTACCAGGGGAATCTTTTGCTCTTCAATTCCTTGGGTTTATTAGACCTTCTGGACTTCCTGCAAGATCCGCCTTTCCTCTCGGGATAAGAGAATTCAGATGGCTGGTTACGATAACTGCAGTTGCTCCGTTCTTCCAGCTCCTGCTGGTAACGACACAGATTAAGTTTTAAAACAGTTGGTGGATAAGAGGCGAGCAGTAATTTGTATCAATTTTGTACATTTTAGGAATATTTTTTCTAAAGTACCTACAGCTTAGGCAGGCCTTTGTTGCATTTAATTAAAGGATGAATCCAAGAAGATATGCACCCATAGCTGTATTGCACAGACTGCAAAACAATGTTAGTATATGAAAACTGCGCCACCCAGTCAGAGGTTCCCCATCCTACTCCTTTCCTTAAGCCTTCTGCTGATGGGGCATTTGTCTGCTCCAGGGAAACTTCCATTGCAGAGCCTGCCTCCAAGTGCCCAGCACTGAAATGAGAAGGCGGGTAACAAATCGTCATTAAATATTTAACCGACGCGGTGGAATATCGCCCAACACATCCCCTGCTGCTGGCCTCCTGACCGCAGGTGGGCATGAGTGGACGACACCAGGGGAACATCCTGCAGCGAGTGAAGCCCCGCTGCCGAGAAACCCCCGCGCGCTCCCGGTGTCCCAAGACACACAGCCACGCGGGAGGGGAGGGCAACTTCAGACTGAGAACCAAACCTTCCACAATAATCCCTGGCACACCGGCACAGCAGAAAACATCAACATCTATTCCAAAGAGACAGCCGAAGGAAACCTATTTAAAACGTACCTGGGTTTGCCTTTTATTTCCCCCCCCCTTTAAGCTTGTTTCCAGCCCTGCTGCCCTGTGAATTCTCCATGCTTTGTGTGTTTTGCAATTGATCCTTTGGGCTCCCTTACACACTCAGGGCATACATGATTTTTCCATAACAGAGAGACCTTTAATAAAAATAGTGACAATACTGAATAACATCATCTCCAGGCCCACAAGTGTACATCACCTATCCAGTGGGAACTCAAAGCAACAATTTCCAAGAGCGTTATGATCTCACTTCTGCTGCCTTGAAAATGCCATCTTGGCATTTGTCTGGATTACGCTTCCCTGTGATGACAGGAGTTTACAGAGTGGTACCTCAGACATAACTTCTAAACCCCAACATCACACACTTGTCATTCAGTAATAGCTTTCAGATGTCAACAATATAATGCAACCGAGTACATTTACAAAGTCCACAAAGGATAAAAGATCAGTCCAATCATGAGAACCTCCTATATTTGTTTCACCTCTGATACCAAATATTAGTCAAAAAAAAAAAGGGTTTAAACCACACACTTCCTTCAAGAAAGAGGAATATTATTATTTATCAGTCAGCAGCTTCTGCACTACAATTCCTATACGCCAGGATAATGAATCCTTCAATCCGACACTTCCAGGTTTCTTGGTGCTTTCTATATAGGTTTTCAACCCCCTACATCCAAGCTCAGAAAGCCCTTTCGTTTTGTTCTCCTTTGTACGTGGTGTCCTGGGCTCTGCTGCTGCTACACCTTATTAAAAATCAGGTTAACCCGTACTTATGTCCCGGAGTCCACTTTTTCATTAGGCAGGTGTCACGTGCCTTACTAAATTTCACTGCTCCAGTTCTGAAAGAACCAAACTCAACAGCCCAGAGCAGAAGCTACAAGCACAGATTTACTTTTTATTCTGAGACACTGCGTCATCAGCTGGTTATTTAAAACTTTGTTCCGAGATGCTGAACCCAAGAGGCCAAGACTTTCCACTTAATGGGACAGAACAGACTCCACAACATGTTATTAGGGATACACTTTTGCATCATCATTAGCAATAATGATTTATACTTCAGAAAGCATCTATGTCCCATAAGGTTCCCATTTTCACTTTATAATACGTAGTACGCACGCATGGAAATGAAGGCATCCATGGCATGAAGCACAACAGCAGCACAGAGCCACAGGAGCTTGTGAAGTATTTATCAGTAAGTGGTACAAACTGTAAAACTTCCAGTACGAATGGTAAAATACTATTAAAAAGAGGTATAAAAGTAAGTCATTATAATTTGAGGTTACTAATACTGCAGTTACCCTTGGCTAGTGTTCTTGGCACTGTTAGTGAAAATATATACGAGCTTACACACACCACAGACAGAATTACACACACACGTCTCATACGCTACAGATGAGGAGTTTCAGAAGAGAACCAGTTTTTGCTGAAGGAGATCAGACTGTTTGGAAGCACCCACAGCTCCAACTTACTCTTCAGGACGTTAACAGGCAAAGAAAACAAACCTTTCAACTGATTTTTGGTTTATGACCCACAGCCCGACACTTCTCAGACTCCACCCGCTCTCCCCAGAGCTCACCCGTGGCGGTGGGCACCGTCCGCAGCCCCACCGCTCCAGGGAGGGCTTGTCCCTGACACCACCCTGCAGGAGTAAAACTGTCACCCTGGGCAAACAAGCGAGAGAGAAGACAGTGTCCACCTCACACGTGTTTGTGAAGGTCATATACAGAGTTAAAAAGTTACATTAGCTATGGATCAAAAAAAAGAGAAAGGGAAAGCTAGGTCTCTTCAGAAAGGAGCTTTTTCTAATCATCCCTTTTCAGATCATGCCATTAGAAATCAAACCCCTTCTTTAAGTCTCCAAGCCATGTATATAGGCTGAACATCCCGTTCCTCACCAAATTCCACCATTATTCCCCTTTCAGCTGTAACTCCACATCACTCAGAATAACTTTGCAAAAATATTCACTTTCTCAGGGTGCTGGCTCTTACTCCAGTTCTCTTGTGCTTTCTGGATAAAACACAGCAAAAGTGCATTATCATTACACAGTCTCTTAATTAAACTGAAGAATTTAATGCACCTCCAATGTTTGTATTACCTGCAGTAACACCATTCAGTCAGGACGATGGACTTCCATGTATTACTGGGCTCCTAATTGCCAATCACTTTCCTAGTTAATAATTACTAAAATGCTATTAGAAAATATATTTAAAATACAGATATGGCCATGAAGTTATGCTTCTGTACTCACCGAGTCTGAAGTGTGAAGCAGTGGCTGGAGACCTGCTCACCCCCAGGTCTGCTGGGGGCCAGATGCTGCCCCGGGCAGCGATCCCACTGCCAACACAGGCCACTGCGCCAAGCACGAGCGGGTGCTGGAAACCTGCTGCTCTCACTCCTTGGAGCTGCTCGTACAGGAGCAGCAGGCGATGCCGGGGGACTCTGGGAACAGGGCATGATGCCAACCTGCCGACAGGAAGGTGGCCCATGCGGCCACTCACCCAGCTCCCAGCAGAAACATCTCTGCTCCGAGCACCCACCACTCCCAGGAGATCTCCATACATCCCACCCCACCAAACGACTACAAGCAACACCTGATGATGCTTTTGGCTGGGCCAAAAGACACAGCTGCTGTCATCAGTGCAAATTAGGGTAAGAGCGCACAGCTGGCTCCTGGCCTCGCAGGGCAATGGGGTCAGCACTTTCCTCAAGGTCTCAGCCTCCACTTCTGTATGGCTACGTGAGACACTCGGTTTTCCCTTAAAGGCAGCAAATTCCTGTAAACAAAGCCCCCCTCACAGTTACAAGGCAAAGTCTGAAAACGCAGACGTGAGTTACTCGGCACACGGGAGGGGGCAGCTGTGCTGGCCTGGCAGTGGAAGGCCCAGGCTCTGGTGACTTTTCCCTGCACACGAGCTGCGTTAGTCATGGAAACTTCACTACTGTGACAGAGTTAATTCAGATTTAAAACACGGCAAGAGCAAATATGACTCCAGATTCCCCCCAGTTACTCATGGCCCATCCCCAAACCCACAAAACCTAATGTGAAGCTTTCCTCTAACGATCACCGAATGACGCACGTACAACCTGCACAAACCTCTGGTAACCAAATTCTGTTTCATCTGTAGCCAGATCAGATCTTCTCTGGTGTTTTCCTCACCTGAAAGAACTAATTTTTATTCTCATAAACAATACAGCACCTAGATACACACACCTAGAAACACTCAGAAACACAGAATCACAGAATGGTGGGGGTTGGAAGGGCCCTCTGGAGATCACCTAGTCCAACCCCCTGCCAGAGCAGGGTCACCCAGAGCAGGTGGCACAGGAACGCGTCCAGGCGGGTTTGGAATGTCTCCAGAGATGGAGACTCCACCACCTCTCTGGGCAGCCTGTGCCAGGGCTCTGCCACCCTCACAGCAAAGAAGTTCCTCCTCATGTTTAGGTGGAACTTCCTATGGTCAGGTTTGTGCCCATTACCTCTTGTCCTGTCCCCGGGCACCACTGAGAAGAGCCTGGCCCCATCCTCCTGACACCCACCTTTTAAGTTTTTATAAGTGTTGATGAGGTCCCCTCTCAGTCGTCTTTTTTCCAGACTGAAGAGACCCAAATCCCTCAGCCTTTCTGCATCAGAGAGGTGTTCCAGTCCCCTCAGCATCTTGGTAGCCCTTTGCTGTCCCCTCTCCAGCAGTTCCCTTTCCCTCTTGACCCGGGGAGCCCAGAACTGGACCCAGTGCTCCAGCTGTGGCCTCCCCAGGGCAGAGCAGAGGGGGAGGATGACCTCCCTCCACCTGCTGGCCACCCTCTTCTTGATGCCCCCCAGGGTGCCATTGGCCTTCTTGGCCACAAGGGCCCATTGCCGGCTCATGGTCATCCTGTTGTCCCCCAGGACTCCCAGGTCTCTTTCCACAGAGCTGCTCTCCAGCAGGTCACCCCCAACCTGTCCTGGTGCGGGGGGTTATTCCTCCCCAGGTGCAGCACCCTACGCTTGCCCTTGTTGAATTTCATAAGGTTCCTCTCTGCCCAGCTCTCCAGCCTGTCCAGCTCTCTCTGGATGGTGGCACAGCCTTCTGGTGTGTCAGCCACCCCTCCCACCTTGGTGTCATCAGCAAACTTGCTGAGGGTGCATCCACACAACATTTCCAGCCCCCCGGATCCTAAGCGTGAGCACTGATGTTTTCCTCCTCCATGGCGGCAGGGTTAACAACTGGGATTCCTATGCAATTTCAATGTTGCAAGTCAAAATTTTCTCCTTGCAGAAGACATTTAGTAAAAAGGAAGATCTTGGGGATGGAAGAAGGGAAAATAATTAATTCCTTGCCCCTTTCTGTTTCTTCTCACCCCTTAGAAAGGTTCACAATAAACTTAACATTATTGCTTTGGTATTCAAGAAATTTTATATCCAGCCTCCACTAGAGGAAACGTTGCTCATTCCTTTAATCCAGGACTTTTAAATGACAAGTACATTAACGCGGTGTCTGTGTAATAAAAAAACCTACACTGATCAGGGCTGCCTACTTACGTGGCAAACCAGTAACGCTTCAGTTTCAATAGCAGGAATGGATATATGCTCCCTCCCCAATGCGTGGGAGGCATTTTATCGTAAAAAGGAGAAGATTCCCCTGATGGTCAGGCATTCCAAACCTAGTGCTTCCTATACACCTCTGAGTCTTGTCCTGGGAAGCACCGAGCACTCGGAGCCCCCGTGGGCTTGTATGAGAGAAGTAAATGCTGCGTAACCATCAAGTATGGGCTGGGATACTTTTTCGCTGGAAAGGCACGTGGGTGTCACGCCGCATCCCTTTGGAAGCAAAGGGTAAAACCACTAACCCACTGCAGCAGGCCCTCGGTCATACCCTAAAGCATCAATAGCTCCTAGCAAAGCCGTAACTACCAAGCAGATCTTCCAGGTGTTGTGCCACCAGCCATTCCAGGCTCACACCCAGCGCTGACTCCACAAGCGTGGGATTGACGGGAGAGCCGCAATGTTGGAAGTGCTGACGAGATGCGGGGGGGAGCAGAAGCACGTGACGGGCAGTGCGTCCGCCTGCTCAGTCAGTCTTGTGAGAAGGACTTTCAAATAACCCAAGAACACAAAAAGGCACCATAAAGGAGATCTATTTAGGTTTATTAGACAGAGAATAAGGCTACTTCTTCAATCAGTGAAATTCTCAGTGCGAAATGGAGGTTTATTCACCTTTTTATATTGTCATTTAATAACCTCCTAAGTGAAGAATTATGAAACCAAGGTAATATTGAACCACATTTTCATATTTCCAGTCACACACAGTTTTTCTGCTTTGCTAACTTTTAGACACTCAGCTCATATTCTACCCACATCTTTAAAGGTCATTGTTCCCATCGGGGTTTTTGGCGTGGGTTTTTTTTTTTTTTTGGTGGATAGAGACGCCACTGCAAAAAGGCTGATGGCCGCTTAAGTTCCTTCCTTCGTTACTTCTCCCTCTCCTTAAAAAAAAAAATAAGAAAGCTGCTGGTGTCTCTGTAGGAAAGGTTCTGAAAGGATTCTGGAGGCATACAGAGTCTTCAACAAATGTTTCAAAGCAGATTCATCATTTGCTGTGAATACAAGTTTTTGACTGATACGTAGGAAGAAGCTTGAATAAGCTCAGATCTCAGAATTGAAGGTTTTTCTAAAGAAAAAGCTCTAGAAATGCCTACATTTAGATGGGGGGAAGCGTGTGCAAATCAAGAACAAAGCCCCGAGACGCAGCGAGAGCGAATAACCTTTCAGATCAAGCTGGTTTCCCCACTAGAGAGAGTTCCAGCCTGCACGTTACCATTTGATGCAAATGTCTGTCAGAATAGCACTACCGGATAATAGATAAAAGATTATCTGTGACATTATGAAAAAATGAAAGCTTAAAAATGGCTACAAGTTCCATGAAAAAAAAAAAGCCATTAGATAGTCTTTCTGAAAAACAACAATAGCCCCTGTGGTTTATTGAATACCGCAGCCCCGCTGCTGTCCACCATTGTTCCATTGTCCACCGGCTCCTCCGTGTTCAGCAGCTTCCCTGCTGCCTCCTCTCTGCTAAAAATGTACAGTCCGAGAAACAATCCCAGCTCCGATGCCTTCCCCTCAACTTGAAACGGTGAGAGAAATTCAACTGGAACGGCTCTACGTGCAGCAGACTGGATTTAACCAGAGAATTACAGATTCAAGGCAGGGATTCCCAGTGCAGGCAAGAGCCTGATTTTCCTCCTGGTCTTTCCTGCCCAGCCCAACCCATCAATCCGCCATTTGCCAGAGGAGGCCCAGGCCGAGCACACCTTCACCGCACAGATTTCTGCTGCGCGCTCACCAGTATTGAATGACGGGAAGCTGCACTCCAAGGTACGTTCAGAGGTGGGGTAAATCTACTCCCTCCACCTTCAGCCACAAGAAAGATCCCAGCTGAAGGTGGTTTATCGCAGAGGGCCCAACCCAGCCCAGCTGCAGCCAGTCAGGGCTCCCACCGCTGCAAAACGGGGAGACTCAGGACATCTGTGCATGTGTTTGTCTCATTCAGCTGGTGTAAACTGGCATAATTCCACTGACATCAGCAAAGTCATCCTGATTTATATAAACTGATGATCTCACCCACTGTAATTACACATAATGTCCTATCTACAAATACTGTCCTGTAACAGATCACAGCAAGATCCCAGTTACTTGTTACGTTCCTCTCGCATGGTATGAGAACCCAGTCTTCATGATACAGGAATACAATCTAATCCATTTCAATGAAATACGCCTTTATATTCACGGCAATGCAAGACTTTACATTAAATACAAAGTTCAGCTTAACTACACCAAATTCACAGCTACTGTTTTCATTAAGTGAAAGCACAGTGGAGGTCAAGCAATACAGGTGCTGTTCAACACCTACATTTTCCATTGCTCAGTAATTCTACGTTGTACCGCACAATTGACATTCGGGCAGCCGTGTTGAAAAAGCTGTGAAATTATATTGAAAATCTGAAAAACAAGCCCTGACAGGCACTCAGATAGTGCAATGACGGGGGACAGACAGAGAGCGAGCCAGAGAAATAATCCTGCCGCCTTGTGCAACCTGTAATGATTATTCCTCTACTCTGTCATGCAGGTTGATTCCTCGTGAGCACCTGTATTGACGAAGCCAACGTCTTGCCAGGACACGCACGCACGAGTCCCTGCCGCAACGTATGCCACCGACTGAAAAAGACCTCGGGTCTCCACCGCTAGCATTAGCCAAACGTCTTGCAGAGTACCTGCTTCCTCACAGACGAGCAAGCTCAAGGACCGTTTCTGTAAAGACCTGAGGACCAGCTCAGACCTCTCGCGCTGCAGCCGCTGAGGATTCCCAGCACGGCGAGACGGGCAAAAGTCCTGCCCAGCCACGGGTTTTGCTGCGTCGCATTATGCGCAGGGCTGCCCTGCTTCGAGCCCCGCTGCAGCCGGGGGAGTCTCACCGGAGCGCGGGTTTGAGCTGGGATCCTGCAGCAGCTGCCCGCATGGCACTTTATTCAGGAAGACAGAATCAGTGCACTGTTAAATTAACAACTGTGAACAGGGCAGAGAATTGGGCTGATGCTGAAGTTGTTAAACTTTGATTTTCGTTGTCTCATTTTTCCGAGCAGGGCAGCGTTCCAGTGCTCCAAGGTGAAAAACGCATTTGTGCTCTTCAACTCTGAATAAGCACAATCACTTTTTAAATTGAAATCCATATCAGCCGTTTCCCAGGCTAAAGCCCCTAAGCGTCCAGAAGCACGAACTCTTCATACAGCGGAGGGAAGAACTATGTTTCCCTGGCCAACGTCTGCAAGGCAGAAATGGGATGAAAACTTCCCTGTTTTACACTTTACAAAACTACCCAGAAATCGCAGGCTACCAATCCATCCGGGGTTTAATTAATACATTCTCAGAAAGCCACGGTCCTCTAGCTGTTATTAGAGATGCTGATTTTTTCAGTGTGGTTGAAGCTTCGTTTATGATTTCAGTAAAAGCCCCATTTTTTTCTCTCTCTCTTTAGTTAAAAAAATGAGCCTCTAGCTACAAATTGGACGATTACAGACAGTATTGTAGAGCAGCAGTAAAAAAGTGTTAATGAGCTGCAGGATATCAGAAACAAAAAAGAAAATATCTCCCCCGCAGGCCAAACAAAATTAATTTTAAAAATTAATGTAAACCACTAATGCAGCAAGTGCCTCCATTAAATTATGGGGCTATGACATGTACAATGCAATATTTTTGCCGTTGAATTTGTTATCTAAAAGGTGTTCATTGTTTATTATGGTGTGAAAAGCTGTTTTCCTCCAGATAGGCTGCTTCATTAAGAAATTGGATTCTTGCCATAGCCCTACTTCTTAGCAATGAAGCGATGCCCTGTAGCAAAAAATGCAGAGAGCGGCTCTCTGTTTAATATCAGAAATGCGAATCAAAAGACTCCAGTCTGCTTTTTAAATGGCCTTTGGTCCTTACAGAGATGCAATTCACCCCCAAATATTTCACACTGATGGCTGGTCAAAGCGGCTGCTACGAATTCCAGCTCTGCTGAATGATTACCACCATAATAATCCCTTCAATGAAAGGTTTGTAACCGCTCGTGCTATTAAAACACTTTTATTTCTGCTGTTTCATTCATCATACTGTAACAGGTTTGGTTTTAGGAAGGGAAAGAAACCTATGGTTTAACTGCCTAAGGAGAAAATAACATCCTGAAAAGAAACAAGATGACACAAATGCTAATGACTTTTAACGGCTGAAATTTTCACGTAACTGGGTTTTGATGTTCCTGCATGTGTTGGATGGCACCTTTTCCAGCAAGGACTCCCAGGGGGGTCTCAGCACTAGAAGCCGACACTGAGAACTGGGGTCGGACCCCTGTGAGCGCGGGACCTTGCTGGGGACAGAGGAGGAGGTACGGCCTTAGGGGACAGGACCAGGCAGGGAATCAAGAACAAGAGCTGCTTTTGCTTCTCGAGCTTGAGAGGAAACATTGGAGCTTTTGCTTCTAAATAACAGTGGGGAGAGAGAAAACAAAATCTAACCAAAAGCCCTCTATTGGCATATAAAAAATTACTCTATTTAGCAAAATTAGATATTTTGTTGGCCTTCATTTATGAGCCAAAACACCCTGAAGGGGACTACTTACCAACTTTAATTAGTAATAAAAAGCTTACAAGTGCCAAGGGAGCCAGAACTGGAGTCCATGGGCCAAATCCTGCGCTTAAATTACATCAGTTTAAATCTAGGTTCTTCTTTCCTTCAAAGAAGTTGCTTTTTGTTTTTCATGGGACAACTCCGTGGCCTCAAGTCACATGGAAGACAGGAGACTTACCCTGTGACTGGAGCACTGTGAATCTGTCATTTGAGCAGGTTTAAAAAAAGATTGTTTTCAGGAGCTTTTTATGTGCTTGAGGCCAGAGTTATCGGGGATTAACGACTGTTTTGGGTGGGTTTTGTTTGGTTTTCATCTTGATGTATTTAGCAAACATCCAGTTCTTAAGAGTGCTGTTTGAAATTCAAAAAGCACATCAGGATTTATTCAGTAGCCAGCAAAGAGCAAGGAAAAAAGTGAAAAACTGCAGTGAAAAAATGCTCATTAGTAATAAGCTCATTTTCAAGGCACTCACCATGTACTATGAAGAAACACATGGACGGTTTGCTGTGCGCAAGTGGGTCTTACACGGAGCACACTGCAATTTGCCACCTTGCCCAGACTCAGCTTTTATTCCTCTGCCGCTACACTGGCTTGAAAATGAATAGCATTAAAGCAATAAAGGTTGGTGTTCATCCATGGAAGTCTCCAAGATACGAACGTCTCCATATTGATTTTTACTACAGCCCTATTAGTTTCTATAGTTAAAGCACTATTTTTTATATATATATGTATATGTGTATGTGCTCTTCATGTTAAAAATTTCCCAATGAACAATCCTCCATTAAAACAAGCCAAGGGACTAATTCTGCTGCCATATACTAGGCTGACTGTAGTTTACCTCGATTGACTTTTAGCTGATAAACCTCCAGGTGAGGAGATAATTCAGCTCCCTTTCCTTCTATTGATCTGAAAAACTAAATTCATACAAACCTTTCACGGGGAACTCAAAAATGACATGAAAAAACAGCCAGTGCTGGGGGACAGACCCTGGACACAAGATCAGCTGGAGCTCGACTTACCATAAACCTTTCATCAGATCTTCCCGTGAAATTTAATTTCAACTCTCCTGAAAGAAACTCCACCAACTGCCAGAGCCAACCTGGAAAGCTCGCTCACGGTCAGCGGCAGCGAGGCCGAAGCCACGGCTCTCGCGGTGAGAGGCCGCCCAGTGCAGGACCAGCAGCCCCGGCCCCGCTCCCAACGTGGAGGCAGATGGGAGCCCACACTCCATCGGCACCTTCCAGAGCTACTGCGCAACCCTGCCAGTGGAGGACGTTCACTCGTTGCCCACCTCCCAGTACCCCCCCAACACAAATCTGGTTCGGGTTTTTACTGAAGGTTGGAGGTGTGGGGCCTCTGGCACACAGCGGGACACCCCATGGATATGACAAACACCCCAGTATATGCATGAATTCAGTACGATGCCTCTGCACATCGCATGCTTTGGCAGCTCAGCAATGGTCAGGTGAAAAAATACTATTTTTCAATCCAAACAAGGGTCAGGAAGGAACAAACAAGCAAGCAAGCAAAATCACTTCCAGCCCTCTCCATCAGGCAAAGGTCTGGATCAAAAGGCAATTTCCGGATCAATTATCTATCAATCCATGAAGCAACACTTTTTCCTGCTCTAGCTACCAAAACGCTTACATTTTTCAGGCCAAAGAGAGTTGACAACGAGCCCCCCTTGCCCGAGACTGCTACACATCGCAATACTTTTATGGATTTCAATTTGATACTGTTTGCACGTGTTAGTCAAAATTCCCTCATCTTACATTACGAGGGACCCAGACGAGCAACCTTCAGCAGCAGCAACACGCAGAAAGGGACGAAGGGACCACTTTGGATAGCTGTGTGCGGAAATATCGATCACACACGCGCGGTGAGGGCTGCCACTCTGTTAATCAGGTGGAGTAGTATTAACTAGAAAAACAATACAAAAATACAAAAATAATTCAGAATATAGCAATACGGAACAGTATTTTACTTGTTTCTTCTCCATTGCATCACTGAAGAACAAGCACAGGGAAACCAAGGTGGGGTGGTACTTGATGCTGACGTGAATGGAGTCAAATTGGATCCCAGTTACACCAGTGTAAAACCAGTGTTTGGGATCACTCTGGATTGACATCCAAGTCCCCGAGAGCAGGCTGTATTTTGCCATCCGAACGCTTCCTCTGCAGATCTGACCCACATCGTTAGAAGGACAGGGGTAGCACAAGCTTTTGAAAGTGATGCTCCTCTATTAGCGATGAGATTAATTAAGATGCCACTGGGTATTTCTCCACAGACAGGCCTGGCTCTTAATCGCCATTGATTCTTTTAAACAGCACGTACAAGTTTAAATGGCGTAAATACCCCTAGATTCCCTTTCCCCACCTTCATCTCCCCTGCTAGGGGTTAACCACGCCGGAGACAGGGAAAAAAACAGTCCCCTCCTTCCTTTGCCTGCGGCACCAAGATCAGGAAATTCACTGCTAATCACTGCAGTTGTGATTTCTGATTTCAACTGGCAGCATGGAGAATTGAACTCTAGTCCCCTGAGTACAGCAGGCTTCACGAGGCAGGCCTTGAGCTTGTTAAAACTGTGGTGCTGCCATGCGGTTATCAATTTTAAATTAATCTCTCCCCCCATGCACGCTTATCCTCCCCCACCATCTCTTAAAGTGGCTGCTAAAAATATAAACTCCAGGATACCTCACTCTAAGACTTAACTAAGTAAAAATCGGGATGCTATTAATTATATGTTGCCTTCAGCCTCAGCACCTGGAAAAATGGATTTCTGCACTGTTTCGGGGATTTGCCTAATCCACTTCCTGCAGTAAAGCCAACCACATCTCTCGCCGTCTCAGCATCCTGCCATGCAAATCCTCCCTCCCGCGATGAGCCCTCTCAGAGGAGCAGCCCCTCCGCGGGGCCACGGCAGTGGGTGAAGCGGGGCCCGGCAACAGCACGGCAGCCAGCCCGGCAATCTGGAGCCGTACGGGTTGAGAGCGTGCTCTTCAGTCGACCAAATCTGCCCTGCTGAGAGAGGCCGGTGGTTACAGACATCTCGGTTACTCGACTTACCCTGTCTGCAGAATCACCTTTGTGCTGCAGTGAACCTGCGCTGTGCAGAGCTATCGGCTTGCCGAGAGTGAGCGTGAGGATGCTGTGCTACACTGCATGGTCTGGGCATAGTCACTGACTCCTACCATCACCTGCCCTGCTGGGCTTTGCAAAAATTATCCCCAAACCCAACTTAATGGCTTGGCTCCTTCATCACAGAATCATAGAATCGCCCAGGTTGGAAGGGACCTTTCAGATCATTGAGTCCAACCATCGACCTAACCCTGACAAAAACCATCACCAAACCACATCTCTAAGCACTCTGTCTACCCGGCTTTTAAATCCCTCCAGGGATGGTGACTCAACACCTTCCCTGGGCAGCCTGTTCCAATGCTTGATAACCCTTTCAGGGTAAAAATTTTTCCTAATATCCATCCTAAACCTCCCCTGGAGCAACTTGAGGCCGTTTCCTCTTGTGCCATCGCCTGTTCCTTGGGAGAAGAGACTGACCCCCCCCAGCTGCCCCCTCCTTTCAGGGAGCTGCAGAGAGCGAGAAGGTCTCCCCTCAGCCCCCTTTTCTCCAGGCTGAACGCCCCCAGCTCCCTCAGCCGCTCCTCATAACACTTATTCTCCAGGCCCCTCACCAGCCTCATCATGCCTGAGTCTGAGTATTCGCATCCATCCAAGAGCAGCCTGGCTAATGCGGTCCAGGTTTTGTAGTCTTTGTAGTTGACCATGTCCACCTGAAATAACAAATACCTGCACGCTGGGACAGGGCGCGTGACAGCACCCGTCTGCCTGGACCTTCCGGGGCTTTATCTTCTGCAGCTGCAATTGCTGCACAACTCAAATTGCAGAGGCACCAAAAGGGAGGTCGCCTGGCTTGGGGAGGGGGACTCAGAAAAGCGATGGGCTGGCATTTGGGCAGGGGCTACACCACCACCTTGGTGTCAAAGTTGAAAATCCGTGGACCTAAGTTTATAAATGTCTGCAGGCTTCAGTATCCAGTTTGGAATCTATAAACTTCTGAAATCTGTTAGTACTTTATTTGTAATGATACTGCCAACAGACTCCCCCCCCGCCCCCCCGAAAAGGTCACAGCACACACTCAGCATTAAATTGCAGTACAACAAATCCTCAACTATCCATAACCTACAAAATGATAGGGGCAGGCTGGAAAGGGAGACTGGGATAAAGCAGAAAAAGAAAAAAAAGTCTAGACACACTTTCCTAAAACTCACTGGGGAGTCATTTTAAAATCACTTTATGAGAAAATAATTGAGGTTCTATATACAATACTCCCTTTAAAAAAAGGAGTAACGCGTCTGACAACCTTAGAAAGTCAGAAGGTTGTTATAGAGAAGAATGGTTCTCTGTTTGGAAATTTAAATACTATGTGGACCTAATTCATAAACATTTAAGATTTTATAAAGCTGGTGGGAATAAAGGAGCAAAAAAAGCAGAACAAGCCAGAGCCAATCAAAAATAAAAACCCCAAAACCAAACTGCCAAGTGAACGAAAACCATCTCCGCAGTTGCACCCCGCTTTCCACTCCCTATGCTCCAACCCAGCACCCTGCCCTTCAGTACGCTACAGAATAAGCCCGCTATTGCGTGTGTCACAAGCTGAATTCATATCAGAATGATCATATTTAGCGTTATCCTCCTAAATATGAACATACGCATATGTAAAATGCAGTGATCTTTCTTATCTCGCTGGCAGCTCTGTCTTCTCGACAGCAGTGGGAAATGAGCCCGTGTCTTCGTTACCCCTCCTCCTCGCTGAAGTGGAAGCTCATGGTACATCGTGTGGCTGTGACCCCTCAGGTCAGTCCTCCTGAGTCCATCCACCGACCTCCAGCAAACGCCGAGGACACGTTCCAAGAGGAAACCAGAAAGGCCGTAGCCGTGCGTGAGGGTGGTGGATGGCGCAGTGCAACCAGGCAGTGGGACAGATCTTCAGTGGGACCAACAAATATCACGTAAGAAACATGAAAGGCTTATTTCTTCCCCCAAAACCATGGCTTCCAATTCCTGCCTCACAGCAACGGGAAGCTCCTTGATGGCTACAAGAAGCCACTGAAGCAGAGATCGATAGGGAAGATGCAGCCTATCACCTTCTGAGTGTTACTGACCACCACAGAAAAATAATGTTACTCTTCTTACCTCTCTCCTCTTTTTATTCTCCATGTCAGAGCTGTTTCTCCACACCAGTCATGGAGAGAGGTTCAAACAGAGGAACCGTAGAGTTTTCCTTGAGACAACTCTACATTGAAACCTCACCAAGTTTTTCCTGACTACAGATAAACTCAAAAATATCCCACAAAATGTAAACCCAGGAAGGGACTTTGGGAATTTCTGGCTGCAGATGAACTGACAGGTCAGTATCTCCACAGGACTGACCCAAACCAATGGCTCACCCATCACCCCAACTTCAGGAGAGGTTGGATTCTTACCTGAACTTCATGGCTCAGGCCCGTTTCTAATTGTAACTAAATAAGTCGCTCCATGCTGTAGCACCTGACTGCTTTCTGGCCCATCTCAGTTGCCTTTTTGACCCGCACACCCCGCTGAAGAACCAAGATCAAGAAAGTTATGCCTACTGAGTGTGAGGATTAGTGAAAAAAAATCCACACGGAATGTCAATGAGGTAGGGGCATCACACACTTCTCACATTAAAATTCAGTAGGTTTTCTAGTCCTTCTGGCCTCGGTGCATTTGCATAGTATAGGGTCAGAGAGACATCCTGATTCCACTATAGCTGCACTGTTTAAAGGGTCATAATGGTGACATATGAAAATAACCCAACTTTAATTGATACCCGGGCTGCTGGCTGTAGAATTTGAAACTCCCCCTGGCCCCATCTCTTGTATATCTAATGTACAGTACACTCAACAGCAGATGCCAAGAAGGCAGCTTGGCCTCTCAGTTGCATTAGCGGAGCTTTAAAAATAATTGTGGAATTGTCCACAAGATGTCCACCCTACTTTTCAAGCTTCTGAATCTCTCAGTAATGCCCACTGCAGCAGTAAACGCGCTCAGAGCTGGCAAGTTACTTAATTGCACATCCCAACTGTAGCATCTCAGGAAAAGAATCCGGGGGAAAAAAATACATGTTTTTAAGTTCAAGCTTCTTGTTAAGCTTTTATAGTTATTTTAATATTTTATCAGAGGTCCAGCTATGACTCAAACTTTATCAAGAGTAGCAGAGATGTAGGTGTATTTATTAAGTTCTCTTCTGGTTTTCTTGCTGCTATCAATTCCCAAATCATACAGACAAATGGCAATTACAAATGACATCTAATTCCTAGCTTGGGCTCAGTCAGCCATGACGAGCTCAATGCAAACCGTATTTCCTAATAGCACCGCTGCTGGGCTCAGGACCACAGATTATGGGGCACTGAAAGATTCTTGGCAGAAAACACAGACCAGATTGGTTTGCTTATTTTTTAAGCATCGTATCCTCTGTAACAAGAAAGATGATGGCTAATTCTGCTCAGAAGAGGGAAGAAGGACTACCTGAAGAGTTACAGCATGGCAATTATAATTGCACTACTGCTTAACTACTCATCACTTTTTAACTTTCATTTCTGAGCAACTTGCCATGATTCAGTTCTGGGGTAGAATAAAAGAGAAACACTGTTTACCAGTGAGTCACTCAGCTGAGAAAATCATGAAATTCTGACAAAACCCCATCCCGTATACTATGGAACTGTCGCATTACTGTACCTGCTGGTGATGCAGACATGAGGTACCGCTGCACTTCTTTGCATTGCGGATCAAGACCAAGAAGCCTGTTATTTAGTCTCCTAACATTACTAAAGTCTTTAATGGTTCCAACCGTATCTTCCATTTATGGAAAAAGTGCTTTTAAAAATGAAATCCTGTGGGTTATTGGGATGTGTTATTAACAGAGAATGTTCAACAGTATAGAAGAGTGCCAAGAATAAAGGGATGAAATCGTAGCCCCGTAAAGCTGGATCGAAGTCGTAACAGAGGTACTGAAGCACCGAGTGGCCACACTCGAAGGAAAATGCTGGAAGTGCTGCGGTGCACTGCAGCAATTGCTGCGTTAGTGTCCTTGCCGCTATTTTGCAATCTAATTAAACATGTTGCTGTTGCAAATATTTAATTGAAATTCTCATTTCTGCTGGTCGCTCTTCCATTACTGGCCTTGCTAGGTAGGAAAAAACCAGGAACTTTCTTCCAGGCTGAAGAGGTTCAAAATTTGCTGTTTCACCCAACAAAGGGAAAGTCTGGACAAACACGGGGACAACAACCCACCTTGATCGCAACTACATCTGCAACCGAGAAACCTTCCAAAGGCTTTTGTACTTTTCCTCTGTTTCTCTCCAAGAAAAGCCCTTTCAAGGATCAACTAAACAAATCCACCGCAAGTGCCTCAGAAGGGACCTCTCGGCGAGCCCATTAGGGACTGTGTTTGG